>OW386550.1:27197954-28516081 GCA_936435175.1 Glyphotaelius pellucidus | reverse complement strand
CCTGGAGAGAGTGCTTTGTGCCGGTAATATTTAAAATGGATAAGAAATTTCGGTTAATCTAATGGGAAAATAATAAAACAAATTAAATATTGGACTCATTTAGATCACTAAAACAAATTAAATATTGAATTCATTCAGGTTAATAAACTTACATAAAGCTGTATGAACACGAGAATTGTTAAGAGATAAAAGGTATGAAATATTAAGGGGGGACTGGTGTGTGATTTTAATAAGCCGGCGGTATATGTTCTTGAAAGATGAATGGTTTTTACAGTTAAAGAAAACGTGGTCGAGGGTTTCCTCTTCCACACCACACTGGCAGAACGGATCATCTAAAACTCTAATTCTAGACAAGTGAGATGCAATTGAACAGTGGCCAATTCTCATTCTCGAGATACATGAAATGAATCGTTTTGAAAGTTTTTTACCGTGAAACCATGGCTTAGCAGGGATATGGTTTTGAATTCCCGCATAGAAAGATCCAGTTCTTATTTTGGAGACTGCCCAATTTTCTTCCCAGGCACGAGTCATATTGGATTTAAGAATCGGAAAGACATCGGATATAGGAATTCTAAAATTTAGTGGAATAGTTCCGGAATCTGAACCAGATTTGGCGAGAAAATCGGCCATCTCATTACCCTCGATACCCAAATGGGCAGGGACCCAGGCCAATATCGTCTCAAACCCAGATTCACTAAGAGAATTGAGAAGATTTTTTATTTTACATATAATATTGTCTTCCGGATAACGTAAAATATTTGACCTAATTTTAGTTAGAGCACTTAGCGAATCAGTACATAGTAAGGCTCGATGAATGTTGAGAACCTGAATTTGATTTAGCGCTTGTTCAATTGCAAAACATTCGGCTGTAAATATGGAAGCTTCTTTCGGTAATTTATAAGTGAGATTGATGTTGAATTCTGGACTATATATAGATGCTCCACATCTTTTATTTTCAAATTTGGAACCATCCGTGAAAAGGATGGAAAATCCAGGGAATTTCGAAGCCACTATGCTTTTAAAGCAATCATCCACATTTTGAAATTTATTTGGGGAAGATAAAATATTCTTCCGAAAGACTGATGTTATTGTGTTCGGCATAAAAGTGATTGCCTTAAATGGAATATTGTATATAGGAAGATTGGGAACTTCTTGAAGATATTGGAGGGAAGATGATAGAGAATTATAGAGATGAAAACTTTTAATTAAGAGAGGAAAACATTGTTTTTCTCTCAATCTTTTGTTAGAATTCAAATTAACACTTAACCTATTAAGACTTTGTTTAATAGGATGATGTGATAACGATAAAGCCTTGAAAATATATTTATTGGCAAGGAATTGCCTTCTGAAATATAATGGAGGCTCCACACATTCCACCTGAAGCGCATTAATTGGAGAAGACTTCATAGCTCCAATAATCATTCTGAGGGCTTTTGATTGAATTCTTTCCATTTTCTTATCTAGATATTTAGGGAGTGGGTCAAAAAGAAATGAGCCATAATCCAAGTGGCTCCGAACTAGGGAATTATACATTAATTTAAGAGTGGTAGGATGAGATCCCCACCATACTCTGGAAACTGCTCGCATCATATTAAGTCCCTTTTCACACTTTGTAGAAATTATCTGAATGTGTGGAAGCCAGGAAAGTTTATGGTTCAAAAGAAGACCAAGGAATTTGATTTGAGTAGCGGTTTGTAGAGGCACATTATCAAAAGAAATTGAGAATTGGGGAATTTTTCTTTTGCGCGTGAAAGCCACGACCCTTGTTTTAGATGTCGCCAGATTCATCCCATTTAATGACAACCAGCTTTTAATATATTGTAAAGCCAAATTCATTTCCTTAGCTGCAAGAATAATATTTTTATGTAACAAATATATAAGGATATCATCCGCAAAGTAAAGACGCTTGATAGAAAAAGGAATTACTGAGTCTAGGTCGCTTATATAAATATTAAACAACAGAGGACTAATAACAGAACCCTGGGGCAAACCTCTCCATAGTTTGCGCCTTAAGCATTTAGAGGAAGACTCAATAATAATGGACCTATCTGAGAGCAAATTAATAATAAATTGGACTAATTTCGGGGGGATTTGTTTTTTAATTAGCTTTTCTTTCAAAACATTCAGTAAAACATCATCGTAAGCTGATGAAAGGTCAAGGAATGTGGCCAATGTATAAGAATTTAGGGATTGGGAAACTCGGATATCAGTTGTGAACAAACTTAAATTATCCATTGTAGATTTCTTTTTCCGAAAACCATACTGATTTGGTGAGATAATATCTTGACTTTCAACAAACCACTCTAATCTGTTCTTCATCAACCGCTCCGCTACTTTCATCAAACATGATGAAAGAGCAATAGGCCGATAAGACGAAATTTCAGATGGATTTTTTCCAGGTTTTAAAATGGGAATGATTTTTTGAGTTTTCCAATCATCCGGAATTAGTCCTGTTTCAAACATATTATTAATAAGAGATAAGAAATATTCAACCGCCATATCAGAAAATGATTTAATGAAACTATTAAGTATTCCATCGGGACCCGGAGCAGAGTCAGAAAGGGTTCTTATTACTAGTTTCATCTCATCAATGGAGAAAGGAGCATCTAGCCAGTTAGAGTGAGATGGATATGGCTTAATAGAAGGCATTTCTTCACATCCGGCCACTGATGGGGGGGCTATTTTATCCGCAAATCCTATAAGAATTTCTTCTGATATATGCTTGGTTCTCGGCGGAGAATACGATGATCCGAATTTTTTTAAGCTAGACCAAACTGAAGATTGGGGAGTTTCCGGAGACAGGTTCTCACAGAACTTCCGCCATCCAGCGCGTTTTTTATTTTTCAAAATTCGTTTGGTTTCTGCCTGGGCTTTTTTAACTGATAAAAAATTTTCTAGTGACATACACTTACGAAAAGAGGAAATTGCTTTTTTACGAGAGTTGACGGAGCGAGTGCATTCCTCGTCCCACCACGGAGTAGAGTGTTTTATTTTAATGTTCGCATTGCGTTTCGGGATGGATTTTTCTGCTGCATTTATAACCATAGAGGGAAACGTCTCACATTGCAATCTGATGTCTCCCGGGGACGATTTTTTTTTTAAATTAATAAGGTTATCTAGTTCAGAAGAGAAAGTGCTCCAATTCGCATCATTTATTCTAAATTTGAGATTATTTTTAACTGGTGGAGGATAAGTGTTAGATTGATGTTGGAATCGGATTATAATTGGAAAATGATCACTAGAGAGGGGATCGTTTAGGATGTCCCAAGAGCATTTAGATGCTAACGAATATGAACAAAGAGATAAATCAACAGCACTTTTCCGTTGATGAGGGGGGGTGAATCTGGTTGGAGATCCGTCATTTAAAAAACATAGGTTATGGGTATCAATAAAATCTAAAAGATTGCGGCCAGAACGATTTGTTATTTTGCTACCCCAAGAAGGGGAATGTGCATTAAAATCTCCAAGGATCATAAAAGGGGAACAAATCTGGGTTAAGATTGGTGCCCATTCATTTTCAATAAAAGTGGTAGAGGGAGGAATATATATTGATAATATTGTGATATCAGATAAGACAGCTGCTATTATCTGGATATCGTCGGAGGGAGTATGTATATTAATTTGTTTAAACGGGATAGAATTATGGATTATCAGAGCCGTGCCGCCTTTACCATCCGGTCTGTCGTGTCTGAGACAATAATAACCCGGAATTCTTAAGTGAAAGGAGGGTTTTAACCACGTTTCAGAAATGGCGGCCACTGAAACGTCGTGTTCGTCGAGTAACTGAATTAGGTCAGATTTGTTAGCGAAGAGGCTTCTACTGTTCCACTGAAGAATTTTGTTCAGTTTTGAAGTCATTGGGGAGGCAAGATAATAAAGATTTAATGTAATCGGCAGCGTTGGACGGTACAGTATTGTTGTTTGTAAGGATAGAAATTAAAAGGGTAATTAAAGTTTGTATAAAAGAATTATTATTCAATATTTCGGGGAGAGCAGGAGGGGATGTATTACTATTAATGGCACACCCATTGGGGGTCCGAGATTTGGCATTCCCATTCGGGCTGGTCAAAATATTATTCAATTGTTTTTTATCAAGGTAAGGAGTATATTTTGGGTTGGGTTTGACTGGCTTGAGAATGGTTTCTCTGTGAGAAGATGACGTTGAATTTAAAAAGGTGGTTGATTGGAAAGGAGCTGAGGACGATGTCATCTCTGCGAATGATTTTTTCGCAGGAGAGAATAACTTTGAGGCCTGGAAGTACGAAATGTTGTCGGTAGCCATTTTATGTTTTATGTTCCTCTGTCTTGTCAATTCCGGACAGGCTAGACTGACCGCGGTATGTGCACCCGAACAGTTAATGCAAATGGGATTATTGGAAGATTTTGGACATTGATCAAATGGGTGACCTTCTCCGCAAAAGTAACAACGTGGAGGGGAGCGGCATACGGATTTTGTATGTCCAAACCGGCAGCAATTGAAGCATTGAACAGTTGGAAATTTATAAACTTCGACGGGAAGCGAGGTATAATAAATAAACACACGAGACGGAAGGGATTGTCCCTCAAATGTAACAACAACAGATTGGGAAGGTTTCCAGATCGTGTTCCCATCAGTAGAATCCTTGTAGTTCAGTCGACGTGCTTTTATTACTTTCGGGGTTCCTTGGGAATTATTCAAAGCATCAACAATTTCAGCCTCTGGGATCTCCGTGGGTATTCCTCGAACAAGACCCATTCTCGTAAGGTTAAATGACGGGATGAACGATTTATATTTATGGTTTGAGAGCGAGTCAATTTTTTTTACAAATCCATTTGCGGAAGCGGCAGTATTAAACTCGATAGATAATTTATATCGCCCTTCCGGTTTAATTGAACCGTTAACAATACCAAGGTTATTATTTTTTGAGTCAAATAAGAATTTTCCAAAATCTAAAGGATGAATAAGTTTTCCTTGTTCAGTTCTCTGAACAATTACGATAAAAGGACCGGAAGCGGAAGCAGGATAAAGTAAGTCAGTACTTTTTGTATTATCGCTAGCTAAAGTACTTGTCTGGGTGTTACTATTGGGGTTAAGGTCGTTAGAGGTCGAGGTTTGTTGAATCGGCGGTATAGTTTTAATTTTCGATGGGATGTAAAGGCTATGCGATGGTCGTCGTTTACGAGATGGAAGCGTAATAGAAGCCTGGCTAGTGGTAGATTCCGAATCAGAAAAATCTAATATCGATCCTGGGTCGGGAGGTCTATCTTCGTCTTCCTCCATTGTATAAAAAAAAACTTAACTTTTAAAAATTAAACTGAAAAAATAATACGCAGTCTATTTCATTGACTGTACAAACAAAAACGGATTAGCCGTAAGTAGGAATGCAAACAAATAAGTATACGATAAACAGAATTAAATAAAATGTAACAATAATCTCTTATCTGTATGAGGCACGGGAACGGGCGAACGGCACTAAGCAATAGGTAAGGTACACACAACCACTGTTGACCGCGGCTCGAATCGGACTCTGCAAAATTATTAATACACATACTTATCCAAGCAGTTGAGGGCATTGCCGCTGCAGGTAATGTGGACACAAAAAATCTAGCCGTGTTGCGCAATCTGCTTTTTAGCCTACGTTTCGGACAGCATTACAGTTACCATCATCGGAAACCTTTGTTGAATAACCAACACCTCTGCCACAGGTCACCCCAAGTGGTTCGCTACGTTTGGTGGTTTAGCAGGGGTGCCCGGGTACATGGTACGGGTGAAGTTTGCCTAGGTCTTGGAGGCGGATGACCAGGACTCACTGAACCCTGGATTCCTGCCCATAAACACCCACCCCTTAAACCCTTTTCCTTCTCAGAACTCCTCTCCTTCCTTTCCTTAAAAAACCCTCCACACAGCGTCCCCAAAGATGACATAGGCCCCGAGGGAAAGTATTTTCCTTAGGGCCTCTTGTGCGGAGCTCATGTAAAAAAAAAAATCTGATAATAGACAGTGTAATGATGTCCAAAACTGCTGTAATATCCCAAAAATAAATAACGACAATACTTTGGCCGTGAAAATCTCAAATCATATCCAATCTATGGGTTAGTTCTTTTATCAACATATGCAGAGACAACCGTGTACATTAAATGTTGTACTCAATAATTAGATGCATCCATAGAATAAGAAACAATACTAGAAGTGCCATCCATACAGGCTAACCTATAAATAATAAATAACGACAATACTTTGGCCGTGAAAATCTCAAATCATATCCAATCTATGGGTTAGTTCTTTTATCAACATATGCAGAGACAACCGTGTACATTAAATGTTGTACTCAATAATTAGATGCATCCATAGAATAAGAAACAATACTAGAAGTGCCATCCATACAGGCTAACCTATAAATAATAAATAACGACAATACTTTGGCCGTGAAAATCTCAAATCATATCCAATCTATGGGTTAGTTCTTTTATCAACATATGCAGAGACAACCGTGTACATTAAATGTTGTACTCAATAATTAGATGCATCCATAGAATAAGAAACAAAACTAGAAGTGCCATCCATACAGGCTAACCTATCTACAAAACACTCATTTAAAATTAATTTGAACAAGGGAGTACTCCAAATATATTGAAATATAAGGAGATGGGCTATCGGCAGTTTTTACTGGGTGGGACTGTGCTTCCTGGTGTGACTGATATTTTTAACCAATACTATTGCACACATTCAAAAAATCAACTAAATGAATGAATTATTTCCGTATTCAAACCATATTGTTAACCAAACTACTGTACAACTTCGAAAAATCAACTAAATTCCGTATTGGTTTCATCCATTAATTACATGAGCTGTTTTTTTTTTCAACTTAGACCCCCCCCCTTGGTGAGATTAAAGTGATATTTGGTGGGACTTACACCACACTTATTAAATTACTTTATTTATTTTCATAAAGATAATAGCCATTAGATTTTTTCAGACGGCAAAATGGGACACTTCAAAAGAAGTGAAACAATATTGATTGTAGATTTTACTGGACCCCCCTCACCCCCACTTTGAGCTCACATAATTAATGAACGCCCCGATTCAAACTATTCCCATTAGATAGTAATTCCGGTGACAGTCGGGCGGACATCATAGCATATCTCCTTATGTTTCAATATCTTTGGAGTACCCTCTTTCCTTAATTGTGACTGAACAGTAGTTTTTTTTCCCAGGCCGGGAAATGTAAAAAAAAAAAAATAAGACTTATTCGTTAATAATTTCACTTTTATCAATGATCGATTTGAATGACCATTTCGTACACTTGTTCCAATATTTTGATTTGTCTTAAAAGTAAAATTGTCAATTCATTCTGCAATTGTGCCAGTGTTGTGGCCATTTCTTTGGTCGTTTTCCTGTCCTCCATTCCTGCAATCAAAAATTGTGATTGAAATTGATTTAATAATGTCCCGCCAAAAGGTTGAAGGAAGATGCACAATATATATTTATTTGCGATCGATATTTATCATGGTAATACAAGTTTTTTCAAACAAACGTCAAGAATGACTCGATTATATAATAAACACTGCGACCGTGAAGACCTGGATATATTTTTGAATCCAATCACTACCTTCGGAAAGAACTTATATCTGCGTATACCTGGCCCTAGGATTACTGTAGATCGCAAATGTACAAACAACAGTTGACATTGAATATATTAAGATTACTTAGTCAATGTGAACTGTTACTTATTTGTTGGCGATCTGCAGTCATGCTAGGGAACAATCAGAAGTTAGCAAAAGTTATCCTATCAACCCTTACAGATTGACCGTGCTAGGGGGCCAGACGATCTGATAGGCTATTCCCTAACATTTGTGATAAGAGATCGTTCTCCAAGAAGTGCTGTAAGATTTGTGTGACGGCTGTTATTTGCTTTTTCTATCGGCCGATGTCAAAATTTCAGCTGTGAGCTGTCACGTATTTTAGTTTGGGTCGTTTTAAACACGAATTCCTGCAAGTATGCATTTATTCATTTAACAGCTGTAGAAAACCACACAAATCCGAGAGGACATCTCGCGGGATCTCTCAGAGAATAGCTCTTCTGCTCACTTAGAGCCACTTTGTATTGTATCATGTACCTATATATTGACCCTATAAGGGGCCATCCATAAATTATGTCACACCTTAAGAGGGAGGGGGGGGGAGTAGAGAAGTGTGACAAGGGGTATGGGGGGGTCATAAGCTCTGTGACGTCACATGAAAAAATCAAAATATTTAAAAAATATATATTTTTAACTACTGTTTTGATTATTTTTAGATGTAAAATTGCAAAATATGTGAGGTCACACTAGGGAGGGGGTCTCGCAAATGTGAAGATGTGACAGGGATGGGGGAGGGGTAAAAAAATCATGAAATTCGTGGGATGTAATTTATGGATGGCCCCTAATGTGTTTAAACAGTATACGTATGAGCATACTTATGTACATATATGCATACATCATCGCTCACATTATAACACCACGTATCTCAAAAACTTTTTTTTTTCTTTTTTGATTATTTTTTAAACCAGTGTTCCGCAAACTTTTTGTGTTCAAGGTACACCTACCAAATCAAGAAAACTTAAAGGTACACCAAAGAAAAAAAACCCATATTTATTTTATGTTTATTATTAAAATCAATATAATATGAAAATATTAGTTTTAAGAGCCCATGAGGGATTTTTTTTATGGTTTTCACATTTTCAAAGTGCACAGCAACATTAAAAACAGCACATTAAAAAAAATATATGTCAAAAATTTTTTTTAGGTGCATTTATGTTATATCCCACTAGTTATATTTAATTTTAACGAACAGGGAATCTCGGTAAATTTCCCCACGTAATGGGAAAAAAAAACCAATTCCACGAAAACAGCTAAGATAGAAATATATATTCTTTTGTTTTTATGTTTATGTTAATTTGGGAGGCGGGAAAGGGTACCGCCGCCCCGGGAACCTTTATTGGATAACCAACACCTCTGCCATAAGTCACCCCAAGTGGTTCGCTACGTTTGGTGATTTAGAAGGGGCGGCCGGGTTCATGGGATGAGGTTTGTCTAGGTCTTGAAGGCGGTTGACCAGGATAGACTGAACCCCAGATTCCTACCCACCCCTTAAATCCTTTTCCTTCGCAGAACTCTCCTCTCCTTCCTTTCCTTTAAAAACCTCCACACAGCATCCCCAAAGATGATATAGGCCCTGAGGGATATTATTTTCCTCAGGGCCTCCTGTGTGAAGTTCATGTAGAAAAAAAATGTTAAATATTTTGCGTTTCATAATAAATATAATCCAGTAATGTTGGCCCGACTTACCCGTACTAAGGACCCATTTTAAAATACAATGATTTAAAAATATATATAATGTTGGAGATGAAAAAAAACAAAAAATCAAAATAAATTTAAACCAAAAATAAAAATTAAAGAATAAAAAATTAATTAAATAGAAATCAGCGTATAAATGTGTTGTGTGTTCGTGAGTGATGCGTGTTTCATATTGGTTTTGTGTGTTACGTGTTTATATTTTATTCTGTTATGTTATGAAATTTTGGTAATATTGTCTTTTTTGTTATTTAATCCATTTTGTATTTTTGTGTCTGAATTTGTTTTTGTTTTCAATTTTATTTTCAAGTGTAAGACTGTTGAATGCTTTAATATAATACGACACTTTTTAATTTATGTCTGGGAATGATCGCCGGGTTTTTACGAGCGGATACTAGGTTCAAATCCGTTTTGAGTAACAAAATACAATAACTTTTGGTGGAATTGTCTTAAAAATTCGATGAGGGTGATACAAGCGACGATAAATTAGTTCAGCAAATTTTGAGAAAATCGATTGCCCTGCTTAGAAATGTGAGCCTGCTTTACTGAGCATAGGAGATCAAAATTTGGAGCAATCCAAATGTTGCTCTCATCTCTTCGTCAATCATCCTCAGAATTTCTTTTTTTAAAATTTAATCGGACTTTTAGTATAAATTAAGACCCCAATTCGCATAAGTAGGTTGTGGCAAATGGTAAGATAATTGCAACAGCAAGCTTTGAAAGCAGTGGATACCCATTTTTATATGCTGGCAAAAATGTGCTAGCTGAGTTTCTAAAAATTTTATTTTTAATATCCAATCAGATTTTAGCTCCATGAATTCTTCCTGCTCGTTTATCGGTAAGTATCCAAGAGAAATGCTATCTGAGAAAAGATTTCGTACCCAGTCCATGTCAAAATGTCCATAGGTTGCAGGTCACACTTATGAAAATATGAGTTCACTTTTTCTGAATTGGCAGCAATGACATTTGGGAACATTTCATTACTACCATTGGTAACGTGGCCGATCCATAACACCAACTTGGCGCGAAAGTTTTCAATTGTCCGATGACATTAAAATATTAGAATTCCTGCCTTGCATTTTTTATTTAATTTAAATGAGCAATACGAGATATGCAAGTTTTGCTACCCATTCTTATTTTTTAAACAGAGAAGCAAAATCTAAATCCCGGGTCTCTAAAAAGGTCTGGGTCTCTTTTTTAGCTCGCTTGCGGTGAGGCACACCAACTAATGACCACGGTACACCAGCGTGCCGCGGCACACACTTTGCGGAACACTGTTTTAAACTACGCACTCGCCTTGGTTTGAATTGACAAACAAATGTTTTGACCAAGCCTTGTATACAAAGTTTAGTAACAAAATAAACAGTACTTATCTATGATAAGTTTTATTTGGTAAAAAGAATAAAATTATTTGAAAGTTCTTATTTACATTTTTTTTTAATTTGAATAAAGTTGAATAGAATATTATATATTTCTCACACAAGAACCAAGTATCTCATTATTTCTCAACCTTTTTTATGCGTTATACCGCAAATGTCATTTAAAATACCGAACATGATGTAATTAATATTATATTATGTAACATAATTAATTTATATAATAACAATCAATTACTGAAACATTTTCAGTATTAATGAAAAAAAAATTACTTCTCCAAATAACTGATCCCTAAATATTATTTGATCCTTTTTTCAAAGATGTGCGTTTTATTTAATAAACTAAATGGTTTTTGTTCCTCCTGAAAACCTGTGTAAAATAAGATACATGGTGTTATAATGTGAGCGACGACATATGTGTACAGTGTACAAATTGAAACTTCCTTAGCCCCGTTAGCGATTCGGAATTTGGATGAAATGGAAATGACGCTTACAGCAATTTGATTTTGGTCCTCTTTGTTTTATGTACTTGTAATTTAATTTAATTATTACTTATTGTAACTTATTTAATTTAATTATTACTTATTGTAACAGAGAATGTTGTGATGAATGGTGGATATTGAAAATATAAATTACTATAATAATTGTGTGATGTATTCTGTTGGCGAGTCAATAAATAAACAGATAAGTTGCAATCACAGCGGAAAATTTTATCACGAAAATAATGTCTTCAATTGCAAGAAGAAAAAAATACCCATATAGCAATTTTTTTTTGTTATTTTGATGCAATTAATGTATTATTTTAAAGAGTTATTAACAAATGTAAAATTATCTCCAAATACGACAAACTTATGAGCTTTCAAAGTGAACTTGGGTAAAATATATGCAAAAGTGCCTTGTGATGTCGCACGAAACATGATTTAGTACAATTCATAATACGAGTGGCAGTGCTACGGTACCGTGGTGTCACAAGCTTTTCGGCCGGCAGCGAATATCAACTCAACATTTTGACAGCTTATATTCTTTGATATTTTCCAAAAATAAAAGTTATTTCTAATAAATAAAAATACATGATACCTATATTATTCGTAAAAAAGAATATAAATATCAATCATTGTAGGGGACAACCTCATTGTTAGTGCTTCCAATCATGTAGGTAGAGAACCATTCAGGTAGAGTAGGATTTCTCCGATAATAATTTTAGAAGAACCAAAATAAAATAATTTTGATGAAGTTAGCATCGGTTCATAGAGGTCAGAAGAAACTGGAGCTTGGAAATGTTATGAAGAATCTCAGCTCTTTACAAAAGGATTTGTCTATGCATTTCTTAAGCACAGATAAGATAAGCGTTTTACTGCTACCAGAATGGGCCTAGTCAGTGGACCTAAGAGCGTTGGTTTTCCCTGCTAAAAATAGTAAAATGGCTTCCATCAACCCTTACCTCACCCCCATCAGATCCCCGCTCCCGCCCCAATCCGTCTTAAAATAACAGGCCTACAATATATTACAATATTTATAATGCGCCTGCCTCCACAACAGCATTAATTTGCTGGTATTATCAATATATTAATACGTGAAGCCAAAACTTTGTACCCCTTTTTACGAAAATTGCGCGGACGGAGGAGTATGAAATTTTGCACACTTATAGTTTATATAGAGGAGGAGTGCAGAATGCTAATATTTTTTTAAAATTATGCATAAAAATAGATTAAATCAAAAACAGAAACATTACACACTACCATGTATTTGACACACACACTCGCGTCTTTACTCTATTGTTTATTGTTAAAGTCTTTGGTCAAATTGAGAATAGATTAATATTGTTTGTCTTTAATATTATTTGTCTATGGTCTTACTGAATGTCAAACATTAAAAAAAAACATTACAATTATGGTCGAATTTCGACCATTGGGCGACCACTAGTGAATATAATTACATCATGGAATTGATTAAAATATTTAATCAATGTTAAAGATTAAATATAAAAGAAATATGAGTTACTCACTTTTAGACGACACAGGGTTCGTCAAGGGTGACTTTGAAGTCGCAATAGCTTCTAAAGAAGACATCTGGTATTGTTTGAAGACCTCACTATTGATTCCTTTAGACACGACTTGCGACTTCTTGGGTTTGTATTGCAACGAATCTATTTCTGAACCACGATAAATCGGGTGGGGCGAACTGGCTGGAGAAACTTCACTCACATACTTCCTGTGGTCAAAATCAAATATAGGCAGCTTTTGAGGAATTGTTTTTGGCTCCTTTTCTATTTGGTGTAAAATTGGTTCGTCGTCAGTGGTCATCATTACAATGTCTTCAGAATGCAAAGTTTGGCAACTGCTGGTACTCTGGCTAGAATGCATCGATGGTAACTCAAAACATGAATTCTGCAGACTCAACTTCATCATGCACATGTTGTTTTTCATCATATCGACTGTGCATTCAGGCATCTGTTTTTGTGACACTGATAGCTGTACATCGTTGTGTATTGTTGGAGTACATTTTAGTACCATGCTGTCAGAGATGTGAATTTGTTCAGCCATTTCAGGTTTTTTCTCCACAGCCAAATCAGTCAGCAATACAAAGCTCTGTGAAAGTTGTGGCCTTCTTTCCACTTCTTCCTTATCAAGAGTATTACTGCTGATGTCCATTAAGGGATAATTGTTGACTATTCTCTCCATGATATTAGCCCCTTCAAACGAATCGTTGCATTGCAAGATCGGGAGGTTTTCGACCATAAGACTAGGCAGAGATGTATCTAAAGTTGGAGGCACTAAAAATACAGAACTTTTATTATCAGTAATTGTTTTGTTTGATTTAGCCATTTTTTTATTTTTCTCTGTTGCGGCATTTATCAGGCCAGAATTGGTTTGTTTTGTTGACTTCTTGTTGAATACTTTTTTAGAACCTACTTTTGGTTTTGGTTCTCTTGCTATGGGGAGTTTCGTGATTTTAGAATCTACTTTTGCCTTAGCGATAGGTTTTTTGCCTAAAGGCATATCATCTTCAGTCAAATCAATCAAAATATCTTTACTTTGAACGTCATCCTTCACAAGATTAGCATTATTACAAGGATTACATAAAACTACTTCGTCAGCCAATAATATATTATTTCCAACAATATTTTTTAGAGTTTCGCTGAAAATTTCGCCGTCATTTTTCAATTCCCTCTTTCGCTTTCTTGTTATGGGAAGTTTCATAATTTTTTTAGAATCGACTTTTGCTTTAGCGATAGGTTTTTTCTGTTTTTTCAATGCAGTTGTGCTTTTAGTTTTTGGAAGTATATTCTGTTTGACAGATGTGTCTGAATCAAAATCGGGAAACGTATATTGATCATGTAGAGACTCTGTTTCATGGGGGTAAGTTGGACCCATTGCTTTCAAACTGTCAAATGTTTCTGATATTCTGATCTCCCTCGGGGTAGGTTGGTCCTTGCTGCGAAGATAAGAGAAATTGACAGCAGAGTGTGTTTGTACCACTGGTGAGGTACCTGAGACAGCGGCCCCTTTAGTTTTATCCCCTTGCAAAAGAGGCCGAGGAATCTCCTCCTCGGATGAGCATTGATACATTGATAGATTAGGGTCATCATATTTGGCCGAATACAGCTTCCGTCTTTTAGTGATATTAGCCTCGTTGGGAAGTAAAACTCTCTCTGGAGATTTAAAATGTCTTGGCGTGGGGCTACAACTGGTGTCTCTGCCAGCTAGACTGTACTCTTTACAAAGCTCAAGGGCTGCTTTGTCTTTATCTAGGTTGGGACTATCTCTGTCAGCAAGATCATTCTCAATGACTACTCTATCATCAATTACTGGATTGATTTTTAAAAGTTTAGGTTTCACTTTAACTTGAGATTTCAACTTTGCCTTCAGACGAAGATTAATTTTCTTCTCATTTTTTGTTGACCGAGTTGTACGTTGTGATAAGCTAGACTGCACATCCAATTTCTTCCTCTTGGAAGATTCTTGAGATGAACTTTCAACAGTGTGAAATTTCTTTTCAGTACCCACCAGATGACTTTCTAAGTTATTCATTGTAGAGGATTCTTGAGATAAACCAGAGTGAACTACCTTCAAATTGGCACTGCCCTTGACACTCGGTACCTTGGTAATATTAATAGGTTTCTTAGTACTTTTCTGCATAGCTTTAAGATGAATTGGCGCAGGATCTGATCCACAGATTTCTCCAGAAGTAGACTGAATATTTTCTTTTTCCAAATTATTTAAAGGAATAGGAAAAGGTTGCACATCATTCTCTTTCTGAGACAAATCATCAAGAGGTTTGTTTACTTCTAAAGTCATTTGTTTGACCAGAGAAGTTGACTCTGGAATCCTAGCTTTAACATCAAGTGAGGTTGTACGACTGAACTTAATTGTCGTTGGCAAGTTTGGTATTTTCTTTAAAGACAGTTTATTTCTGATTGAGCGTTTCTCACTCTCTTTAACGTTGATTTTCTTCAATTCTCCATCGACATCCTGGAACTGGAGATTTTGAATTTTCTCCACATTATTCAAACCTTTCAATAAGTCAGTTTGGGCAAAATCTTTCATCCCAATCATTGAAGGGGTAGAATCAACTGGTTTGGTGTTTTTTATAAGATATCTTTTTTCCTTCAATATTGGTTTTCGGGAAGTTACAGCGTTGTATTCATCAGAATCGGCCGCATGGGCTCCTGGAGGGCTTCCGGGAGTAGTGTGAATCTTCATGGTGACCACTGATACTTTCCTTTGTACCGTTGATATTTCCAATCGACCAGTTTCTGATACCTAACAAAGAGTTTGAATAATAAGTAAAATATCAACAATTGTGTCGTATTGGATTAGAAGGAAGTTTTCAAATTTGTTATAGTGAGGGTGGATGAACATTAAAATCATATAAATACCCTGCGCCGTTGAAAACCTGGAACCGGTGGAGTGGCCGGAATCACATCCAAATCTCGAAGAAGGCTCTCCACACTCAGGTCTGTCTCCATGATGGAGGTCTCTTGGATGGCTGAAAGTCCTGGACGATACTTAACGTGATTCATGTTTGGGGGCGGTGTCTGAAACATTTGGGTGAGAACCAAACGGTCACATTGGACATTTCCAAGGCCTACTATTGTTACTCTTGTTGGTAGCTTTGAAAATAATACAACAAATGGGGGAAGACAATTTATTTCAGGCGGGCCAGGTCAACAGAAACAAAAACATAAGTCATAATGGAGCATTCCAAAGTACATGGTCACTTTCTTCTTATAATATTGATATGATTAATCTTTACAATACAATATACTAGCTTTGCCTGTTGCAGAGGCAACCAAGGGGTTAAACACTACGCGATTTGACGTGTGAACGCGGATGAAGCGAGGAGTGTGTGTTAAATAAAATAGGTGAAGAAAAAAACGATGTTTGTAATTTGTTACCCGTAACGTATAATTTACTGTTGCAAAGACTCCTACCATTGTGCCACTTTGGTCGCCGACACTTTTAAAACGTCCCAGGAGCTTACCGCTCAATTCAGTACTGAACCAATCCAGCCGCCCGACTCAGGGCGTTCAGTTTTTCATTTAATTTAAATTAGAAAAACCAATAGAGCCTAAAAGGGTCCTCGGATTTTATCGTTCAATTTTTTCAGTCAGCCCTTCGGATTGTGTAGGTCGAGACGCGTAATTTGATATCCATCTCGGGTACTGTAGGGTGTAATTTAAAAAAAAAATATTTTGGATTTTGAAAAAAAATTTTTTAGACTTTGGAAATTTTTGAATTATCAAAAAAAAATTTTTGGATTTTGTAAATTTTTGAATTTTCAAAAAAAAAATTTTGAGTTTTGGAAATTTTTTAATTTTGAAAAAAAAACTTTTTTGGTTTCTGGGAATTTTTGAATTTTGAAAAAAAAAATTTTTGTTTTCTGGAAATTTTTTAAATTTGGAAAAAAAAAATTTCGGATTCTGGAAATTTTTTAATTTAAAAAATTTTTTTTTTTTGTTTCCGGAAATTTTTGAATTTTGAAAAAAAATTTTTCGGTTTCTGGAAATTTTTTAATTTTGAAAAAAAAACTTTTTTGGTTTCTGGGAATTTTTGAATTTTGAAAAAAAAAATTTTTGTTTTCTGGAAATTTTTTAAATTTGGAAAAAAAAAATTTCGGATTCTGGAAATTTTTTAATTTAAAAAAAAAAAATTTTTGTTTCCGGAAATTTTAAATTTTGAAAAAAAAAATTTTCGGTTTCTGGAAATTTTTTAATTTTGAAAAAAAAATTTTTTGGTTTCTGGAAATTTTTTAATTTTGGAAAAAAAAATTATTTGATTCTGGAAATTTTTTAATTTTGGAAAAAAAAATTGTCGGATCTCGGAAATTTTTGAACTTATAACTGAAAGTAATTTTTCAAAAAACGGCGCTATAAAAATGTATTATTCAGAAATTTTAGAGACTAAAACTAAACCCAACTGGGGACGCCGTAGTCGCACTGACTCCGGACGGCAGTAATTGGGACTCTTGTGCGGTTTTCACATTGAAATTTAATGTAAAATGTATGAACCCGTACAGTATTCAATAGGTACCTACACCATTTGGCAAAAAAAAATTGGATCATCTTTATTTAAATTTACTCATTTTATTAGAAATGTTCAGAATAAATAGTATCCGAGTAGGACGTTGTCAAAAAAAAATTCGAGTGCAGCTTACTGTAGTTTTTCAAAAAACGGCGCTATAAAAATGTATTATTCAGAATTTTTCAGAAACTAAAACCAAACCCAACTGGGGACGCCGTAGTCGCACTGACTCCGGACGGCAGTAATTGGGACTCTTGTGCGGTTTTCACATTGAAATTTAATGTAAAATGTACGAACGATTAGTTCCCGTACAGTGTTCAAAAGGTACCTACACCATTTCGCAAAAAAAAAAATTGGACCATCTTTATTTAAATTTACTCATTTTATTAGAAATGTTCAGAATGCTCATCCGACGAATGGTTCCCGGGGCGGCAGTGCCAATGCCCGCCTCTTACGTTGAATAATTATCGTAAAGAAGCAAAATACAAAAAAAGCGTTATGTAACTTTAATATTAAAAAAAATAGATCCCTTAAATATCTAGGCTAAAGACGAAGGTAGCGCAACACGGCATAACAGCCCAAAAATAATTACAAAAGAAATTATCCTTTCAACTTCAAATAATTTCATTACAAATTTCCAAAAAAAAAACATATGCAATTCCCATACGATGATTCCGAGTTGTTATGTGCAGGTACCTACCTACTCAGATTCTCAGTTGGTACACCTGCACATACGTAAAAAAAAAACACGCCATTAAAATGTATTTTCAGAATTTTTTATCAAATAATCATTTCAATGGAAAAAAGTTCGCAAAGTATTTATATTAATAAATAAGACGAATCCTAATGCATCGGAGCCCATCTATCGGGTACCTACTTAGTTCGTAATTCGTAGACGTACAATATTCTGCAATTATATTTTTATCGCTGGCAAGACCGAAACGCAAAAATGTTGTCACCACCTCGAGCACGGCCTGAAAATCGAGTTGTTTTTAACGTTTTCCATACAAACAACGCTGTCCTGGCCCGATTGAAAAGTTTAGTTGGCGGAGAGCTTGGCCTTCCGCCATTTGTAAAATTTCAAAATCCAGTGTTACCAGGTGTGAGAAAATTTACCCAACCTGAATTTATTTGTAAGAAAATTAGGTTTTCTACTGGCCAGCAAAATTATGCACCCTCGAGAAAGTGCGAGTTTTGCGAAACGTCAGAAAATATCATTTTTCCGCGCGCTATCGTGTAACATTTTGAATGGTGACCGACATATTTGTCGATTTTAAAAGTTTCCTTAACTTCTATTCTTCGTATTTATCGAAAAACATCTTCGCCAGAATGCGTATTTTCGACGATATCTCGAACCGCGTGTCGCACCTATAAAATGTCATTTTTTAGCAGAATCGCCATTAAAATAATTTCTAGCAAATTCGTTTCGCGTAAAGGAAATGCGATTAAGATTTCTTATCTTTTTTGCAAATGCGAACCTGTCGGCGGGAAATATAACCAGGCCGATTTCTTCGTCGATGAGAGATTCAGTCGGAGGTTCCAGTTATCGCCGCTGATTTTGTATCAGTTTTTTCCGTTGACTTTTTGCGTTTCTCAAATAAGAAATTCGTGCGAGTTTCCTGTCACTCGATAGTGGTCCTTCAGGTGTATGAAACTTAAGGGGCAGCTAGGTCGTTTTTTGCCTAAATTACAAAAGTGAGTTTTTCGAAAAACTGAACAATACTATATGTACTAGCTTTGCCTGTTGCAGAGGCAACCAAGGGGTTAAACACTACGCGATTTGACGTGTGAACGCGGATGAAGCAAAGAGTGTGTGTTAAATAAAATAGGTAAAGAAAAAAACGATGTTTGTAATTTGTTACCCGTAACGTATAATTTACTGTTGCAAAGACTCCTACCATTGTGCCACTTTGGTCGCCGACACTTTTAAAACGTCCCAGGAGCTTACCGCTCAATTCAGTACTGAACCAATCCAGCCGCCCGACTCAGGGCGTTCAGTATTTCATTTAATTTAAATTAAAAAAACCAATAGAGCCTAAAAGGGTCTTCGGAGTTTATCGTTCAATTTTTTCAGTCAGCCCTTCGGTTTGTGTAGGTCGAGACGCGTAATTTGATATCCATCTCGGGTACTGTAGGGTGTAATTTAAAAAAAAAAAATTTGGATTTTGAAAAAAAAATTTTGGACTTTGGAAATTTTTTAATTTTCAAAAAAAAAATTTTTGGATTTTGTAAATTTTTGAATTTTCAAAAAAAAATTTTTTGAGTTTTGGAAATTTTTTAATTTTGGAAAAAAAAAATTTGGATTTTGGAAATTATTGAATTTTGAAAAAAAAAATTTTTAAGTTTTGGATATTTTTTTAATTTTGGAAATAAAAAATTTTTTGTCTTGGAAATATTTGAACTGAAAGTAATTTTTCAAAAAACGGCGCTATAAAAATGTATTAATCAGAAATTTTAGAGACAAACTAAACCCAACTGGGGATACCGTAGTCTCACTGACTCCAGATGGCAGTAGTTGAGACTCTTGTGCGGTATTCACATTGAAATTTAATTTAAAATGTATGAACCCGTACAGTATTCAAAAGGTACCCACACCATTTGGCAAAAAAAAATTGGACCATCTTTATTTAAATTTACTCATTTTATTAGAAATGTTCAGAATATATAGTGTCCGAGTACGTTGTCAAAAAAAATTCGAGTGCAGTTTACACGCGGTAGAAGTGAAACTTTTCCATTTTGGAAAAAAAAATTATTGGATTCTGGAAATTTTTTAATTTTGGAAAAAAAAAATTGTTGGATCTCGGAAATTTTTGAACTTATAACTGAAAGTAATTTTTCAAAAAACGGCGCTATAAAAATGTATTATTCAGAAATTTTAGAGACTTAAACTAAACCCAACTGGGGATGCCGTAGTCTCACTGACTCCAGACGGCAGTAGTTGGGACTCTTGTGCGGTATTCACATTGAAATTTAATTTAAAATGTATGAACCCGTACAGTATTCAAAAGGTACCTACACCATTTGGCAAAAAAAATTGGACCATCTTTATTTAAATTTACTCATTTTATTAGAAATGTTCAGAATATATAGTGTCCGAGTACGTTGTCAAAAAAAATTCGAGTGCAGTTTCCACGCGGTAGAAGTGAAACTTTTCCATTTTGGAAAAAAAAATTATTGGATTCTGGAAATTTTTTAATTTTGGAAAAAAAAAATTGTTGGATCTCGGAAATTTTTGAACTTATAACTGAAAGTAATTTTTCAAAAAACGGCGCTATAAAAATGTATTATTCAGAAATTTTAGAGACTTAAACTAAACCCAACTGGGGATGCCGTAGTCTCACTGACTCCAGACGGCAGTAGTTGAGACTCTTGTGCGGTATTCACATTGAAATTTAATTTAAAATGTATGAACCCGTACAGTATTCAAAAGGTACCCACACCATTTGGCAAAAAAAAATTGGACCATCTTTATTTAAATTTACTCATTTTATTAGAAATGTTCAGAATAAATAGTATCCGAGTAGGACGTTGTCAAAAAAAAATTCGAGTGCAGCTTACTGTAGTTTTTCAAAAAACGGCGCTATAAAAATGTATTATTCAGAATTTTTCAGAAACTAAAACTAAACCCAACGGGGGACGCTGTAGTCGCACTGACTCCGGACGGCAGTAATTGGGACTCTTGTGCGGTTTTCACATTGAAATTTAATGTAAAATGTACGAACGATTAGTTCCCGTACAGTATTCAAAAGGTACCTACACCATTTCGCAAAAAAAAATTGGACCATCTTTATTTAAATTTACTCATTTTTTTAGAAATGTTCAGAATATATACTGTCCGAGTAGGTACCTACGTACGTTGTCAAAAAAAATTCGAGTGCAGTTTATACGCGGTAGAAGTGAAACTTTTCCAAAACAATCTCAACTAATACTTGAAAAGTGAGGTCTAAGTTGTCCAGTAAATAAATGTATTCTCTGTTAAATTTTACTCTTGTGTGTTATGTGCTCCTGGTAGATTTTCAATATTGTACCTCACCTTTTTGTCATTTTTCACAAAAACGGCCCTTTAAAAATATAATTTTCAAAATTATTGTATACCCATTTTTATGAGGTGTTGCTCATCCAACGAATGGTTCCCGGGGCGGCAGTGCCAATGCCCGCCTCTAACGTTGAATAATTATCATAAATAAGCTAAATACAAAAAAGCGTTATGTTACTATAATATTTTAAAAAAATAAATCCCTTAAATATCTAGGCTAAAGACGAAGGTAGCGCAACACGGCATAACAGCCCAAAAAATAATTACAAAAGAAATTATCCTTTCAACTTCAAATAATTTCATTACAAATTTCCAAAAGAAAAAACATATGCAATACCCATTTGATGATTCCGAGTTGTAATGTGCAGGTACCTACCTACTCAGATTCTCAGTTGGTACACCTGCACATACGTAAAAAAAAACACGCCATTAAAATGTATATTCAGAATTTTTTATCAAATAATCATTTCAATGAAAAAGAGTTCGCAAAGTATTTATATTTATAAATAATACGAATCCTAATGCATCGGAGCCCATCTATCAGGTACCTACTTAGTTCGTCATTCGCAGACGTACAATATTCTGACATTGTGAACCCGTACATAAATTAAAAAACTACTTTCCTAAAATGGGCATTCCAAAACCGAGCGTCTAGCAACACTCGATACGGAGATCTTTTTTCGTGAATTGAGCAAATTTCTTTCGATACAGACGAACCTGCCGATTTGAACGGATTGAAATAGAACTACAGGCGTGTTCGACAGACATTTGATTTTGTTTTGTGTGAACGATCCGTACTTGTATTCCGCACCGCTAGATGTCTCTGGATTGAAATCTTTAGTTGGCGGAGAGTGTTGCCTTCCGCCATTTGTAAAATTTCAGAATCCAGTGTTACCAGGTGTGAGAAAATTTACCCAACCTGAATTTATTTGTAAGAAAATTAGGTGTTCTACTGGCCAGATAAATTATGCACCCTCGAGAAAAATGCGAGTTTTGCGAAACGTCAGAAAATATCATTTTTCCGCGCGCTATTGTGTAACATTTTGAATGGTGACCGACATATTTGTCGATTTTAAAAGCTTCCTTAATTTCTATTCCTCCTATTTATTAAAAAACATCTCCACCAGAACGCGCTTTTTCGACGATATCTCGTACCGCGTGTCGTACCTATAAAATGTCATTTTTTAGCAGCATCGCCATTAAAATAAAAGAATAAATTTCTAGCAAATTCGTTTCGCGTAAAGGAAATAGTGATTAAGATTTCTTATCTTTTTTGCAAATGCGAACCTGTCGGCGGGAAATATAACCAGGCCGATTTCTTCGTCGATGAGAGATTCAGCCGGAGGTTCCAGTTATCGCCGCTGATTTTGTATCAGTTTTTTCCGTTGACTTTTGGCGTTTCTAAAATAAGAATTTCGTGTGAGTTTCCTGTCTTGCGATAGTGGTCTCTGAGGTCGGTCAAACTCGAAGAGCGGAGAGGTCATTTTGGCGTGGGAGGCCTGCACTGAAAAAAAAAAAGCCCTGTGTTTCGAGCGAAACTGAACCTCGAAACGGGTAAAACTTAAGGGGCGGCAAGGTCGTCTTTTGCCTAAATGACGAAAAAAAAGTGAGTTTTCGAAAACTGTGCATTAATATATACTAGCTTTGCCTGTTGCAGAGGCAACCAAGGGGTTAAACACTACGCGATTTGACGTGTGAACGCGGATGAAGCGAAGAGTGTGTGTTAAATAAAATAGGTAGAGAAAAAAACGTCATTTGAATGTGGATAAAGCGAGGAGTGTCCGTCTACAAAGGGCACAGATAGTTGACAGCCCAATTGCGTACGCCTGCTCTCTGGCCGCTTCGGTCACCCGGTTCAAGGCGTTCGGTACGGGCCTTTTCTCGCAAAAGCAGGCCAAGTAGCTTCCTGCTCAAATTTTCACTGCGCCATTTGGGCTGTGCAGATCGATACGCGTAATTTGTTACCCGAAACGTATAGTTTACTGTCGAAAAGACTCTTCCCACAGTGCCACATTGGTCGTCGACACTTTTAAAACGGCCCAGGAGCTTACCGCTCAATTCAGTACTGAACCAATCCAGCCGCCCGACTCAGGGCGTTCAGTTTTTCATTTAATTTAAATTAGAAAAACCAATAGAGCCTAAAAGGGTCCTCGGATTTTATCGTTCAATTTTTTCAGTCAGCCCTTTGGATTGTGTAGGTCAAAAAACGGCGCTATAAAAATGTATTATTCAGAATTTTTCAGAAACTAAAACTAAACCCAACTGGGGACGCCGTAGTCGCACTGACTCCGGACGGCAGTAATTGGGACTCTTGTGCGGTTTTCACATTGAAATTAAATGTAAAATGTACGAATGATTAGTTCCCGTACAGTATTCAAAAGGTACCTACACCATTTCGCAAAAAAAAAATGGACCATCTTTATTTAAATTTACTCATTTTATTAGAAATGTTCAGAATATATAGTGTCCGAGTACGTTGTCAAAAAAAATTCGAGTGCAGTTTACACGCGGTAGAAGTGAAACTTTTCCAAAACAATCTCAACTAATACTTGAAAAGTGAGGTCTGAGTAGCCCAGTAAATAAATGTACCCTCTGTAATATTTTACTCCTGCGTATTATGAGCTCCTGGTAGATTTTCAATATTGTACGTCACCCTTTTTGTCATTTTTTACAAAAACGGTCCTATAAAAATATAATTATCAAAATTATTGTGTACCTATTTTTATGAGGTGTTGCTCATCCAACGAACGGCTCCCTGAGCGGCAGTGCCAATGCCCGCCTCTAACGTTGAATAATTATCATAAAGAAGCAAAATACACAAAAAGCGTTATGTAACTTTAATATTTAAAAAAAATAAATCCCTTAAATATCTAGGCTAAAGACGAAGGCAGCGCAACACGGCATAACAGCCCAAAAAATAATTACAAAAGAAATTATCCTTTCAACTTCAAATAATTTCATTACAAATTTCTAAATAAAAAACCTATGCAATTCCCATACGATTATTCCGAGTGGTTATGTGCAGGTACCTACCTACTCAAAATAGGCATTCCAAAACCGAGCGCCTAGCAACACTCGATACGGAGATCTTTTTTCGTGAATTGAGCAAATTTCTTTCGATACAGACGAACCTGCCGATTTGAACGGATTGAAATAGAACTACAGGCGTGTTCGACAGACATTTGATTTTGTATTGCGTGAACGATCCGTACTTATATTCCGCACCGCTAGATGTCTCTGGATTGAAATCTTTAGTTGGCGGAGAGCTTTGCCCTACCGCCATTTGTAAAATTTCAGAATCCAGTGTTACCAGGTGTGAGAAAATTTACCCAACCTGAATTTATTTGTAAGAAAATTAGGTGTTCTACTGGCCAGATAAATTATGCACCCTCGAGAAAAATGCGAGTTTTGCGAAACGTCAGAAAATATCATTTTTCCGCGCGCTATTGTGTAACATTTTGAATGGTGACCGACATATTTGTCGATTTTAAAAGCTTCCTTAACTTCTATTCTTCGTATTTATTGAAAAACATTTCCGCCATAATGCGACTTTTCGACGATAACTCGTACCGCGTGTCGTACCTGTAAAATGTCATTTTTTAGCAGCATCGCCATTAAAATATTATAAAAAAATTTCTAGCAAATTCGTTTTGTATGAAAATAGTGCTTAATTTTTCTCCGACTTTTTCGAAATGCGAACCTGTCGGCGGGAAATATAACCGGGCCGATTTCTTCGTCGATGAGAGATTCAGTCGGAGGTTCCAGTTATCGCCGCTGATTTTGCATCAGTTTTTACCGTTGACTTTTGGTGTTTCGGTTTCATGGTTTTTTTTTAGCTTCCTGTCTAGCGATTATGGTCTCTGCGGTCGGTCAAACTCGAAGAGCGGAGAGGTCATTTTGGCGTGGGAGGCCCTGCACTGAATCGCATTTCAAGCGAAAGCGATCCTTAGGGTGGGCGAACTTAAGGGGCGGCAAGGTCGTCTTTTGCCTGTATGACCCATGTGAGTTTTTCGAAAAACTGTGCAATACTATATTAATATAAATAATACGAATCCTAATGCATCGGAGCCCATCTATCAGGTACCTACTTAGTTCGTCATTCGCAGACGTACAATATTCTGACATTGTGAACCCGTACATAAATTAAAAAACTACTTTCCTAAAATGGGCATTCCAAAACCGAGCGTCTAGCAACACTCGATACGGAGATCTTTTTTCGTGAATTGAGCAAATTTCTTTCGATACAGACGAACCTGCCGATTTGAACGGATTGAAATAGAACTACAGGCGTGTTCGACAGACATTTGATTTTGTTTTGTGTGAACGATCCGTACTTGTATTCCGCACCGCTAGATGTCTCTGGATTGAAATCTTTAGTTGGCGGAGAGTGTTGCCTTCCGCCATTTGTAAAATTTCAGAATCCAGTGTTACCAGGTGTGAGAAAATTTACCCAACCTGAATTTATTTGTAAGAAAATTAGGTGTTCTACTGGCCAGATAAATTATGCACCCTCGAGAAAAATGCGAGTTTTGCGAAACGTCAGAAAATATCATTTTTCCGCGCGCTATTGTGTAACATTTTGAATGGTGACCGACATATTTGTCGATTTTAAAAGCTTCCTTAATTTCTATTCCTCCTATTTATTAAAAAACATCTCCACCAGAACGCGCTTTTTCGACGATATCTCGTACCGCGTGTCGTACCTATAAAATGTCATGTTTTAGCAGCATCGCCATTAAAATAAAAGAATAAATTTCTAGCAAATTCGTTTCGCGTAAAGGAAATAGTGATTAAGATTTCTTATCTTTTTTGCAAATGCGAACCTGTCGGCGGGAAATATAACCAGGCCGATTTCTTCGTCGATGAGAGATTCAGCCGGAGGTTCCAGTTATCGCCGCTGATTTTGTATCAGTTTTTTCCGTTGACTTTTGGCGTTTCTAAAATAAGAATTTCGTGTGAGTTTCCTGTCTTGCGATAGTGGTCTCTGAGGTCGGTCAAACTCGAAGAGCGGAGAGGTCATTTTGGCGTGGGAGGCCTGCACTGAAAAAAAAAGCCCTGTGTTTCGAGCGAAACTGAACCTCGAAACGGGTAAAACTTAAGGGGCGGCAAGGTCGTCTTTTGCCTAAATGACGAAAAAAAAGTGAGTTTTCGAAAACTGTGCATTAATATATATATATTTAAATTAGGACGGGTTGTTGATGGATTCATCAAATATTTGAAGTTAATTTTCACGTTTTGTGTAAGTTCTATTCAAGTTCTGTGATTATTTCAGTTTTGTGAAGCAACTGTCCTATAACGATGTAATAACAGAACTTGAATAAAACTTACACAGAACGTGAAAATCAACTTCAAATATTTGATGAATCCATCAAATTTTTTGAAACAACCCATCCTTAATAATAATGATGATTCGGATTACAAATGATTAGATGAATAATATTATTTTTTTGTTTTACATTAGCTCCACACAGGAGGCCCTAAGGAAAATAAATCCCCCAGGGCCTATGTCATCTTTGAGGATGTTGTGTGGAGGGTATTTTTAAGGAAAGGAAGAAGAGGAAGTTTTGGGAACGAAAAAGGTATGAGTGCATCTATCCCTCCCATTGCAGTGCAAGACAATGATCCGAGAGAGTCCTGCTGGAAAGGTCAAAAGATCTCCCCAACCAGTCTCTCCCATTTTTATGGACAGCTTCTAGGATGATCATCGATGGTTGATCATCGATGTAGATACAATCTTTCCCTGGGACAAAGAGTGTGTGACAAGGCAGAGGGCGGTTCATCTGATCGACAATCCATTGTTTAGAGGAATGTATGTGCGGCACATTTTGGCCAGTTTTTTCACAAATCTTAAATTTGGATTTGAGAACAAATTACCCAACCAAACTGAAAAATTATTTTTGTAATCAAAAGGTAAATCAAATATCCAGCACAGATGTGAGCTACTTTATTTATTTTTGCTTATTATAAGATATATGCCATTAAAGATTTTTATGTTTCATGATTTTAGAGACAATTTGGGCAATTATTTGCGAGTAAATGAAAAACAATAAAAAAATAATTTTACTATATTTATCATAAAAAGATGATGATAAATCATGAAACACTAAAATCTTTAATGGCGTATATTTTATAATTTAAAGCAAAAATAAAAAAGTAGCTTACATCTGTACTAGATATTTGATATACCTTTTGATAACAAAAATAATTTTTCAGAATGGGCCGCGCATACGTTCCTCTTAACAGACCGATTGTCATCTGTGATGCACAGATGCAATGCCTCTGATGCGATACCGGTGTACCTGTGACGGACACAAATGGAATACCCATTCACAGTTTTTTGTTGACTTCTTCGACTCGTTGTGTTAATCGGCTCGTGCCCAGTCGAGTGGCGATATAGTTCCCTCGTCTTTACACTGTACAGGCAGGGGCGCTCTTATGAGGTGTAAAAAATAAATTTAAAAAAAAAAACAAAAAAAGTCAGGCCATGTGAGTCAGAATAAAGAAGAATATGTGTGAGACGATGAATGAGTGTGAATGAAGCAACAAGAGTGTGGCAAGACAGAGTTGTGCGGTGGTCCATCCTCTCTGCTTACCCTGCAGCGAAATGACGTGATGGTTGGATAGATTTTAAAATGAGAGCAAGCAGTAATTTAATAAAAATATGTTATTAATTTCCTGGATAGTATATTGCTAGATCCAGCCCTTGAATCCCCAGCAGCTTCTTGCCCATCATTTATTTATGTAAATTAAAGCTACCTATTGTGTACTGACAGATAGGACGGGCAACCAAGCGACTCTGTCTTGGCACAAGCCCTTTGCTTCATTCACATTCATAACTTGTCGTTAGACATTGAATTATAAACAGCGTCCGGAAACTCACAGTTCAAATCGGAAAATTCTAAATACCTTAATTTTTTCGATTTGAGAATAACCGTTTCTTTTTCACTTTTTTTCGACAACCAAATCATAATAATTATTATTAATAAATTACAAATAACAAGACGATTTACCTTTGACATTACGGGGGGAGGCGAATGCAAGCCTTGCGATGATGGTCTATTAGCTGAGAATGCAATGTCTTCCGCTTCAGCTGAAATAAAAAAACGCACATTTTGTTTTGAGTTGGGAATTTAAGACGCAACTCAAAATCTAAAATGTTGTAGAGGGGACTTAAGAGGGTATTCTAGTCTAGAAACCCGAATTTCGAGCGTTTTTTGACGGTCAATAAAAAAAAATAACTAATTCACAAAAAAATTTACAGATATTTGACAAAGTTACACACTTTTGAAGTAGAGGGGGGGAAAAAAGAGCGTATCCATTTTGTCACGATTTCAACCCTTCTAGTATTTTGAAAAATAAAAAAAAAGGAGATTCTTTATCAGTACAAATGTTATTATGGTAGGAACCAAGAAAAATGAAAAAAAAAAAAAAGAATTTTCTTGCAAAATGGGGGCTGCTCAAAAAAAAATTATGTTTTTCGGTTATTTTTTCACTTTTCCAAATTTTTAAAAATAGTAAAAATTTAAATTTTTGATTTTTTGTTGGTTCCTACCGTAATGGAATGTATGTTTAAAGAAAATTCATGCCACATTCTAAGAAAATCGGTTTATTAGAACTCAAGATTTTGTGACAAACATTTCGAAAAAAGTAGTTTCGAGAAAAAGTCGTTTAAAGTTTTGTTCTATTTAGATACTAGTTAGATTCCGTCTATTGTCACGACACCAAAATGGAACTTTAAAAATAATTCAAATATCGAAAAATCCTTATTCTTGAATATCTAAACTATCAAAATATGAAGAAAATTTTTTTTTTTTTTTGTAGACTAGAATACCCTTAAAGTAGGATGATGATGATTATTATAATGGTGATGATGATAATGATACAGTTTATAATGATGATGATTATGAAGATGATGATAATGATTATGAAGATGATTATGATGATTATAAAGATGATTATGATTATTATGATGACTATTATGATGATTATAATTATTATTATGATGATGATGGTGATGAGGATTATGATGAAAAGGTTGATGATAACGATGATGGTGATGATGATGATGATGATGATGATGATGATAATTATGATGATTATTAAGATGATGGTGGTGATGTTGATGATTTTTCACAATGGTAACTAAATAAATTAATAAATTATTTATTGTACAGCCCCCTTGAGGTGATTTTTCACAATAATGGCGCTCTACATATCGTCCTTTAGCTTACAACACCGCATAAGTCATTTTTACCAACGTTACAAGAGACGAAAAAAACTGTGCGGTGTTGAGAGGCCAACCGACTTGCGCGCTGTCACTGCTTTTCGAATTACGACTTCTGACTGACTGAAATCTATATCATGTGACCAATGGTTAGACGCGCAATGAGCAGCTCCATCTAAAGGCATTAAAATGTGAAAACCGCCAATTTTCAACTTGAGCGGTGTTGTAAGCTAAGGGACGATATCATATTATTATTAAGCTGATGATGATGATGAACCCGGGCGTTTATTAAGATAAAGTGATCATAAACAAACAAGTAGTTTACCTGCCTCACTAGATGATGTCTGTTCTGAGACGGGTAATAATATAAAGAATTAAAATGTATATTATGAAAAGTGGAAAACGGGTACGATTTTGAAGATTATGATGATGATGCCCAATCAGAAAAGAAAATGCTTACCTGATGCTGGAAGCTGGAAATTGGACTGAGAAGATTCGCGAATCTGATCCTTAAAATAAAATAAATTTAGTTTAGAATAGGTTCAACTAACACTATTTACTTTACGAATTGATAGGAAGAATGAATTCGACCTGGTACATCAGAGTAACAAGCATTCGAGTGGTAGATAAACTCAGTATCGACCCGGTGAAAGACTACCATTCAAAATGAAATCATGTTGGAAATGGTTTTAGCAATTGTATTTGGTAACCCGATCTGAATAACCGGGTACTTCTTAACCATTTCATTTAATAATAATAAGACATTTACTTTGTAATGGGTTAACCCAAACTAGGCAAGCTAAAATCTTACGCAAGTTTCAACGGAACGGAAACCCCGCTTCCCCGCACCTTCCGGATTACAATAGGGAGAAAGTAAACAAACCCCGCTTCCCCGCACCTTCCGGATTACAGTAGGAAGAAAATAAACAAACCCCGCTTCCCCGCCGCGCTTCACACAGGAGGGACTAGCCACGAGCCCCGCGGCCAAAAGGTCAGTTGGCACATGTACGCGAGAGTGAGCTGAGCCACGAAGGCGCAAGTTTTAAGTGGTCGTAAAAACGTAAATATCCACAAGATGGGTTGGTGAACATAATACCCCGGTACAAGTGTCGAAAGCCAAATATAAACAAGTTATAACCTCACGCATAATTAAAGTCTTTATACCGTATCAACATAAAAAATCACGGTGCGTACCACAAAATATGTGTCTGTAAAACCCCCGTGTCAGGTACAATCGCGATCCCTATACCGTGATAAGTGCAAAATCAACTAAGTGACGACAGCACGTGTGAATCATTTCACCATCGTAAAGTTCAGTGAAACGACCTAACCGAACTAACCTAATCGTCCATTATACGGGTCTGCCGAAACATCCCCGACGCCTCAAGACTCCAGTGACCAAGGCGGACATTACACGGCCCAAGCTGCAGCCCTGACGACAAGGAACCTGGATGCTACACCTTCAGGCGGCGAGGATCTCCACCGCGGGTCTAACCTTGAAGAGGATGCTGCACCTTCCTGTCCCCGCTGCAGCCACGCTCGTTGCCGGGGCTGCGTAGCCTCAGGCGGCGAGGATCTCCACCGCTGGTCTAACGTCGAACACCAGCTCTAGCTCCACGAAAGGATCCCAAGTAACGTACATCGGATTTCCCCAATATCGTTCTAAAAAACTTCATTATTCTCAGAGCCAACCTAGGTGTAGGGTTTTGCACTATCTGTTAACATGTCAATTGATCTTACAATATACACAGATATATATTAACGATGTTTTCTTTATCAAGTCCTGAACAAGCAATGATACTGGGTTGAGAACCCCGCCCCGGGAAGCTGAGCATAGTCGCAGGTACCTGAAAGTACATCTAAAGAAAGGTAATACAATCTTGAATTGAGAATTCCGCTCTGGAGGTCTCAGGAGAAAGTAATAATTATGAGAAGTTACAACTTGTCAATAGATCATTAGCTTGTTGTAATATTTGACTTAACAATATTTACAAATAAGTCACTGCTCAGCTGTACATTCTGGATCCAAAATGCAGCTAGTTTTCAGTAGTGCCTCTAACATATAAACAATATATAAATGATGATTCAAATAAAATTTCAGTTTAAATCAAACGATTTAAATTAAATCAAATAAAATTCATATTAACAACATAATCACAAAGTCACTAACACAAATAGGTGGAAATCCCTTTCAAAAAGCAATTATAAATAAATTCTGTCTATCAATAATGTTGTTGCGCGGCTGATTGTGCAGTTAGTTAGCAGAGCTTCTTGAAGCATTGCAACGATGTGAATATTCTAATAGACTCCAAAGTCCTGATGAGGAATAGCTGTAACTACCCTCAAAAACAGCAGTTTTATGTCTGGGAGCAAATGGTATATTTGGTGTGTACCGTGTATATGAGAGTCATGGGACCACTGCAGTCTATCAAAAAGATATGCAGGAAACTTCCATTCATCAAACTGCACATTTGATGTAACTTCCTTGTGTTTCGACACATTCAATGTAACTTCACTATATATTTGATGTAACTTCCTTGTGTTTGACATATTTAGTAGTAGTTATTTGTGTAGACAACCAGGGCTGGTCTTTTGCAGGCACAATTGGAGTAGTCTGTTCCGGGCGCCAACTTGTTAGGACTCCAAGGAGCCAAGGAACCAAGGCATTGGCGCCAGGCGCAGTTTGACTAGGCCCTATCAACAATGTAACAAAATCAACTAACTACTTGAAACTGACCTTGTTAAGTTTTACTTGTGGTGGCATTCCATCGCGGAGCAATTTTAATATTTTCACCAAATGGGGACGTCTCTTCTCCAGAAAAGTCAGCACCAGATGTGGGGGCATGGTCTCAAGGAGGGCACAGGCCTCAGGGCTGCTGGCAGAGACGGGGGCGCCATCTAGAGTCATTCGTTGCCTGGGAGAAAAATGCTAAATATTATTACATACATCCATAAACAATAGAAACAAATGCAGATATTGTTTCAAAGTTGCCTTAATTTGATTTTAACGGCGAAGCAATAACATGGTTTCAGAGTTACTTCAAAGACAGAGCTCAGCAGTCAGCAGGGATCGTTTGAAGTAAGTAATGACCAGCTAGCAGTGGATATGGTAAATAGTGATTTACTTCTCAATCGCCAAAAAACTGTTGCTTTACTAATGGGAATAAGCAGAAAAATATAATACGTAAGGAATGGAGGACGTGTTGTAAAGATCCAAAAGAGTTGTTGGAATAATGGTGGATGATAGATTTTGGTTTGTGGAACATGTTAGAAAGAGTTCACAGTGGTGCTATTCGAGACTTCATCTGTTGTATAAAATAACAACTGGAGCGTTTTTGGCCACATTATGGCCAATTTTCATACATTGATTCAATAGGTTCACTCAATGCATTACACACATAGTTCAACTGTTCCCTATTTTCTAAGTAACCTTGGAACCAAGTTAAAACTTTGTCTTCCAGTCAATATTCTCCAGCTTAACAACCAACCTTTAATGCGACACTATCAAAAGCTTTTTTGACCTATAAATATTCCTCTGCACTTCCCACACCTGTCCTATTACCCATAACTAGATAATTCAATCTTCCAATGCCATCATGAGTTCCTAGATTAGGTCTAAAGCCATTCTGGTTAGAATGCAGAATTAAATTTTTTCTAGAAATAGGAGTATAAAAATATACAAATATGTTATTTTTTGTCATGGAACTGTCTTTTCATCAAACGTGAGTGATTTTAACATTTCTAAGAAAAAATTTTAAATAAACTCACTCGTGATAGTTAATATGGCGCACCTCCTCCAGCCTCAGGGAGAAGGGCTCCAGGCCGGAGAAGAGCCCCAGAGCTTCCCCTTCGCATGCCCATGACACCGTGAAAGAGCCGAGATTCCAGTCTACCCATAGAGGCCCCGCGATCACAGTGCGTCCTATGCCCAGCTCCGAGCATTGGAAGGATATAACCCGCAGTTCTAGACTATTGATTTTGTTTAAGAAGAGCCTGCAGTCCTGAAAAAGTTTAAAAAAATTAAGTTTCCTTTCATAATTTTGTAGAAATGAGATCTCTCAGGCATGTGTGTATAAAAACTTTGTATGACTGTTAAAAATGAGGAAATCCGGAAAGAAAACAAGGCTGATGTTAAGAGAAAAGGACTCAGATGAGCAGAAAATTTAATTTTGCGCTCATCTGAAAGCGATGAGCGGAAAGGAGTCCCCATCAAAGGAATCCCCACACTAGGAGTTCACCTGTGTTGTGAAAGACTTAAGAGGGAAATTATTTTTGTCAGGGCTTCCTGTGTAGAGCTAATGTAAAAAAAACTGAAAATAATATGAAACCCGTACAACTTATGCTGCTAGAGGCGCTAGTGTAGCTGTTGCCACCTCAATATAATATGGAGAATATCAGGGGCTGAAAATAAAGGCTTATTATTCTACAGAATTTGTTATTACCAAAGAGCGCTGTGAACTTACTTCATCAAAGTTATCCTCGGTGATGTTAGGTTGCACGTGGCTGTAAACACGGCCCGGGGGCAAGATGGGCCTCAGTCCAAGGAATGCGTGCAGCTCCAGCAATCTCAACTGGAGGGGATAGTCCCCGCATGAGCACATCAGGGCCCCCAATTTGGAGCTGCCGGGAAATCAAAATTAATTGTTAATCCGCGATGTTGGGACACTAGTTTTATCCGGTACCTTCTGTTTAATATCTACATACATAATGCAATACACCTTAATTAAAGCCAAAGTAAAGACCCTACGTTCATGGAGATACTTACAAACTACGTGATTGTGACGCAACCATAAGTACCCTGCAGACATACTACTCTTTAAAGCTGGTTTCCGTACACGGCGCTACCCGAAATAAACTGAACTTGATCATTCTTTACGTGCAGCCGTGGAGTCAACACGATGTCAAGCGATGTAAAATGACTTTTTTTCCAATATCAATCCTTCTCCACAAAATCCTTGCTGGGGTATTCTGGTAAAGTAAACTTATATAAACATGCATTTTTTCCACTTCCAGAACATATTATCTAGCATTACTTTCATGTTCCGACGCCATTTCTGTCCAACGTCAAACGAATAGTAGCAGATACGAATGATGCAACGCTTACCGTGCGATCAGCGTTGCGTGATTTGGTAGCTAGGTGAAACTGACTTCAAACCGACAGCTGCCGCGTAGCGCCGTGTACGAACACTAGCAAAAACGTACGGTGGGTACTCACGAGCGGCGCGCGTGAAGCTCGAGTAGCTTGTAAGTAGCGTCATGTATGGAGTACTTAGCCTCTCAGAAACCGGGCAAACTGTACAGATACTTTAATAGTACACACCTGCTAAACCTTACAAATCGCAAGTGTGCCCCATGGTTGAATTTGGCAGTCATAAGCCACATCTGGAGCCAAAAAATACCTAAAAAAAAAAAACCTCAACTCTGTGCAGAAACGGGCGATCCGTTTGATAGATTCTCCTATTTTAACAAACACATTGCAATCTTTAGAGCACAGGCATTGGGTGGGAATGCTGTCATTGTTCTACTGGTGTTTCAATGGAAGATGCTCCAAGAAAGAAGCGTCATTGATTCTTTCGGCACCAGTACATAGTCAGGAAATACACCAAACACACGCCCAACATATGTACACGTTTGACAAGAGGATGGGTCGTTTCTATTTTATTGAACGATTTGCCGGCCTCTGCATTTCCTCCCTCCTGCAACATGGGTCTCTTCAAAACCCTACCCCTGAGGAAAATTATTTTCTTCGGGCCTCCTGTGTGGAGTTAAAAAAAAATATATTATGATTATTAATGTTTGGAGCAGCGTTGCCAACTCTACGTCTTTTTACGTAGATCTACGTATTTTGGGTCTTTCCTGCACACCTACTAACTTCAGTCCCAGATCTACGTATTTTTCGTATTTTCTTTGAACTAAATAACAACAAAAAGCACATTTTACGTTACTTTACTAGTCAGGTGCGCGGACTCCAACAAACGTTCCGTTTCATACCACAGTCCGCACCACATAAGAAGTCGCGCAGACGGGGACGCTAGCGTTCATGCAATTTCTGACGGGAACTGTCAATTTTGTAGCAAATTGTGTCTGTGGTGTGTGTTTTGGTTTAGTATTCGTCTATGGCTTATGTTAGTGTGTACAACCATAAATGATTCTGAAAATTGAGTAATTTTCATTTTGAAGTGAAACTTCTTTAGCGGCGTTAGTGATTCGGAATTCGGATGAAATGGAAATTACGCACACACCTGCGAAGCATCACACTGCGCTCTTGGCCTGAGATATAAAACGGAAATGACGCTAGGTCCTAGGTCTGCGCTCATTGGCTGCTTTGATTACGACCCCACTTTTGAAGGCTTGAGATTGTTTTGGTAAAGTTTCTTTTCTACCGTGTGTGAACTGCACTCGTGTTTTTTTTTTTTTAAATTATTTTTTTTTTTTACCACAAATGTGGCAAACAAGCATCCTGCCTGATGATAAGGGGGCATACATTAATTACGCGAGCTTTTTTTATTTTTTTTTTATTTATTTGCCGGCAACCCGGGCGTTTAATGAAATAACATATTATAAAACAAAAGTAAGTAACCCGTCTCACTAGACGATGTCTGTTCTGAGACGGGTACACTCCTGAGACTCCTCTTCCCACCTTGTTGAGATTAGGTGGGACCCCTCCCCTCACGTGAGATTTATACCGCAGTTTTTTTTAAACTCATTTAAAAAAAAAAACTTTTCTTTTATTTAATTCTAATCGAATATATGTTTCCCCCTCCCCCCCTCTATTTTAAAATATTTTTTTTAACAAAATACTCGCTACACCTACTAACTTCTTCATTTCAAAAAAAAAAAAAGTACGTAGATCTACGAACTTTTCATATGCAAGTTTTACCGAATCTACGTATTTTTATAGTCTGGTCTACGTCTTTTTCAAAATCCGAGTTGGCAACACTGGTTTGGAGAGTTATATTACAAATGGTGCCGAAATTTAGTTTGAATCAGGGGCTAGAGGGCTAGGTACCCATCTATCTGGCTAGTTATATATAGAAAGTAAAGTAAAAATAACTTGTGATTGTTGTTTATTGACAAAAAAATAAGATCATCATAATGAAGCGGCTACAGGTATCCCTGAATTCCTCAGTCCATTGAACAGCATCTCTCCTTGTACAGTGCAGAGCTCTCTGGAACGACTTTCTCCAGTTTTTTCTGGGGCGGAAAACTGGACGTCTTCCCTCTGGAAATGCCGCCAGTACTTTGGGCGGAAGTCATTTTTTTGGCATTGGGAGTACCTGCATTTTTAACCAGCGATTCCGGAGCATATTTGGAATAAAAAATGTTGATGCCATTTTGCTGTCCGACAAAATTTTTTTTTCAATTATTTCAAACATTAAAAATATTATTGAAGAAGAAAAAAATAATAATAATCTAAACGAAAATATGAAAGACAACAAGACACAGAAAAATAGAAAAGGACGATGGTCGCAACTGGGATTCGAACCCAGACCTCTCACCTAACAGGGACGTGCACGTTAACCAATTTCTTTTCTTGTTCTCTTTCATATTTTTGTTTAGATTATTATGGTTATCTTCTTCAATGATATATTACATTGATGGGAATAACCTTCAAAAGGTATAAAAAGAGAGTTTTTCTTATAAAAGTTTGAATATTCATTTAGATTTTTATAAAGCAAATATGTAGTTCCATATAAATAAATTCGGATATATTTATCCGAGATGCTATCCAGGTCACAAACCAATTCTTATGTAGGTTTTACACAATCTCTTTTTTTCAGCCCGATTCCCGTATAGGGACCAAAGACAAAATTTTTCACTTTGGCGATCCCTATTATCTACTTATTTTTATCCCAGATTTCAGTTGGCATCACAGCAAACAACATGGTTCATGTGTTGTTTGCTGTGATGCCAATTGAAATTGTAGATATGAAAATAGTGATTGCGAAAAGCGAAAAATTTTGTCTTTGGTCTCTACTGGAATCGGGCTGAAAAAAGAGATGGTGTAAAACCTACATTAGAATGATTGTTTCCAATAAAAAAGGGTAGTTGCCCATAATATGGAAAAAAGAATTAGTTGAAGATAATATTGTTAATTCTAAAATTTGAAATATGAGATTGACAAATATGATGGTTTGACAGAAAGTGGCAATAGCGAAATTGGTCAACGCGCACGTCCCGGTTAGACGAGAGGTCTGGGTTCGAGTCCCAGTTGCGACCATTGTCTTTTTCTATTTTTTTGGGTCTTGTTCTCTTTCATATTTTCGTTTAGATTATTATTGTTATCTTCTTCTTCAATGATGTATTACTTGATGGGAATAACCTTCAAAAGTTATAAACAGAGGTTTTTCTTATAAAAAATTTAAAAATATTTTTCCATCACACGCCACAACTGCGTAGGCAGGAAAGTAGCGCGTTTATAGCCTAGCGGGTCAACGATAAGCGTTGCAGCAGTTCTAGCAGCACAATAAAACAGCAGTTCTAGCAGCACGAAATAGTGCGAGTATCGCTCAAACCCGTTGCAATGTATAGGAATGGAATCAGAGGCGATGTGTGATTGAAAAATATTTTTTTTGTTTTTAATAGGAAAAAAATAACATCGGACTGCAAAATGATATCTACATTTTAACTCCAAATATGCTCAAGAATCGATGGTTCAAATAACATCGGACTGCAAAATTATATCTACATTTTAACTCCAAATATGCTCAAGAATCGATGGTTAAAATCTTCGGGTACGTGCTTGTATGTGTTTTTATATTACCTCCACACAGGAAAATATTGTTAAGAAATAAAAATAACTCCTGAAAAAATAATTTCCCTCAGGGATTATATCCTCTTTGAGGGTGTTCTGTGGAGGATCTTTTTGAGGTAACGAAGGAGTGAAGTTGTAGAAAGAAACAGAGGCCGACATATTGTTAAATTTACAGGAATTCGATGCTAGTCAAGTTTCTCGATTAAACAATCAAAAATAGGTACCTTTGGTAAGGTTCTATCTTGGGTGGAGAGGATAGGAAGGCGTTGAGGCAGGCGTTGTAATGGTTTACGAGGAAGGAAATCTGAGCCACGGAGAATGGGGGTGAGGACAGGATCATGCCGAGGAACCTATCTCGGAGATGGTGGACTACTCCTTCACGCAGAGAGGGGCTTCTCGAAACAGTTTCCTGTAGTATGCGGGAAGTAATTTAATTCAATTGCAAATAGAATAGTGGATGCACGGAATAAACTTCCACAACATGTCATTGATGCCACTGCAGTGATACCCCCTTAAGAAGTTTGGTTTTTTCGGTCCCTTGAAGACTAAATGGTCCAATTTTTTTATTGCATGGTTTTTTCAGTTAATAAGTTTTTTTCCAATCCCTTGGAAAACTTTTTAAGAGAGAATCACTGTAATGTAAACCAATTTAAAGCTCTCCCGGATTCATATTTGGAGAGAAGAAAGGACTAACTTATTTTAAAATTTAAAACAAATCAATTTACTGTTAAACTAGGGGGTGTTTCACCATCATCCTGATCCATAAGACGATGAATATTAATAAATAAACAAATAAATACTCGCAACACGTAAAAAAACTCGGCTAACTTATCCTATAAATAGCCACTACTCATAGGTTCAAGTGCTGAATAGCAAACTCAGACTTTTTAAATGAATAAATCGTGTAATCGAGAATCCACGTTATTATACGGATTAGCTATGAGGAGGATGGTGAAATACCCCCTTATTGTGAAACTATTATATAACCACAAATCAGCAGAATGCCGACTGCTCATCTATACTTATAATAATATTATAAAGAGGAAAGATTTGATTCTTGTTTGTTTGCATTAAAATGCTCCGAAACTACTGAACCGATTTTAAATTTTTTTTCACCAATAGAAAGCTACATTATCAGCGAGTAATATAGGCTGTATTTAATAGTAAGCTCTGGCGTTATGAAATTTGTATAAATGAAAATGTGTGTATTTTATATATTTTTGCAGGAGGGAGGAAAGGTAGGGGGAAGGTGGGGTTCGTGGAGAAGGAAGAGACGAGAGAGGGGGAAGGTGGAAGGGAACGGGGATGCACGGGAAAGGATAAGAAGGGAAAGTCAATTTATTTCTGGCATAGCAACGCATGCCAGGAATCAGCTAGTTAAATATTTTACTGATTGGAGATGTGAACTAAAAATATTGTGCCAAACATTGAAAATGCACTACGATGGGCTATTGCACAATGTTGCGGTCTTGGGAGTTTTTTATTTTTTTATATGAATACCGCATAAGAGTCCCAACTGCTTCAAACCGCGTGGAACCAGTGAGACTGGCATCCCAATTGGGGTATGTTGTGAGGCTGAAGGTAGCGGAGAGGGGAAGGAGATGGGGAAGAGGAAGGTGGGGAAGTACCTGGCAATTCAGATCTGGTCACCAAACACAACTAAAGCCATTTCAAGCAACGTTTCAATTCTAAATGGTGGTGTTACACGAGGGCGATACTGAGAGTATCTTCCACTCTGGAACGTGATTTCAAATGAAGGGAAATAACACAAATAAATCAAATAAAACTTATTTGCCACGCAGGGATTCAATCCCATGACCTTTGGATTGCGAGTCAAGAGCCTTACCGCTCGACCACGCCGGCCATCAAATATGCATCTATTATGTATCCTAGAAATATTTTAGCAATGTTCATATTAATAGTTTATTTTATTCAAAATTAAATGCTCAGAAGATTGGATTTTAAATTAAGACACTTTGAGCTGCCTTTTACAACGGTCCTACATGATTGCCTGGTAAGTGTGAGTGCCATGAGTGTGGTGAGTACTATATAAAAAATTAATTCAAATGTTCATATTATTTTCAAAGATATCGGTTAAAACAATTTCAATTTTCTCCAACGGGTTCCTTGATTGCGCCCGCCTGAAGTGTGTTAATAAAGTTATAATAAATAAAAACCATTCAGTTACCGTAATTATTGGAATAATCTTCTCCAATACACCCCACAACAACTTTCGGCCAACGTTTGGATTCGGAAGTAAAATATTAAACTTATCCGTTTGCTTCATGATGTATTTAAATAGTTGCAGCATTTCTATGTTGTTCTGCTCAATTTCAAAATCTTCTATGTTTGTGAGTATTGTCTTGAACAATTCTATAGACATCTCAGGTATCTTCTTAGACAACAAACTATCCTGAAATAAGCAAATTTTACTTAGTAAATAGGTACATTTTGAATGCATGTATTTATTTTTATGGGCGCCATTTTCGAATTCGGGATTTTGTGGTGCATTATTATTTGAATAGCGGAGGATCAATCAGAATTCTGACAAAAAACAGTTATTGTAAATAACGTGAAAGCCGTCAACTAGACACATTTATCGAGCACTGTAATACTTAAATGATTGAGCACACTTACTTTGAAATCAAAACAGAAAATGTTTCGCACCAAAATCGGAATACTTTCGTCAAAATGTACATTTGTAGAGAAGCACGGGAGTTTCGTAATCCTTTGGAAGTCTCTAAGACTTTCTATTCCACGTAAAAATGTTATTATATCCATTATGATGAAATAAATTGAAATTAGCTATCAACTACACATTAATAATTATTAACGAAATTCAAAACAACGTCGAAAACGAACGATTCAAGAGACAAGACCATGACAAGACAAATGAAAATCTTGTTTGTGTTTTCCCTCGGAAAAGAAAAAATCTCCACGCCATAGACAAACCAATCCCTCTATGTGCATTGTGCCTCTAGCCTCTATGATTTTGCTTCGTTTGTATCTACCAGTGATGCCATATCCCAAAAATAATATAAAACCATGTTTCAGGGGTAAATGTAATAATCGATGTTTTTCGTAAGTTTTTTATTGATAAATTAATTTAGAAAACAAATCTTAAGCTTTTTATTGATAAATTAAATTAGAAAACAAGGTAGCAAAGTAGATTATCTAGAATGCTTTATTAAAAATGATTATTTTATAATTTTCCTTTGAATAATAGGAAAAAATATGCTTTTGATTAAAAAAAAAACGCAATACGTACAAAATATATATTTTTTTGGTATCGAGTTAATTTGTAGAAATTTATTTTAAATTAAATAATATCATTTAAATGTAAATAACTTAAAAAAATAAAATAAAATTTCAGATCGATGAGATGAGAGAAAAGAAATTCTCCTCTAAACCAATAATTATTTTTTTTTCACACTTTAAAGAAGTTAACGTTGGTTACCTAATTAAAGTCAGGTAATATAGTCTCATCATTTTATTAATGTTTTCATATTATTTATTGGCAAATATAATAATTAGAGAAAGAGAACATTGTGAACTCTTATTGAAATACATTCCTGAATCTGGGATTTTCCCAATGCGACCCATGCTAAAAAAATCGTATCTCACTCAAAGATACATATTTTTTTAGACCGGTAAAAGACATGGAGGTATAAATGACCCAAAAACGCAAAAACCACGAAAACATGGTAAAAATTATGCATCTGGCAACACTGGTACCAATCTGCAACACCCAGTTGACATGCCAGTATTTACCTTTTGAGCATATTTATGCTTGTGAAGTAGGTACCACGGAGGAAAAATGAAGCACAATGAAACCACTCGATTTGCAGTTTTTTTTAGATGAGAGTATTGTTAGTTCACGTTTATGTCGATAGGTTGAAATATATTTTTTGGCTTTCACCCATTACGGGTGATTTTGGCCATTTCGCGGGTGGTTTGGTATATTTATGGCCATTTCTAAATTAGTTGAACAAGTGAGAGTGGACAAATTTACACATAATTATAGATCAGTGTCTTAAAATAAACAGAACAGAGCTGGTAGGTAAGTATAATATTATTAAAAAAACATCAGAGTGTGAAATTCACACGCGGTAGAAGTGAAACCTTCAGAAAACTAAAGTAGACTTTAGCACCGTGAAGGATTGTATGCAAGAATTGAAAGATATGGGATTTGGTTCGAAATTGAGTAATCTGAAAGCATGTTGCTTGTTGTACGCTGTTGATGCGGTACTGATTTTCAATAGTATGGACGATAGACAGTCTCTCGTGTCTATGATGAAAAAAATATGTATGAAGAATGAGTTAATTATGAATGTAAGTAAGTCTAAAGTCGTGGTGTTTGAAAGAGAGAGTACGAAAACATTGTAAATAATGAATACTTGAAGCAAATAGAGTTTGGTGTATTTGAAAAATATGTGTACGAAAGATGGGAAGGCTGATAGAGATATTGAAAGAAGAGTAAATGCAGGTAATTTCATTAAGGAAGGACTGAACGCAGTTGGCGACAACAAAAAACTGTGCAAAGAAACGAAGCTAGCCGTCCATAATGGAGTGCTGGTACCTACGATGATGAATGACAGTGAAGCATGGAACTGGCAGAAAAAGGATGAAAGTAGACCGAATGCTGTAGAAATGAGATCCCTGAGGCGAGTGTGTGTAAAACCACGTACGATTGTGTGAGAAACGTGGAGATCTGCAAATAATACAAGGCTGATCTAAGCGTAATGAGTAAGATTAAAAAAAGGGACGCTCAGATGGTTAGAGCTTGTAGAGCGAATGAACTAGGAAAGGAATAAGTAAATAGTAAGGAGAATATGGCGAAAATGTGTGTGGTAAAAGCAGTCAGGGACGCTCGAGAAAGACATGTGACATTTTAATTTGGGAGGCGGGTATGGGTACCGCCGTCCTGGGAACCATTTAGATAACCAATACCTCTGCCATAAGTCACCTCAAGTGATTCGCTACGTTTGGTGACTTAGCAGGAGTGCCCGGGTTCTTGGCGTGAGGTTTGTTCTGGTTTTGGCGGGGGATGCGTCTGCCCAACTGCTGCGTTTGGAGAGAGAACGATTTAGGGGGGCTTTTTGACCTTTCCAGCCGGACACTCTCGACCCATCGCTTTGCACCGCTGTTGGAGGGGTGGACATACGTCACTCTTGGACACAATGACCCCCAGATTCCTACCAACCCCCAATACCTTTTAAAAATACCCTCCACACAGCATCCCCTAAGATAACATAGGCCCTGAGGGAAATTATTTTCCTCGGGGCCTCCTGTGGGAACTAATACAAAAAAATGGCACGAATATTGACGAATCAGATAGTCAATTCGGGCCACGTCAAGAGTCAGAATAATAGAAGAGCATATGTGATGCATGAATGTGAACGAGGCAAGGAGTGTGTACCGAAACCTAGTTGTTTGGCGGTCCATCCTCCCTGCCTACCCCTGCGGGGAAACGGCGTGACGGTTAGCTATTAAATGAAGGATAAATTTTTCCATATTTTTGTCGTCAAATTCCAGTACACCTTTTCCTTTAAATTTGGTCACCGTATTATTGTGTTTTCTTCTCCGGAGTTGCTAGATGTCGCTTTTATGTTTTCGATGCCTGTTCATTTTGGAGTGGTTTGAAGATTGGATATTGATTTTGCAAAAATGAAAGCGTTTTTTTTGGAGGATTCGAACCCAAGTCGCTGATGATTATTAGTTGGTTAGTTAGTGAAGGATGATTTTCTCCATATTTTTGTTATCGAATTCCAGTGCACCTTTTCATTTACATTTTGTCTTTATATTAATATTTATGGTTTCTTCTTCGATGTCGTTAGATGTCGTTTTCTTTCGCCTGCTCATTTTGGTATGGTTTGAAGATTGGATATTGATTTTACGAAAATAAAAACACCTTTTTTCGGATTTTATAGGATTCGAACACGGGTTGTCCAAATGTACGGCCACTGCTTTCGTTACGCGCCTTATACCGCTGGACTCCGGCGGGCTAGCGTGGCGGCGAGGATTAACTGTGTTATATTACACCTAGTACCCGTGAAATATGAAATATTAAACCCGTTCGTACCCGTATTAAGACGATAATATACCCTAAAATATATTCAGAATCTTAATGACGTAAGTAAAGGAGCCGTGACACAAATTGCGACTCGCGATCCGTGTATTGGACGGACCTACTGTCGAATTTGCTCTATCAAAGAAAAGAAGAAGAAGACAAATAATGTGGAAATCTTAACGACGTAAGTGAAGAAATCGTGTAAACGCCCGCGGCATGGCGTATTAGACGAACGTACGGTCTAATTCGCCGTAGCGGGCATGGAGATTCGACCTTTCCGCCGCGTTCATTTTGATTAATACTGAAGAACGTGTTACAAATATTTAAGATGTTTCTTTATGAATCCTCCCGAAGTTATTAATTCATCGTTTAGAAAAAAAAAAAAAAACTGGTGACCACCAATAACTTTGTAGTTGAAAAACTTGTTATAAAGTTTTAAAATAGTTGTACGTAAAATATATTAATGGTAAGGTATTGTTTTTATTAATTTTAAATATAAAGAACTTTCATCCCCAGGGGTCTGTTGGAATAAAAATGTTATTTTAGTTACGAATTCGCCGGAAATGATTAAAATGTGAGTTTTGAGCAAACAAACATTATTAGAGTTGTGTACCGCCTTAAGTGCCTTACTTCCGTTTCATGCGAATTTCTAATCACTCCAACGCCGCTTTAGAAGTTTCACTTCAAAAAAATACTACCTATTAGTGTAGCGTAGCGACATCTAACTAAACAGCTTCGAATTAACCAAAGTAATCATTACTAATTCAATACTTATTCTTTATTCTGCCCACATATGGCATTGCTGTAAGTGATGGGAGGCTGTGCGCGTATTGCAATCACTGCTTACGGGGAATTCCCAAACAGTTTGGGGGTGCTATTAAACGGTTGAGTCTATTTTCCATTTTTAAAGGTATTTAGGAATCTGACGCGAATTAGTTCACTCTAATGGAAGATGGGACGAAAGATAAAAATAACTGCGAAAATATTGCAATAGCAATACGTTACGTTAAAGATGGAATCGTCAATGAGTCGTTACTGATAACTGCTAACAATCTTGATGCAGCTACTTTTGCGCAATTAACATTAAATACTCTTAGAGAAAATACCATTTACCTCTCTCGTATGCTAAGTGCTAAGCCAATTCTATGATGGCGCAAGTGTAATGGGTGGGAAAGTTTCGGGAGTTGCGACCAGAATAGAAAATGAATTGGGCCGAAAAATTCCTTACGTCTACGGCTGGCTTTACATTCGTAATTTTTTTCCCGTAATTTGCTCGTGTAAGTGAATTATGGCCAAATTACCAATGTAAACGACACCAAAAGTCACTTAACGTAATTTAAAGCATGTTACAGAACTTCTTCTCCCGGAAGTTTTTTGACAGGTCTAATCGCGTCCGCGCGAAATTACAGCCTTCTCACAGCTTATAAAATCAATTTGATAAGCTGAGGGACTTTTTGTAAGAAATAGTACCAAAATGCGCCGTTGCGAAATGTCAAAAACCAAAAGACATTTGTTTTTATTGGATTTTTTTCTTATAAAACTAGTATTTATTTCCACTTTTTTGAGTTTTCTGAAAATGAGCATCCTTCTATTCAATTATCGGTCCAAACCTTTCTAATCTCAATGTTTCTGTTTTTTAAATTACGTATTTGAATACGAAGTCGGTTGCAGTCGGCAGCTGTCAGGTAGCTGTCATTCGAATAAAATGAAAGAAATCCATTAATTTTCGCCTTTGACGGCACAAAAGTGCGTGGAGAATTGTTTAATTAAAGCCAAAATCTATTTCAGCACTTTATTTGGTCCTCTTCGTCTTTATTGACAAAATCGCGTAAATTTGACAGTAGCATGTCGTTGTTGAAAGGAAGCCATCTTACCGCAAATACATTTACAGATGTAAACGGTCGCATGAGCAGTTACACAGGTCGAACTTCCGAAAAACTTCCGTGATCATTAATTGCCACAAGTCAGATTCATATGTAAACGCTCCTGGGAGTGACCTGTCAAAATACTACGTAATCCGTAATTTTTAATGACGAGTGTAAAGCTAGCCTATTGCTATAACCATCGCTTGCATTTGATAGTCATCAGGACTAGCTCGGAAATGACTTTTATTCGTTTATTTTTTGACCAATGCATCACGTTACATGAATTCTTTCAACATGTCAAAATAGCTGCCTTGTACGATGAAAAAAGAATTGGCCGGCTCATCGAACAGCTTTGGTCAGGACACTTGGCAGTTACAAAAGTTGTAAATAATAATTACCGACTCTTCGATTTTGAGGATTTTAGAAGAAATTAAAAAGACAAATTTAGCGGTGAACACGTTGCTGAGAGTGTTGGTATTAAAAAGTCATGCTGAATTTAGAATTTCGAATGGCCATGGTCGTGGCCAGAAAAATCTTATCCATGCTTCAACCTGCTGACGCAGCTTTATAAGCCCAAAGCGCAGGATTGAAAGATGCCGTAACAATAATAAAGTATGTCCAAAATAAAATAAATAAACTGAGATCAGATGAAATGTATCACAAAATTTTAGAAGAAGCAAATCAATGTACAAGTGGCAATTCCGAAAGTAGGGCCCAGGCGCAAAAGAGACAAGTCAAAAAATCAAATCGGATGACCCTTCGTGTTCGTCAGCAAGACAAAATATAGAAGACCAGAAAGGCTATTCCCTAAAATTTGTGATAAGAGATCGTTCTCCCGCGAGAAGTGCTGTCAGATTTGTGTGATTTTCTACAGCGGGAGAATGATCTCTTATCACAACTTTTAGGGAATAGCCTTTCCACTCTTCAGAACTAATTGCTGAATTACAAAGAAGGTTTTCGGACAACGACGATCTCCTGAATTCTATAGCGAGTCTCGATGAGTTGGATGTAGACAAAATGATACCTATGAAAAATTTAAGTAAGTTTAAAAAAAACTTCTGCTGCCTGTAATTTATTAACTCCAATTCACAATTTCAACAAATTTTACAGGTCTAACAATTCCATCAAGAGAAGAGGCTGCTGTAGTCAAAGTTTTTTTGAGTCGTCGCGAGGGTAAAACAGAAAGCAAAATGCAAGTTTTTTACAGGCAGAGAGAGGCGTTTAGAGATACGTATGAACTTTTTGCATCTGTGGCGACAATAAGCTGCAGCACTGCTGTGTGCGAATCTACGTTTTCAACATTGACTGCAATCAATAGGCCTCAGAGGCTGTCAACGGGTCACGAAAGAATGGCAGGCATGGTGTTTCTAGCCTTGAAAAAAAAATATTAAGTTGATCTAAACGAAGCACTTCGTATTTTTAATGATATGTCGAATCGAAGAATTCGTTTGTTTTAAGGAAAAACCTTTTGTTATTTTTTATTTTGTTTTTATTCTGTAACTTCAAATTATGATTGTTACCTAATATAAACCTGAAATAATAAATGAAAAGCCATTGATGCTGCAGTTACTTTTCTGAAGTTCATTGTTAGCAATGATCAAGAATTACCTTGTGTACAAATACTTATTATCTACCTGGTGAAAGAACTCAAGGTAATCCTCTATCATTGTTAAATAACTAAATGTTTTAATCATTCAATTAAGTAGTGCCTCACACATGTATGACGAAAATCGATTCACCAGATCAGATCAAGTTACATTTTTACTTGCGCCCTACCTGTAATTACCGCTGCCCTATCTTAAATTCAACTCTGGCTCCGGCCCTGCTTGTGCACATATGAAAATCGGGGAATAAATAATTTTTACTCACTGCATTAAATGTTATATTATTAATTATAACATTAATTCATTATTATCAATTCGAGAGTGCGAGGATATATATATATTTAAGATCTTGCAAATCCATTCAACTGGCTAAAAACCTCATTGGCTTACAGAGATTTTTGCATGTGCAGTACCTTAAGTTTAATCTCCTATCTCCTAAAATATGTATTTTTAGTTTTCCAATTAGGTAAATATATATTTTTAAACTTTATGGACAAGTTGTTTCACAGAATTTGAACAATTCATCAATTTTGAAGGTTAATATTCAAGTTCTGTGAAAGATCTAACAAGTTCTGTTATTATTTCAGTACCGTGAAACGACAAACCCATAATCGAATAATAACAGAACTTGCGTGGAATTTTCACAGAACTTTAAAATTAACTTTGAAAATTTATGAATAGTTCAAATTCTGTGAAACAACTGGCCCTAAATGTTTGAGTCAGTGAAGTGCAGGAAATATTTTATGATTTTTCAATTAATTCAATTGCTGTTCGTCAATTTTTTCCGTTTATTTCAATTCAAACATTTGTACGGAATAATATTGAAAACATTTAATTTCCAGTAAAAATCTTTATAATTATGTTTTTTGACTGAGTTTATCGAAGTTCTTTTTTGACTTTGTCAATTTGTATTTCGTCTGTTTGGGTGTTCCATGTCCTAATAATCCCGTGACGTGTTTGGTAGTATCTTTTTATTTCGCAAACGTTGAGCGTTGCGAGTGTTTTAAGTTCTCAACATTATCGAAGTTTAGGAGCTGTACACAGATCTACTACCCCATAATCCTATAATGCACACAAATTTGTAAAAACTAATTACACATCACGTCACGATGCACATTTGAAATATAGTTTATTAGATATTCAACACACAATAAGAATTATCTAAAAAATGATGACGACATCATTGCCTTGTCTGTGAGTGTGGTATGGGACACTTATTCAAGAAAGCCATCAGGGAAGAGCAATCAGAGGACTGGACAGCAATGGAAGCTGGACAGTTCTGGAATAACAGAGAAAGAGACATGTATTAGAATCGAATAAATTGTCTATATTCAGTAAATACCACCAATTGGATGAAATTTTTAGGGTTGAAGGCAGGGATTGGCAGTATTTGAATTACTTGTAATTGAATTTGAAATACAAATACGTATTTTGTATTTGCATTTCAATTACTCCCTAAATATGTATTCTGTAATTGGTATTTCAATAACCTGATGCTGAGGTATTGTATTTCAAATAATTCAAAATACGGGTACATATTCATTTAGCAATCTTAATAATGATAATGAAAAATAAACTGACATAGATAATACATAGACTAAAAACACTAGAATCCAGAATAGAGTTGGCAACACTGTACGTCAAATCAAGTATCTTGTAAAATGTCATTTTCATTGTTTTGTGGCATTTCTTCAAGAAGACGTGAGTTAATTGATAATGGATGATAAAATTCCGTCAAAACCACAAAACTTTACAAGTAGAGCGGAGATGAGATGTGTCTTCTAAGCAATATGATTGGTCAATTTTTGCACGTCTCTGTTTCACTCTGCTCAGCTTTGCTTCTGTGAAAACGCACCCTTATGTTAGTTTTACACCATCTCTTTTTTCAGCCCGATTCTCGTATAGAGACCAAAGACAAAATTTTTCGTATCTTTATTTTCATATCTTTGGCAAACAACACATGAACCAAGTTGTTTATTGTGATGCCAACTGAAATCGTAGAAATGAAAATAAAGATGAAAATAGCAATCGCGTAAAGCGAAAAATTTTATCTTTGGTCTCTATGCGGGAATTTGGCTGAAAAAAGAGATGGTGTAAAACCTACATTAGATAAGGGCACTTAAGACAATTTATTGCGACCAAAGGTTCTACCAAAACCAAATGTATTTTGTATTTCAAATAAAAAATGGTTAAAATACCGTATTTTACTGTATTTGTGTTCTTTTAATTACTGCAAACATATTTAATAAAGGGTTTACTGCGCCTTTGAGTTGATTTTTCTCAAAAACGGCGCTACACAAATTATCCAATTATTATTATATAATTTTAAGGGGGAAATTTTTTTGTTTTTATTTTGAGCGTATCGAGTCCTGTTTTGACTCAACCACATTGTATGTCGTCTGACTTTAAACTTGTTTGTATGTTCGGCGTCTGTCAAGATGGTAGTCATGTTTGATAGTACCTTTTCATTCCGCCGGAACGCACGAGCGTTTCGACTGTTGCGGGCTGACAAGTCGGATTAATCAACACTACGCGAAGTCTGCTGCTCACAGAACGGCTAGTTATGTAAGAAATTTAAAAATCTATTTAACGATTCAAGTTTTGTGGAAACACAAATAATTTACACTCACCATAAACATATTGCGTTTGACGCATTTGATGTATCTACTACCATCACAGTCGTCAGGCTTATCTGCTTCTGCGTCACAGGTGGAAATAGCCTTGGCGATGATCGGGTTCCACTCCGCGGAGAACTGCTGCCTGGCAAACTTCTCGAAGGCGGCCTTGTCCAGCTTGTTATCGGCGGTGAGGAGATCGTTCTTCTTCAAGACGCAGTGAACTACCGCACACTGCATTGGAAGGTTAAAAGTATACGTCAGTTAGCCAAGGAGCATCTTCCATGAAATATCGGTAGAACAAGAACAGCATTTCTGCCTGAGCCTGTGATCTGACAATTGCAATTCCTTTGTTAAGATATGGGAACCTATCAAACGGAACGCCCATTTCTGCACAGAGTCAAAAGTTTTGACTTTACTGGAATTTTTTAATTTACTGGCTCCAGACGAGAGGTGGTTGTCAAATTACATGGGGAGAAAGGGTGGCGGTGTACTTGCTATTTATTTGAATAACTTACTGGTGGAGGGGTTCCTGTCATCCCTCCTGGGCCCCCCAATCCCCCGAGGCCCCAGTTGCAGTGCATGTTCATGTCAACCTTCAGACCGCACTCCTCAGCTAGGGCTTGGGTCATGAACTTGGGGCAGGAGCCAGGACAGCACTCTGACGGGCGCTGGAACATTTAATGGTATGATCGCAGGGGTAGTCAAACAATCTATTACAAAAAATGAGGAAAAGTGAATGTAAAGAAAAAAACCAGCCCAATTTAATGTGAGATCTACAATTTCATTTCTATTTTAGCATGTGGTTTATCGATATTTTTTATAGCTTGTTTTAAACGCATGGCAACGCAAGGCTAGATTTTCCAACGAGCCTAATCTAAGATACTGTTAGCTTAGGTTAGGTTAAATTTTTTTAACTTAGTTGTCACTGTTCTTTTTTATCGGGTAGCCACTATCACCATCTTAGCTTTATTAGTTGAAACTCTCGAAGCTTTGGCAACTTGAAATTCGCACAAGTCTGTAATTTCAGCTCGCAAATTCATTTACATCAAGAATTATGAAGCTCTTAAATATCTGTTAAATAACACTCGACCACCACAACACGGGCATGTGCCTAGCATGGTGGTCGAAAAATCATAAAATTCATGTAACAAACATTTTAATGAATAAAGAAAACTTAAAAAAAAAACTATTAGACAATACCTACTACGTGTGATACGGGGGCGGTCCCTGACTTTTCTGTGAGCTAGAGTGCTTAGATCGAAAAATAGAACATTACTGATGTTTTTGTAGCTGTAAAGATTTTTTTATATCAATTTTTTGTACAAAGATTTTATTCTTATTTTTGAGAGGCTGTGCCTTCTCATACTGAAAAATCATTTCAGCTAAAACAACATCAGCAATGTCGTATTTTTCAATCTTAGAATTCTAGCTTACGAATAGAATTCTAGCTTACGAATAGAATTCTAGCTTAGAACCGCCCCAGACTACATATTTTTCGGTTCCACGCCAACTGAGAATAAGTCAACTCAACACATCCTTGAAAAGTCATTAAAAGCTATGAAAATTAATTTTAAATTAGCCGATAACCCTAACCTAACTTAACCTAGTTAACCAATTTTTTACATATATTTTTTTATCACTCTAAATGACTTATCTGAGTTGGTTCTGAGTTGATTTCATTCCGAGTTGTCCGGTCACCATACTTTTCAATGATATAAAACAAATGGTGTTGAAATAGTGAGTGAAGCCAAAGTAGGATTAACAGGTACATACAGTTTGTCAAATAAGAGTAGAAAACATAGGAGGGCGCCACTGTTGTTCAAATGGCAATACTAAAAATATAACACATGGTGAAAACGAAAAGCTGTGTAACCTACATTTTTGTAAAAAATTAAAAAGGCATAAAAGTGAAATTTTTATTAATTTGCAATATAGATACCCACTGATCTAAAAATAAGAATTGCATATAGAGGTATATTATACCTTTCCAATTTTGTGTTTACATAATGAAGAATAACTATATTGTAATAAAATATAAAGCGCAGTTCAGAAATTGCTCACATTTATTTAATATTAGCCGGTGGTACTCGGCATGCGTTGCAATGCAAAGAAATAAATTGTTTCTCCTTACATTTCCTTTCCCATGCGTCTCCGTTCCCCTCCCGCGTCCCCTTCCCCCCGCGTTCCCCTTCCACCTTCCACGCCTTCCTGTCCCTCGTCACCCCACCTTCGTCACCCCACCTCCTTCCTTACCCTTTTTTATTTTTTATTAATCGAAATTTTTTTTATGGTTACAATTTTACAACAAAATAAAACATGAATATTTCAATCACTCTCCTAATAAAGCAGCTGCTTGTGTTTAGAAGAAGACAATTAAATATTTTTACATCAGTTTAAATTAAAAATATTATTACAAAGACTATTAGTAATATTACAAAGGATACAAGATATAAAGCAAAGACATAAATTTAAACAATAAGTAAAGTTATGAGGTGGTACTAGAGAACTAGAGTATTTTAATTTTTTTTTTTATATTTGTCGTAGTTTTGTTCCTTATAATGAATAATGGTTTAATTTATTTATTATAAATACAAAGTAATACAATATGACATAAAATATTATACAGAAAAAAGAAAAGTCCCAATAAACTACTTTTTAGCAGTTTGTCGATGGGTACTTTTACTTTGGAGATATAAATAAACTTATTTTTTATTTATTTATTAAAAGAAGTTTATACAATGAACAAAAAATTGTGTTTATTCATCCGCCATGCATTTTTACATAATTAAATGCAGTTAGAATTTTTGTGTTAGTCTAATACAAGTCATTTCTTTCGGCAAGCCAATTTCTCAACAAAATATTTGTTTTACCATTTGTACATTTTTTAATTTCAGCAGGTAACAAACATATTTAAGCAATTAGGTATCATATAGTCCAGCGTTCTTTGTCCATATTTGTTTAAATGCTTAGGTACAATTAGTCCTTCATTTAACGTAAAACGAGTATTGTAAGTGTGGTCCAGTTTATTTATGTATACGGGGCTATTCATATGCGGAAATATAATTTTATACCACAGAATTGTTCTTACTGAGAGAATTTTGAGATTTTGGTAAAAGTACGGAACATTATGCCTTTGTTCATATAAACTTTTATGAGCTAATAATTTAACTAATGAATTTTGAACTGATTGAACACGATTTACATTTATTTTACAGGAAAGTCCCCAAGCTGTAATTCCATATCTTATAATAGATTCAGCTAATGATAAATAAATTATTCGAAGTGTGCAAATTGGAACATTAAATTTTAATTTATATAATCTGCTAACAACAGATCTGAGTCGTTCACAGACTTTATTTATTTGTAAATCCCACTTGAAAAAGCAATCAATAATTACACCTAAATAAACATATTTCTTGAATAAAATAGTGATGCTGTGCTGTTATGGTTCGTACAGTCTAGTGGTACGGTTTGTCCTCCAACAGATATTATTCTTTTGTTAATATTTAATTGTGGTACATTATTTTTACTAAAAAAATCTTTGTGTAATTGTAGTATTGTAATTTTGTCGTACATTTTTGTAAGTGGGGGAACCGGGAAATCTTGAAAAACATTTATTGTTGGGTAGTAATAGGGCTTTTTTAAGATGATTTTTATTAATATTTTTTGAATTGTATCCTTCCTCTCATGCATTCCCTCCCTGCCGCTAAAATGTATAAAATACACTCATTTTCATTTATACAAATTTCATAACGCCAGAGCATACCATTATATATAGCCTATAACCTTTGCGGAAATGCGCACAACAAATTACCTAAGTAAAATGAACGGTATGGCAGCGCATAACACACGAACAAATAAAAAACAAACAAACAAACAAACACAAAAAACCCAACAAAAAATGATTTTTATACTTGCTTAAGACGGCCGGCGTAGTCCAGCGGTAAGGCTCTTGACTCGCATTCTGAAGATCGCGGGATCGAATCTCGGCGTGGCAAATAAATTTTATTTGATAAATCTGTGTTATTTCACAATTTATTCATTTAAAATAATATATAGTATATTTGCGGCACGTTCCAGAGTGGAAGATACTCTCAGTATCACCCTGGTGTAAGACCACCGTTCAGAATTGAAACGTTGCTTAAAATGGCTTTAGCCGTGTTTGGTGACCAGATCTGAATAGCCAGGTACTTCCCACCTTCATTTTCCCATCTCCTTCCCCTCCCCACTTCACTTGCCTCACAACATTGGGGATTCCATAACCTCACTGGCTCCAGACAGGAGCAGCTGGGAAATTGGTTAAATAGGTTAGGTTAGGTTAAATTATGGACTATTTTTAAATTTTTTTTCATAGCTTATAATGAGTTTTTAAAGAAGTATTGAGTTGAGTTTTTTTTCACGTTAGCTCCACCCAGGAGGCCCCCAGGAAAATGATTCCCCTCAGGGCCTATGTCATCTTTGGGGAAGCTGTGTGGAGGGTCCTTTTGGAGAAAGGAAGAAAATAAAGTTCTGGAAAGGAAAAATGTATGAGTGGTGGGTAGGAATCTGGGGGTCAGTATGTCCAGAAGTGACGGACGAATGAATTCATCCCTTCCACTGCGGTCCAAATCCTGCTGGAGAGGTCAAAAGATCACTCAACCAGCCTCTCCCGATCCGGCCTACCACGCAGTTGGTGGGCAGGCGCATCTGCCGCCAAGATCCGGACAAACCTGACCCCATGAACCCGGGCACCCCTACTAAGTCACCAAATGTAGCGAACCATTTGGGATGACCTATGGCAGAGATGTTGGTTATCCAATAATTGGTTCACTGGGCGAAGGTTCCCCAAATTGAAAGTTAAGCTGTCAAACCGTTAATATACAACACTAAAAATACTTACTACTGCAGGGGGCGCCTTGGAACAGTCCTGAGCACCGACTGAAAGCTGCAACAAAAATACGTTTATTTAAAAAAAATGTTATCACGTAAAGAAATAAAAGTGTAATTTTTATTTATTTGCAATATAGGTACCCATTATTATTTATTAGTGATAATATATTACATAACATTTATAATATATTACTCCCAATGAGTTTAATAAAGCTCATTTCGGGAAGGACAACATTATACAAATAAAAGAAAATTAAAAAAATAAAATAAAAAAATTAAGAAAAATTAAAAGAAAATTATTTTTACACAAGAACACGAAATTCAATGGGAGTTTAATGAACAGTACATAATTTTAAAATGGACTAGACACACTTGATACAGTTAGTAATTATATTTAGTACTTATAGTACAAATTAAGACAGCTAAATTCGTCTAAACCTTTTAAGGCAACGGTTTAACTTATGGAGTTTATTTACGAGTATGTGATCCACCTTGTCAAAAGTCTCATAAAAATCAGTACAGATTGTCAACCTGTTTCTTTTTGTTCATAGAATTAAGAACAAAATCGGTGAAATGCTTCAAGTTCGTCGCGCCTCCGTACATGGAGCTACTTACAAACTATTCGAGCCTGATGCGCGTAGCACGCACACCGCTCGTGGGTACCCGCCATACAATTTTGCTGGTGTTCGTACACGGCGCTGCGCGACGGATGTCAGGTTGAAGTCGGTAGCGCGCTACTGACGGTGCTGGTAGCGCGCTACGCGTTGTAGCATTCGTGTCTGCTACTTTCGTTTGACGTTTGACAGAAATGGCGTCTGAACATGAAAGTAATGTTAGATTTGTTCTGGAAGTGAATAAAAATGCGTGTTTACATAACTTTACATTACCAGAATACGCAAGAAAGGATTTAGTGAAGAAGGCATAGATTAATGTTGGAAAAAAAGTCATTTGACATCGTTCGACATCGTGTTAACTCCACGGCTGCACGTGAAAAATGATCAAGTTCAGTATAATTCGGGTAGTGCCGTGTACGGAAACCAGCTTTAAAAAGTAGTACATCTGCAGGGTACTTGTGGTTGTGTCACAATCACGTAGTTTGTAAGTATCTCCATGAACGGAGGGCCTTAATAGATCTGCCTTGAAAAAACGGTTGTTGGGGGTTGATATAGGTACTAGTCCCTGCAAGATATCGTACGTGAGGTCATCGTTCTAGTATCTTCTGTCTTTATCATTTTCAAACAAGACACGTGAGTAGGAAGAGAACGAACTTCGGTGACGATAATATTCGTAGTACCTAGAACCAGCCTCTCATCGCACAACCCATGAAGTTGCTACTCCCAACTTTTACTTGGGCAGTTCACTGAAAACCTTCCCTCTGGTATTTTCAGTGGTTGTCAGTTTTCATTCTTGGTATTTGATCAAGCACCTCGACTGCGGCATTTCTATGAGGAAGCAGGGTATCCTTCAAAAGTAAAATAATCAATTTTTAAACCTACCAGGAGCGCAGAGAGGGCGAGAAATATAATGGAGAACATTGCAACTTGATTTGAATACACGGGAAACTGTATAATTTAATACGGATCTCTACCGTTTTATATCAATCGTATGTAGTATCATTAATCTTTCATCAATACCGACCAATGTAATTGCAAGTTATTTTTACATTATCAAAATGACAGTGCAGTAATTGTGTTGAATTATTTTCAAGTTCCCAAATTACCAAAATTTGAAGTACTATTGGGTTTTTCCAAACAATTTTTATTAAACATGCCAGAAACACATTGTGCACACAGAAAGCAGTGGAGTCTAAATCCGTTCTCGACAAGTGGTATTTCATTCCTTCCTACTTGACATACTGTATTATGTCATTAAATTTTACAAAGCGTATAATTTCACTGCATTGCGCTAAATTTCAATGGCAAATTAAACTAACTAACTAACCATCACGCCGTTTCCCGCGGGGTAGGCAGAGAGGACGGCCCGCCAAACAACTCAGTCTTCCGTGTTTAATGCAGCGGCACGGCTCAAAACCGGAGTCTCTAAATACTCACACATTTCAGAACACCTTCGTAACCTTCATTGGTATTCATAACTTCATTCAAGTGCCCTGAAAGAATCCAGAACAAATTGTGCTAGATGGTAAATCAATCAATGAAATGGCCCCACCTTACATCTCTGAACTATGTGTCCCGGAAAATACTGGTCCGAGGCAGTCAACCCTTAGATCAGCAACATCATCAGCTATAGGCAGACTTGTGGAACCTAAACGCAAGCCAAATACTAAGTTTGGAGATCGCGCTTTCGGAGTATCTGGGCCTAAGTCTTGGAACAAACTCCCTCCGGAACTAAGATGCATAACGAGCCCAACAGAATTTAAGTTCAAATTAAAAACCTACCGTTTTGGGCTCTCATACCCTTTTTATAAAAATACCTATCTGAAAGTATCATACTTGTATAGCCTATGATATGTTTTAATCACACTTTTCTTATTGAATTAAAAATTAAATTAAATATGTGTACAAAATTATTAACTCAAAAGTTGACTGCCCGGAGTTGCTAAATAAAAGAAATTTCCACGCGCCGATTCGATGTACTCGTAGTAGACAAAATACCCTTTTCTATATTGATAGATGCAACACCAATTCCAGTCAAAATGAATTTATGCAAAGGACATGTAACTACAATAACAATAAATTTGCAAATATAGACACACATGCTGACGTATTTACTGCTAGTTACTGTCGCTACAAAACTTCATTGTATAACATCCAAGGTGCGAATAACATCATGACGATTAAATTAATTGTATCTAATATTTTTATATTACTTCCGTGGCAACTTTCCCTTAACTTTCCCTTATCTCTCTCATCCACTTACCCTTCCCAAACCAAATACCTATTTTGCAGTCTATTTCAGTTATAATCACACTTATTTTATTGGTTTATCATTTGTTGAATTTAGATTTGTACTATTATTAATTTTTTTAAATTGCTGCTTTGTTCTGATTTTTTTTTATTTTTTTCTTAAATATTCTAGTTTACATTCAGTTAGTCTTGTTTCTAAATACCTTTCCGTGAACATTAATAATTGGTCTGTTTTTTTATCATTCTCTTATGTATATTATATTACTAATACTGTTTATGTTCCTTAAATAAATAAATTAAAATTACTTGAATCCTTATACATCAATCTGTCTCTTGACGAATCACATTTAGGAAGATCAAATCCTTGTACTACTATACCTCCCACCATAAAATGTTGCTTTTTCTTTCCAAAATACACTCAATAAAGAATATATTATACCAATACTTATATTAAAATATATTTCAGGAATAAATACATGTAACATGCGTTCACAATTATGTCCTCTACGTGCGAACTCTATCTAAATTTCTTTATAGACAATAAACAGTGTTAATTTCAAGCGACGTCCCCCCAGGTAAGTGTGGTCCTGTATACATTTTAAGGCAGCATCGCGTTCATTGGTCGAGACATTGTACATATATTTTCGTATCGGTGATCGATGAACCGGTTAATGCAATTTTTAGCCATCTATATAAGTAATTGATGTTGTCGCCGAAAACAATTTGGTATCTACATTCAGTGGCGTAGCGTGGGTATCTGCCGCCCGGGGCGGAGGAAAATTTTGCCCCCCCCCCCCCCTTATTTGGGTTTTTTCAACCGGATAATTTCAAGCGCCGAGGGGGGGGGGGAGGTAAATGAAAATCCATTTTTTTATTACGACCTCATTTGATGTCGATTTTTATAATCACATGTGACAAGTATTCTTCCGATAAAAATCATCGTTATAAGTTGCACTACAAATTTATAACTACTCTCGGAAATCGATAATGGTATCCATGCAATAGGATTTTGCATCTCGAATTTTTACACTGTGTTTAGAACACAATACAGCTTTTAACTTAAGATTGATCCTATGTAAAAGTTCCCAAATAATAGTTAGTTACACACGGAACAATCAATTTTTCAGAATTTTGCAGCATTTGCTAGGCAACTCAAAAATTAGGCTTCACTCGATAAACGATGAATCTGCAACTTGTTATTTAATTTATCGTTACATTCTGAACACAAAACTGGTTTAAATTAAATCTGTTCGCGCGAATTTAAACTACAATCAGAACATGAAAATGGTTTTTCTTTGATTCTGGCAGCACATACATAGTCTGCAACTAGAATTTTATAACTGTACTTTGAATAAGAGAGTGTTTTTCTTCGAAATATGTCAGCAGATGAATCCAAATAACTAGAATTTTACATTCTGTACCCAAAACTGGTTTAAGTTAAGTCTGTATGTGGCGAATCAAAACTACACTCAGAACATGAAAATGGATTTTTTTTATTCTGGCAGCACATACATTGTCTGCAACTAGAATTTTGTAAATGCACTTCGAATGAGAGAATTTTATCCTTCGAAATGTGTCAGCGGATGAATTCGCAACTGGAATTTTACATTCTGATCACAAAACTGGTTTAAAATTAAGAGTGAATCTGCTTGCGAGTCCCCAGCTTTAATTTGTATTACTCTCATAATATGCGCATGGTTTTCCTACGAATAAAAAAATTGAAGAATGGTTTGAAACCATATTTTTAACTCCACTCGAAATATTACAAAGGTTTTCTTCAAAATGCGTCATCAGATTAATCCGCTACTGGAATTTTCACAGATCATTTGGAACATGAAACTGGTTTTAACCTAAGAGTGAATCTTCACGCTAGTCTCAGCTTTAAACGATACTACACCCAAAACCAAAAAATGGTTTTCCTGCTATTTTTTTTACTTGGAACACATGGATGGTTTGATGATCTACCGGAACACATGATGATCCATGAAACTTTTTTTAAATTGTCGAAGCATCGCCCATGGACCTCTCTAAATCATTCTTACTGAATATAAGTCATAGACATTCCAAGCGCAAAACAAAATTCTGGGAATTATTGCAATTCACTACCGACAGTGTCGACAGTCGCTAGAGTGATCAATTATACATCATTATAAATTCATTTAAAGAAAGGGGATCCCCCGGTTTTGTCCGAATAAGTAATGAAAAATTCCTTACCCATTTCAATCCGTTTGAATTGTAGGTGCGACAAAAATATACCTAAGTTTCCTACAAGATATTAACATTATTTTTTGTGAAATTTTGCCGCCCCCCTAAAAGTACCACCGGGGCGGGCCGCCCCCCCCCCCCACTGTCTACATTCCCACGGCCTGGCTTCACTAAGCACATATTGATTGATGTGGTGCCAATCCAATGAGGAGAACTACCAAGTCCACATCCTCCCCAACTATTGCTATAGTTGGATTTTAAGCAACTTTATCTAACCCTCACCTCACAATAGTGCTGTCAGCATCCCCTGTAGCAACAGTTGTTTCAATCCCGGCTGCTGTCATTTTCTCGCTGAGCAAGTGAATTAGCTTTGGATGGCTAGCTTTCAGTTGTACCATATGTTGCACGTAGAGATGGTCACATGTACTGGAAGTGCCCATTTGCACGTAAGAATGGGATCATCTGCTGTACACAGGCCAAATGGCCGTCCTAAACACCACGACACTCAGAATCAATGAACTTCTTCATCAGGGTAACCATGTGGAAGTACCTACTGAACCCACAAAGCAGCGGTAGGCCTATTATCTTTGAGGGATTCCAAATGATTTTGAAATTTAGTCAAAGCTGACACCAAGGATGAATTCTCTTCAAATTTGTCTGGAGTAAGTTCCTCCATGTTGGTCAGCATAGTCAAGATCTCTCTCTTCTTTTCCATTTCATTTTAAAACATTTCATTTTTACATTTCATTTTTAGCAATAAAACCTGTTTTTTTTTATAATTTTACATTTCCCCCCCTCCACATCTCCTTAAACATTGATCCTAGCAAAAAACTTTAAAGAACATTTTTTGTACAAAATTTTAAGTAGACAATTTGATATGCGGACATTTTTTCGCTAGACAGTAGTTTTCGAGTTATTAACGAAAAACTGAAAAATGGACCTTCAGAGACACCCCCACCCTTAGATCCACCCCCACCAACCAGTACTTTTAGTATGTTGTTAAGGACACCTTCCCCTACAATTGTGCCAAAATTGGCTTCTACACGAATTATTTCCGCTATTCGGTCTTTTTTTGTCTTCGTTGCCTTGACTAAGTGGCTTGTCACGAGCACGTAGTATTTTGTTTGTGGCAAGCCTTTCGACCGTCTCCAGAGGAAGCTTGTGGCTTGTCTCAAGCATTGTGCAATAATCTACGTGCTGGCAGCGGGCTTGATGCGAATTTATATTTTTTGGGAATAGACAAACAAGCATAGACAAATAAGTACCTGTAGACAAAAAAAAAACATTGCGATGAGTCGTGATTTTAGATATTATTACGTATCATTTAAAAAATTATATAATTACATAAAATTATCATAAAATATGTACCAATTTTTTTTCGTGATTAATTTATAGAAATCCATCTGATTGTTATTTTAAATTAATGAAAACATAATGTAATATTGTTATTATTAAGTATTGCAAGTATTTTATGTTTTGTTTTCTTAATTATTTAATACAAATGTAACTGCTAATGACTGATTTAAATGTGTTATATTGTTTAGGTCTTGTGCACATCTGAAAAACGGGAGATAAATAATTTTTCTCCCTGAATTAAATTTTATATCACTAAATGGAACATTAATTCATTATTATCAATTCGAGAGTGCGAAGATAATTATATATTTTGGATCTTGCAAATCCATTCAACTGACAAAAAAACCTCATCGGCTTACAGAGATTTTTGCACCAGTGGAGTACCTATCTTAAGTTTAATCTCCTATCTCCTAAGATGTATTTTTAGTTTTCCAATTAGATAAATATAATATGTTTTTTAACTTTAAGGGCAAGTTGTTTCACAAAATTTTAACAATTCATAAATTTTGAAAGTTAATATTCAATTTTTGTGAAAGCTCTAACAAGTGCATTTATTACTTCAGTACTGTGAAAACAAATCCACAGTTGGATAATAACAGAACTTGTGTGGAACTTTCACAGAACTTTAAAATTAACTTTGAAAATTGATGATTTTTTCAAATTCTGTGAAACAACTGGCCTTAAATGTTTGAGTCAGTGAAGTGCAGGAAATATTTTATGGTTGTTCAATTGTTTCGATTGCTGTTTGTCAATTTTTTCTGTTTATTTCAATCCAAACATTTGTACGGAAAATATTGAAAACATTTAGTTTCCAATAACAATCTTATGTACCAACAATTTTATTTTTGACTGAGTTTATCGAAGTCTTTTTTGACTTTACCAATTTATATTTTGTCCGTTTGTGTGTTCCGTGTCCTAATATTTCTGTGACGTGTTTGATAGTAGATATCTTTTTATTCCTCCAAAGTTGAGCGTTGGGAGTGTTTCAAGTTCTCAACATTATGCGAAGTTTAGGAACTGTACACAGATCTACTACTTTATCTTAATATATATATATTTCTTCTGTCCGTGTGTATGTCACTGAACTCCTCCTAAACGACTGTACCGATTTTGATGAATTTTTTTGTGTGGGTTCAAGGGGATTCGAGAATGGTTTAGATTCACAATTTGGTCCACTGGAAAATGTTCTTTTAATTATTTTTTTTATTTCTAATGAGTGGTTGATTTTGGAATGTTTTACATTGGATCCGGCAGACTGCGCTACCATCGCAGTATCGAATATTCAATATTATTCTATTTTAATTTTAGTTTGTCCCGACAGTTGTGTACAAGACAACGTCTGTCGGGTCCGCTATAAATAAATAAAATAAATTGTGGAACATTCCAGAACACTCTCGAAAGTTGTCCTGAGCGAAGGCGGGTAACCCAGCTAGTAATCCTATTAATAATGCACAGAGTTTTGTAATAACTAATAATACATGGATAAAAACAAGGTACGAGGGTCACGATGCACATTTTAAATGTAGTTTATTAGATATTCAACACACAATAAGAATTATCTAAAGAATTATAACGTCATCATTGCTTTTTCTGTGGGAATACGGGACACTTATTCAAGAAAGCCACCAGAGAAGAGCAATCAGAGGACTGGACAGCAGTGGAAGCTGGACAGTTCTAGAATAACAGAGAAACAAACATGTATTAGAAACGAATAATTTGTCTATATTCAGTAAATGCCACCGATTGGATGAAATTTTTAGGGTTAAAGGACTTAATTTGTGACTTTGTTTTTCTTGAGCATTTTGCCTGTACCACAAAGTTATATATATTAGCAACACAAATATTTTATTTATCAGTTGAATTAAGGAATCAAACCTCAGTATTATAAATATATAATATCAAAACCTGAGACTTACCTTACTCATAGCATACTTACTTATACCATTAAGACCTTTTCGCATTGGTCAAGTATTTTAGTCGAGTGGAGAGTACAGTAGTAACAAAACACCATAATTTTGGTAGAGTGGATTAGTCAGCTATTTAGTCGATTCAACCCATTTAGTTCTAAGTTTTCGGCGGGTAACGATCCCCTCCACGCGCCCCTGAAACTCTACTTGAAATTAATGCGAACGATTTTCGGCGAGTCAAGTGGCGAGTCAAGTGGCGAGTTACTCGCCACTCGACTAAACTAGCTTAGTCTAATCATAATATTAACGACTAAACTAGCTTAGTCTATATCAAATAGAGAGTATATCGCTTTAGAAGATGAATAGGCCGCGGCGCATTAAAGTAATTAAGCTGATTGCAATGGTTATTTTAGAAGAGGTGGAAAAAAAAATTAGTCAGATGAAAATAAATAAACCGTGGGCACGAAAAGAGATTAATAGCAGCATAAAGAATTTTAGAATAGCATCTTCACCCCCACCGCACGACATATCTGCGCGTCTAGGAATGAACTCTGCTAAAACGACGGGTTTGCGCATGTCAGTGCGCAGGGCCGCGTGGTGGGGGTCCTTACTCGCCCGAAAAAATAGAACGAAATGGATTGAGTCTACTAAAGAGCTGACTAACCCACTCTACTAAAATTGTGGTGTTGGGATGCGTTTAGTTACTAATATACTTGCTACTTGACTAAAATACTCGTCCAATGCAAACGACTCCAGGTAATGTTTTTTTTTTTTTAATAATTTGTGTTCTGTTAATTACTACAAAGTACTTTATAGAAGATTTACTGCGCTCTTGAGTTGATTTTTCCCAAAAACGGCGCTACACAAATTATCCAATTATTATTATATAATTTTAAGAAGGAAATTTTTTTTTTGTCTTGAGCGTATAAGTCATGTTTTGGTTCAGGGGCCATTCGAGTATTACGTAACGCAATTTGGTGGGAGGAGGGGTCTTGTAAAACGTTAATGTGCGTTACCGGGGCGGGAGGGGGGTCGAACAACGCGTTACGTAACATGTTTTTTAAAAATTTAAATACAAAACTAGGGAATTAAAATCTTCCAAGTTTTGTTTTTTTTTACATTAACTCCACACAGGAGGCCCTGAGGAAAATAATTTACCTCAGGGCCTATGTCATCTTTGAGGATGCTGTGTGGAGGGTGTTTTTGAGGAGAGGAAGGAGTGAATATGGGTCTTGAAGAGACCCATATTGTAGGAGGGAGGAAACACAGAGGCCGGCAAATCGTTCCACAGCCTAGCTGTTGAACTCAAGAACGAGTCGTAGAAACGACCCGTTCTCACGTGACTAATGTCAACCGTGTACAAATGTTGAGCGCGCGTTTGGCGTGTTTCCCGACTATGCACCGGTGCCGAGGGGATCAATGACGCTAGTTCCTCGGAGCATCTTCCATTGTAATACCGGTAGAACAAGGACAGCATTCCCACCTGACGCCTGTGCTCTAAATATTGCAATCCGTTTGTTAAATTAGGAGAATCTATCAAACGGACCGCCCGTTTCTGCACAGAGTCAAGGGTTTTTTTCAGGTATTTTGGGGGTCCCGACCAGAGGTGGCTGCCAAATTCAACCGTGGGGCGCACTTGCGATTTGTACAGGGCTAGCAGTTGTGTACTATTAAAGTATCTGCGTGCCCTGTCCAGTATGCCCAGTTTCTGAGAGGCTAACTTAACTCTGGCCTCGATGGAGCCCCCGTACCTGAGCTGGTCACTAAGAGTTACACCAAGCATATCAATGAAAGGCCTGTTCGGGAGAATGCTTCCGTTGAAGGAGACTAGATTAGGTTGGCAACCCTTTTCATTTATGTTTTACGGGGAATCCTTCGACTGTATTGTACGTCATTTTTATTTTATTTTAAATTGGTATAAATAGTCACTTGGGTGTTACGTAACGTTTAGGGAAGGGAAGGGGGATACAGAAAAACGTTACGGCGCGTTACATGGGGGTAAGGGATGGTCAAAAATCTTCAAAAATTGCGTTACTTAATACTTGAACGCCCCCTCAACCACTGTGTAGGTATATCGTCTGATTTGTTTGTATGTTCAGCGTCTGTCAAGATGGTAGTCATGTTTGATAGTACCTTTTCGTTCCGCCGGAATGCATGAGCGTTTCGACTGTTGCGGGCTGACAAGTCGGATTAATCAACACTACGCAGAGTCTGCTGTTCACAGAACTGCTGGTTATGTAAGAAATTTAAAATCTATTTGCCGATTCAAGTTTTGTGGAAACACAACCAAAAATAATTTATACTCACCATAAACATAGTGCTTTTGACGCACATGATGTATTTACCAGCATCACAGTCGTCAGGCGTATCTGTTTCTGCGTCACAGGTGGAAACAGCCTTGGCGATGATCGTTTTCCATTCCGCAGAGAACTGCTGCCCGACAAACTTTTCGAAGGCGGCCTTGTCCACCTTTTTATCGGCGGTGATGAGATCGTTTTTCTTCAATACGCAATGAACTGCCGCACACTGCATTGGAAGGTTAAAAGAATACATTGATAAATAGATATCTATACTAATACAAGACAATTATTTATCTTACTTATAATCTAGATGCTAAGAACAACTGTATATAGATCCTAACCGAAACTAATCTATAATATATGTGTATGATACTGCCGCCATGGGTCGACCCACAGTGCCCCTCTTGACAATATCAAGGAGGATACGGTGTTTCTACATATGTCGACAGAATAACACTTAATCCCAAACATGGGAACACCTCAGCACAGATTCGCATAGTGAGGTGTTCAATGAAATTAGCCAGGGAGCATCTTCCGTGAAATATCGGTAGAACAAGGAAACCACCTAAGCGTGTGCTCTAACGATTGCAATCTGTTTGTTAAGATAGGGGAATCTATCAAACGGACCGCCCGTTTTTACACAGAATCACGAGTTTTGACAGATATCTATTTACTGGCTCCAGACCAGAGGTGGTTGTCAAATTCAACGGAGAGAAAGGGGGGGCAGTGTGCTTGCTGTTTATGTGAGTAACTTACTGGTGGAGGGGTTCCTGTCATCGCTCCTGGGCCCCCCAACCCCGCGAGGCCCCAGTTGCAGGGCGCGGTCATGTCAACCTTCAGACCGCACTCCTCAGCCAGGTCTTTGGTCATGAATTTGGGGCAGGCGCCAGGACAGCACTCTGACGGGCGCTGGAACATTTATTTAATGGTGTGATTGCAGGGGTTGTCAAACAATCTATTACAAAAATGAGGAAAAATGAATATAAAGAAAAAACCAGCCACAATTTAATGTGAGATCTACAATTTCATTTCTATTTTATCATGTGGTCTATTGATAATTTTTTATTGTTTGTTTTAAACGTATGGCAACACGCTGTTCATTATGTTAGGTTAGGGTAGATTTTCCAACAAGCCTAACCTTAGATACTACAAGCTTAGCTTAGGTTAAGTTTTTTTTAATGAGAAATTTGTGTACACCACTATATAATTAACATTATCGACGTGTTTCAGGAACTTTGTTTTCTTGGTCAGTTATCCGTCAGGATAATAAGTTAATAACTTATATTATGATAATAAGATAATTAATTAATAACTTATTATCCTGACGAATAACTGATGAAGAAAACATAGTTTTTTAAACACTTGTCGATAATGTTAATTATATAGTGGTGTACACAAAGTTATTTGTTAACATTAAATTAATAATGACGCCACAAAGGGAATTAGCGAAGTTTGAAGAATTAAGTTTTTTTTAATTAGTTGTCACTGTTCTTTTTTATCCGGTAGCCACCATAACCATCTTAGCTTTATTAGATGAAACTCTCGAAGCTTTGGTGTCTTGAAATTTGCACAAGTCTGTAATTTTAGCTCGCAAATTCATTTACATCAAGAGTTATGAAGCTCTGAAACATCTATTATATAATACTATAGACAATACTTACGTGTGAAACAGGGGCGGTCCGTGACTTTTTTGTGAACTAGAGTGCTAAGATCGAAAAAAAGAACATTAAAATTTTGTTGTAGACAGATTTTTTTTAGTTTCAATTTTTTGTATGAAGATTTTATTCTTATTTTTGGGAGGCTGTGCCTTTTCAGACTGAAAAATCTTCATACGAAAATTTTTTTTTTGGAACAAAAAATCTTTTCAGCTACAACAACATCAGCAATGTCGTATTTTTCAATCTTAGCACTCTAGCTTACGAATGTCTAGAACCGCCCCAGACTACATATTTTTCAATGATATAAAACGATGTTGAAATAGTGGGTGAAGCCAAAGCACGATAAATAGGTACATACAGTTTGTCAAATAAGATTAGAAAACATAGGAGGGCGCCACTGTTGTTCAAATGGCAATACTAAAAATATAACGCAAAGCGGAAATGAGAAGCTGTGTAACCTACATTGTTGTAAAAAATTAAAAAGGCATAAAAGCGAAAAAAATATTTTTTCATTGCAGTGATCTCAAAATTAGAAACGCATATTGGTATATTTTGCAATTTTTTGTTAGCATAATGAAGAATAACAATATTGTAATAAAATAAAAAGCACAGTATAGAAATTGCTAAATTTATTTAATACTAGTTGTACCTAGCCTTGCCCGGGCTTTAGGTCATGTCTCTAATTTTAGATCTGAATATATTTAACTCATTCAGTTCTAAAAGTAGTGTAACTAAACTCACCATTAGTGATTCTTCCTTTATACCTACTGTTAAATTCAAATTTATGTTAAATTAAATGAAAGCAAATCACAATCAAATTGTCATTAACAACAGTGCTTCTTCGACTTAATTTTTTTTTCTTTAAGAATAAAAAAATGTTTTTTAAATTTTGATTCACAGTGTCCTACATATTCAGTGTCATTGCGCTTTAAAAGAATATTTTACAGTTAAATTAGTGTTGCCAGCCTACAAATTTTGTAGTTCCATTTTTAATATTGACAGAACTACTATTTGGTGGAAAGTAAAAGAAAACTTTATATGTATTTTTTGTAATAATAAGTACTTACCTATTTTTACAACTAAGGTACCTACCTATTACCTAAGACTGTGGATGTTAATAAGGTGGCTGGACAACTCAGATTGAATCAACACCTCCTTTGAGAAGTCATTAAAAGTGATGCAAAAAATTGGTTAAATAGTTTAGGTTAGGTTGGGTTAAATTATGGACGATTTTCAATTTTTTTTTCAAAGCTATTAATGACTTTTAAAGAGGTGTTGGGTTGAGTTTTTTTATAATAGATACACACGAGGCCTTGAAGAAAATAATTCTTCTCAAAGCCTGTCATCTTTGGGGATGCTGTGTGGAGGGTCCTTTTAGAGAATTAGCAGTGCCCTTGAGGTGATTTTTCACAAAAATGGCGCTATATAAATCATCCAAATATTATTATTATTAATTGAAGGAGAGAAATTTCTAGGAAGGAAAAAGATATGAGGGGTGGGTAGGAATCTGGGGATCAGTATATCCAGAAGTGACGGACGAATGAATCCATCCCTTCCACTGCGGTCCAAATCCTACTGGAGAGGTCAAAAGATCACTCAGCCCGTCTCTTCCGATCCGGCCTACCATGGCAGATAAACCTGACCCCATGAACCCGGTCACCAAACTAAGCGTCAAACGTAGCGAACGTCAAACGTAAGTCACCAAACGTGCGAAAAAGCGAACCACTTGGTTCCATGACCTGTGGCAGAAGTGTTGTTGGGGCGGAGGTACCCCAAATTGAAAGTTGATTCTAAGTTGTCGTAGAACCGTTAATATACAACACTAAAAATACTTACCACTGCAAGAGGCGCCTTGGAACAGTCCTGGGCACTGACTGAAAGCTGCAACAAAAATATGTTTATTTAAAAAAATGTTACCTACTTGAGTAACAGAAAGAAATGACTAGCTGGTTCCCGGCATGCGTTGCAATGCCATATTAAAAATAAAAGAAATAAATTGTTTCTCCCTGCATGTCACTCCTCTCCCTCGTCCCCTTCCCCTCCCGCGTTTACCTTCCACCTACTCCGCCTTCCCTCTTCCCTATCCCGCTCCCCCGACCCGCCAACCCCCTTCCGCGTTCAATTTATTCAGTCCCTATACATTCAGTTTTCAAACAGTTCGCGTGCCTCCTATTACAATTTTTTAAATTCAAATTTTCATTTTTCATATATTTCAAATATTCATTTTTTATATTACATAAGAACAAGCAATCAAATTTTGTATCCAACACAGGTACCTATTTAAAATATCTATAATTTTTGATTCGATTCAAATTATTACGTAAGTACTTCAAATTAATTCATTAATTAAAATAGTTTGGAAAATTGAATTCTGATTTGACAAACATTGTTTTGCAAATTTTATTCTCAAATTTTTGATAGTTTCGCAAGAATTTTTGTGATGGTTGAAACATTTTTCAGATGTATTGTCATGTGGTTGAAATAATCCAAAAACTTTCGAGGGGGTTTTAAGAAGGTATTTTGAAAGTTTCAAACATTTCCTATGCTTAATATAGCAATATACTAACCCCCAAAACACATTTTGATTAATATATAAATATATATATGGGTATTTATATATTATCTCCTTTAAAAACCTTCTTCAGTAACCTCTTCTTTTAACGGTGTTAACGGTTTTAACCCCAAGTGCGTACTAAAGTTAAAAGTCCTCTTCTTCTTCTCGTCAAGGCAATCATAATTTGGGGCGGCTGTGCTCTTAATTTTATTGATCAAATAAAAAGCCCAAAAACGATAATAAGTGCTATCAACAAGCGACTGGCAAGATATTCCTCCACTCGACTCTTCACTGAATATAATGTCTTAAACATACGGCAACTCCATCTAAAATTTACTCTAACGCATTTCACGTTCAAATATAAGAAAAAACATGAACAATAGCTTAAACTACACTATAAACGTTCTTTGTTTTCCGTCTCCTGCGTTTTTTGAAACATGGTTTGAAAGATTGGTGTGAAGTTCGCGCGGTCGCACACAATTTTGCTAGTGGCCTGTCCACGCGTACGCACTGAACACTCGACGTTTAAATAAATGTTAAAATATGTTCCGATGAAGAAGAGATGCTACATCAGGGAGAAAACAGAGATATTTTAATAGATGTTTATTTAACAGGAAAGATTTCCGACTAATATCGATTATTATGACCTAAAGTTAGTATTTAAGAATTTCGAATGCGTAATTAATTACGCATTCGAAATTCAAACGTCAAAAGCGGAGTTCTGTTAAGAAATTTAGCAATAATATTGTAGACGAAATATAAAGGAGAACACGCAGATTTCATCTAAGACCTAACCTACCTACCTAGATTTTTATTAGGTATTTATTTATCAGGAAAAGAATAGAATACTTATTTTAATTGGTCAATTTCTTCCGTGTCTCTGAAACCGATTTATAAATAATTAGACTTTATTTACAAGTGAGTTCACGAAAGATATAATCATCCATTACGACAGTATTTATTTACAATTTAAAGTCATAATTAGGTATTAGGCTCGCGCGGTTGACATAACCCCAAATGTCATCCGATTTATCTCCGGTACCAACCGCTCGGTACGGCTCCTCTGAAAATATGAACTTATTTCCCCCCCCCCGCCGGCCCCGCCTGCCTTCCCGCTTCCCGCTTCACCCACTTCAATTATATTAATATTCGTTATTATATTATAATTTTATTATAAAATATATTTATTATATTGTATTTAGGTATCACAATATTTTAAACTAGTGATTATTAAGCTCGCTCATTGCGCATAACCTCAAAAACTTGTTCGGTTTGATTCTTCATAAATGACCGCATCGCGCGGCTCTTGTAAAAATATGAACAAATTTCCCCCCGCCGGCCCCACCAGCCTTCACCCCTTCGCCCGGGAGATGAATGTTTTCCGTCGCCTGTGGTAAAGCTTGAACACAGGGTTTTTGAACACGAATTGTTCAAATTTTCAATGTTTAGGGTGTAGTTAAAGCCAGTGTTCATGTTTTTTTTTGGCGCAGGAGTAGCCGCTTTACATCACACAGTTATACCACCAGAACAATAACCAACCGACACTACAATGTACCTACACTAGGTACCACAACAGCTCGAAGACATTTCATATACCTAGCTCCTAAAATATTTAACCTTCTCCTCGAGAACTTAAAAACTGAAACCCAAACCTACCTTTAAAAAACAATTATCACAATGGATCCTTGTATTTAGAAACTATGATATGTAAAACTTGCTGCTTAAAGTGAATTGAATTGTATAATTACTATTTGTTACTTAAATTAAATTGCATTGCATAATTACAATTTTTAATAAATTTTATTATCAAATAGAATTGCATAATTTAATAACTGTACCCAATCTGTAAACTTCATCCGCCATAACACAGGGACATCCCTTGCATGGCGGATGAATTAACACAATTTATTTTTCAATGTATAAAGTTCTTTAAATAAATAAAGGTACCTCCAAGGGTCCCTTTCCTGCGTGACTTTGGCGGCTTAAATTCATAGTAGACCCAGTCTCTCATCGCACAGCCTATGATGAAATTGCTACCCCCAACTTTTTCCTGGGCAGTTCACAGAAAACCTTGCCAATGGCTGTCAGTTTTCATTATTAGTATTTGACCAAGCACCTCAATTGCGGCATTTCTATTAGGAAGCGGGGAATCCATCAAAAGTAAAATAATCAATTTTTTAAACCTACCAGGAGCGCAGAGAGGGCGAGAAATATAATGGAGAACATTGCAACTTGATGTGAATACACGGGAAACTGTATAGTTTGATACGGATCACTACCGTTTTATATCAGTCCTGAGTAGAAAAATTACGCTTTGATCAATACCGACCAATGTAATTGCAAGTTATTTGTACATTATCAAAATGACAGTGCAGTAATTGTGTTAAATTATTGTCAAGTTCCCAAATTACCAAAATTTGCAGTACTATTAGGTTTTTTCAAACAATTTTTATTAAACATACCAGAAACACATTGTGCGGAAAGCAGTGGTCCAAATCCGTTCTCGATAAGTGCTATTTCATTCCTTCCTACTTGACATACTGAATTAAGTCATTAAATTATTATAAAGAGTATAATTTAACTGCATTGCGCAAAATTTTAATGGCAAATTAAATTAACTAACTAACTAACCATCACGTCCTTAGGCAGAGAGGACGGACCGCCAAACAACTCGGTCTTGGCACACACTCTTTGCTTCACTCAGATTCAAACATACTCTTCTATTATTCTGTCTTTTGACACGGCCCGACCCAAGTATCTGATTCACTTGATCGTGCCATGTCTTCCTAGGGCGTCCCCGACTTCTTCTACCATTCGCATTTGCGTCATATTCTTCTTACACTACTTTCTTCGCTCATTCGCTCTACATGCCCAAACCATCTGAGGGTCCCTTTCTTAATCTTACTCATTATGTTTACATCAGCCCAACATTCTTTGCGGATCTCCACATTTCTCACACGATCATAAATGGTTTTACCACACATATGCTTCAAGGATCTTATTTCAACAGCATTCAGTTTATTTTCATCCTTTCTCTGCCAGTTCCATGCCTCACTGCCATACATCAGGGTATCAGGACTCCAGTGTGGACTGCTAGCTTCGCTTCTTTTGACAGTTTTTTTATTAGCGTCAACGGCATTCATTCCTTCACTCTACCGTAATAATATTAGAAATATAGTAATATAATAAATATAATATAATAAATAAATAATTCCACCTAAATAATGTTTTACTTATTAATAGTTTCAAGGCTTCTTCCATACAAAACGACAACACCTGTTGAAAATAAATAAAACTTTTGGTAATGATGACGTCACACGATTCACACAACATACTGTGGTTTACGGGGATCTTGAAAAATTAAAACTTTGACCATTTTTTTAACTATTAAAACTAACTTTAAAAATAAAAATAAATATGCAGTAATTTAAGTTAAAAGGTCATTATTCATAAAAAATAAATAAAAAAAATTGGACTGGAGTTCCTTATTGCAGCTCGACAGGATCTACTGCAGACAACCATTGACGAGTTCTAAATGCATTTATTCATGTTCTATAAATTCAAGCTTAAAGATGTACAGACTACACATGCTGAAGACCTTAGAAAAAAACCACTCTCGTCTTTCTATTGCATTTATTTGTTGAAGACAATATTAGCAACTGTCACACGAAAATTTGAAAAAGAAAAATCATAAAAAGATACGGTTGCATCTAGAAATTGAACCCAGAACTTTAGCCTTGCCGGGGCTCTGCTCTAACCAATGAGCTAATTTGACCCTATTCCCTTCAGTCATATTTAATTGTATCGTACTTCAACTTAAAACTACGAACATTATCTTATTTTTCTTAACGCATTTTTTTATTGGATGCTTTCTTTGTGTATGATTGCAAGATTCTACCCGAACTAAAAGCAATCTAAATAGTGTTTTGGATAAACTCATCCATTTTTATTTTGATGTGCGACATCTATTGAGTTTTTCTACAAGTCTCCGGTGAATAAATTTTTATTTTTGGAATAACTTAATGAGTTAGACCTCAAATTGTGATGTTATGAATTAAATCAACTCTCACACGAAAATTTGAAACAGACAAATCAGAAGAGATACGATCGCATCTAGGAATTGAACCCGGACCTTAGCTTAGCCAGGTCTTTTCACTAACCACTGATCTAATTCGACCCTATGCCCTGCGGTCATATTGAACTTAATCATACTTAGAACCACCAACACAAGCTCCATTTATTAGTGTCACCCACAGTAATATTATTAGTGTCACCCAATATTATTAGTGTCACCCACAGTAAACACGTATTTTTTTTTTCGTCCCAAGTAAAATAAGAATAAACATCGATTAAAACTCCTTTTAGTTATTTTGTTTACTAAACTAGTATCTACGGTGTACGGCAGTACTCGAGTGTGTGAAAAGTTTTAGTGCCAAGACGAACAACTGGTAAATAAACCGAAATAAAAATAAAAAATAATTATCACAATAATTTCAATCTGTCAACAGCGAGCGATAATCATACACACACGCTCTTACCACAAATTGCAATACATCCGAATCTGATAACTCACAAGTACAATCAAACAAATACAGCAACATGAATAATACTTGCCTTACGTGTTCTGAGGCTACTCTCTCAGCCGAGTCCGTTTTCGTGTGCGCACTGTGCAAAGGGACCTTTCATTTACATTGCGGAGGAGTCGCAGAGAGCTCCTACCGTCGACTCAGCAAGGAGCGCCGCGCCCAGATTAAATGCAAGGAATGTTTAACGCTACCTAATGTTAAAGTCAGCGGTACCGCACCTCCGGACAGTGAACTACTTACCAAACTAATGGAACAAAATACTCAAATTCTATCAACTCTGGAAACAATGAGTAAACAATACCAGGAGATTCTACTTCGTGTTCACGACCTTGAGGATAAGAACAAAATACTTGAAAAAAAGAACAATAACCTCGAAGCGAGACTTGAAGCCATTGAAAACCACATGGAACAGATTGATCGACAAAATAGATCAAGAAATGTGGAGATTAGAGGAATCCCTGAAACCAACGGGGAAAACCTAAATAATATTTTATTCAATATAAAAAAAACTATTAACTCTAACGAAGCTACCAATATCGATTCAGCGTACCGCACCACACTAAAAGTCACTAAAGATAAAAGCAGGCCCATCTTGATAAAATTCAAATCCACCATCTACCGTGATGATTTCCTGGAAGAAGTAAAAAAGTTCAACAAGCAAGCTGCCAATCGAGAAGACAAACTAAACACCAACCTCATTGGAATGGCAGGACCATGCTCCCCTATATACATTTCTGAACACCTGACATTTCAGGCGAAGCACCTATGGTTTCTTGCGCGCAAGGCTAAACGCGAAAACCTTTACAAATTTGTTTGGACCAGGGGTGGTCAAGTGTATATACGAAAAGATATTGGGACTCCTGTCATTATTGTTAATGACAAAAATAAGCACCTTTTATCTCCCTCACTCACTAACTTGTAAACAAAGCTCCTTTAACTACAAAACTTACTTTCATATACTTTTATATTATTCCTATTTTTGTATTATAAACAGCAGGAAAATATTATTATATGTTTCTAGCAAAAAGATACTATTTTTATACGATGTGTCTAAACCACTTATATATTTAATGCAACTGATTCTGTTAGGTTACAAACATTATAAATGGAAGATATAGCTGATCAATTGGATAATTTGACGCCAATTCAATGTAAAGAAACAAACAGTGCTCTAGAAGTCCAACAAACATTATCTCAATCAGCCCTTAAAATCTTCTCAATGAATATTAGAAGCATAAACCGTAATTTTAACGAATTATTGATAGTTCTCGCAGACCTGAACTCAAACTTTGACATAATCATTTTGAGTGAATGCTGGATCAATGAAAATTACATTCCCAAAAACATAATTAATTACACCCACTACAACACACAGAATAACATAACCCAAAATGATGGTGTTATTATTTACATAAAAAACCACATATCTCACACAGTAAACGAAATCATAATCAATCAATCCAACTGTCTCAAAATTGTTATAGATAAACACGTAACCATATTTTCAATTTATCGATCACCAGCCACATCCAACATAACCCCTTTTCTAAATTCACTAAACCAATTTTTATCTTGTGTAACTGATTGTGATAATCTCCTTATTATTGGTGACCTCAATATAAACATAATTAATTCCATGCATCCTCAAGCAAATGATTATATAAACCTGCTAACTTCTCAAGGTTTCGTCCCAGCTATCACAGCACCCACCAGAGTATCTGGCTCATCTGTAAGTTGTATTGATCATGTATTTTCAAAATGTAAATTAAAAACTATATCTCTTGTATACCAATGTACCGTCACAGACCACTACGCTACCATAACTTCTCTTTCTTACAATGTACATAAACAAAAACCGCATGAAATTCCACAAAACAAAATATCATATACCACACTTTTTGAGCTGGTCTCACAAGAAAATTGGTCAAATCTTTACAAACAAAATGATCCTAATTTAGCCTGCGAATCTTTTGTCCAAACACTTCATTACCACCTAACGAACGCCACATCCAACACAACAGACAAAAGAAAACATTATGATACGAAACTCAAACCTTGGATAACTGTAGGTATTCTTCATTCTATACGTAAGCGCGATAAACTGCACGCACTCTGTAAAAAAAATCCCAACGACTATGAATCCCACATATTTTACAAGAAATACAGTAATGTTTGCAAAAAAATTACTTTAAAGGCCAGAGAAGATTACCATAAAAAACAAATCATAAACGCCGAAAATGACAAGAAAAAAATATGGAGTATTATTAAGGACATTTCCTACACTAGACAAACGGCTACACCCATCAATAAGATTAACATTGAAGGCCGATCACTAACAAACACACGTAATGACTCCGTAAAAATCGCAGACATAATGTTTCGGAACATGACCTTGCAAGCAAAATATCCCTGTCTCATCTGAGTTATACCCCATTTGTTTTCACTCCTACCACAGAATCGGAAATTATAGAAATCATCACATCACTAAAAAATAGCCACTCAACAGGAGTAGATAAAATCTCTTCTAAACTCACTAAGCATTTAAAAACCCTTATTGCCAACCCTCTCAAACATATTATAAACTTAAGCCTCCAATCCGGAATTTTCCCAAAATCACTTAAACATGCCTCTATCATCCCTATTTTCAAATCAGGTGACAGATCTTCCATAAATAGCTACAGGCCTATATCGTTATTGAGCACTTTATCCAAAATCATTGAAAAAGTAGTAAAACTAAGACTCCTCAAATTCCTCGAGGACAATAAAATTCTTTCAAAAAACCAATACGGTTTTCGTAAAGATTGTAGTACTGCTGATGCAATTGCAACCTTCACCAATCTAATATCAGATAACCTCGATAAAGGCAATAAACCTCTTGCTGTCTTTCTTGATCTGTCTAAAGCCTTCGATACTATTTCCCACCACATTCTTCTTAAAAAACTCCAACAGATTGGGATAGAAGGTACTGCCCTGAAATGGTTTAAAAACTACCTTACACAGAGATCGCAAACAACAGTCATCCAATCTAATCAAGAATATAGAAGTAAATGCTTACCTATTTCCTATGGCGTGCCCCAAGGAAGTGTTCTAGGCCCGCTTTTATTTCTCATATATATGAACTCCTTGTTGAATTTGGATATTGAAGGTGATATAATTTCTTTCGCTGATGACACTGTTATCATATTTACAAGTAAAATATGGAAAACAACAGTCGAGAAGGCAAATTCTGGACTGAGCAAAATTAAAAAATGGCTAGACTCTAACCTCCTCACCCTTAATATTCAAAAAACACAATATTTACATTTTTCAATCCGAAAATTCACTCTCCCAGAAAACCTTCCTAAACTAATTATTCACACTTGCCCTCAAAATCTAGACACTCCCTCACTATCTTCTACTAACAGCTGTTCATGCCCAATTCTTGAACCATCAAATGAAATAAAATACCTAGGGGTCATTATAGATAATCATTTACGCTGGGAGGCCCAAATTAACTCCATAACAAAGAGACTCCGTAAGTTATGCTATATTTTTTATTCTCTTCGATCAGTTCTTGATATAAATACAATCAGAAGTGTTTATTTTGCTCTATTCCAATCTATAGCAACGTACGGCATTATAGGATGGGGAGGTTGTGCAGCATCCGTTCTTTACCCACTAGTAACTGTTCAAAAACTTTTACTAAGGATCATCTTCAAATGTTCCCCTTCTCATCCATCAGAGCCACTTTTCAAGAAATTAGCAGTTCTAGACATTCGCCAACTATATATTAAGATAGTTCTCATCCATATCTGGAAAAATGGTTTAATAAAATCCACACAAAAAGACATACATACACGCTATTCAACGCATGCAAAATGCACAGTCCCTATAACAAAAACCACTTTTTCACAAAGGCAATACACATACATCGCACCTAAAATATACAACACACTAAATTACAACATCAAGAGATCTAGTACACTTACTCAATTTGCAACAGGTGTCCAAATATGGATATCCGGAAAGGGTCGAAAGTTCTTTAAAGAGTTTCTTTAGAGAATTTCTTTGAAGAATTTCTTCGAAGAATTTCTTTGAAGAAATTCCTTGAAGAATTTCTTTAAAGAACGTATGTTTAAACACCACAAATAAAAGTTTTTGTTTGTAAAGAACTATACGTAATTACTATAATATTAATAACAAAAAGTTTAAATACTTCTCAAACTATTTACTTAAAACTGTTTGGCACCACTGTCTACTACCACTATGTGTCCTTAAGGTGATCCCATAGTCCTTGAAAAATTCGAAATCGTCTGTTTTGCGAGGGATTATAAAATACTTGAGAAAACTTGACAACCAATAATAGACGAGAGGCGTCAGGCTCATAAATCCCGAGTTCCGCCCTCAAATACACTGTGGTAAAAATTGTGAAAAATATGAACATAATAATTATATTAAATACTTATTTATGATTATCAAAATACATGGTAAAATTAACATATTATGGGCCTAATTTGTAGAACAAGTAACTTTCATTTATCAAATTTTACAGGAGGCAGTAAAGACTGTTTTTTAAACTCATGAACCAAGATGAACCGCTCTCCTTCGCACGGAATAGACTAGGTTTATAAAACATTTGAACGTACTTAAGATTTGTATAGTTTGTTAATAAAAAATGTTTAATAATTTTGAATTTTTAAATTATTTTTTATAATATAACTTTATAGGTAGTTATTAATATGCAATTTACAGTTATTTTATCATACGATTTATTTAACTCTACTATACACTCTTGCAGTTCACATTTCTTTAGAATTCTATTGAAAAGTTTTTATTTTCAAGAAACCAGTTGGGCAGCGTTGTGGGGCGGCTTAAAGAGGATCTGTAAGAAGGGATGTATTAACGCGAATTTTGAAGATGACGGAATATATGAAGGAATCATTTGCTCTGTGTGGAGGAGGGTACATTAATGCAAACATTTAGTTTACAGTTAAGTAATTGACTGAGAGTGGTGAACTCCAAATTTTAAGTGGATAAAAAAAAAATCTTCATTCTTGGGAATCTGTTTTATATAATACCGACTAAACTTTAATTAACAGTTAACAAAATTATGGCGTTGTTTCTATCAAGAAAATTTATCTTATTTTCTAGTGCCTTTTTTTATTTTTTTTTATGTGAATACCACACAAGAATCTCAACTACTGCTATTTGGAGTCAGTGAGACTATGGCATCCCCAATTGGGGTATGTTGTGAGGCTGAAGGTAGAGAGGAAGCGAAAGAGATGGGGAAGAGGAAGGTGGGGAAGTACCTGACTATTCAGATCTGGTCACTAAGCAACGTTTAAATTTCGAATTTTGGTCTTACACCAGGGCGATACTGAGAGTATCTTCCATTCCGGAACATGCCACAAATATACCATAATAAATTATATTTAATTATTTGAACCCGCGACCATCGGATCGACTTTCCCCTCAAACACGGAGGCCGTCAAATACATTTGACCAGGAGGCCTACAATTATATTTGAACTGCTAATAAATTAGATTGTTTAAAATTCTTTTGGACAATTTGCATTTATTTAAAAATAAAAATATTGGAAATAACAATTTTCAACAAAAATATTCACCAACAGTTTGGCGGTTAACAACTGAAAGGGAAAGCTTCGGACTGTAATTTAGGTATTAATAAACAAAAAAAATATATTTAATCATTCCCCAAAAGTAAGAACTTGGCAATAAAAGTTAATTAATTAAAGCTAATACGTTTCTCTTCTACGGAGATTTGATGTGCATAGTTAGATTTATGCCAGTGTTAACAACGTAAAAATAATTAAGTTCATTAATGTTACGGCGGAATTTAAAAAATCGTGTTTTTTTAAATAAAAATAATATAACTTTTTCAAAATGTGAATCGAGTACTTCAAGGAAGTCGCTTTATACGGAAAATGAAACGAATTTATAAATATTAAATTGTTAACGATATATTGAAATTTGCTCACTGTGCGGTACTGTTGTCACTGTTTAATACTCAAAAGCGCGCCAGATTTAAAATTGTAAATGTCAAATCATTGGCAAAGTTATTGCCTACTTCAAACGACATTTGGCAACAGAATTATATATTTTTTTTCAAATTCGAGTATTATTATATAAATAAAGTAAATTATAAAGTGGTTAACCGGTATATTCAAACATCTACGTATATAACTAGGAAATTTTAAAATCGATAGTACGTAAACTCGAATAACATTTTACGGCGCAGAGAGTCACGGACGTCAAGGACGTCCGTCCACCACAACTGTTGGGTGGAGAATGCGACAAAAAGGCGGTGACGATTGTGTGGTCCTTACGTCCATGGCATAAGGTTCACTTTGAAATAACATTTTCGTCGAATGCCGGCGGTCTTGATTGATGTCAAAAATAACAACGCGAAAATGCACATTTTATTTTATTTCGGGAAGTTCATGCATAAATATCGACTTTTTTCGCGATTATCATAAAAGAAACTAAATTTGCCACATTATGCAATAAAATTAAATACGAAGAGGGGTTTACAAGTAGGAGAGTTTGCACTTGAAAGTGTTTTTTTATAGACCTTATACTTTATTTTTTTCTAGGCTTATTAAAAGACTTATAAAAAAAATGACCGATATTTTTAAGGGCAAAGATATGTTCTACACGCAGTATTTAATTGAAGCATCTAAAATACTTTTAAGCGATTAAATTTTCAAAACAAAAATACACGATTTTGTATGATTTTGCATTATGTCGCAAGGCATCATCTTAAAGAAACAGATTCTACGGTGCCTACAAGTACCGTGTACTCTGTCCAATGAGCCCACTGCCTACACACACTGTGTCCAATAATGTAGCAATAATAATTTACTCTTGTATCCAGTGTAATTTCGCCGGACTTGAAACATGAATTCTAAAATTTATTTGTACAAAAAATTGGTGTAATATAATTTATCTACCAATATAACCACGCACTTATAGATTTCTATCGTAACAAAAAAAACCTTTAATTATTTGCTTATTGTATAGCACTTACTTTGATCTTATATATTTTATGATCACCTACTTTTATATATTCTTCTAGTATATATATGTTTTTTATGTTCTACGCTTTTAGTACTATATTATTTTATATTCTACTATATTCTTCCTAACTCTTTTATAATTACTCTATAGCAATTTACATCATTTTATAATCTTTTGTATTCTATAATATTTCTTTATTATTATTTTATTTTATATTTTTTATTTTCTCGCACATTTTTTTATTTGCTTATATCTTAATGTAATATATAGAAAATCGACCACCACAACACGGGCATGTGCCTAGCATGGTGGTCGAAAAATTCTAAAATTTATGTAACCAACATTTCAATGAATAAAGAAAACTTATAACTTAAAAATTTTCTTAACACATACTTTGGTTGGTTGCTATCTTTATGCAATTTGGGAGGCGGGTATGGGTACCGTCGCCCCGGGAACCATTTATTGGATAACCAACACCTCTGTCATATGTCATCCAAAGTGGTTCGCTACGTTTGGTGTGCCCGAGTTCATGGGGTGATGTTTGTCCAGGTCTTGGCGGCGGATGCATGGCGGGCGTTGAGGGAGGCCTTTTGACCTCTCCAGCCGGACTCTCTCGACCCATCGCCTGGCACTGCAGTTGGACGGATGAATTCATACGTTCGTCACTCCCGGATACACTGACCCCCAGATTCCTACCCACCCCCCCATACCTTTTTTCCTTCCCAAAACTTCCTATCCTTGCCTTCCTTAAAAACACACTCCACACAGCATCCCCTAAGATGACATAGGCCTTGAAGGAAATTATATTTCGCGGGGCCTCCTGTGTGGAGCTATTGGAAAAAAATGCAAGATTGCATTTTTTCCTGCACGAATTAAATGCAATCTAGATAGTGTCTTAGATAAATACAGTTTTTATTTTAACGTGCGACATCTATGACTGCAATGAATATTTTTGTTATTGTTTCAATTGCTGTTTGTCAATTTTTTTCAGTTTATTTCAATTCAAACATTTATACGGAAAATATTGAAAACATTTAGTATCCAATAACAATCTTATGTACAATTTTATTTTTTGACTGATTTTATCGAAGTCCCTTTTTGACTTTGCCAATTTGTATTTCGTTTGTTTGTGTGTTCCGTGTCCTAATAATCTTTTGACGTGTTTGATAGTACCTTTTTATTCCGCCAACGTCGAGCGTTGCGAGTGTTTCAAGTTCTCAACATGACGCGAAGTTTAGGTACTGAACACAGATTTACTACCTAATCTATAATCCTATTAATGCACGAAGTTTTGTAAAAACTAATAACAACACATGGATAAAAACAAGGTGTGAGGGTCATAATGCACATTTGAAATATACTTTATTAGATATTCAACACACAATAAGAATTGTCTAAAGAATGATGACGACGTCATTGCCTTGTCTGTGATTATGGTATGGGACACTTATTCAAGAAAGCCTTCAGGGAAGAGCAATCAGAGGACTGGACAGCAATGGAAGCTGGACAGCTCTAGAATAACAGAGAAACAGACATGTGTTAGAAACGAATAAATTGTCTATATTCAGTAAATGCCACCAAGTAGATAATAAAATTTAGGATTGAAGGACTTAATTTGTGACTTTGCTGTTCTTGACTCTTTTCTTGAGCATTTTGCCAGTACCACACAGTTAAATATAAATATATATATTTTTTGGTTTTTATTCTAGTAAAAAAGAAAATTACATTTTCACTCATATTTACCAGAAATAATTAAATACATTAAATCAAACTAAATACCATAATACATCGTTACTCCATTTCATTACTCTGTTTATCAAGAATATACATTAACAATTTTTTTTTAAATTTACCCACCTTTTTTTCTTTTTTAATGTCGTTTGGTACGCAATTATATAAGTTGCCCCCCTCGTAACCAATGGATTGTTTACCATAGTTAGTGTGGATGGTGTTTAAATGTATGTTATCGTGTTGTCGTGTAAAGTGTTTGTGTACTTGGGATTTTTTAATGAATTCTGTGTTTGTATGTATGAGTTTATTGTTTATTTTGTATATAAGGAGACATGAATTGTATTCGTACAGTTTTTTTAATGTTAATAGTTTTGTTTCTATATATACTTTTTTTGTAGATGCTCTAGGCTTGTAGTGAAATAGTTTTTTGATTAACTTGTTTTGTATTACTTGTAGTTCATTTATATATGTTTCACACGTCTTTCCCCAGATTTCAATCAAATAATTTAAGTGTGAGTGTATGACACTATAATATAAACCTTTTTTTAATTTATTTGGCAACAGATGTGATAACCGGCTGAATACACTAATTAAGGGGATGATTTTGTCTTTAATACCTTGTATATGCTGTTTAAAAGTCAAATGCTGATCAATGCACAACCCAAGATATTTTTCCGGATCAGGATTTGCAGGTCGTTCTTTTCAATTTTTAAGGGTACATGAGGAGGAATTATTTTACGGGTTGAGTTTAAGATCATGTATTCTGTTTTTTTTACGTTCATTGTTAAAATATTTGATTTGAGCAAACTGTTTATTTTTTCTAGGTCTATTTGTGCATTCTCTAGTAAGATGTTTAAATCTTTACCCCAATAGAAAATTGCAGTATCATCTGCATATAAAAAGATTTCACCATTTAAATCTAATTGCGAAATATCATTGACGTAAATTTGGAAAAGTAGTGGACCTAGTATGGACCCCTGCGGAACACCATAGTTTATTGGAAGGTAGTTGCTATTTTGATTGTTAATGCTAACGAATTGCTTTCTATTGCTAAGATATGATTTGAATAGATTAAGAGCAGGATCAACAACACCAATTTTTTTTTTTTTTGTTTTTGGGTTGTTATGCCGTGTTTCGCTACCTCCTTCTTTAGCCAACGTTTCGGACAGCGTTACAGTGTCCATCATCAGGGCAGATGAGTAAATGATATTGGTGAGAGTGTTTACTTATGTGTGTCGAAGAGATACCGTGCTGCCAGCTCCATTTCTCTACGAGCCGATGTTAGAAAAAATTCAGCATGTTTTTTTGCGTTTAGCTTTGGTGTAGCCGTCAATTACTGGATACCAAGAACTATTGAGCTTAGCTCCGTCGTCTCTGTTAATATTGATGGGGTTTTTATGGATTTCAATTGCCTCCGTAATTAGGCGTGCTCTGTAAGTTTTGGGTCTTCCCAGGACTTCAGGAACAAATCCAAAGTAATGGCCGGTTTCGATTAAGTGCTCGGCGATTGCCGATTTGTCAGGGTGGCCAAGTTTACAAGCACGAAAGTGTTCCGAAATCCTTTTGGAGATCGTCCGCTCTGTCTGGCCTACACAGACCTTGTCACATCCGGAACAGCTGAGTTTATATACTCCATCTGTTTCCAGAGGAAACTTAGTCTTTGCCGACCTCAGTAGGTCTTGGATTTTTGTCGTGGTTCCGAAGACCGTCTTGATGTTCTCTTTTCTCAACAGCCTGGCTTTACGTCCATAAGATTATTTACGATTATATTATTATTATTTATATTATTATTTTATTATTATCATTTACGAGATCAAACGTGCAAGTCAATGTAAAAAGACCCAAACTAACATGCTCAAACTTCATCTTATTAATGACTATCTGAAATAATAATGTTGTGTATGTCCCCATCATATGTCCATTTAATACATACAGCTATATGTTTCATGTAATGCGTATCATTCCCGCAATGAGTTTATTAACTCCTGGGAGTACAATGCTTTATATAATTTACTATATTCTGTATTGTATACTTTTCATAAATAAATAAATAAATAAATAAATAATGTAACAGACAGAATTGCCAGGCTGTTGAGAAAAGTTTGGTTTTTTTTGGTTTCTCTCTGAATGTCCCCTTCCACCTTCTCCATCTCCCCTCTCCCGCTCCCCCGTTCCGCCAACCCCCTTCCAGGTTTCCATATATTCATTCCCAGTACATTCACTTTTCAAACAGCTCGCGTGCCACCTATTACAATTTTTTTAATTAAATTTTTTTAATTTTCATATATTACAAATATTAATTTTTGTATATTATATAAGAACAATCAAATAATATAAGAACAATCAATCGAATGTGGTACCTAGCATAGGTACATATTTGAAGTATCTATTATAAATTCTGTATTCGATTCAAATTGTTAAGTAAGTACTTCAAATTAATTCATTAATTTAAAGAGTTTTGAAAGCTGAATTCTCATTTAATAATCATTGTTTTGCAAAATGTCAATCTCAAATTTTTGTCAGTTTCGCAATAATTTTTTTGATGATTGAAAAACTTTTCGGATGTATTTTAATGTGGTTGAAATAATCCAAAAACCTTTGCGGGAGTTTTAAGAAGGTATTTTGAAAGTTTCAAACATATCGTTTGCTTAATATAGCAATACACTAATCACTAATCCCCAAACGCATTTTGATATTTATATAAATACATTTACAGCGCCTTTGAGTTGATTTTTCTCAAAAACGGCACTACACAAATTATCCAATTAATCCATACTAGTCCATATTCATACTAATATTATAAATGTGAAACTGCGAGAGTTCGTTTATGACGCTTTCACGCATAACACAATATAAAGACTTTAATAATTCTTTCACCAATAGAAAGCTAAATTATATGCGAAGACTACAGTTTGTATATGATGGCAAGCTCTGGCGTTATCAAATTATAAATATTAATATATTATATTTGTTATACGTTTTCTGTCGCTAACAAAAGCGAGTTATTTCTAACGTCAGAAAAAAATCGTTTCCATGTAAACGATGTTGATATATTTGTGGGCTATAAGCTGGTAGGTACTCAGCCCCCTGGTCAGCTACTGCTCTAGAAAATGCAAATATTAGAATATGTTTTGTTTTTTTGGACAAGCAAGGAATAAATGTCAGATAAGAGTTCCCACATTAAAAATATAATTCGTAACGATTATAAAGACTGAATAATAAATAGTGTAATTTTTTTATTATATTAACAAACTTCCAAATATTTAATTAAAAATAAACATCCGAAATGTTTGTAAGCGCATAAATTCCGAACGAATGAACAAAATTGGATAATTCTTTTTTTCTTTAAGCCATAGCTGTATGAAATTTAAGTGGCAGGCGAGATGTTTGAAAACTGAATGTAAGGGAATGAATGTATGGAATGCGGGAGGGGGTGGGGGTGGGGAGGAGGGGGATAATTGATAAGTTCAACCGTTATAGTAATTTCCCGTAATATCATGCGAGCGAAGCCGCGGGGAAAAGCTAGTATTATATATAATTTTAAGAAGGATTCTTTTTTGTTTTTGTTTTTGTCTTGAGCGTATCGAAGTCCTGTTTTGACTCAACCACTTTGTATATCGTCTGACTTGTATGTTCAGCGTCTGGTCAATCCTGTAAATATGGTAGTAATGTTTTATAGTAACTTCACACTCACCACAAACATATTGCGCTTGACGCACATGATGTACCTCCTGCCATTACAGTCATCAGGCTTATCGGCTTCTGCGTCACAGGTGGAAATAGCCTTGGCGATGGCCGGGTTCCATTCCGCGGAGAACTGTTGCACGGCAAACTTCTTGAAGGCGGCCTTGTCCAGCTTGTTATCGGCGGTGAGGAGATTGTTCTTCTTCAAAATGCATTGGACTACTGGACACTGCGTTGAAAGGTTAAAAAATACATTTTTTTAAATTTATTTTTTTTAATTTTTCTTTATTCATTTTGTTTATTACAGGATTGTTTTACATGGTGTTTCGACTACCAAGCTAGGCAAATGCCCGTATTATGGTAGTCGACATACATATGGTAGTCGTCGTACATTGATAAACAAATATAATTTATATCCCACTGGAGCGATTATGGTCGAAAAATGGACTACATTTATTTTTCTGCGATTGACAGAGGTCCAAAATTATACGAAATTTTCCAAAACATTTATTGTAATGATTTAAAACATAATCATGGCCAAACATTTATTTTAAAACGAAGCTTAGAAATGCGTTATCTATTATGACCATATGTGTCGCATAGTTGAACTTCGTAGACTATTTTAGAACGATGTTAAAAAAAAAAATTAAAATATTTTTTTCACGCAGAATTTATGATCAGCTGTTTGCAGTTAAAATTAAGTCATTTTTCATAGATATGCACCTTTCATTATCAAATATACCACAGACAATATACATAAATCGAACATTTTTTAAGTTGACTCGAATAAGTACCTCTCTCGGAGTTTCAAAGTAACAAACCCGTAGGATTAGCGCGGTTTTAAATTTTACCATTTTTTAAATATATATTTTTTTATATAAATCCTACAAATATGAGATAAACGGTAATATACAGGTTAATTTATTGGATATATAGCACCATAATAAATTTTTATGTCTCCATGTTAAAATTCGAAGGTATGATTTTTTTAATGTTGGCGAAAAATTAAAAAAAGTATCTTTTGGAAATCTCGAGCAATGGAGGCAAATTTATTTATTTCGCGTGGTCGCTCCAGTGGGTACACAATTTCACTATTTGAGAGAGTTCAGCACACATTTTAAAAGTTCATCAATTTCAAACTGTTCATACTATTGGACATATTAATTCAGTTAATTTAATTCAATTTCTTGATTAACCGAATTATCTTGACGAAGAATCATGATTTGTTATCCCTACCAATTAGTTAGCTGGGGCAATCGCCGCAGCCAGGGTGGGGCGCTGGCCCTACTCTGGCTGGCCGATGCAAGACCTCGACTTTGCATGTATTGTCGACCGAGTCGCGTTTTTAAACTTGCAGCACGTCATATGATGGTTTTTCCTTCTTCCGTTCATAATATTTGTATTAATAGAGCCTAAGGCTCTCCGTTCATGGAGATACTTACAAACTATGTGATTATGACACTACCACAAGTACCCTGTAGATATGCTACTTTTTAATGCTGGTTTCCGTACACGCCGCTACCCGAAATATACTGAACTTGATGATTTTTCACGTGCAGCCGTGGAGTTAACAAGATGTCAAGCGATGTCAAATGACTTTTTTCCAACATCAATCTATGCCTTCTCCACTAAATCCTTTCTTACGTATTCTGGTAATTATATAAACACGCATTTTTTTCCACTTCCAGAACAAATCTAACATTACTTTCATGTTCAGACGCCGCTTCTGTCAAACGTCAAATGAAAGTAGTAGCGCGCTACCAGCACCGTCGGTAGCGTGCAACTGACTTCAACCCGATATCCGTCGCGTAGCGCCGTGTACGAACACCAGCAAAATTGTATGGCGGGTACCCACGAGCGGTGCGCTTGCTCCGCGCATGAGGCTCAAGTAGCTTGTAAGTGTGTACGGAGGCACTAAAGGATGAATATGTTTTAGAAGACTACTTTTTCGGTATCTAATCCAGATTTTTATTTTTTGCCTCATTCTAAATCAAAACCTTGCTACGCCCATGTTGAAGAGGCTATTTACTAGTTTTTTTTTTTTAATTTTCACTTTCTTTCGGCGTACTATATCACCTTTGGGGATGCTGTATGGAGTGTCTTTTTAAGGGACGGCAGGGGTGAACTTGGATCTTGAAGAGACCCATGCTGTACGAGGGAGGAAACACAGAGGCGGCCATCAATAATGAATTGTAGAAGCGACACGTTCTCATATTACAACAATGTCAATCATGTAAAAATAATATTGGTCCGCGCATTTGACTTATCTCCCGACCTTGCATCGGTGCCGAAGAAATCAATGACATTAGCCAGGGAGCATCTTCCGCGAAATATCGGTAGAACAAGGATAGCATTCCCACCTGAGCGTGTGCTCTAACAATTGCAATCTGTTTGTTAAGATAGAGGAATCTATCAAACGGACCGCCCGTTTTTGCACAGAGTCGCGAGTTTTGATAGATAACTATTTACTGGCTCCATACCAGAGGTGGTTGCAAATTCAATGTGAAGAAAGGGGGGTGGTACTTTCTATTTATGTGAGTTACTTACTGGTTGAGGGGTTCCTGTCAACCCTCCTGAGCCCCCCAACCCCGAGAGGCCCCAGTTGCAGTGCATGATCATGTCAACCTTCAGACCGCACTCATCAGCCAGGGCTTGGGTCAAGAACTTGGGGCAGGCGCCAGGACAGCACTCTGACGGGCTCTGGAACATTTAATGGTGTGATTGCAGGGGTTGTCAAACAATCTATTACAAAAAATGAGGAAAAGTGAATATAAAGAAAAAACTAGCCCCAATTTAACCTGAGATCTACAATTTCATTCATATTTTATCATGTGGTCTATTGCTATTTTTTATTTTTTGTTTAAAACGCATGGCAACACGCTGTTCATTATATTAGTTTAGGCTAGATTTTTCATCACCATCTTAGTTTTATTAGTTGAAACTCTCGAAGCTTTGGCAACTTGAAATTTGCACAAGTCTGTAATTTCAGCTCTCAAATTCATTTACATCAAGAGTTATGAAGCTCTGAAATATCTGTTAAATAACACTTTTAAGCCTAGATTACATTGAGCGAGTTTATGAGCTACAAGCCCATAAATTTAAAAGCGGGTAAATCGGCGAGTGAGATTGTCATGATGACACACAAAACTGTCTACTCGCTCAGTAGCGACAGTAGCAGCTAAAATAACGACTCTTGCGCGAACCAATTCGGTCGGCATTTTGTAAAAAAACTTGAGCTCGCACCCCTTCTAAGTCACCAAACATAGCGAACCACTTGGGGTGACCTACGGCAGAGGTGCTTGTTATCCAATAATTGGTTCACGAGGTGGCGGTACCCCAAATTGAAAGTTGATTCTAAGTTGTCATGGAACCGTTAATATACAACACCAAAAATACTTACTACTGCAGCGGGCACCTTGGAACAGTCCTGGGCACCGACTGAAAGCTGCAACAAAAATACGTTTATTTAAAAAAATGTTACCTACTTGACTACCAGGTAAAGAAATAAACATAATATAAATTACATTACATTATGTTTAATATCTTCAAATTCAGTCCCCCCTGGGAATGTCTCGCATGGGCGTAGGCACGGTGGGGCAAGAAGGGGCGTTTGCCCCAACCTGGCTGGCCGATGCAAGGATAGTCGACCGAATCGTATTTTCAAATTTACAGCACTTCCATAGAAGGTTTTTCCTTCTTCCGTTCATATTCTTAGTATTCGTAGAGCTTCAAGCACAAATATGGCGTAGAAGCCTATTTTTTCGGTACCTACTCTAGATTTTTATTTTTTGCCCCACCCTAAATCAAAACCTGGCTACGCCCGTGGTCTCCCATACCTCGCAATATATGAATTTGATCACTAAAAATTAATTCTCACAAAAGCTGGATGGTGACAAATAGTACCTAGATCAAATTACCCATAGAAACTGTAGATCTGAGTACTCTGAGAAAAAGGCACTTACCTAATTTACAAACATACAACTCCAACCGATCAACTACCGCCCGTTGGGATCATATCAACTATGTGCTACCGGTGATGCTATGCGTCATCAACAACAAACTATTTGCATTTAGGTCGTTAGTTGATAACAAAATATCTACCTAACAATAAGAATTTTGAATGAGAATTAAGAATGACAGTAAAACTGTCACTTCTGGGGAACATATCTGAAGCAGAACATGGATTTAAATAGGTAAAGGTAAAGTTAAATCATCTGCTGAACTTAAGTAAATCGTCAGCATTAATAATGAAATAAGAATGACTGATGACACGTTTGATGTCGTTGAAATACAAAGTAAAGAATAGTTGAGGTACTCCCGACGGAAAGGTTATTTTCCGTGACATACAACCTTTTAAGGCAACAGTTTGACTTCTACTTTAAATGTAAAATGAGAACCATCAGAAAAGATTTCCACTTATGCCAACTTTTTGGAGTTTATTTACGAGTGTGTGATTCACCTTGTCGAAAGTCTCATAAAAATCAGTCTAGATTGTCGACCTGTTTCTTTTTGTTCATAGAATTAAGAACAAAACCGCTGAACTGCTCGAAGTTAAAAAAGCGGTGTTATTGAGTGTTGATATACTAGTCCCTGCAAGAGATCATACGTGACGTCATCGTTCTAGTATCTTCTGTCTTTATTGTTTTCAAACAAGACACGTGAGAGGGAAGAGAACGAACTTCGGTGACGATAATTCGAACTCTCGTTGGGACTAGTTTAATTGTGTTTTTACATAAATTCTTGTACATATACCATTTTTTCCATGATTTTCCTTTAAACGCGCAGCTTTAATAAAGGTCTTAAATTCTCAATATTGTGTTTATCCACCTGTAACCACCGGGTATTTTTATATTATATCATTTAAAAACCTTCTTCAGTAACTTCTTTTTCTTTTTGAATGCTTTTAACGGTTTTAACGGTATTAACCCCAAGTGCGAACTAAAATATAAAAGTCTTATCTCCTCTCATTCTCCTCTTCAAAGTGCCTCCAAGCATCTCTTTCCTGCGTGACTTCGGCAGATTCTATTCACAGCCTATGAAGTTACTACTCCCAACTTTTACCTGGGCAGTTCACTGAAAACCTTCCCTCTGGTATTTTCAGTGGTTGTCCGTTTTCATTCTTAGTGTTTAATCAAGCACCTCAATTGCGGCACTTCTATGAGGAAGCAGGGTGTCCTTCAAAAGTAAAATAATCAATTTTTTAAACCTACCAGGAGCGCAGAGAGGGCAAGAAATATAATGGAGAACATTGCAACTTGATGTGAATACACGGGAAACTGTAAAATTTGATACGGATCTCTACCGTTTTATATCAATCCTGTGTAGAATAATTACGCTTTCATCAATACCGGCCAATGCAATTGTTGAAAAAGTTTAAAAGTTATTTTTACGTTATCAAAACACCAGAGCAGTCATTATGTTGAAATATTGTCAAGCGTTCCCAAATTACCAAAATTTGCAGTACCATTGGGTTTTTTCAAACAATTTTTATTAAACATACCAGAAACACATTATGCGGAAAGCAGTGGAGTCTAAATCCGCTCGCGACAAGTGCTATTTCATTCCTTCCTACTTGACATACTGAATTATGTCATTCAATTATTATAAAGCATATTATTTCACTGCATTGCGCAAATTAAAGTAATTGCCAATATGAATCTACTGATTTTGTAATATCATATTGTCTACGCATTATTTTAATTTGTTTCCGAGAGTATGTTGTGCATTGTCCTGAATACCTCAATTGTATAATTATTCAAGTTTGTGAAAGGCAGCAAACAGACGCAATCCGGAGAAAAGAATCATTATGTACGAAATGCAATTTTTCCTCTCTCCGAAAATCAAGCTTCAGAACTCACATGCTGAACACTTCAGAGAAAAGGCGTTCCAGTGTTCGTTACCCTTTAATATACGAAACCACCCTCGTTACCGTTCATATTCCAGAGAAGATCAAGCGGCGCAAACCAAATGCTATTACTTACTTGCGTTCTCCAAAGTAAATCATGAATATTCACGTGCTTATAAACCATAAAACAATTTATTATCATTCTTGATGTTCAAAATGAAACATGCTGATGTAATCTGCAGATGCTGATGATCTCAGGGCTGGCCCTGAGCCGAACGGTCCCTCTAAAAACCTTAAGGACGCTGTGTTACGTGTACTGTTATTATCATCCCTTTGGCTCCTTGTCTTCTTGGACTGCTCCAATTGCGGCTCGACAGGACTGGTCTACTGCAGACACCATTGACGAGTTCTAAATGCATTTATTCATGTTCTCTAAATTCAAGCTTGAAGACATGCAGACAACACATGTTTAAGAACCATTCTTGTCTTTCGATTGCATTTATTTGTTGAAGACAATATTAGAAAACTCCCACACGAAAATTTGAAAAAGAAAAATCAGAAAAAGATACGGTTGCATCTAGGAATTGAACCCAGAATCTTAGCCTTGCCGGGCTCTGCTCTAACCAATGAGCTAGTTCGACCCTATACTCTTCAGTCATATTTAACTGTATTATCTTCAAATTATAACACATTTAACATAAAACCCTGGTATGATGCCAACTAGAATATAACTCTACGTTATGGTCTCCCATACACTCTCCTACAATATTCATTCCGACAACATTGAAAAGATTCAACATAAGGTACTAAGGTATATACAATATAAATTGCATATTCCGGTACAAAACATTGATTTCAATTACCTACTGGATAACATGTCCATATTAAAACTTTCAGAAAGAAGAATAAACACAGACTTAATACTATTGCACAAAATACTGCATTACAAAATTGACTGTCCTGAATTGCTTCAATTAATCAACATACATATTCCCAAAGATTTTGCCGACATTTATAACCATTTTACTTTAACAACACCAGGACGCTGTCTTATCGAAATTCCCCAATTCCGAGGTTTCACAGCTTCGGAAATAAATATTCTGATCTAGGAAATATATTTCACCTTACAAATAACCAGTATAAATATTGTTTATTCCAATTCTTTTATATATCTAGGCACAAATAGAAGTGTATAACTTCTGCAATTTTTTGTTTATTTTCAATATCTATTTATGTAAGTCTTCATATCATTTCTACAAATGCATTTTATTTTTATTACGTATACATATGCTTTTGTTGTTAACAGTTTTTTTTCTTATTGTATAATATTTTTCTTTATTGTTTTAATTTTCAAGTACTTAAAATAAATGTGTAGTCTACTTATAAACTAAAATGTAAGGGCGTGTAAAAAAAAAATAACAATAAATAACTACCAACATTATCTTATTTTTCTTAAAGCATATTTTTTATTGATTGCTATCTTTATGTATGATTGCAAGATTCAACCCGAACTAAATGCTATCTAGATAGTGTTTTGGATAAACACATCCATTTTCATTTTGATTTTTTCTACAAGTCTACAGTTAGTTATACTAGTTATGCTAGATTGTTGTTCATTTCCTTTTACATAAGCAAGGAAAATGTCTGAACATAAAAATTCAGAACGACTTTCCAGAAGAACCACAAAAATGGAAGTGTCCGCAATAAAAAACAAAAAATTAAAAATAGGAAAATAGTTAATATATTTGGAAGTAGATACACAAACACTTGGAAAAATGTTACAAATGCAAAAAAATAAATATTGGATGAGAAAGGAAATGTAAAATAGATTCCTTTGTATGCCCTAAATGTACAGGTGGTCATAGAAGTGAAGAATGTATAGCTATTAGAGGAACAGAAAAGTTTAATTATTGTATCAATACTAAAAGCAAGCTAAAGATCGACCTAGAGTCAAATCATCCGGCGTGGAACTTCGAATGTCCAGTATATAAAAGAAAATTGGAATTGGAGAAGAAAAAGGTCAATTTTTATAAAAAGTAACCAACTGCAACGAATCATATATAAATATTCAGAGTTTGATATCAAATAATGAAGAAATCCAGATACTTATCGAACGAAATGATTCTACACTTGTAATGTTAAGAGAGACTCACATAACATGCGATATTGAAGACAGCGAAGTTACTTTTCAAGGATATACAACCATACGCTGTGATTCCTACAGAAGACACACAGGGGAAGCAAAAATAATTATTAAAAAAGATATTCTTTATGAAGTTATTTTCAACATAAATTATGAAAAGAACTGCTGGATATTAGCGAGCCCCTGTCATTGTTGCTGGGAAACGTGCTGCGGTTCCGCGAGGGCAAGGTTGCCATAGCCGCAGACAGAGGAGATTGTGTCTGAGAATCAGAATAAGGAAGGAGGATCAGATGTCTCAACTCTTTCTGTGGCGGGCTGAGCTACAGGAACCCCCGAGCACATACAAGCTGACGGCAATGATGCTTGGCGCTACCTGTTCACCGAGTAACACTCAGTACGTACGGAATCGAATAGCCGAGCAAGGCGCTGACGAATTCCCTGATGCCGCGGCCGCAGTAAGCTCCAACTTTTATAACGATTATTTCCAACCCAACACCCACCATATATTAGCAATTCTCAAACGAAAATTTGAAACAGAAAATCTGAAAAAGATTCAGTCGCATTTAGAATTTTAATCCAAGATCTTAGCCATGCGGGGCTCCACTCTAGCCACTAACATTATTAGCAGCTCTCAAACGAAAATTTAGTAGTCTCTTATTCCTTTGGCTAAAACAACTTTTGGCCAAAGAAATTTTAGATAATTTGCAACAGAAAAATCAGAAAAAAGATACGGTACCTTAGTTAGCTTAATTTTTTATGGAGCTTACAGGGAAGAAATAAGAAAGTTGTGAGAATAAACTAGAAATATTTTGACATTTTATTTTTATTTATTTTTATTGTATTTTGGAAAACCAACAGTTACAATAGTTTACAATGAAAGCTAAAATATGTATAAATTTCTTAACCAATAACAGGTTTCCACTGACGTGCATTAAATTATTTAGTGAATATAAAGAAAAGATAGAAAAATAAAATAATAGAGGCACTTGTACTTGAGCAATTATTTGTGAGTAAATAAAGAACATAAAAAAAATAATTTTACTGCCAGTAAAGCATAGTAAAATTATCTTCACTCACAAATAATTGCTTAAGTTACCTCCAAAATCATGAAACACTAAAATCTTTAATGGCCTATATCTTTTAATTTAAGGGGGTATTCTAGTCTAGAAATTTTTATTTTACTTCATATTTCCAAAGTTTAAATATTCAAAAAATCTTTGTAAAAGGATATTTTGAAATTCGCATCTTTTTAAAAGTTATAACCATTTTAATTTCGCGGTTTAGACAGAATCTAACCAAAATTTAAATATAACAAAATTTCACTAGGGGGCATTTTGACTGTTTTTGTATTTTAGATTGTTTTGGTATTACGCGTTATTATGTTACCTAAAACGTATAACTAGTACACATCGCCTTAAAATTGTAAATATATCTTAAAATATAGTAAATATAGGGTTCGGATTTTGGTTAATTCTTCATCATACATTTACGAATTTATTAAAATAATTATAAACATAATAAAAAGCTCTCTTTGGTCGCAATAGAAGTGTATTGTTAAAAAAGCGGGAATAAATTCACCAATTCATTCCATCGCATGTTAGTACTTACCTATTTATTTATTTTTATTTAAGTACATAAAGCAGGCATGTTGCCCAAAAATTTATATACTTGGAAGATTTAAATACAGTGTGTAGAAGAAATTAAAACAAAAATAATTAGCTAAATATGCAAAAGTAAATGACAAACAAGAATGAATTAAAGGTAGAATACAAAAGTATCACCAACAATTTATTATTGGCACCTGTGCTGGTAGAACAATGATTTAGTAGGTACAATATTGCCTGTCTTTGAATAAAGGGCTTCATCACTATATCAGTTTTATATGATTGATTGTAAAATATATTTTTTGAAGTGTTTGAATTGATCATTCAAAATGTCAATTTCATTATTAGAGTAGTGTATAGTTTATAATGTCTGACACATATTTCATTTTCTCAATAAAACAATTGCACTTGAATTTGGGCAAGCAGAATATAAGAGCGGTGACTCAAGTCGTTGCGTCTCATTCGAACTCTTAACGTTATACATGCGAGTGCGCAAGATGGAAGCCCAGTCGTGTTTTTACTTCGAGTGTATTGTGACGTCGGCATCTTGGCGTGAAGGCAACCGAATAATAATTTGTTGATAATTATTTTTTTTTATTGGATATGTTCGATTTTTTTTACGTAATTTTGATTTTTAAACTGGGACTTGGGCGGCCCGCCACCATTTGATCCACGGACCTGAGGTTGGGGACCACTGGTCTATCTGACAGTAAATTTAACTTTAGGTGGTAGGGTACAGAATGAGTAAAACGTGAGATGGAGGATCTGCCTTTCGGAGGTTAATGCTATTGTTTACAAAGGCTTCGAGAGAGATTTTTCCATCAGTGGAGCAGGGGCGAGCTAGGGGGGGCGCATTATTTATTTTATTTATTTATTTATTAGTTTTATTTTAGTAAATTGTACATTTAAGTTTACAATTTCCTAATTAATTATATCATATCATATTTCAAACTATATTTTTTCTTGTTTTATGTATCTCCTACAATACATTTTGAACTTTCCAATTGGTGCGGCCTTTAAAGTTTCTTAGAGTGTTGTATAACTTCATCCCTTTGTATAGTAAACTGTTCTGCGTATTCGTTTTGTCCTTTTTTTGTAGTCTGATTTCCTTGCAGGTTGTGTTGTGTCTGTGAATGTCCTTGTTGTATATAATTTTGTTTGAAAAGTATTTTGGTAACATGTTGATCACTATTTTATAGATAAATATCATCGTATGCAGGGTCAACATCTGTTTCACGGTTAGCCAATTTAATTTCGTTAACATTTTATTTACTTTTGAGAATCTATTTCGCCGAAGTATTATTCTCAATGCCCTGTTTTGGAGAATTTGAAACTTATTATGGGGCAATGCCCTACCTTAAGTTACATGTACCCTACCTTAGGAAATACCATCGACTATGATAATATACTAGTAAACTGTTTGTTCGTACTTTGATATGATTGAAAAAAAAATACTACCTATAAGTGTAGCGTAGCGACATCTAAAGAGCTTCGTATTAACCAAGAAATCATATCATACTAATTCTTTACTCTGCCCATAGATGGCATTGAAGTAAGTGGTAGGAGGATGTGCGCATTTTGCAATCACTGCTTACGGGGAATTCCCAAACAGTTTGGGGATGCTATTAAAAGGTTGAGTCATAAATAAACCAATCTCTAGATCGATATCTTCGAGCCTTCTCCATATCAAACGGTTTGTCATCAGTGTCATCAACTAACCACGAAAAACGATCCGATATTTTTTAAAGGAAGTTCAAGGCCATTTGTCTATCTGGCACTCGACCTACTCCGTTAACTCATTAACCCAATAAATTATTTAAAAAATATAAAAATGCTCGTAAGCAGACATTATTAACGATTTTTTTTATTTTTTATTTTGTTTTTTATTCTGTAATTTCAAATTATGTTTGGTACCTAATATAAACCTTAATAAATGAAAAGCTATTGATGTTGCAGTTACTTTTCTGAAGTTCATTGTCAGCAATGATCAAGAATTAGCTTGTGTACAAATACTTATTATCTACCTGGTGAAAGAACACAAGGTAATCCTTTATCATTGTTATAACTAAATGTTTTGATTATCTAATTAAGTTACGACGAAAATCGATTCACCAGATCAGATCAAGTTACATTTTTACTTGCGCCCTATCTGTAATTACCGCTGCCCTATCTTATTCAACTCTGGCTACGGCCCCTCAGTGGAGTACCTTAATTTTAATCCCCTATCTCCTAAGATGTATTTTTAGCTTTCCAAGTTTTAGCTTTCCAATTAGCTTTGCTTCGCAATTAGATAAGTATATATTTTTTAAACTTTAAGGGCAAGTTGTTTCATAGAATTTGAAAAATTCATCAATTGAAAGTTAATATTCAGTTCTGTGAAAGCTCTAATAATTTCTGTTATTATTTTAGTACTGTGAAACAACAAACCCAAACCCAAAATAATTGAATAATAACAGAATTTGCGGGGAACTTTCACAGAACTTTAAAATTAACTTTGAAAATTGATGAATTGTTCAAATTATGTGAAACAATTGGCCCTAAATGCTTAAGTCAGTGAAGTGCAGGAAATATTTTATGATTGTTCAACTATTTCAATTGTTGTTCGTCAATTTTTTTCCGTTTATTTCAATTCAAACATTTGTATGGAAAAATATTGAAAACGTTTATTTTCCAATATTTGTATAAACTTGTTCCTTTTACCTTTAATTCTTTTCTATTGTTGTTTGTTCTATTTAATCTGTCTTTTATTTTTCGTCTACATTTTATGTGAAATTTATATTTTTTATATCTAAATTCCTATGTAAAATTGTTATTTCCTGTCACCTATGAATTGTGTGTTCCCCCTGTCCTAAAATGAGTTCTGTAACTCATCGGGATTGCCCTGGCAAGAAATAAAAAAAACAATAAAAAAAAACAATCTTTATAATTTTATTTTTTGACTGAGTTTATCGAAGTTCTTTTTTGACTTTGCCAATTTGTATTTCGTCTGTTTGTGTGTTCCGTGTCCTAATAATCCTGTGACATTTTTGATAGTACATTTTTATTCTGCCAACGTTGAGCGTTGCGAGTGTTTCAAGTTCTCAACATTACGTGAAGTTTAGGTACTGTACACTGATCTACTACCTACTCTATAATCCTATTAACACACAGAGTTTTGTAATAACTAATAACACACGGATAAAAGAAGGTATGAGGGTCACGATGCACATTTGAAATATAGTTTATTAGATATTCAGCAAACAATAAGAATTATCTAAATAATTATGACGACATCATTGCTTTTTGTGTGGGGGTACGGGACACTTATTCAAGAAAGTCATCAGGGAAGAGCAATCAGAGGACTGGACAGCAATGGGAGCTGGACAGTTCTAGAATAACAAAGAAACAGACATGTATTAGAAACGAATTAATTGTCTATATTCAGTAAATGCCACCAATTGGATGAAATTTTTAGGGTTGAAGGAATTAATTTGTGACTTTGCTGTTCTTGACCCTTTTCTTGAGCATTTTGTCTGTACCACACAGTTATATTTAAATATATAATATCAAAACCTGACACTATCTTATCTTACTCATAGCATACTAACTCATTACCATTATGGCTTCTTCGCATTGGTCAAGCAGTATCGAGTATACTCGCTACTTGACTGGCCGAAAACCGTTCGCATTACGGCGCATTACAATCAAGTAGAGAGTATATTAGTAAGCGGAAGGTTGGAAGATAAACAGGCCGCGGCGCATTAAAGTAATTAAGCTGATTATAATGGATATTTTAGAAGAGATGGAAAAATAAATTAGTCAGATGAAAATGAATAAACTATGAGCACGAAAAGAGATTAATAGCAGCGTAAATAAAGAATTTTAGAGGAGCATCTTGACTCCCATCGCACGATATATCTGCGCGTCTAGTAATGGACTCAGCTAAACGACGGGTTCGCGCATGTCAGTGCGCAGGGCCGCGTGGTGGTGGTCCTTACTCGCCCGAAAAAATAGAACGAAATGGGGTGAATCTACTAAAGAGCTGATTAACCCACAATGATTTTTTTAAATAATTTGTGTTCTGTTAATTACGACAATCGTATTTTCTTAAGGATTTACGGCGCCTTTGGAAGAAGTCCTTTTTTGGCACAGGGGTCGTTCAAGTATTACGTAACGCAAGTAGGGGGGAGGGGGGGGGGGGTGTTACTGTGCGTTACGTAACAATTTTTTTTTATTTAAATAAAAAAACTAGGGGATTAAAATCTTCCAAGTTGGCAACTCTTTTCGTTAATGTTTAATGGGTAATCCCTTGATTGTACTAAACGTCATTTTTATTTTGTTCTCCCAAGTAAGCAACCCTTTTCATTTATGTTTTACGGGGAATCCCTCGACTGTATTGTACGTCAAAATCAATTCAAATTGGTGAAAATAGTCACTTGGGTGTTACGTAAAGTTTAGCGAGGGGGAGGGGGGGATACAGAAAAACGTGACGGCGCGTTACATACATGGGGAGAAGGAGGGTCAAAAATCTTTAAAAATAACCAACCACTGTGTAGGTATATCGTCTGACTTTAAATTTGTTTGTATGTTCAGCGTCTGTCAAGATGGTAGTCATGTTTGATAGTACCTTTTCATTCCGCCGGAATGCACGAGCGTTTTGACTGTCGCGGGCTGACAAGTCGGATTAATCAACACTACGCAATGTCTGCTGTTCACAGAACTGCTGGTTATGTAAGAAATTTAAAATCTATTTACCGATTCAAGTTTTGTGAAAACACAACCACAAATAATTTACACTCACCATAAACATAGTGCTTTTGACGCACATGATGTATGTACCAGCATCACAGTCCTCAGGATTATCTGTTTCTGCGACACAGGTGGAAACAGCCTTGGCAATGATCGGGTTCCATTCCACAGAGAACTGCTGCCCGACAAACTTTTCGAAGGCGGCCTTGTCCACCTTTTTATCGGCGGTGAGGAGATTGTTTTTCTTCAAGACGCATTGAACTGCCGCACACTGCGTTGGAAGGTTAAAAGAATACATTGATAAACAGATATCTATACTTATATTAGACAATAATAATTTATGTAGATAATTATTTATCTTATTAATAATCTAGATACTAGTTAGTTTCGGTTAGGAACTATATTCAGTTGTTCCTAGTATCTAGATTATTAATAAGATAAATAATAATTTATGTAGATAATTATTTATCTTATTAATAATCTAGATACTAAGAACAACTGTATATAGATCCTAACCGAAACTAATCTATAATTTATGTGTGTGATACTGCCGCCATGGGTCGACGCACAGTACCCTTCTTGACAATATCAAGGAGGATACGGTGTTTCTACTTATGTCGACAGAATAGTACTTAATCCCAAACATGGGAACACCTTAGCACAGGTTTGCTTAGTGAGGTGTTCACAAAATACTACGACAAACCTATTTACATAGAGTTACGGATCATTATTTTTTTTCTTACTACTAATGTTCTATGTAAACCGTGTAATAATTTGTGAAGTGTTTGTTCAAGAATAGAAATAAATAAATTTAAAAAAAAAAAATTATAAATGTGAAAGTGCGCGTGTTTGTTTTTTTCGTAAATGTGTTAATTTTCATTCTTTTGTGGTTAACTTTTAGATTTAAATATATAGCGTGATGTTTTCGCTTTCTAATGCTGTTTATATCACATTTCTCACTATGATATATACAACTATTTCTATGAGACCTATAGTTGTTCCGAAAAGCGAACAAATCAGTCTGAGGATATTAGTCTCGACCAGAGTAAGTACATATAATTATTATCGTCACTCATTTCTTTTCGCCTTTTGGCTTAAAAAATATAATTGTTGCTTGGGGCTGCCTCTAATGAAAGCCGCGACAAGACTATTGATTATTTTTTTTAAATTGTCACTTTCTCTTGGCCTACAATGTCACTTTTGGGTGATGCTGTATGGAGTGTCTATTTAAGGGATGGGTAGGGGTGAACTTGGATCTTGAAGAGACCCATGCTGTACGAGGGAGGAAACACAGAGGTGGCCATCAATAATGAGTTGTAGAAGCGACACGTTCTCGTATTACAACAATGTCAATTATGTAGAAATAATGATGGCCCGCGCATTTGACTTATCTCCCGACCTTGGATCGGTGCCGAAGAAATCAATGACATTAGCCAGGCAGCATCTTCCGTGAAATATCGGTAGAACAAGGATAGCATTCCCACCTGAGGGTGTGTTCTAACAATTGCAATCTGTTTGTTAAGATAAGGGAATCTATCAATCTAGCTCGTTTCTGCAGAGTCAAGAGTTTTGAAAGATTCGTATTTACTGGCTCCAGGCCAGAGGTGGTTGTCAAATTCAATGAGGAGAAAAGGGGGGCGGTGTACTTGCTATTTATGTGAGTTACTTACTGATGGAGGGGCTCCTTTAAACCCTCCTGAGCCCCCCAACCCCGCGAGGCCCCAGTTGCAGGGCGCGGTCATGTCAACCTTCAGACCGCACTCATCAGCCAGAGTTTGGGTCATGAACTTAGGGCAGGAGCCAGGACAGCACTCTGACGGGCTCTGTAACATTTAACGGTGTGATTGCAGGGGTTGTCAAAACAATCTTTTACAAATAATTAGGAAAAGTGGACATTTTCAATTTTTTTTTATTTATTTATCTATATAAAGTATGTTTTCATTAGGTTTTTCGACGCCTGTCTCACCTGTGTCGAGACAGGCTTAGAGGTACATAAATTAACATATTTAAGGAACATATTTGGTACTTACAAGAATATTTAAGGATAAGTACGTATTAATTTTAATACAATAAAAATAGAAAGGTGATTGGAAGAGTGGGTAAATACTTCAAAGAGAGTTATCATTAAGAGGCGTAATGCGGAGGCAAAACTAAAATTGCAGAATTGCTAATTATTAAAGGCATAATTGCCATAAAAGTTCTTAATGATAAGGGGTGAGTTCATCTCCAATGTATATCTTGTATAAATAAAAACCAGCCCCAATTTAACGTGAGATCTACAATTTAATTTCTATTTTGTGATAATATTTATTGTTTGTTTTAAACGCATGCAACACGCTGTTGATTATATTAGGTAAGGCTAGATTTTCCAATAAGCCTAACCTAAGATACTATTAGCTTAGGTTAGATTACATTTTTTTACCAAGTTGTCACTGTTCTTTTTTATCCGGTAGCCACCATCACCATCTTAGTTTTATTATATGAAATTCTCGAAGCATTGGTTTCTTGAAATTTGTACAAGTCTGTAATTTCAGTTCGCAAATTCATTTACCTCAAGAGTTATGAAGCTCTGAAGTATCTGTTAAATAGCACTATTAAGCCATCAGTTATGTCCTATTTGTCAATCTTAGCAGTCTAGCTCACAGAAAAGTCACGGAACGCCACTGGATCACACTATGTATTGTCTTAAGCCTCGATTACATTGAGCGAGTTTACAAGCTACTAGCCGGTAAGTTCAAAAGCGGGTGAATCGGCAAGTGAGATTGTCATAATGACACACAAAAATGTCACACTTGAGCTCGCAGCTAGCGCCTAGCAGTAGCGAGAATTACGGCTCTCGCGCAAATTAATTCTGTCAGCTGAAATCAGCTGTTGGTGGGCCGCCATCTTGGGCGAGTAGCGAGTAAAGTTGACCACCTTTCAATTTTTTTCGTAGATTGTCCACAATCTGCTAGTTAACAAGTAATACGATGACACTGAGTGAGTTTATTAACAGATAGTGAATTTCCCAGATAGTAGCCTGTAAACTCGCTCAATGTCATCGAGGCCTAAGACAATACCTACGTGTGATACAGGGACGGTCTGTGACTTTTCTGTGAGCTAGACTGCTAAGATCGAAAAATATGACATAACTGATGTTGTAGCATTGAAGATTTTTTTTTTATTTAAATTTTTTTACGAAGATTTTATTCTTATTTTTGGGAGGCTGTGCCTTCTCAGACTGAAAAATTTTCATACAAAAATTTGTTATTTGAAAAAAAAATCTTTTCAGCTACAACATCAGCAATGTCGTATTTATCAATCTTAGCACTTTAGCTTACTAATGTTTAGAACCGCACCAGATTACATATTTTTCAATGATATAAAACGGTGTTGAAATAGTGGGTGAAGCCAAAGCAGGATAAAAAGGTACATGAAGTTTGTCAAATAAGAGTAGAAAACATAGGAGGGTGCCACTGTTATTCAAATGGCAATAATAAAAATATAACGCAAGGTGGAAATGAAAAGCTGTGTAACCTACATTGTTGTAAAAAATTAAAAAGGCATAAAAGTGAAAAAATTATTTTTTCAATGCAATATAAAAACCCACTGATCTCAAAATTAAAATGCACATTGGTTTATTACACCTTTGCAATTTTTTGTTAGCATAATGAAGAATAACAATACTGTAATAAAATATAAAGCACAGTTTAGAAATTGATCGATTTATTTAATACTAGTTTAGGTACCTACCGTTGCCCAGACTTTCGATCCTGTCTGTAATCTTAGATCTGAATATATTTAACTCATTCAGATCTAAAAGTAGTGTAACTAAACTCACCATTAGTGACTCTTCCTTTCTTTCTACTGTTAAATTCAAATTTATGTTAAATTAAATGAAAGCAAATCACCTTGTAAAACACCATTTAACCAACTTTATGTCTTTAAAAGTACTTCTCCGATTTATTTATTTTTCTTTTAGAATAAAAAAATGTTTTTTAAAATGTGATTCACAGTGTTCTACATATTCAGTGTCACTGCGCTTTAAAATAATATTTGACAGGTAAATTGGTGTTGCCAGCCTACACATTTTTTAGTTCCATTTTTAATATTTTCTACTCTTAATTGACAGATTATACCTACTAGTTGGAAGAAAGTAAAAGAAAACTCTAGAAGTATTTTTTGTAATAATAAGTACCAACCTATTTTTACGTAATCCGTTAGGTATGCAACTGTGCCATTTACTATATTAAGGGTCTACTATTCGTATTTCGACCGATTTCTCACATATCTCCCTTAAACATTTGATGTTTTTAAGCTCTTAAAAAAATATATGTTATTTTTTATGATAAAATCTAAATACGTTCCACGCCGAAACCCAAATTATATGAAATTCCCTCGATAGAAAAAAATCGCAAAGTATGCTCCGAAAATTATTTTAAACAAGTCTATTTCTTTTATTTTACAAGTTATATTTGTGAAAAAATTCACAATGTTTCTTTAAATGATACTTAAGATACGTTTCACGAGATTTTTGCTATATTTTAAACGAGTCATGTTTTATTAAGCTTTTTCGCAATTTTCGCTGCTATTCTACGACTAAACATATTAGCGCGCTCTGTCCAACACTCGTAATTACATATCTCTCCATCTTCTTTTTTTCAGCGCTGTGCGTTTCAAGAGTGCGGCCTTAAGGCAGGTACCCACCTACCTATAATAATAATAATAACGTAGTATTTATATAGCGCAGTTTTGTATAATTTCACTTCAAGTGCGCTTAGCTATAATAAACTTAAGAGTAATCCTATTATAGTGTTCCTTACGAGTCCTCACAAAAATTTATCAAAAAATATGAAACAAAGAATATACAGTTTATACAAACAACGGTGTTGTTTTGGCACAAGACAATAGATAATGCTATACCATAACGGTGCCCTTAAACAAGAATCATTAAAAGTTAAATATAATATAGAACAGGAGGCTATACTTTTACAAGTACGTAGGTACCTACCTATTACCCAATACTGTGAAAGTTAATACGGTGGCCAGACAACTCAGAAAGAATCAACACCTCGGAAGGAAGGAAAGGAAGGAGAGGAAGTTCTGGGAAGGAAAAAGGTATAAGTGGTGGGTAGGAATCTGGGGGTCATTATGTCCAGAAGTGACGGACGAATGAATTCATCCCTTCCACCGCGGTCCAAATCCTGCTGGAGAGGTCAAAAGATCTCCCTCAACCAGTCTTTCCCGATCCGGCCCACCCAGTTGGTGGGCAGAGGCATCCGCCGCCAAGATCCGGACAAACCTGACCCCATGAACCCGGGCACCCCTGCTAAGTCACCAAACGTAGCGAACCACTTGGGGTGACCCATGGCAGAGGTGTTGGTTATCCAATAATTGGTTCCCGGGGCGGCGGGTCCCCAAATTGAAACTTGATTCTAAGTTGTCATGAAACCGTTAAATTACAACACTAAATTACTTACTACTGCAGGGGGCACCTTGGAACAGTCGTGTTGGGCACCGACTGAAAGCTGCAACAAAAATACGTTTATTTAAAAAAAAATGTTACCTACTTGAGTACGAGGTGGAGAAATATACATATGATGAATTACATTACGTTATATATAATATCTTCAAATTCAGTCTCCCATGGGCATGTCTCGCATGGGCGTTGGCACGGTGAGGCAAGAAGGGGCGTTTGCTCCAACCATGGATTGTCGACCGAGTCCAATTTTCAAATTTACAGCAATTCATTTTCATTCATTCATTCAGGGAGGTTTTTTCTTCTTCCGTTCAAATTCTTTGTATTCATAGAGCCCTAAGCGTAAATATGTTGTAGAATCCTACTTTTTTCGGTACCTACTCTAGATTTTTATTTCTTGCCTCACCCTAAATCAAAACCTGGCTACATGATCTCCCGTATCTCACAATATGTGAAAACGGTCATTAAAAAATCATTCTCACAAAAGCTGGAAGGTGACAAATAGTAGATCAAGTTACCCCATAGTAATCTGTGGATCTGTACTTTGAGAAAAAAACACTACCTAATTTACAAACATACAACTCCAACCGATCAACTACCGCCCGTTGGGATCATATCAACTATGTGCTACCGGTGATGCTATGCGTCATCAACAACAAACTATTTGCATTTAGGTCGTTAGTTGCCTCTGAAAATTAAACTTCAGAATAAAATATCTACCTAACAATAAGAATTTTGAATGAGAATTGAGAATTACAGTAAAACTGCCACTTCTGGGGAACATATCTGAAGCAGAACATGTAGGTTAATAGGTATAGGTAAAGTTGAATCATCTGCTGAACTTAAGCATTTTGTATATTTTCAAATCGTCAGCATTAATAATGAAATACATAGTCATTGAAATACAAAGTAAAGAATAGGGGCCCTTAAATGGGAACCTTGAGGTACTCCCGGAATGGTTATTTTCTGTAACATGCAACCTTTTAAGGCAACAGTTTGACATCTATTTTAAATGTAAAATGAGAACCATCAGAAAAGATTTCCACTTATGCCAACTTTTTGGAGTTTATTACGAGTGTGTGATTCACCTTGTCGAAAGTCTTATAAAAATCAGTATAGATTGTCAACCTGTTTCTTTTTGTTCATAGAATTAAGAACAAAACCGGTGAACTGCTCCAAGTTAAAAAAGCGGTGTTATTGGGTGTTGATATACTAGTCCCTGCAAGAGATCGTACGTGACGTCATCATTCTAGTATCTTCTGTCTTAATTGTTTTCAAACAAGACACGTGATAAGGAAGAGAACGAACTTCGGTGACCATAATTCGAACTCTCGCTGGGACTAGTTTAATTGTGTTATTACATAAATTCTTGTACATAAACCATTTTTCCCATGATTTTACTTTAAACGCGCAGCTTTAATAATGGTCTTCAATTGTCGATGTTTTATTTTATTTTATTTATTTAAACGCCCATAGGGCTTTTACATAAAGTGAAGTACACGTTTTTGGTAAAGTATAGGAAATAACAAAATATAATATAAACATAATATAACTGTAAGAAAAAAAAATAAAGATAACATAAGATATAAGAAACAAAACATAGATAACACTAGATATGACACAAAGCAGGTAAAATAGAATATATGTTCACGTATGTTCGGGATGGTCCGATGCTCTGTAGGGAACCCGCCTGCACAGCCCGGGTATAAACTGTGCGCCCTAAAGTTTAAGTTTAGGCTTACGGAATTCAATACTTCGTTTGTGTGAAAGCACTATGAAACGTAAATTAATGTGAGATAGTTATTTTAATTATAAAGAGAAATAAGATAAGATTGTCATTATTTATGTTTATAATTAGCAATCTTTGTTATACATATTTGGTACGTGTTTATCGAAACATAGCTACAATAATATATCGATAAAGGTGCTATAAGTGCATGATATTTATAGCTTTATTTTAAATGTTCTGATATACTGAGTTTAAATTTAGAAATCGATTGATGTCGATAAACGTCAATTGAAGTATATTTATTTCCGAGTATATGAAGTCTTTGTATTGGAGAGTTTTCAAAATAATTATTAGTAGAATTGGTAACAAAGTAAAGTGCATTAGAACGGGTATCACGCGTGGGTACTCTCAAATTAATTTTACAAGTTAAATCGAGGGCGTCCAGTCTGCCATTCGCTATATTAAAAAGGCAAACTAAATCGCTCACTACACGCCTTGATGTTAAATCGCTTATATTGAGTAATTCCATTAGATATACATAATTTAGTTCTTCGATAGGTATTCCGAGTTTATAATTAATAAATCTTAAGAACTTATGCTGTACTCGGTGTGTCTTATGTAATGGAGCCCAAATGATTGAATTATATTCTAAATTAGATCTCACCAGCCCAGTGTACAGCAATTTAAACGAATTAATCGATTTGATTTCTTTGACCGTCCTCAGAATGAAACCCAGACATTTCATTGCCTTATTAGTTATGACATTAATATGAGGAACAAAAGTTAATTTACTATCAAAAATAATACCGAGATCCTTGATTTGTTCTACCCTTTTTAGGAAAATGCAACCAATGCTGTATTGAAATTTAATGGGACTTTTGATTCGAGTAAAAGTAATTGTTTGGCATTTTTCAATATTGAGGAAGAGTTCATTAAGGGCGCACCACTCTTGTAACCTCACTAGATTTGATTGTAATATGCAACAGTCGTTAAGATTCGTATGTTTATGTTGTGTTTATCCCCCTGTAACCACCGGGTATTTATATATTATCTCATTTAAAAACCTTCTTCAGTTACTTCTTTTTCTTTTTGAATGCTTATAACGGTGTTAACAGTATTAACCCCAAGTGCGCACTAAAGTTAAAAAGTCTTATCTCTTCTCCTTCTCCTCTTCAACGTGCCTCAAAGCGTCTTTTTCCTGCGTGACTTTGGCAGCTTCTATTCATAGTAGACCCAGCCTCTCAGTGGTCAAAACCAAGCACCTCAATTGTGGCATTTCTATGAGGAAGCAAGGTTTTCTTCAAAAGTAAAATAATCAAATTTTTAAACCTACCAGGAGCGCAGAGAGGGCGAGAAATATAATGGAGAACATTGCAACTTGATTTGAATACACGGGAAACTGTATAGTTTGATACGGATCTCTACCGTTTTATATCAATCCTGGGTAGAATAACTACGCTTTCATCAATACCGGCCAATGTAATTGTTGAAAAAGTTTGGAGGTTATTTTAAAGTTATCAAAATACCGGAGCAGTAATTGTATTGAATTATTGTCAACCGTTCCCAAATTACCGAAATTTGGAGTACTATTGGGTTTTTTCAAACAATTTTTATTAAACATACCAGAAACACGTTATGCAGAAAGCAGTGGAGTCCAAATCCGTTCTTGACAAGTGCTATTTCATACCTTCCTACTTGAGATACTGAATTATGTCATTCAATTATTTTAAAGCGTATAATTTCACTTCATTGCGCAAAATTTGAATGGCAAATTAAAGTAATTGGAAATATTTAAAAAAAAAATTAAATGAGCTCCACACAGGAGGTCCTGAGGAAAATAATTTCCATCAGGGCCTATGTCATCATTGGGGATGCTGTGTGGAGGGTTTTTACAGGAAAGGAAGGAGAGGAGAGATCTGGGAAGAATAAGGGTTTAAGGGGTGGGTAGGAATCTAGGGTTCAGTATGTCCTGGTCATCCGCCTCCAAGACTTGGAAAAACCTCACCCCATGAACCCGGGCACCCGATTAATTTTTAAATGTTTTTTAAAAATGAATCCACTGATCTTCTAACATCATATTATGTATATATTACTTTAATTTGTTTTCGAGAGTATATTACGCATTGTCCCAAATACCTCCTTTGTATAATTATTCGAGTTTGTGAAAGGCAAACAGCCTTTTTTTCCTCTCTCCGAAAATCAAGCTTGAGAAATCACATGCTGAACGCATCAGAGAAAATGCGTTCTAGTGTTCGTTACTGTTCGTATTCCAAAATAAAGCTATTACTTACTTGCGTTCTCTGAAGTCCTGTCTCCTCCCTAGAAATGAATATGAACAATCGCTTGAAAACACTGTAAACATTGAAAACTTTTAACAATTCGTTTTCAAACACCCTGTGTTTAAGGGTTGCCACAGGCGATGGAAAACACTCCTTTGCCGGGTGAAACGGGAAGGCCGGCGGGGCCGGCGGGAGGCGGGCGGGGGGATAGGAATTTGTTAATTTTTTTATAGGAGCTGCACCGAGCGGTTGGTAACGGAGATAAATCGAATGGATTTGGGGTTATGTCAACCGCGCGAGTCTAATACCTAATTATGACTTTAAATTGTAACTGTCGTAATTGATGATTTTTTCTTTCATGAATTCACTTGTTAATAAAGTTTATTATTTTATTAATCGGTTTCAGAGATATGAAATAAATTGACCAATTAAAATAGGATAAATAAATACCCAATAAAAAATCGAGGTAGGTAGGTAGGTAGTTAGGTCTAACTTGAAATCTGCGTGTTCTGTTTTATTCTTCGACTACAATCTTATCCCTAAATTTCTTATCATAACTCGACTTTTGACATCTATGTAATTAATTACACATTCGAAATTCTTAAATAGTAACTTTAGGTCATAATAATCGATACTAGTCGGAAATCTTTCCTGATAAATAAACTTTTAAAATATCTGTGTTTTCTCCCTGATGTAGCATCTCTTCTTCATTGGAACGCTCAAGTCTCAAATCGAAGAACTGCACATTTTTTCAGATATACCTACAGTGGTTTTCATTCGAAAAACGATCGATAAATTTTTATCCGTTGAATAATTTTTTTTGTTGTTTTGTATATTTAAACTAATGTCAAAGTGGTTTGTTTAAACTAATGTCAAAGTGTTCGGGCTGAGATATTTAATTGAATCAAAATGTGGAATATTTCGTGGTACACCGTCACCAAGATCTGGGCAAACCTCACCCCATGAACCCGGGCACCCCTGCTAAGTCACCAAACGTAGCCAACTATTTGAGGTGACCAATGGTATAGGTGTTGGTTATCCTATAAATGGTTCCCGGGGTGGCTGTAACCATACCCACCTCCCAAATGTTCGCAAACACAAGGGAGAAGCGCCGCAGGCAAAAAAAATGTATGTCAACATTCCGACAATATTTAAACGAAATCTGCTGCCTTCACTTTATTATTCTAGGAAACCTTTCTTTGACTAGGTGACTAACTTTGAATGATTATTATATTTACCGAAACACATTCCTTGAACAATAAACTATGCATAAAAACAACTTGCGTTTATTTGATAAATTTGTAGGTTTTTCGATCTTTTTCACGACTTACGACGCTTGTAGTTTGACAGCTCAAATCCCGCAAAAAATGAAGGGTCGATGTCATAAATAAATTTAATAAAAATTAATTATTAGAGTGGCTAGATGTAGTTAGAATACCTAATACGTCAAGAACAAGAATGCCCCAAGCGATTCTGACCTTGTCCTTCAAGACTTCAAAGGAAATTTTGGTGTTGATTTATTAAATAGAAAAAATTAGAAAAATACTTTTTTAGACGCGAGATTTACTATTCACAGAACTATTGATTAACATGCTAATTGGTAACTCTTCTATTAGCACGAACCGCACGCCACTGGTGCCTATATGGCGAAATCATCACGTAATTCACCATCAGATAAACATTTAATTTGCACGTACTCCATTGTTAAAAATAATTATTTGTGGAAGTTTGTCACAGAAAAATGATTCGAAAGGAAATATCTAAATTGCTTACTAATGTTCCTGAAATTAAATCATATGAATTTTTTCCAATGTGTGATATTTACTGAACAAGCATTTTTACAGATGTATATTCAGATTTACAAAACAAGCTGTTGAAGGATGCAAATAACACTAAAGTATATTAATTTATCACTAATTTCTTAAGCACATTAAACACATTAAAAAACATTAAAAAAAACCTGTAAAAGACTCAGATCAATTGCTGGCAGAATGTACACATTAAATTTTTTCCTATCAATTGATACACTTAAAATAATTTATATGTCACTGGCAGAATCTATAATAAGATATGGATTAACAATATGGGGAAATACTACTGTAACCAACCTGAAACAAGTCCAAGTTGTACAAAAACGCAATTGTAAAATTATTAGTTGTCCCTAATATTTTCAAACAAAGACACAATACTCCGTTGCTGTTTCAGAGTGCAAAAATTTTACCTGTGAAGGCAATACTATGGTATAAAATTATAATTCAGCATATATTGACCCCGCAGCATAAAGATAAACTAGATCATAAATATAGCACTAGATTCACGCGTAACGACGGGTTAATAGTTCCGAAATTTAATAATAACAGAAATAAATATTTAATTTAACAGAGAACGTTTGAATACAACAACCCGAAGATATTTAATTTTTTACCTGACAATATAAAGCAACATAATTCTATGAATAAGGTTAAATATATGGTGAAAAATTGGTTATTGGAAAAAGAATATTTATTTTGATACTTATGATAAAATTTATGAAAAAATGTTTAAACTGTAGATAAAAGATGTAAATTATAACTTTAAATATATTGGTAAGTAATTATAAGCACCTGCTGGAACTTTCAAAATCACTGAAAACGCATGAATATTTGTTAGAAAAAAACCTTTCGATTCAACTTAATTACTATAAAAGGTAACTTTTTGTTTTCGGAGCGATGGAAAAGCAAATTCTGAATGCAGTATTTTCCATCTCCACGAATGTAAATTGTTGTTTTTTTATAGTCAAAGATGAATCAAAATTTTTTTTTTTAAATATTCGTACTAAGCGTGTCCAGAATTTCCGAAAGCTTACCACGATTTTTTACAGAGAATCTATTTTTTGTTGATAAATATTTTACTGGCAAAATAAATGTGCTGAAAGTGTCATAAATTTTACAAATTCAAAGAGAAACAGCTGTCATGCACACAAATATTAAGTTACGTAGTACATTTATGTACATAATATTTAGGTACATAGTACATGCACACAAATATTTAGGTAATCATTTTTTTAAAACCCTTGTTTTCTTTGATAAACAGGTAGAAAATAGCCAAGGTTCGTAGAAATGCGTTTAAAAGGGTTAGCTCATCGAGGGAGTAGAGCGGTGATAGATAAAAAAATCGTGACGTAGCTTGGAGTTCATGTTCCACTGGGAGATTTGAATTACGATACAAATGACAATGTTTTTGTCATTTGTATCGTAATTCAAATTCTTGTGAAATAGCAGCAAAACGAGCAAGTACGTCATTGGTTTTGGATGTATTAGTTTTTAAAAAGAGAAATAAACAAAAATAAATATTGCCATAAAAATGAATTTATTTATAACATTGTTTATCAGACCAACAACACCAATGTGAAAAAATTCAGGAATATTGAATAAATCACTGTTTTCCACGCATGGGGGGCATTGGGCACTTCTCCATGAAAGTCTTCAACGCAGTGCAATCTGCGGACTGGACATACACGGAAGCAGGGCAGTTCTGGAATAACAGCGAAACAGACACACATTAAAAATTATCAGTATAATAAAAGCTGCAATCACTGGAACCGAAACCCAGGAGAGTCATATTCATCACCTTTAGGAATTGACTCTACTCCTGGAAATCTCCTTCTGTCTCCCTCTAGTTTATTTTGCTTAATGGTATACAGTTTTCGTTTCCAAACCACCCAGCCATCCAAGTTAAGTTTTCATAAATGCACTTTGTTTTGGATATGGATGCTAAACGAACGAACCCACTAGAGTCAAAGCTGCTGAAATGAGGTACTTGAGAGGAATGGCAGTGGGATCAAATAAGAAACCCAACGATCCGACGATCTAAACATTGAACCACTGTTACTCTTCATAGAAAAATCACAACCAAGATGGCTTGGGCACGTACTAAGAATGTCTGATGACTGAATTCTTAGGAAAATACTGCGATTTCAGAGGGTAGACGTATGAGAGGGTGGACTGCCATGGACGGAGGCTGCACAATCAGCGCAAGACAGAGACGCATGGAGGCGTCTTATCGATGCAGACCCGACCCGAATAAGACAAGGGGAAGAATAACAAATAATTAATGACTTATTTTTAAGAATCAATGGGAATGATTCTTACAGTGAACATCCAATTATTTGCTCCACGTTCCAAAGTGGTAGACGCTCTCAGTATCGTGTTGGTGAAATACATCTAATTAGAGTGAAAATGTTGCTTGAAATTTCTTTCTCTGTGCTAAGTGAGTTTTAGTTTAGTTAGTTTTACCAGATCTGCATAGACAAGTACTTTCTAACCTTCCACATTCTCACCTCCTCCCCATCTCCATTCGCTTCACAACATACCCCAATAATTGACTAATTGACCCCACTGATTCCGGACAGTTGAAAAGCAGTTAATTGGGACTCACGTCTTACAATATGTATGAAAGGTATATTGTTCACGATTTAACAGTGCCTTCTTTTGACATTACATTGAAATGTTCTAGTAGCACCTGCTTTGAATTTACGATTAATATTCGCGGGCACGTCTGCATATCCTCCCAGTACTACAGTCACACTGGCCGACAGTTAGGGCTTTTTTAAAAAGCTAGATTGTTGAAAAATGTACCAACACCACATTTGGGTTTTTATGAAAAATTGGAAGATACTTTATACGGATGATTGGTCAGTGTTAAGTGTTGAAACAGTTTTGGGAATAATCCATTTCCTAAGGTCCTGTTCAATGTATTCATCTCCCATTGTCCTTATCCTTCCTTAAAAGTCCTACTTGGGAGAATAAAAAGAAGATGACTACTTTCCTACCTACTTGGCCAGTTCCAAATATTATTGTACAATCATATTTGCAATACCCACATGGTCAGTTGAAATATTGATGTAAATGATTGTGATTACAGCAATTATTGATTCTCTCTTGAAACTCCCATTTAGATAAATTTTATGATACTGACGGTGTAATTGTATCAACCTGGATAATCGTAACTCGTGGATGGATCGGCAGATCATTACGTTAAAAGGTAGAGCTTTTTCTGTCATATTCTATTGTCCAAAAAACCCAATCAAATGTTAAATAACTTAAGTTTTACAGTCCGCTTGAGTTTTGCCATCGGGGATTGACATCGGTCCAGTCAGTATGTACACTTACCAAAAATAGATTGTGTTTGATGCAATGGAAGGCTCCTCGGGCCTCGCACTCGTCAGAATTGTTTGTGCCGGCATCACAAGCGGCGATGGCCTTGGTAATGGCTGGCTTCCATTCTGCGGAGTATTGCTGGTCGGCGAAGGTCTTCAAAGCCACCTTGTCCAACTTGTTGTCAGCAGTCAGGAGGTTGTTCTTCTTCAGGAGACACTGGATTGCTTCACACTGTGTTTTGGAATAAAAGTAACTTTATACTGTTGTTTTGGAGAAACATGCCCATACATATATAAAACCAAATTTACTAATTAGTTGTGAGGCTGAAGGTAGTAGGAAAACGTAGGAGACGATGAAGAAGAAGGTTCCTACATAATATGTTTATAATTACATCGTGACAACTGGAACAAAATCAGAAAAAAGTATGTGTGTATGTCAGGTGATACGCGGATGCATGGAACTTACACGAGGTTCATGCACCATAACTTATTTGGGGCCTAGACTTATTTGGGGCCACAACTAGATTTAGCCTAGAAACTAGACATTATGCCAATCTCGCAACACTTAGTTTTAATATAATTCGGAACTCTATAGATGGCCAGTTCCTCAAAATGCTATGGCTTGAGGCCTTCGCTCACGGAGAAACTGTAATGGAACCAGTTGTCAACGCACCAGTACTTTTGCTTGTGTGGCAGTTGCTTTTCAGTTGCCTTGTTAACAGGTTGTCATTGTAGCGCTCACGAATTTCGAATTGCGTTGACAACTGGTTTCATTTCAGTTTCTCCGTGAGCAAAGACCTTTATACGTGTCTGAAAACTTCAACTGTACTCGTCGTCATGACAACAGATGTTCTAGCATAGCGTAACATGACAAGAGGAATGGTGCTATTGAATGAAAGCCGGCGAGCCATTGGCTCAGGGATTTGTCATATTTGGCTGAGCCGAACCACGGTCCTTTGGCTCGGTTCGGTGAATTTCGAACTCATCGAATATCAAGCCGAGCTTACCGAGACACGCCGAGCCATCTGAGTTTCTCCACACACATTTTTGGCTCGGTGAGAGGTTATTTGGCTCGTTGGCCCTACTTTGTGCCCGATCAAAACCAAGCGTATGGACCAGCTACGTGTCCTTCGGCGAAAAGATATGAATCTCTTGATTCAGGAAGAAACAAAACTTAGAGGGGAAAAATAGAGTATAAATTTTTCCGTATGGTTAGGTAAACTTAGGTTAAGTTAGTTTTACTATTGAGCAGTTAATAAGCAAATTATACTCACTGGAGGTCCCCTGCCCCCTGGGCCCCCCGGGCCCCCCGGGCCTCCTGGTCCCCCCGGGCCCCCTGGTCCTCCGGGACCCCCTCCGCCGTGCTCCATGTCTTCGGAGAGGCCGCATTCCGCGGCCACGGTGCCGGTCATGATTTTCGGACAGGAGCCGGGGCAGCATTCGGATGGGTGCTGAAATAATAAACAATATGAATTCAGTCTTGGGATGCGAGTATTGGTACCGCCGCTTCGGGAACCATTTATTGGATAACTAACACCTCTGCCGTAGATCACCCCAAGTAGTTAAAAAATTAGGCCAATCGGCCTTAAATTCTCAATAAAACGCTGCGTTTGAACATCATTACGCAATTAAAATGGGATGGCGAATTACGATGTCAGGTAAGTGTAAGAGTAACAGAGTGCTAAATGGGCAAGAGACAAAGGGTATTAATGCAATCATACTTTCGATCAATCTTTACTACGAATCGATTTACATTATGATAATCGATAAATATGTGTTGGATAAATTGAAGATTTTCCTACAGTTTCGCCTGGGTAGAATTAATATAAAAGTAAAATAAAAAAAATAAAAGTGTAAACTACCAATGAATTTCTTTCTTAATTGTAAAATTATGATGAACGCATGTAAAAAACAGCTTTAAAAATGATTTAAAATTATTTGTCACAGTTTTTATTGATTAATATTTAATTTTTTTCAGTGTGTTATTTTCTTTCATTTATTTTGTAAAATTATTTACAAAAAAAAAGAAAATAACAATTCTGCGTGTAACTTCGTGAACACCGACACTAAATTTTCACTTTACGCCAGCTGATCCTATTTTCGTAATAACTTACCAATATTTTCCAAAATTATAATTATTTAAATTGTTCCATTTAAATAGTAAGTATATAACCTACCGTACGTAGTTTCCACAGAATAGCTAATTATGTTCGGAGAAAGGTTTTTTTTTAAATATCCTTGACGATAAATTGGCTCACAAGAGGTTAAATCGAATGTTTCTGAACTCCGCTTGCCATGCAATTTGTACGCAAAACACCTAAATTCGTGATGATATAAGACACACTAAGAATTTTTGTGGCTTGTACTCGTATATTCGTCTCAAGTCAGTGGTGACAATGTTTAAGAGGATCGGATGGGTGACCTTCTTCATACAAAACTTAATTTAGGATTTGAGGCCAAAAATACCCAACCAAACTTAAAAATTATTTTTTGTCCAAAGTAGTAAGTACGGATGTGTGATACTTTATTTTAAATAAAGGCGATTAAAAAATCGATTTTTCATTATTTTAGATGTAACTTTGGCAATTATTTGTGATAAACAAAAATTATTGAAAAAAATATTTTCTACGTAAATGTAGTAGTTTTTAAAGTAAAAATAAAAAAGTTATTAAAAAGGCATTTGGATGGGCTTAAATTTGATTTACTTAACTACCGATTTGCGTTGGAAAATAAATTTGTTGTGTTAATTAAAATTTAGACATATTTAGTCATATTTATTTTCATTATATTTGCATAGTCAATTGGGTAAGATATTTTTTTAATAATCACCATTAAATCTCTTAAAATTAAAAATTTTAATGGCCTACTTTATTATTTAAAAGACAAATAAACAAAGTAGTACATTCATGTACTAGTTATATGCTATATCTTTTCATTAAACCAATAATTATTCAGTTTGGTATTGGTATAAATATTTTGACCTCAAATCGTTTTATAGTGTGAATTATCTATGCAATCATTTAGTAGGGAACATCATTTTTATGGTTGATGTTCATTGTGTAGTGGTTATTATACAATATAATATATACCTCCGGATGAGTTGCGTTCGTCGGGGATTTCCTCGATGTAGGTATTGTTTTGAGTAGTAATTATTTTATTGCAAATGCTGCCATTGTTTAAATAACATTATGAAAAGAGATGTGTTTATAAATGTAATAAAACTATAATAAATGCTTACGATTTTAGGAGGCATCTCGGAACAGTCCTGGGCGCTGACGGCAATCTGTAACCAGAAAATCAGTAAATAACTAAGAATAAAAATATCTGATATAAATCATTAAATTGTTTTCTTATTTTCTACAAACTATAAACCAATGTAATTCGTTTGTATTTACAGAAAACATTCAGCCAACTTTCTGCCAATGTCTTCTCTGATCTCTGATATATCAAATGTACTTTATTTCCGTTTACACGGCATAACATGTGTCATTAATACATATGAATAGTACAACTACATAGTTAAAGGTGAGATGTATAAACTATAAAATGTCTATAAAAAAGGATGAAATGCTTAAAAAGTAATATATAAATATAACCAAATACACAATAATATTTTTTTCCACGTACCTATCACAAAAACTAAAAATTAGATTATCAGTATTGTCAAAATTGACATAATCCGGCTGGGTTTTATAGCAGATTGATAATAGAAACCGTCGAAATAAAAATTAAAAATAATAGAAACCGTCGAGTAAAATTATTATGAAATTATAATCGTACACTAAAATAGTGTTAATATTGTACACTTACAAAAACACGTTTTTATTTGTATGTTTTTTTAATAAAATTTACTTTTATAACATTTTTTGCAATTCACCATTTTTATTAGTGGCTGCTTTAAGAGGAAACACGGTCGCCGAGAAATTTGAAAAACGGGTATTTTAACAAACTGTTGCTGTCAGTGTTAGCTATTCCCCTCTCCCCCTCCCCCCAATTATGCATGCAGGGACATTGGAGGGTCTAGATTCGTTTAAAAATAAATGTAGCTTCCATTTTACAAAAAAATTAGAGTCCTGACGTGTGCGGCTAAGGAGGTTAAACAATCAGTTTCCTCACACAGCCGTTGGGAAAGTGGTGGGGTCCCCTCCCCCTCCCCCCGAATACAGACGGGACAACTACACCTCAAGTTGATAACTAAATAAGATCGTCAAAATTCAGGATTTGCCTGGGAAATGGACCGATTTTTAAGATTTTTTTCACCAATTGAATAAGAAGAAAATATTCTAAATCTGTGTGCTTAGATTTTTTTAAAAAGACATTGTTTAGTTTGTATACTGAACTACAGTTAATGGCGTTCAAACCGGGCAATTTTAACGATTTTTGAAGGGTCCTAACTCCTATAAGTAGTAACTTAAAATCCAGAGAGGAAATTGGGGAATACATTTGCATGACCAAATAAATAAATAAAAACAAGTTAATAAATAAAAACAAACAAATAAATAAAATATAAACAAATAAATAAAAAAAAAAAACAAACAAATAAATAATAAATTCATCGTACCAGCAGCGCAGAGACGGCGACAATCGTAAAAGACAACATTATTACTTGATGTGTTTACACAGTTAACTGATGGTATTATTTTCCTCCAACTGCCTTTTATAAGCAGAAAACTGCGCCTGCAAAAGGCTTCCACTATTATTAACTCATAGTTACACCATGTAGATAACCATCATTGTTATAATAATTAGTATGTAGCTAATATTATACTCATCAATTCATCGTAACTAGTCAACAGAAATTATCAATATTACTTAAATATTTTACCCACGAATCAAGCCATATTTCGGGTCATTTTGAGAAATTAAGAAAAAATTGTCCCCGTATTTTGCGAAATTACCTAGCAATTTACTGGCCAACAGCTTGAACAGAAAATTATTTACACCTGGTAATTGTTAATCATCGGATGTTCATTGTGAGGAATACAAACAAACCAATTATCATACTAATGACCATGATGTACTTTTTTTTAGAATTTTATTTACTTTTTTAAACTTTTTTTAGATTAAAGTGGGATTTAATTTATAATGTGCGACATTGGTTTAAAGATGATTCAGCAATGGTGACACATATTATAATAATTTTACCTTCGCCAGTAATGCTGCTAAATTCTCATCAGCGTGATTACTACCTATTTTTTTTAACTATAGCACATTGTTAAAAATATGATAATTCAGTCAGTCGTAAATTTTTCAATTACTTTGTGTGAACTGACCCAGTACATAAATTCAATAAAACCACAAATTTATTACTTTTTTGTCGTTGTAAATTTAGAAGCATTTTATGTAAAAATCTGGTTTGTAATTTTTAATCAATTTAATAAAACTTACAGACCTGCATTAGATAACAATTTAACAAAACTTGGGAGCTAAAAAATGCATTTATTTCATGTAAGACCAAGGATTATATAACGAAAAACGTCAAATACTTATGAGGAAAGGGATAACTGCACCTCAGTCTGATAACTAAATAAAATCATCAAAATCGAAGTGTTGCATTCCCCATTTTTTTTTCTCCAAAACTGGACCAATTTTCAAGATTTTTTTTAAATAACCGTATTAGAAGAAAATACTCTATGTCTGTCCTTTTTTGTTTAAGGAATCCATTTTCTGGTTAGTGTACTGATCGTCTGTTGACGGCGTTCAAGCCAGGTAAGTTTAACGATTTTTGGAGAGTCCTAACTCCTATAAGAAGTAGATAGCTTATCAAAAAAGCAAAACGTACCCTTACACGTGATTGATATTTATATTTTATAAAAAAATATTTGCAATAGTGTCAAAATCCAGAGAGGAAATTGGGGAATTCGTTTATATTGCAAAATGCTGTCCAGTTTGTAATTTTTAATCAAATTAATAAAACTTACATCCCTGCATTAGATAACAATATTATAAAACTGGGAGTTTCTTCTTCTTCGTGTGCCCTATCGGGTCCCCCCGACGTTGGCGATCACTCTGGAAAATGTCTCTCTACATTGTGCTGCCCGGAATAGCTCCTCCGCACTTCTAATGCCGGTCCTCTCTTGGCTCCTACCAGGCCCTCGGCGACCTTCTATTTTTCCTTTCTATATTAATTGAAGCAAGTGATACTTTTTCCCTCGAAGTACGTGACCCAGATATGAAATTTTCCTGACTTTTATTGAATTTATTTGTTATGTAATATGTATTTTGTGTTTCTGTTATTTGTTATTTTATTATTAGTTATTTGTTATATTTTTCCATTGTATTTTACATATTTGCGTTATGTTTATTCTTTATTTATATATAAATATATAATAGTTAATTGTATACAATAGTTAATTCTTTTGCAATATTTTATTTATCTATTTTGTTCACTATATTTTCAAAAAAATTATACAGTTGTCTTGCGATTTGTTCTATTAATAATTACTTTAATACCTGTTATTTAGGTCATGTTCCTTGTTTTGTTATATTTGTCCTTAACTTTTTCATTATTTTACTGGATGAACTGAACTCCAACTTTTTTTATTTATTTTTTTATTATTTTATTTCCCTATCCCCGTATGGGGGTGTGATGGACCTCGTTCCTGCTTCATATTTACTTACATTATCTGTTTTGCAGGTCCCTCTCAAATCTTTGCGCCTCCCCCAATGACATGTGTAGGCTTGAGGCTTGATCAGGCGACCTTGACTGTCCTTTGTCCTGCCTCTGACTACTCAATGCTGAATTTTCTTTTAGTCTTCGGGTATTTTACCCCAAATATTCAGTTAACATTCTTTGAGGCTTCACTGAGTGGTTGGCTAAGGGACACGGAAGCTAAGTGTGGTTTATGGTCAGACCGAATGCCATTTACATTTTTTGTTGGTACTTGCCTATTGATTTGAGATTTATTGTATTTTTTATGTTCTCCATTTTATACAGGTGCTTAAAGGTTTTTTTACACTAAGCAATGCCGCCTCACGGAGTCTCATGAATGAGTTTTTTTTTTCTCATTTTGCCCTGTTTAATTCATATTTGCTTTACTAACATATTTTTGCATTTTGTTTCCTGTTAAGCACTTGCATACTGCTTACTTACAACGTATGCAGGGACACTGGAGGTCTAGATTCGTTCAAAAATAAATAAATGTAGCTTCGTTTAACAAAAAAAATTAGTATCTTGCTAGAGCCTTGAAGGAGTAACCATATGTTAATTATACCAGGGCGGGTATGTGGTGGATAACCTCCAATGACTTTTATTGATGTGAGCAGAACTATCTGCTCTAGCCCGCCTGAAAATTTCTATGTAGTGATCATGTAGGTCCATGGAACCTTGAGCATTCTCCGGTAAAGCCACACCTCAAAAGCCTCTAAGGGAGCTTACTAAAACTATTTATTTCACGTGAGACCAAGGATTATAGAAAGAAAAATCCAAAATAAAAGCAGAGATTAATGCTAAATTGCTTTTTTAGATTAATCTTTACCAGAAGTTTATATATATATATATATATTTAGGTGTAACTATTGACAGCTATATGAAATGGGATGTACACATTACTAATTTTGTAAACCATTATTTTTCGATTTCCGAGTCGTCCAAACGACCCGTTCTCATGCAAATATCAACTGTATACAAATGTTTGGCGTACTTCCGATTGCGCACCGGTAACGAAGGAATCAATCTAGTTCCTCGGAGCATCTTCCATTGAAATACCGGTAGAACAAGGTAGCATTTCCATCAGACGTCTGTGCTTTAAAGGTTTCAATCCAATTAAGATCTATCAAACGGACCGCACGTTTCTGCACAGACTGGGGAGTTTTTCAGGTTTTTGTTTTTCAGGTTTCAGTTTTTCAGGTATTTTGGGCAGAGGTCACCAAATTCAACTAATTATACCATGAAAGTAGATCTACGGGCCTTGTAAAGTACGCCCAGCTTCTGAGAGACTAACTCAACTCAGGCTTCGATAGAGCCCCCGTGCCTGAGCTGGTCATTTAGAATTACACCAAGCATATCAAGATTATTCGAAAGATTAAGCGAAAGTAGCGATAATTATAATTTTTTTTTAAGAAAGACAAACATTCCCGGGTTACGAATAATCTGACAATATTTGAAAATCTCCTACTACCATCACAGAAAGCGGAAAACGTTGCTTGGGTTGTGATGGAGGATTTCGAACACGCCGATTCGTTTCGCCAGCTGAGGAATCGAACCCGGGAATATATTCATGTTTGGCTGCTACAGCAGTATCGCTAAATCCTGTACATTTACAACAACATCAAAAAAACAGCCAGGCGTCATTTACGGATCAATAATTCCAATTAACCGAAAGGAAACAGATCCGCTATGACTTCAGCGAAAAAAACCAAGTCGATAATTGATTGGACCGTGAAACCATTCGTTCAATTCCTGAAAAACCCACAAAATTTTATCACTCTTGCTAGAAGTAACCGTACAAATTCAATAAAATATATTAAATTAATTGATAAACCTAATAAATTCATCAATTTAATAAGGTAATTAATTATACAAGATGTCGGGGATGAAGTGCGGTAACTTCGGAGTTATTATATATGGTATTATCCATCAGCCTTTCTGTCCAGCGAGATGGGTTTTAATCGTCTCGCCAATAGAATGGAAATCCACCTAGTTGAGTTGTCAAAACATTTGATAAATAAAGTAAATAAATGCTTAATCTTGTACAAAATAAATAAAAAATTTTAATCTTTAAGTTCCCGACAACTTAACAAGAGCGCGCAGGCGCAGGACTTGTGTTATTTTGAGATAAAAAAATGGGTAATGCCGCTTGGAAAATGATTCTGCTATTAAATAAATTGTCCCCTGACATTTATATTTTTCAAATGAACGTTCAAAAATTGAAAAAATCTTAATATTACTTTACAAAATGTAATGAACATTTATTGTTGCTTATGTTAACTGTAAATATACATAAAAATTCACGATAGAGTAGTTCCAAGTTAGTTTTCTATGAAAAAATATTTTTGTAAGGAAAAAAAAAGAGAATTTCACAAAGTGTTCGGTGGATATTTTATTTAAATTATAAAATTGTTACAAGAATGCCTAAAACAGTACATATTTTAGTACAGTTTTTTTACGCCAATTAAGAGAACTAGCTCATGAGTTTGGTGTAGGAGTAAAAAATAATATTATAGAGTGATAGGATGTGGTAACATTAAAAAAATTTGAATATGATTTGAAATGTAGCTACTGCTTTTGTTTATACGATTACGAGAGATCATTTTTATTTTAATAATTAGATTTTTTATTGAATAATACCAATTCTGCTATTTTACTAATTCGGGAAGACTTAAAATATTTTATTCTTTTGTATTTGTTGTGTAGAAAATATAGGAAGCTGGATGTCATATTTATATCTTGCCAGCTGGTACCCGGCATGCGTTGCAATGTCATTCAAATAAACACACATTTTTTTCCCTTCATTTTCCCTTCCCTCCTGCGTTCCTCTTCCACCTACACCGCTTTCCCCCTCCCTCTTCACCCCTCTCGCAAACCCTCCTAAACTACCCTCCCCCTTCTTCCTTCCCTCCACACCGCTAAAATATAAATTACAAACATATTCATTATAAAAATTTCATAACGCCAGAGCTTACCACAAATCATCAAGAAATCAAAAAATATATTAATAATATTAAATATCAGGTTGATGCAACTATATCGACCCATAATAGGCAGAACAGCGTAAACGACATTTTTGTCAAATTACGATTTTTAACGCAAACTGTTCAGTGCAGCCTAATACATTAGTGACAAAAATATTGCAGCTCTATCTTATACGCCTGACACTTTTTTTGAAGCTGTAGTTTTTAGCGTAAGCGACTATGGTCGGTTACGGTGTTTACGCTGTCTACGCTGTCGGTCGAGAATGTTTCAGTTTAGTCGGTTTGCGTCAAATATTTTTTTTTTAATTATATTTTATTTAGCTATAAAACTTAACATTTTACATCTACTATAATCTAATCTTAAACTACTATAATATTGAAATTTGAACTTCACAACATTGATAAATAATCTACGAAAAACTGCAAGACTTTTAGCCTCCTTAACATTTACCTCCTTAAATTATTGCATTTTTCCCAACCGTCTGGAGCCAGTGAAACTATTCCATCCCCAATTTAAGTATTTTGTGAGGCTAAAGGTAGTGAGGAGGAGAAGGAGTTGTGGAAAATGTACCCGTATTTAGCCGTATTTGGTGACTACATCTGAATACCCAACTACATTTTCCATATCTCCTTCCCCTCTCCACTATCTTCAGCTTCATAACATGCTAAAGTTGGGGATGCCATAGTCTCACTGGTTCCAGACGGTTGGGACTCTTGTGTTGTATTTGGATAAAAAAAGTTATATAATATGATTTTTTGATATTTGTACGCTGGTGTGTGGTGTGTAGATATTAGACTTATTACCTGAAATTTCTTCAGCCGTGTTTGGTAACCAGATCTGAATAGCCAGGTACATTTTCCGCATCCCCTTCCCCTCCCCACTACCTTCAGCCTCAGAACATACTAAAATTGAGGATCCCATAGTCCCACTTACTCCAGACGGCTAGGAGCAGTTGGGACTTTTGTGTTGTTTTCGGATAAAAAGTTATATTATATGATTTTTTTGTTTTTCTACGCTGGTGTGGTATGTAGGTATTAGACATATTACTTGAAATTGCTTTAGCTATGTTGGTAACTAGATCTGAATAGCCAGGTACATTTTCCATATCTCTTTCCCCTCCTCACTACCTTCAGCCTCATAACATACTAATATTGGGGAAGACATAGTCTCACTGGCTCCAGACGGTTGGGAGAAGTTGGGCCTCTGGTGTTGTATTCAGATTAAAAATGTTGTACAGCGGTTTTTTGATAAGTCAACTGCACGTATAAGTATGTCGTATTTTGTTATTACCGCATGCACCTTCGGAGAGTCGAAGTTATTGGTAGTAAAAATATTTTTATAGCGGATTTTCAATCAAGATGCCTTTAGATACAAGTATATCGACCTTGGTTATACGGCCGTATATCCTCTTTGCATACTTACTAGCAAATCATTGTATTTAGTCAACTTTAAGATCAACTGTCATGGTACCATTTTATTTAGTTATTTGTTTACCTATCATGATTTCGTGATAAATATTTCAAAAATAATTTTGTGGTCCAAACAGCGTATGCGACATTTCCTAAGGAAAAAAATCTGTCAGGGTCATAGGCAAAACAGCGCATTTAGATATTTGTTTTATCAGCGTTATATAGGCAGCAACCAAAGATTAATAATCCTAATTAATCAAAATCATTTTTGGAATCAACGAAGAAAATTATTTTAAAAAAACCTTCTCCTGAACAATTTACTTTTCAGCGGTTGCGCTGTTCTGCCTTTTATGGGTCGATATATATCTCCCTTCTACTACTCTTCACGTACCTTTCCTATCGGACAATGTGCGGGAAAATTACCTGGTAACAACCAGTCAAAATAAGAAACCGGTATAGAGAATAGTTGATGCCTTAGTGAGCTGTATTCGAATCTATTTCGTAAACTTGTGCAGCGATCAACCCAGTGATCTCTCAGTACCATTATATCGACTACACATAACGCCGTATCGTAATAAAGGGGTAAGTCAGTCCATTACAAATATCCAATGTTTTCTGACTCCCATATTTGTGTCAACCTTTCAAAAATGTTTACTAAATCATTGAATAAAGTCCAATAATTCTAAGTTAATATATTTGTAATATTATGTAACACATAATATTATGTAATACCTACAAAATTGCCCTTTTCAGTAAACTTTTCTTTTATAATTTTCATGAAATTTTATCATATGAGCGTGTAATATCTTTTGTAAATATATAAGTCCTATTTAGCTGTAAGGCTTATTATTTATTGTTTCCTTTCAAGAAAAACAGCCGCATTAAACCTGATTTAATCTGATGTCCGGTATAGACTACATAACTTAATAATAACATTTAAAAAATACTCACCTATGACTTATTGCCGTGACAAAAAAATCCAAGGTTTCCCAACAAAAAATATGAAATATTTCACATTTTACTCAAATATAATTATCGTCGACGTGGGAATTTTTTGGACTTATGTTATGGTCAATTCTACGTTCACATGTAATTTAATATAATTTTATTTTGCACTATACTCAGAGGTTCAATAAAAGTCGCAATATTTCATCGATGATCTGTAACTTTCTGCAAATATGATTAAAAAAATCTTAACCTTTTAAATTTTAGGTAAGCTTTTTCGAATTATGGTACCGTCAGTAAAGCCAGCGCTGAAATATATAAAATACACTCATTTTCATTTATAAAAATTTCATACCGCCGGAGCTTACCATTATATATAGCCTACAACCTTCGCAGGCGTGCGCACAACAAATCACCAAAGTTTCATTGCAATCGGCTGAACGGTGTGGCAGCGCATAACATACGAACAAACCAACAAACAAACAAAAAGTGATTTTTATATATTAGATTATTTTTTAAAGTAAATTGTTTAATTTTATTTATTTATTTTGATTGGTTAATAAAACAGCCCAATTCAGATGGGAAATTATTGTAGTTGTTTATGGCTTGGTAAAAATAGTGGTTTAGCATGTTCGTTGTTTTAAAATTAGATGTAATAAATTGATTTCCATTTCTCGTTTGTAAAATTCTTAATAATCTTTGTTATTATTTTTTTATACATTTTTATAATTAAATCTTGCCTAAATTTGTCATGGACCTTGAAACAATTTAAAAAGTGATTCTGTTGAGAAGGTAGAATTTTTTAAAAGTATTATTTTTATGATGATTCTTTGCGAAACTTTCACTTTTTGCTGGTTTAGATGGTTTTCCTAAGATAGTACCCAACCTAAAATTTCATAGATAAGCAAAGGATGAACAAAGGCAAAGTACACATTTTTAATTATTTTAACGTTCTGTCAAATTCTGTCCATTTTCTACAATTTACTATTTTGGGAAATTCATGGCTATTTGATGATTTTTTGTGTATTATTTGTAAAGAATAACAACATATAATTTATTTCCATTCAATTTTATGTTTGCATATATTCATAATTATTTCTTCAGACACACATTTTCGAATGAACAACGTTTTTATTTCGGTTACAAAAATTTATTACTTTATGCATACAAATAAAATATTATACAACTGAATCATCGATGTAGGGACTAATTAATATTACATTATTAAAACAAATATGTGATATTGTGAAGGTCCCGACAATTATTCAATAATGGTCTTTGACACCCACTATGAGAAGCAAGCTACCACGAACATTCCTTTCGAATGCTACATTATGATGTGGATACGATCTTTGTCTGGTTTTACTTTAATAACTAAAAATAATTATTGTGTGATGGGTGAAATATATTCAACATTAAATAACTTGGTTAATAACATAATTCAAAGCCAAATGATTATTTATTTATTTATTTTCATGTTCTCTTTAAAACGGTTATACATCAATATAACACGGAAAAGATTACAAATTAAGAGGATATGGGGGCACTTTTTGACATTGAAAATATCGATGGTCAATGTAGAATCGTTAAGAGGAAACCCGGTCGCTGAGAAATTTTAACAATAGGTATTTTACCAAACTGTTGCTGTGACTGTCGCTCTTACTCCCCTGAATGCTGAGCGAAAGAAGCAAGCTGTTATTACCTAAATAAAATCATCAAAATCGAGGTCTCGTATTCCAAATTTTTCTTCTCTAAAAGTGGACTTATTTAATTTTTTTATTATGTTCTTAGTGTATTCCCTCATATAAATGTAACGCGTAAACCTCTTTTGTACCTTTTATATTTCTAGGATATGGTTTTGTTCAGAAGGGGCCCAAATATTGGAGCTGTATTCCATGATTTTTTTTTTTTTTTACATGAGCTCCACACAGGAGGCCCTGAGGAAAATAATTTCCCACAGGGCCTATGTCATCTTTGGGGATGCTGTGTGGAGGGTTTTTTTAAGGAAGTTTAAGGGTTTTAAGGTTTAAGGAAAGGAGTTTAAGGAGTGGGTAGGAAGGAAAGGGGTTTAAGGGGTGGGTAGGAAGGAAAGGGGTTTAAGGGGTGGGTAGGAATCTGGGGTTCAGTGTGTCCTGGTCATCCACCTTTGAGACCTAGACAAACTTCACCCCATGAACCCGGGCACCCCTGCTAAATCACCAAACGTAGCGAACCACTTGGGGTGACCTATGGCAGAGGTGTTGGTTATCCAATAAAGGTTCCCGGGGCGGCGGTACCCATTCCCGCCTCCCAAATTGAAATTGCTGCGAACAAGTGTTTCACGCATTCTACATATTGCGATTCATTAGTAAATGATCTCGCATGACGAAGAACGATTCCAATCATTTTGTCAGCGCTGGAGACAATGATATGTGAAATTTGTAAGAGAAATTTACTTCGAAAATCACCCCAAGGTCTCGAATATTTTTTTTTGCGTGATAATTTTTTTTTATCAATGTGGTAGGGGAATAGGAATGTATCTTTGGATCTGAATACTGAATCTTTGGATCTGAACTGATCTTTGATACTGAAGGGTAACTTGTTCAGTTTCAACCATTTGACAAGAGAATCAAGATCATTCTGCAGAAATGGAATCAATGTGACTTTTAAAAGCACTGAAAAGTTTGATGTCATCAGCAAAGAGAAGATATTTTGTCGATGGTCTTGTCTTTATTGTTAATGAATAAAATAAAGAGGGGGGGTCCTAGGTTCGATCCCTGACTTAATTAATCGATTATGGCCAGCTTTATTAACAGAGCGACAATCAGAGGCTAATCCATTATGATGCCTTTTCATTAACTGATAAAGTCTCAAAAGTGGTGGGAATCAATTTGTTAGCCTAAAGAGGTATTTCACCATCCTTCTAATAGCTTATTCATACGATAACGAATATTAATAAATAAACAAATAAATACTTACAAAAGGTAAAAAACTCTGCTAACTTATCCTATACATAGCCACTATTTGTAGGTTCAAGTAATGAATAGCAAACTCAGACTTTTTAAATAAATAAATCTTTTTTAATTAATCGAAAATGTAAATTATCGTTATGATAACCTATGAGAAGGATGGTGAAATATCCCCTAAATTGTGCTTCAAATAGCACTATTGCATTTCACAGAATATATAATGTGTATTCCATCTAAATGTATACATTTTCATAAACTTATACCTTGTACTTACTTATTGGCCCACGGTGTATTTGCAATAGTACTAAATTGCGTTTTATAAAGCTACATTAATTCTAAATCAGTGATCCGGAAACATGATCTAATTATTTTAACAGCTTCGGTGGTAAAACCGACATTTAGTGCATTGTAAAATCAGATATTCACCAGAGTTTGAGGTAAGTTGGTTGGAGTATACAATTACCCATGTGTGTCCAGACAATAATAATTCTGGTTTTATTGTATACTTGATATAAAACGTCGATTTATCTGTCACTCAACATCACAATTGTTATATTTTCTAGCTATAAGCATGTGGGCTCAATTCTGTGTAGTGTTTGCAATCGCAGCGGTGAGAAAAAAATTCAAATCTAAAGCTTAATCAATATTCTTTCTGGTTTCATTTTAATTAAATGAAAAAATCAAACTATAAACAATTAGAATAGAAGTAAACATCATTTATCAAGATATGGTTTTAGATTTTCACGTCAAAAAGTATTAAAGTGATTTATTTTCGGATTATTATACCGTGTTGCACTACCTCCTTCTTTAGCCAACGTTTCAGACAGGGTTACAGTGTCCGAACGTTGGCAGATTGTGTGCCCTGATGATGGACACTGTAACGCTGGCCGAACGTTGGCTAAATAAGGAAATTGGTAACGCAACACGGCATAATAACTCAAAAATAAATCACTATGATCATTAAACAAATTGAATTAATAACAAATGAAAACAAATAACTTTGTGTACACCACTATTTAATTAACAATATCGACATGTTTCGAAAACTATGTTTTCTTCGTCAGGATAATAAGTTAATAAAAAATAACAAAAGATAAACAAATATAGACAAATAAGAACACAGACAAAATATTAGAAAGGAGAGGTGATTAATTACTTAAAATATCATAAAAAATAAATTAATTAAATGAATGAATAACGGTTGCGATATGAAACACATAAAACAGAAAATATCAGAAAATCAATTTTACAAACACAATTAAAATTTGGCAATTTAAAATATCCCAAACACTATCCAACCAGCTTTTATCCAATTAATTGAAAAATAATTCATTTTAAGCTAATTAAAAAATACGAATTAAATATCAAGGAAAAGGACGATATTATTTTTAACTAACCGGGGGTCCATAAATGAATGTATTTTTTATATATCCAGGAAAGACTTGTAGAAATTTTTAGAGTTAAGGAGCACCTAAGGTGGGTAAAATTTTATAATCGCTGGGAAAAATATTGTCTAACTGTCAAAATGAACAAAGCCTGTGAAAAAACATTTTAACAAGTTTCAAAAATTTTGAAACTTGTTAAAATGTAAGTGCATATTTTACCATCTCCCCTAACATAAATAGTTTTATTTTAAAATAATTAAATTAATCGAAGTGTTGTTTCAAAAAAATATTCGCATTAAGCATGTTAGCAGCTACTTTAAAAGATTACCATTAAAGTGTTTGTGTAATAATAATTTTGCGGAATTCGCCAATCAAATTTTCGAAACAAGTCATTTCTTTGACATTAAAATTTTTACATGCAAAATACAATGGGATTCCAGTCAATTAAATATTATTAATAACAATAATCATCTCAATCTCCATTCTATTTGTTTTCACTATCTAACAATATCTTAATTAATAATTTATATTGTTTTTATTTAGACAACTTGATTCTGATGATTTTATTATTAATTTAAAAAAAAAGATTATGTTATAGAAATAGGAAAATTATTAATTAGTTTTTAATAATAATAACTAATAATTAATCGCCGCATGATCTGTACTTTATGTATTCTTATACGTATTAATTTTCAGTGAACGATTTTTTAAAATTTGGATTTGCATCCAAACCTCAATCTATGAGGTTACAAGATGCTGACATCTTGTACCGTCATGTGGGTGTACTTAAAGGTACCTAATTAACATCAGAAATCATTGTAATGAACATGTGTATTCTTAAAATAATTTTAATAATCATTACAGGTATCTCTAGGTCAAGATTGCACAGCACCTCCTCCGATTGTAAGTATTTTAATGAGTTTCTTTAGTTATTTATTTTCTTAACAAATCAGATTATTCTTTACATGTAAAAGTTTACGGTGACATATAATGCTTTTATAATTAAGATTAATTTGCATTTTCTGTTTATCAGCAAGATGAATGCTGCGTGGGGATGCCAGAATACGTGACCAACGCCATGATAGAAGAATGTGACAATGATGAAGACCAGTCGCCAGTAAGTTGATAAAAACTTATTATTAAAACATAGTATCTTGTCTACAGTGGCGGTCCGTGACTTTAAAGTGAGCTAGATCGCTAAAATTAAAAAATACGACATTATAAATATTGTAGCTGAATGCAGTTTTTTTTTCCAAAATATTTTTTTTTCATAAAGATTTTTTTTTTATTTTGCCTCGTCAGATTGACAAAATCTTCATACAAAAATTTAAATCCAACAACATCCATAATTTCGTATTTTTCAATCTTTAGCATTCTTGATTGAATTATTGACGGCCGGCGTAGTCCAGCGGTAAGGCTCTTGACTAGCATTCCGAAGGTCGCGGGATCGAATCCCGGCGTGGCAAAAAAATTTTATTTGATTAATTTGTGTAATATCACAATTTATTAATTTAAAATAATATAAAGTATATTTGCGGAACGTTCCAGAGTGGAAGATTCAGAATTGATAAGTTGCTTGAAATGGCTTTGGCCGTGTTTGGCGACCAGATCTGAATAGCCAGGAACTTCCCACCTTCTTATTCCCCATCTCCTTCCCCTCCCAACTGCCTTCAGCCTCACAACATACCCCAATTGGGGATGCCAGTCTCACTGGTTCCAGACGAGAGCAGTTAAGACTTTAAGCGGTACTAAGCGGTATTCATATAAAAAATAATTTTAAAAAATTCTAGCTGACGAAAAGTCTAGAACCACCGTCACCTGTCTATAAAAAATGTTTTAAGTCTCAGATTTGATGACTTAAACAGGGCGTTCGACTTTGAGTGATGGGCGTTCACTAAGTCAACACCAGATTCAACAACACTGCCACCACAAGAAAATTAATATAACACTATTTCTATTTTTTTTTTATGGAAGAGTTGGTAGAAGCTGCACCCCGGATGGAGTACCTAAAGGTCGCCAGTTCCAGCCTCGTTCCACCAGTTCCTATCCTCAAAAAGACCCTCCGCACAGCATCCCAATGACATAGGCCCTGAGGGAAATTATTTTTCTCAGGGCCTTCTGTGTGGAGTTAATGTAAAAAAAGTCGCACTCTTTTTACTCTCTACTTTTTATTTTGATAAAAAAAAAAAGAAAACAAAAATAGACAAACTTTTTTTTTGTCTTTCGTACAAATAATTACTAAAATACAAGTAGCAAATCAAATCAAATAAAATAAAGAAAGTAAATATACATCTCATGAATAAAGAAAAAATATTTATGAAATTTGGTGGTACTCATTGAAGCACTCAACGCACAAAGCAGGTTTATCTGTGCAATCAATACAGTGGTCAGATCAAATCCTTCTTCCTCTTCCTTTTTTCGTGTATAACCGGCATCTCTTGCACTTTATCCTTTCAGAAAAAAATAAAAAAAAAACAAACTTATCGTGTACTTTTTTCATTGGCGCTTTACAACAATAACCTATTTTTTTTTTTGAAAACCAATTGCTGTAAAGTGTTGGTGCAATTGTCAACAACGACGTCAGCTACGAAAACAACCATTCGCCGTGAGCATGTGAGTGCCGGCAGGAAACTGATGTTTGTGCAGACATACTACTCAAGGCTCGGGCCGGAGCCGCCGGCAACCAGTGCAAGGCACCGAATGGCTCCGATCGGAGTCACCGGCTGCGAACCTGTTAATCAAATCTTTTTTTTTTCTATGTAGGCATTGTTCCATTTTATATTCTTTGAAGTTGTTAATATTCTTTCGTTCGTTAAAATTACTGTTACGTTATTCGGGACTGAAGAAATGCTTATATTAATGCGGGTTTTGAAGATCCCCGGATAATATATTATTATTATCCCGTCGGGGTCACCAGTTTGGAAAGGTGGTGACCAATTGATCCCGTCGGATTCACCAGTTTTGAAAAGTTTGGAAAAGATGGTGAATTGTGTATTTTATTCTGACTTGGATTGGCAGCTTACAGCTTTTCCGAGCAGTGTAAACTGAGATGCGTGTGTAGGGAGAATGTGCCAATAAGAACTCTTGATTATGCGGTCAAATTTATTAATAATAAAACTTGGTACAAAATTAAATTTGTCGCGACTCGAGTAACACAGGAGAGGATGTAAAGCAGCCGAAGCAGGGGAACGCGAGAACCGGAATAATTTTGCAATCTCATGCGCTCGCCCGGAGAGCGACTCTCGGGGATACCAGTCGGTAAAATTTATTTTTTATAATTTTAAGGTTGTTCAGCCATATTATGAACAACGACCGAGTATAATCCTTGGTTGAAGATTACGGAGGTTCTTCTTCCATAAGTCAGAGCCGACTTACAAAAAAACATCAACTATGAATGAGTTTCGGGTACTTGCACCGGTGTACACGGGATCAATGCTACTACCTCCTTCGATCAAGCTACGTTTAAATACCTGTAAAACATACTCAGCTTGCCTACATTGCGTCTGCGCATTAGAGATGGCAATCAGTTTGTTAACGACAGATTATCAATCAGACAGACTGTCCTCCTTTTTACATAATCAATTGACGACCTTCGTAGTCGAGGGGTAAGGCTCTCGTCTCGCAATTCGGAGGTCACGGGTTCAAACCCCTTAAATTTTATTTGATTAGTTTGTGTTGTTTGACTATTTATTCATTAAAAATAATTTGTAGTGTATTTGCGGCACATTTCAGAGTGGAAGATGCTTTCTTTCAGAATTGAAACGTTGCTTTAAATGGCTTTAGGTTTTGTGACCAGATCTGATTACCCAGGTACCCCTCCCACCTCTCTTTTCCCATCTCATTCTCATTACCTTTAACCTAACTTACCCCAATTGGGGAGGCCATAGTCTCACCGAATCTAGACGGTTGGGGACAGTTGAGACTCGTGTGCGGTATTTAAATTAAAAGAGGTTTATTTATGGTGTTTTGGAACTCCAGTCTAGAAGTGGCTGCCAAATTCAATAACGATATTTCTTTCAGTGCGACGTTGCAACTTGCTTTTTGAAGAAATCCAACTTCATAGGGGCGGACGGAAAGATCGACAAGGCAGTCATCAAGAGTTACGTGCAGACAACCATGACTGCTGAATGGTCAGGTATTATCGGGGGCTCCTTGGATCAATGCTTTGCTGAAAGTGCGGCTGCGAAGTGCGAGGCTCAGACCTTCCTTCCCTGCATCACTTTTGCTATGATGAAGGTATTTAAAAATTTGTGTTTTATATTTTCTTTGTTTATCTTCTATATATACATATAAAATTAATGTATGCATGCCTGCTTGCTTGTTTGTTTGTTCTTTATGCTATATTAAGCATAGGAAATGTTTGAAATATTTAAAATATCTTCTTTCCACGCTCGCGAAGGTTACTGGACGTGGTTGGAATTTCAACGATTCATATAAAAAAGTTCAAATGTTTGTATGGAAAAAAAATAATAAAATACATACTATAACTATTTTTTTTATTTTTTACTAGCTTTCACCCGCGGCTTCGCTCGTTTGGTATTAGGGGAAAATTACTGTAGCGCTTGCACTTATCAATTCTTCCAAAATAGATCGACAGCAAATTGTTTCAAAGCAAATTACCTAGGTCTAGATCTGGATACTTATTCATTCACTTGTATGTGTTCGATGATCATACAACTTTTGGTGAAAACCCCATTGGATTGGCTCGTTCTCACCTTTAAAAAAATCCCTAATTCGTTATCACTGTTGTGGTAGCATTCAGGAGCCATGTGCCGTTTTTTGTTAGTTTAGGTAGGTACTAACTAGTTTTTACGTGAACAGTAGACTTCGCGTCCAAAAATGATGTTTCTAATATTATTACTAAAACAAAACCAAAATTTCCACTGAAATCACAAGACTTGTGAGTGGACACTAAGTACCTGCTTACGTAATTACAAACCATGTATTAAATTTTGTGTTAATTTTTTCTAAATTTTAAATATGGAATTACACATTTTTTCCAAAGAAACGTCACTATCATAAGGTATACCCGTTCAAAAATAATAAAATGGAGATATATGTAAATACGAATGTTAGAGAGAGCGAGCTAATATTAAAAACGATAATTTTTAAGCGAAAATTGTGCAAATGTTTAATTTAACACGGTTCGTTTAAAATAGAGCAAAAATCTCGTTGAGGTTTTCTAAAACAACCTTAACGAGAATTTAAGGAATGTTTACATATATATAACTTGTAAAATAACTTTAAAAAACGCGCTTATAATAATTTTCGATGTTTTCGGTGTAGTTTTAAGAGCCATTAACCAGCGGCCGAGAATTTAAATTTCGTCGAACGATGATCTTGCGATCGTACCCTTGTAACGGTACAGGGCAGTTCCGATGAGAAAGTTTAATTTTTCTCCATAACATAATAACTCAATATCGATTTTATTTCATTCCAAATTTGCTTTGAGAAATACCCACATTCAAAAATGCTCAAACTCGTGATGATAAAACTTTTAAAATTATGTACTTTTTCTAATTATTTTTTGATCATAAGGATTTACAATTTTTCAGTAATGTCTAAGTAAAATAAGATAGTAATTTTTTGACGTGATAACGTCTTATAAATCGATGAACGCCGTGCTGCATTCACGAAAAAGCATGACTCTTTGTCACGTTCCGGTGCAAGCGAAAGCGCGGAACAAGCGTTCGGCCTAAGCGTTCGGCTTGTGACGCATCTACCTCTCTTCCACTCCATCTTTATTATATGACGTTACCACGTAAAATTATCGTCCGTTAACCGACTTTACAGAGAACCAATTTTTTAAAAATATATTAGTTTGTAAGACCGTAAATAAACAGACAAACTGAAGTCACAAAACAAGGGCGCGGATCTTTTTTTAATGATTTTATTTGAACTAAAATAAAAATTCTGAAAAGTTTGTTTCCAAATAATTTATTGATTTATTTTACTGCGTGATGAAATGTATGTTGTATAATACAAAATTTTGTTTGAATATTCAACAAATCTGCCAACGACCTATGGTAAAACCTTATTGTACTAAAAATAAACATTTTTTCTCAAAATTTAAAAAATAGTGTTAATAGATAAAAGAACAGCCTTTCGAAAACAATTTGAAAAGAGTAAATATGTTTAAATTTGATTTAAAAATGACATATTTCCGATTTGTCTAGTTATTTCCTCTTAAGCTCGATAAAGTTGCAGAAGATAAATTGAATAAATTGCCTGATGAATTGAAATGAAATGTTCAAAAAAATTGTACTTAATAAAAATTGTACCTTTGCATTTTTTCAGAACTGTCCAGCAGCCTCTTGGAGACAGACTGCAGACTGCACATCCCTCAAAACATTCGTTGAGAAATGTCCTGTTCCATATGGCTCTTTCTGAATTTAACTTTGTACACCAAACCTTTTGTAATAAATTAGCCAAAGTTATTTAAATATAAGAGATGTGCTTTCGGCAGTTTTTACAGGGTGGGACTGTGCTTCCTGGTGTCGCCGATATTGTTAACCAATACTACTGCGCACCTTAAAAAATCAACTAAATGAACGAATTCATTCCATATTCAAACTATAATGTTAACTAATACTACTGCACACCTTAAAAAATCAACTAAATTCTGTATTCACACTAGTATGTTTGCGGCACGTTCCAGAGCGGAAGATCCTCTCAGTATCGCCCTGGTGTAAGACCACCATTCAGAATTGAAAAGTTGCTTGAAATGGCTTTAGCTGTGTTTGGTGACCAGATCTGAATAGCCAGGTACTTCCCGACCTTCCTCTACCCCACCTCTTTCCCCTACCCACTACCTTCAGCCTCACAACATACCCCGATTGGGGATGCCATAGTCTCACTGGCTCCAGACGGGAGCAGTTGGAACTCTTGTGCGGTATTAACTGTAAAAAAAAAAGGATCATTAGATAGTAGTCAGCCGACAGTCGGACGGCCATTATAGCATATCTCTTGTATGTCAATATCTTTGAAATTTACAATAATATTTTCGTGCACAATACCTGATTATGTACACATGTTTTTTTTATTTAAAACAAGAATATTTATTTTTGTGATTAAATTACTACATTGTGCATGGACATGGAAAATACACACTATATACAAAGCCCCTAACCTTTTTATTAACATCTAAAACCCTTTGATAAAGTCATACAAAATATTAGTAGGTGGTATTTAGTACTTACATTAAATTGTTTTCAATTTGGGAGGCCGCCACACCGGGAACCATTTATTGGATAACCAACACCTCTGCCATAGGTCACCCCAAGTGTTTCGCTACGTTTAACATAGGTGCCCGGGTTCGTGATGTGAGGTTTGTCCGAGTCTTGGCGGCGGTTGCATTTACCCATCTGTTGTGGGGTGGGCTGAATCGAGAGAGATAAAAAAACACGTTAAACCAGACTCCAGCGTGGTTCTGTAATTTTTTTAAAACCAATTATTTAAAAAAAAAACTACCCGACCATTACGCCGTTTCCCAGCAGGGGTAAGTAGAGAAGATGTACCAAAATATAACTCTATCTCAGAACGTACTCCTTGCTTTATTCATATTCATACATGGGTAACTACTCTTCTGTAATAATTCTTGTTCATTAGCCAATTGTTAGACACCAATTACAGACCGCATCACTGTCAATAATTTGCAATCAATTATTTGCAATCAATTATTTGCAGTCAATTATTTGCAATCAATAGAGACCGGGAGGAATGGCAACACTAGCTTTGACGAAGCTGTGTGAATTATGCACACTGTGGTTCACGCTCATACTGCGAAACTTTTGGGGGGTGATTATTTAAGAAAAAAAAACTTCTTAATTTAACATTAGTGCACAAATAAAAAAAGATAAATTTCTTAATTTTTCCACTATTTGCAAAATATCATTAATTCTCAAATTGTGACATTTTTGACAGCTTTTAAGAGTTTTTGCAATGTTTAAAAACTTTTCAGATGTATTGTCTTGTGTTCGTAATCCAAAAATCTTCGCGAGGGTGGAAAGAAGGTATTTTGGAAGTTTCAAACATTTCATATGTTTAATATAGCAATGCATAGACAACTCAATCATAGACAAATCAACATATAAACATTAATTAATTTTTATACATATCTAATAATTAATAGTTGCTGTTATATGCCTTCGAGGGTAGAGCAGGTCAAATATTTCAATGTTCTGAATAAAATAAAATAATAAAAAACAGAAATTAATTTTTGTGCTTACAAATACTCCAATACCAAACTAATAGGTAGATACTAAATAAGAATCTATGCTTTTCCGACAAGAATCGAAATTGCCCTCTTACGGAATTTTCTGGAACTTTCTTCGTGATCAATTTTCTGAAGTCTTTATAATTCATCCGATAGATGGCGCAATCCAATATTTCGGTATTTTTAAGCATTATTTAAAGTACAGCGTTCGCCAACGACCATACCATGTTGAATACACCGGTTCTCGTCTGATCACCGAAGTTAAGCAACATTGGGCGCGGTCAGTACTTGGATGGGTGACCGCTTGGGAACACCGCGTGCCGTTGGCCCGTTTTTTTTCTTTGTCCAATATTATTAAATTAAAACCAACGATTCGCCTGAGTGGTTAATTTTTTAAAGTAAAACTACAAAATAGTTAACCGCTCAATAACGGAGGCCTTCACAAGTAAATAAACTAAACCACTCTATTTGTTGTTGAATAACAGTTGCAAAACATCTAAGATACGCTTTGGTGAAGAATCATCAATAAATCAAAATTGAAAAAATCCTTTAAAATGTTTCAGCTTTGTTCATCGATCTTTTTATGTGTATACCGCACAAGGGTCCCAACTGCTCCCGTCTGCCAGTGAGACTATGGCATCCCAAATTGGGAGATTTTGTGAGGCTAAATGTAGTGGGGAGGGGAAGGAGATGGGTAAGAAGAAGGTGAGGAAGTATCTAGCTATTCAGATCTGGTCACCAAACACGGCTAAAGCCGTTTCAATTCTGAATGGTGTTCTTACATCAGGGCGACAGATTCTGAGAACGTGCCGCAAATACACTATATGTTTTTTTAATTAAATTGTGAAATAATACAAATTAATCAAATAGAATTTATTTGTGAACGCCGGGATTTGATCCCGCTACTTTCGGATTGCGAGCCAAAAATTCATCCATCGGTACAGATCTTCTCAACAATCTTCTCAACATGCCTCCCATTGGTGTGCTTTGTGTAACTTTAAGTGATCAGCTCAGGCACGGGGCTCTCTCGAAGCCCGAGTCAAGTTAACCTTCAGAAGCTGGGCGTACTGTATAGGGCTACACATTCAACAAATCGCAAGTGCGCCCCACTGTTGAATTTGGCATCCACTTCTGGTCTGGAGCCCCAAAATACCTGAAAAACCCCTTGATTCTGCGCAAAAACGAACGATCCGTTTGATAAATAATTCGGATTGCAATATTTGTCTGGTAGGTAGGTATGCTGTCCTTAGCAATAAATATAAACCTTATAATGACTTTTTTACTATAAGCACAGGCGTCGCGTCGGGTGGGAATGCCGTCCTTGTTCTTCCGGTATTATAATGGAGGATGCTACGAGGAACTGACGTCATTGATCCCCTCGGCACCGGTGCATAGTCGGGAAACACGCCAAACGCGCGCTTAACATATATGTTTGTTGAAATATATATACATAAATAATAAATTATCGAAGAAAGTATAATACATTAATAATACATAAGATCATACCTAAGAGTTGTTAAACTCCTTTGAGGGTAGAGTCTAACGTAGAGTCGGTCAAATATTTAAAGTTTCTGATTAATAAATAAAAAAATTAATAACAGAAATTAATTTTTTTGTGTTTACAAATACTCCAATATCAAACTAAAAGAAAAGTACTAAATCTTAAGAATCTAAGCTTTTCCGAAACGAATCGAAATTGCCCTCTTACGGAATTTTCTGGAACTTTCTTCGTGATCAATTTTCCTAAGTCTTTATAATGCATCCGATAGATGGCGCAATCAAGTATTTCGGTAGTTTTTTTTTTTTTGTTTTAGGCAATTCACCCTGGAGAGAGTGCTTTGTGCCGGTAATATTTAAAATGGATAAGAAATTTCGGTTAATCTAATGGGAAAATAATAAAACAAATTAAATATTGGACTCATTTAGATCACTAAAACAAATTAAATATTGAATTCATTCAGGTTAATAAACTTACATAAAGCTGTATGAACACGAGAATTGTTAAGAGATAAAAGGTATGAAATGTTAAGGGGGGACTGGTGTGTGATTTTAATAAGCCGGCGGTATATGTTCTTGAAAGATGAATGGTTTTTACAGATAACTCGTCTCATGCCGTTCGATCACCGGTGATCAATCGACGCAAACCAAAATAATCACTAAAAAATAATTTTGTTATGCGATTTTAACCCTTATGTATAAAGAAAACGTGTGAAGAAGAAGGTCAGAATCGCTTGGGGCATTCTTGTTCATAAGGTATAAGATACCATGAACCCACCTAGAGCAGCGATATAATTTCTTTGAGATTGTTTATGACACGGCCTGCGAGGCTGCGCGTCGCCCGGCTGGACAAAATGGCGGCTGTGAAGTCTCGCGTCGCGGGCGACGAAATGATCGTAAAACGTATAAATTCATCGAATAAACGCAAGTAATATTGTTCTTATGTATAGTTTAGTATTCAAGGAATGTGTTTCAGTAAAGATTACATAAGATAGCATAAAAATTAACCTGCAAAATATTACGTAAAAGTCAAAACATCGCGAAATTTTTTCGTTTTTTCCGTGTTATTTGAAACGTAGTAAAAAGTATAAATTCATTGAATAAACGCAAGTAATATTGTTCTTATGTATAGTTTAGTATTCAAGGAATGTGTTTCAGTAAAAATTACATTAGATGGCATAAAATTAACCTGCAAAATAATACGTTAAAGTTGACGTTTTTTCGTTTTTTCCTGGCTCGTCAGGGGTTCGATTAATAAAAAAAAATTATATAAAATATAACGGTAAGAATTTATTTTGAAAACGTGGTCGAGGGTTTCCTCTTCCACACCGCACTGGCAGAACGGATCATCTAAAACTCTAATTCTAGACAAGTGAGATGCAATTGAACAGTGGCCAATTCTCATTCTCGAGATACATGAAATGAATCGTTTTGAAAGTTTTTTACCGTGAAACCATGGCTTAGCAGGGATATGGTTTTGAATTCCCGCATAGAAAGATCCAGTTCTTATTTTGGAGACTGCCCAATTTTCTTCCCAGGCACGAGTCATATTAGATTTAAGAATCGGAAAGACATCGGATATAGGAATTCTAAAATTTAGTGGGATAGTTCCGGAATCTGAACCAGATTTGGCGAGAAAATCGGACATCTCATTACCCTCGATACCCAAATGGGCAGGGACCCAGGCCAATATCGTCTCAAACCCAGATTCACTAAGAGAATTGAGAAGATTTTTTATTTTACATATAATATTGTCTTCCGGATAACGTAAAATATTTGACCTAATTTTAGTTAGAGCACTTAGCGAATCAGTACATAATAAGGCTCGATGAATGTTGAGAACCTGGATTTGATTTAGCGCTTGTTCAATTGCAAAGCATTCGGCTGTAAATATGGAAGCTTCTTTCGGTAATTTATAAGTGAGATTGATGTTGAATTCTGGACTATATATAGATGCTCCACATCTTTTATTTTCAAATTTGGAACCATCCGTGAAAAGGATGGAAAATCCAGGGAATTTCGAAGCCACTATGCTTTTAAAACAATCATCCACATTTTGAAATTTATTTGGGGAAGATAAAATATTCTTCCGAAAGACTGATGTTATTGTGTTCGGCATAAAAGTGATTGCCTTAAATGGAATATTGTATATAGGAAGATTGGGAACTTCTTGAAGATATTGGAAAGAAGATGATAGAGAATTATAGAGATGAAAACTTTTAATTAAGAGAGGAAAACATTGTTTTTCTCTCAATCTTTTGTTAGAATTCAAATTAACACTTAACCTATTAAGACTTTGTTTAATAGGATGATGTGATAACGATAAAGCCTTGAAAATATATTTATTGGCAAGGAATTGCCTTCTGAAATATAATGGAGGCTCCACACATTCCACCTGAAGAGCATTAATTGGAGAAGACTTCATAGCTCCAATAATCATTCTGAGGGCTTTTGATTGAATTCTTTCCATTTTCTTATCTAGATATTTAGGGAGTGGGTCAAAAAGGAATGAGCCATAATCCAAGTGGCTCCGAACTAGGGAATTATACATTAATTTAAGAGTGGTAGGGTGAGATCCCCACCATACTCTGGAAACTGCTCGCATCATATTAAGTCCCTTTTCACACTTTGTAGAAATTATCTGAATGTGTGGAAGCCAGGAAAGTTTATGGTTCAAAAGAAGACCAAGGAATTTGATTTGAGTAGCGGTTTGTAGAGGCACATTATCAAAAGAAATTGAGAATTGGGGAATTTTTCTTTTGCGCGTGAAAGCCACGACCCTTGTTTTAGATGCCACCAGATTCATCCCATTTATTGACAACCAGCTTTTAATATATTGTAAAGCCAAATTCATTTCCTTAGCTGCAAGAATAATATTTTTATGTAACAAATATATAAGGATATCATCCGCAAAGTAAAGACGCTTGATAGAAAAAGGAATTACTGAGTCTAGGTCGCTTATATAAATATTAAACAACAGAGGACTAATAACAGAACCCTGGGGCAAACCTCTCCATAGTTTGCGCCTTAAGCATTTAGAGGAAGACTCAATAATAATGGACCTATCTGAGAGCAAATTAATAATAAATTGGACTAATTTCGGGGGGATTTGTTTTTTAATTAGCTTTTCTTTCAAAACATTCAGTAAAACATCATCGTAAGCTGATGAAAGGTCAAGGAATGTGGCCAATGTATAAGAATTTAGGGATTGGGAAACTCGGATATCAGTTGTGAACAAACTTAAATTATCCATTGTAGATTTCTTTTTCCGAAAACCATACTGATTTGGTGAGATAATATCTTGACTTTCAACAAACCACTCTAATCTGTTCTTCATCAAACGCTCCGCTACTTTCATCAAACATGATGAAAGAGCAATAGGCCGATAAGACGAAATTTCAGATGGATTTTTTCCAGGTTTTAAAATGGGAATGATTTTTTGAGTTTTCCAATCATCCGGAATTAGTCCTGTTTCAAACATATTATTAATAAGAGATAAGAAATATTCAACCGCCATATCAGAAAATGATTTAATGAAACTATTAAGTATTCCATCGGGACCCGGAGCAGAGTCAGAAAGGGTTCTTATTACTAGTTTCATCTCATCAATGGAGAAAGGAGCATCTAGCCAGTTAGAGTGAGATGGATATGGCTTAATAGAAGGCATTTCTTCACATCCGGCCACTGATGGGGGGGCTATTTTATCCGCAAATCCTATAAGAATTTCTTCTGATATATGCTTGGTACTCGGCGGAGAATACGATGATCCGAATTTTTTTAAGCTAGACCAAACTGAAGATTGGGGAGTTTCCGGAGACAGGTTCTCACAGAACTTCCGCCATCCAGCGCGTTTTTTATTTTTCAAAATTCGTTTGGTTTCTGCCTGGGCTTTTTTAACTGATAAAAAATTTTCTAGTGTCATACACTTACGAAAAGAGGAAATTGCTTTTTTACGAGAGTTGACGGAGCGAGTGCATTCCTCGTCCCACCACGGATTAGAGTGTTTTATTTTAATGTTCGCATTGCGTTTCGGGATGGATTTTTCTGCTGCATTTATAACCATAGAGGGAAACGTCTCACATTGCAATCTGATGTCTCCCGGGGACGATTTTTTTTTTTAAATTAATAAGGTTATCTAGTTCAGAAGAGAAAGTGCTCCAATTCGCATCATTTATTCTAAATTTGAGATTATTTTTAACTGGTGGAGGATAAGTGTTAGATTGATGTTGGAATCGGATTATAATTGGAAAATGATCACTAGAGAGGGGATCGTTTAGGATGTCCCAAGAGCATTTAGATGCTAACGAATATGAACAAAGAGATAAATCAACAGCACTTTTCCGTTGATGAGGGGGGGTGAATCTGGTTGGAGATCCGTCATTTAAAAAACATAGGTTATGGGTATCAATAAAATCTAAAAGATTGCGGCCAGAACGGTTTGTTATTTTGCTACCCCAAGAAGGGGAATGTGCATTAAAATCTCCAAGGATCATAAAAGGGGAACAAATCTGGGTTAAGATTGGTGCCCATTCATTTTCAATAAAAGTAGTAGAGGGAGGAATATATATTGATAATATTGTGATATCAGATAAGACAGCTGCTATTATCTGGATATCGTCGGAGGGAGTATGTATATTAATTTGTTTAAACGAGATAGAATTATGGATTATCAGAGCCGTGCCGCCTTTACCATCCGGTCTGTCGTGTCTGAGACAATAATAACCCGGAATTCTTAAGTGAAAGGAGGGTTTTAACCACGTTTCAGAAATGGCGGCCACTGAAACGTCGTGTTCGTCGAGTAATTGAATTAGGTCAGATTTGTTAGCGAAGAGGCTTCTACTGTTCCACTGAAGAATTTTGTTCAGTTTCGAAGTCATTGGGGAGGCAAGATAATAAAGATTTAATGTAATCGGCAGCGTTGGACGGTACAGTATTGTTGTTTGTAAGGATAGAAATTAAAAGGGTAATTAAAGTTTGTATAAAAGAATTATTATTCAATATTTCGGGGAGAGCAGGAGGGGATGTATTACTATTAATGGCACACCCATTGGGGGTCCGAGATTTGGCATTCCCATTCGGGCTGGTCAAAATATTATTCAATTGTTTTTTATCAAGGTAAGGAGTATATTTTGGGTTGGGTTTGACTGGCTTGAGAATGGTTTCTCTGTGAGAAGAAGACGTTGAATTTAAAAAGGTGGTTGATTGGAAAGGAGCTGAGGACGATGTCATCTCTGCGAAAGATTTTTTCGCAGGAGAGAATAACTTTGAGGCCTGGAAGTACGAAATGTTGTCGGTAGCCATTTTATGTTTTATGTTCCTCTGTCTTGTCAATTCCGGACAGGCTAGACTGACCGCGGTATGTGCACCCGAACAGTTAATGCAAATGGGATTATTGGAAGATTTTGGACATTGATCAAATGGGTGACCTTCTCCGCAAAAGTAACAACGTGGAGGGGAGCGGCATACGGATTTTGTATGTCCAAACCGGCAGCAATTGAAGCATTGAACAGTTGGAAATTTATAAACTTCGACGGGAAGCGAGGTATAATAAATAAACACACGAGACGGAAGGGATTGTCCCTCAAATGTAACAACAACAGATTGGGAAGGTTTCCAGATCTTGTTTCCATCAGTAGAATCCTTGTAGTTCAGTCGACGTGCTTTTATTACTTTCGGGGTTCCTTGGGAATTATTCAAAGCATCAACAATTTCAGCCTCTGGGATACCGTGGGAATTCCTCGAACAAGACCCATTCTCGTAAGGTTAAATGACGGGATGAACGATTTATATTTATGTTTTGAGAGTGAGTCAATTTTTTTTACAAATCCATTTGCGGAAGCGGCAGTATTAAACTCGATAGATAATTTATATCGCCCTTCCGGTTTAATTGAACCATTAACAATACCAAGGTTATTATTTTTTGAGTCAAATAAGAATTTTCCAAAATCTAAAGGATGAATAAGTTTTCCTTGTTCAGTTCTCTGAACAATTACGATAAAAGGACCGGAAGCGGAAGCAGGATAAAGTAAGTCATTACTTTTTGTATTATCGCTAGCTAAAGTACTTGTCTGGGTGTTACTATTGGGGTTAAGGTCGTTAGAGGTCGAGGTTTGTTGAATCGGCGGTATAGATTTAACTTTCGATGGGATGAAAAGGCTATGCGATGGTCGTCGTTTACGAGATGGAAGCGTAATAGAAGCCTGGCTAGTGTTAGATTCCGAATCAGAAAAATCTAATATCGATCCTGGGTCGGGAGGTCTATCTTCGTCTTCCTCCATTATATAAAAAAAAAACTTAACTTTTAAAAATTAAACTGAAAAAATAATACGCAGTCTATTTCATTGACTGTACAAACAAAAACGGATTAACCGTAAGTAGGAATGCAAACAAATAAGTATACGATAAACAGAATTAAATAAAATGTAACAATAATCTCTTATCTGTATGAGGCACGGGAACGGGCAAACGGCACTAAGCAATAGGTAAGGTACACACAACCACCGTTGACCGCGGCTCGAATCGGACTGATTTCGGTAGTTATAAGCACTATTTAAAATACAGAGTACGCCAACGACCATACCATGTTGAATACACCGGTTCTCGTCCGATCACCGAAGTTAAGCAACATTGGGCGCGGTCAGTACTTGGATGGGTGACCGCTTGGGAACACCGCGTGCCGTTGGCCCAATTTTTTTTTCTAACGTTGTCATTTTTTTATTTCGTATTCGGCATGCGTTGCAATGCCACATTCAAAGAAATAAATTGTTTCTCTCTGCACGTCCTTTCCCGTGCGTCCCCTTCCCCTCCCGCGTTCCCCTTCCACCTTCTCCGCCTTCTCTCACCTCTCTCCCGCTCCCCCGTCCCGCCAACCCCCCTCCAGCGTTCCATATATTCAGTCCCAGTACGTTCAGTTTTCAAACAGCTCGGGTGCCACCTATTACAATTTTCTTAATTCAAATTTTCATTTTTGTATACTATAAGAACAATCAAATATTATAAAAACAATCAATCAAATTTGGTACCTAACGTAAGTACCTATTTAAAATATGGATAATTCTTGATTCGATTCAAATTATTACACAAGTACTTCAAATTAATCGATTAATTAAAGTATTTTGGCCTCCGTGGTCCCGAGGCAAGACTCTCGACTCACAATCCGAAGGTCGCGGGTTCGAACCCGGCGTGCGCAAATAAATTTTATTTGATTAATTTGTGTTATTTCACAATTTATTCATTTAAAATAATATATGATATATTTGCGGCACGTTCCAGAGTGGAAGATACTAATAGTATCGCCCTGGTGTTAAGACCACCATTCAGAATTGAAACGTTGCTTGAAATGGCTTTAGCCATGTTTAGTGACCAGATCTGAATAGCCAGGTACTTCCCCACCTACCTCTTCCCTATCTCCTTCCCCCCCCCCACTACCTTCAGCCTCACAACATACCCCAATTGGGGATGCCATAGTCTCACTGGCTCCAGACGGGAGCAGTTGAGACTCTTGTGCGGTATTTCATGTAAAAAAAAAAAAAAATTTTGAAAATTGAATTTTTATTAAACAATCATTGTTTCATAAAAAGTCATTCTCAAATTTATGACAGTTTCGCAAGAATTTTTGTAATGATTAAAAAACTTTTCAGATGTATTGTCATAAGGTTGTAATAATCAAGAAACCTTTGCGGGGGTTTAAAGAAGGTATTTTGAAAGTTTAAAACATTTCCTTTGCAATAAAGCAATTCACAGATATCTCAATAATCCACAAACACATTTTGATTTATATTTATATTAAATGATTTATATATATAATTAATAAGTTACGAATTCAGCTGTCAGTGGGCCGCCATCTTGAGGCCCACGCTTGCGAGTAGCGAGCAAAGTTGACCACCTTTCAACTTTTTTCGTAGATTGTCCACAATCTGCTAGTTAGCTAGTAATTCGATTACACTGAGCGTGTTTACTAACAGATAGTGAATTTCCCAGCTAGTAGCTTGTAAATTCGCTCATGCGCAGGCTTTAGATGCGTAGAGAAGGACACATTAGCTCAGTCGGTAGAGTTGCGCCCCGGCAAGGCGGAGGTCCTAGGTTCGAGTCCCAAATGAGACCGTATTTTTTTCTGATTTTTCTGTTCTCAGATTTCCGGATGAGTACCGCTAATATTGTCTTCATTTAATTAAGTAATGATTTTTTTTTGGAAACCAGTAATTTGGATAAAAGCCACTGTTTTTAATAAATTTATAGGGAATTAGGCACGTGTAGGGTGTTAAAGCCTCGATGACTTTTGTGATTACATTTGTAATGCTTTTAATGAAAGAACTCAAGTAGATGCCATTTACACAGATTTTCAAAAGGCATTTGATAAAGTTAACCACACTATATTATTACAGAAGCTTGATCAAATTGGAATACACGGTGATCTGTTTAGATGGCTTAAGTCGTATCTGGAAAACCAAACACAGTTAGTACTTATAAATGGACACGAATCACCTCCCATAATTGTAACGTCGGGTGTACCTCAAGGGTCCAATCTTGGCCCTCTGCTTTTTTTAATCTTCATTAATGACCTTGGCCCCATGTTACGCTGTGATTTTGTTCTATTTGCTGACGACCTTAAGATTTATCGCAAAATTTCCTCTGATTCTGACCATGTTATGCTTCAAAATGACCTTTGCACATTACATAACTGGTGTATTCAAAACGATATGTTTTTAAATATTGAAAAATGTTACATTATTACCTTTACCCGTAACAGAAGACCAAAGGATAATGCATATTTCATTAATAATGTTCGATTAAATGCAGTCACCACTATAAGAGATCTAGGAATTACTCTTGATTCGAAGTTTACTTTTAATGAACACATCAGTGATATCACGAGTAAATCTTTGAAAATGATGGGATTCATACATAGAATATCGAAACCTTTCAAAAATCCCCAATCCATTATAACCTTATACAACTCGTTGGTCAGAAGCAAATTGGAATATGGGAGTGTTATTTGGAATCCACATTATTTAAAATATTCAAAAGCCATTGAATCAGTACAAAAAAAATTCCTAAGACTTTTATAGCATGCATTTATGAAGCACTTGTCCGCAGCGTCTTGGAATACAGCTCCATTAATAGGGCCCCCTCTGAACGAAACCATATCCTTAAAATAGAAAGATTTCAAAAAAGGTTTATGCGTTACCTGTATATGAGGAGATATACATACTACCCAATCCTGTATCCATCGTTGTTCTTATTAGGAATGCTCGATCTTAATACATTAGAAACCCGCCGAAAAATATTTTTGGGTAAGCACTTTTTTAAGCTTATCTCCGGCATTGTACTGAATCCGCCCATGTTGAAGGAGATTAACTTATATGTTCCTAACGCGTACACTCATGGGAGATCCCACGCTTTTTTTTATGCTCCGAAAGCGAGAAATTCTTCCTATCAAAATGCGCCTTTACACAGAGCGATTAAACTGCTAAATTAATCTGTATTGAGCATCGACTTCTTCAATGTCACCTACAGAGAATTCAGTAACTCTCTTCTGACATACGTCACAAGATAGTGAAACTGCCCCAATACACTTTTTTCTTTAAATTTAGTAATCTTCTCCATAATATTCTGGTGTACGTTGGTAACTGTTCTACGGAGAACCTGATAAAATAAATAAATTTCACCAATATGAACTAAATATTCCAAATGGTTTGTCCTTAAAAACCCTAGTTTGAGCAGGCAGAGCTTCCTTTTTCTGTTAATTTATTTTTGTATCAAATAATTAAATAAATAAATACGTACATATTGTATTTAAATTAATATCGAATTCGTGAAAAGAAAAATATGAGTGTTCCATTTATTGTGTCGCAATGAAGGAGGCTGTGAAATATAGGAAAAGACAGATTTGCTTAACGAAGAACGCCATTTTATTCCATTAAAATGGCGCTGGCAAAATGTCACCAAAACTAGGTACTTTAAATGCACAAGATATGGAGTGAAAAGACATGAGTGGCGTAACGAAGACTGCCATGATGAGACTCATTCCGGCGCCGATTTCCCCCTTTTTCTACTTTTACGGTGTGGAAAATGAACATTTAAAGCCAGCGAAAGAAAGCGGATTGACGCTCTCAAAATTCATTCCAATGAACATGTTCTAAAGTGAGCCGATTTCAGAATATAAATATTGAAATATTTATCCTGTTTGCAGGAGAACGCCATATTATCTATATCTATACTAATATTATAAATGCGAAACTGCGTGTGTTTGTTTGTTACGCTTTCACGCATAACCCAATAAACCAATTTTAAAAATTCTTTCAACAATAGAAAGCTACATTATTTGCGAGTAATGGAGGCTGTATATAATGGTAAGTTCTGCCGTTATGAAATTATAAATATTAATATATTATATTTGTTATACGTTTTCTGTCGCTAACAAAAGCGAGTTTTTGCTAACGCCAGAAAAAAATCGTTTCCATGAAAACGATGTTGATATATTTGTGTGCTCTATGCTGGTAGGTACTCAGCCCCCTACCTACTGGTCGGCAACTGCTCCAGAAAGTTCAAATATGTTTCGTTTTTTTTTGGACAAGCATATGTTTTGGAATAAATGTCAGATGAGAGTTCCTACATTAAAAATATAATTCTTAACGATTATAAAGACTGAATAATAAATGGTGTAATTTTTATTATATTTACAAACTTCCAAAATTTATTTAAAAATAAACATCCGAAATGTTTGTAAGCGCATAAATTCCGAACGAATGAACAAAATTGGATAATTCTTTTTTTCTTTGAGCTAAAGCATTATGAAATTTAGATGGCAGGCGAGATGTTTGAAAACTGAATGTAATGGAATGCGGGAAGGGTTGGGGGTGGGGGGAGGGGGATAATTGAATTTACCGTAATACCATGCGAGCGAAGCCGCGGGGAAAAGCTAGTAATATATATAGGCCGAAAGCTTCTTGAAGAATTTGTATCGCGTCTTGACCATAATCTTTTACAAGAAATATGGAGTATGAACAAGAATATTTTTTCAGCAGTCGGGTTTCGCATTGCGGCCATTCACACTAGCATACTAACAATAAAAATCTTCCAAATATACAACGAATGAAATCTTCGATTCAAAGAAGATCGAAGCTATAAATCATCAGCTATAGGCAGACTGATGAACATAAACGCAAACCAAATACTAAGTTTGGAGATCATGCTTTCGAAGTATCTGATCCTACGGCTTAGAAACTCCTTTCGGAACTGAGATGCATAACAAGCCCAACAGAATTTAGGTCCATACTAAAAACCTAGCTTTTTAGGCTCTGATAAGCTTAAATTAAATGTACCCATATGAGAGTATCATTCTTTTTTTCTTAATCTCGTTGGATTAACATTATTCTAAGCTTTACACATCGATATATGTTTCTTACCAAGAGACGAATCACATTTAGGAAGACAAATATTCGAATCGAATCCTTGTACCACTGGGCGGTAGCCATTCAAAAAGTTTTACTTTTGCTTTCCCAAATACGTAAATTAAAGAACATACGGCATTTTATTAATATGTATCAGGATTAAATAATAGAATTTCCAAAAATACATGTTTTCAAATATGTCCTCTGTGAGTAAACTGTATCTAAATTTCTCAAAATAAACAATAAACACTTTTACTTTCTGTCGTGTTAGTGGGAGATTTTTAAATATTGTCAGGTTATTCGTAACCCGGGAATATTTTTCATTCTTTAAATAAAACAGTGTTAATTCAAGTGACTTTCCAGGCAAGTATGGTCCTGTATGTTGTATAAAGTACAATTACACAGTAAAAATAACACTTTCCGGCGGCTCTCTGGGCAGCCTGGAAATTTCAAGATGTTCATAATATTACTTTAAAACATGGACATCGATAGAAAAATCGATTATGTCAGGGCAGCCGGCCTCCTTTTCGTTTATCGTTGTAGGCGTCAAGAAAACCCCACTCTAGATAAATCAAATCCATTTTAGAAAATGCTTATTTGATTAATTTTCTGATTTTGGTATATCTAAGAAAAAACTTAACTTGTTATATTAAATCATTGAAGACTATAAGTCAGTGGTAGGGCAATGCCCGGGCAGGGCTGATATCCTGGGTTCATTTTTTTTACATTCCACACAGGAGGCCCTGAGGAAAATAATTTCCCTCAGGGCCTATGTCATCTTTGGGGATGCTGTACGGGTTTTTTTAAGAAAAGGAAAGAGGGGAAGATCTGGAAAGGGAAACCCTCCACACATCCTCAAAGATGACATGATGGGCCGTGAGGGTTTTTTTCCTCAGGGCCTCCTGTGTGCAGCTAATGTAAAAAAGTGTACGATAGCTAGTCACTTGTAACTAATGAACTAATGACTTAAATCTAATACCATATTTGGATCCGTACAAACAGAACGTTGTGTGACGTCACATTAAAATACCTATTTGTCTCTTTAAGGTAAAATAATTAAGGTATAAATTCCACTTTGCTTAAGCATTTCATTACAAACAAACCAACCTTCCTCTGTTCCATCTCTCCCTCTCCGTTTCTCTGAACCTCACAGCTCAGAACATATCTTAAGTTAATAATTAAATAGTCCCACTGGTATGGCAATTGAAATTCTTGTGCAGATCACATAAAAAAACTATTACAACGTAACAAAATTTAGTATGTTGTGAACACAACTTGAATATCTGCAAAAGAAGACACAAACAGAAAGCTTTGTCGTTCATAATGCAGTACCAATGTCGTTGTCGTAAATAACTGCTGAAGCCAAAGCCATGCAAATCCATTATTATCCCCCAAATGCGCGACAAGCTCTTGACAAGGCATGTAAAAATAAATTTTTATCCGAATTTCGTTTGAAAATGGAAAATCCTTTCCGGCTTTGCGAAACTGCCGCCAGATACCGTTGCGCAATATGAAAAAGGACTTCAACTTTCAAACCAACCAGCAAACAGCAAAACCCCACGAAAAAAGGGTAACATCAAACGCTCCCATCTAGATTTTGATTCATATATTTCGTTTGGTATTTTCCACAAAGTGACAAAGGTTTCTTCGTGATAATATTTGAATATTTGCAGATCTGTCGTATTCAGGATTTCAGTCCAGCTGCGGCAGTTAGCGCGGCCGCCGTGCGGCGGAGGGCGTCCGCCATGTTTAGTTTTCCATAGACAATAAATTTTCCCGCATCGCGATCGTCTCGACAGTCGGTTTAATTATTTGTTGTGATATAAGCCATGTCGGATAAGAGGCATTATCGCGTGTCTCCCGGGAGGGGAGGCAAAGCCCCGCAATATGGATATATCCCGTGCCCCCGGTCCGAAGAAGTTGGGACTGACATCCTGGATATGATGACGCTGCCGCATGAAGGTGAGTGTTTATTTTCCCGCTCTTTTTACTGTCACTCATTTTGGCGGTTGTTTTTAAAAATGTTCTTATTATCATTTACATTTAATTCTTTGTTGGATATGAATTACCTTGTAAAAACAGAATATTTTGTGATGTCTGATGAAAAATTTTGTTAAGAAATGAATACTGTTTTTGATGGACCAATTTTGTTTAAAAATTGCAATCGTGGTATGCGAAAGCACATTTTTTTAAAGGCAAAATAAATTCTATGAAGGAAAAGGATTTCATTGTTTTCCAATTATTAATGGATTGAAACCTCTTAGAGAAAACGCAAGTACAGTGAGTAATAAAACCGTAATGTCAAAAATAAAGTAAAAATCAAAAATATAAATAAATAACATTCAGTTTTTCACCTGAAAAATTTTACAATAACTACAAAAAAAAAACACATTTTCACAAGCATCAGACTTTTTCAGATTATGCTATTATTAAATAATTATCATGTTTTTTTGTGAACACTTCAACAAAATTTTGTTCTTTGGAAAATAAATCAAATCTTCGTACAAAAAATGGCATTAATCCAGTATAACACATCATTAATAAATAAATAAAAATTGTACGGAGTACATACACCGTTTTTAAGTTTTCATTTTTTAGCAATAAAATGACTTATTTTTACAAAATCTAATGTTTGTATATTTATTTATACTAGTGGTCGCCCAATGGTCGAAATTCGACCATAATTGTAATGTTTTTTTTTATGATTTGATGTTTTTTTTATTTCATTTTAAAAAAATATTAGCATTCTGCACTCCTTCTCTATATAAACTATAAGTGTGCGAAATTTCATACTCTTCCGTCCACGCATTTTTCTAAAAAGGGTACAAAGTTTTTGCTTCACGTATATACCTAGACAAGTGATGGTTATTTCACCTAAACATTGTCACTGCCAAATAACTGTGGTGAAGCTACGAATAAACGATGTAAACATTTTCTTCTTTTATTAAGAGCAAGAAAAACAATTAAAAATAATCTATATAACAATTAAAAATAATCTACAAAACAATTAAACATAATCTATAATCTATATAGAGATCTATTTAAATTGTTTTGCTTGCTTGGGGATATATTGATATCTACGTATAAGAGTTATGAATTGTCGATTTTTTGCTATAATCATAGGAAATGTTTGAAACTTTCAAAATACCTAATTTCCATCCTCGCAAGGATTCTGGATTATTACAACGACGTGGCAATAGATATGAAATGTTTTTTAATGATTACAAAACTCTTACGAAACTGTCAAAAATGTCACAAAATGAGAATGACATTTTGCAAAACAATGATTTGGTTCCATCAAAATTCAATTTTCGAAACTCTTTCAATTAATGAATTGTTTGAAGTACTCACCTATGGTACTAACGAGAATAGAATACTTTGAATCTAATCAAAAATTATATTTATTTTAAATAGGTACCTGTGTTAGGTTGTTCGATTGATTATTCTTATAATAAACAAAATTGAATGTTTGTGTACGAAAATTTGTAAAAAAAAAATTGCAATAGATGGCACGCTATTTGAATAATTGCAACAAAAATTTTAAAAAAATTGCAATAGATGATCTGTTTGAAAATCTGAATGTACCGGGCTGAAATATATTTAACGCTGGTGAGGGGGGGGGGGGGGAAGTGAACGGGACGAAAGGGAAAAGACACGCAGGGAGAAACAATTTATTCATTAGTTGCATTGCAACACGTGCCGGCAACTCGCTAATGTTATAATAAAGTTCTACTTTCTTTATCTAGTATTAACAAAAACTTCACGTTAACACTCAATTCAAATTTTTCACTAAATTGTAATTTTTTATGTGATACTTTATACATTTTAAAGCATTATGTGAGCCACGCTGGGTTCATTACCCGTGCTGACGCCTTCATTTTACAATTTAATAATTCAATAAAATATGAAATAATTAATTTTAACAAAACGAAATAAAAGTTAGAGCAAAACAAAATTCATAAAAGCTGTAATGAAAAAAAAATTCGGCAAATATTATGAGGTACACTTGTACTCATATATTATAATGAAGTGTGTAATGTAATCAAATGATATTTTGAATTACGTATTACGCATGTTTTATTATTTTCAGTTACATTTTTTTGGTATAATGCCTTTAAATTTGTAAATGATTATTTTTTATCATCGCATTTTGTGTATAGAGCGAGAGACTGTTGAATGCTTTCATTGCCTGGTATTTTTGGTGTCTTTGTCCAAAGCTTGTGTTTACCGTCGGAGTTTTTTTAATGTTGTTTTTGTACCCTTTGTCTAATTGGTCTATTAATGATAGTTTGTATTTTTTTTAAATTTGTTTATTGCAAAAAATGTAGTTAAGTAGTGTTTTATGAATATTTGGCATATATCTTATACAGATATTAGCTGGGTTACCCGGCTTCGCTCAGGACAACAGTCGAGAGTGTTCTGGAATGTTCCACCACAATTTATTTGTCCTGTACACAACTATCAGGACTAACTAAAATTAAAATAGAATAATATTGAATATTCGATACTACGATGGTAGCGCAGTCTGCCGGATCCAATGTAAAACATTCCAAAATCAACAACTCCTTAGAAATAAAAATAATAATTAAAAGAACATTTTCCAGTGGGTCAAATTGTGAATCTAAACCATTCTCGAATCCCCTTGAACCCACACAAAAAATTTCATCAAAATCGGTCCAGCCGTTTAGGAGGAGTTCAGTGACATACACACGGACAGAAGAAATATATATATATATATTAAGATGATAAATTAGACAATAATGCTTTGAACGCGATGCATAGTTAGTTTAATTATAACTTCGGTCTTCTTATTTGGATGGGCTAAGCAATTAAAGTTTACCCGCTAGGCAGAAGGCCAGAGTATTTCCGCTTTGCAATAAATTCAAAACAAATGGAATACTTCTGAACGCATCCGATATCTAAAAACTGCTTTAGAAAGGTGATGAAATACGCTTTCAAAATTTATAATACATTTTTGAAATTCAAAAATTCTCTTAAAATTATGTTTTTTCGATGCGGCATGGCGCGAAACACGGTCGCTCTGAAGTAGTCGTGTGGAGAGTGCTATTATATTTTTTCGCTGAAAAAAATATTTGGCAGAAATAAGTATTTCAGGCAGCTCTGTATTATTTTTCATTTTATTTTGGAAAGAGAAAACAATAATCAATCAAAAAAAGTGCATTGGGCGGTAAACAAACGAATCTAAATGATGGTCCATACTCCTTAGACTGCCACAGATTCACACCCAGATTCTTGACAAGAGAACCGCCAGAAAACAATCCATTGGGTGGCCTAAGTGTTGCATGTATTTTTTGTGAGCAATACTAAACAAACAATAGGGTAGTTAAGTGGTGATTTACGATTTAAATTTTGATTTCAACCAATTCAATTATTTGCCCAACGAACCAAACGTTTATTTTGCGTGTGAGAGCCCAATCAAGGACCCCAAAATACAAAGTTTTAAAATAATTATTGCGTTGTTCGACTGCTGAAATCTGTGCACGTTATAATTTTATGAATAATTAATAAAAATTATGCGCAATGAACATATTAAAAAGTTTACCAAAATTATGTTTTTCGTAATGTGTGGCCTCGAACTTAAAGTTCAAATAGTGAGCATAAAGAATAAAATTTTATGTTAGACGTAATTTCAAAATTGAATATTGTGTTCGTAATTCGAAATTTGAATACAGCGTTCGTAATTCGATTTACTTTGTCTAATATAAGTGTATTTTTTGCTGCTTTCTGGTTAACCATGATTAATTTATTACAACCATAGAGTAAAGAAGAAAACTAGAAGTGTCTTCGTAAGAAGTGAAACAATTATTCCATATAGCCCAACTGCCACCGCTCTGTCTCATCCATATTTGCGGGACGTCGAGATCTCCAATAGACGCTTTTATAATTACCGTGACGATTCACGGTTACGGTATCGTGACGGCAAAAAACATACGTTCCTTATCGTTATAATGCTGCAGCTCTTTCTTATTTTTTTTTTTTTATTTTTTATTAGAAAAAAAGTAAATATTTACAATAAATAATAATATATTACATTTCATATCAGACTTTTTTGGTTACCCAATTAGTAGAGAAATATTATCGGGTCTAACTGGGGAGCTAGTCTATGTAATTATATATATAGATAATAAATAATATGCATAGTTACAAAAATGGAAAAATAAGATTTTCAAAAATACTGTGTAATATTACAAAAATATTGTACAATAAGAAAATAACATATAATTAAAGAAACAGAATATCAACAAAAATCAACAAAAAATCAACAAAAATAATAGCAACATATCTGAATATATCTGAAAATCATCGATAAAAGCGAGTCAATCGTCTCTGTAAAAATACAACGAAAGTTTTTTTTTAAATTTAGAATAGTTTTTCTCACTTTTTATTGTATCCGGTAAATCGTTAAATAACTTTGGGCCTACATATTCATAATGGTGTTGTGCAGCTGTCGTGTTGCATCTAGGTACATATATGTTCCCAGAAGTTCTAGGTCTTATACTTCGCGTTGAGGACATTTCAGATTCTTTAAAAACTTTTAAAATAGCATTTCTTTGAAATAGTTTTGAAACCGGTAGGACCTTAAATTTTTCAAAAAGTTCTTTGGTTGGAAAAATTCTTGGTTTTTTAATAATAATTTTGATGATCATTTTTTGTGTTGTTACTATCGGATACAGATTATTCTTGTAGATGCCCCCCCCCCCCCATGCGATTATTCCGTACTGCAAAACTGACTGCACAAGAGCAAAGTAAACCATTTAAATATTTGAAAGATTTAGGATATTTCTTAATCGTAAAAAAATGTAAGTAAGTTTTCTAATTCTTTTTACACAGTTTTCGATATGTTTCTTAAATTTCATGTTACTTTCTATAGTGATCCCTAGATATTTGACATCTGGGGTCTTTTTCAGGATTTTACAATTATTATCGTTACATTCTCCTCCTTTACACGAACGACTGTGCACTATCACGCTAATATTGGAATCTGTAACAGGATCATTAAGGTAAAAAGGTATATATGATGTTTTTTCTACATTAAGACTAAGTAAGTTATCATCAAACCATTCCTTCAATATGTCAATGTCAGCATTCGCAGCTATATTCACTTCTCTCCATGTTATTCCTTCGATTATGATGACTGTGTCATCCGCATATGAGATGACACTTCCATTAAGAGGGAGAGTGAACATGTCATTGACATAAATAAGGAAAAGTATAGGCCCGATTACTGTGCCTTGTGGAATTCCATATTCAGAAGACAATGGTTCACTTAATGAATTATTTATTTTAACGTATTGTTATTGTTGTTGGGGAGATAATTGATAAGTGCAAGCGCTACAGTAATTTCCCGTAATACCATGCGAGCGAAGCCGCGGGGAAAAGCTAATTTAAAATAATTATCTAAAAAAAAAAAATAAACTGTATCGAATGTCGGGATTTTTCAAACAATTCAAGTGATAACTAAATTACCTCAATAAGAGTGTTAAACTTTTGGCAACAATACAGAAGTTGAAACATTATTTAATTTATTTCAATTTATGTTTTTCACAAACTGAGTATTTTATAAAATTTTTGTACAAACTGTTAACGAAAATTTTAATTAAAAACTTACAGTTTTTGCTTTATATGCGCACCGTCTGTTTCTTTTTAGGTTATACAGAACAGAGCGATGAGATGTATATTGGGGAAAGGCAAATACGCGAGTGTTAATCAAAAGAGAGAGGAGCTAAATTTGATTCTAATAAAAAAGAGACTGCTATTTAATGTGTTAATTTTTGTGCATAAAATTATGAAAAAAGAAATGCCAAAATACTTAAAGGATGAAATTGTTTTAAATAGAGATGTACCTACATAATTACGAAACAAGAAATATAAATAGAATTACATTGCCACATATGAAAAAATTAAAATCACAGAACTGCCTAATGTATAGAGGACTAAAGATGTATCATGAAATGCTTGAAAGTATGAAGAATGAATGTATTTTTAAAAAAATGTTGTGCTTACTGTAAAAATATTTAAATTTATCAAATGAAATTTTACATTGTGCTTATCAGTTTATATTCATGATAAACTAACTTAAAAAATAATTATAAAAAATAAACAGTAAAATAAAATAAAATGTATATAATTATACTACCCACACACAGGCTGCGCCTTAGTGGGTTTCCATTACTCATATAATTTTATTGTATCTTATCTAAAAGTAAAAATTGGGAAAAATAAAGGAAATTAAAAAAAAGTATGTTGAAATTTTTAAAATTACATTAGCAATTTTTTTAAATCATGTTCTGTTACTAAAACGTCAACCTACTAGGTATAGATATAGGTAGGTACTACAAATTAATTATTTTTTGGCACAAGCAAAGTGTCAGAAAAGTTGTACCTTTTTTTATTAACTAAGTTTAAAAATATCTAATACCTGTGTATAATTCAACGTTATATACCAAAATACTATTTCCCAGCCCATCCATCAGTTTCCAGTCGCACGTTTCATTCATCGGCCCTCGATTCAATTATTCACCGCTTTCCCTCTAACAGCTTTCATTTCGGACTTGTTTCTACAGCTGTACAATCTACTGAATTATTCAAAAACTGTTAGTCTGGAGGCTTATGTCCATGCATTCATTATTCAATCATGTTTTTATGTAGTTAGATTGAGTTTGGAAACCACACAGATAGATTAAAATTCCCGGATACGAATGATCTGTTGATGTTTGCATTCTCCTAACTCCCATCATTAAGTGATTGAATTATTGATGGAGGGATTAGCTAGCAGAGATTTGAACAACCAACGCATCTGTCCATTCTGCTACCAACCGGTTATTAGGTAGATAATATATTGTATTTGGAAGTCACTTCAGGTCTTTTGTCTGTTAAAATATTACAAAGATTCCCATTTTATGTATAGCCTCGAAAGATTTAATTTTCCCTCTTCTATCATTATTGGCGGAAAATGTTGCTTGTGCATTGATGGAGAAATTAGCCAACTTTTTTTTACATGAGCTATACACAGGAGGCGCTGAGGAAAATAACTTTCCTCAGGGCCTATGTCATCTTTGGGGATGCTGTGTGGAGGGTTTTTTAAAGGAAAGGAAGGGGAGGAGAGTTCTGGGAAGGAAAAGGGTTTAAGGGGTGGGTAGGAATTTGGGGTTCAGTGTGTCCTGGTCATCCGCCTCCAAGACCTAGACAAACCTCACCTCATGAACCCGGGCAACCTGCTAAATCACCAAACGTAGTGAACTTGGCGTGAACTATGGCAGAGGTGTTGGTTATCCAATAAAGGCGGCGTACCCATTCCCGCCTCCCAAATTGTATGATGGATTTCCCTGTCTTAGCAGATAATTTGCAGTATTTAAAACCTGGCGACTTGGTAGGAAAACTGTGTCTGTTCTATCGGAATTTAAATAGAAAGTGCTTCGGGATGGGAGATACGTCGAACGCCTGCCCAAGAATTGTAAACATTGTAAATTTCTGAATACAAATGGTTATTTTTTACAACTCGTTTTCTTGCTTAAAAGATCGGTTGTGAAACGACCTTCGTTCTTTAACGTTCATTTTCTTAAAGATCAAATCAAATATGACATAGACTGAGTTAGAAATTTCATGGCATCCTACGTAGAGTTGAGTAAAAATTAAAAAAAAAGTCATCATAATATTGATGTTATTTCAGGTGTCAAAAACTAAATTATATTTTTTTCACACGTAGACCTACCGACTGGCATACTTTTCACTTTCTCGACGTGATATTTTCTTTTTTCCATGTGCAAATATAGAAATTCTTAATCATTTTCATTTAATCTTGACAGGTCATTCCAAATATCTAAACCTTGGCGCAACGTTGCCACGTTAGTTGGACATGGTTCTAACTTTACTCTACCTAGTTCTGAGATATGAGTGACAAAGTTTGCAAAGACGGTTTCTCATAATCTATGTACCGATTTTCGATTTCGAGGATTAATTTTGTCTAAAATATTTTAGTTATTATATTTTAAAGGAAGATATTTAAATAAAACGTATACTTACCATTTTAGAACATATCTAAATGTGCAGAAAGAATAATATGCAACCAGGTGGGGCATAAAAATTCATAACATAAGGTTCCAAATTCATTTATCTAATACCATTTCAAGATAGATAAATTGAACCTCAAAACAGAAATTGTTAAATAGATTATGAAAATTCGTCTTTACTAACTTTGACACCTTAGAACATGTTAAGGCAAAGTTAGAACCCTATTCAACTAAAGTCGCCCTATCCTCGTAAAAACGAGCAACTGTCAGATATAAACATAATAGAAAATGTAAAAAGCTCAAAGTGATGTTAGAGCCTCGTAAAAAAATGGATGCTTTAAAAATCTGAAGTAAGAACTTCGTCATATAAATATAAAACAGATAGCTCTGAAAATTTATTTGGTTATAGAAATGAGTAAAAGAAATGGTTTAGCATTCAGAAGTCATTTTTAAAAAAAATGTCATTTAGAACCTTGTCCAACTGAGGTAACGATATGTCAGTTCACGACATATGTAAATACGTTAATTCCAGTTTCAGTTTATTTTTATCGCATCGTTTAGTATATAAATCAGGAGGGAGAATAAATTTAAATTGTTTTAAGTTTAGATTTACGCTATTTTAAAAGGTGACCGGATTACTCAGAATGAAACCAACTCAAAATCTTCTTAGAAAAGTCATTAAGAGTGATGAAAAAAATATATTAAAAATTGTTTGAACAGTTTACTTGGGTTAGGGTTATGGGCTATTTTAGAACTATTTTTTTCCTAGTTTTTAATGACTTCTCAAAGAGGTGTTGAGTTGACTCTATTCTCAATTGGCGTGGAACCATTTTCCAGCTATTTAAACCGTCACTGAAGTGACATTTCGCAAATATGACATTTTAAAATTACCGATTGTTTCCACCCAAGCCACACATAAGTTCTAATTCCATAAATTAGGGGTTTAATAAATAGGAACCAGATTTACACGATAACATTAGGCACTCATACAAAGCATTACTTGCATACATACAGCATGTTTCAGAAAAGAAAACTCCAGTGATAATGATAAAAGATTACTTTAAATGTAATAAAACTGGAAAATTTTTAGATTTTTCAAATTTTATTAACGTTTACCTGCATTCGTCCCATTACAGTTAATAAAATAACGATAAGAGTTTCTACCGGTTTCTAGCATATCTCCTTTAAACGTTTGAAGTTGTTAAGCTCATAAAAATATATTTATGTTATTTTTGAAGATAATATCTAGATGTTCCCCACGTCGAAACGCAAATTATATGAAATTCTCTCGATAGAAAAAAATCGCAAAGTATGCTTCGATAATTATTATAAACACGTTCATTTCACTTATTTTAGAAATTACATGTATGAAAAAAAATCACAGTGTTTCTTTAAAGGCTATTGTAGATGTTTCTTATGAGATTTTTGCTCTATTTCAAACGAGTCGTGGTTTTTTAAACATTTTCACAATTTCCGCTTCAAATTTATTGTTTTAAATATTAGCGCGCTCTCTCCAACATTCGTAATTACTTATCTCTCCATCTTTTTCTTTTTGAGCGGTTATATGGCGTCTTAAGAGAGACCTTTTGACCTCTTCAGCAGGACTCTCTCGGAACATCCTCTTGCGCCGCAGTGGGAGGGATAGATACATACGTCAGTCCGTCACTCCTGGAAACACTGACACCCATATTCCTACCCACCCCTCATACCTTTTTCCTTCACAAAACTTCCTCTCCTGCCTTTCCTAAAAAGACCCTCCACACAGCATCCACAAATGCGTCGAAGGCACTGAGGAGAATTATTTTACTCAGGGCCTCCTGATTGGAGCTAATGTAAAAAAATTATGTAAAGATTTGAAATTTCTCGCTAATATTATTTATACATTTTGTTCAAACAAAATATCTCGGTTTTCACCTAGGAAAGTCAAGTCGTGATTTTTATTGATATCAAAATTACCGGTAATGAAATTAATAAAAAAATATTTCTGATAATAATACAAGGTTACAGGTAGGAAATTAAGCATGGCATAAAAGCTTTACATGGCGTTATGTTAATCGTGTCCTGATCGCCAACGCATTATATAACATTATTTCTTTAATGTGAAAATAATCGATGGCACATGCAAAACAACTCTAATAATTCTAACAAATCTGCTCTGCGGAAATGTGTGGCGCAATGACACAACTTAACAAGTTTGGAACGAAATTTAGATCAGTTTTAGAGTGCTGAATCGTGCTTCTGGTCAACGGAAGTTAGGAAATAGCTTGGGTCAATGTAATGTGTATATGTGAAGTATACTACCGAAGTGCATACGTGAAGTGTCGCATGTTGATAAATGCCATTGCCCTGAGTCAAAACATATCAACCTTTGGACTTTAAAGTATTCACTATGTAGGTATGTTTTTAGAAAAACAATAACAAAAAAAAAAAAAAAAAATATTCACTATGTATCTTCCAAAGATAGAAAATAAACATGAATAGTTATAGTTATAGTCGTGCTACAAATTGGAATATGGGAGTGTTATCTGGAACCCACACTATTTAAAATATTCAAAAATCATTGAATCTGTACAAAAAAATTCCTAAGACCGTTATAATTTAAACTTGGATTAAATGCCTCACTCCTATCTTACGACGAACGACTCCAACAATTTCATTTTACAACCCTGGAAAAAAGAAGACAATTTGATGACTTTATATGTTTATACTAAATTATTCATGACAAGCGTCAAACCACTCATTGTCTGAGCAATATTCGTATTAAAGTTTCTAATATACGTAATTTAAGGATTCATAAAATGTTCCATCTTGAATTATTTAATAACAATATTGCATACTGTAATCCACCGTCTCGAATGTGTCGTCCATATAATACCATTGAAAGTGACCATATAAGTGACCATACGCAAACAATCTCACATTTTTCAAAAAACAAAATATCAAACTCCTACCATGACACGCGTGGAGTAGCTGCTTTATCGTCATATCCTTTTTTTCTTTTTTCTCTGTCTCTGCAGGTTATATTTTATTTGATCTCTATGTTTTATATTTTGATTGTCATTTTTTCTGTTATCATTACAAGCATTTCCATCTAGTTACAACTAAACATTGATTACTCGTGCTGTGAACATTTCTAATTGGAGTGTTAATATCTATGTACATCCCAATGGCAATTCTATTATTGTAATAATTGTTAACACTCTGTAAATGTTTCAAACAATAAATAAATGAATCAAAATTTTACACATTTTCGGAAGAAGGAAACATTTTATGGTTAGAAATTATGATAATAAATTGTTAATTGTTTAAAACTTTCTTCTACATAGTAAACTATAAAGTGCACTAGTTTCTGTTCGTCCTGACCTTTCATCAGGGATGTATAGATGTAGGAATTACAATAACCTTATGGAAACATAGAAGAAAAAGAGAACATAATATTTGATGTTACCCCAAGATTCTCTAATAATACCCTTATAATCTGATAGATTTCTCTGCCTTAGCAGATGATTTGCAATCTTAAAAATCTGGCGACTAAATGGGAAAGCTGTGTCTGTTCTACCGGAATTTAAATATAAAGCGCTAAGGGAGATCCATCAAAAACGTGCCCAACAATCGAATATGAACGATAATTTTTGCATGAAAATGGTTATTTTTTACATATCGTTCAGGTGTTTAAAAGATCGGTTGTGAAACAACCTTGGGTCTTTAAGACCCTTTCGTTGTCTAAGTTGTTGTCGTTGTCTTTTACTAATCGCAAGTTAATTGAATTTGACGGTCATCTCTGGTCTGGAGCTCCTAAATATATGAAAAAACCCCCTGACTGTTCAGAAATGGGCAGTCCATCTGATAGATTAAATGGACTGCAGTATTTTGGGAACAAGCGTCAGGTGGGAAATCGTTCTTGTTCTACGGGTATTTTATCGTAAGATGCTCCGAAGTACTAGCATCATTGATCCCTTCAGCACCGGTGCAGTGGGGATATATAATGGTTGACTTCTGTCACGCGACAACGGATCGTTTCTACGACTCGAGATTTTACTTTCTACGACTTGAGATTTTCCTCCCTCCTCTTCAAGACCAAAGATAACATTCCCAAGGGAAATTATTTAAGTATTTGTAAAAAAAAAACAGATATTTTTATAAGATTTTAAATGTGCATTACAATGTATTATGTTCAACATATGGAGTTTTCTAATTTGCAATTTATTTCATCCATATATTGTAGTGGTCTCCGAATTCGACTACAAATTAATTTGGTCAAAAGCCAATGGAATTTTCAACGTGGTTCTTTGTTTTAAGAAGCATGCACATTAAAAAGTTGACCTGACTTTTTTATGAAATTAAATTTTCACGAAAGTTCCAACTGGTCAGTGTCAAGTCTGCGAAACGATAAGTGAAGAAAATATATCGCCCTAAGTTCATATTAAATATTTTTAACGAATCGCCAATTTGAGGAATGTTCTGAGATGAACGAAATACCGTGAATAGATCATTTGAAACAACTTGGTTTTCACAACCGGTCATTCACTAATCATAGCTTGAGGCATTCCATTATTCCATCATTTCATGTAACGTTTGTACATATATCTAATTCACATTATATAAAAATGTCAAGCGTAAATGTTTAATAATCCTTTTCATTATTTGTTTATTGCAGAAAGTCTGAAGGGAGTTTACCATACAATACATTCTAAAGGTAAATGTCATTATTTAATTACATAAATCATCAAATTTCGACCAAAGTTCGCATCTTTAGTCCAAATGCTACAGTGGAAATGTCATCAAACCAAATATACTTTCTCATCACAATTATTGTACTAAATCTAATAATTAACTTTGTGACACAACACTGAAAAAGTCTAACCATTCCATACCCATAAACAACTTCTGATACTGTCTGTTTAATGGTGACCGGACAACTCAGAACCTATTTTGAAAAGTCATTAAAAGTGATGTAAAAAATATATTTAAAAAAATTGGTTAAATAGGTTACGTTAAGTTAGGTGATGTGCTATTTTTAATTATTTTTTTTCATAGCATTTAATGACTTTTCAAAGAGGTGTTGAGTTGAGTTGATTATGAGTTTGCATGGAACCCCATCTATCTATAATATAAAAATTTAGGTTCCGTATGTTTGCTTCCGCAAATCTAGGAAATTTATCGATTGGTTTGATTCAAAATATTTACAGAACATTGCATTTTAGCAGAAGAGTGTTTCTATATACAAGTATATAATGATAAGCCCTGGGGTTATGGGGCATGACGGGGAGGGTAACGAAGAATATGGGAGGGGAGGGAGGGGTGACGAGGGAGAAGGCGGGGAAGGTGAAAGGGGAACGCGGGAGAGGAAAGGGACGCGGCAGGGGAATGGGGACGCACGGGAAAGGACGTGCAGGGAGAAACGATTTATTTCTTTGAATTGCAACGCATGCCGGGTACCAGCTAGTTTAATATATAAAATTTTAGCGACATCATTATTTTTGGATTGACAGTAAAAAGCTCATTTAGTTTTGAATTAGTGACTCATTTAAAAATCAAGTCACTTATTAGTAAATTATTGATACGTACAAAATCAAGTTATTTTATCTCTACAAAGTGTGTGTACAACACTTCGTTCAGAATATTAGTTAGAATTAGAATGTTATTCACACTGAAAACCTAGATCGCTTTAAGTTTATGATAGCACATAATATTTATTTTTTATTGGAATAACTCTTTTTATAAAAACTTTTGAAGGATATACACATCAATATAATAAACCACTGAAGGAAAAGATAATGCTAATAAACCTAAACAAAAAGTATGAGACACAGAAAAATAAAAATGTAACGGTCGCCAATAGAACACGAATCCAGGATCTGTCGTCTTACCGGGAACTCCTATTTTTAAGTCATTTTTGTCGATCTCATATTTCAAATTCAGAATTAACAATATTATCTTTGACTATTTTTTCCATATTTAAAATGATCACAAATTGATTTGTAACCTAGATAGTGTCTCGGATAAACATATCTGATTTATATGGAACACCTATTGACCTTTTCTAAAAGTTTAAATGAACATTAATTTTTTATTGGAACTTTTGAAGGTTATATCCGTCCATGTAATATATCACGTTACCATTATTTATTTTTCTGTCTTGTTCTTTTTTATATTTTCGTTTTGATTTATGTATCAGTATCACCTTCTTCTTTAATGGAAAATACTTAAAATCAGCAGATCGTTTTCCGAGGACCAATACGTACAAAGCTCGTCATTTCATCCTAAGATGAAGCTATACGTGAAATCCTATTTAGAGACTATTTAGATTAATCTTTACGATGAATTGGTTTACATTATGAACATCAAAAAATATGCTACGGACAAATTGAAGCTTTTACTAGCTTTTCTATGTATTGGAATTACAATAAAATTATTATTTACATAACAAAAAATATAAGCGTAAAACACAAAAAAAAAAAGTTTTTGAATGACCTAACTATGAAGTAATATAAGAAACCATTTTTAAAAAATACCCCTTAATGGCTTAAACTATTTTTGAGGTTTTGTATGTTCTAGCTTTTTTTTCATTCTTATAAAATTATGCACAAAATAAATAAAAGCACTTTTTCGCTTACTTGCCGCGTGCAAATAAGACGCTCGATTTTAAATTTCGGAGGCATGAGAATCGAAATATTTCTAGTGTTTATATTCCTCTTAACTACTTATGAATTTGAACATTCGGATAGGAAATATATCGATGAAAGATTTCGTTTTTATTTTTAAGATTAAGCTTTTATTTTTAAGATTTAGTTTTTATTTTCTGTTCACAAAACAATGAGTTTATATTTTGGTTTTCTTTATAGTTTTAATATATTATCATTTTATTTATTTAAACTTTGTAACTTTTCTCAGTACTTTTACAACTATCACTATATTTAACTGCTTTACGGCCTTTATAACATTGTACTTGAAATGATGTTTACATTTGTAATTATTAGATACAATATTATGTTTTACAAAAAACAACAACTACCTAATGTGAACTAAACCGGGAAATTTGACTGTCCTAAAACGGGAAATCTCCTAGTTGGACAGTCAAAGTATTTTTTTTATAATGTATATGTATTTTGTTTCAATAAATAAAAAAAAAAAATAAAAAAAAGAATATTCTCATCAATTTGTTTTAAAGTCACGTTCCAAAATCAAATAGTAATGTGTCAAAGTCTCGCTCAAAAATACACGTACATTGTTTTGTATTGAAGTTATGAAAACTCACGTTATTTTGTGGCAAAAATATGTTCGATCTCTCTAAAATCATTTTGTATATCAATGAAACGTTCAACACTCTCGTGGTTTTGTATAAATGTCACGCTCAAGAATCGATTTTTTTTTTTAATATGGTTTGGGTACGGATTTCATCCCAGCAACACGTGTAATATTCACAACAGTGCTATATGAAAGTAACTCACTTCGTTTTTTATTGCTGATATGAGGGTCGTCCAGAAAGTAAGGTTACAAATTTTTTGTAGGATCGAAAAACGCTTCTATTTTGTTAAAATTCACACGATACTTCACAAAAACTTTTGTGTGCCAGTATCATAGATCTTCGCCGCCAGCACTTTCAGACACTTCCAGAACAGCTTCCTTTGCTGGAAGCTGTGGGAAGCTTTGCTGGACTGTATCGTGATAAGAGATGAAACGCAGGTATGTCACTTCACCCCAGAATCCAAAAGCCATTTACTTCTTGACGTCTTGGGTGATTTAGCGCGGGTGCCCGGGTTCATGGGGTGAGGTTTGTCTAGGTCTTGGAGGCGGATGGCGGCGGAGGTCCATGACACTGACATGCAAAAGCTGGACCCCGACTACAGAAATGTATTTTAAAAAAATAGTAGTTTAAGGGGTTATACGCAGTTAGAAGGCCGAAAAAAGAGTTTTTTTTATATAAAGTTTTTGTAAAAACGTATTTTATTTTGCAAAACCAAAAGTATTGATACATTTAGTGGCAACATCTAAGTTTATAATGGCACTAATGATTTGTTAAAATATTGATCTGGTGTGCTCCTGCAGACGATCTCCTGAAAATCTTCAAAAAAAAGTTGTTCGGCGGTGACCACGATTTCTCCGGTATAGTTCATTTGAAATAAAAAAACCAAAAAAAATCATTTAGTGGATAGATAAAACTAAAAATATTACTTCTTACTACTATACTATATATGTATTTAAGTTAAGAAAGCGAAATATTATATTTCTTTTAACTTAATAATAATAAAAAAAAAATTAAAAAAAGTATTGAAAAGAATAATCGAAATTTCGATTTCTGAAAAAAAGGGTCAAAGAAAATTGAATTTTTGACCAAAATTGCCACGTAAAGATTAAAAAAAATTGAAATAATTATTCAAAATATTCATCCTTCGATTAATAATACCTGAGGAATATATCTGAAAAGGTTGTTTTAATATTTCAAACCGATCGGTTTGAGCCGTTTTTTAGAAATCTTGGTCACCGACTTGGAAAACACAGTTTTCAGAAAAATGCGTTTAAAGTTTCGAAAGACACATAGATATTTGAAATGATGTTCACTTATTTCGTACAAGAAATAACCCCTTAAGCCGCCGCTACCCGAATTTCTACCGATTTCTTACATATATCCCTTAAACATTTGAAGTTTTTAAGCTCTTAAAAAAATATATGTTATTTTTGAATAACATAATATCTAAATACGTTCCACGCCGAAACACAAATTATATGAAATTCCCTCGATAGAAAAAAATTGCAAAGTATGCTCCGAAAATTATTTAAAACAAGACTATTTCTATTTTTTTACAAATTATATTTGTGAAAAAATGCACAATGTTTCTTTAAATGTTACTTAAGATACCTTCCACGAGATTTTGTTCTATTTTAAACGAGTCATGTTTTATTAAGCATTTTCCCAATTTTCGCATCAATTTTGTCATTGAAAATATTGGCGCACTCTGTTCAACATTCGTAATTACATATCTCTCCATCTTCTTCTTTTTGAGCCGGAAAGCATCGCCTTAATACATTTATGTAGTATCCGATAAATTTCAATTAAATTGAAGCATTTTTCGAACCTACATAAACTTACTTTCTGGATGATCGTCGTACAAACAAACGTAAAAACAAAACCCACGTTATTTTCTCTTAACAATATTCGATATTCTTATCTTTTCGTATTAAAGTCACGCTCAAAACTCACGTAGTTTTCTATCACTGAAACGTACACAAGTCTCACCATTTCATACTGACAACATGTGAAATATTCACATCGTGCTTTGCATCGACGTTACTCACGTTACTTTTTATTGATAATCAAAACCCACGTCAATTCGTGAAAATTTACGTGGTTTGTTTTTTATCAATGACACGTAACAACGACACGATTTTTGAACACCCAGTCTCAAATTGCCGCCTGCAAGTATCCCACAGGGACACATAAATATGGCGCACGCTGTAGTGTGTACTGTCTGTAGTAGGCATTCCGAAAATATAAACTCTGTCCTCACAGTCCATCAGTATTTCAGTCGCTTATGTTACAAGAACCGAGTTAATGGATGATGGAAAGATACTGGATCCCATTTTAAAAAAGAAATATTATTTATTTATTTTTATTTACGCCCTGGTGGGCTTTTACGTGAATAGAAGGAAATTTATATTTACAATATTAATTATGTGAGTTACAAAATCAATAAAACAGAATAAATAAGAATGCAACCAACTTGCTAGGTATAGAATATTAAAACAGAGATTAAAAGAAATTAAATAGTATGAATTGTACTTTAAAAAAAACTAATACAATTTAGCTTAAAATATATATAGGTACATATTGTCAATAATAAGATTTGAAATAAAACAAATTGTAATGTATAAGAGCTAGTTAGTATTAGGGTATAAACAAACAATTAGAAGTGTTTATTACTGCAAAAGAACAGAAGAAATATAATAAAATAAGGATATATTTTACTGGTAAGGTTTTGCATGAGAAAAGATTTTATGAAAAGAACAAAAAAATAATTAAAGTTAATTATTAACAGATAAAATCGAGATTAGTTGACTTTTGAGACATTCAATTTAATCGTATGCCTAAGACAACAAAAAAATGTTTATATAATTTCACATATCGGTATCGAATACGTTGGATTGGAGGTGACTGTTTATTTCCATATCATGATAAAGAAGCATCCTAAATTGATTTTCATGGTATCTGCTTGATTTTCTTATCTTCTACAAAATTTGATGGTGTGATTATATTTAACTTTTGAAGCTGAGAAACAGTATGTACGCTTATTGAATAATTTCATTTGACATAGAAAATACGAGTATCACTGTGTACGTATTTTTTTAGTCAATTCTTGAACATAATCCATAGTCACCAGTTTTAGAGTATGTTGCCCTAATATGTATTAATTAAGATAATTTTGTGTGCGTTTATTTATTTGTGTTAATTAATTAAACGAAATCGTCAATATTTGCCAGGAGAATTATTACAATTTATTATTCGCTCATTATTATTGAAAAACTATCTTCAAATAATTACAATTCACAATTTTATTTGATCTATAGAAGCGAGGAGAACAAAATGAGGATTGGCAAATGTATACAGATCTAAAATTTTATTAGGCTCCGCTTGTTGCCCTTTGAAGTTTAAATTATGTTTCGACTTTCTTGCAAAGATATTATCCTCAATTTAGGTAGGTACAGCTGTAGATAGAGAAGTTAATGTAGCTTAGGTACTAGGTTAGGTACTAGCAGTGTACTGCTTTAGGAAAACTGTAGAACCTAATACAATATTATATAGTAAAGACAAAATTCAGCAAACCAATGTAAATGTTGCTATAAAATTATTCTTCCTCTACCCACCCAAGACAACTCACTATAAGGGTATGTAAAGCATAAATTCACAGCATCCAGCTCATCATTATTTAATCAGGTAGGTACTCCGGATCAAAAAAGTTTTCTATTTAGCCAATTGATTTTGCCCATATTTTGGCCAATATTCAAACACCCCCTGCGTTCGCTGGACAAAATGCGGCCAATTTAAAGAGAAAATTTAATTTATTGCAATTATTTCAAAAGTTCTCGCGCGTTATATACTTCGATTAATCACAAAGATTACTTAGTATTTCCACTTTCAAACAAACACGAGATTTCTCACATCCCTTTTTAATTATTTGTTATTGACAATTTCGCGAACCAAAATGATTGAAATATTTTTCTTGCAAATCATTGATTATGTGCGACATATTAAAAAATGCATTTAGAATTTATATTCATATCTGTGATCATCAATTAGCCTAAAGAAAACCGAAAAGGTCATAATATTTAATATTATCCAAACAGGTACTACCTAAGCCAACGTTAAAGTAAATAATACACGGAATTCATGCGTTTATAAATTTTACGATTTTAAATATAAATTTTTAATTATTAACAATATGAGAAAAACTGTCAAATGTGGGTGAGTTCAATGGCTCTAAGCAATTTACTTGTCTCCATATTAAAATTTTCAAATTTTCGGGAAATTTCCAAATCGAACGCTCAGAAATCTCGGTGATTAAACACTTATTTATATTATTAACGCAAATACTTGTTTGGTTAAGTACTTTGAAATAATATTATTTAACACTGGCAACACTCATGGCACTGTTACTCCTTCAGCGAGCACCTACGTAGCTTATTACCTGCCTATATCATTTATGGTTCATACGTACGTTTGAAGGGTACCGCATACCGCAGTACTAAAAGTCATGTTAGCATTTAAATGTGAAGGTGGAAAAAGTGACATTTTATAACGTTTTATCGAATGGGTGCATATATAACACAAGTTTGTCCCCAAAACACTTTGATAGTAACTTATTGAAGAAATTCTTTTAAAAAATAATATTCATCGTCTATTTTAGTAAATGCCAGTATTTTTAAGTACTTACCTATTTTTACCAGTAAAAACTGGTCCACTTTTAAGTGTTCTGTAGCGCCAAATGATATTGTAGTAGATGTCGTTACATAATTATACTATCGGATTGTAGTTTTTTTTAATCATTTTCAGATATCGTATTATTTTTATTGTACGAATAACCATGTAGGTAGGTACAGTAAAATTATGTACCTTCCTGTTCAGAATTAAAATTTTTGAAGTAAAACTTCTTTACGCACGCTTGACGTGGGGAGTAAGCTGGCGAATGCGTGACGAGAGCGTTACGAAAAGTGTAATCGGACAAGGCGGACGGAAGTTGAGATGGAGATATAGGTTAATGAAGATAGAAAGAGAGAGAGTTACGTTTCGTATATTACTGTAGGGGCAAGAGAGAGAGGTGCGAGCACACATCTTCTTTCTCTCTTATAGCCAGTTACGTTTCGTATATCTAAGACAGTGCAGGCCTATTGTCTGTATCACACTGTAGGAGCAAGAGAGAGCACTGAAGTTTTACTTCTGTCGTGTGGTCTAAAGCACACTCGTATTTTTATAAATACTTTTTAAAATGAAAGACAAACATTTCCGAGTTACGAATTACCCGACAATAATTTAAAAATTTCCCACTACCATCGCTCTGAACGGAAAATTCTGAAGAATTGAACTCCTGGATGGAGCCCAGACATGATGCTAAATCAGTAATTGTCCGGTGAATATATTTTATGACTATATTCTTTTAACGATATTACCTCATTGCAAAAACAATACTTTCTGCTCTTGAATGGTTAAAAGGCTATTGGAGGTGATCCACCACTCACCCGCCCTGGTAAAAGTAACAGATGGTTACTCCTTCAAGGCTCCCGCAAGAACTCTAATTTTCTTTAAAAAACGAAGCTACATTTAGTTTAGAACAAATCTAGACCTCCAATGTCCCTGCATACGTTGTTAGTAAGCAGCATGCAAGTACTAACATAATAAACTTTTAAAAAGCTTGACGCAATAAAACTGTGCAATGTTAACTGCAAAATCATCACGCCGCACAGTGTGCGAAATGAAGAAAAAACACGAATTAATTGTTTGCTGATTAAATATTAGCGCAATTTTATTTTTTTTGATCTTATAAATGAATTATAACTATTTTGAAGTAATTTTTTTTTGTTGTTTGTAAAAAAGTTGTTCTTCGAACCTCACAATGTAACTGCGGCTTTTTCTCCATTTCTTCATAAACTGTAGTGAAAAATTCTTTGCGGTTTTGTAAAATATAGGGCTCAAAATGTTCGTACCTGCTATGTGGAATGTTTGTTTTATGTAATTAAATAAAAACTCCTTTGATTTCACAGAATTGGCATTTAATATACCCCATTCTTTTAATGCCTTGAATAATTCTCTCTGGGGAATGCATATAAGGCCTTCCTGAAAATAACAAAATCGTTCAAGGGAGGACAAAAAATGATCACAATTTATATATGATATAAAAGGCGAGACTTCAGTCTACAATATGTATATACTCATAAGTGGGAGCAAACGCTGTTTTGTTTCTAAATGCTAATTGAAATAAGCATTTTAACAGCAAAAAAGATACAAAAATAGTGAAACATTGGACGTTATTTAAAATCTCACACACATGTGATATTGATAAATAGTTAAATAAATAAAATAAAGAATACTTTGAAAAATGTCATACATAACAAACTTTTGTATATATATCTAAACGTCACTTAATACACAACCGTCTCTGCCCACGCGTAGCAGCGAAGTGAAAAATGCGATGCCGAACATCAAATTTACGACACACTTTGAGGCGTTGCCAAACTTCCGTCAAGCGCTTTTGAGAAATTTAAATAAACACATAAATTGCAGAAACTATTGTGCTACACTAAAAAAAATATTTGAATTAAAAACATTAAAGTTTGCAAAAACCACTTAATTCGGGTTTTTTCTCCATTTCGTACACTGTGCGCCGTTTCTCCGCGGGGGTGTGCAGAAACTATTGTGCTACACTAAAAAAAATATTTGAATTAAAAACATTAAAGTTTGCAAAAACCACTTAATTCGGGTTTTTGCTCCATTTCGTACACTGTGCGCCGTTTCTCCGCAGGGGTGTGCAGAAACTATAGACCGCCACACAACTATTTCCCGGTACACACTCCTTGTTCCATTCACATAATCATATTCATTCATCTTCTCCGTTAACTCTTCTGTTGTTCTAACTTACAACATGACCCGACTCAAATATTTGATCAATTTGATCGTGCCATGTCTTCCTCGGGCATCTCCGATTTCTTCTAACATTGACTTGCGAAATTAATATTGTTTTTAAAAAAGAAGATAATTCCAATAAATCTAAACAAAAATATGAAAAGAACAAGACACAGAAAAATAAAAAGCTAACGGTCGCAACTAGGACTTGAACCCAGGATCTCCCAGGGACAAGCACCTAAACCAATTCCACTGAGACCTCTCATTTTAAGACATTTTAGTCAATATCTTACTTGAAATTCAGAATTAACAATAATATGCTTAACAATTTTTTTCTATATTTTGGCAGCTACTTTTTAAATGATAACAAATGTTAGATGAACTGGTTTGTAACCTAGATAGTGTCTCGGATAAACATCACATTTTTCGTTTAGATTTATTAGAATTATCTTCTTCTTCAATGATATATTAAAATAATGGGGATAATCTTCAAAAGTTGTTACAAAAGACAGTAATTCTAATAAAAAAATATATTATTTTGAAAAAAAAAAATTAAAAAATGCAATATTTTTTATTCGTGGTAACAAATTAGATAAGTACTCTTATGCCCTCAAACAAAAGGGAGCATTTTTCATTTTAGAAGGTGGGTATGAATACCGCCGCCCAGAGGACCATTTATTGGATAACAAACACCACTGCCGTAGGTCACTCCAAGTGGTTCGCTACGTTTGGTACTTGTGGTGAGGTTTGTCAAGGTCTTGGCGGCCGATGTGTCTGCCAGATCGAGAAAGACTGATTGCGGAGGTTTTTTGATCTCTCCAGCCAGAATCCTTCGACTCATCGCCTTGCACCGCAGTCGAAAGGATGGATTCATACGTCCATCACTTCTGAATACACTAACCCACAGATTCCTACTTTTACCTCATACCTATTTCCTTCCCAGAACTTCCTCTTCTTTTTTTCCCTAAAAAACACACACAGCATCCCTTAAGATGACGTAGGCCCTGAGGGAAATTATTTTCCTCATGGCCTCCTGTGTGGAGCTAATGTAAAAAAATATACGAGTGTGAAGACTGAAGTAAAACTTCTACGAGGGGAAAGAGAGAAAAAAAGTGTGCGCGCGCACTGCTCTCTCTTGCTCCTACAGTGTGATACAGACAATAGGCCTGCACTGTGTCTTAGATATACGAAACGTAACTGGCTATGAGAGAAAGAGAGAAAGAAAATGTGTGCTCGCACCTCTCTCTCTTGCCCACTCTCTCTTTCTATCTTCGCTAACTTATATTTCAACCTCAATTTCCGTTCGCCTCGCCCGATCACACTTTTCGTAATGCTCTCGTCACGCATTCACCAGCTTACTCTCCAAGTCAAGCGTGCGTACAGAAGTTTTACTTAAAAAAAAAAGATTTTCTGGTGTTCCAAGCTTTCGATTCGACAACGCTCATTACAAAAAACAAGCTTCAAATATAAATATGAAGATATGTGAACTGCTTCCTACGGCTTAAATCCAATTAATCCACATAGATTTCACTGGTTATCCCATATTTTAAGGTTTACTGAAAACTTTTAAATATCGTTAAATTTATAATTTTTATAGAAAAACTCACCTACCCAAATTTGGGTGGCTATCGCTGAGGTGGCATTATAATGGTTGTTTTGGTAGTCTGTAGTCGTAACTATCATGCAAACGCTGCTGTTCCTTGTTCGTAAAACCTTCCGTACTAAAATATTTATGATACACAAATTGACCTGACACTTAATCTTTATAATGCGGGTACATTCGAACAAAGCATTTGCCAGAAAGTTTAGCTAATTGTTCAGCGGTAGATATAAGGTCATTAGTCTAACTTTGGTTATTTTTTAAAATTACTTTAGTTTATTAGGGAAACAAACAGTTACACATATTTTATTAAGGTAATTACATATTACATGGTTGCATAAACCAGCGAAGTTTCCGCAAAAATGTATGGTATATATAAACAAAAAAACGTAGAATAAAACATTAAAGAAAACGAAAAGCGGGAAAAAAAGAAGAAGAAAATAATAAAGACAAATAAAAAACACAGATTAAAGCATGTAGGATAGATAAAATGAAATTAAACTCTGAACCCATACAGAAGTAATACATTTTCACATCATAAGATTCAAGGATAAACATGATAAGCCATTTGCAAGCGCCCTTGAGGACCTTGAGGTGGTTTTTCACACAAAAAAACGGCGCTATATAAAAATATTATTATTATTATTATAAAAACAAGGAAGAATAATATAATAAGAATGAGAAAACAACTCACAGTTGGGATGAAGGGTTCGTAATTGACAATTTGTTTTAATTTTTTCTATTATGCATTTAGTAAATTGGCCTGAGGACAAATGAAAATATCAGCATCTGAGAAGATGTTATTGTATTTTGTGCACGTACTTCTGAGAAATGAATGTGTTTATAATTTGTTTTTGAGTGCGGGATAGTTGGTTTGATCTTGTATTTCATAGCGGACAGTGGAAATTAATGTTTTTTAGAAGATAGTGTTGTCAACATCGTTGTTGATGGTTTTGAAAAAAAAATTCTGGTCATATATATTTTTCTATACAAATCGATAAATTATGGAATGTTAATGAGTCTTTTAGGTTTTCTGATGTTCGGAAGTGTTAATATTAAAGTCTGTGTTTCAATATCTTTTTTTGAATTCTTTCCAAAGACACAGTTTACAAAGATCGGACTGATCCAAATTCTAATATTGAGCGAACATAAGAGACATACAATATTTTGATTACGTGTGGTGACCTGAATGGTTTAGTCACTCTCATGAATTAGGACTTCTAGGATTTATCATAAGTTATGATAAATCTTAGAAGTTTGTAGGCCCTGTCACAGATGGAATTTGTATGTGTTCGGAAAGACATTCCGGAGTTCATTATTATTCCTAAGTCTCTTACTTCACAACATCTTTTTATTTCTACGTCATTGATTTTGTATGGGAATTTTAGAGGGTTGATGCTTTTGGTGAATGATATTGTGTTACATTTTTCCAGTTTAAGGAACAGTTGGTTGTTCGCACAATATATTCCAAGCCTATTAATATTCTCTTGCAATTCTAGGCTGTCATTAATATTAGTGATTTTGATTTTTTTTTGTAAATTGTAGTGTCATCAGCAAAAGAGTTTTAACTATCAATGTACATTTGTTAATTCAATTTTAAATTTTCTGCGACCGGTTTCGACACAACCGTGTCATTCACTAGCAGGTTTAAAACGGTCGCAGAAAATTTAAAATTAAAGTAACAAATGTACATTGATAATTAAAACTCTTCAAAAACAAAATGTTTAGATATTGTTACATATTTAATGCCCAAGAAATACCAAAAATCATCAGCAAAAATTTGGAATTTTTAAAACGTGTATCTATATCAGCGATCAATAAAATAAACAAGATAGGTCCGAGATGTGATCCTTGTGGAATTGCTGATGGTATATTGCAAAAAAGAATATGGGATGCCTATCACCGAAATATTAAAGCAAGCACTACGAAAAATGCTTAAGGAATTCGACGGCCTCCGTGGTCGAGGGGTAAGGCTCTCGACCTCTCGACTTGCAATCCGGAGATGGCGGATTAAAATCAAAATTTTATTTGATTGATTTGTGTTTTTAAGATTTGATAATTTAAAAATTATCACGTTAGTATATTTGGCGCATTTTCCAGAATGAAATCCCCACGTATGGCCCTGGTGTAAAACCACCAATTAGAATTGAAACGTTGCTTGAAATGACCTTAGCCGCGTTTGATGACTAAATATGAATAGCCCAGATACTTCTCCACCTTATTCTTCCCCATCCTCTTCTCCCCGCTTACCTTCAGCCTCACAACTTACCCCAATTGGGTAAGCATGCAATAGTCTCCCCGGCTCCAGGCGGTTGGGAGCAGTCTGGACTCTTGTTTGAACAAAGAATTTTCACAAATATAATTGTGACAAATTTTTGGGGTGTTGTGTCGTGTTGCCCTACCCCACATTTAGCCAACGTTTCGGACAGCGTTGCTGGATCCATCATGAGAGCAGATGTGTAATAGATTACATTACACGTAATATGCATTAGAAATGAGCAAAGTGTAAATCAAAATATATATTTATTAGACCACACGGACTGGAACTATTTTAAATTTAATAAATAATAGATAAATTAATATAAAAAACAATATTAAAGCAATTTAGTGATATAATAGATACGTAATGATCGAAATAATCTTATTGCAAATTACTACGAGAATTTTTTGGCAAAAATTTCGATCAAACGAAATGTAAATTTTTAAAAACACATCATTAAAAATTGCACTTACTGTCTGGACTTTTTTTTATAGAACTTCTAAAAAATATCATTTTAATATTGATAGGTACTTTCATATTTTAATAAAATTTATTAATCCGAAGTCAACAATTTAATGGCCTTAGTCAATCATCGTCACCATATCAAAACGTATTTGATCAAAAGCAAACTATTCGCTTTCTTATTTCCGATGGTAAATTGTTGCCTGAAAATTCCCAGCTTACATAAATTCTTTTTGCGAAAAGTGGAGTGAATTTGTGATCAAAGGCGCGGAGATGTAAGGGTGGATAAAGGCATTGATATGAGAATAATAGCTTTGTCGCAATGGGGTAAATTATGTGATCATTTTGAACAATGTAATAACATTGTTACATTGAAACAAAACCTCATTGTAATCACTATTAATGGGTACAACAGAATTTCAAACAAAGACGCATGGATAATAAATATTTAATAATGTGATGACGCTGATGACTTATGTTGTTAGTATTTAATTTGGTAGGCAGATATGGGCACTATTTAGTGAATAACAACTCTGCTACAGGTACGATTACGATAATCAATACGATTGGTGACTTATCGTGGGTGCCTGGATTCATGTGAGGTTTGTCCAGGTCTTGGCGGCTGATACGTCTGCCCATTTAATGCGTGGTGGGTCGGATCGTGAGTTGACATTAGAGGACACGTGAGCGAAATTATTTTCCCCGGGCCTTCTGTGTAACTTCCGGGCAACTAATGCTAAAAAAATGGTGTGTGATTATTCAGGTAATTAAGAAGGGATTTAGGAAAGGTAGAGAGTAGATGCCCTGTTTTATACATTAAGTGGCGCACTTTATGTTTGAAGCCCGATTCAGATCATGGGGAAAATGCTGCCCAGCGTCTTTTCCTAATCAACGACAAACATTATATTGCAACTAGCTTTTCCCCGCGGCTTCGCTCGCATGGTATTACGGGAAATTACTGTAGCGGTTGAACTTATCAATTATCCACCCTTCTCCTCACCCCCACCCCCTCCCGCATTCCATACATTCATTCCCTTACATTCAGTTTTCAAACATCTCGCCTGCCACCTAAATTTCATAAAGCTATAGCTCAAAGAAAAAAAGAATTATCCAATTTTGTTAATTCGTTCGGAATTTATGCGCTTACAAACATTTCGGATGTTTATTTTTAATTAAATATTTGGAAGTTTGTTAATATAATTAAAAAATTACACTATTTATTATTCAGTCTTTATAATCGTTACGAATTATATTTTTAATGTAGGAACTCTTATCTGACATTTATTGCAAAACAGAAGCTTGTCCAAAAAAAAACGAATTCTGATGTTTGAATTTTCTGCAGTAGTAGTAGTAAAAAGTAGACTGAGTATCTACCAGCATAGAGCCCAAAAATATATCAACATTGTTTCCATAGAAAAGATTTTTTTCTGACGTTAGCAAAAACTCGCTTTTGTTAGCGACAGAAAACGTGTAACAAATATAATATATTAATATTTATAATTTCATAACGCCAGAGCTTACCATCATATACAACCTGTAGTCTGCGCATATAATTTAGCTTTATATTGGTGAAAGAATTATTAAAGTCTTTATAATGTGTTATGCGTGAAAAGGTCATAAACGAACTGGAGCAGTTTCGCATTTATAATATTAGTATGGATGTGCTTATGTATATCACTAAAAACAAACAAAAAAAAACCGATGCTTGAAAAGTTCACAGTTCAAAAACAGCCAACAGTAAAATCTAGAGTTAAATTTAAAAATGATGATTTTGGTTTTTAAAAGGGATAAAACGTCCTCACAACAACATTTTTTTAGTCCGCAGGTAAGTACAAATGCTTATTTCATATCTATACACAATTTGACTACTCTCATATGATTTTAAAAACTGTGCTCAGTAATCATTTTGAGTTACAAAATTATTAGCTAGGAGTTCAGTTTCGTTCAGATAACAGGAAATTATTTTTCCTGTCAGGTGTGTAGATCAGTATAATTGTATTTTGACTACAATTTTGGAGATTGTTTTTTGTTACCGAATACAAAAATTCTACGAATGGTTTTTCCTTGCGCCCTTATAAACATTGAATAAGGCTTTTTGAACGTAGTAAACCCTCGTTCACAAGCGAGCATTTAGCTCTCAGCGGGATATGGCTCTCAATCATTCTCAGTACTTGGCGTCTTTTTTATTGCAAGCGCGGAATCAGCTGTCAGAACGAATTTATTATGGTATTCGGGTAGGTGAAAATTAAAATTGCCAAAAAGATATTAATCCATACTGGATTATTCTTAAATGTACAGTAAAACATTAACCGATGATAAATGACAGAATAAATGCAGAAGTGGAAACTGAAGCTAATTAACTAATCTATTTCTAGTTCAGTTCAGCCACAAGAGTATCCTTTGGCCAAAACCGGCCACTATATTGCTGGGTTAGGTAAAACTAATTCCCTGTATGCCCATTACTGTCTCAACCCAAAATCAGGCGAAAATTGCATCATACTTAAAGACTCTTCACATGAATGAAGCTTTTTGCAAAACAATGCTTCAATGATTTCGCATTTTAATTTTATGTTAATGTTCATGCAATTAAAATGTAATCTCAAAGCGCTGTAAAAGAAAACCAAAAAAAACAAGTAGTTAATGGCGTAGAATTATTTCTGCTTTTAGAACTTTTATACAAACAAAAATAAATCACTGCTCATTTATTACCCATGGTAGAAAACTCTTCACTCTGTTAACAGCTTTTTTTATCCCCATTTCTCAAACGGCCATTCATATTTTTAATATTCTTCCCACCAAAACAACTTTGTGACTCAAAGTTTCGGTTTGTTTTCGTTTACAAATTATTAAAAGTGACGTATTTGATACAGTCGAGTGAAGCTGATCTTCCGTGGACCAGATTTAGTACTATAATTAAACCGAGTTAATCTTGGCATTGGGTTCTAGTGCTAACAGGTGCAATCAAAATATTATAGTCAGTAGCGTCTTGTCATTCATCGATTCAATGCAATGTTATGCATCGTACATCAAGGGAGCCACAGGCTACGAAGACTCTGCCCTAAATATTGCAATTCGGGACGATATAGTGTTTACAACTCCACGTCATTGTGACTGTTTGCTGTGGAAACATGTTCTCCTACGCTTGTTTTCTGTGTAATATGTTTTTTAGTTGAATAACAGTGAAGTTGTAAGTAATGTGTATTACAAACATTCATAAGTAAATCGGCAATAAATTCAGTAACTTACTTGTAATTTGATTTTTTGATGCAGTTTGCTTTTCAATCAAATATCACTGAAAATTAAATACACCGTAGTTATATTCAATTTGGTCAGAGTTCTCCAATTATTCCTCCAGTGCAAGACAAAACATGCTTCAATATCAAATATTATACACGAGTGATCATTTTTTTATATTTTTTCGGTATCTGTGTGAATCGGCAATAAATTCCTTTGCTTTATTTGCAGTGTTTAAGGTATGTTTAATACATTAGTAGCTCGATTTGCTTTTTTATCAAATATCAGTAAAGATTACACCAAGAATTCCAATTTTTACTCTAGTGCAAGACAAAATAAACGTTAATAACATATTATAAAGGAGTGCAAAGTTTTAGTTTTTTGATATCAATATAAATCGGTAATAAATTCAGTTACGTTATGATTTGTAATGTGACATCTTCGTAGTGATTCCTAAAACGATTGTGAATCCATTTATGAAACAGCTGTTGCAAAGTTCAGTTAATTAGATGCAGAATGCTCGACTGGAAGAACGTTACTTTGGAAATGACAGGTTGGTTACAGTTTTTATAATTTATATACACATTCCAAAACATAAAATTTTGCTGTATTATTTCATACCAAATGTAGCATGGCGAAACAACCGCATGTCATCGTGAATTTAATTTACTTGAAGATAGCACGACGACAGAAAATGATATGACATGCATGAAAATGATATCTACCATTTATTTTACTGTAAGACGGTTTAAATTGATCTTGTGAGAATAAACGTTTATCCATTCGAAGGGTTATAAAAAATTGTGCAGGTATTATTGTAGTTTATAAATTATTGTTTGATCGAAGTTATTCGACTGCAGAAAGAAGAAAAAAAAGATAATTTAGGGTATCAAGGGCTTTTACATGCATTGCAGTACACCTTTTTATAAAAAAATACAATGAAAATATAATATAACATTAAACAAAATATAAGACACATAAAATATAAGAGTTAACAAAACACAAGTAACATAACATATAAGAGTTGACAGGCAGGTAACGGCATAAAGCATAATTAAACAACCTAAAAATAGATAACCTGCCAATGACCTCCAAATCACCGATAATATTAATAAAAACGTACAAAACCGTTGTTAATAACAATAATTTATAAACTAGTTAGAAGTAGTTCGCAATTGCGACGTTTGAAGTTGATTAAATTCAATTTTTCGTCAATGCATCCATATCGTTTAAATATTTCTTACCAAGACTGTGTAAACGTTGTATTGGGGAATGCAAACTGCAAACGCAAAATGAATGCGAAATGCAAACTATAGGATGTATCCAAGGTGTACAAGGTGTCCGGGGGTATAGTGCACTAAACTTCGTAAACTAGTAAATTCGTAAATTAGTATTAGATTTTTTATAAGAAAAACTCTCTTTTTATAACTTTTGAAGGTTATTCCCATCAACGTAATATATCATTGAAGAAGAAGATAACACTTATAATCTAAATGAAAATACGAAAGAGAACAAGACACAGAAAAAAAGATAAAGACAATGGTCGCAACTGGGACACGAACCCAGACCTTAACCCAGTTGCGACCATTGTCTTTTTCTATTTTTCTGTGTCTTGTTCTCTTTCATATTTTCATTTAGATTATAAGTGTTTTCTTCTTCAATGATATAGTATTAGATTCTTTATGATAGTAAAAGAAAAAAAAATGTAACTTTTTCGAAATTGCATCGTTTTAAGGTAGTTTTTGTGTAAAAAAGTTGAATTGTTTGGTGGAAAAAATAATATTTTTCTGTAAGATCGAAGAATAACATCCGACTTTAAATTTAAGTTCAAAATTTTAAATGGTAGAATAGACAGTCCTGATTTAACTAAGCTCATTGGATTTCATATACCCACGAGAGCCACTCGTTCTAAAATCCTGTTTAAATGCTACTTTTATTTCATTTCTTTTATTTTTATTGAAAGTAAAGTTAGTACAAACAAGTCCTGCTAAGCCAATTGCATTGGCTTGTCAACAGGTGCTTACAGTAGTTTAGTTACATACATATATATTTTTAAAGTTATAATTTACATCTTATATCTACAGATTCGACATTTTTTCATTTTTTTTTTACATTAACTCCAGGAGGCCCTGAGGAAAATAATTTTCCTCAGGACCTATGCCATCTGGTATGCTGTGTTTTTTTTACGTGAGCTCCACATAGGAGGCCCTGAGGAAAATAATTTCCCTCAGGGCCTATGCCATCCTTGAGGACGCTGTGTGGAGGGTTTTTTTAAGGAAAAGGGGGAAAGGCGAGTCCTGGGAAGGAAAAGGGTTTAAGGGGTGGGTAGGAATCTGTGGTTCAGTGAGTCCTGGTCATCCGCCTTCAAGACCTAGACAAACCTCACCCCATGTACCCGGGCACCCCTGCTAAATCACCAAACGCAGCAAACCACTTGGGGTGACCTATGGCAGAGGTGTTGGTTCTCCAATAAAGGTTTCCGGGGCGGCGGTACCCATTCCCGCCTCCCAAATTGAAGGTCTTTTTGACGAGAGGAAGGAATGAACATTGGTCTTGAAGAGACCGATGTTGCAGGAGGGAGGAAATACAGAAGCCGGCAAACCGTTCCATAGCCGAGCTGTTGAACTCAAGAACCAGTCGAAAAAACGACCCGTTCTCACGTGACAAATGTCAACCGTGTACATATGTTGGGCGCGCGTTTGGCATGTCTCCCGACTATGCACCGGTGCCCAAGGGATCAATGAGCTAGAACATCTTCCATTGAAATACCGGTATAACAGTGATAGCGTTCCCACTCGACGCCTGTGTTCTAAAGATTGCAATCCGTTCGTTAAGGTGGGAGAATATATCAAACGGACCACCCGTTTCTGCACAGAGTCGAGGGTATTTTTCAGGTATTTTGGAGCTCCAGACCAGAGGTGGCTGCCAAATTCAACCGTTGGTCGCACTTGCGACTTGTACAGGGTAAGCAGTTGTGTACTATTAAAGTTTCTACGGGCCCTGTATAGTACGCCCAGTTTTTGAGAGGCTTACTTTACTCTGGCTTCGGTGGTTTTCATACATTGTTTCATACATATCAATATAAATATATTTTTTCCGTTAACGAATTTTTCACTGTGTATTTAACCTCATTCAAAGAATTATGTTGCTTTATAGTGTCAAGTAATAAATTTAATATCTTTTGTACGTTGTTTTCAAATAACGTTCTCTGTCCGTACTTATTATTAAATTTCGGAACTATTAACCCGTCGTTGCGCATGAATGCTGTATTTGTGTTCTAGTTTCTCTTTATGCTACGGGGTAAATATATGCTGAATTATAATTTTGTGCCATAGTATTGCCTTAACAGGTAAAATTTTGACGCTCTGAAACAGCAACGGTGTATTATGTCTCTGTTTGAAAATTATTAGAGGCGACTAATAATTTTACAATTGCGTTTTGTACAACTTGGACTTGTTTCAGATTGGTTACAGTAGTATTTCCCCATATTGTTAATCCATATCTTATAATAGATTCTGCCAGTGACATATACATTGCTTTAAGTGTTTCAATTGATAGGAAAAACTTAAATGTGTACATTCTGCCAGCAGTTGATCTTTTACAGTTTTTTTAAATGTTTGTCCTATTTAATGAAACAATCTACTGTAACACCAAGGTACACATATTCCGTAATGTACAATAACCGGACTGAATATACGAAACACTCGCTTGTACCTAGATTACATGAAGTTACCAATAAATATGCAGATGTGGCAGATCTATTTAACTGCACGGAAGGTAGGTACAAGAGGGCTATACTATCAAATCTTTTCAATCAATATTAGTTTTATTTGTTCTACAAATTTTTGTATGTTATCGCATCTCTGGTGTCATTTCTCTTTCAAAGGCCACAATTGTCTGTTAAAATCTTTATTTACTGTTTCTGTGTACTTATGGTATATGTAAACCGTTGATATTAAATAAATAAATAAATAATATAGTTAAGATTTGATCGTCGATGAAATGTGAAAGGGGTTCAAAGAACCGAGCCTACATTTTAGTATTGAGGGTTTTTCCAAATGGTGACTTGAAACCAGGCAATTTTTAATGTAGCAATCGCTAAGGTCGACCCACTTTTTTTACCATCGAAAACCATTCAAGGAAAATTAATTAAATATTATATAAAACACTTAGCGTTATGTGTTGGTGAATTCCATAATCGAGATTTAATAATGGGTTAGTGCACGCGAGACAAAATGACGTGTGACACGCGTGACAAAATCTGGGAATGCGCACGCAAAACTTCACAAACCGTCATTTTTGTGGCCTAAAACCTTTATATCGGGTGTCCCGTGGCAGATTTCGAACTTGTAAATTAAACAAATAAACATTGTAAGCGAAAAAAAAATGTATTTATTATCAAATCAAACATACTAAATGCGGATTTCATTTTTTTTAATTATACCGTCTAAATGTTTTCCTTCACGGCGTACGCACTCACGAAATCTTTTGATTCAGAGCGATTTTCTCAAACAGAGATTGGGAAATAGCGCTCATTTCTCGCACGATATTTTCTTTTAATTCTGATATGTCCTTTGGACTGCTATCGTACACTTTAGCTTTAAGGTATACCCACAGAAAAAAGTCCGTCGGTCCGGGGTGAGATCCGGCGATCTGGATGGCCACACAGTGTCACCATTTCGACTAATCGATTTTTTAGGGAACTGTTCGCGGAGGCGTCTCATGGTGACTCTCTGAGGTGTGGCGCCATCTTGTTGAAACCACGTATGTGAACTGTACGAATGGTGCTTTTGAAGTTTTGGCATAAAATAATCGCTTATCATGCGGCAGTAACAATCGCCATCTACAGTTATTGTTGCTCCACGAGAATTTTCGAAGAAAAATGGTCCAATTATTCCATTCGTGGATAGAGAAGCCGAAATGGTTACTATTGGGCTGCTGTGCAGAGTCTGTTGGTGCTATAACCGAGGGTTTTATTCTTTTGGCGCCCAAAAGCAGCAGTTTTGCTTGTTGACAACCATTTAAATCGTCAACATATCCATTAAATTCGTCGCTGAACCAAATTGTGTTCTCAGTTCGGAATCGTTGGCTTTAAAACACGCTTCTACTGCGAACGCGCGATGCTCACTAGTCCACAGCGACATCGTGATTAAACAATCTGCACGAATGCTGAGCAGAACCAAACCCTCTTCCCTCTCTCCAATGCAACGATTTTACAAACATTTGAATTAAAATTTCGAAACCTGCCACGGGACACCCTATACTATTCTACCACACTATGAAACAATTTTACTTGCCCGAACACCAAGGAACTTAAACACGTTAAAACGGACTACTGATGAGATGAAAATTGGGTAAGTAAATGGAAACTGATGCTACCTGTTATCAAATTTATAATAATAGACTGCTGGAGTCGGAAATACTGAGCAAAAAGTTAGCGAAAAGCAGAAAACTGTTCATTAGCAAAACAAAAAACAGAAAACTGTTCATTGGCAAAATAAAAAACAGAAAACTGTTCATTGGCAAAACGAAAATAAGAATTATGATTGTGACACCATGATGACTGTAAAATATTTAAATTCTCATTTTTCTTGCTCGTAAAAACACCTGCTAACTATTATATTGATTATGTTTTGGGTTATTACATCGTGTTGCGCTGCCTTCTTCTTTAGCCAGCGTTTCGGTCAGCGTTGTAATAACTACCATCAGGGCAGATGTGATGGTGGCGACTTTGGGAGAGAAGGGGGAAGAACAACACAGCATCATATCGAAAATTATTCATATAATCTTTTGGACGTGAACACTTCAAATCATGTCATATTTACTGCAAATTAAAATGTAACCAAATAAATTTACTGCTTTTAAATTTTGAAGAAAAAATATAAATATAAACACTCACACTTACGCGTAGGTAAAGACGAGGGCTTCATAAAAGTGTTTGCTAGAATCTGTCCTAAGCTTACATTCGGAATAAATATACATTTTTCAAAATAAGGAACTCCAGTCCAATTTTTTTATTTTTTTAAACGAATAACGACCCTCTATCTTAAATAACTGCATATTTATTTTTATTTTTATAGTTAGTTTTAATAGTAAAAATAAATATCAAAGTTTTAATTTTTCAAGATCCCCCGAAAACCACCGAATCTAGTGTGACGTCATCATGACCAACCGAAGTTTGAATTTTGTAAGCAACTGGAATAAGCTGTTCATGGCCGGCCATTTTGAATTTTAGCATTGGAGCGTTTTATGGACGCGGTGACGTCACGCCTCACAAATTCAATAATACCAACCTGACAGCGCGTTTTAATGAACTGTTTTAAAATGGACTTTTAATATTTTTTTTAAAACTCTACGTTAAATATTATTTAATAAAACTTATATATTCAGAATCAGCGTTTATTGGTCTATATGAACATATTTTTTTAAAGCCATAATATTTTTCACTGGAGTTCCTTATTGTACATTTCAAAAACTGTAGTTCTGGTAGTATATTATTTATGTAACATAAAATATTACCGAAAATCTTATAAAATTGCGTTGACTGTTACTGGATATTCAGATCAGGTCACTAAATACAGCTAAAATTATTTTACGATAAGTCTTTTTTCATCGCTTTTCATAACTTTACATCACTTTTCAAAGGCGTTTTCTTTAATCGTGAAACTATTTTAATGGTATCCCGACACTCAATCCCACGACAGTCGGCCCCTGAAATAATAATTTTTATAAAATTATAATTATAAAATTATAATATAAAAAAAAAATATTAAATATAAAATTATAAATTTTGTGCATTATTTACAAATTTCAAACCAAAATTCGAATTTAAAAATACCTTTAATAATAAGTTGGTTTGGATGTCAAACTAATGTATTTACATTGTCAATTTTTTTTTACTTATTCGATGGTATATCTATACTAGTATTATAAATGCGAAAGTGCGTGTGTTTGTTTGTAACGCTTTCACGCCCAAACCAATAAACGGATTTTAAAAATATCCACATTAGAAAGCTACATTGAATGCGAGTAATAAAGGCTCTATAAAATGGTAAGCTCTGGCGTTATGAAATTATAAATATGAATTTATCATATTATTTATTGTACCTTTTCTGTCGCTAACAAGCGAGTTATTGCTAACGTCAGAAAACAAATCTTTGCCGTGGAAACGATGTTGATATATTTGCGGGAAATTTTATTTCAGGCGTCGTAGTTAAAATCTACCCATATTAATAAAAATGAATCTCCGAAAATTTTGTACGCGCATAACTTCGGAACGACTGCACAAAATTGGATAATTCTTTTTTTACTACTGGTGAGCTCTGGCATTATGAAATTTAGGAGGAACGCGAGCTGTTTGAAAACTGAATGTATCGAGAATGAATGTATGGAATGCGGGAGGGGGCAGGGGGAAGGGAGGAGGGGGGTTAATTGATAAGTGCAAGCGCTACAATAATTTCCCCCTCATACCATGCGAGCGAAGCCGCGGATAAAAGCTAGTACAGTATATAAACAAGTGATTTAATTGATGCCTTTGAATGAAACATTATGCTTTTTTGGCGCCCTTGAGGTGATTTTTCACAAAAACGGCGCTATATAAATCATCCAAATATTATTATTATTCGGCGGTATATCCTCCCAGCGCACCCCTCGGGGACACTTGGTTATATTTTGTGTAAATAGGTACACCGTATTTTCCCTAAACCGACTGCATATTGTATGTGTGCTGGGGAGCCAACTGTCAGAAGATCAGAATCCATTTTAATACAACCGTGATGAAACTTTAGTACATTTTAATGAAAAGTGGTGCTAAAATGAAGCTCCTATACTTCCTCTATAAAAATATAACAACCCTATTTTATCTACGTCTACTCTGTCATCGTTTTGAAATGTCAGAATTTTTGGGTAAAAATATAAAATCACATCTTTAAATCATAAATCACTAAGTTAAAAGCACTATTAACTATGCCCACGACAAAATGAAACATTAAAAAAATTTGTCTGGAGACTTTTAGATAATATTTTGAACAGAAACGTTTTCATCGCTTATTTTAAACAACCAAACTGTAGAGAAAATCTATGTCATATTTAATTTATTTTACTACATATCAATCGACGATCTGAACATTGAACCACTGCTACTCTTCATGGGAAAACCGCAACTGAGGTGACTTGGACGTACTGAAAATGTCTGATGACCGAATTCCGAGGAAAATACTAAGAAAGTCAGAATTCCAGACACAGTTGGGCGAGGCAACTCCAGAAACTGTGTGAGGAGAGGATGGGACTGCCATGGACGGAGGCCGAACAATCAACACAAGACAGGGACGTATGGAGGAGCTTTGTCGATGCAATGCGTCCCCGTCTCAAATAGGATAAGGGGAAGAAGAAGAAGAAGAAGAAGAAGAAGAAGACATATTAATCATTCAATTACAGTACAAGATATCTTATAGACTGAAGACTTCACTAGTAGGACTACTTTTAATTCGAATGCTTTGCATTTTTTGTACGATAGATCCACACAGGAGGTCTTGTGGAAAATAATCTCTCTCAGGGCCAGGGTCATTTTTGGGGATTCTGCGGGGAGGGTCTTTTTAGGGAAAGGAAGGAGAGGAAGTTGCGTTCGTAAATCTCGGAATTAAATCGATAGATTGACTCAAAATTTTTATAGAACATTGCATTTTAGCAGAAGAGTGTTTCTATATATAATGGTAAGCTCTGGCGTTATGAAATTTGTATATATCGATATGTGTTGGGGAATTTTACTTGGCCTAAGACTTAAGCTAGTTTTTTAAATTATTATTTTTTTGTTAACTATTTTTTCTATTTGAATATGGTATAATATTTAGGGCGTGAAAATATATTTTAGCGGACGGGTCACTTTTTTGACGAGGGCTTTTGATAACATATATTATAATATATCGACCATGGAAATTTGAAATTTTGTAAAGAACAAAAAATCCAAAAAATAATTAAATACGTCATTTTTATCCTGTTTTTTTCTCTTTCGATCTGCGTCGTCGAAATATTTCTAGGAAAATAAGTAGGTATGTAGATTACGACGTGCAGTCTAAAAGGATTTTTAAATGAAAAATTAAAAACAAATTAAATTATTTTTTTTTAGAAATTTACAAAAATGTTAAGTTTGCTAAAAAAACTATTCAATATTATTTTATAATACACATTCATAATATTAAAGGTCTACAAAACTCTCCTGAACAATAAACATTTTGTCCTTTACAACATTTCAAATTTCCATGATCGATGTATTTGTTCGCAGGGTTACCCAGCATAAATTGTAAATATAGTAGGTATTGTAACTGCCAAGCCACAATAATGTGATAAATCTCCCCCAAATATCGAAGCGCCTAACAAAGCCACTCATGTCTCGCCCCAAGTCAATTTATGTCATTTGTGAACATGTTGGACAATGTTACTGTTTCCTGTTGTGTGTGGTTCTCAAAATGATAACTACTTCTGTACAACAAAATACTGTGTCTTTTATTTGTGCTAAAAACTATTATAATATTAAGGATCTGGTCCGTAGGACGGCCTGGAGGCCAACGTCCTTTATAATGTTCTGATTTTTTTTCTGTTTCTCGAAACATCACGCCTTCCTGTATCTTTGTACCCATTATGGAGGGGCGACCCTTTTTACTACCGAAATCTGTCGGATATTTCTACAACCTCTACAATCTACTTCACTAGAGCCATCTATGTATCGTAGCTCAATCAAATTAAGTTTACCTGTTGACAATCGTCCAAATTTTTTTAAAATAGTAAAAATTAAAATTTCGATATAAAATACTGTTATATTTCCGTAATTCCAAAATTTTATAAAATATGCGTAGAAGATCTGTTTCACAGAAATTCAAATGTAACACTTTCATCAAATGGCCATTCAGAGCCATTTTGATTTTTGAAATTTGAAAAGTCCCGTTAAATGCTGATCCCATGTCAGTTTCAGCTTTTGAACTAATTGAGATCATCAGAAGAGGACAACTGTCATGTTGTTAAGCTCGTCAAGATAATGAAATTTAAAAAAACTTAAACGATTAAAAAAAAAAATTAAAAATCAAATATATAATAATTTTTTTTTTTAAATGGGCTAAATAGCCATTTGACGACTTCATCACACGTGAATGTCAGCAAAACAACTGGGTCTTAGAGTATTGGTAAAATATGGCGATTTGAAAATTTTCTTGAAATTTGCCTATAAATTTAATCTATAAATTTCTGTTTAGATTTCTAGATTAACACGACTATTTTTAACTCGCAGTTAGTAACATATATCATGAGTAATGTATTTCAAGTATCCAAGACGTCATCAAATCTTCTTCTCACATTCCTAATTATAAGTCTGCCCTAGCGGTTTAAACTCCTAGGGGAATCCTTTGTCGGGACTCCTGATTAATGACGTCACTGAGCTCATTTGTTGTACGGGGCTGTATGAGGTTGTGTGTACTAAACGGCGTTCATGACGTCATAAATCACATCTGATATTTAGCGGCTTTCTTTGGGTCGTAAAGTAGCTAACCACTGGAAATGATATTATGGAACGTTGCACAGCTTGACTCACTTATATTTGCAGTCGGCCAAAAGTGGAATCAACAACAAACCGTTCAATAAATAATTAGGCTTTCCTAGTACTGATTTGAAAGAAAACTGACCAGGAAAATGCACTAGGACTTAAACATTTCGACTCCTGGGCCCCAGATAGGTCAATGAACTTAAATATCATTTTAAACACGTTTAATCAGTTTCACTAGAAGTAAGGAATAAATAACCTTACTTCGGGCACTCAGATATGCACATAATAACGTAGCATTCGTATAGCGCCATTTTGTGTTGTTTCACTTCAAGTGCAAACAATGGTTTTTATTTTCAGTGCAACGATCTATTATTTTTCTTCCATGCTTATTTGATTAGTTTGTGTGGTTTCACAATTTATTCATTTAAAATAATATAAAGTATATTTGCGGCACGTTCCAGAGTGGAAGATACTCTCAGTATCGCCCTGGTGTAAGACCACCATTCAGAATTGAAAAGTTGCTTGAAATAGCTTCGGCCGTGTTTGGTGACCAGAGTGAATAGCCAGGTACTTCCCTCCTTCCTCTTCCCCATCTCCTTCCCCTCCCCACTACCTTCAGCCTCACAACATACCCCAATTGGGGATGCCATAGTCTCACTGGCTCCAGACGGGAGCAGTTGGGACTCTTGTGCGGTATTCATATAAAAAAAATATTTAAAAAAAGTGTCGCCCTGGTGATAGACAACCATACAGCATCTAAACGTTGCTTGAAATGGCTTTAGCCGTGATTGGTGCCTAGATCTGAATAGCCAGTTACTTTCTGACTTTTCTTTTCCCCTCCCCACCGCCTTTAGCTTAAAAGTACCCCAATTGGAGTTGCCATAATCTCATTGACTCTAACTCTAGATGATTGGGGCCTAAAACTAGTTTAAAGATATTTTTCTTAATCAGAACTTTAACGGTGTAGCCACGACAGTACCTTCAAATTTAAGCGGGAGTTGAATTTCCGAACATGCGGCGGCTTTTATTAAATAAAAAGCCGCCGCATGTTCTTAAAGCCAATAAAAATATATGCTAAGAAAAATTCAGATAATGTTGGCAGTTCTTAGTCGAAGTATGTTACAGTTATAAATGACCAAATCGGATATAGACACTTTAGCTCAGTGGTGAGAGTCGTCGCCCGGAAAGCGGAAGGTCCTAGGTTCAAGTCCCAGAGGTGCCAATATCTTTTTCTGATTTTTCTGTCTAAAAATGTTCGATTGAGTTTCGCTAATATTTTTTTCATTTAATTAGATATTAAAATTCGGAGTTTTTACTCATAAAGTTTAAAAAAATTTAAATAAATAATATACGTCATAAGTAATGACGTAACTAGGGCAGTTTTTTTTTTAAAAAAATATGTTTATTCAGTTTTAATTTTACAATATTTTATTTTACAAATCTTACGAAACTGATCAATCAGTTTGATTGTAAGAAATCTCTCATTTTTTTATAATTATTTAATACAGTATACTTTTCAGTTTTACATAGTATATACTAAATATAATACTTAATATTAAAATACTAATTATTACGACAAACTAATTATCTCAATGTTTTAATGTTTATGAATTGCGTTGTAGTAAAAATATTTTACACAGTACAAACATACGGTGAGAAAATAAATAGATAGGAAATATTTTATTTGATTTCATGTTCTTCGGAGGTAGAAAGATTTAACTTTTGTTTTGATTTTTGAATAAGATGTCTCATTTTTGATATTTTCAGGTAATGCGTTAAATATTTCCGGAATTTTATGACTTTTTGTTCTATCTCCGTATACATTTTGAGATTTATTGACAATAAACATTTGTGCTTCTCTATGCCTAGTAGGGTAGTTGTGGTTTACAGGTTTTTTGAATTCTGTATTCCAGAATTCATCTTGTGTTAATTGGTAATTTACCTTACTGTGTATAGAGAGGACATTACACAAGGAGAACATTTTTTTATAATCACCTTCACATAACTGGACCTTTTTTTTGCCTGATATCAATTTTAGGAAACGGATTTGTATTGTTCTATTTTATTTAAGTATGTTTTGTACGTTAATCCGTAACTATTTATTCCGTATCCTATAATTGATTCTGCTAATGCGTTGTATATACAGTATAATATATTTTTATTTACAAAATTTTTTAGGTGGTAAAATTTTCCTAATATGGATCTTAATCTATTACATACATTTTCAATATGATTTGACCAGTTAAAGTTGACATCTATTGTAAGACCAAGGTATGTATATTGGTACACTTTTTCTATATTCGGGCAATTACACTGCTGGAATTGGTTTTTTGTGTGCAAACAATCATATGAATGACTTTTTATATGTAATTCCTTTTCCTGACAATTTGCATATGGTGAGTGTATAAGCATATATTTGGTTTTTTTGCGTTAATAATAATGCCATTGTCGTGGGACCATTTAATTATGTTATTTAGGTATGTTTGTAAAATTTCCTCAATTTTTAGTGGATCTTTGTCAGCACATATAATGCAAGTATCGTCTGCAAACATGTAGCATTTACAACGTTTTATTACGTTTGGTAGACTGTTTACTTGCATTATATAACATGTAGGCCCCGATATCGACCCTGTTGCTACTCCGGTATTTGTTAACATTTCATCACTAAAAATTCCGTCAATTTTAACTTTAATTTTTCTATTTAATAGATAATTTTTAATAATTTTTTTTAAAGGACCTCTAATACCACATTCCTCCATTGCCTTTAATAATGTTTCGTGGTCCAATGTGTCAAAGGCCTTTTTAAAGTCTATAAAAATTATACCAACATAATATTTTTCATTTAAATGACAATTTATATGGTCAGTGAATTTAGATAGTAATTGGGTAGTACTTTTTTCCTTTTGAAATCCGTATTGTATGGGATTTATGATTTTATTTTTTTCTATAAAAAGTTGTATTTGGTTAAAGATAGCTCTTTCAATAATTTTATCAATACATGAGAGAATCGCTATTGGTCGATAGTTTGTGAAATCTTTGTGGTTTCCTGATTTATATATAGGTCTGATAATGGATGTTTTAAGTTCGTCAGGCATAATACTTTTACTTACACAGAGGTTAATTAATTTAGTCAATATTGGGATTATATTATCAGCAATTAACTTCAGGTCTTTAATTCTTATTTGATCATTGCCTTCTGATTTTTTAACATCCATATCATTAATTATTTTTTTAACATCTTTTTGTGATACAGGTCTAAATCTCATTGACATACTAGCAGGAGTTGTATACGTGTTACGATCTAGGAATTTTGTAGTACAGTTATGTCTTATGTCTTTTATTTCATTTACAAATGTTGTAGCAAATTTATCGCATAAAAATTTTGTGTCTCCTTGACCTCTCATATGTTGAAGGATTATTTTATCTAGATTTTGTTTAGGTTTTCCTATAAGGTTATTTATTTCGTCCCAGAGTTTCCTCGGGTTGCCGTTTAAACTATTTATTACGTTTTTGTGAAATGTGTTTTTAGTAAAATTAATATGTTTATTTGTTTTGTTTCTATATCGCGTGTATTCTAAACGAAATACAGGGTTATTAGGACTATTCTTGCATTTTCGGTAAAGATAATCTCTTTTTTTAATCTATTAATTAAGTTAATTCTATTAACCTATTGTTTTTCTTTACATTAACTCCACACCGAAGGGGTTGAGGAAAATAAAGTCCCTCAGGGCCTATGTCATCTTTGGGGATGCTCGGAGTATCTCCCATTGTAATACTGGTGGAATATGAACAGCATACCTACCCGAAGCCTGTGCTCTAAATCTAAAGATTGCAATCCATTTGTTAAGAATGAATCTATCAAACGGACCGCCCATTTATGCACAGAATCAAGGGCTTTTTCAGGAATTTTAGTGCTCCGACCAGAGATGGCTGCCAAATTCAACAGTGGGGCGCACTTGTGATCTGTACAGGGTCAGCAGTTGTGTAATATTAAAGTATCTGCGGGTACTATACAGTACGCCCAGCCTCTGAGAGGCTAGCTTAACTCTGGCTTCGATGGAGCCCTGTGCCCGTGCTGGTTACTTAGAGTTACACCGAGCATATCAATGAAAGGCAAGTTGGAAAGATTGCTTTCGTTGAAGGATTAATCTCTCAACTGAGGCGCTCAGCGGCAGAGTGGCCCAACCCACAAAAATTCATAATCAACATATTGTTATATATTTCTGTAATATCTTGAAGCCACAGTAGCTCAATTTCTAGAATTCTGGAACTGTGGCTTCATAGATATGACAGAAACATATAACAAAATGATATTTTCGCTGATTTTTGTGGGTTGGGCCACTCTTCCGCTGAACGCCTCAACTGTAAGTAACCCTTTGCTTTGTTAACCCAATCACACTCTCTATTAATTCCGTAAATTGACACATCTACACGGTCAGTGTAGAGTGACCGTGTTATAAGCTCTCTCGATATTGCATTACCTTTTAACGTTTTTCGGAATGAAAGCAATAACTTTCTAAGGTACACCTGCCAACAACGCCGGTAGAACTAGCTATTTCAATGGAATACGTAAGTAGGAATATAATTCTAACTATTTGACTGCCGTGAAATAAATTCAGTAAGTTTACATATTATATACGAGTATATGGCACATTTTGTATTCGTTACATAATGTATTATAATGTAAGTATCTATTTCGGTAGTTTTCATAAGAAATGGCGAAGAGAGCAGAGCTATCATTGGAATATTTATGCCAACCCTGTTGTATAGTTTTGAGGTATGGAACTGACAGAGATTTATTATGAAAATTGACTGCATGCAGCAGATCACGGATGACGGATGTGTATGTGTGTAAAAATGTTTTACCTATTTAGACAGAGAAGAGCCATAAAATTGTAAGGTTGATTACGCGTGAAGAATAAGAGGAAGAAGAGTATGTACTTGGTTTTGAAATGAAAATATGCATAGTTCCTACCGGGGGCTCATTTATCCGGTATCTATCTCTCGCTAACCGCATCACCTTGCTAGAAATGCACAACGACAAGAAAATAACAAATTAAAGTGCATTTGTTTTTGAAAAACAGAGGTAGAATATGAACTACACTGAAAGCAAGTCATTGCTGTTTTTCGTCTTCATAATCTCTTTTTTGAACTAAAAAAAAGTTATTTGACTATCTCGAAAGTAAAGAATATCGTTTTGTACTATTCGTGTTGTTGTGGCGATAATTAGCTCGAGGTATCGCGGTGGAACCAAATATACTCCTTCGTAGAGGTACAGTGGTAAGTGATTGGTTATCCCTCTTCCTTGAATCTCTAGTTTTTCCCACACACATCATCACCCAATTCCAGCAAACACCATTTAGTCTCGTATCATTTTTAGTATTTACAGTCCATTTTCAAGTGTATCTGAAGCAGTAATTCGTAAGCAGTTTTGGATGCAATAGTGTGCTTAGATTTTAATTGCTCTCAAATCGGCTCCTGTTTTGTGTGCGGTTAAAATTTCGACATGTGAACGGGTCGTTTTACCACGCGTTTTTTTGCGTAGCAGCTCGGCTAAGATAGAAGTAAAGATTTAACCCGGCGTCAGCACAGTCAAAATATGTAACAACGATAGTAGGGCTGGGTCTAGGAGACCCGAATAAAAAACTCGCTATGATTTCAATATTTAAAAGAAATTTAGTCACATATTGCAACAATTTGATAAAACAACTATTTTGTTTGCGAGATTTTGGGTAAAATAAAACAACTTCATATAAAACTGTCTTTTGATGACATTTTTTAAAAGTATAATAAAATTTTAACAAAATAGATAACCTCTGTCTTAAAGTTATAAAGTTTAAATAAAACATAAACTTTTTTCTCAAAATGTGAACTAATATTATACATATGAATAAGATCTGTAGTAGGACTAAGAATAATACATCAGTCCCATGAGTTATTCTTACATATTATCATTTGCATCCGCGCAATCTCCACAGTACAACATTGCATGCTGAATGCAGATTCATCCTCAGCTTCTGACGTAGAATTTTCACAATCGGAGTCAGATAAAACTAACTAACTATCTAATCATCACGCCGTTTCCCCGCAGGGGTAGGCAGAGAGGACGGACCGCCAAACAACTCGATCTTGGCACACACTCCTTGCTTCGTTCACATTCATACATCGTCTCATACATGCTCTTCTGTTATTCGGAGTCAGATTCTGCCAATGATTTCGATAATTGCAAAGGTTCTGAAAATAACAAAACAAATCAATAACATGCTTTTTAAATAATGGCGCGAAATTACGACACGAAATGTAAGTTGAGTCATATTTACCTTTTTCGTGTTTAGCCACCCTTATTCACCGTTGCGGCCACTACACCACTGAACAGCGATAGCCCGCGGGGAGGGGAGATCGTTAGCTCCAGCAGAAGTATGGCAACGTCGCACAAAAATTCTAAGAAATAAGCGAATTTTAAAATGGCGCGGATCAAATTGACCCAACTGTGCGAACGCCGGGTTAAGTAGAAAATTTCGGCTCTGCAGTCTGCCGGTGAATACCGTATGATTTTCGGACTTCCCAGGCACTGCAGTGCCTTCTCAATGTTCACGGAAGGGCGGGTTTCTAGATTTGCAGCTCTTATGAGAACCAGGGTGGTAGTTTTTTTTTAAATTTTATTATTTTTTATAATTACGTTCTTATTTGAATCCCTGTCCGGTTTGAATCCTGAATATGAATAAGTGGATCGCGGATCCACAAGAGAAATGGTGCAAAAATGTCACTGTCTGGTATCTCTGAGACGGCAAGAGAAGTAAAGGACGTCAACAAATAAGATGGGAAGACGACCTAAAACTCACGGCTGGACATCATTGGAGAAAAATAGCGCGTGACAGGTCCCAGTGGAAAATGTTAGAGGAGGCCTATGCCAAGAGGCAAACTGAACTTCGGGATAAATTATAAAAAATAGAACATGCCAAAATTCATACCTAACAGAAGTTCAAAATAAAAAGGCTTATTATTATATATTATTATTATATGAATAAGTACCTATATTAAAAATGGGATGTATGGGATTGCACATGCCTCCTCACATTCTGGAATAAAGGCCATTATTATAAAAATTTCGACTTTATGTCCGGGTTGAATCTTCCCCACAGGAATCTTCCACACACTTTTCCACAAATGATCATTTAGTCAATCCACGCTATGCAAGTGTATTATATAAGTAAAATAAATACAAAACAATACAAGAAAAACATGTCACCCTACTAGAGACGAAATGGGAAAATAATTCACCGACTCCATATATTTTTATATCAGAGAGTTCGGCTCGGTAGAACTCCTAACTGGACCGATAAATCCTACTGATGCCTCAATATAAATATTTAAAAAATCTTTCGTAATCCTACATGTATTTAAAATGACTGATTTTTGCATTTTTGTATAAAAATTCTTTGACAAATCTAATAAGCCTAAATTTTGAATGAGAGAGCTAGGTATAATGCCAGTAGCCGAAATAACAAATGGTAATATTTTAATAGTCTGAGAATATAACAATTTTTTTATGATTATTATCAATGAATAGTTTACTGGCTTCTGAGTTTCTCCAAGATCAGAATCACTTAATTCTTTCATAAAACAAGATAAAATGTGTTAATTAAAAAAGTAACAAAGTGTACTGAGCCATGGTTAATAAAAAAATAAACAGATATTTCAAGAGATGAAGAGATAAAACTAACCCAAAAGAGAAAAAGGCCGTCATTGTTAAGTAACATCGAGTCATTGAACATTGGGAACATTCAATTATATTTGGAAATGGAACGTCGCGCTGCAATGCCAATTTAAAAATAGGTACCCACCTTGGTAGTTGACCACAGACGAAGACGTGAAAAAGACTCATTGGAAATATGGACGGAAGCTTTGAAAATGGAACTGTAGATTTTTGCACATATTTATTCGGATTGTAAAACTTTTTAGATTGATACGTAAAATAATAGTAATTACATTTGACAGTAGTAAACCTCCTTTACAAAAGCATTAATTCGGAGATTGGAGCAGAAATCCACATAATTTATCACATTTCATTTGAAATATCTAAAAAATTAGATATATCGTTGGCAGCATTGACCTAATTGGTCGAAGGTTGGCAGGCATCAATTAAAAAATTATAAATCTATCGTAAGCTGTGGACAGCCAGCGTGGTCTAGGGGTAAGGCTCTTGACTCGCAATCCGGAGGTCGCGGGATCGAATCCCAGCGTGGGCAAATAATTTTTTTTTAATAATATGTGTTATTTCATAATTTAATTCATTTAAAATAATGTATGGTCTATTTGCGCACTTCATTGGTGGAAGATACTCTCAGTATCGCCCTGGTGTAAGACCACCTTTCAGAATTAAAACGTTGCTTGAAATGGCGTCAGCCGTGTTTGATGACCAGATCTGAATAGCCAGGTACTTCCCCACCTTCCTCTACTTCTTCTCCATCTCTTCCCCCTCTCCACTACCTTCAGCCTCACAACATACTCCGATTGGGGATGCCATAATCTCACTGGCTCCAGACGGGAGCAGCTGGGACTCTTGTGAGGTACTCATAAAAAAGATGACTTCTAATTTTCCTCAATACTTTATAATTGATATTGTTTTAATGCTGAGGTAAAAATTTTAACAATTTTTCTTCAAATGTCGGTTTCCACAAAAATACAAGCTTTCATAAGAGTATAAAATTCTATTGTGGATATTATTTTAAGAATGTTAAAATATTAATTTAAAAACACTGCATTTTTTCACGTTAACATTCTCCGTAGAAAAATAATTTCTTTCAGGGCCTATGTTTTTTTTTATAATTCGGTAGGCGGGTATGGGTACCGCCGCCCCAGAAACCATTTACTGGATATTCTCTGCCATAGGTCACCCAAGTGATTTAGTACGTTTGGTCACTTCGAAGGGGTGCCCGGGTTCATCGGGTGAGCGTGTGATCGGATCGGGAGAGTTCAGAGGGAAACCCTTTGACCTCTCCAGCTGGTCTCTTTCGATCCATCGCCTTGCACCACAGCGGGTGGGATGGATGGATACGTCCGTCACTCCTGGAAAGACTGATCACTAGATTCTTACCCACCCCTCGTACCTTTTTCCTTCCCAGACCTTCTTCTCCTTCGTTTTCTTAAAAATACCTCCTCACAAGCGTCAAAAAATGACACAGGCCCTGAGGGAAATTATTTCCTCGGGGCCTTCTATCTGGGGTTAAGTTAAAATAGTCATATTTGGGGATGCTGTGCAGAGGGGTTTTGAAGAGACCTAACGTTAGAAAATATGCAAAAGCCAGCAAATCGTTCCACAGTCGAGCTGTTAAACTCAGAAAAGAGTCGTAGAAACGACTAATGTTAATGCGAAATCGCAAAAATTAATTTCATTTGCAATCTTCGTTTTCAGCGGTGTACACTCCAAACTTCTTCTTTCTTCAATGATTCCATACCACTTTGTGGAAGCAAATTTCTCACAAATTATTTTTAAACTCCATTCTTTATTGAGATCCATTATTCGTAGCGGAGAAAGTTGAAAGAGCTTTATTGTTAATATTTTTATTTTATTTATTAAGTTAAAAGAAATATAAAATTTCGCTTTCTTAACTTAAATACAGAGCATATTATGTAGTAGTTTTTAATTTTGTTCCAAATCTTAAGTTTAAATAGTTTTTTTTTAAAGGTTTTTATATTCTCTTCCGTTTTTAGATTATCTGGAAGGAGATTATAAATGTGAACTCCCTCGTGGCCAATACTTCTCTTGCCACTTTCAGTCTTGACTGTATTTGTGTACAATTTATTGTGTTGTCTTGTATAATGTTCGTGTACTTGTGATGTTTTTATAAATGTTGTGTTTGTGTGTATAAGTCCATTTTGTATTTTGTAGATTAAAATACATATGTTATATTCGTACAATGTTCTTATTTTCAAAAGGTTCATTTCCTGGTATAGTTTTTTTGTGGGAGTGTCTGGGTTATAGTTGAAGAGTTTCTTAATAACTTTGTTCTGTATTATTTGTAAGTCATTTAAGTACGTAATGTATGTGTTTCCCCATATTTCTATTAAATAATTTAGGTGGGACTGGATTAAGCTAAAGTATAAGCCCCTCTTTACCTCTGTTGGTAGAAGATGAGCAATTCTACCAAATACACCAATTAATGGGATGATTTTTGTTTTTAGTTTTTCTACGTGTTGTTTAAATGTTAGATGTTTATCAATATATAAGCCCAGGTATTTTTCGCTATCTAGAATATGTAGGTCTCTTTCTTCTATTTGTAATGGTTTATGCGATGGTATTATTCTTTTAGGTGAGCTTAAGATCATGTAACCGGTTTTATTAATATTTATTGTTAATATATTTTTTATTAGCCAATCGTTTAGTACATTAAGATCCGTTTGAGATTGTTCTAATAGACTTTCTAAGTTTTTGCCGAAGTAAAAAATTGCCGTATCATCTGCGTATAAGAAGATTTCACCATGTAGTTTTAGCTGACAGATGTCATTTATGTATATTTGGAATAAAAGTGGCCCCAGTATTGATCCTTGTGGAACTCCGTAGTTTATACTCTCGAGTTGACTGTTTTTATCTCCTATGTTAACACATTGTTTTCTGTTGGATAGATAGGATTCTATTAGTTTGATAGCTGGACCGGTTACACCTGTTTTTTCTATTTTTTTAATCAGTATTTCATGACTTACGGTGTCAAAGGCTTTTTGAAGGTCTACGAGAATTGCTATGACATAGTTTTTATTATCTATGCTAGTTCTAAGTTTATTTATAAGATCATTAGTTGCAGAGAGAGTATTAGATTTTTTTCTGAAACCGTATTGTTTGGCATATAGAAATGATTTTTTTTTCAGAAAGTTGTCTAGCCTATCGTATATTACTCTTTCATATATTTTTGATAGAATCGGTAGGACAGTAATGGGCCTATAGTTAGATGTTTGAGTTTTCAAGCTCCCTTTATATATTGGAATAACCCTTGCAATTTTACAACTGTCCGGAAATTGACCTTCTTTCAGGCTCAGGTTAATCAGTTTAGTTAGTGTAGGAGTTAGTAGTGGGGCAAGTTTTTGTACTGTTGTACATTTTAGTTGATCATGTCCAGCACTCGCGTTTGATTTTAGGGATTTTATAATAGCTAATATTTCGGGTTCAGTTGTGGGTTGTAAGTATATTGATTCCGCACTTTTATACTTTAATGTAGTTTTATCATCCAGCTTATGGGTGTATTTATTGATTATGTTATCAGCCAAAGAAGCGCCAATATTACAAAAGTAGTTATTAAAGTATTCGCATATCTTGATGTCTTCTGTGATGATTTCATTACCGTTCTTTAATTTAGTACATGGTTTACTTTGCGCGTTTGTTTGGTTCTTGATGATGCTGTTTATTACGTTCCAAGTCTTTTTGGTATTATTTTCATATTTTTTAAATAGGTTGCTGTAGTATTGTTTTTTTAAGTTTCGTTTTTTTATAGTTATGTCATTACGTATTTTAATAAATTCTGTTTTTAGTAATAGGTTACAGGGTTGTTTTTTGATTTTTAGGTGCAGTTTATTTCTTTTTTTAATCATTTTTAATAAGTCCTTTGTTATCCAATCAGGAAGACAGGTTTTATTTGTTTTTATTGTTATTGAACTGTTGCAATTAATTTTGTTTATCAGATAGTTTACAAAGTTATTGTAGTTCAGTTCCGAGTCCTCATTATTGTTTATAGAAAAGGGGTTTTGTCGGATATCCTCCTCTAGTTTATCATAATCAATTTTTGTATGTTTGTAAGAGGATTTTTGCGAGTTTTTTTTAGTGTAGGTATGAAGTATGTCAAGAATCAATAGGTTGTGATCAGATATTGAGGTGTCACAGTTTGTTATAGTATACGAAAGGTTTACGTCTGAGATGATGTGATCAATAATGGTGTTGGTGTTTTCTGTAATACGTGTTGCATGTAATTTGTTTATTTTGTTCATTATAGTGAAATCGTTTGACTTGATGATTTCTGTGTATTTACAAGTATGTGTGTTTGTCAAGTATTGTAAAATCAGCGTTCTTAAGGAAGTTCAATCCATTAAAAAAAAAAAATCATTGTTCACATTCAAACTTAAATAACGGTATTTTTATTTTTTTTTATAGTTCGTTTTCATAATTCATAATAATTAATTCTCCAAGTTTAAATTTTACTAAGCCCGCCAAAACGAGCGGAATCCGAGCGGTAAGAGGCGTGGTGTGTGTGTGACGTCATTTGGGCTCTGAAAAACAAGTTGCTTGGGCATTTTGTATGGAGATTTTTTTAAATTCTTAAACAAGGAATTCCAGTAATTTTTTTATCAATGTTAACCGTCTATTAGAATTAATGGTATATAAAAAAATATATATTGATCAAGATTTCATAGTTAAATTAATTTTTAAAGTTGGAATTTTTGTTTCTCCCGCCTAAGCTTTTCCCAGCACGGTATTGCCGATGATTGACAAGTAACAGTTGTTGTCAGGCGTCAGTCAGGAATCAGCTGTTCAACGTTTGCCATTTTGGAATTCAGAATTGGAGGGTTGCGAGTACCTAGCATTTCGATTGTTTTTGTACAGTTTAAGGTTTTTGACATGGTATGTAGTTTTTTAAACAGATTTAGTATTATATTAGTATTATTTATTTATTTATTTAATGAAATATAAAGTGTACATACAAACGTAAGCTGCACATCTCACTAGGGCATTCCCGTATCGAGATGTGCAGTTTTACAATATTTTTTTTTATTATTTTGTATTGATTTGTATATTATGGTCATTCTAGTTTGGGAGGCGGGAATGGGTACCGCCGCCCCGGGAACCTTTATTGGATAACCAACACCTCTGCCATAGGTCACCCCAAGTGATTCGCTAGGTTTGGTGATTTAGCAGGGGTGCCAGGGTTCATGGGGTAAGGTTTGTCTAGGTCTTGGAGGTGGATGACCAGGACACACTGAACCCCAGATTCCTGCCCACACTTTAAATCCTTTTCCTTCCCAGAACTTTCCTCCCCTTCGTTTCCTTAAAAAATCCTCCACACAGCATCCCCAAAGATTATTATTTTAAATTAAAATTATTACAAAGATTATTAGAAAATTATTCTCCTCAGGGCCTATGTCAGGGCCTCCTGTGTGGAGCTCACGTAAAAAAAAAACAAACTTACTTAAACTAAAAAGACTCATAACAAGACAGCAAGCAAAACTGTTTGGCGTTTACCTCTCTTATCATAAATACAGACATGTATCATAGACCTTCCAATGACCGTACAAACCGAAGTACAGATGACGTCAGAATTCTTTGGAGCAATCATGAAGAGTTTATAGTTTAAAGCTTTTTAATCATTTTTTAAGAAAGTTTAATTAATTCTAAGAGTAATAATATAGAAATATATTTATACATTTAGAATCGATATTTTTTGATCTATATGAACATATTTTTTATAAGTCAAAATATTTTTCACTCAACTTCCTTATTAGACCTTGCACAAATATTGTAAAGGATATCGCAACTTGTTCGGTTTGTACGTGAGATCATAGGCAATTATATTATACTGCAGTGCGACAATGATACAGGCGGAACTCGGAACTCGGAACTCGCCTCCGAATCGCGCCTCTTCCGACATCCGGTATCCGCCGCCCGGAACGGAGATCCCTAAAATATTTAGGCAGGCCCGAAAAGAGCAAATTGAAACCTTGATGCTTGCAGATTTGGATTAAACGACTGAAATACTAATACGTGCTTCCTCGTGACAGGTTTTTAATATAAAAAATACGTTTGGGTTACTGCGATTGATTAAAGAAGCATTTTTTGATCGAGCATATCAAAGTTCTGTTTTAACTCGACCGTTTGTCTGTAACTTTGCTTGAGGATTTCGTTTCCATGGTTCAAATTGTCGTGTTTATTTGGACTTTCTTATTCGCATTTTTTCAATGTTATGATACCTATCTGCCTGAGAAATGGGTTATTGGGTATTTATCTGCCTTCCCACTTACAAATTTTATTTTTTTGAACGTGGTGAGATCTACTGTTCACAAAATTAATGGTACCTATGTTATTATTATTGGAAATAGAATTTAACTGGAGAAGGTTTATACCAAAACTATAGGAATACTATTGGATTACTGTTGGTAAATGAGAGAAGGATTGGATGGGAAGGGTTATTTTGTTATTTTTTTTATTTATTTATTTTCAAGATTTTTTTTAACATTACAAGTGATTATGCAAAGTTATAGTTATACAATAATTCATTATTTCATTCAATGTTTCTGATACACTAAATTTTGTTTTTGGATAATAATATATTGTACTATCTCACACCTAAATACAAATAGTGGTGATGAGCCGTGGCCGTTCTAAGCATAGAAATGACTAATAAGCGGTTAGTTTTAAATCTATTGCTTATGCTATCTGAGGGGTGAATTTTTTGGATAAAATATTCTTTATAAATTTGATATAATGCGTTTCTCTTATACAATTCTGTGATAGATGGTACATTAAATTCCCGAAATATCTCTAAAGTAGTAAGTTTTGTTTTCATATATCATATTTGATGATGTTCATTCGTTCTACACGCCCAAATCATCGGAATGTCTCTTTCTTATCTTACTCATTGCCATATATAACGAGAGAAATATAGAAAACTAGAATATTTTGGATATAGACTGTAATAATTTTGAAAATTAAAATTTTTAAACACGCGTGTTACACCAGTGTAAAACTTACTTAAATCAAATTTTATGTTAAATTTTCTAAACGATTGTGTTATCTCGTAATGTTAATTCTGGTCTACTACATTTAGTTGATGCGGGAACCTACCCCTATTTTGTGAACTGGTACTACCTGACACGACAAACACACACATTGTATTCAATCCGCAAAATGTTCATGTTTTATGGCAACCAAATATCTAATAGGCATTTACAAACGAGGTACAAGGACAAAAAATAGAACTAAAGTTGGGAGAACTGTCTCTTTTATTGAATCGAGTCGTATTGTTAGTCTAATTTATGGATGAACAAACAAAAAGTATTGCAGTAAAATTTACGGCTATTCAGAAAAAAATCAACCACGTTCGCATTTGTGAAATTCAATTTTCAAATACTATTGATAACCTTTATACTTTGAGCATAGAAAAGTCCTGTTATAACATGACAGTTTTGCATTTGTTTGTACGTTCTGTTTCATGTTCATGATGTGGCCGTTTTGATTTGATTTTCAAAGATTCTTATTTCAAATGTTAATTCATCATGTTAATTTAGGACGGGTTGTTTCAAAAAATTTGATGGATTCATCAAATATTTGAAGTTGATTTTCACGTTCTGTGTAGGTTCTATTCAAGTTCTGTTATTATATCGTGATAGAACAGCTGCTTCACAAAACTGAAATAATCACAGAACTTGAATAGAACTTACACAGAACGTGAAAATCAACATCAAATATTTGATGAATCCATCAAATTTTTTGAAACAACCCGTCCTTAGAGTTTCTTATCTGCATTTTTACAAAAACAATTATAACAGCTCTGTACTGCAATATTAGTCACTCTTCTAGAATCTTACCCTCATTTATGAAGTGAAAACTTCTTTAGCAGCGTTGTGATTTGAAACTCAATGAAACGAAAAATAGCGATATTAAAAAGAGATCAACAAGTACATCTATAGGATTTAGTCTGCGAGAAAATGAGATAGACTAATCGTTGTCCTCTTTGTGCGGTGCTTCGTAGCCTCCCCTCTCTCATCTACCTTAGTTTTCTGAAGGTTTTACACTTCTATCGCATGTGAAACGCACTGATTTTTTTATAAGTAAGTTTGTTTCTTCAATGTATTATTTACAAGTTCATCATTTATGGGTGAAAGCCAAATAATTTTTTTTAAATATATTATAATATTATGGTACGTACCTGCCTGATGAAAGTTTAAATAAATAATTGTCATTAAGACAGAGATGGTTTTCGGACAAATTTTAATAAACATGGAATAATTAAATATGTAAATATTTTAGTACAGTGGGTAGTTTTGATTTGTAAATTAATTTTTTTGATACCTTCTTTAGCACATATTCAAAATTTGCCGTGAAGGGTAGTTTTCTATCGAGTGTTACACCCACGTTTTGATTTGATTTGATTTCAATTTTTTCATCATAAATTGTCAAATTAAACCCCGTGTTACGGCGTTTTATTGCCTATTTTCATAAGAAAAAAATTGTTTACGTTTAGTTTCAACTTGTTTAATTTCAGCCATTTTGCTATATTTTGTACGTCTTCGTTTATTTTGTGAATTGCATCTATGCTATCTTCGCAAAAAATATATTCAAATTAAGGTATCTTCTGCGGAATTGATTTATTTATTTATTTAACGCCCAGAGGGCTTTTACATGATTTGCAGTGTAATTTTAATTTGACAGAAACTTTGAAACTTAGGAAATAATAAAAATAAAATTACATTAGATAAAAAGCATACAACAAGTCGATAAGAACACAGAAATTAAAACAGAAAATAAAGCAATTTTATAGTTTTACAAGATGTGTTTAGTAATAGTGTTGAAATATATGTTTTAGATGATCCACAAAACTCGCTAAGTTGATATTGAATATGTCAACATCACCCAAGTATTTCCCATGGTGTGAAGTCGTTATATCGGAGAGTAGGCAATGTAGTTACGCTTATGAGTGCTGCTGTAGAATATTGTATTTTGTCGTGTTGTTATTGCGGGTATTCGTAAGTTAATGAGTTGCAAGAGTTCACAACAGTCGAATTTAAAGTTAAGGAATACTACTTTGTTGAGTAGTCGACGTTTGGACGCTAGGTATAGTTCACTTAACACTAGTTTGTTGTTTTTTTTTATTTGTTTCGGTTAAATATTATGAAATATTTAGTAAAGGTACTGTTTAAACTCTTTTCAAATTTTTAAAATTAATGTTGGCTTCTTCGATAATAATAATAATAATTGGATAATTTGTTGAAAAATCACATCAAGAGCGCTGTACAGCTTATTGAGAATTCCTAGGTTCTATCTAATTTAACTACCTATTTACAAACAGATTAACACAGAAAAACACACTTTTATTAGAAAGTTTACTATGCTACGGTTCAGAAGCTACAAATAGCAGTTTTACAACTGATTCTTATCGGATAATCGTTTTGGATTACGTATCTCCGAACTTATTAAAGTGGCGATTCCAAACTTTGGAAGCTTTAATTACTGAAGAATATTATAAACGCTGGTTGGTTTGTAACTACGTATAACTACTAAGCGGATAAGCAAATATGACAAAACACTACGTTTAACCCTTTGGGACCCGAATTAGTTATCGCGGTGTTGACAACAGCAAAAACATAAACACATAACTATTACTTCTGGGAAAAGTAGTCGCGTCCAAAAAAGAAGTTTCTAATTATCTCTTATGTAATATATCAAAATCCAAAATTACCTGCGAAATCATAAGATTTGTGAGTAGGCACTCCCATATCAACGTATAGACTGTCAATTAAGAGTAGAAAATATAAAAAAATGAAGCTACGAATTTTGTAGACTGGCAACACCAATTTAACTGTCAAATATTCTTTTAAAGCGCAAAGATACTGAAAACACAGAACACTGTAAATCACACTTTAAAAAACTTTTTTTTGTTCTTAAAGAATAAAAAATAGATCGAAGAAGCGCTGTTGTTAAGGTACCTATTTACGACATAAATTTGATTAAATGGTATTTTACAAAGTGATTTGCTTTCATTTAATTTAATGTAAATTTGAATTTAACTGTAGGTAGAAAGGAAGAATCACTAATGGTGAGTATAGTTTACACTACTTTTAGATCTGAATGAGTTAAATATATTCAGATCTAAAATTAGAGACATGATCTAAAGCCTAGTATTAAATAAATGTGAGCAATTTTATATTTTATTACAGTTTTATTATTACAATATCGTTATTCTTCAATATGTTAACACAATAATACATAGGTATAATATACCTATACGCAGTTCTAATTTTGAGATCAGTGAGTATCTATATTGCAATGGAAATATTTTTTTTCACCTTTATGCTTTTTTAATTTTTTATAAAAATGTAGGTTTTACATTACCACCATGAGTTATATTTTTAGATGGGAGATGCTCCCGATACATTCTACAATCTTGAATTAATTTTCAATCGTACGCGTTACTTCTATTCGGTATTTCTGAAGGGTATTGTTAAAAATGTCTATATTGTAAAATGTTGAATTATATTGCGCAAATAAACGGGGAATCGGGGAATTTTTTCTAATGTTAGTTCTCTAGTATATGTAATCTGGAGGTGGCGGGACCAAATCCCGGCTTGTGTATGTATATTTTATTTGTGTTGTCTTACAATGAATTCATTAGAAATTAATGTATAGCATATTTATGGAACGTTCCAGAGTGGAAGATACGCCACTCATTAAGAATTTAAAAGTTGGTTGAAACGGCTTTAACCTCGTTTAGTTTGAGGCGGGAATTGGTACCACCGCCCCGGGAACCTTTATTGGATAACCAACACCTCTGCCATAGGTCGCCCCAAGGGATTCGCTACGTTTGGTGATTTGGCAGGGGTGCCCGGGTTCATGGGGTGAGGTTTGTCTAGGTCTTGGAAGCGGATGACCGCACCCCAGATTCCTACCCACCCCTTTAACCGTTTTTCTTTCCAAAACTCTCTTACCTTTCCTTTCCTTAAAAAATTCTCCACACAGCATCCCCAAAGATAACAAAGGCCCTGAGGGAAATTATTTTTCTCAGGGCCTCCTGTGTGGAGTAAAAAAAAGTTATGAATAGTCAGATACTCCCTCACCTTCTTATTCCCCATCTGCTTCCCCTCCCCACTACCTCCAGCCTCTCAACATACCACGATTGGGGATGCCATAGTCTCACTGGCCCCAGAAATTAGGGAGCAGTTGGGTTCATTGTGAGGTACCTATTCACATAAAATTTGCATTACTCTTTAAAAAATAGCATAATTTAAATTCTGCATTATGTAAAAGAGAAATTTTGAAACACAGATGTTATTAATTCCTGGAGTTTTGAACCTTTCTGCAGCAAAAACTTCAATTATAAATTTATTTGCTGTGGGATTGTTGTTTCATAAAAAAACGTGGTTTATTTAATGAAAATGCTGCAGTCTTTTCAACATAAGTTCAAAGGCAGTCTGTTCCGCTGGTGTGCTTTGTGATATCTCTCTCTTGCAGTTTAAACACACCGACATTAATAATAAAAAAGAAATACATAAAACTGTAGCACCATCTGTTGAGCTCGACATTAAGTCTACTTTTATACAAACTTAATCCATCTCAAGACACAAAGAAGTTTTGTGAGATCGTATGCTTCGAGTCTTTTGTCGGCGATAGAAAGCGATGAAAAGCATTGTTAAATAATAGTAATAATACACTCGTAAGCCGTAAGCATACATCTGGAGCTTAGCAACTTACACTATTCGTACAAGGTATAAAAGATTATGTTCACGCCAAAATTTTCAATTTTATTTTATTTTGGAATGCAATTTTAACCCTTATGTATGAAGATAAAGTATGAAGAACAAGATCAGAATCGCTTGGGGCATTCTTGTTCTTAATGTATAAAATACCGTGAACACACCTAGCCACTCGGAATAATTTGTATTAAATTCTCTATGGCGTCCGAGCATCATTTTTCACGGTATTTAAGCTGTCAAATTGGCTAGCGTCGTTCTCGTGAAAAAGATCGTAAAACATATAAATTCATCGAATAAACGCAAGTAATGTTGTTTTTATACATAGTTTATTGTTCAAGGAATGTGTTTCAGTAAATATGATATACAATAGCACAAAATAAACCCACAAAATATTACGTCGAAGTCAAAACATCGTGATTTTATTTTAACAGGATTAAAGCAGTATTTTGATACTTTTTGATTAAATTTAGCACAATTTACATAAAAAATAACAGGAAAAACACTGTCTACATCAGTTATCGGAAAACTCTGCTTAAAGCCCGGGCAACGCCGGGAACATCAGTTATACATTATCCATTAATATCTACATACATATAGAAGTGTTCTGGTTTGGCTTATACAAATGAATATGGTTTATACAAATCTACAGTTATATTTCGATATTAAAGAAATTTCGCATACTTGAAATTCAAAGCAAGAGAAAGATCACTGTTTATGTAAGATTTAAAAAAAACCACCCCATCCACTATTCACACCCCTTAAAGTAGAATGAAACCCGGGCAACGCCGGGTAGTCCAACTAGCATTTTATAAAATAGAAATTCACCGACATGATAATAATTGTAAGTAGAAAGGTTTCGATATTGTTGGTCGATGGATAATATATATAGTTCTTCTTTGTTCTATGTTCGCACGTATTAGAAAAATTCATCCTGCAATATGTAGGGTAGATATGTCTACTTAGTATTTCTAGTGTTGAATAAAGATATTAATTGAGGTTCTAGGTAATAAATAGGTAATGTGTTTTCATTTCCACATTCTGATTTATGGTGTTGTTATTGACTGAACGTGTTGAGGTCCTGTTCCATTTTGTTCATCTGTTTGTATTTACATTTATTTGTACGCCCCGTTTCCGTTTCAAGATGGTTGCCGTTTTATTGACTCGGTAAAGATTACTTTTTCAAATGAGAAATCGTGGTTTCTTTGCGACCTTCTTTATCGCATTTTTTCAATATTGCATGAAAGCTTTTGGAATTTATTAAATAAGAGAAAGTCAGAAACATACTTTTTGGACACGGTGTTTTTGTACTGTGCCCATGTCCTGGGTACAGGATGCTGTGTGGGGTCTTTTTGGGAAAGAGAGGAGAGGAATTTCTGGAAAGGAAAATCATATGAGAGGTGCGTAGGAACTTGGGGTCAGTGAGTGCAGGAGTGACAGACGTACGAATTCATCTTTCCCACAGCAGTGCAAGGCGATGGATGGAGAGTCCTGCTGCAAAAGTGAAAAGGTCTCCATCCACTATTCTCTCAAAATCGGCCCGCCTCACAGCAGTGAACTCGGGCATCCCTGCTCATCAAACACAGCTATCCACTTGGGGTGACCTATGGCACATGTGATGGTTATCCAATAAATGATTTTTGGGGCGGTGGTACAAATACCCGCCTCCCAAATTATAAAATACTAACTTCTACCCGCGACTTCGCTCGCATGGTATTTGGGGGAAATTACCTTAGCAATTACCAATACATAATGTCCTTTCCTGTGTGTCGCCGTTCCCTTCCACCTTCCCCGCCTTCCCCCTACCATATCTCTTCCCTCTCAGTGAACCCCACCTTCCCCCTGCCTTTCCTCTCTGCCGCTAAAATATATTAAATACACACATTTTTATTTGTACAAATTTTATAACGCTAGAGCTAACCATTATGTTTAGCCTATGTTACTCGCTGATAATGTAGCTTTCTATTGATGAAAGAATTTTTCAAATCGGTTTAGTGGGTTAGGCGTGAAAGCGTAACAAATAAACACACTCACTTTCGCATTTATAATATTAATATGGATAACACAAACAAAATCCTATTATTCGAGGAAATACAATGATGAAAAAATTGGTGTATTGAATGTATCAGATTTTTGTAAGGGGGTATTCTAGCACTTTCCAATTTTTTTTTAAATAGTAAAAATTGAAATTTTGTTAATTCTAGTTCCCGCCATAGAAGAATGTATAGAGAAGGCTCACACCAAATTTCAAGTAAATTGTTTAGTAGAACTTGAGATATCGTGTCAACCGTCCCGAAAAAAGTGGTTTGGAAGAAAATGGGTTTAAAATTTTGTTCTATTTAGATTTTGGTTGTCCGTCTAAACAGCGACATTTAAATGGTTCTAACTTTTAAAATAATGCGAATTTCGAAAAATCCTTTTAAGGAGATATTTTTGCATATTTAAACTTTGGAAATATGAAGAAAAAAAAAATTCTAGACTAGAATACCCCCTTAAATATAGTGTATTTTGATAAATGAATAAAAAGTTAAAATTTCAATACAATAACAGTTACAGCTTGTACGTTGGGCATTGGTTATTTCGATAGCGGAAATTTGAAATGCTTTATGGGACAATAATTCCAAAAATAAGTTAAATATGTCATTTTTCTCAGTTTTGTTTTCTCTGTCGATCTGCGTCGTCGAAATATTTGTAGGAAAACAAGTGGTTCTTTTACGTCGTGCATTTTAAGAAAAAAAAATTGAAAAATGAAATACTATTTTATTTTAAGTATTCTGAAAGATGTTTTCGAAGTTTTTTATTTAAAAAATCATGATTGCAGGTCTATAAAAACAGAGAGTTATGATTTTTTGAAAAACAAATCCTTATTTTCCCTCTCCTGAACAATTAACATTTTGTCCTTTACAGCATTTCAAATTTCTATGATCAATTTCTTTCTACGAATAATTTGCATTAAATATGTAATTTAAATAACGTGTTACGTTTTATCGATGAAACGATTTATCCGCAACGCATATTAATTAAATTAAAAAAGAGGAAAACGGTTGACGCCACCGGTTAAAATGCCAGTAATGTGTTAATCGTTATTTTTCACCCGTCAGCTATTTGACATATTCAGTTTTTAATTTTAATAAATTGATCAACTTTTCCAATAAAACTTTTATATTCGACACGTAGTTAGCTATATATATATATTATAAGAAGAGCGTGACAGAGTGTACCCGAAGCAATTAAAAACAAAAAAATGTGTTTCTGTTACACGTCACCACTGATTACTTCATATGCGCTCTTTTTCCACTTTTACTGATAGCTGCTAGAAAAAGACGGAGTGCGCATCACGTGACCCGTGCAGGCTGAACCTAAATACTCATTTTACCGCCGCCCCGGGAACTCTTTATTGGATAACCAACGCCCCTGCCGCAGATCACTCCAAGTGGTTCGCTAAGTTTGTTGAATTCGCAGGGGTTCCCGGGTTCATGGGGGAAGGTTTGTCTAGGTCTGGCGAATGCGTTTGCCCACCTACTGCGTGGCGGGCGGATCGGGAGAGACCGGTTGAGGAAGACATAACACAACATAGACTTTTCCACTCCTGGACATACTGACCCCCAGATTCCTACCCACTCCTCATACCTTTTTCCTTCCCAGAACTTCCTCTACTTCCTTTTCCTAAAAATGCCCTCTACACGGCATAGGCCATGAGGGATTTTTTTTCCTTAGAATCTTATGTGTGGAGCTAGCTTTAAAAAAAGTTGCGGCGTGTGACCGAGAATTTTTTTTTTTTATGTTTTAACTGAAAAAACATACATCATCGGACAGCAAAATGACATCTAAATTTCTTCAATTTTTGCTAGAGATTCGCTAGTTACAGTCCTTCGGGTACGTGCTGTTACACCCTGTATATATTTGTGTATAGGTACATACTGTAGTTGTGTAGATCCTATGAATTCAATCTTGAATTCCATAGAACGAGAAAAATCACGAAACAAGTTGGGTTCTCTAACGTTACAGAAAAATTGACAGAGGTTGCTAGCAATTGTAAATGTGCATTATTTAAATATTTCTACAGAAAGTAACCGACTCCGTTTTTAATCAAGAATGGTACAAGATTTAGCATAATGTGATTCTTAAAAGGTTTGAAAATCTATTATTTTGCAAATGGCAAGGCGATATTTTAATTGCTTTATAAAATACCTTTTTTATAAGTTATGCTTTAAAAAATTAAGAAAAATTAATTGTTTGCCCCCGCACATACGCAATATGAACATGAATAAATACTTTTGTCCATAAAAAAAACTGAAATCTTTCAAGAAAGACTAACAAATAGGTACAATATATCGGTGACTCGATTCAATATTGTACCTATTTGTCAACCTTTCTTGAATGATTTCAGTTTGTTTATGTACAAAATAATTTATTCATGTTCATATTGAATATGTACGGGAGCAAACAATTAATTCATCTTAATATTTTAAAGCATAACTTGCAAAAGGGGTTTTAACCTAAAATAATGAAACCAGTGCCATTTATGAAAGAGCAGATTATGAATTATTTAAGTAAAACCTTTAATCATATTTTTAGATATTGTGATATGGAATGTTGACACACGTCAACCAGAAAATGAGATCAACAAAGGGCTGAGAGATAAATGGACGATTCAATTTGTGGCTGAAAACATGAGCAATAGGCTGGACAGAAGACATAATGTGGCGAGAGAAATCAATGGCTAGCGGTATAAAAAGCGGCAACAGCTGTATCCAGACGGCAGATTGCGGCGAAAGAACGAAAGATCAAGATTTAAAAATATATCGATCGGTTAGTGCAAATTAATGTTACCCCCCCCCCCCCCCTCTTAAGCATTCTCCATACAAACGCATTCTAACCTTTTACCAAAATCAGTTCATAATGATAATAGTTGGAGAATTTGTAAAGCGCCGTTTTGTGAAAACCACCTCACGCTACACAATTAATTATGAGTTCTTAGGCTCGATCTAATTTTATTATTTACAAACAGACTTAAAAACATGCTTCCCTGGCAGGACCTCACTTCCGATAAACACACTTTTTTGGAAAGTTTATACTTGGAGAAGATACGACTTTGCACGCAGACGACACTATATTTAAATCATTGGACATTGCATAATGTTATATTTGCTGCCCTACATAACTGTTGTTGATATTACGTTTATGAGAAGATTGGAGGTAAAAATAGAGTTGATATTTATTTTGAAAGACTGGAGAATTTAGTACTTTCCAGTCTTTCGTTTACATAAGTTAATAAATCTGCTCTTCGCCAAACGGACATGTTGTCGTTTTGAAATTCTAAAAAACATTGCAGAGGCGGCAGCCGTGCGGGTGCCACCGTCTCAGCACACCAATGATATTATATATATTTCTAAACAATTATATTGACTGCCGAAATTATTATTTCCATAGAAATCTTGTTATTATATTTATCATTACTCACTACGCTTTTATACATCTGCAACTTCCCTATTTGCCGTTCAATATTGCGACGCCAAATAATATTTATGAGGGTAGGTATAAAGTATATTTTGCCTTTCAAATAATTTACACCGTCCTTTAAATTCGTTCACTTCATTTAATATATATGTTTGTCGTGCCAAACAGATGTACAACACAAAAAAGAAGCACTTGATGACCATTCAAGAAAAATAATTTACTTTTATTTGTTCCCGAAAAGGGAGAACTTATGCCAACGTAACAGTTATTCTTATTCCAATATTTTAAACAATTATTCTTATTCCACCATCTCAAACAATTATTCTTATTACAAGATCTTAAACAATTATTCTTATTCCAACATTTTAAACAATTATTCTTATTCCGACATCTTATATAATAATATATAAATCATTTACTGTACACTTCATTCTTATACGAACCTAACAATGTATTTGTTTTTCATTAACTATGGAATAACAAACGCCTTTGCTGTGCTTTCTTTCAGTTCCTCTAAAACCAACATCGTAGTACTCCAGGCAGAGATAACAACATCTCGGAGTAACTAGGTAATGGTGAACGATGTTTATTTACGAGCTCAAGATCGTAGGTTTTCCACGGGAAAGCTCAAGAATGAAAACTTTATTTTACGACAGCTTTCACAGGTGTCGTGTTGTCGGATTTTATATTCAATGTCACTAATTTAAAATGTTTATCACGTTGCAAGTTTTCCTCCGAACCGTAAACATAGAAAAAAATACTCGTTCTATTTCAGTTTTCAGTCAACCGTCTAGTTCAAAATTGATATTATTGTGAAACGGCGATCTTCAAAGCAAGAAACCATAAACTGACTATACACGCGCCTATGTGTGTCCTTTACTTTCAACCTCAAACTAACTAACTAACCATCATGCCGTTTCCCGGAGGGGTAGACAGAGAGGACGAACCGCCAAACAATTCGGTCTTGGCAAACACTTCTTGCCTCGTTCATATTTATACACCGTCTCATACATACTCTTCTATTATTCTGACTCTTGACTCAAGTGTCTGATTCACTTGATCGCGTCATGTCTTCCACGTATAACGAATCCTAATAAAACGAATCATTAATTACACGAACCTTTTTTTACTATCATTCTCAAGGACTTCTTCTGACTTACACAATGTTGTCTTTTTATCTCATCTGTTTTTAAATTATAATATTGTTATATTATCATTATAATCTCTATTGTTTTGTAAAGGTTCTTTGATCTTTTTATATAAAAATTCACTTTCAAATATTTTCCAATTTACAGGATCTAATAAATTTCGTTATTCTCCATATGGCATTTAACTCGAAATTTGAGGCTATTACATTCTGAACTTTCGAGGAGTACAAGAACCTTCAATTATTTAGTTTAAAGTACGCAAGTACACGTACTCCATTGACATGTTTTAACAAGAATGAATAAAATAACTGTGCGTTAAGGCAAATCTGATTTTTCGAAGATGGGCCCATGATGTAGCCCAAAAGCAAACTTTTTAAAACATACTGCACCAGCCTATATACCTCGTAGCTGTGGACCAATTTCAACAAAGCATATCTAAAAATAATGGAAGTACAACACGACAACTCATACTGAAAGCTTTTTGGTTTGTCCTGGTATTGCAGTACCACAGAGATGTTTGAAGAAGGGCGCTTCCCCGGATCCCGAGCACTAATCAAAAAACGAGCGAAAGCACTGTTGTGAGCACAGCACTCCTGGTAGAGTCCCATTTACAAGTAATGGAGCCAATTCCCGATGTCCTAAAAGTCCTACTTTATTCTCTTTTTCTTGTTTTTTTTTCCATTTTAATATTATTATTTTATTTTGTTTTCTTTTTTCATGTATTATATTACTTGATATTGTGTATTATATGGAACTCGTGGAATTGCACCACCCCCGAGATCTGAAATAAACAAGAAAAAAAGTGACTCTAAATTTGGACAAACTATTATTTTTGAAAGCCCCCAGTGGAATGAATCTGTGTATGCGTTACTTTCACATCTTATTTATTTATTTATACTGGGTTTTTCTAGATGTTCTCACTCACATGACAACAATCCAGTTATAATAACTCAGTTAATACACCAATAAATTACAAAAATCTAATCAGACAAACCGTACTTTGGTTAATCTTGAAATTGTTTCTAAATAAAGAGTAAATAACAAAAGATTTTTTTAAATTTATTTCAATAAATTTTTTTAAAAGTAAGATTAACAATCCCGAGTTACGAATTACTTACCACGTTTGAAAATCTCCTACTACCGCCACAGTAAGCGGAAAATGTTTGTTGTGTAGTGACGGAGGGCTCAGCTAGTTGAGGAATCGAACGCGACTCAAACGGACCAAACGCGATGCCAACTCAGCCACTGACTGGCCAATTAAAAATTATAAAAATCCGTAAAAGTTCACTCGAATAACAAATAATACAAAAAGAGGTAAGATACACAAACACAAGAGACACAGGAGACACAAGAGACACAAAAGACACAGGAGACACAAGATACACAAGAGACACAAGAGACACAAGAGACACAAGATACACAAGAGACACAAGAGACACAAGAGACACAAGAGACACAAGAGACACAAGAGACACAAGAGACACAAGAGACACAAGAGACACTCGAGACACAAGATACACAAGAGACACAAGAGACACAAGAGACACAAGAGACACAAGAGACACAAGAGACGCACGAGACCCAAGAGACACAAGAGACACAAGATATATAAGTGACACAAGAGAACATTTTTTCTGAATCTATATAAATTATCTATTAAAATGTCTACTACAGAACACTAATCTTATTATATAATCAAAAAATTTGGGTCAGATAGGTTAAAAAGGCGATAATATTTTTTTAGCCCTCTGTCCCAAATGTGTATTTGCCCTCTGACCCAAAATTTTTAAATGTATTCCTGTGAAACATGTTATGGCGTCAAACAAAGGGAATTGGGAACATTTATTTTAACATTTCAAGACATAATATAAATTACAATTATTAGTGTTAAAAGCATGTAAAGGGCATTAATAAAATTATTAAATTAATAGCGTTAATCCCATCTAGTATATTAGGAATCTACGCCGGAAACCATATTAAATATTATTACCGGAATAAATCAACGGAATTCTCTAGTAGAAACGAGTTCGCGGTTCTATTTGGGAAAATCTCTAGTCATAAATTACACAACGTTTCGGGGTCAATGATCTGTAAGTAATTCGCCCCAGAAGTGAGGCGTCCACTAGAAGTCGGGTTCCTTTGTGGGTTTTGTAATCAAGATTTAGCCTTAATCGAACTCTTTGTCCGTTCATGTAAGGATGACTTCGGAAATAGTTCAGCGTTTTTATGTCACAAGATTTTTCTAACTGTAAAGGCTGAGGTCATAATCTATTTAAGGGATAGTCTATCTATAGGAACGGTTTTTCCCAATGCGATAACCTGGTAACACCTAACGTCACCTAATTTTGAATTTTGAAAATGAAATACCATGGAAAAAATTACGTTTCCATTAAAGATAAAAGAAAGTTTTAAAAACTTTGGGTCAACAGAACATCAATAAAATAAAATTATTTAATAAATTACCAGAAAATATAAGATTCATTTCATAATAAAATAATACAAATTTTAATAATTCAACGCACAACTGAAATTATTCTGTATTAGTACCTAGTACATGGAATTTAAATTGGCTTGACAATATGGATGTTGAAGCGTTGTTTGTTTAATTTGTATCACTTTATGTTTCTCACAAACATTATACTTATTATTACACTTTAATTGTTCTCTAGACTTTATGTCCGGGTTAAGTCTTCCCCACAGGAAAAACTTAACCCTTCCACACATTTTTCCACAAATGATCATCTAGTCAATTCACGCTATGAAATTGCACTGTATAAGTATAATAAATACAAAACAATACAAGAACAACATTACACTTATTATTACACTATACACTTATTATTACACTATACACTTATTATTACACTATACACTTACTATTACACTTACTATAGCACTTACTATTACACTTATTATTACACTATACACTTATTATTACACTATACACTTACTGTTGCTCTGTACACTGTTGTAAGCACATTTTGTGCAAGCTGTTTAGACAAATTTTAATCATATTTATATATGCCAACTGTTTGTTATTTCTAGGTACAGTAATAAAATATATTTAACTGTTTTACCCACGCGCAGGCTGCACCTAAGTTGGTTGCCATTATTCTTATTGTTTTCATAATATTGTGTGTATCAAACGTAAAATTTGGGAAAAATAAAGAAAAAAAAAACAAAACACCAAGTTTCAAACATAATTTTCAAGTTCTGTGAAATTTCTATTCAAATTCTGTATTTATTTGAGTTCTGTGAAACAACTGGCCCAAAATTAAATAATAACAGAATTTTCAAATTCTGTGAAAGTTTTATTAAAATTCTGTATTGTTTCAGTAAGCGCAGTAGATGTTTTATAAGTAGTATAGATTTTATTCTAATTCTGCATTCAATTCGGCTACCATAATACGGGCATATGCTTAGTGTGGTAGTCGAAAAACCTGTATTATTTTACGAATAGAAAAAATTCAGTTCTCTGAAATAACTGGCCCACGGTGAAATAATAACAGAACTTTCACAGAACTTGAGACACGAAGCGAAAAATTTGTTCTGATTTTTACCTTCAATTTGTCCAATTTGATCTCTATCTTCAGCTTCACAACATACCCTAATTGGGGATGCCATAGTCTCACTGGCTCCAGACGGAAGCAGTTGGGACACTTGTGCGGTATTCATATAAAAAGAAGGAAACTACCGAATTCAGTCCCCGCGCACTAATGCTGGCGTAATAACACGTTTCAAATAGATATTAGGATGCAATGACGCCACTACGACTATCTCGTAATATTTCACGGGTCTGGGCAAGTAGATAATAAATTTAATATAAATGTTGAATCTAGGCGCAAGCTAGACAAAATGCTTTTTATCAGTGATGTTTGACAAGTACATCGCTGTTGAAAGTGTTAAAAAGAACGAATACACGTAATCCTAACTGTGTGTTATTTGTGAGAACTCTAATTGCGTGACCTATTGCCAATACTCCACAATTCCGTATCGCCTTTGTCTCGATGTTTCTTTTTAATTTTTGGTTAAGGCTTTATACAAGTTAATATATTTGCTACATTATTGTTAGTATTGTGTTCGTGGCTTTCTCTCCTCCCTTGCAAGCTGTTTCAGGATTTATACCTCGCTTGGAGCAGAATTCAACTAATATAATATACCCAGTTTTACCGCAACAAGATTAATAGTCATTGCAGATCGTGGTGCCGCCGATTGCATTAGTTGTTTGGTAAACAACTTTTAGAATTCCAAGAGGTACGGATCAAATCGATCAAATTAGCTCTTACAGCTGTGCCTCGAGATTTTTATACATAAAGATTTTTAATTGTTGTTTTTTCTTGCTACAAAACAATCCCGATGAGTTATAAAACTAATTTTGGTAAGGGGTGAACTTACATTATATAAGAAGGAGTTATGACAATTTTACGTAGATATTTTGATAAATCACAAATTTGAATAACACATACAATCCAATTCAAAAATAAAAAAAGAGGTGGGCAGTAAGGACGGGCCGCCAAAAAATTCGGTCTTGGCAAACACTCTTTGCCTCAATCACGTTCATACATCGTCTCATACATACTCTTCATTTTTTTATTATTATATATTTTTTTCCTGTTATTATTATTATTATTCTGACTCTTGGGATGGCCGGACTCAAATATCTGATTCACTTGATCGTGCCATGTCTTCCTCGGGCGTTCATTGTTCAGCTTTTGCTCTACATACCCAAACCATCTGAGGGTCACTTTCTTAATTCAACCTTGCACTCTTTGCGGATCTCCATATTTCTCACACAATCATACATGGTTTCACCTCGCTTTCGCCTCAGGGAGCTCACCTCTAAAGCATTCAGTCTACTTTCCTTCCTCTTGCTTCCTTTGCCAGTTCCATGCCTCACTGCCATACATCAGGGCAGGTACCAGCATGGACGGCTAGGTACAGCATTATGGACGGCTAGCTTCGCATCTTTGGACAGTTTTTTGTTGGCGCCAATTGAGTTCTATCCTCCATTAATGGAGTTACATACATATACTCTTCTTTCATTATCTCTGTCAGCCTTCCCATCTCCCGTAAACATACTTCCCAAATACACAAACTCATCCACCTGCTCCAAGTATTTATCATTCACAACTATGTTGCACATACTCTATCTTTCAAACACCACGATTTTAGACGTACTTACATTCATCATTAACTCATTCTTCGTACATAATTCGTTCATCCTTGTTGGAAATCAGCACCGCATCATCGGCATACAATAGGCAACAAACTTTCAGATTACCCAATTTCTCGCCCAATCCCATCTCTTTCAATTCTTATAATCCTCCACATTTTAGATAATAATTCTATCCACTCTTGTCTACTTTAGTTTTCTGAAGTTTCACTCTACCGCGTGTGAATTGCACACACTGATTTTTTTTTCGTTATCAGTAATTTTTGTTGGAAAAATTAAAGGTGAGTCATTTTTAAAACTTTAGTGTGCATTCACAATTTTTGAATTTGTAAAAGTACTTGGTTATTTTTAATAAAAAAAAGTGAAAACGTATTTTATCACCTTTCGAAAACATGTACCAGCACTCCATTGTTGGCTGGTAGCTTCGCTTCTCTGGAAAGATTTTTTTATTTTTTACATTAACTCCACACAGGAGGCCCTGAGGAAAATAATTTCCCTCAGGGCCTATGTCATCTTTGAGGATGCTGTGTGGAGGGTGTTCTTGAGGAGAGGAAGGAGTGAACATGGGTCTTGAAGAGACCCATGTTGTAGGAGGGAGGAAACACAGAGGCCGGCAAATCGTTCCACAGCCGAGCTGTTGAACTCAAGAAAGAGTCGTAGAAACGACCCGTTCTCATGTGACTAATGTCAACCGTGTACAAATGTTGAGCGCGCGTTTGGCGTGTTTCCCGACTATGCACCGGTGCCGAGGGGATCAATGACGCTAGATTCTCGGAGCATCTTCCATTGTAATACCGGTAGAACAAGGACAGCATTCCCACATAAGATATACATTATCAAGAATATTATATAATATACAACATGCAAGCTCAAACCCAATGTAGGTATTTATAGAAAGATGCTTATTCAGCCAAAATAAATTACGGATGATTACAAAAACGGGAAAAAGAAAAGAAGAGAAAAAATAAACATTTTTTCTAACAGTATTTCATTTATAAAGGTTTGGGTGAATTGGCAAGTATATTTTTGATAGCTGTGTAGTGCTATGCACTAACTGTTGTATAAGAAATGTATTAAATTTCGTACATGAACAAAACTTCATCTCATTTATTTTTAGAATTACCGCATTGGAACGTGCAAACATTCTGATTTGTTTTTTTCTTCGCGCCTTTTCTGCGGGTTACAAAGTGTTGGCTGTACACGATGATGGCGAACGACCAGGCTGCCACTTACCCGGTTCTGTGTTCATGTTTACCAACTCCTAAACAATGAGGTTAAAGATAAAATACAGCATTATAAAACACGTAAAAACTGCAAACCACATTTTAATTCTAATTTCACAATGAATAATGTATTGTCTGTTAAAAGGCGGATGCGCCAACGGATATTGTAAAGTTCTTCCAGCAATAATTATATTTTGTTTCCTTTCTTTCCATAGCGTAATAAGTTTTCCGTATTTCATAGTTTTCTGGAAACTAACTTTTCCTTTTGTTCCTTTGTTTATGTGATTTCTTTTATGGTTGTCTTCCTCAAAGGATTAAATTTAGTAAATTACTGAAGGCTAATTCTATTAACTATCTTCTTTACAGAAATGTACTTCTTACAACGATTGAAGCATTTTTATTTTCTGGGACAACATCTTAAATGTTTTTTTGCCATGAAAATGTTCTTACCGATGAAATAAATAAAAGAAATCAATTTCATTCTTCATCCGAATGTCAATATTTTTTTAATACTAGCTCCACACAGGAGGCCTTGAGGAAAAATGTTACTTCGGGGCCTATTTCATCTTTAGGGATGCTGTGTGGAGGGTCTTTTTAGAGAAAGGTTTTAAAAGAGAAAGTAACGTAATTTCTAAGATTTCTGTACATGAGGGAGTATGGCTATTACCCGTGGCTCTATCCTACCGACTTTCTTTTGGGTATGCTCGGAATGAACCATCTACGGGTCAGAAGGGATGTACACATTGCTACGCATTTCTTCAGATTGATCCGCGGATGGTTTGAAAACTCAGCTATCATGGAGAGCATCCATTTATATGTTCCCGATGGGTATCTTCGCCACCGACAGCATAGACTGTTCTATCTTCTGGCCTGCAGGACTAACTTGGTCATGCCGGTCGGGAGAGCAATTTTACTGTTAAACAGAATTAATTCGGATATCGACATATTTAGCGTTAGTGAAGCTGCCTTTAAAAGGTAAGCTTTATTAATGCTTGTATAGTATCTACCACTGTTACAAATCTATTTTAAAAACGAAGTAAATGTAAAATTTTGTAATGTTTTTGAAAGAATAAAAATGAATTGATGTGAATTGAATTGAATTGAATTGAATCGAAAGGAAGGAGAGGTAGTAGTTTTGGGAAGGAAACATGGTATGAGTGATTGGGAGAAATAAAGATATTGGAATATAAGAGATGTGCTATCCGCAGTTTTTCTTGTCAACTGGGTGTTTCTAGTGTCGCCGATATTGTTAACCAATACTACTGTACACCTTCAAAAATCAACTAAATGAACGAATTCTTTCCGTATTCAGACTATATTGTTAACCAATACTACTGCACACCTTCAAAAAATCAACTACTTTCCGTATTCTAACTAATCCCATTTGGAAGTAATTCCGCCGACAGTCGGGTGGACACCATAGCATATCTGTTGTATTTGAATATATTTGGGTAGGAATCTGAAGTGACGGAAGTATGAATCCGATGAAGCGATGAGAGAGTTCGATCTGAGAAGTCAAAAGGTTTCCCTCAACTAATCTCTCCCGATCCAGCACGCCACACAGTGGATAGTCAAACGCATTCGCCGCCAAGAACGACAAATCTCGCATAATTAACGGATACCCCCGCTAAGTAACGAAACGTAGCGAACCATTTGGGGTTATTTATGTCAGAGGCGTTTGTTATCCAACAAATGGTTCCCGGGGCGGCGGTACCCATACTCGCCTCTCAAGTTGAATTGGTGTTGGCTTAGTGCTGAAAAGTAGTATGCCAGAATTTGTACACGCTCGCGGTGTGGACACATCGGTTCATTTTGAATTCTGAACTTCATGTAACTTGAAATTGAGGTACCTACTTATTTAAAAAAAAATTGAAGGAAGGTAAATACTTAAAGCCATCGACATCACTAATCACGGTTTTACTAAATAACCATCCCGCCGTCTACACCGAGGTATAGGCAGAGAGGATAAACCGCCACATAATTCTGTATTTACTCCTTGCTTCTCTCACATTCACATATACTCTTCCGTTATTCTTGACCCAACTCAAAAATTTGATTCACTTGGTCGTGTCTGTAATGTCTTCTTCGGGCGACGCCGACTAATGGTCAATTAACACGATGATTTTTTTTTACTTCCAGTTTCTATATGGGTTATAATATTTAAATGTGGATTCAGGATGAAAAAGAAGATGTTCTATTTTATTATTGATCTTCGTCCAGTTAATATTATCATTATTATTCAATTTGGAGGTCTGTAATGTCTTTTTAGGGCGACGCGGACTGATGGGCAATTTACACGGTGATTTTCTTTTACTTCCAGTTTCCATATGGGTTATAACATTTTTACGTGAATTCGGGATGACAAAGAATATGTTCTATTTTATTGTTGATTTTGGTCCAGTTAATATTATCATTGCTATTCAATTTGGCGGGCGGGTATGGGTACTGCCTTCCCGGGAACCGTTTATTAGATAAACAATACCCTTGCCGCAGATCACCCCCAGTGGTTTGCTACGTTTGGTGACTTTCTGAGGTGCCCGAGTTCACGGGGTGAAGTTTTGGCGTTAGGTCTAGGTCTTGGTGGCCAATGCGTTTGCCCACATATTGCTTGGCGATCGAGAGAGATTGGTTGGGAGAGGGAGACCTAACCTAAACCTATCCAGCCGGACTCCAGTTGGACGGATGGATACATACGTTCGTCACTCTTAGATACATTGACCACCAGGTTCCACTCATCCATCATACCTATTTCCTTCTCAGAACTTCCTCTTCTCCTTTCCCAAACGAAAAAACCCTCCACCCAAAGATGAAATAGACCCTGAGGGATTTTCTCCTCAGGGCCTCCTGTGAAGAATTAAGATAAAATAAACAAAAAAAAATCCATTGTACCTTCGATCATTATACTTGGTCGATGCATTGTACGCAATTTCGAGTCTACAATATTATTTTTATACTAAAGAACTATTATTTTCAGCGAAACGTTGAAATAATTTGATAAACTCAAAAGGTAATTTTTTTGTATCTTTATTTATCACAATTTATCAAAGTTAGGTATATTTTGTACAAATAAATACGCCCGTATTGTGGCAATCATTTTACCTCAATGATTGAAAAATAATCTCGCCATTACAAATAATGTTTTTTCTGTGAAGTAAGCGGCAGAATGTGAAGTGTCGTGTTTAATTCAACTCGATAAATCCCCATCGATTACAATCTATCGATGTTTTGCCTCCGTGCATTCGTCCGTTGGTAATGACAATGCGGAAGGTTTTTACAAAAAAAAAAACACGCAACACCAATGCATGTTTTTGTGGGGATATAAAGGCAATGTTATCAAGGTACCTACTCGTGGCCATATCATACATTATGCATTCGAAACTGAATTGCAGCTGGTTGACGTGACTGCATAAATTGTTTTTTTTTTCCAACGACAAGTTTGACAGTAAGTTTACCAAAATTACTATTTAATTACCGCTTTTGACGTAACAGACATTTAGTATATTTTATTTAAACGTTTTTTTCTACGTTAGCTCCACACATGAAACTTTGAGGAAAATAATTTCCCTCAATGCCTACGTCATATTTACGAATGAAATGTGGGGGTATTTTTAAGAAAAAGAAGGAAAAACAATCTGGAAAGAAAAAGAGAATTCGGGGCTCAGTTGGTCCAGCGGACGTATAAATCCATCCCTCCCGCGGCGATGGGTTGGAAGAATTCTTCGGAGAGGTTAAATTGTCTTCCTCAACCAGTCTTTCCCAATCCGGTCCTCCACAAACTAAGTGGGTAGGCGCGTCCGCGGTCAAGATCTCGACAAACTTTTCCTAATGAACTCGGGCACTCCTGAGTCAACAAACTTAGTGTCAACCAACGATGTCATGACACGAGAGAGGGTGGACTGTAAATCTTTATTTTGTATGATGCAAGACAGTTGATGGCGATCTTTAAAATCAAGTCACAGGATTTAGCAATTTGAACGGAGAAAGCCCTAACTTTGCTGTGGTCATATCTCCAATATGGTGGCTGGTCTTCCACGATGATAACACAAAGGGTTCCATGCCAACTGAGAATAAAGTCAACTCAACACTTCCTTGAAAAGTCATTAAAATCTATGAAAAAAAAATTAAATTAGCCGATTACCCTAACCCCTAACCTAACTTAACCTATTTAACCAATTTTTTAAATTTATTTTTTTATCACTCTAAATGACTTATCTGAGATGGTTCTGAGTTGGTTTCATTCCGAGTTGTCCGGTCACCAACACAAAGATGGTTACACTTTATCGTCACTTTTTGTATGTAGATTAGTATTTTTACGACTTTAAAGCGAGATTTCCAAAAGCGAATTATGATCAGTTCCACAACGATTTTCGAATGAATTTAATGTGGGTAATTTTCGATTTTAAGCAATATTGTGTATGTGTGCCAAGTAGGTAGACATCATCTTCCTCTTCTTCTAGTTGGTAAGTAGGGCCCTACAAGGAATGAAAAGGAAAAAAGGAGAAAATAACAAAGCAAGGAATTCGGGAAAATGGGTATCAGTTCAAAAGCTACAGCGATCCACTTGAGGTAATATATGGCAGGGTCACTTTTGCCAGATATTTTGTAAAAATGTGGGCTTTTATAATTACCGTGACGATTCACGGTTACGGTAAAAAAGGCAATAAACATACGTTACTTGTCGGTATAATGCTGCAGCTCTTCCAAAATATGAGACACACAATGTACGTGTCTGTTTCCTCCAAAGGAAAAAGTCATAATTTTCTTGCATCTTTCTCACACACCACACCGTGACGTCTCCGTGGACCTCTACACATACTACTTGCCCTGACGATAATTTTGAAAGTAAATAATATAGTTACAAGGATAATATCGAAGTGTGAGTGAATTCCAAAAATTCAAAAACGTCAAATGTCAATGCGCTAATGGTATTGCTTTTTTTCTTAAACATAATAATGTTGCCGCTCTTTCTTACACACTAAATAACAACGGTCGAAAAGGAAACATACAATCATAATCATATATCTCCCTCACACGTATAAAGAAAATGAAACGCAATTCCCGTCGCAAAAAAAAATAGTACTTCGGAGGAAACATTCACGTATTTTGTGTGTCTCACCATTATTTTTTTTTATTTTTTATTTTTTATTAGCGACTATATAAAATAATTGAAAATACAAAATATAATGATGAATTTAATGTTAAATATGGTAATTCTTAGTTCTCCTCACTAGGGGGTCCTGTGCCGAGGCGGACTAAAATTATTTAAATATATTTCATTTGTCTTTTGTCGTTTTAAGTGTTTCCATTAGGGTTTTTTCATTAATCTCTTTCAGCCATATTTTTATTCTTGATTTGTATACATTAGAATTTTTTATTTGTTTTATTTCTTGGGGAAGGAAGTTCTGAAGTTTAGTTGAAAAGTATGTGTAGTTTCTTTGTCCGAATGTGGTTTTATAACTTGGAATGTTTTTTATATCATTTTTATTCGACCTGGTGTAATGCATGCACGGTCTAGTGGAGGATTCAGTATTTTTAAAAAGCTTTAATAATATTTTTTGGCATACATTTGTTGCACATTTGGTACGTCAAAACTATTGAAAATTTCAATTGAAGGCGTTCTAATGGGTACTTTCAATATGGTCTTTTTGATACCTTTTTGAATCGTATTAAGGTTATGTATGTACTTATGTTTAGCAGATCCCCATCCTATGATTCCATATTCAATTCGAGAATGACACAACGCGTAGTAGACCTTTCTCATATCCTTATTATTTACAACGTTTCTTAGATTTTTAAAGAAATATATGAGGCTTGTTAGTTTTTCGGTAATCCCTTTGATGTGTAGGTCCCATCTAAAATTTTCATCAATTATTATTCCGAGATATTTTATATTTTGTGGTTCTTCAATGACGGGGCAGTAACATTGTTTATTATTTCCATGGCATTCGTGTAATTTTAGTTTTAGTGATTTTATTGGTTAGCTCCTTGAGTGTAAGAAAGAGCTGCAGCATTATACCGATAAGGAATTATTCCGTAACCATGAACCGTCACGGTAATTATAAAAGCGCGCAATATTTTAGATTAATTCTAGGAACAAAACAGTCATCAAAGAATGACATTTTTCTTTGTTCGAGAATTCAACGATGATCGCTGGCAACTTGAGCCTTGTGCTTTTAGTAGTGACGTGCTCGAAATGTGGGACAAGTTGTTTGCGACTTGAATACACAACATGAGTATTGGATACTTGCGCATCGCTATGGAAAAGGTCTTAAGGCGTTGCACCACATCATATAAAATTGGGAACAGGCCGCTTACAATAATAAGACTCCTCATGTAAATAGAATAAGATTTAAATTTTACCCGCGGCTTCGCTCGCGTGAGTGGAAATCCTACTGATTCATTCATTCATGCTTTCGTTCTCTGATTCATTAATTCACTGATTCACTCACTCATTCACTCATTCACTCATTCACTCACTCACTCAGTCACTCACTCACTCACTCACTCACTCACTCACTCACCTACTCACTCACCTACTACTAACTCACTCACTCACTTACTAATTTGATTTTTATAATATACATAGTTGTATGTAGAAACCATCGCAGGCATGCGCACATCAAATCCTCAAAGTTTCATCGCAATCGGATGAACGGTTAGCAATACATAATTTCATGATGCCATGGCTCACTATTGTATAAAGAAACTATCGCAGGCATGCGCATATCACATCCCCAAAGTTTCATCGCAATCGGATGAATGGTTTAATGGTAAGCAACGCATGCACCTCATATATGGATATATATATATATGTTATGGTTAAGGTTTTCACGGGTGTAACGGGTGTAACTTAGGTTTTGACTTTTGAACCGAACGGACACGCGAAAGCGAACAGTTTGAGACAAAAGCCAAGACATAAGGCCTCTGAAGATGGACAGTGAGATCTGTCCGAAACGTCAGGAGATAAAAAGTCCTTTTAAGGACTACGTTACGCGGGTAAACCGAGAAAATTGTTTTACATATATATATATATATATATATACAAACCCAGAAATAAACATATTTTGATTTTTATATATATAGAAAAGTACATGGTCGAAAATGGTTTTTTTTAAAGTTCAGGCACAATCACAAATATTTGACGGTCATTTTCTAAAAAAAGATCTTATTTTCTCTCTCAAAGTCGTATACAATGAAACCATAACCGAAAAGAGGTATGCAAAGAAGATATTTTGACCATTAAACTGGCTTTTATAAGCCCGATAATTTATTTTTTTTCTGGGGTTATAAATAAACTAATCAAAAAAATACTCCATTATTCAAAGTCAAATATGTATTCTTAATATGAATACCGCATAAGAGTCACAACTGCTTCCGTCTGGAGCCAGTGAGACTATGGCATCCCCGATTGGGGTATGTTGTGGGGCTGAAGGTAGTGGGGAGGGGAAGGAGACAGGGAAGAGAAAGGTGGGGAAGTTCCTGGCTATTCAGATCTGGTCATTAAACACGGCTAAAGCCATTTGAAGCAACGTTTAAATTCTGAATGGTGGTCTTACGTCAGGGCGAAACTGATAGTTATCTTCCACTCTGGAACGTGCCAAAAATATACTACATATTATTTTAAATGAATAAATTGTGAAATAACACAAATTGATCAAATAAAAATTATGCCATTTCGGGATTCGATCCCGCGACCTTCGGATTGCGAGTCAAGAGTTTTACCGCTGGGCTACGCCGGCCGACAAAGGCCGTCATTCTTCTTGCAGTATTTAAATATATTATATCCATACTAATATTATAAATGCGAAACTGCTCGAGTTTGTTTATGACCTTTTCACGCATAACACAATATAAAGACTTTAATAATTCTTTCACCAATATAAAGCTAAATTATGTGCGCAGACTACAGGTTGTATATGATGGTAAGCTCTGGCGTTATGTAATTATAAATATTAATATATTATATTTATTATACGTTTTCAGTCGCTAACAAAAGCGAGTTTTTGCTAACGTCAGAAAAAAATCTTTTCCATGGAAACAATGTTGATATATTTTTGGGCTCTATGCTGGTAGGCACTCAGTCTACTGGTCAGCTACTACTGCAGAAAATTTAAATATTAGAATTCGTTTTTTTTGGACAAGCTTGGAATAAATGTCATATTTGAGTTCCTGTATTAAAAATATAATTCGTAACGATTATAAAGACTGAATGATAAATAGAGTATTTTTTTTATTATATTAACGAACTTCCAAATATTTCAATAAAAATAAACATCCGAAATGTTTGTAAGCGCATAAATTCCGAACGAATGAACAAAATTGGATAATTAATTCTTTTTTTCTTTGAGCTATAGCATTATGAAATTTAGGTGGTAGGCGAGATGTTTGAAAACTGAATGTAAGGGAATGAATATATGGAATGCGGGAGGGAATGGGGGTGGGGTGGGGGGGGGGGAGATAATTGATAGGTGCAAGCGCTACAGTAATTTCCCGTAATACCATGCGAGCGAAGTCGCGGGGAAAAGCTAGTCTAAAATATTTCTAAGTAATCTAATTTTCAAACCAAAAATAAACGATTTTGAATTATTCAATAGTGCATTGTCTAAATGTTAAAATGAAATAATAAAGATTTTAAAGCCGTAAAGTACAGTGGATCTCTATTTAAAACATGCTTAGTGCTTTGATATTCAAATACTGTGTGTATATTTATGCCTACATAGAAAATACATAGAAGAAAGTTTACCATCTGCCAGAACGTTCCAAGCAATATTTTCGCAGTGCCTTGACACTATGGCGCTATGTACAGAACTACTTGCGCAGAGGCTTTAATTTCCATAAGAGCTTTATTCACCGTGTAGTGACTTCATAAATATATCTCAAGATACGACTGCTATGGAAGAATAGTATGCTGTTTGTTCTGCAACTTTTGTTCATTTTAAACTATAAAAATGAACACATTTTTTGCTCAAAGTAGCTCACCTTACTTGTGAAGCTTCAATAATTGCAAAATTGTTTTGTGGCATCATTTAATTATTTTTATTTTGAAAATTTTGAAAATTAATAATAATAATTGGATAATTTGTAGAGTACCGTTTCTATTAAAAATCAACTCACGAGTAGGTGGTCTAGAAATAAAAAAAATTAAATTAAAAATTCGATATTTCGAAATCCTTCAAGAATATACTGTAAAATTTTTGTAATGGTATTGACGATATTCAAAGTTCTACAGTCCATTTAGCAGGTCAGCGCAGAAGCAGGTAAAAGGGCCGGGCGAAACTTCAAACTAATTTATTTCAAAAATACTTTCTTCGGCTTGGTGTGAGGCAAAAAAAAACTACTGTTCCGATTCATCTCAAATTTTTTTTTATATCGTGTCTTTTTAATTTTTAATAAAAATGTAGGTACACAGCTTTAGATTAACACCATGATTATATTTTTAGTATTGCCATTTGAACAACAATGGCGCCCTCCTATGTTTTCTACTCTTATTTGACAAACTGTATAATATCCCACCATTTTTCACGGGTCCGCGTTATCCATCCATACTAATATTATAAATGCGAAACTGCTCGAGTTTGTTTATGACCTTTTCACGCATAACACAATATAAAGACTTTAATAATTCTTTCACCAATATAAAGCTAAATTATATGCGCAGACTACAGGTTGTATATGATGGTAAGCTCTGGCGTTATGAAATTATAAATATTAATATATTATATTTGTTATACGTTTTCTGTCGCTAAAAGCGAGTTTTTGCTAACGTCAGAAAAAAATCTTTTCCATGGAAACAATGTTGATATATTTTTGGGCTCTATGCTGGTAGGTACTCAGTCTACTGGTCAGCTACTACTGCAGAAAATTTAAATATTAGAATTCGTTTTTTTTTTTTGACAAGCTTGGAATAAATGTCAGATTTGAGTTCCTGTATTAAAAATATAATTCGTAACGATTATAAAGACTGAATGATAAATAGAGTATTTTTTTACTATATTAACGAACTTCCAAATATTTAAATAAAAATAAACATCCGAAATGTTTGTAAGCGCATAAATTCCGAACGAATGAACAAAATTGGATAAGTAATTCTTTTTTTCTTTGAGATATAGCATTATGAAATTTAGGTGGTAGGCGAGATGTTTGAAAACTGAATGTAAGGGAATGAATATATGGAATGCGGGAGGGGATGGGGGTGGGGTGGGGGGGGGGGGGAGATAATTGATAAGTGCAAGCGCTACAGTAATTTCCCGTAATACCATGCGAGCGAAGCCGCGGGGAAAAGCTAGTTGCTTAATAAATGTGTAACATTTAAATTTTACCAACGAACGGCATTAAATACTAACAACACTCTAGTTTCCAGTAATTGTACCATCACTATGAAAATAACTAACATTAATTTGAACTTGAACGTTTCAATTCGAAACTATTTTATCTTTATGAGCTAGAGGGCAAAAAGCAACAAGCAGCTATTTCAGTTAAATATTGAACATTGAGTAAAAAGTAACAGTTATTTACCGGCGCATTAAAATAAGTAGTGGGATCGGAAAACGATCTTCTCGCGAGGTTCCTACTTACTGAATACCGTATTGCCCGAACAAGGAATACCGCAACGCAGATTGCATAAAATCAGGCACTATTTATTCAGGAGGGAATGGCGGCAGTACTTGCCTACTGGTTTTATTTGATCTCCTTTGAGAATACTTTATTTAGTTTATGCCTATACCAAGTTAAAAGTTACTGAAGTCTTCGAACAAATAAAGAGAAACATTTCTTCCAATGGAGTAATGGGTTGGAGAGCCAGATTTTAGAGAATTTAGCTAAAAAAATGTTAAGTATCTAGGTACTCTATTGTAATGCAGATGTGAAACAAATTCGAAATGTATTACTGTATCGATATTTTCGCATTTTGTGTGACGGCTCTTCTAACCTAACCTAACCTTCTTTTTTTAACACTCCGTTTGGCTGATGCTTTTATTATTCGGTCTGTTGAGTTTTTTAAGTGAAAACTTCTTTAGCATCGTTGTGATTTGAAACTCTATGAAACGAAAACGAGCGACACTAAAAAGAGGCAAACACGTACATCTATAAGATCTAGCCTGCGAGAGAATGTGATAGAATCTTACCTACTTACAGTACCTACGAAGCGCAGCGCTTTGTCGAGCTGCGCGCATTGGCCGCTTTGATTATGAGCTCACTTTTCAAGGCTCCTATTGGTTGCGATTGTATGGGTAAAGGTTTCACTTTTATCACCTGTGAACTGCATTCAATATTTTGAAGTGAAACTTCTTTAGCGGCGTTAGTGATTCGGAATTTGGCTGGAACGAAAATTACGCATTAGCACCTGCGAAGCATCACACTGCGCTCATTGGCCGATTTGATTATGATGTCATTTTTAAAGATTGGTCACTCCTATTGGTTAAGATATAAAACGGAAATGACGCTAGGTCCCAGGTCTGCGCTCACTGCCTGCTTTGATTATAGACTCACTTTTCGAGGCTTGAGATCGTTTTGGTAAAGTTTCGCTTCATGTGCGTGTTTTTGCGTGTGTGAACTACACTCGTATTTTTTTATATTAGCTCCACACAGGAGGCCCCGAGGAAAACAATTTCCCTTGGGGCCTATGTCATCTTTGAGGATGCTGTGTGGAGGGTTTTTTGGTCAAAGGTGGGAGAGGAAGTTCTGGGAAGGAAAAAGGTATGAGGGTAGGAACCTGGTGGTCAGTGCGTTCAGGGGTGACGGAAGTTTCTTCTTGCTGCGGTGTAAGGCAACGAATCGGTTGGAGAGATCAAAAGGTCTCCCTCAACCAGTCCCTCCCAATCCGGCCTGCCTACGCAGTAGATGGTCAGACTCATCCGCCGCCAAGACCTAGACAAACCTCACCCTATGAACCCGGGCACCCCTACGAAGTCACCATACGCAGCTAACCACTTGGGGAGGGGGGGGAACACGGCATGTGGCGGACACATATTTTTGTTTTTAATTGAAAAAATATCATCATACTCGTATATAGCGAAATGATATTTGCATTTGTTACTCCAAATACGCTCAGGTATCACTGGTTAAAATCCCTCGGGTACGTGCTGCTACACCCTTGCATATTATAGTAAGATTACATCGAATTGTACGTTAATTAATAAAAATATTACTTTATATTTTTTTCTGAAAAAGCTGCTAAAGTTTTAAAATAAATACATTATGAAGATTAAAATCGTGGTAAACTTTGACCTTACTGATGATTGATTACTTTATGAGAGTACAGACAAACATACCTGTCAGGTCTGTTTTAATATTACATCTCGTTTCTACCAGCAAATTTATCTTTACCTCAAAGAAGATCAAACCTTTGTCCGCCATTCTTTCCAAATAAAACCTGTATTTTTCTTTTAATCCCTAACGATTTTACCCAAGTAAAGGTAGGCTTAGTCAGAAAGAAATACAATCCGTAAAATTTTGTCCTGGCAGGATTATGGAAATGTCAACCGTTAAGATCGCTTAGGTACAAAAAAATAGCATGTTTTTTAACGCCACACTTTATTATCACTTTATTTATGAACATAGTTGGTCTAATTTATAAAATACTAGCTGGTACCCGGCATGCGTTGCAATGCTGTTCAAAGAAATAAATTAATTCTCCCTGCATGTCCTTTCCCGTGCGTCCCCATTCCCTTCCATCTTCCCCGCTTTCCCCCACCCTCGTCTCTTCCCTCACTGTTTTTCCTCCCTGCCTCTAAAATATATGAAATACACACATTTTCATTTATACAAATTTCATAACGCCAGAGCCTAGGGGCCATCCACAAATTACGTCACGCCTTAAGGGGGAGTTTTTTTTTTTTTTTTTAAATATCTTTATTCAGTTTTAATTTTACAATTTTTTATTTTATAAATCTTACGAAACTGATCAATCAGTTTGATTGTAAGAAATCTCTCAGTTTTACATAGTAAATATAATAACTAAATATAATACTTAATTATTTCTTCAAAATAGGCAAATATTAGAATACTAATTATTACGACAAACTAAATTATTATAATGTTTTAATGTTTATGAATTGTGTTGTAGTAAAAATATTTTACACAGTACAAACATACGGTGAGAAAATAAATAGATAGGAACTATTTTATTTGATTTCATGTTCTGCGGAGGTAGAAAGATTTAACTTTTGTTTTGATTTTTGAATAAGATGTCTCATTTTTGATATTTTCAGGTAATGCGTTAAATATTTCCGGAATTTTATGACTTTTTGTTCTATCTCCGTATACATTTTGAGATTTATTGACAATAAACATTTGTGCTTCTCTATGCCTAGTAGGGTAGTTGTGGTTTACAGGTTTTTTGAATTCTGTATTCCAGAATTCATCTAGAGTTAATTGGTAATTTACCTTACTGTGTATAGAGAGGACATTACACAAGGGGAACATTTTTTTATAATCACCTTCACATAACTGGACCTTTTTTTTGCCTGATATCAATTTTAGGAAACGGATTTGTAATTGTTCTATTTTATTTAAGTATGTTTTGTACGTTAATCCGTAACTATTTATTCCGTATCCTATAATTGATTCTGCTAATGCGTTGTATATACAGTATAATAAATTTTTATTAACAAAATTGGGGGGGTGTGTCGTTGTCATCAAATCCGTGACGTCACATGTAAAAATCTAAATATTTTCAATAAAAATAAAATTTGAAATACTGTTTTGATTATTTTTAGATGTAAAAATTGCAAAATATGTGACGTCACACTAGGGAGGGGGGTCTCACAAATGTGACGACACAAGACGGGAGGGGGGGTCGAAAAATCGTGAAATTCGTGAAGTAATTTATGGATGGCCCTTACCATATATAACCTATAAGTTATTCTGATGTATGAGCTATATTATTGTAAAGTTTCATTAAAATCCATTCAGTAGTTTTTGCGTGAAAGAGTAACAAACACATACATCCATACAAACTCTCACGTTTATAATATTAGTGAGATTACAATTAATAATAATTAATCTCACCTTTTGTAGAATTTTTGCTACGTATCCCATTATCAGCACTCATTAATCTAGCAGGGGTGCCCGGGTTCATGGGATGAGGTTTATCTAGGTATTGGCGGCGGATGCATTTGACCACCTACTGCGTAGCGGGCCGGATCGGATGAGACTGGTTGAGGGAGACCTTTTGAGAGAGAGGGTGGCGATGGGTCGGGAGAGTACAGCAAGAGAGGTCTAGGTTAGGTCTCCCGCAACCACTCTCTCCCGATCCCCGCAGAAGGATGGCAATTCGCCACCGAGATTAGACAAACCTCCCCCCATAAAACCCCTGTTAAGTCACTAAACTTAGCGAATCACTTGAGGTGACCTATATCAGGCACCTATACCCATACCTACCTATGGATGGAGTGTTGGTTATCCAATAAATGGTTCCTAGAGCGGCGATACCCATACCCGCCTACCAAATTATATTTGAGTACCCATTTTAAAACTTAGAAAGCATAATAATTTATTTTGTAATCCTTCAGCATTATAATATCAAATTTTAGTCGGTTTCACTTACCCTAGTTCGCATTTAGTGTTCGTACCTGCATTATCTGTCGATACGGCAACAATGCTTACATCTGCTTACTGCATAGAAGTGATGGACACTATCGAAACGTAATTTTCGAAACTGTTCAACTTAGAATAGGTATCACCTGAAATGATATTGGACTCCGAGCAGGCCCTGAACCGAACGGCGCCTGGAGCTGAAGTAAAAACCTGAAAGGGGCTGAATTGTTCAGGATATTATCAATGCCTTGGCTCCTTGGTTGCCTTGGCAAGTCGGCGCCCGAAGGGGACTGCTCCAATTGCACCTCCACAGAGCCGATTGGACTTATTATTATGGTAGATTTTTCTGCCTCCCTGATTGGACTTATTATTTTGGTGGATTTTTCAGAGGTTTTTCTTCAATCAGGGCGAATAAGGTTGAAGAGAGTGGGATATAATATAAGAAAGACCAGTGTTGTGATATCAGACGATAAACAAGAAGCACATTTGCACAGTCAAGAAACACCTAATGATTTGTTTTGTTGTGTTTTTTTACGAATTTTATCTAAGCTTTTTTTGAACATGCAACCTTAGTTACCGCATCGGTTCTTTGTAATTATAAAGTTCCATCTGTCGCGATAATGGGATATACAGTAACCTACTATTATCGCATGACGTTAAGGCGACTGATGGAACCTTGTTATTCCAAAGGGGTATTACGTCAAAATAAGCCGAGAGGTTATGTGCCGGTGTTTTTGTAGCTTTAGTTAAAATTCATCATTCCCTCACGGTCATTCCCTCACGGCATTTAGGAGTTAGGGATGACGATTGTGTGAGTATATACATACAAATATGTATGTATGTATTATATACAAAAATATGGAAGACCAATACTCCTAAATGAATCTCTTCCAGCTACATTTTTGATTTCTGCAAAAGAATATCAATTTTTACAAAAAAAAAAAATATTTATCTGAAATTTCGTAATTTGATGAGAAATACCCACATACGCATGATATAAAATAAAATTATTTCGATATATTATCGATATATTATTATATTTATATATACATATTTGTATGTATATACTCATACAACCGTCATCCCTAACTCCTAAATGCCGTGAGGGAATGATGAATTTTAACTAAAGCTACAAAAACACCGGCACATAACCTCAATTCGCTTTTAACATTTCGAATATGCATTTTACTCCCAAAAACGCATTAAAACAACAAAACACATACATATATACTAAAGTACCTTATACATATATACTTAACGCGAGGGAATGACCGTGATAAATAAAACTCTTAACTATTTTCAACGTAATATTTTTTTGCACTAACCCGCCTACGGTTAAGAAAAAATCGCAATTTTGAAACCGTTGAGAGTGTTGCCAGGTTCTAAGAACTTAAGGTTGCGTTCTTAAATATCGTTCGATACGTTCAGAAATCGAATATCTGTAGTACGGTGAGGGAACGATTTCATTTGGCGGGACGTACTTAAAATCGAATTTTCTTTTTTATAAATTCGTCGTTGTGCAGTGAAAGTTTTGATATACAATTACACTACCTTTTTAATATATTCGCAAGATTTGATTAATAAGAATATTGTATAATTTGAGATGAACAGGCTTTTTAGAAAATATTATTGGACTAAGGGACAAGATGAGGGAATGACTTTTACGGTAACAAACTGATCATATATTTTTTTTCTTTAGCGGTTATGTTTTCTTTTAAAACGAAAGTAGTAGTACAGACAGCGTGCATTGAAATAAAAAATACATACATAGTTAAAGCATGTGACTCAGCACTAATGACTCGAGACTCAAATTTCGAAATTTGATGAGAAATACCCATGTATATAATACGGCCAACCAGATGAGCCATAAAATAATGTTCTTTAATTGATGTTCTTCCGATTTCACTATTGTTTCGACTTTAAAATGTATCGATAAATTCGAATTAGTTATCTCGGGTATGCCCATCACTACTGCCTTTCACGAAATCCTATCGACCACCGAAACCAATAATTTAGTTGGGGACAATGTATACAATGCAGGGTTCAGCGGTGCCCGAAGGTAGTTACGCGAATTTAACGTCCTCGAAAGGGATATAAGTAATCCACAGGCTTTAATAACGATACCGTAATTATCATCGTAAATACGACCGCTAACCCTTGTTTTATTTTCCACGATATTAGAGGAATGGGTTAAGAGCACATGTTGTAGTGGTTTTAATAAAACGGATGTTGTGGTGCAAATTAGTAAAATATTGAAACGTTTGTGAAAATAGATAGAAAATTCGTTTGGGCAATTTTTATTGGCTCTAACACAGAACCGGATGTAGGACCAGACAGCCTAAGGAGCTGCATAGGGCGGCAAATTTAGTAAAAATTTTAAAGATTAAGTAATTTCCAATTTTTAAATGTAAATACCAAAGAAAATGGGACTGGCATCCCCAATAAGGAGTATTTTGTGAGACTGAAGGTAATGGGAAGGGAAAATAGACTAGTAAGAGGGAAGTTGTAAAACATTTAGATATTCAGATTTGGTAACCAAAATAGAAGTAATTGTTGTTAATTGTTTATTAATAACTTATTAGTTAAGTTAATACAAAACTATATTAGTTTATCCATAGTCTTCCTCACCAGGGATTCCTATTCCGAGGCGGACTGTGGATAGTTGTGTTGGTGTTACACCATGAATTTCTCATCTTCATATTTGTTTGTTTAATCATCTTCGTGTTTGTTGATTTCCACTTCTTCGTGCTTATCTGCAAAGTATATCAAAATACGTTGTAGGCAGATAGTTGAAATCCCATAGCTCTTCCTATGAATACATTTGTGCGCTTATCTGTCCATAGAATCTTGAGCATTTTTCTCCAGCACCACATTTGAGGGCGTCTATCCGCTTTCTTTCACTGGCTCTTAATGTCCATGTTTCCACACCGCATAGAAATATGTGGAAAATCAACGCCTGGACGATTCTACCAAGGATATCACACTTCACATTTTCTTCTGATTGATCGGTAATGCAAAAATCCACACTAGAAATTATAGTCCGTTGACCCTTTTCATTGTATGTTTTATTTATTTGCATTAGTTATTTGACATTAAAATAATATTATTCAGGGATAGGTGTTTGAGTTAATACGTGCTAAAAAGATGCGAGGGTTTTACTCTCACATCGCTTATGAGTTTGGAAGGGGATTGAAAAGGTTTTGTTAATCCACATTTTCAAAGGTGAAAGTTCATTTGACTGTGGGTTTATTGTGTATATTTAATGGATCTGGCCGCTGCCCACACCTTCGGGAATCCTTCTTTATCAAATATTTGTTTTTCTCTGTCCTCGTTTGTTCTCATTCATTCGCGGATTCAAGGAGTCTAGAACCAATACAACAAATCACATGTTAAACTTAGGAATCAGCGTAAAATTTATGTTTTATATGTATGTATATAAACAAAAAATCTTCTTAAAAGAGTACTTTACTGGAAGTGCACTGTTGAACTGAATCTGCCTATACTCGCACGTAGATATTTTTTATATTATTATATAACAAACAATTATATAACAAATTGAGATATAATGTAACAAACGTTTTTCGAAAACTTGTGCGTAATGCAACAATTAAACTCAGTTGTTTGAACCCTCGTCACATTTGATATTATCATTGATATGTTTGACAGCTCATCAAACAACAATTTGTCTGAACATTGACGAGTGGAGAACGTTTAAGCCCCATTTTAAGAGAGCACGAGGGATTTTCAATATTTTATGTTGTTTGCGTGTCTTTAAAATCACCCGTGCACATAACAGAGACAAAATAAAAAAAAATTACACATTTCTTTTTTTAGATACAAGTGTGTTTTATACCACCAGTTTAAATTAAATATTTATAAAAAATACTGTATTACTTTTAAAACAGTTTATAAAATGTCAGTTTTCAATAAATCGTCAATCGACCTTCAGATTTTTTCCATCTACAATCATATACAATATGAAAAAAAATTATAAAAAATTAATTGTAATAGAAAACATCTTGGCCTATACCACCTCATTTATATATTTTTAAAATGTAGCTTAATAATGACGTATTTTAATTTTTTTAAACTACGTAAATCAACGGTGTTTAAAACCATTTATTTGTACTAAAAAACAAATAATTTTGCAAATTAAAAATATTTCCTAATAAAACAGTACATTAACTATAAAATTAATAAACTAAATTTAAAAAAAACGGTGATGTATTGGGTAATACATAATTTTTCTATGCACCCAAAAGACATAAAAACGATGACATCTTCGATTTACTTTCATTACGCGAAAATCTTTCGCCACGAGCGGTCGTCTGCGGCGCTATGTTCTGTAAGGTAGTGTTGAAAATATTTTTGTGTGTTTGTGCTAAGATAGAATACATATACATTAGAGGAATCAAATCAAGCAATAGAATTTGTTCGCGTAATTTGAAGGAAGCATGTCAAAAAATTAGACGAAAACGTGCGCGGCAAGGACACGGACGATTATATGCTTATATTTTTTTACGTGTTCACTACTATTAGCGTATTTGTATGAAGAATATAATTTAGAAGGAGTTATGTCAAAAGGAATTAGGTAACGAAAGTGGCGAATACGTGACATTATCCAGCAACTTGTACCTTTTCACCTCTTGGCTTGGTAGCTTCGCACAGGGACCCAAATGTGGCCGATTTGAAGGTAATATGTGAAAAGAGACAATCATATGAACGTCCGCGCCCGGAACAAATTAGTCCTTTCCACGTTCTCTCTTCTAAAAATGTTCGAATATTTGGTAAAAGCACGGAGTACAGTCATCTCTCGGTTTTACGAAATGATTTTTAATTATTGTATTTATTTATTTGTGTTTGTTTATCGCGCTTTTTAAAAATATTTTTAATATTATCTTTAAAATTTTCATATTCATAAAGGATACCTAAACATCAAACAGCAAACAATTCGAAATTTTGCTTCTTCAAAAACTATCTGTAAAGTGTGAAATATGTGAAACTCAACGTAAAAATGTCAATTTCTACAAAAAATATTTTCTAAAAACAGAGCCCAGATGTAATAAAAACTAAAATAAACCCAATTTTTTGCTGAATGCCGATTTGTTAAATTTTTTTTAACCACTACTGTTTAATATCTACTTACTATAATACTCACGCACAGGCTTCGCCTTTGTGGGATTTTTTGTTACTCTCTTGTATTTTATATTATTATGTATGTACTTAATATGTATCAAAAAAACTTTGCCAATTAAAAAAATACATTACTGTTAAAGAAGTTCTTTTTAATTATATGCGTAAAACAACAGTTATTGTTTTGGCGATGACTTGGGTAGGCAAAACAGCTGTTATAAGCGATGGCCAAAACAACATTGCTTTATTTTTTGCTTGATATGTTATATAGTTAATTTAATCAATATTAATGTATCGTAGAGCCGAAAAACGAAGAAAAGAGTGTAAAGAGAGGATATGACGCGATTGTGAATGGTAAAAGAAGTCCGGAGAAGACATGGAACGATCGAGCAAACACCGTTGTGATTTTTCACTAAAACGGCGCTATACGAATCATACAATTATTATTATTAAATAGTTGAGAGTCAGATCTGTACCTAACTTTATAATATTTTTCGATGTCGTCATATCAGACAGTAAATCATTTAAAAATAAACACTTTGTAAAAGCTCATCAGGGTGTTTATAATGAATAAATATCCGTGTCGTCCTAATATTTCGAAGTATGTAAGTATTTCAAGGGTCCTAATATATTATTTTATTAAAAAGTGAGTGTCAGGTTTCAAACTTCAAACTTGTTCACAAGGGCTGTGCAAATAAATGGTTGATTATTATTATTCTTATTTCTTAATAATTATTCGTAATATATTATTATTATTCATAAATTATTTAACTAAGCTATTAAATGCGCCCTTGGTTTTAAACAAATTTAAATAAGTTCATCATCTTTTTCAGTACACGTGTAAAAATACCCGGAGTGGCTCGGGGTTGTAAATGTTTTGGTACAAAGTTTTGAGGTTGAGAATTCTAAAAACTGGGTGTAGTTTTAAGGTGGAAATAATATTATTGCTTATAATTGAAGAAGTTTTTTTTAACATTTTTTTCACAAACAAATAATTATTTGATTCATCTCTTCCTCGGGCGTCCCCGACTTTTTCAGCGATTGTCTTCGTGTAATCAGATTGTTACTAGACAGTTACATGCAGTACCAGTACAAGATTGTTACTACGCTATGTCGATGATACTCTAGACTGGAATCTGAAATATTTATTTATTTATAAGCCTAAAAGGCGTTTTACATAAAAGTGATATAATTAATCATTATATACAGCGCATAGCTAAATTTCTATATTTCATAGTAAGTAGTAATAATAATACATAACCATACTAAAATATAATAATCGCTGTTTAGTATTGAAGTGAGTTTTATGTTTTTTCTTCTTCGTGTTTTAAAAACTGTTTTTTTTTTTCTATGGCTACTTACAGTAAAAACCTAAAATTTCAAATAAATAAGTTTATTTTTCTGCGGTGTTTATATTTCCATGTTGTGACAGCCCTAACAGTCCAGAAGTAAATGGACACGCTCGGAGCATGCAGGTGTTCTGGGTTGGAAGCTTTCAGAAAAATTCCCAGAATTTATGGAAAATTGTGTAAATATTGTAAAATGTGGGAATATTAGTAAACATGTAAAATTAATTAATACACCTCCAATATTAATTTTATAATGAGAAGATGCAGATTTTTAAAGAAGTTGTCGTTTATATTTTTAAAATTAAAAATAAACGTAGATTGTGGTGTTGAAACCCCATAAACATTTTGCAATTTATTTTTAAAATCATACTATTTGAATCGTGAATATCCGCCGATTAAAAAAACTGTTTTTTTATTTTATTTTTAAATTATTTTTCATTGTAATAGGGAATCTCAGGGGAAATTTCCCCACTTTATAGGGAAAAATCGAAATCTAGCGATCCACGAAATCGGCAAAGATGTATTTGTCGTTTTTTAATTTTTGTTCGGGAATGATCGTTGTAACTCGGGATTTTACGAGCAGATATACTGGGGTCAAATCCGTGTCAAGTAACAAAGTACAATAACATTTTGCGGAATCCACTTAAAAATGCAACGAGGGCGACACAAGCGACTAATTTTTGAACTATTTTAGCAAATTTCGACAAAATCGATTGCTCTGCTGGGCTCTAAGGCGTTATCAGAATTCAAACAACTGGACCTTCATTTTTAAGGTTATTGTGTGGATGAAGATCCTAAAACGGCTTATTCTTTTTAATTTGAACACATCTGTGCTAATTCCCAGAACCAAGGAACCAAAAAGTACATAAAATAGGTAACCTAACCTTAAAGTTAAGGAATTCGCACAACGGTAGATTTTAGCATTCTACTACAACACTAATGCGTTTTCACCAAAAAAAAGAATAGCTAAGTCCTTTTTTAACCCTATAATTCCAGAGTTCTTCCTGATGAATACAATTAAAACGAATGTCGTCAAGGAACACAAATAAAAATATGTGACGTCACACTAGCGTGGAGGGGGTCACGCAAATGTGACGAGGACGGGGTGGGGGTCAAAAAATCATGAAATTCGTGTGACGTAATTTATGGATGGCCCCTTATCTGTTTTGCTTGGACTGGGATCGATTATAATTTTTATGTTTTTTTTTTATGTATGATGCAAAATAACCCCTTGAGGCCTAAATAAACATAATAAAAATCATATTGCAAAAACATCTAAATTAGCAAGCAAAAAACATTTTTATACACCAACCAAAATTCAAAATTCCAATTTATTATTTAACGGGTTATCAAGTATAAAACATGGTCTATATGTGAAAAAAAAAGTGCGAAAGGGTTAACAGTCATACTTAAAATATTTTAGGTGTTTAATCATTCGCTTGCATGTTTACAGTGGGTACACGGTTCCTTTGTTAAACAAAAATTTCACGTATTCTCTTCTTCTAAACTTTATTATTCTTAAATTATTACACTCATACATCATTCCCAGAACACATTACTCTAACCTGTACACATATCTCAACCCTTTTGTTGCTCGCTCCTTCCCCCCCCCCCCCTCCTTCACCACGTCAAATGGTGTTTCCCGCCAATAATCCAGCTTTCAAAATCAGCTCCTTTTTTTCATATTTTTAGTACGCCTTAAAACAGAACACTTTCAAATATATTTTCTGAACAATTGATACCTTTTGATTTTGCAAATAAAACTTAATTATAGTTAACTCAACTATGACTGTTTGGTACCCACCTACACCAGATCATATTTTAAAGATATTAAATCTAAGTTGAGGCGGTTTAAAAAATTATTGTATTGATACAATATCATCATCAAACAGTATTAATACCCTTGCATCTGCGTGGTTGAATTTCAGAACCCAGTTTCGGGTGCATGTTGACGCAACGCCGTACGCGTCGCGTTGCGTACAAATTACATCTGTGTACGTGGAATTTCAAACAAAACTACCGTTGTAATTCAGTTTTAAATTCAAAAATTTACTTCCGGTGACCTGTTGCAGATGTGTAGTTAACCAATAAATGGTTCCCGGGTGGCGTTTCTCATACCATGTTTACCTCTACACTGCATGTACGAGCATTGAAATTAATAAGTAAAATTAAATAAAATATAACCGCTTGGTGGCGTAGTATTAAAGTAAGCCAATAATCAGGCACTATTACGAAACTGTCTCAAAAACGTTAAAAAATATATATTAATCTACCGAATTTATTAGCAATCAGCTTTCACTATGTCACGCTGTGGATTGCATCAGAAATGAATCGATGCATCCAGATGCAACGCCCGTGTTTTGATTAACGCAATCGAACCTACTAGCACCGCCGTCAGCCTTCTAGCGAAGACGACGAGTAACTGAAGCAGTAATGCTATCCCAGCGGAACAAAACTACCCACTGTCAAGTAATATCACCTACCTCCTCCGCGAAAGTTCCTACATTACTCGCTCACTTTGGAACATGGCGACGAGAACGTTCGGGAGTCTTCCCGTTTGGAGCCGGGCCCCGATTTCACGGTATTCCAGAAACGTTGCTGATTTCGTCGCCCATACTATAAAAGCGGACGCATCTCGGCAGAAGACACACACAGAGAGTCCTTCCAACTGATCGAAGCATTCGCCTCGCAAATCTGCAATTCACCTTGACCCAGTGTTTTTACAACGAAGTATTTATTTATATCGTAGACCGTGTTCGCGTGTGTTTTTTAACTGTGTGGTACTCATTAAAGAATTTTTATCACGCAACCTTGGGTTCTTATTTAAACCAGCCTACCACGAGTACCTACATTTGGTGACCCCGACGTGTGCAAATATACATTTGGTGATCCCGACGTGTGCAAATATACATTGGTGACCCGACGTGTGCACGACGCGTGCACATTCTACTACCGCGAGCACGTCGCGCACGATACCGACTTTCCTGTAATTAATATCGCGCAGCATCATCATCATGTCTACGAGCGGGACATCTGAGGGCATCAAGCAACAAGTGGCCAGTAACCAGCAACCCAACATCACGTCTCCACCGTCTGAGGTCAGCCGAGTCGCAGTACGCGTTCCGCCTTTTTGCCCTACTGACCCGGAATTATGGTTCGCTATGGCGGAACGCAGCTTTGAGGCAGCTGGAGTAACCGTGGATGCCACCAAATTCGGTTACATTCTCGGAGCCTTGGATCCCGCCCACGCTCAAGAAGTCCGAGACATCATCGTGAACTCCCCTGCTGACGGTGCATATGCACTATTGAAGTATGAATTAATCAGACGCCTCAGCTCCACGCAGGAGCAGAAGACCAGGAGACTCCTGGAACACGAAGACATCGGAGACCGCAAACCCTCCCAATTCCTAAGACACCTGCGCACCCTCGCCGGTAGCGTTGTGCCCGACGAGGTCTTGAGAACTCTATGGATGGGCCGTCTTCCGAGAAGCATGCAGGTGGTTCTGGCTACGCAGCAGGATACACCGCTTGACAAGGTTGCCAGCTTGGCAGACGCCATATCAGACTACGCTGGTAGACCCGCGGTCAACACAGTGGCTGTTACATCACCCGAACACACATTGGCTAAACAGTTGGAGCGGTTGATGCAGCCTCTCCAACAGGAGCTCGCTACCCTGAGGCGCGAGGTTTCAACACTACGCTCCGGCCAGCATAGAAGGAGCGCCAGCCCGCATCGTTGGAGCAATCGTTCCCGCAGTCACTCTAGAGGTCGTCAACCCGAAGGCACATGCTGGTACCACTGGAAGCACGGGCCCAAGGCACACAAGTGCACCCAACCCTGCAACTTCCAACAGGGAAACGCCCGGGGCTCAAACTGATGGCGACCAGCGCCAGCCCCAACCAAGTCAGTCGCCTTTTCGTTACCGACAGGGTAACTCGTACCCAATTCCTCATCGACACCGGCGCAGATCTCTGCGTTTTCCCACGACGCCTTGTCCAGGGACGTCCCACTAAGGCGACGTACGAACTGGCAGCAGCAAATGGCAGTTCAATCGCTACCTACGGCAGCCTAACGCTCAACCTGGATCTGGGATTGCGACGCGACTTCACTTGGAGCTTCGTCATTGCAGACGTCTCCAAGCCCATCATCGGGGCAGACTTTCTTGCTAAATACGAACTACTGGTGGATATCCGTAATAAACGGCTGCTGGACCAGGTGACGAACCTAACTATCACGGGAAAACGAAGCAACAACAAGATCGCTTCCATTAAGACGGTCACAGGAACGTCCCCGTATCACAAACTTCTTCAACAGTTTCCTGACATCACTCGCCCTGACGGCGCCAGGAAGGAAGTTCGTCACGCAACACTGCATCACATCAACACTACGCCAGGACCTCCAACAGTCGAACGCCCACGACGCCTTGCTCCGGACAAATTAAAACGCGCCAAGAAGGAGTTCGAGGCCATGGTCCGTCTCGGAATCGCTCGACCTTCCGAGAGCTCTTGGGCATCCCCCTTGCACATGGTACCCAAGAAGGACGATCAGTGGAGACCATGCGGCGACTATAGACGACTTAACGCCAGGACTATTCCGGATAGATACCCTGTACGACACATCCAAGATTTCGCACAGGCACTGAGCGGCACCAAGATCTTCTCAACGATTGATCTGGTGCGCGCATACAATCAAATCCCTGTGGCTCCTGAGGACATTCCGAAGACAGCAATCACTACGCCATTCGGACTCTTCGAATTTCCAGTGATGTCTTTCGGCCTCCGCAACGCAGCTCAGACCTTTCAACGCTTCATCGACGAGGTTACCAGAGGCTTAGATTTCTGTTACGCCTACATAGACGACATCCTCATTGCCTCAACGTCAGAGGAAGAGCACCTAGCACACCTCAGGATACTATTCCAGCGCCTACAGGAATATGGTGTTGTCATCAACGCCGCCAAATGCCATTTCGGCCTGACTCAGGTCAAATTCTTAGGTTACCTAGTGTCTGACGCTGGCACTTCACCCCTCCCGGATAAAGTGGAAGCCATCAACAATTACAGCCAACCAGCTTCCATCAAGGATCTCCGCCGTTTCCTGGGAGCTATAAATTTTTACAGGAGGTTCATCCCCAACGCCGCGAGGACACAAGCTCCACTCAATGACCTCCTAAAAGGAAACCAAAAAGGCAAACAACTCGTGCCTTGGACTGCCGAAACGTTAAAAGCCTTCAGCAAGTGCAAGGAAGCACTGGCACAGGCAACCCTGCTCGTTCACCCGAAGTGTGACGCCCCACTCTCTATCGTCAGCGACGCGTCTGATACTACAGCTGGTGCCGCACTCCATCAATTCGTCGCAGGTCACTGGGAGCCTCTAGCATTCTTTTCAAAGAAGTTCTCAGCAGCAGAAAAGAAATATGGCGCATACGACAGAGAACTGCTCGCCATCTATCTCGCCGTGAGATACTTCCGCCACATGGTGGAAGGCAGGCCGTTCACCATATTCACCGATCATAAGCCTATCACATTCGCATTTCAACAAAAAGCAGACAAATGCTCACCAAGGCAATTCCGTCATCTGGATTATATCAGCCAGTTCACAACAGACATCCGACACGTCTCCGGAAAAGACAACATCGTCGCGGATGCTCTCTCCAGGGTCGAGACGATAGAAACTCCTCTGGACTACGCAGCGCTGGCAGCTGACCAGATGTGCGACCCTGAACTGCAACAACACTTGCAGGGAAATTCTAGCCTACAACTCAAAAAGATAAATATTCCGGGAACTGACGCGCATCTTTACTGTGACGTCTCAACTACCACAGCCAGACCCTTCGTCACGAAGAAGTTCAGACCTGCGGCATTCAATGCGGTCCATCAGCTGGCTCACCCTGGAATCAAGGCCACGGTCAAACTCATAACTCAACGCTATGTCTGGCCGGCCATCAAAGCCGAGACTATTAAGCTCGCACGCAATTGCCTTCAATGCCAACGAAGCAAGATTACACGGCACGTGTCCGCACCCCTGGGAGCCTTTCCCAAACCCTCCGCTAGATTCGAGCATGTCCACATCGACATAATCGTCATGCCTTCTTCAGAAGGATGCCGATACTGCCTCACGTGCGTGGACAGATTCACGAGATGGCCAGAAGCATTCCCGATCCCAGACCAAGAGGCTGAAACAGTGGCGCGCGCCTTCTATAAGGGCTGGATCACAAGATTCGGCACTCCACTACGCATTACTACGGATCAAGGGAGACAATTCGAGTCGAGGCTGTTCAGGCAGTTAAATGTCCTGGCAGGCACGACGCAAATCCATACAACGGCTTACCACCCCGCAGCAAACGGCATGGTGGAACGATTTCATCGTCAACTAAAGGCAGCGATCAAGTGCCATCAAAATAACCGTTGGACGGAAACACTTCCCACCGTACTCATGGGAATCAGAGCAGCTTGGAGAGACGATCTCGCTACAACCTCAGCCGAGCTAGTATACGGCGAGCCGCTCCGCTTACCCGGCGAATTCCTATGTTCAGCTCGACCTAATGTCGACGACGACACCGGAAGTTTCCTCAAGGAACTTCGGCAACATTTCAACGAGCTGAGACCAGTTGAAGGTACCCGCCATGGTGATGGACATCATTTCATCTTTCAAAATCTTCCCACAGCTTCTCACGTCTTTCTGAGGGACGACACAGTCAAGAGCCCGCTTCAACAACCCTACAGCGGCCCTCATAAAGTCGTTCGTCGGCACGAACGAACATATACCATACTGGTAAAGGGGAAGGAAGTCACCGTCAGCATCGATCGCCTTAAACCAGCTTACATTGCTCAAGATCTCGAGAATTTCGCACACACGCAAACCGCATCAGAACCAACAGCCGCCACACCAACCCTTCCATTGTCCGATGGCAATCATGATCGGACACACACGACCACTCGTTCTGGAAGGCGGGTTCGATTTCCCGATTACCTCGGCATCTGACCATTCCTCTTTCCACCGCAGCCATGTCTGCGTTGACTGGGAAGGGAGTCCTTTAGCAATCAGCTTTCACTATGTCACGCTGTGGATTGCATCAGAAATGAATCGATGCATCCAGATGCAACGCCCGTGTTTTGATTAACGCAATCGAACCTACTAGCACCGCCGTCAGCCTTCTAGCGAAGACGACGAGTAACTGAAGCAGTAATGCTATCCCAGCGGAACAAAACTACCCACTGTCAAGTAATATCACCTACCTCCTCCGCGAAAGTTCCTACATTACTCGCTCACTTTGGAACATGGCGACGAGAACGTTCGGGAGTCTTCCCGTTTGGAGCCGGGCCCCGATTTCACGGTATTCCAGAAACGTTGCTGATTTCGTCGCCCATACTATAAAAGCGGACGCATCTCGGCAGAAGACACACACAGAGAGTCCTTCCAACTGATCGAAGCATTCGCCTCGCAAATCTGCAATTCACCTTGACCCAGTGTTTTTACAACGAAGTATTTATTTATATCGTAGACCGTGTTCGCGTGTGTTTTTTAACTGTGTGGTACTCATTAAAGAATTTTTATCACGCAACCTTGGGTTCTTATTTAAACCAGCCTACCACGAGTACCTACAAATCATTATTTATTCACGAAAAACTCATAATACTTACATAAGTGTGTTAAGTCGGTTCCATGCCAACTGGGAATAATGTCAACTCAACACCTCCTTGAAAAGTCATTAAAATCTATGAAAAAAATAATTTTAAATTAGCCGATAACCCTAACCTAACATAACCTATTTAACCAGTTTTTTAAATATATTTTTTTATCACTCTAAATGACTTATCTGAGATGGTTCTGAGTTGGTTTCATTCCGAGTTGGCCGGTCACCGTTAAGTCATGTGTTAATATTTCCTAAGCCAGCCATCTACGTCATAAATGATTTAGGCATGTATTGTTTCTAACGAAATATACCTACCCACAAAAACACATCGAAATTCAGCCGTTGATTTGGCCAGCATACAATCCTATATAATTTAAGAAATTTATTTTACCCCATTTCGTGAACCTATCAAAGTTTGTCACGAACATGAAATGTTTAACATATAATAGTTTATTTGTAAGGGGAGGTCAAAGGCTTTGAAACTGGAGCTAAATTATTGGCCCTCTGACTAATATGGAAAAACACGGAGGCCAGAAAAAATATTCTAAATTTTTTGTAGACTAATAAAGTCGGGTTAAAAATAAAGTCGTGTAATGTAAAGTGTCTGAATAACAGAAAAATATCCAAGACAGGATATACGAATGTAAATGTAGCAAGAAGTATGTACTTAGACAGAGTTTTAAATTAATTTATTTAGTTTACATAATTTTTAAAAAATTTATTTGATTCATTTAATCTATTTAATTAGTGACATTATTTTTTTTATTTTATTAATTTTACTTATTTAGTTTAATTAATTTATTTAATTTGTTTAATCTCTTTAATTTATTTATTCAATCCGTTGAATTAATTTAATTTATTTTATTCATTTAATTAATTCCATATATTTAATCCATTTAATTAATTTCGTTAATTTATTTATTTTAATTTATTCATTCAATATATTTTTCATTAATTTAATTTATCCAATTTATTCGATTTAGTTGTTATTATTTAAATTAATTTTCTTAATTGTAATTTAAATAACTTATTTCATTTATCACATTTGGGTGTTAAAATAATAGCAACATTCCTTTTGACATGATGTGCTAGAACTTCTTTTCTGCCTTGTGGTATCTTGAACAAGTTGTAGTGCTTACCCCTGCGGAGAAATGACGGGATTAGTCTATTTTTAGCCAATAATTTTTGTGGATAAGATTTACTTTAATATTTCTTTTTAAAGTGTGAAAATGTCAACTTAGAAATGCAGAACGTGTTCTACTTATGCTATACCATATTTGAGTCCCAAGAGCCCTGAGCCAGTGGAAGAGTGACATTCCCATTTGCCGAATGTTGTTAGGCTTCGGAGGAGGGGAAGAGAAGTTGAGAGGAAGGCTGGAATATCTTGGCTATTTTTTAAATTTTGGAAAGTCGTCACCTAGTTTGGACAAGGTTTTTTCTACCGTTTTTTTTTTCAAATACAAAAAAAAAATACAAAACCATTTATTTTGCTCATTTTTATAACCAAAATAATTGTCAGAGCTATGTATTGTATCCGCAGATACTAGTATGATGAAGTTCTAATATCGAGTTTTTAAAGCTTCCATTTTATAAGGTTCTAACGTCACTTCAAACCTTTTGCGATTGCCATTCTGTTTGTATCTGACAGTTGATCGTTGTTATATCACACACTGTCATAGATATTTTTGTAAATAATTTAAATTGTTTTAAGAAATATCTCGATGATTTGTGCGTTTCGTTTGAAACGCACAAATTGAAAAAAAATTTCGTTTGTTGTTTTATTATTTTTTAATAAACTCTTTAAATATTTTCTACCTATTATGTATTTCAAATTTTCTATTAAGTTTCTAAGTTATGTATAAAAATACTTACGTTGTTTTTCATGTGTCTGTGAATATGCAAATGTAATTACTGCAAACTAGGGATATTTATATTTGTATTTTAATTTGTTTTACGTTAACCAAAATAATGTTCTTTAAATATCCTGTTTGTGTCTCAAATAAATAAATAAATAGCATGGGTATCTAAGTTAGCCTTACCATGTTTTGAGGTGACAAAGTGTGCTAAGACGAGTTCTCATAATCTTTTTAACAATTTCCGATATTGAGATACAATCTTATGTAAGATTATTTTTATCAGCAAATTTTGACACCTCATAACTTACAACAAAGTGAATTGAAGTTAGAAGCCTGGCTAACCAAAATGACGAAGTGTAATTAGGCAAAGGGATGCGGATTGTGGAAATTTTTTTTTTTAAATCTAGAGAAGTACGGGCAAATAATTTGCACGGGCACGTTCGAATGGATTTGTGAACACTGATATTACCAAAAGTTTCAAAAAGCTTTTCAAACTAGTTTGAACACCCGCCCGTAGTCCCCTCTTATCCCGGAAATGCCCAAAGATGCTTTTAAGACGTTTATAAATTGCGTTTAATTTATGCATTGTTTTTGAAGTGAAAACTTCTTTAGCACCGCTATGATTTGAAACTCGTTTAAACCAAAAAAAAACACTAAAAAGAGACAAACATATACAACTATAGGATTAAGCCTACGATAGAATGAGGTTGAATAATCGGTCTCCTCTTTGTGCGGTGCTTTGTAGACTCGCCACTCTTGTCTTCTTTATTTTTCTGAAGGTTTCACTTCCACCACGTGTCTGCAGACTCGTAATTTTTTTTTGTTTCATTCTTCATCATGAAATGAATAAATACGTATTTTGCATTTCATTTCGTAACTAAATTTTACCATCAGCATAAAGCAGAGTAAAACACAGTAAAAATTAAAATATTCGCACAAATTTTGTAGAAAATGCAGATGAAGTGAATTTTAATTTTACTAGCTGCAGTCAGCATCATGGTACACAGAGAACTTGAATCTGGAGAGTTTTTAATTGCGCGCATTAATTTTAAGCCAAAACCGCTCACTGGATTTTAGCTCCAAGTTTACAAAACATGGTTTATTTCTTCATTTATAACAAAATATGTGTTTGAATGTAAATGACGATGAAAAAATAGGATTATGAATTAAGATACTATTTATTGGGATAGGATTGTAGGATGACTACTATAACAAGTTTTAAAAACAATTTATGTTTGTATCTATCATTGCAGAAATAACTCTTAAATACGATTCTTTAGAAGAGGTGAGAAAAAAATTTATGCCACTTAAAAAAGAATAAAATTTTGTTTTTCCGCAAGAATGAGTTGATTCTTTTACTCATTTTTATGTAAATTGGCACGCACGTGAAATGAACCATTGGCATTTGACTTTCCTCCCTCATTTGCAGCCCCTAAATCGATCAATCAATTGACCTCTACAGTGAGGTGTAACGTACATTGTCAATCTTAATAATTGTCCATGAATAACACAAGCAGTCATTTCTGAAGTTAGAAAATTGTTTGAAGCTTCCAAAACTTTTCACGGAAACCACGTAGAATAATATTTTAGTTTAAACTTTTTAAGAGCTTGCAGAAACTTTGACGTCAACAATATTTTCTCCATTTTAAATACAACTATTTGAATCGATTTTGTTTCCTTGAATGAATGCAAAACTTGGAAGTGGCAATTAACCCACTTCCCGACACCCGATCGAGGTGAAACTCGACATAAAAACTCGCTGTAGATGGCAATGCATTCTGTCAACTTTTAGAGGCACTAATATACACACGCATTTCTCTGAAATTGGCTACTAGTCTGCCCAAGAAGTTGCTCGAAAATTTAAGATAGATTTTAATAAATTTAACTCAAAATTCTAATTCCTAAAAAATATCAAATTCACATAATACACAGCACAAACAATTGATTAATCTACATATTTAATAATACCTTGATTGTATGGTACATGGTACATATACTCATATGTATCGATTTGGGAGGCGGGAATGGGTACCTCGCCCCGGAAACCAATTATTGAATAAGCAATACCTCTGCCATAGGTCACTCCAAGTGGAGTGACCTATGGCACGCTACGCTTGGTGACTTAGCAGGGCACTCGGGTCTGTGAGGTGAGGTTTATTAGGTCTTGGCGGCGGATGGACACACTGAATCCTAGATCCTACCCACCTCTCATACCTTTTTCCTTCCTAGAACTTCCCGTCCTTCCTTGCCTTAAAAAAACCCTCCGCACAGCATCCCCAAAAAGGGAAATTATTTTTCTGGGGAGTTAATGCACGAAAAAAAACTAATACTGTTAAATTGACTGTACTAAAACAAAGTTCCTAGTTCACAGTCAAAATCTACGTAGTTTGTAAATGATAACAAAATAAATTAATAAAAACCTTTAAAATATATTAATAAAAAACTTTTAAATAAATTAATAAGAAACTATAAAATAAATTAATAAAAAACTAAATATAAATTAAATACAAATTAATATAAATTAATAAAAAACTGTAAAATAAATTAATTAAAAAATAATAAAATCTAACAAAATAGAATAATTAAAATTATATTAAAAAACACTCTTTTATTACGGGTTGATTTTTTACTTGCAAATCACATAGAAATATTATAAAACATAAAATATGATAAACCTAACTATTATAAGTTTTTTAACACATTTGCATAAAATTTATAAAATCTTATGTTTTTTTGTGGGCACTCTGTAGTAATCCATATGAAATACTAATATGTGCCTTTGACATAATTGACGGTCTTGAAATAAATGCAAAGTGCTCAAATATTTAGGTAAGCGTTATTGGTTTTAACCACGATATTGGGTGATGAATTCTTTCTCAATCCGCATATTATAAGATCGTACAAAGATTAAAGATTATTATATGTATTGAAGTGTTTGAAAAATAGGTTATTTTCACAATCCAACATTAAAATAATATTTTGTTTTGTACTAATGTTATAGTTTTTGATATTATTTGTATTGTTAAACTCTAGACCAGTGGTGTAGCAACAGCCAGGGCAGTTTGGGCCCGCGCCCGAGGGTCTGTGACTCAAATATTCGGCATTAGCAAATACGTCGCTTTCTTTACATACCCCATGAAAATTCATTAAAAGTGATGAATTTTTCAAATCTTTCACCTAACCTAACATAACCTACTTAACGAAGTTGTTTTTTTCATGACTTTTAATGACTTTTCAAAAGAGTGATGAAGTTGCACATTGTTGAGTTGTTCGGTCACCTATAATGCAGGGGGCGGCAGCATAACTTCATTTTTTTAAATGCGCGCCATTCAGTCGGTTGATGTCGTAGCGGAGCATAAGTGATCTCGTTCGAGAGGCGGAACTATAAAATTTTGTTCCGACACCGCTTAGTAGCCATCATGCGTTGAAATAGTGAGGAGCGTGCGTTTGCCGTTGAGGCCTACTTTCCGGATATCCGTTCGAAAAGTAGGCCAGTAATGCTTTTACCATAGAACAAAGAAGAATACAAGTAATGCGATGTGGGCATGTTTTGTGATCCAAAAAGTCTGACCATTTTTTGCTTGAATTTCAAATACAAAAAATCGTTTCATCGTCAATATGAAAATTTTATTTCGAAAAGATGCAATAGCTAAATACAATAATCGAGACAGATCGCGTGCTAGTTGGGCTAGAACCAAAAGCTTTTAATTAAATAGCGACATCAGTTTCTATTAAAATCTTCACGGAAGGCAATATTTCCATTGAGTAGCTGACACAATCCAATCTAATTATACAACCTTTTTTTTCGGCGTTAAAATATCAATTGAAAATAGAAGTAAACAAATTTTGACACTAGGCTGTGCCCGAAGCTATAATTTTTCACAGATACCAAACAACATTTATCAAGAAACTAGCTTTTCCCCGCGGCTTCGCTCGCATGGTATTACGGGAAATTACTGTAGCGCTTGCACTTATCAATTATCTCCCCCCCCACCCCACCCCCATCCCCTCACATATTCCATATATTCATTCCCTTACATTCAGTTTTCAAACATCTCGCCTACCACCTAAATTTGATAATATGGCTCAAAGAAAAAAAGAATTACTTATCCAATTTTGTTCATTCTTTCGGAATTTATGCGCTTACAAACATTTCGGATGTTTATTTTTATTTAAATATTTGGAAGTTCGTTAATATAATAAAAAAATACTCTATTTATCATTCAGTGCCCGGGTTCATGGGGTGAAGTTTGTCTAGGTCTTGAAGGCGGATGACCAGGACACACTGAACCCCAGATTCCTACCCACCCCGTAAACCTTTTTCCTTCCCAGAACTCTCCTTCCCTTCTTTTCCTTAAAAAAACCCTCCACACAGCATCCCCAAAGATGACATAGGTCCTGAGGAAAATTATTTTCCTCAGGGCCTCCTGTGTGGAGCTCATGCAAAAAAAAAAGTCTTTATAATCGTTACGAATTATATTTTTAATATAGGAACTCTTATCTGACATTTATTCCAAGCTTGTCCAAAAAAAAAACCGAATTCTAATATTTGAATTTTCTGCAGTAGTAGCTGACCAGTAGACTGAGTAGGTACCTACCAGCATAGAGCCCAAAAATATATCAACATTGTTTCCATGGAAAAGATTTTTTCTGACGTTAGCAAAAACTCGCTTTTGTTGCAACAGAAAACGTATAACAAATATAATATATTAATATATTAATTAAGATATATTAATATAATATATTAATTAAGAGCTTACCATCATATACAACCTGTAGTCTGTCCCTGTAATTTAGCTTTCTATTGGTGAAAGAATTATTAAAGTCTTTATATTGTCTTATGCGTGAAAAGGTCATAAACAAACTCGAGCAGTTTCGCATTTATAATATAAGTATGGATTATCTGCAATATCAAAATTAAACCATATTTCATATCTACGTAATGACAAAATCTTACTCCCACGACTTTTCCAATTTCCTCCTGTCAAAAAATCCTTTAAGCTAAAAACTTTCAAAGCCACCCCTAACATCCCCCGCTTTTTAAATTGGAAGCCTAACTGAAAACACTGCACAGAAAAAAATATTAAATACAACGCATAGGTCACATTACACATGTTGTGAGGGTCGATATGTTGGCGTGTGTTATGTCTCTATCTCTCCTCTCAGGGTCACATGATGACATTTCTGAACGAAAATTCAATGCAGGTAAACGGAAATGTACTCGAATAAACACGATTCTATTATTTAATTCACCCTTCATGTAAATACGTATCTGTATTTGCAATGCTTAACATGTTATACGGGATACGTTTACATAATATTAAACTGTTGCGACCTGAAAGCCATCTTGTATATTAACATTATGGGCGTCGCGTTGTTCTGCAAAAGGAAGTTACGTTTGTTATGAAATTTTAAGCCGCGGAATTCCGAATTTCTATCTTTTTTACCGTTTCTAACTAATGCGAAACTGTGTTTGTTTGTTACGCTTTCACGCATAAACCACTAAACCGATTTTTAAAATTTTTTCACCAATAGAAAGCTGCATTATATGCGAGTAATATAGGCTGCATATAATGGCGTTATGAAATTATAAATATTAATATATTATATTTATTATACGTTTTCTGTCCCTAACAAAATCGAGTTATTGCTAACAAAGCGTTGCCGTAGAAACGATGTTGATATATTTGCGGGAAATTTTATTTCAGACGTCGTAGTTAATATTTATCTCTAAAAATGAATCGCCTAAATGTATGTACGCGCATAACTTCCGCACGACTGCACCAAATTGGATAATTCTTTTTTTTGTGTTCGTTATTTTGTATAAAACTACTGGTGAGCTCTGGCATTATGAAATTTGCAATAGCTGGTACGCGAGCTGTTAGAAAGCTGAATGTATAGAATGAAGGAGTGGGAAGGGGAGGGGAACCATGGAGGGGGAGGTGAACCTAGGAGGGGGGAGGGGAACTCGGGAGGGTGGTTAGCGGGACGGGGGAAGGAGAGGAGTGGAGTGGGGAGAGGATAGTTGGAGGAGGCGGAGTGGGAACGCGAGAGAGGAAGGGGACGCGGGAGAGAAAGGCGAGGCGGAAGAGGAACGGGACGAATGGGAAAGGACATGCAGGTAAAAACAATTTCTTCATTGAATGGCAAAGCAACGTATGCCGATCGTGCTAGTCATAAATATTTTTAAAACGTTCTCCATAAACGAGTTCAAAATGAATCGCGAGAATTTCTTTTGTGAATGCAGCCCGCATGCGCGCAAAGTTGAAATATGTATCGCGCTGCCAATATTTCTCAGTTGCGCCTGATTTGTTGATGGGGTAGCTACGCTTGAGATGTTTTCCCTATTTAAAAATCAGAAATTTTTCAACGTGCGTATTTAAGTGTAAGGTATACGTACTTTAATCTGGAATTATTTTGAACATAACAGATTCGACATAATATAGATATATTATATGTTTTATGAAATACTACGTTTGTTAAAAAAAAAAATTATGTTTGCTTCAACTAGAGTTTTAAAAAAAGTTCCACCGAGACCACGAAATTATTTTACTAGTTCAAAATATACTTTATAAAATATGTAAAATCATACAATGCATATCCCCCTTTTTTCCCTTTTCTTAAATCGAGCGCATTCTTTTCAGGTAGTCTTAGCGACCCCGCTCTAAAGAACATAAGAATTAAAAGAAAAGAACTACGCATTTATATTGTTAAGGTAAAGGTACGGTCTTTTCTGATCAGAATTTCTAATAAAAATATTTTTGGCGTCGTAAATTGATAATTCGGCTTTGTGTGCGGCCTGGAAATGTAGTATTGTATACTTTGCGTCCGTGGGTTCTGTGTGCCTTTAATGGGGCCCGTCAGTTGTGGGTAAAATCATTCTGTTTCATACAATCATCTTGCAAAACCACCCCCACAGTGTGAATCTACGAGTTCCCTTGTCGCAAACTTTGTTTAACAGAAGTTTAACAAAGTATCTCCAGTATGCGGTTTAGTTTCAGGATAATATGTTTGGTTTCATCTGCAGTATTTTAGGCGTTGTGTGAATTAAATATGAGACACTTTAATGTACGACTTTCAGCTTCAGTTGCACTTGTAATGGACTGTAAATACTAAAAACGAAACGAGGCGGAATGGTGTTTGCTGGAATTGGGTGATAATATGTGTAAGAAAAACAAGGTACGTAAGGAAAAGAAATGACCAATCACTTACCACTGTATCTTTGCAAAGGAGCACACGACACAAATCACGATATAGTTATATAGTTCCACCGCGAGCTGGAGGTAATTATTGCTACAACAAAACGATATAAAATACTTCCGAGATGGTCAAATTCCTTCTTTTTGACCCTACTTGCTTCCAAGGTAGTTTCAAAACTTGTTCTGTTTTCAAAACAAATGCACTCAAATTTTTACTATTTTTCTTGCCAGTGTTCCAAATTTCAAATATTTTTCCAGCAAGGTGATGGATAGGAAGAAGTATGAACTGGACAGATGACAGCCTGGTAGGAACTAGGCTTATTATCATTTCAAAACCAAAAAATTATCGAATAGTACGGGCAGATAAATTCTTTCTCGTAGACTGTAATCTCTAATCTTTAGAAGTAGTGATATTATTGCATTTGCAAGTATTTCTAAGTTTATTTGTAGGTACGCAATTATCCTATACTTGCATAATTTAGATCAGTGATTCCCAAAGTGGTCTAGGTGGACCCCCACCAGGGGTCCACGGGAGACTCCACGGGGGTCCACGAAGGCATGAGAGAAAAATGGGGGTCTACAAGTTGCAAATGGGGGTCCACGAAAAAAATCTGGTTTCGATAGTAAAGAACAAAAATGTTGGCTTGGCTTTACCTATCAATAAAGGCAGATAATACACTACTTAAAAAAAATTAAGGGAGCAAAAAAATTCCAAATTTTTTGTTGATTTTTGACAGGCTGTATTTTGGTGAAAAATGGTCATATTGAAACTTAAAAAAAAGCATTTTGAAGCTTTAAAATTCTAATTTTCAGATTTTTGGCAAAAAATTTTTTAGGCCGGCATATGGATCAGATAGCTTGTTTATTTAACATTAATTTCTTTTTTAATTCCTTTTTTTAAACCTTCCCTTATTTTTTTTGAGTAGTGTATTTTAAGAAGGTCGGCGACTGTTTCTTGTAAACACTTGCACATATAGTACAGGCTTGGCTTTACCTGTCAATGTTGGCAGGTACTATCTGCCTACATCTGCTTGTATTTTGGTGAAAAATTGTCATATTGAGGCCCATCCCGTGCCCATACCCCATCCCGCCCCCTGTCTCCATTGTGACAGACCACGAGCGTTATATTCAATTTTCAGTACAACGCGTGTCGAGTTTTGGAAATATGGTGGAAGCATGGTTGCAGCAGGGGGTCCACCGAAACCAGTCAAATTTTGAAAGTGGTCCAAGAGAAAAAAAAGTTTGGGAACCTCTGATTTAGATCAACTTTGAAACTTTTCCTGGCTCAAGTGTTTTGAAAGTTCAATAAACCAATAATTAAAGTTAAACTTTGCTAATAGAATTAAAAGCAACAAATAACTCTTTATTTAATCAAAATGGACACCAGCAAAATTTTCAGCTATCGGAGTTCCGAGATCGCACTTTCGTATTATCTGACTCGAAAACTGTGAAAAGTCTTTTTGTAAAAAAAATCATAAATGTTCATTCTGGTTCCTGAAAAATCCTGGAAAGAAACAATTTAAGTATCTTCTTTACAAGTGGTTTTTCAACTGTATTGTAAAAAATTTCATAAAAGTTTGTCACGAAAGACTTTAAACTGTGTTAACATTAAATATTAAAAAATGAAATGGTGAACGTAAGAGCAGTGAACATAATATTATAATTTAGTGGCAACTCACTTCTAGTGAGTAATATTTACTTTTTATAATATTTACTTCCTCTTGACATGGCACGACCAAGTGAATCAGATTCTGGAGTCGGGCCATGTCAAGAATCAAAATAATAGGAGAGCATGTGTGAGACGATGTATAAATGTGAATGAGGCAAGGAGTGTGTGCCAAAATCGAGTTGTTTGGCGGTCCGTCCTCTCTGCCTACCCCTGCGTTATTGAGTTATTGAGTAAGTGAGTGAGTAAGTGAGTGACTAGGTGAGTGTGTGAGTGAGTGAGTGAGTGAGTGAGTGAGTGAATGTGTGAGTGAGTGATTGAGTGAGTGAGTGATTGAGTGAGTGAGTGAGTGAGTGCGTGAGTGAGTGAGTGCGTGAGTGAGTGATTGAGTGAGTGAGTGATTGAGTGAGTGAGTGAGTGAGTGCGTGAGTGAGTGAGTGCGTGAGTGAGTGAGTGAGTGAGTGGGTGAGTGAGTGAGTGAGTGAGTGAGTGAGTGTGTCAGTGAATGAGTGAATAAGTGCGTGAATCAGTGAATGAATGAATCAGTGAATGAAAGCATGAATGAATGAATTTAAAAGCTAGTATAAATGTAAAATATAAATCAAATAAATATTTCTTTAATATAAATTTAAAACTAATAGTGTTTTAGATAGTTTTAAACAACCTTTCAATAATTATCACTACTCAAAACATAAATTAAACGTTTAGGTATCTCTAAATTCAACTAAAGCACGGGAGCTTTTGCTTTCGGGTGACTTTATTATGTACAAAAAGTTACAAGCTAGTTGTAATAAAGTTCCAATCGTGATCGTGTAGGCCAAAAACTTTTTTCCAAATTCAAAACAACTTGTCTCTAACTCTGCCCTCGGAGGTGGACGTATTTATAAGTTGTCCCTTCAGACTTCGGAGGTTTGACAAGCTCCGACCCACATTACTTCGGGTCCCATAAAGCCAAAAACCTACATCTATATTCAGCTGTCTCCGTACAAAATGTCTTCTCTTTCGGGAATTATGACGAGAACTCCAGAAATTCGTACAAAAGACCGCCACTCTATTCAAGTCTCTGCTGCTTGAAGGCACTTTCAACAATGCCTTTATGAAATTCTCATTTCAATTATTTCTAATGGGGTTTTAAATGTGTGCAAAGTCAAAATTTAAAGAATTTCGGTCAAATTATGTTGGAATATTTTACAAATTCATTTCACTTATCGTTTTTCTTCTCGATCTCTGGACTACTCATGAAGTTGCTCTAATATGATCAGTAATTTTATAACTGGTTAGTAACCGAGTGGAAAACGTCCCCTATTATATTTATGGAAGTTCAAACACAATTAGAAATTCAAATACAAACACATTCGTAACCAGGGATTTTTTTTATGAATACCGCACAAGAGTCCCAACTGCTCCCGTCTGGAACGTGTCGCAAATATACTGTAAATTATTTTTTATGATTTAATTGTGAAATAACACAAATTTATCATCATCATCATCACCTTCATCCCCTTATCCTATTCGGGTCGGGGACCCATTGCATCGACACGGCTCCTCCATACGTCTTGTGCTGACTGTTCGGCCTCCGTCCATGGCAGTCCCATCCTCTCCCCACACAAATTAATCAAATTAAATTTATTTGCCACGCCGGGATTCGATCCCGCGAACTTCGGATTGCGAGTCTTACCGATAGACCACGCCGGCCGTCAAAATGTCAAAGGGAATGTTTGACTATCTTTAAAAAAGAAAAATAAAACTTTGATTTTGCTTAAGATTTGGTCCGATCACGGGTCAAACGTGATCACAAATCACTTTCAAATAATAACATTGTTACTCGTGTTTTCATTCCGATTATGACATCCGATAAAAAATCTATATTTTGCATTATTTATGACAAACATGCATTCAATAATTTGTGACAAATAAATACGAACTTTACAGTGATAAACAATTAAAAGTGATAAAATGCTGTAAAGCCTCGATTACATAGAGCGAGTTTACAAGCTACTACCCGGTAAGTAAAAGTGGGTGAATCGGCGAGTGAGATTGTCACGATGACACACAAAACTGCCTACTTGCTCGGTAGCGACAGTAGCAGCTAAAATAACGACTCTCGCGCGAACCAATTCGGTCGACATTTTGTAAAAAACTTGAGCTCGCAACTAGCGCCACACGCTAGCCAATAGCGGCTCCCGCCCGAATTAGTTCTGACAGACGAAATCAGCTTTAGGCAAACACTAGCGAGTAGCGAGTAAAGTTGACCACCTTTCAACTTTTTTCGTAGATTGTCCACAATCTGCTAGTTAGCGAGTAATACAATGACACTGAGAGAGTTTACTAACAGATCGCTCAATGTCATCGGGGCTTACGAAAGTATTCTCTTTATCACCCTGGAGAGATATTGGCCTTCAGAACCAGACCGTAGTGTTGCCAGAAATGACTGTAGATGTATTTAATAGCAGATCTGAATAGAGAGGTAATTTCTAACCTTTCTCAAACCCATTACATCTCCCTCTCCTCCTCACGTTCTTCAACCAAAAGAGGGAGCCACGTGCCAAAAATATATGTGCCTTATTTCGCCACGAATATAGTATATAGGCATAAAAATCGCATGACAAACGGAGTCTAGAGGTCACGATTTCATACATAAAAATGGTTTTTATTTATTTTGTTAATAAATTTATAAGAAATAAAAAAAGTTAATCATTGGAAACTGTTACAAATAATTTTAACCATAAAAAAATATTTTTAAAAAGTTATTTCTCATATGCGTTCATACATTTCTGATGAAAAAATACTTTTTTTGATGGTTAATGATTATACTTTTTTATGTACTAATTAACAATTTCATTTTAATTCTATTCAACGGAAATAGTTGAAAAAGCTTCATTTTATTCAAAACATATTTTTTTGTAATTAAAATGTAACCCGATTCGTGTTAAAGATTAATCTAAAATAGTGATTACTCTGAAATAGTGAAAGCATTCGAAAATTTAAAATACATTAGTTTTTCCCGCTCCGGGTATTTGAGACAATTATGGCGTATAAAATACGATGTCATTTTTTAACTTATCGGATTCGCAATGAGATTAAAGAGTTCTTGGGTTAAAATGTAAATCAATCTTTCCAACTTGAAAACTAGCTAAAAATCGTCATTTTTTGTTTTAGTTATTTGATCACTACCCAGCACTGAATAATTGTCCAATTAAGTTGTTAGAAATACTGAACTAATTAATCCATTGAAATTTTATCCACTACAGTGAGTCAATCTGAATTGATTATGAATTTAATCCATCCATATTTAATAACATCAGTTACTCATATTCGTTATCAATGTGCAAATTTAATTATCACGAAAGATACCTACACTTATTCATGTTTGTTCAATAGGGTATTTTCACAGTTTTTTTATTATTGAAAAAAATGAAGTAAAAAATTACGATGATAACGGAATATTTTATTTTTATGACAACGGATAAATTTTCTACAACGTTTTAAAATACGCCTTTTTAAACGGCGGCCAAAACGATGTTTTCGCGCCGAATAACTCTGTGACGTCACCCCCGCCGAACATTTTGCGATCGCCGCGGTAAGTAACTGTAGTTAGGTCGTAAGTTGTAGCTGGTGTTATGTATTGACTTCCAGTTTGCTCGAATTAAATCGTTATAATCTTCCCACTTACTGAGCATATATAATTTGGTACACGTGCGTACAAATACTATAAGAAAAACCTAAAATAAGATGTTTTAGATCCTTTCTAATGCGACAAAAAACCTTTTCTAATTCGACCGTGTACAAATGTTGGGCGTGCGTTTGATATGTTTGAAGTGATCAATGAAGCTAGTTCTTCGGAGCATCTTCTATTGAAATACCGGTAGAATAAGGACACCATTCCCACCTGAAGCCTGTGCTCTAAACATTACAATCCGTTTGTTAGAGAAGAAAATCTATCGAACAGACCGCCCGTTTCTGATTTCTGAGTAAAGGGTTTTTCAAGTATTTTGGTGTCCTAGACCAGAGGTGGCTGCCAAATTCAACAGTGGGGCGGATTTGCGATTTGTTCAGGGTCAGCAGTTGTGTATCTGTGGGCCCTATAGTAAAGTTTTGTGAGAAGCTAACTTGACTCTGGCTTCGATGGAGACCCCCGTGCCTGCTTTTTTGCAGATTTGAATTTTAACATTACAATAAAAAAAACATTTAGTTATTGACTATTTATAGTCATAAAGGAAACACCTTTGCATACAGTCGTAAGATGGTTATCTACACAATGATGACAGCCTCTGTGGTCGAGGGGTTAGACTCTCGACTAGCAATCCCGGCGTGAACAAGGAAATTTATGTAGATATATATATTTTTTTAAGAAAGACAAACATTCCCGGGTTACGAATAATCTGACAATACCTATGAGAAAATCTCCTACTACCACCACAAAATAGGATAATGTTGCTTGTGTCGTGATATAACACTTAGCCAGCCGAGGAATCAAACCCGCAACGCCTGGGTGGGAACCAAACGTGGTGCCAACTCAGCCACTGACCGGTCTTTGAGTAAGTTGTGTCGCATTTTACAATTTATTCGTTTAAAATAATACGTTGTATATTTGCGGCACGTTCCAGAGTGGAAAATATTTTCAGTATCACCCTTGTGTAAGACCACCGTTCAAAATTGAAACGTTGCTTGAAATGGCTTTAGCCGTGTTTGGTGACCAGAATTTTATTATCCATGTTTTGAATAGCCATGTGCTTCCCACCTTCCTCTTTCCCATCTTCTTCCCCTCCCCACTACCTTCAGCCTCACAACATACCCCAATTGGGGATGCCATAGTCTCACTGGCTCCAGACGGGAGCAATTGGGACTCTTGTACGGTATTCATATTTAAAAAAATGGCTTTAGCCGTAATTAGTGACTAGATCTGAATAGCCAGGTACTTCCCCACCTTTCTCTTCAACATCTTCTTTCCTACCCACACTACCTTCAGCCTCACAACATGCTCCAATTGGGGATGCCATAGTCCACTTCTCACTGGCTCCAGGTGGTTGGGAGCAGTTGGGAATTTTGTGCGGTATTTACAAAAAAGGAAATTTACTTGTAGAATAGCCAAAGTTTAAAAGATCATCTTATGACAGGAAAGTTAGGTGACGAACTGACACTTTCTATTTTGTTCTAATTTAATTTAAAAGGGCCAGAATTGACTCTATTTTAGGCGTATGTTGTTAAAATGTTGAAATATAAACCAGTATATAATATGAGAGTTTGTGTAAAAAAAAGTTTTATTATCATATCGCCTTAAAACCCCGAAATTCAGGGCTTATAAAAGTACTGTTACTCATTGTAGCGTCTATTTTAGGCAAGTTGTCGGATTACAACCGTAAAAAAAACCACCATCAGTCATTACAGATGGATCATATCATATAAAACTATAGGAACATAACACAAGCATATTAAAAATGAAATAAAACCGCCAATAACCGCGAACAAGTCGAGAATGTTTAGACATTTGTTAGTAACATAGTGTTAAACCTTTGAACGTTGACGGGCGTGACGTCATGATTCGATCAACCAATCATGGGCCGTTTACCTAATTCAGCCGTCAGGCCTATTTTGAAATCGATAATTATGAATGAAAATATTAAAATTAAACATTTTTAATGCGATATTCATAATCAGAAAAATAATCTTTTAATCTTTCACATGTTTTTAGCTGTATCCCTGGTTTGTGAAAATACCCTATTGTGAATGAATGAATCCACTCATATTAATTCGTTTTCGTCACCAAAATGCAAACGTTTTTGATCAGCAGTGGAAGTCAGAGTTATTCGATACGGATTAACTAAGCGAATGATACCTTTTTTTAAGTAAAACTTCTTTACGCACGCTTGACTTTGGGAGTAAGCTAGAGAATGCGTGACGAGAGCGTTACGAAAAGTGTCGGGTGAGGCGAACGGAAGTTGAGAGGGAGATATAAGTTAGTGAAGATAGAAAGGGAGAGACGTTTCGTAAATTACTGTGGGGCAGTGATTCCCAAAGTGGTCCAGGTGGACCCCTAGGGGTCCGATAAGCGCGATAAAGAAATGGGGGTCCACGAAACCAGTTCGTTCATATCCATATCCCATCCCACCCCCCGTCTCATATCCCATTACGCCCCCTCCATAACAAAGCGACGGCGTACAGCGCACGTTGTTGTACCGTTTATGCATGAGATCTTAAAACGCTAAGGGGGAGGGGGGCGTAATGGATATGGGATGGGTGTATTGTACTGGGATGGGAACATACCCATACTCCCCCACATTACATATGCCATTACGCCCCCTCCGTCGTGGCAAATATATTCTCGAATACTGATCTGTTTGAAAAAGTCGTAGATCCAGTACTGCTCCGTTGTGACAGACCACACATCGCCATTCAATATTCAGTACAACTTGAGTTTTGGGAATATGGTAGAAATGTACTAGCAGGGGGTCCACCGTGACCAGTAAAATCTTGAAAGTGGTCTACGAGAAAAAAAAATTTGGGTACCTCTGCTGTAGGGGCAAGAGGGAGAGGTGCGAGCATACATTTTCTTTCTCTCTTTCTCTCATAGCCAGTTATGTTTCGTATATCTAAGACACAGTGCAGGCCTATTGTCTGTTTCACACTGTAGGAGCAAGAGAGAGCAGTGCGCGCGCACATTTTCTTTCTCTCTTTCTCTCATAGAAGTTTTACTTCAGTCGTGTGGTCTACAGCATACTAGTATTTTTTTAAATTATCTCACTAACCTAACCTTAAAGAACATAACTTCTTTGTATTGTGGGTGATCACATCACAATGAAGCTCAATTATTCATACCATCCAATTCAAGCATCTAACATAATTTGTTCTTTCCTTCGTCCGGACAATTCTGTATGATCGAGGTCTGACACGCCACCATTTACCAAAGGCGGGCGTAAGTTAACACTCCAATAATTATGTCGTAACGTCTAGATTAGTGACCGATACGTCCAGTTAACTAAACGTTAACGGAATCGGCGCTAACACGTGCAAAATACAATTTCCGTATCCACAGGAAGCGGAAGTACTTCAAAAGTAAGCAGTTGGGCTGTTCGGCGAAGGCCCTGTGGGGATTGCATGGCCGACATTTCTCAGCCTGAAACGGACATGTTAAGACAGATTTATTTGGAAATAGTGGCAATTTAGGTAGCTTAATTTAGCAACGTACATACGATTGTGTAGGTTAGAAATCGCCATTTTGGCACGGCATACGTACACAATTTCTCTCTATTATTTTAACAATCTATCTTCCATCGGAAAGCCCCTTTGGGTGATATTTAACAATGATGGCGCTAAATTAATGTGTATTGTACAATGATTCATTAGTATTCCTCTATAATTACCTTAATACCTTAACATGAATGTACGTTCATATCTATGATTTCACAGCATCGACATTTATAGTAATAACCTAAAGAAATTTCGATATGAAGCAACGCGTACGCTCAAAAAGAAGATGGAGACATCTGTAATTACGAATGTCGGACAGACCGCGCTAATATTTTAAATGACAAAATTGAAGTGAAAAATCTCGTGGAAAGCGTCTTAAGTATTATTTAAAGAACACATTGTGAATTTTTTCACAACTGTAACTTGTAAAATAATGGAAACAGACGTGTTTTTAATATTTTTCGGAGCATACTTTGCGATTTTTTCTATCGAGGGAATTTCATATAATTTGCGTTTCGGCGTGGAAAGCGTCTGGATATTATCGTCAAAAATAACATAAATTTTTAAGAGCTTAAAAACTTCAAATGTAAGAAATCGGTAAAATATATAAAATAAATATGTAAGAAATTGGTAAAAATTCGGGTAGCGGCAGCTTAATATGATAGTACGGAAAGTATCTGGATCATCTCCTATCATTTTCCTATATTCCTCTTTCTCTCCCCTTTCTATAACCCAAAATTAATTTTAAGATATTAAAACTTCATTTCCAATGAACTTTAGCATAAGAAACTTCTGTGGTTTGACTTCAATTCACTTGTATATTTATTACCATTATATATTATGCAAAACTGTTTGTTTCTTACAAATAAATAAAAGTTTGACAGCGGTGACGTCATTTGGTATTTCTGACATCCTGATGATTCTTGTGATTTCTCACAACAATGTGTCAACGAAACCCAAATGATTTTTCAGTTTTTAATTTATTCCATATTTTAAGGATAAGATGATCTGGTATAACCAGGGATATAGCTAGTGATAACCAGGTATCAAGAAAGAGATAATTTTTTCATCCGAAAACAGGATCGTTATTGAGATATCTAGAGAAAGAAATTCTCCCCTTTCAATAGTTTCATGATTTTAATTTCGGCATTCAGCAAACAAGGGTATTGCAAACTAAAATAAATAGTCTCTTTGCAACGCAGTAGGTATGGGGGTAGTTACCTTTTATTATTATATAATTTTATTCTTAGAGGCAGAATCCTCTAACGTATTTGTTTACCGCAATCAGTGTATTTCTATTCGTGATTTAATAGCTTTGTGTATAAATTTCAAGTGGTAAATTGTGTGTTGCGGCAAAGCGTTTAACCGGTTTAGTTTAAAATAAAATGCATTGCAGTATAATAGTTAATTGAAGCTGAAACAGTTATAATTGCCCTGTTAAAAATGTAGAGCTTTTCAATTTGGGCTATGGTCAAAATGATAAAAATAATTACAAAATTTGAAAAAAATTTGTTTTGCATTTTTGTTGACATTTTCATTATCCACTTCAATCAAATTTATGGACCTAGTATTATGTGCGAACTGCAGATTTCTCATTTTAATCAATTTCCATAGATACAGCGCTTGCTGTGGCTCTTAATATATGTTAACACCATAAATATACCAAACCACCCACGTTAACACTTTCTTGAAATAACAAGTTTTTGGTTGTTATATTTCAACCATCAAGGTTTCTTAATTTTTCCATTTTTTGTGTTGATAAAACATTCTGAAGTTAGCTCTCTTGAAAACTGTTGACACAACTACAGTATATATACACCTTGCTTCATCCTGCCTACTTTTATAACCAATCCTGTCTGACAATGCGTGCCAATATCATCTACCTGTGGCACTGTGGAGCAATTTCTCCCAAGGAACAATCAGTCTGTTAAATTAATTAGTGCAGTTATAACCTCCTTGAAACCTCGGTACTTTAATATCAATTCGTGCGGAGACTTGTGCATGTGCTCAGCCAAGTGATTTATCGGTACCATAATAACAAGAATATATTGAACTTCAAAATAACGTGCTGTGGGAAATTAAAGAAGAGTCAGCTTCCAGTGTCCACTGTTAACATTTCTCTATTTAAAATACATTTTTTTTAATCAACTCTAAATTATTGATTGCAGTCCAATTGATTCGCAATCTATCTACGACTATAGGAACCGTTTTAAGTTTTTTTACGGATACGAGATAAAAAGAAAGCGAACATTGAAAAGCGGAAAAAAATTTGAAGTGATTCACAGATGCTATAAAAATCCTTGAAAGTGGAACATAAAATTATCGTTTTGAGGTATTAAACATAAATTCTCGGAGCCAGTGCAAATGTGTATAAAGAAAGTTGTGTGGTAGAAGGATATAAGAGAAATGAAGGCGAAAACAAATCAAAAAAGTTGCGAATGATATTAAAATAAGAAAAATTTAATAATCATTATATTCATACTAATCGAACAACATGGGTAGTACCGCTTCGAACCGAAAATAATTTTCCTCAGGGCCTATGTCTTTTTTGGGGATTGTGTAGAGGGTATTTTTAGGGTAAGGAGGGAGAGGAGGTTCTGGAAAGGTAAAGGGTATCATGGGTGGGTTGGAATCTGAGGATCAATGCGTCCAGTAGTAACGGATGCATTAATCCATTCCTCCCGCAGCTCCGAGTCCGGCTGGAGAGGTCAAAAGGCTTACTTCAACTAGTCTTTCTCCATCCGGCCCGCCACGCAGTAGGCGGGCAGATGCATCCGCCAGACCAGGACAAACCGCACCCCATGAACCCGGACACACTGCTAAGTAGAAGCAAACATAGCGAACCACTTGGGATGACCTATGGCGGAAGTTTTGGTTATCTATTCCCGCCTTCCAAATTGTGTATATGGACCTAAGTAGGAGTGAAACAGCTACATACATGAATGGCTCGCTAAAGTTTATCCACTGAAAACCACGCGCGTTATCTCAGTATCATAAGTTCACTCTATTAATTCATATAAAGGAAGTACCTGACTATCAAATGTGTTTAATAAACTTAGCTAATGCCTTAAGGGCGTATTCTAGTCTAGAAGCATGAATTGTATGTGTTTTTTCAGGTGCAATAAAAAAACAATATTTTTTTTACCAGCCATTACTTTATCAAATATTTATTAAACATTAAAGAATACATAAAAAAATCAAACGAAAAAATTCAAAAAGTTGCAGCGTGTTGAAGTGGGGGGCTCAAAAAAATGTCGCGCCCTGGTTGACACGATTGCAACCTTCCTAGTAATCTAAAAAAAAAAAACGAATTAATTCTCAATCAAAACAAATGTGGCTATGGCCCGAACTAGGGCGGCTGTCTGAAGTAAAAAAGGCATTTTTTTACCAGTTTTTATGACTTTCCAAATTTTTTTAAAATAGTAAAATTTGAAATTTTGTTATAGCTTTAGATCCCGCCATAGAGTAATGTATAGAAAAGGCTCACACCAAATTTCATGTAAATTTGTTTAGAAGAACTTGAGATATCGTGTCAACCGTCTCGAAAAAAGTACTTTTGAGAAAAATGGGTTTAAAATTGTGTTCTACTTAGATTCCGTCTAAGCTGCGACATTAAAATGGTTATAACTTTTAAAATAATGCGAATGTCGAAAAATCCTTTTAAAGAATTTTTTTTTTCTAGACTAGAATACTGCCTCAAGGCTTCTCTTTGTGTTGTTCAACCTTCGCGAGATAATCTCTCTTCAGCGCGGTAGTGAAAAAATCTTCCCCTTTCGTCAAATACGAGTATGTAGTTTAATTTATTTAAGATAAAAAGTTTTTATGTTGCGTCTATTTCTGCACTTATCGGTTTTGTTCCCACGATCTTTTGGCACACAGCCAAGACCTTAAGGCCCGGTAGTACGCGCTCAAAAAGAAGAAAAAGGGGAGATATGCAGTACGAGTGTTAGAAGGAGCGCGCTACCATTAAAAACGATAATAATTAAGCAAAAATTGAGAGAATGTTTAATAAAACCCGACTCGTTTAAAACAGAGCAAAAATCTAATAAAATAACACACATATTTGTAAAGTAGCAGAAAAAATGTGTTTAAAATAATTTTCGGAGCATACTTTGCAAATTTTTTTTATCGAGGTTATTTTATAAAATTACTTTTTTGGCATGGCAAGTGTATAGATATGATCTTTAAAAATAATTTATTTTTTTTAAATTTAAGTTTTCAAAAGAAATATTTTATAAAACGGTAGAAATTCAGTATGCCTGAGCTTAACATTCTGCAACGGGGGACTACTTTATGTTCATACCTTATCAATCAATGTCAAATACACATTTTTTCACGCAACATAAATTATCTTGTATCATATTGCGTTTACCATATAACGTAAATAGGTGTAAAAATTGATCAGAATTTAAAATGGACTGAACACTTAATTACAAACAAAGTCATTTTTTCAAAACCGTGAGGAATGACCTCATTAAAAAAGACTTTACGGCTCTTAATCAATAATTATTAGAATATGCTGTTATTGAATGATATAGTATGGTATTATTGGATGGGGTAGCGCAAAGATATACAAATACAAGAGATATTCTGTGGTGTCCGCCCGACTGTCAGCGGATAACTTACTAATGGGAATAGTTTTAATACGGAAAGAAGTTGATTTTTTAAGGTGTGTAGTAGTATTGGTTAACAATATAGTTTGAGTAAGGAAATAATTCGTTCATTTAGTTGATTTTTTATGGTATGGGTACAGTAGTATTGGTTAACAAAACAATACCGGTGAAACCAGGAAACACTGTCCCACCCGGTAAAAACTGCGGAGAGCACTTCTCCGATTTACCAATATCTTTGGGGCAGCACAAGTGAGCATATATATATGCTAGGAGTATAGTTTTAAAATGGAGTTGTTTCATTGTCATGATGTTAAGATTGTTGAGGTTTCGTCAGTGCTAGTTCTTACGGGAACTTTCAGTACAATTTTCATTGTGGCATTTTAGTATATACACTAAAACCAATACTTGAAACCCAAAAAGCCACAGTGAAAATTATACTGAGAATTTCTGTAAGAACTAGCACTGATAAAATTTTCAAAAATCTTAACATCGTGTCATTAAACAACTCTGTTCTAAAACTATACTTCTTAACATTCATAAATACAAAACAAAAGAAATAACAACTATCACCTATATTAGATACACTAGATCTCTGGGTCAAAAACATATCCAACAAGTACCTAACTAATAATTCAACATTTGGGTAAAAATCTTTTTATATTATGATACTAAACTCTAGAAAAAATCCCACTCTCTCTCAAAAACCACAACAAAATTACAACATTTAAATCTCAAATAAAAAGCTGGGTTCGAAATATAGGGAGATTAGAATTAATAAATTTAAAAATATTCCATGCGCCAAGCAACTATTTGCGCATATGTATAAAAAACAGTAAAGCATCGGTCACAAATCGTTTCATACTCCTTTTGAACTGCAAATGTAGGTAAGTACCTGGTTCTTTTGAAGAAACTACGAGGGGAGATTTTTAAGTTCGCAGTAAGGAGTGTAAATAAAAATTCTAAATTATTTTTCCTTTTCAATATATTTACCTGCTACCCTAATACATTTTTCGGATATTTCAATTAACTTATGTATACCCTCAAAAAAAATGATTTGTCTTTGTCAAAAAATACGCTGAAATTGAATACTTCACTTCTTCGTCACTTGAAAACTTTTTCCCACGGAATTCTTTTTTAAAGTTTGAAAATGGGTAATAATCACTGGGAGCGCCAGGTCAGGACTATAGAGTGGGTTTGGCAAAATTTTGAAGTCCACCTTCTGCAGGGCAGCCATCGCAACACGGCTCTTGTGTGCAGAACGAGGAATCCTTTGGTCAATTTTCCCCTTCTTTTCTCCTTGATGGCTTCCTTTAATAACTCTAGGATTGAAGCGAGGTAATCTCCGGTTATGGAGACAACTTTAACTTTGTAATCGATCAACAGGATTCCTTCTGAGTCCCAAAAGACTGCCATGATTTTCCCAACGATAAAGATATTGAATTAAAAACTATCTTATATTTAAAGTTAGATTTATAAAAGAATAATAATGACACATTAAAAGTTTTTTCATAGTTTCAAAGTCCCTCCCACGACCGGATTATTTCCAGTCCTTCTTGAACCGTCTAACCTTGTTTTCATTTTCTAGTTCGTTCGCCATTCTCGATAAACTTTTCACCGATACCCTGAAATTGGCAGGCTGGTGTTTTCTTACCGGGACTGTACTATAATACGCGACTTTACCTTATTCACAAACAGGCTCCCGCTTCCTGCAAGGAGTGGACTATCGGGTATGTTCGATTTCCCACGGGCCTTTACTTTAGAGGCTATAAAAAAATGCGCACTATTAAATTGAAAGATGGAGGATCAGGGCTGCTTTATCCTTATTTCTAAGGTATAAAAACTTCAGTGGGGATTACAAAACCTCGATTTTGATGATTTTATTTAGGTATTATCAACCTGAGATGCAGTTGTCTTTTTCGCTCAGTATTCGGGTCGGTAAAAGTCACAGTGACAGCAACAGCTTGGTAAAATTCCTAATATTAAAATTTCTCCGCGGCCTGGTTTCCTTTTAACGGAGACCTTTTAAATGTAAAAAAAAAACTAAATGACTGGATGATCATTTGAAGTCTTTGTCACACGTGAATTTCTGCGAAACAACAACAAATACATAGAGCAGAGTAATAATTATTACCCTCTAAGTGAAAATACTCTCAGCAAGTTTGTGCTGCTAAGCCCTGCGGGCGGCTTTTGGTTTGGCTAAACCCAGTTAGTGTTGGTGATCATTTAATAAATCCGATAGGAACTGGTTCCAAAAGTAGCCCGTTCCTCGGATACACTGTCATCCAGTGATAGCTAGTCACCGGGACAAAGTAACCGTGAAAGGCAATGACGTCATATGTAATATACAGCCGCTTTATACTGTTATTCACAGCTAAGTATTACCGACATTACCGTCAATCTTTCCATATCCGAAGAGTACTTAATCGTAGAAATTCGTAGTACTTAGACCTGCTGATGGAAGTGGTGACATCTTGTGACGAGTACTTGAATTCGAAACCGAATTACAACCGTCGCTTTGTTTGAAATTCCACGTACACGGATGTTATTTCTGGCGCGGCGCGCACGGCCTGGCGTCAGACATGCACTCAAAGCCGGGTTCTAAAATTCAACTGCGCAGACGCAAGCCTATTAATACTGTTCGATTACACGAACCCTGAAAATGCTTTTCCAAAAAAAACAACGTAATTATTAATAATGTATTATTTTTTAAATTTAAATTACTAGTTCTTCTCTGTTGCCAACTAGTAAGTCAATGACAAACAACTCCATTCTACCATCTATTTACGCGTGAAATGAATTTTGAAAGTGAATATTTGATTAAGTTTTCTATGTTTTCGGTGGCTTAAGTGGTAAAATATTCGAAAAAGATAATAGAAGATAACTTAAAATGACAATCTTTGGAATAATCCAACATTAGTATTTGGTAAAATTACTTGTCCTTTGCTAATACCGCCGCAACACGTAGTCACATTATTTATCGGAATCGGTTTTATGCGGATTTTCTTCGAACTTTGACCTTAAAACCTTTAGCATATTACAGTGATTCAATCGGGAATGGCTTAACATAATTTAAAAATGGATTCTTTTAACTCATTTAAAGTATACTAATTTCGATTGTCTGCTATGTTTATTTCTGCTTAAAATTATTCACGTTCAATCTGTGCACGAAATTTGGTTCAATGCACTCAAATTCGCTTTTAATTTAGGTAATTTTTTTTCTTAAATTAGAACGAAGAATTCAAGCAAGTGACGAAGTAGGTACCTACCTATAATTTAGTATCTTTGCGGAAAATTATATCGATTGCCTTTCTGAAAATTTGAACTGATTTATCGACATTTCAGACTTTCCCGTGATTTTTGGCGGGTCTGCGCTCGTGCAAGGTATAACAGCACGTAACTGAAGGATTTTAACTGGCGGTTCTTGGTCATTTTTCTGTCTGATGATATTTTTGTTCAATTATAAACAATAAACATATTTTTCCATCCCACGCGGCAACTGAGCTGTTAAGGCTGATTTATTCTGAAAAACCTTATTACGTAGCATTTACAAACGTTTAGATAAAATTTGTAAAGTTGACATTTATTTTGTAATATTTTAAAGTTTATTTCAATGTTTTTATGAGTTTGTACATGAGGGAGTATGGCTCTTTGATGTCCTTTGATAAAACCAAAAGCTATGATTTTTTGGAAAAAGGCGGGAAATGCGATAATATTAAAAACGACAACATTTAAGCGAAAATTGTGAAAATGTTTAACAAAACACGACTCCACCATTCCGAATTCAAACGTTGCTTGAAATGGCTTTAGCCATGTTTGGTGACCAGATCTGAATAGCCAGGTACTTCCCCACCTTTCTCTTACTCTCCCCACTACCTTCAGCCTCTTAAGTATAGACTAGCAGGTCACCTGACAAGCACTCCATCTCATTCCAGCATAAAACAGGTGGAAAATATGAAAAAAAGATGGCGTTAATTTTGCGAAAAAAAAACTTTCGTCAGTTTCGCTTACTAAGCACAATTCAAGCCTTTCAATCGTAATTTCAATTTTTTTTTTGATTTTTCATCAAGCACGGAAATTGCAAAAATTTTGTGACATTTCGAACGATATTTAAAAAAAGTTGTAATTAGTATTCATACTTCAATAGCTTGATAAAAAAGTTTTGTAGCTCCCTTGAAGTAAAAATTATTTTATCACCGAAGACAATATTAGCGACTCCCAATCAAAATTTTGAAAAGGCAAAAATTTCTAAAATGATAGGTCACATCTAGGATTGAACCCAGGACCTCAGCCTTTCCGGAACGATGCTCTACCAATGAGCTAATGGGACCCCCTCCCTTTCGATCAAATTTAACTTCAACTAAAATCTACCAACGTTAGCTTCATTTTCTTAACGCATATTTTATTGGCTGCTATCTTAATGTATGATTGCAAGATTCAAACCCGAATTAAATGCTATCTATATAGTGTTTGGATAAATTTTTATCCATTTTATTTTTAATACGCGACATCTGTTGACTTTTCTGCAATTCTAGGTTGGATACAGTTAAAAATGACCGAATCGATTATAAACATCTTAGCTTGGTGATCAGAGCAGTGGCCCGGAAAGCCGAAGGTCCTGGGTTCGAGTCCCAGAGGTGCCAATATCGTTTTTCTGGTTTTTCTGTTTCCAGATTTTCGATTGAGTTTCGCTTATATTGTCTTCATTTATTAAATATGATTTTTTTAAGAAAAGTTTGTTTAATCTTTCTATAAAGTACGTACAACAATATAGATTTATTTTTAATATCAATTATTTCAAAGAATTTCGGTTTGTTTTCATAAGAAAACATATTTATTGTTGCCGGATTTACGTTTTAAATTGTGAAAGCATTGAAGGAAAAATCTAATATGTTTTCATAAGGCAAGCCTCAAGGAAAATAATTTCCCAAGGATAAAGGAGGCTTTATCTAAAGATCCCAGGACCCCCGTAGAGTCTCCTGTTTCCTGAGGTCTCTCAGAGACAACTTTCTCCATAAATATTTCAGGTTTACGCTGCACTTTCACGTTATATCACAAGAGAACACAGCCGCGATGAAAAGTCCTTTCTTTGTTAAGTCTTAAGTTTCCTTGAAGAGGCTGTACAATAAATAACACAAGTATGAGCTTTCTCCTTACTTTATAGTTAAAAGTTAGCAGCGTTTATATTGTTGTTAACAAAATGGTTAAAATAATGCAAAAACCATTACGGAAAGAACAATAAATATTTTGTGAGTGCATATCCTGTCAAAAACAGTTCCAAACCAAATCAGAATAAAGTCAACTCAACACCTCTTTGAAAAGTCATTAAAAGCTATGAAAAAAATTATTTTAAAATAGACCATAACCCTAACTTAACGTAACCTATTTAATTAACCAATTTAAAAATAAAAAAAATTCATCATTTTTAATGACTCTTCTGAGGAGGTTCTGAGCTGGTTTTATTCTGAGTTGTCCGGTCACTGTCAAAAATACAGTAACCACCTTGAATCTGACATATTTGTGATTGACGAGAAGTACAAATTTTTTGCCAAAACACTTGCAGATAAGTACTTATTCTAAATTATGTTGTAAAAAGTAATGAAATCTGTTAAAAATACGTGTCTGTTTAATTTTTACTTGCCAATGGTTAATGTTTTTGAAGTGACAATTTTAAGTAAAAATAGAGCTTTTTACGGTTTTTTTTATAATAAAGAAAAAAAGTCGTAATTGCGTCACTTCATTTGGATAGGGTTCTAACTGACATTTTTTTCAAAAATGACCTTTGAATGCCAAAGCATTTTTTTTGCTTATTTCTATAATCAAAATAATTTTCAGAACCATCCGTGTTGTATTTTCGTAGATATAAGTATGACAAAGTTCTAACTTCAAGCGTTTTAAATAATAATTCATTTTACAAGGTTCAATAGTAAGTTAGAACCAAAGAAATTTTAATCCCGAGAAAAAAATGTAAAGTTTTCACTTTGACAAGGTTCTATCGTCAATATGGACCTTGTGTAACCGACGTTTTGTTCGCATCTGACAGTTGTTGATTGCGTGATTGTTAGGAAAACGCGGTGCAGTTGAATGTTGTTGGTTTTCGAAGTTTTGTGTATGTTATTTTCGGTATAAAACAGTCTATTTGACATCATTATAATAACTTTAAAGTGCGAGTGAGTTATTATAATCAGACGAAGTTTGCAATCCACCTTTTTCTGAAAAAACTGGTCATAATAATGAAGAAACAGCCAAAAATATTTTATTAGTATTTTTATATTTAGTATTTTTAAATTTAGTATTTTTGGTGAAATCTAAATGATTTTATCGCTTGTAACTATGTTTAACATCAAATAATTTAATTAGCAAGTGTGTATTGATGTATTTTTATTATATATTTCCGGGACTCATCAAAATAGGAGTGAAAAACAATCATATTCTCGCAAAGATGTGAATGTGGACGGCCCTCATTAAAAAGTATGTTTTTTAATGTATTTTCTTATATACTGAATATTTGCAATAATAACAATACTGAATATTTGCATTATTTACTTATCATTAAACACCAAACATGTTCTTACTCTCATATTATTATTTATCAACAGGTCAACGTATGAAGTTCACAATGTATCAAAAATTAAGAAACAAACACATGCTATTTATTTTGAAGAACAAATTCATGACGAGAATGTAGTATTCATTATTTACTTCCACAGTAAACATGATCCAGTATAGATAGTTCATTTTACTGCTTGAAATTTCTAAATATTCTTTTAAAATGGGTTGGTACTAAATATAATAGATTAATAGGAAAATTATATAATGTTTCCAGGAGCTCTGATCTTCAAAATGATATTGTTATTAAAGAATAAGCTAATAAGTCTAACAATTAAACTGCACAACGAACTCAATTTATATCTATCAACAATGCTAATGAACCTAACTCAAACAAAAAGAAGGAGATGTCCTAGGAACCCTAAACAATGGGCTTTTGCTATCATCAAATTGAATCACCAGTCTGCATTGTTAAAAATTTAAAGACTTTCTAGGTTTATGTCATCTCATATGTAGTCAAAACATATCAGAATCTGAGCGAAGAGATTAATTTGTTCAAAGCTTATTTATTGGTCCTTAGATATGAATGGCAAAAAACTTGTACAATAACCTCGACCGAAAGGAATCTAACTAATCGCATTTTTAGAAGGACGGATGGTGAGGAGTCAAGGCGTTCAAAGCAGACATAAAAGCTATGTTTTCATTAATGCCACTACCAGATAGGGAATATTACTCTGCCCTTTTTAAAAAATGAAGAAAAAACTGCTGTATTAGGAAATATATATTTTTTTTTCATTCTTATCAATAATATTTGCTTCAAAAATAAAAATAACATGTTTTAAATAAATATTTTTAAATCACTATGTGAAATTTTATTCCAATTTACCTGATTCCAACTACAAAAAATACACCAAACTTGTTGAACAAGGTTCCAAAGATAATTAGAACCTTGTGCAATGAATTATTATGCCCAAACTGGTTGCACACAGTTCTAACTTCAAGTTTAGGTATGTTCTAAACCACTAATTACACATTATATTTGAATATTTTCCTTTAAAATATTTTAAATTAATATACTTTACGAAAGATTGAAACTCAAAATAAGAAATTGTTAAATAGATTATGAGAAATCGCATTTGCAAACTTTGACACCCAATATCTCAGAACAAGGTTGAGTGCAGTTAGAACCCTATCCAAATGAAGTGACGATTTTATGTTTTCACTGCAACATTTTCTAGGTTACAATTAAATTATTATTTATTATTTTAACTTAATGAGTAAAACCTCAAACTGTAATATTTAATTAAATGAAGACATTATGAGCGAAACTCAATCGAAAATCTGGAAACAGAAAAATCAGAAAAAGATATTGGCACTAGATGGTGTCTGGATAAATTATTATCCATTTTATTTAATGTGCGACATCTATTGACTCTTTTCCAAGTCTGGGATGAATATTATTATTTATTATTTTAACTTTATGAGTAAAACCTCAAACTGTAATATTTAATTAAATGAAGACATTACGAGCGAAACTCAATCGAAAATCTGGAAACAGAAAAATCAGAAAAAGATATTGGCACCTCTGGGACTCGAACCCAGGACCTCCCTACTTCCCAACCCGGAAAGTAGGGAGGTCCTGGGTTCGAGTCCCAGAGGTGCCAATATCTTTTTCTGATTTTTCTGTTTCCAGATTTTCGATTGAGTTTCGCTCATAATGTCTTCATTTAATTAAATATTACAATTAAATTAGTTTGAACTTAGTCATCATTTGTAAAGATAGCAGCCAAACTAATATTGGATGAAATTCTGAAATTAAAATATAAGATCAATAAAAATGACCTAAAATAAATAGGTCCCAACGGCCGAGTTGGTTAAGGCGAGTGTCCTGGTAAGAAAAGATTCCCAGTTGCGACCGTTAATTTTTTCCGTATCTCGTTCTGCTTCATTTTTCGTTTAGATTTATTAGCATTACTTATCTATCTTCTTCTTCAATGAGTTAATAATTTTATTTGAAAAGATTAAAACCAATAATTGATTTAACGCTTTCTTAAACTTAGGCTTAGACAGCAGGGTTTTGTTACAAACTTTCAGAAATAAGTTAGAATTGACAGAGAAATTATGAAACTACCGACATATTTATGTAGATTCCAACCAACCTCCCTATTCCTGCGAAAAAATTGCGTGAACTACTTTTTATTAAAATGTTTTGCATTTTAAAGGCAAGTTTAATAAAATAAGTCCCGTAATATGAAATTTTTTTTGTACATAAATCAGATTGTAAAACAAAAGCTTACAGCCCGTTATCAAACATCGCGGAAAAGCTCCACTGAAAGCCGAAAAGCTCTGATATATTAGCACGATTACTCCCATCTAGCGGTGGCGTGTAGAAGCTCCGGGACAAATTAGTTTAGTCCGCACATCATAGATGACGCTCGCTGGAAAATGTCGCGTTTTCATAGCATTGCATTTTTCGTTGCATAATAAATTAAAGTTAAAATCCACTAACAAAACAGATTTGTATAGATAACTTGCAATGGCTTTCTCTAAAAAATCTGGAGGTTTTCGTTGTGGACAAAATTTTACCTTACTTAGTAAATACTGTGTTATCGCACAGATTACGATGTTGTTTAATATTTTTAAATAAATATTTTATTTAGAATCATTGTTAAATAGTAAAATTTTAAATTTTCCAGACATCTCACTAACCAGTGAACTTTTCACTGTTTTACACAAGTAATTGATATTATGAAAAAAAGGAAAATAGTTTGAGGGGAAGATAAATATATTGGTAATAAAACAACATCTAAGAATACCTGTATTTTTTAGTATTAATATCATTAGACTTACGAGTATCTAGCCAGGGCTCCTATCAGAGATCAACTTAGTTCATTTATATTGGATTTTACAGATGTTTACGTGAGAACAATACAGTTATAAAAACTCAGTTATTACACAATTACAAAAATCTACAATTACATACAAATAAATACAGATACGTACAATTAGAAAAACAAAAACATCACAAATAAAAATACAGAATTATATACAAGCTCACTCAAGTAACACATTGCAATGAGGGGCAAGAGACATAAGAAATACTCGAGGCATGCATAGAGAGACAATTTTCACAATATAATTAGTTAGTATTTTTTAACAGCGCCAGAACTTTTTTTTTGAATCCGTACAAATTATCGATGAATATGTCTACTTCAGCACACCCTATCATGTTATATAGTCGACACATCTAGGTCAGAGGACTAAAGTAGGCGATATTATTTTTAAATGTATTTATGTATTATTTAACTTAATGAGTAAAACTACACAGTGTATTTTTTTACGTGAATACTTCTGGAGCCAGTGAGATTACGGCATCCCTAATTGGGGTATGTTGTGAGGCCAGAGGCAGTGGGGAGGGGAAGGAGTTGGGTAATATGAAGGTGCGGAAGTATCTGGCTATTCAGATCTGATCAACAAACACGGCCAAAGACATTTCAAGCATGGTTTCAATTCTAAATGTTGGTCGACACTGAGAGTATCTTCCACTCTTTCTTCAATGATTAAATATTACGATTTGAGTTTTACTTAAGTTATTCCGAATAAAAAAAATATTCAACCTAGACTTATAGAAAAGTCAGCAGATTAAAAAGTAGCATATTAAAAAAGTGGTTATATTTATCCAATACACTATCTTATATTGGGGTTCCATGCCAACTCAGAATCAAGTCAACTCAACACTTCTTTGAAAAGTCATTAAAAGCTATGAATAAAAATAATTTTAAAATAGCCCATAACCCTTACCTAACGTAACCTACTTAACTATTTTTTTTTTATATTTTCTTTTCGTCACTTTTAATGGCTTTTCAAAGAAGGTTCTGTGTTGATTTAATTTAATTGATTTGTCCGGTCACCCAATATTGCATTTAGTTTCAATCATTCATAGCAGCCAATAAAAACATGCTTTGATAAAATGAATAAAATATTGGTGGTTCTTTGTCGAAGTATGGTAGATACGGTTAAATATGACCGAAGGGGGTAGGATCGAATTAGCTCACTGGTCAGAGCAGAGCCCCGGCAAGGCTAAGGTCCTGATTTCAATTTCTAGATGCGACTGAATTTTCGGTTTTAAATTTTATTAGGAATAACTTATTAGTAAAAGAAGATTGTGGGTTCATTTATACAACGAAATAAATAATAATTTTACGGAATTCGTCGCCTTCAAGGAACTGCACGCCTTCTCCGCTAAATCCATTCAATACGATTTCGGTAAACTATAGTTATCAAATTATGGATATTTTCCCAACTCCTCACTACAAGAACAAATTTTGCCATTTCCATCAAACGAGTAGCAGATGAGAACGCAACTGGCGTAGCGCGCTACAGCACTGTCAGCAGCGTGCAACTGACGTCAAACCCACTAACAAAATCTTATGGTACGAGACTACGCGCACGAGACTCGAGCCGCAAGTATCTCCGAATGGAGAATGGCTTTTCAGTTTACTTACTGATCCTTTAGCAAAGGGGTAGCCTTAAAAATAAACAATGAAGTGCTCCGTAACTGTAGGTGAACGGTCGGTAGGTCATTTTCGTTAATGATTAAATAATATGTTCAACCCCACTGCCTGTGTTAGTTATTATCCATGCTTATTTATTTCTGCCCACCAGATGCGTCATGGTCGTCAGCCTTATTTAAGAGGGTTTTATTTTATCGAAGGATGTACAACTTTAGATGTGTTTAAATAATTTACTTTTTTACAGGTTGGGACTGCTTGGAAAAACCACTTCGGCGTGGCATTTTGAAAATTTGTTTTACTAATGAGACGATTTATAAATGTTGATAAAGCAATAGTAGCATTGATTGCAGCAAAGTTGATAAGCATGCCAAGATCTACCCCGGCGAAGAAATGGAGTAAAATGGTATATTAGTTAATTTATAATAGCGGTTTTCAAACTGTTTCAAAGGCGCGACCTCCCTTTGAGTAATAGAAAAAAATTCCCCCTCCTCGCGACCCCCTAACCTTTTTTTTATTTAAATCAGTGATGGCCAAACTTTTTAGACGGAGGGAAAATTAATTATTTTTCAATTTGTACGTGGGTCGTAGGTGGTAGGGCACATTCAGTTTGACATGGCTAACTTTGTAGTCGGTGGTGTCGCAAACCTATTTGAAATATATAAAACGGTATTTTTAATATAACCATCAAAGAAAATAAAAAATTAAGGGCCATAGGCGAAAATTTTATGTCTCCAAGGCCAACACAATGAATGTCTTCGATTTTTATCATTCTGATATATTAAAGTCCTTTCAACATAAAAAGTCCTTTTAATTTTGGGCGGCGAATTCAAAATAGACAGGCGTTGTGAAAATAAGTAAAAAAATAACTACATGCAAAAATTTTACTACGTTTAGCATTAAATCAATAAATGCTGTTGATTTAGGGTCAGTTGTTTCATGGCATTTGAACAATTCATCAAATTTTTCAGTTGATTTTCAAGTTGAACATAAAATTCAAATTTAAAATTTGTGAAACAGCTGGCCGTTATTGTCATTCAGAAAATACGACATTCCTTTTATAAAACCTTTAAAAGGCATCAAAATCAGCTATCTTTAAAAAACCGCACTTCACTCTTCTGCAAATTATTTCTTCATTGTAAACACGAAATTCTGTCTGTGTACCAATGTGTATAAAAAAGGCTTATTGTTTTGAGCGGCTGATTCAAAACTTTGAAAAATTAAAGTTTTCCTCTAAACTTTTTGCAAAACTGAATAGAAGCCGTTAAATATTAAACCTTTAACGAAAATAATTTTATGATAATTTATTTAAACAAAGCCCGGGGCCGCACGAAATGGATTTGCGGACCACGGGTTTCGCATCACTGTGTCAAATAGTATACACTTCTCATAAATGTCAGACTTTGCACAAGCGCACTTTTCGTTGCGATAAAAGCAAAATATAAAAATAAACAAAAATAGGAAAATACCCTCATACTCTGTATCTCGAACATAGAGCCAATGTTCGACAATTCAGTTGAAAAGAATACTCGTCACATGTCATTAATTCGTATCACTTGGGTACAATTCAATTTTTATTTCGTTCACCGTTCAGAATCGAAACGTTGCTTTAAATGCCTTTAGCAGTGTTTGGTGACTAGATCTGAATAGCTAGGTACTGTCCCACCTTCATCTTCCTCGTCTCCTTCCCCCATCCATTTCCTCAGCCTTACAACATTTCTACGAAATACCTGGCTTTTCAGATATGGTCACCAAATACGGCTAAAGCCGTTTCAAGTAACGTTTCATTTCTTAATGGTGGTCTAAACCAGGGCGATACTGAGAGTATCTTCCACTCTTAACGTGCCGCAAATATATTATTGATTATTTTAAATGAATTATTTGTGAAAAAACACAAATTAATCAAATAAAATTTGTTTGCGCATGTCGGGATTGGATCCCGCGACCTTTGGATTGCGTGTCAAGAGTCTTACCCCTCGGCCACTGAGGCCGTCATTGCCAATATTTGTAGCAAGACATCCGTATGCTAACGTTTAATTTTTCTCAATTCATTGTTTGAAAATATAGACAATTAATTATCCAACGGATATGATATTTAATTTTTCAATGACTTCTGAGTGTATTTTGGATATAAGGTCGTCCGGCATCAGATTCGGCCCTGTGGGACCTGCGTTGTGAGGTGTGGACGGTCGAATACGCAAATAAATATTGCCGAGGCGAACTCTGCATCTCTGGAAAACTAGAAAACCCGCCAGTTTTCCGTGAACCGGCGGGAAAAAACATCGCGTTTTTGAATTCCGAAAACGTGGACTTTCGCGATGAACTTTTAAGTAAAAACTTGCTCGGACGCCAGATCGTTTTAAGTTTAAAAGTAAGATTAGAATCAGTAACGGCGAATATTTTAATTGTTGCTTTGTGAAAGTGTTGTGAAAATTATGTGATAACAATAACAAAATATAACCTTCAATATCATTTGATCTACGTGTACCTTTACCTTGAAAATAAAACGATAATTTCAGTAAGCTTTCGACGTTGAAAATCAAATAGCTTATAGAAAACAAACCAATGAAAAGATACTTTTGATTAGTAACCTACATTTCATTGAGGGAATAACCATACAAAACCGGAAATACGGCATTTTTAAATCAAATTTTAGTCGTTTTGACTCTTTTCCACAAAAAAATTATAAATTGATATCGAAAGACTGTTCTTTTATCTAGAAAAACTTTTTTTTTTAATTTTGAGAAAATATGTTTATTTTTTGTACGATAAGGTTTTACCGTAGGTCGTTGGCAGATTTGTTAAATTTTCAAACCGAATTTCGAATTATACAGCATACATTTCAAATCATATAATCATGCAGTAAAATAAATCAATACATTATTTGGGAAAGCCAATTTTCAGAATTTTAATTTAAGTTCAAATAAAATCATTAAAAAAAAGATCCGCGCTCTTGTTTTGTGACGAAAATACTTCAGTTTGTTTATTTATTTACGGACCTATAAACTAATATATTTTTAAAAAAAAAATTACATTCTTACTTTGCTTGGACATTATTGAAAAATTATAAAAACTTATTATCAAAAAATAATTACAAAAAGTACGTAATTTTAATAGTTTTATCATCACGAGTTTGAGCATTTTTGAATGTAGGTATTTATCAAAGCAAATTTTGAATGAACTAAAATCGATATTGTGTTATTATGTTAAAATGCTGGTATGGAGAATAATTAATATTTCTAATCGAAACCACCCTGTACAGTTGCAAGGGTACGATCGCAAGATCATCGTTCGACGAAATTTAAATTCTCGGCCGCTGGTTAATGGCTCTTAAGTTTGACGTGAAAACACTAATTTTATAACAGTATATCACGTCATTATGATTAAATTTATTTGCAACTGGTCATTTATGTTATTAATAATTAGTACTCCAGGAGTCGTAAGTTCATTTCAAGTCATTAAAGCACAAGGAACTTTTTCTTCTTGGCGATTGTTTTTGAAGTGAAAACTTCTTTAGCACCGTTGTGATTCGAAACTCGATGAAACGAAAAATAGAGACACCAAAAAGAAACAAACACAAACTATAGGATTTAATCTGCGAGAGTATGATAATATAATCGGTCTCCTCTTTGTGCGGTGCTTCATAGCCTCCCCACTTTTGTCTACTTAGTTTACTGAAGGTTTTACTTCTACCGCGTGAGAATTGCGCACTCCGATATTTTTACATTAGATCCACACAGGAGGCCCAGAGCAAAATAATTTCTCTCAGGGCCTGTGTCATCTTTGGGGATACTGTATGCAGGGTCTTTTTAAGTAGAGGAAGTTCTGGAAAGGAAAAATATATGAGGGACGGATAGGAATCTGGGGTCAGAGTGTTCAGCTGACGGACCTCTAAAACCTCTACCGATCCGAAACCTGTGCCCGCCGCACAGCTAGTGAGCAAGCGCATCCGCCGCCAAGTCTTCATCACACCTCACCCGATGAACACGGGCACCCCTGCTAAGTCTTCAAACGTAGAGAACTTGGGGTGCTAACGGACATTTCACCATTCATCCAATACTTGGGAATTAGGACTTTGATTTTAAATATAAATAACAGTAAAAATGAATGTGTAAATGAAATCTTTTGGATAATGATGTTGTTATAACAGAATCGACCAGAGAACGTTTATAAACACAACTAAAATAGAAAACTATCGCAAAACTTTAGACAACTAAAAAGTGTGATATTTATTTTCAATTGTTACATTCTAGGTTTTTAAAATTAACATTTTACGTCTTAACAAAAATTTTCTCTAATTCCAATTCAGCCATAAATTTTTTTTATGTGAATACCGCACAAGAGTTCCGCCTGTTTCCGTCTGGAGCCAGTGGGAATTTGGCGTCCCCAATTGGGGTTTGTTGTGAGACTGAAGGTAGTGAAGTGGGGAAAGAGATGGGGAAGAGGGAGGTCGGGAAGTCCGGTCAGTAGCTGAGTTGGCATAGCGTTTTTTTTACATTACTGCACACAGGAGGCACTGAGGAAAATAATTTCCTTCAGGGCATATGTGGAGGGTCTTTTTGAGGAGAGGAACACAGAACACAGAGGCCAGCAAATCGTTCCATAGCCGAGCTGTTGAACTAAAGAATGAGTCGAAAAAACGACCCGTTCTCATGTGACAAATGTCAACCGTGTACATATGTTGAGCGCGCGTTTGGCATGTCTCCCGACTATGCACCGATGTCGAAGGGATCAATGACGCTAGTTCCTCGGAACATCTTCCATTGAAATACCGGTAGAACAAGGATAGCTTTTCCACCCGACGCCTATGCTCTAAAGATTGCAATCCGTTCGTTAAGGTGGGAGAATCTATCAAACGGACCTCCCGTTTCTGCACAGAGTCGAGGGTATGTTTCAAGTATTTTGGAGCTCCAGACCAGAGGTGGCTGTCAAATTCAACCGTGAGGCGCACTTTCGATTTGTAAAGGGTTAGCAGTTGTGTACTATTAAAGTATCTGCGGCCTTTGGGGGCTTGTCAAACAAAAAGCCATCATGGACTGTCATCCACGTAATAATGAATTGGTGCACATGACATGTTTGGGTCCCACTCAAGCATCGTGAGTTCAATTCCTCGGCTGGCTTATTGTGAAATAACACAAATCAAACAAATAAAATTTATTTGCGCACGCCGGGATTTGAATCCGCGACCTTCAGATTATTAGTCGAGAGCCGTTCCCCTAGACCACGGAGGCCGCCTTATATCACATAAAATCCTTTAATTTATTACAATAATTACTCGTTGACGTGCTTATTTGAATATTACGGCGTTTGTAATATTTACAGTGGAATAATTTTAATCAAGTAATACACATTTAATTTATTTTGCCACCGGTATTAAAGTGGTTCAAAAGATTATGAGGTTATTATTATGATGACGTCGAACTTTAGGTCTTTATTTATTATGTTTATCTTTAGTTCATTAAAATGCTTATTGCGTATAACATGTGATCTACATAAACTATTTTACTATCCAGACCTTACTAACAGACTAAATCACCACCAAATAATTTATCTGCCGGGTTAGGCAGAGATAATGAACGCCACACAACTCTATCTTAACATGCTCTACTTACTTTGTTCATTTTCTCATATTTTTCCATTAACACAAACCTCTGCCGTAGGTCACCCCAAGTGGTTCGCTACGTTTGGTGACTTAGCAGGGGTGCCCGGGTTCATGGGGTTGGGAGAGAATGGTTTAGGGGGTCCCTTTGACTTCTCCAGCCGTACTCTCTCGGAACTTCACCTTGCACCGCAGTGGAAGAGATTCGTGCGTCCGTCACTCCTAGATACGCTGACTCCCAGATTCCTACCCACCCCTAATACGCTTTTCCTTCCCAGAACTTCCTCTCCTTTCTTTCTAAAAATACCCTCCACACAACATCCCCAAAGATGGAATAGGCCCTGAGGGGAATTATTTTCCTCCGGGCCTCCTGTTCCACAGGCCCATGTAAAAAAAAAACGATGACGAATTTATTGTAGGATTTGTGAAGTTAAAAGTTCATAATGAGAACACATCAATGCAAGGACAATACATTGCTGAAACTCGGACTTGTAAAGTTCATTCAACCATAGTTTCAAACAGACATAATCGAAATCAGTATTTTTGACTAGCGCAAACCTGTGAAAAATCAAGGATGGTCTGAATTCTCGACGAATCAGTTCCAATTTTAAAAAGGGCAATTCAAATATTATTATATTCTGATAGGTACGTTATCGCTTGTCTGACTTCTTCACACAACCAGTTCTGATTATTTTTTAAACAACCCTTGTTTATAATTTTAAAATTTAAATTTAAAACAAATTCGAGTTAATTGAACCAGTTACAATCACTCACAGAGTGACAGACCCGTACCATAAATCATTATGTTTAATAAAGTATCCCAACTCTATTAAAATTGTATCATTTATTAACAAGTTGAATGATCATATATAGTACCAGCGAGTTCCCAACATGCGTTGCTATGCCACTTGAGAACGAAATTGTTTCTCTCTGGGTGTCCTTTCCCATCTGTCCCGTACCCCTTCCACCTCCCTTTCCTCTCCCGCATCCCCTCCCCCTCACGCGTTCCCACTCCGCCTTCTCCGCCTTCCCTCTCTCCTCTCCCGCCACCCCTCTCCACTCACTCGCTTTAAGTACATTCAGACCCGTTACAATCAGATTTTCAAACAGCTCGCGTGCCACCTATTGCATTTTTTTACAAATTTTCTATCAAATTTGGTACCTACCTATTTAAAATAAATTTAAATTTTGATAAAGTTCAAAGTATTCGATTTCGCTCAGTACCATAGGTGAGAATAAATTCATTAATTTAAACATTTTCGAAAATTGAATTTTAATTTAACAATCGATGGCTTGCAAAATGTCATTCTCAAATTTTGACAGTTTTGTAAGAGTTTTTGTAATGATTAAAAAACTTTTCAGATGAATTGTCATGTGGTTGTAATAATTCAGAAACCTTCGCGAAGACAGAAAGAAGGTATTTTGACACTACAAATCATCCACATCAAATTCCCAAAGTTTCATCGCAATCGAATGAACTGTTGGCAACGTATTATTTCATGATTCCAGAACTTATTATTTTATATAGTAAGAATCGCGGGCATGCACACATTAAATTCCCAAAGTTTCATCGCAATCGGATGAACTGTTAGCAACGTATTATTTCGTGATTCCAGAACTTATTATTTTATATAGTAAGAATCGCGGACATGCACACATTAAATTCCCAAAGTTTCATCGCAATCGGATGAACTGTTGGCAACGTATTATTATTTCATGATTCCAGAACTTATTATTTTATATAGTAAGAATCGCGGGCATGCACACATTAAATTCCCAAAGTTTCATCGCAATCGAATGAACTGTTGGCAACGTATTATTATTTCATGATTCCAGAACTTATTATTTTATATAGTAAGAATCGCGGGCATGCACACATTAAATTCCCAAAGTTTCATCGCAATCGGATGAACTGTTAGCAACGTATTATTTCGTGATTCCAGAACTTATTATTTTATATAGTAAGAATCGCGGACATGCACACATTAAATTCCCAAAGTTTCATCGCAATCGGATGAACTGTTAGCAACGTATTATTTTATGATGCTAGAACTTATTATTTTATATAGTAAGAATCGCGGGCATGCACACATTAAATTCCCAAAGTTTCATCGCAATCGAATGAACTGTTGGCAACGTATTATTTCATGATTCCAGAACTTATTATTTTATATAGTAAAAATCGCGGGCATGCACACATTAAATTCCCAAAGTTTCATCGCAATCGGATGAACTGTTAGCAACGTATTATTTCATGATTCCAGAACTTATTATTTTATATAGTAAGAATCGCGGGCATGCACACATTAAATTCCCAAAGTTTCATCGCAATCGGATGAACTGTTAGCAACGTATTATTTCGTGATTCCAGAACTTATTCTTTTATATAGTAAGAATCGCGGGCATGCACACATTAAATTCCCAAAGTTTCATCGCAATCGAATGAACTGTTGGCAACGTATTATTATTTCATGATTCCAGAACTTATTATTTTATATAGTAAGAATCGCGGGCATGCACACATTAAATTCCCAAAGTTTCATCGCAATCGGATGAACTGTTAGCAACGTATTATTTCGTGATTCCAGAACTTATTATTTTATATAGTAAGAATCGCGGGCATGCACACATTAAATTCCCAAAGTTTCATCGCAATCGGATGAACTGTTGGCAACGTATTATTTCGTGATTCCAGAACTTATTATTTTATATAGTAAGAATCGCGGGCATGCACACATTAAATTCCCAAAGTTTCATCGCAATCGAATGAACTGTTGGCAACGTATTATTATTTCATGATTCCAGAACTTATTATTTTATATAGTAAGAATCGCGGGCATGCACACATTAAATTCCCAAAGTGTCATCGCAATCGGATGAACTGTTAGCAACGTATTATTTCGTGATTCCAGAACTTATTATTTTATATAGTAAGAATCGCGGACATGCACACATTAAATTCCCAAAGTTTCATCGCAATCGGATGAACTGTTAGCAACGTATTATTTCATGATGCTAGAACTTATTATTTTATATAGTAAGAATCGCGGGCATGCACACATTAAATTCCCAAAGTTTCATCGCAATCGAATGAACTGTTGGCAACGTATTATTTCATGATTCCAGAACTTATTATTTTATATAGTAAGAATCGCGGGCATGCACACATTAAATTCCCAAAGTTTCATCGCAATCGGATGAACTGTTAGCAACGTATTATTTCATGATTCCAGAACTTATTATTTTATATAGTAAGAATCGCGGGCATGCACACATTAAATTCCCAAAGTTTCATCGCAATCGGATGAACTGTTAGCAACGTATTATTTCATGATTCCAGAACTTATTATATTATATATTAAGAATCGCGGGCATGCACACATCAAATTCCCAAAGTTTTATCGCAATCGGATGAATGGTTTAGCAACGCATAGTATACATACATATATACATAGACAGCAGCAAACATATTTTCATTTTTATACATATAGATAAATTACAAGCGTCTCAACATAAGGTCTCCTCAACTCATGGAAATTGTTTGAATTTTTACAAATTGAATAATTTTTAACAAATTGAATGATTTTTAACAAATTTTATGAGTATCCCAAACTCATAAAAAATTGTATGGTTTTTCAACAAGTTGGATGCTGATTTATGAAGTATTAAAATTTTAACAAATAACTAGAGGAAAACCCTTTGAATTTCCATTACACGAAGCATTATAATAACATGTTGTACGTATTAGGTTACCAAGAGCGCCTCTTTATGCTTCGTAACCATGGGTATTATCCGTGATAATATATTCATGGCCCAACCTACATAAGTACGTAACTACGTACAGAGTGGACAAGTTCAAAACGACTGATACTTAAATTAAATGGCTAATTTAATTACTTAACCTAAGTATAAATATCGCCATGTTCAATCAGTGCAAAATTCATTGGTTAAATTATTAGCTGAAAAAAAATTATACAAAGAAAGGCATAATATCCCATACTTTAATTAGAGTCTCAAAATTCTTTCAGTGAGAGCAATTCTGTGTTACAAAATTATATTTCAGCACATAAATAACCCTTTATATATAAACAGGCTGGAAAACAACCATAATACTCGCTTTAACTTTAATGAAGGACTAATTGTACCTAAGCAAACAAATAAATATAGACAATGAACGTTAAATTACATGATTTCCAGTTGTTTAAATGTGTTACATGGCCATTAAAGTATATAACCACCTTCCACATGATATTAAACAAATGCCAGATACACTCAGATTTAAGTCATCACTAAAAACATTCCTTCTGAACAGGTCTCATTACACATTAAGTGAATACCTCACATAGGTACAACTGTTTTTATATTTATGTTTATATAATAAATTAAAACAAACTCAATTTGTACTACACCACTTTTATATTTATATTTCATTTGTGTTCATTTCTGTATAACATGTTAGGTTAACTGGAAGAAATAGGATGTAGGTACCTATAAGTTATACCTTTTGTACTAAATGAAAATTTTGTACAATAAATGATTTTGATTTTGATTTTAAATGCCAGGAGCACGCCTGCCTGGTGAGACCAGTACACCAAGGAGCACTGATTTGTTGTGACTTGGAACACGTGCTTTGAGGACAGGAATAAAGGAATTGATTGATTTTTTTCTTCTTTGGGTCTTCCTTCTTCTTGCCTCTTCTTACACATCCTCGCATATTTTTGGCTCTTCTTGGTTCATCTCGTCTCTTCTTGGCTTTTTTTTTTCGTCTAGTTTCTCTTGGATCTTCTTGCCGCTTCTTGGCTCGCCTTGGTTCTTCTTGCATTTTGTCTTTTCTTGCACATTCTTACTTCTTATCTCCCATTCTTGTCTCTTCTGGTCTTTTTGGCTCTCCTTGCCTCTTCTTGCCCCTCCTTGGCTTGTCTTGTCTTTTCTTGGTTCATCTTGAATCTTTTTTACTTCTTACCGCCGCTTTTAGTTTAGTTTAGTATCTAGTCTCTTCTTGGATCATCTAGATTCTTCTTAGTATTTTGATCTCTTCTAGCCTCTTCTTGCATCTTCTCGCCCCTTGCTGGCTCGTCTCGAATAAAATCCATATGTTTTGAGTAAAGTTATTTTTCCACGTCAAAAACGGTTAAAATTTTTTTTTTTTTTTTTCGGATAGTTAGCGGAGGTCAAAGTGGATGCTGAGGTTACTCAGCCAGTTGGCGAGGAGAGATCGGGAGTCACTTGGTTCAGCACATAAATATATAATAGGAAAAAATAATTTCCCTCAGGGCCTATGTCATCTTTGAGGATGCTGTGTGGTAGGGTGTTTTTGAGGAGAGGAAGGAGTGAACATGGGTCTTAAAGAGACCCATATTGTAGGAGGGAGGAAACACAGAGGCCGGCAAATCGTTCCACAGCCGAGCTGTTGAACTCAAGAACGAGTCGTAGAAACGACCCGTTCTCATGTGACTAATTTCAACCGTGTACAAATGTTGAGCGCGCGTTTGGCGTGTTTCCCGACTATGCACCGGTGCCGAGGGGATCAATGACGCTAGTTCCTCGGAGCATCTTCCATTGTAATACCGGTAGAACAAGGACAGCATTCCCACCTGGCGCCTGTGCTCTAAAGATTGCAATCCGTTTGTTAAATTAGGAGAATCTATTAAACGGACCGCTCGTTTCTGCACAGAGTCAAGGGTTTTTTTCAGGTATTTTGGGGCTCCAGACCAGAGGTGGCTGCCAAATTCAACCGTGGGGCGCACTTGCAATTTGTACAGGGCTAGCAGTTGTGTACTATTAAAGTATCTGCGTGCCCTGTACAGTATGAAGGAGATATTCTTCTGCGATGTGTTGTGTTGTTTGAATATGTTTATTTGCACACAATTCAGAATCATTTAGGCCCATATACGCATCATAAATGCACAACGGCAATGGCTCCACCGATTTTTATTAGAATGACTATAAAAAGCATAAAAACAATTCTCTAGAAAACATAATTACTGCTCTCAATTTTGTAGAGCTAAAAATACCAGACACGAATCGATTCCAAAGTCGTGAAAAATAAAACCGATTGAAAAGAGGCTTCTTAAAAACAGTTTTCTTAATTTGGTTCAAATCTCAAAAATATAGCTGTCATAACTATGAATAGTAGAAAAGTTATCTGCTCATTAATAGAAAGGTAAAAATCGGTGACCTCAAAACGTGCTTAATTTTTCATTTTTTGTCAATGAAATTTGCTCCAGTTTACCCTGAACTTTTATCAAACACTCCAGAGTAAATATCCCCGGTAACCTAAAATTTAAAACTAAAAAGAGTACCCCTTTTTGTGCATTCTCCGGTGAAATTTGCTCTTCTTTTTACCCTGAAATTTTTAGACAACATTGACCTAATAATATAAAACTGGAGGCTCAATTTAAAATCCCCACCCGCTACATTAGGAACTTGCTACTACGATAGTATTGTGGTATGGGGTGGGCCAAGCAGCTACCCGCGGCCATCGTGTCTCACGTGAGCCGCTGACCTCCAGTCCAGTTATTAGGAAAAATCGATGCTATTTTTCTGTTTCTCGTGGATCGACCCTGCTTTCCTTGTCTCTTTCCTTTCCCGATGCAAAAAATACACCACTAGTTCCTACGCAGAGTATAAAGACTTTAGAGAGAGAGTTTATAGTGTTTGGCCACTCTCCGAATACTTTATTATCTTCTCTGTTTAAACTGTTTTTGGATTATTTATAGATGTCGCGAAATACCGCGCAACTTATCTCGTCGACGCGGTGTGATAAAAATGAAAACTATATTTAATGCGCGGCGGAAGCTAAAAGTAGATTTTAAGTGTGCTTGTGATATTATGTGTTGTGAATGGTCGAAAATAACCCGGTGGTTAAGCAAACATATTTCATATTAAATGTTTTGTTTATGTTTTTTTAAATAGAATATTTTTAATTTGAAATAAATGTGCAATAACATCATAGCGATTCTCACAAAGAATTGTTTATCGTACGCATTTGACATGATTATTTATTATTATTTTTCATGACACTATTTTAAGAAATTCGATAGATTTTTTTTACCAAATCTTTTCTGTGTCATTGTTAATTTATTTATTGGATTGATTTTATTGTAAACGAATACTCGTAATATAATGTTACGTACGAGTACATTATAGAGAGAGTTTTTAAAATACATGCATAATTATTGCTTTTTAGTATTTTAAAGTTAAAATTAAATCAATTACATCGTATGTCTATGTTTAAAGTAAACAAAATAGTTTTTATCGTATTTCAGAATGGTTTTAACAGTGTTAAAGTTTTGTTGAAGGTGAAATGTAAATTTTAGAAAAAAAACCTAAGTAATTTAAATCTGAGCATGTTTGGTAAAATATATGATTTTAGATTTTCACGGCCAAAAGTATTTTTGATATTTGTTTTTGGGGTGTTACGCCGTGTTGCGCTACCTCCTTATTTAGCCAACGTTTGGAACAGCGTTACAGTGTTCGAAACGTTGGCTAAATAATGAGGTAGCGCAACACCGCATAACACCCCAAAAACAAATAACAAAATTTGGTAAAAGCTCAAATTTTGTATTAAAAAAAACATCAAAACAGCAAAATAAACAATTAATCTCGAATATAATTTTTTTTTCATTTGAAAAAACATAATTTGTGTATGAAAGTATTTCTTTTTTACATATAAAATATTATTTTATTGAAATATTCCCCTTTTAACATTCGTATCAATCCAGTACCCATTCACAATTTTACGGTTACTAAAAATATCAATAAAATATTATGCAAAGGTCAGTTGACATTTTCGGAAAGTAAGTACCTACCAACTATCTGAAATTCTGGTGTTTGTGCGACGCCAGCGCGCCAATAGTATTACGCAAATTTCAAATAGGTAGGCAGGTACCCAGAAGAAATTATTATTTTGAAATTGGAGCATTCTCCCTCGAGTGGCGAATCACAGAACTACATATGAAAATGTTGCCAGCTTATTAATCGTATCGGAAAATAGATTTCTAATTCCCAGACATGTAAATTTATTAGACGGGTGGGTACCTACTTGCATGAATACAGACATTAAATATCTATCTGTTTTTATGAAAAAACGTTTAATTTTTGGAAAGATGCCTTTTAGTAGACTGCCTGAAAGGGATTGATTTTTTTTAAGTAGGTACCTAATCACGATGTTGCTATTTTTTATTTACTTTTTTTTACCATGATATTTTGTTTATTGTTGTTGTGGTTGAACCACACTGAACTTTAAAAAAAAATTTAGTAAATAAAATTTAATAATATTATCATGTAGTTAGGAACATGTTTTAGTTTTTATTATTGTGACAGCTGTTTCTCCTTTCAGGGCCAGTGCCAACCATGTTTGGTCTACAATGGGACACCTTAGCCGACGCAACCCGAATTTCTACCGATTTCTTACATTGAAGTTTTTAAGCTCTTAAAAAAATATGCATTATTTTTGAAGTTAATATCTAGACGTTCCCCACGTCGAAACGCAAATTATATGAAACAAAAATTATTTTATCCTTTGATAGAAAAAAATCGCAAAATATGCTTCGAAATTTATTATAAACACGTTCATTCAACTTATTTTAGAAGTTATATGTATGAAAAAAAATCACAGTGTTTCTTTAAATACTACTTTAGATGTTTCCTACGAGATTTTTGCTCTATTTTAAACGAGTTGTGTTTTATTAAACATTTTCACAATTTTCGCTTCAATTTTATCGTTTTAAATATTAGCGCGCTCTCTCCAACATTCGTAATTACATATTTCTCCATCTTCTTTTTGAGCGGGGGTATGCGGCGCCTTAAATCTTTAGGCATTACCACATTTTAATATTGATCTTGAACGCCGAAACAGCTGTCACAATAATAAAAGCTGAAATACTTAAATAACTTAATAATCATTATTTAGTTTGATTTGGTTTACATTAAAAAAGTATAATTAAATAAATAATTATTTAATGTTAACTGAACCTGGCACTAGGCATTTTTTCAAAATATTTTAAATTTTCCGTATTTTCATTAAAGTTTACTTCTTTCTTGTCGTTCGTAGTCCAAAAACGACATTATTTGAAAAAATATATTTTGCCGTGTACATTTGTTCAAATATACGGCAGCAAATAAATAAAATTAACTATCAAATATACATTGTGAAATAAAACTCTTCAAAACAAAATATTTAGAAATTGTTTCATAGTTAATGCTCAAGAAATTCAAAAATTACATACTGATAATATCATTTCCATACCTCATTACCATAACCTCCAACGAATCGCAAACATTTCTCAAACGGCGCCATTTCCCTACACGTTTTCCCTCCAATTTGCGTTTCCCGCCAATAATCAATGTGTTAAAACACACTTCTTTGTTTCTTAACACACTTTAAAATAGGAACAAAGGAAACACACTCTAATTGGAGAGAAATTTAATAATAAAGTGCCTATCCTAATTTCGTACGAAAAAATCAAATAGAACACTTAATATCGATTTGATCAAGTTCCTAACACTTATCGTTTCTTTAATAAAAACGTAAATATTTTTGTTTACCATATTCACCTTTTTCGAAGCTTATAAAATTATTTATCCCAATGTATAAAATTTAATCAACGACTCCCGTGGGAACACTGAACATCGGTCATCGGGAATTATTAATAAACGTCGTTTATTGTCGTGCCAAACAATTAATTAACTCACATTAATAAATATACAATAACTGAAAGGTAAATTGTATTGCGGATATCACATTGTGAAATCAGTTATATTTGTAGATTCAGCTCGACCTGACGTTACTTAGGTTTAGTCTATTCAGTTTCAAATGCATAATTTCAGTGATAAAACCTCAGTTTCGTGTTGTGCTCTTAATATATATTTTTTCTTAATTTTTGTTGCGTTATCTTTATTCCTTATTAATAAACAAATGGCATAAAATGCGGTGGCGTAAACGTGAAGTGTTTCTTGTGCCTACGTGTATCTGATGAAAAAGAACCCGTTAAAAACATAATTTGAAAACGCAGATCTTAATTCAGTACGTAGGTACTGGCGTACTTTTTACAGAAAAAAAATCATTTAGTGGGATACGTTTTTTTACATTTAAAATCGGAACACATCATCCATATAATTAGATTTAAGGTGTTTTATATATTTTAAAACAATTAGATAGAGATATCACATTATATCAGTCAACAAACGATAGTTATTTTTCAATTATTTTTTAAGACTTTTCCAGGGCTCTTCAGGTCAAATTTGAAAACAACGGCGCTACATACATAATTATTTAACAATAAACTATAATATCATTAAGTTTTGGTCCTATTGAGAAAAAACGACGAAAAGAATCACAAAGGAATGTTTCGCAGAAATTGTACAACTCATCGAATTTCAAAGTTAAAAATCCAGTTTTGTGAAAGTTTTGTTCATGTTCTGTTATTATTTCATCATAGGCCGGTATACCTGGATGGTAACAGAACTAGAATTAACTTTGAAATATGATGAATTGTTCAAATTCTGTGAAACAGTCCATACTTATAAAGTTTAAGTTGAACCGTGTAAAAATAAGCACATTCAATTTTAGCTATGTTAACAAACATTGTTAAAATATGTTTATATCGTTTTGGTAAAAAGAAATGGACACTTCTCGTCTTATTTTAATAAATGCTATTTTCCTATAGGTTAGGTTATATTAAAACCAGTGCAAACATTCGCAAGTTCCCGCGCAATCTCGTGTGTCGCTGACTGTCAAAAACTCCCGCGCATTTCTCGTTTTCCCGCGCAGTTTCAAAAAGCCCGCCATGAATCTGATGTTCCGCAAGAACTTCCGGCCTGAGCGCGGGTCGGGCGGGGGCGGGGGAGGGGGAGGCGGCGGCGCGGGCGGCGGGCGCGCCACTCGCGGCGCCCGGCGGCAGCGCGAGGCGGCGTTGCCACGCAACTACTCGCCGATGGACGACCACCACTACCGGACGCACATCTTCTTCGGGGCGGCGCCGCGCACCAGCTGCACGCTCGGAGAAGGTCTGAACCCAACCACCCACCACCCCTAATGTTGTCAACTGTCACTTGTGTTCGCTTTTTGAATAGTTTTAACCACAGAAGTAAACCATCTGTGGTTTAAAACTACACTTTGTGTTGTCAGTGGTGTTCGCTTTTTAAATGTTTAACTTATCCACATAATAAAATCTACGTCGCTTAAAGTTCGGAGAAGTTTTGAACCACCGCTAATGTTGTCAGTTGCAAGATGTGTTCGCTTTTTAAATTTTTTTAACCACAGAAGAAAACTATCGGCGATATAAATCTACCCTATGTGTTGTCAGTGGTCAATTATCAATAGTGTTCGCTTTTTAAATGTGTAACTTAACTAAGTTCGGAGCAAGTCTGCACCAACTTTGTTGTCAGTTGTGAGTTCTGTTCATTTTAAATTATTTTAATCACAGAAGAAAGAAGCGATATCCATGCGGTATAAAACTACCCCTCGTGTAGTTGTGTATGCTTTGAATTCATTATCGGCGGAGGTGTTGTGAATTGTCACTCGTGTATTGTGTTGTGCTTTTTAAATCACTTGATTAACTGCAGAAGAAACAGACTGTAGGTTGTATATTAATTAAATATTTACGAATAGTAGTTTGGCTCGGAAAAAAATTGAAACAACCACCATTTGTCACTTGTCAGTTTTGCTCACTTTTACATACAATAAAAAAAACAATAAATCTTATCTATGCGGTAGAAAACTACCCCTAGTGTTGTCAGTTGTCAATTTATCGATTTTTTTCGCTTTTATCATCTTAATGTATAAAAAATCACGTGCGGTGTAATAGTACCACTTGTGTTTTTAGTTGTCAATTGAGTTGTGCTTTTTAATTACTCAACTACAGAAGAAACACTGACCTAAGTTAAGTATCCCCGTGTTGTCAATTTGTTGTCACTTGTGTTGTGCATTTTAATTCACTAAACAACAGAAGAAGCACCGCACGAACTAAACAAATTGTCGATAACCATAGACGAAGATGATATTATATATGTGTTATTAATACTGAAGGGAAAAATCGAGGTAAAACTCAGGGATGATTTGAACCACCCCTAATGTTATCGTTATCGTTTATCAGATTTATTCACTTTTGAGATAAGTTAACAACAAAACAAACATTGTACCAAGCTAACTAGTCAAAATCAACGGCGGAATTTTCTTTGAGGGAAAAGCAACCCTTAACTTATTTGAGATTCTTTATCGTAATTAACAGTTACCGAAAATTACAATTATTTTTATCATTGTCAAAGATATTAAATTTATATATTTTTTTTTAATTCAGCTGAAAGTTTATCTATAAAAATTCTAAATTTGAACACCAGTTACGATTAACAACAGTGTTTTCGTTTGCAATGTTTTGGTCTTTTTTGAATCCCATCTGTAAAAAACAAATAACGTGAATACACTTAAATACATTGTTCTTCCATTCAATTAATCTCAGTCAATAAAAATCCATCGCCGATAGGGATCAATCGATAAAATATCAAAATATTTATTGATTTTAAAAGAAAACACAGAAATCAATAATTCTTAAAATTAATTTTAGTGGAGAGAATTATTTTTGTAATCGTGTTTTTTTGTAACAGACAACAATTTCATTTTTAATTGAAACGTTGTTAAAAACAATTTCTAAAATTGTCTACGTTTATTAATGTTTGCTCCAGTTAACGCCAATAGCTTTTTTATTAAAATTTTTGGGTTCAAATAAAAGGTTTTGTAACGATTTGTTTTATAACTTTAATAATAATGTTAACAGCTACAGAAAATATTATGTACTTAACAAGTTAATTAGATCTTGACGGCTTTTAGTATGGAGTTGTTAACAAGAATTTGAGGCATTTTGACTTTCAAACCAATTCATATTATGGTTCAATTCAATAATATTAATACAGAAACTATTTAATTTTTTTTTGCGTTTCAAAAAGTTTGTATTAACTTGTAATTTAACGTTACAACGTTATGTTTGTAAATTTTAATTAGCTTTATATCCATTCTAATTTTGAATATAAAAAGCAAACATAATAAAATTTGGAAACAATATTATTAAATGCGAGCTTTTGAATATTCATTTATTACAACATTGCCCTAACGAAACTAAAGCAATAGTTTCCATTACAAATAATGGTGAAAACTTTATTCATGTTTCAAATGCCAGAAAACTTACTTACATAACACTAAATTTTAATATACAAAAGAGACGTATTTATACTATAAATATTCTTGTTTATAAATGTATTCTTACTTCTTCTGTTTGTTGTGAAATGAGTGAATCCGAAAAAGAAAATCGCAAACCACAACTAAAATAATTGGATATTATTTTAAGCTTTCGTTGACAGAAGAACGACTGAGTGATTGACCAAGAAAAAAACAATAAGTTTAAAACGACTAAAAGCGTTTTTTCATAGTATTTTGTGAACCTACAAACAGTTTAGATTTCTTCGTAATACCACTCGAACTAATCTACCGTTAAATAAAAGCTCGGCGTTTCAGTCAAATTATATTTACAGGTTATTTGTTGTGCGCGAGGGAAAGACAAAAAGCTTGTCTGCTCCACAAATCGAATAAATACTGTATTATTTATATCACCTTTAACAGCTCATTAGTCGGTGGTTAGTTGTCTGTTTAATGATTAAATCTTTTATCAACACGAACATAACAACAGCTGTTTAACGTTTGGACTAATTATAACATAAATCTATTATTCGCGAGTTTATAAAACTTTATCAACTGGATCACACGGTCATAAAATTGATTAAAGCATCACAGTTGAGAAATAAATATACCTACTTACATTATGATTACATTAATAAAACTGACGGCCTTCCGGGTTGAGGGGCAAGGCTCTCGACTAGCAATCCGAAGATCGCGGATTCAAAGCATGTCTGCACAAATAAATTTTATTTTATTAATTTATGTTGTTTTCTCACTGTTAATTATTTTTTTTTATTTTTCTGTTCTGATTTCCAGTATTTCTACACTTTTTATTTATTTATTTTTATTTTCCTTAAATACTTAAATATTTTGAATCTCTTAAAAAACTAATGTTTTTCTTGAAGATAATATCTATATATCCCTTACGCCGAGATGGCAATTGTATGAAATTCCCCTGCTAGAAAAAAATCGCAAAGTATGCTCCGAAAATTATTATAAACATGTTTTTTTCAGTTATTTTACAAGTTATATGTACGAAAAATTCACAGTATTTCTTTAAATGCTATTTTAAACAATCCCCACGAGATTTTTTCTCTATTTTAAGCGAGTCTTATTTTATTAAACATTTACACAATTTTCGCTTAAATATTATCATTTTTTAATATTGGCGCGCTCTCTCAACATTCGTATTTACATATCTCTCCATCTTCTTAAAATAAAAAAAATATTTGCATAAAAACAAGACTTTTGAACTATCTACTTACGGGCATTTTATTTATTTTTCGTAAAAGAAGAGCTGCAACTTATAACACGTGGATATGAATTGTCAATATCTGACATAGCTCATGCATTTAATATCAATCTATTTCAGGACCATAAACCTTGAAGCTGAGCATATTAATGCATTTAATGAGAGTTTAGAGCTGAAACAATTGTTAAAAGTATTCATTCTAAGCAAACGATATATTTTATTAAAAATTAAGATCCTTTTTAAGAACATTATTTTAATGGTAAATTAGTGACAGCTTGACAAATAAGAGTAGAAAACATAGGAGAGCGCCACTGTTGTTCAAATAGCAATACTAAACATATAACTCATATGGTGTCTGTGTAACCTATATTTTTATAAAAAAATAAAAAGACATAATTGCGAAAAGAAAACTTTTCATTGCAATATAGATACCCACTGATCTCAAAATTAGAATTGCATATATGTATATTATTGTTATACCTTTCCAATTTTGTGTTAACATAATGAAGACTAACGATATTGTAATAAAATATAAAGCGCAGATTAGAAATTGCTCACATTTATTTAATTCTAACTTAAGTACATAGCTATAACATATTAGATCATGTCTCTGGTTTTAGATCTGAATATATTTAACTCATTCAGATCTAAAAGTAGTGTAGTGTAACTAAACTCACCATTAGTGATTCTTCCTTTCTATCTACCGTTAAATTCAAATTTATTTTAAATTAATTGAAAGCAAATCATAAATAGTGGTGTACACAAAGTTATTTGTTTTCATTAAATTAATAATGACGCCACAAAGCGAATTTTGAAGTAAGAAAATCACTTTGCAAACACCATTTAATCAAATTTATATCATTAAGTAGGTACCATAACAACAGAAAATGTTTTTAAAGTGTGGTTTAGTGTGTTCTCTGTATTCAGTATCTTTGCACTTTAAAATAATATTTGACAAAATTGGTGTTGCCAGCCTACATTTTTTTTAGTTCCATTTTTAATATTTTTTATTCTTTTTTGACAGACTATGTATTCTAATATTGTGAAAGTTAGTACCAATCTCTGTATAAATAAAAAAATGAATATTAATAGTATATATGGATTTGAGGTGCATTATTAGATCCCGTGTGAGACGATTTTAAATGTAATTTATTTTTATTTAATTCATGTGAGTACCGCCCAAGACTGCCCTAACTAAGACAGAGGCACTAAGACTTCATCATTCGGGGTATTTTGTGAGGGAGAAGGGATGAGAATGGAAGGAGGTGTGTAGGAAGAAGGTTGGAAATTACCCGACTATTCAAATCTAGTCGCGAAACACGGCAAAAGCCATTTAAGAAAAGATCTTTCTCCAGGGCGATACTGAAAGTATCAACCGTTCGGGAATGTTGCGATATGTGGTTTAAATAATTATAGCATTTAATATTCCACTAATAACTCGCTTTTCAGCTTTTACAACTATTTCCCTGAAACATCAATCACGAATTTGGTTGACTTCTTATACTTTTTTTTTTTTTTTTTGTTATTGTTTTTGGGGTGTTATGCCGTGTTTCGCTACCTCCTTCTTTAGCCAACGTTTCGGACAGCGTTACAGTGTCCATCATCGGTCATCTGCCCTGATGATGGACACTGTAACGCTGTCCGAAACGTTGGCTAAAGAAGGAGGTAGCGAAACACGGCATAACACCCCAAAAACAATAACAAAAATACTTTTTGGCCGTGAAAACCTAAAAACATACCTGACTTCTTATACTGTTTTATTGCAAATATTCTAGATATTTGAAACCTTGAAATATGTAAATCCACGAAAGGCAGATATGTAAAAACGAATGTACGAGGTAGCGCTTATATTAAAAAATAATAATAAGTAAGCGAAAATATTTGATAAAACAATAAACAAAATATTTAATAAAACACGACTCGTTTAATTTAGGGCAAAAATCTCTCGGCAAATTCTTAAATTGCATTTTAAAACACATTGTGAATTTTTTCAATAATTTTCGGAACATACTTGGCGATTTTTTTTTATCGAAGGAATTTCATGCGTTTGCCGTTTCGGCCCTACAAATGTACAATTTTTATTTTATTTATTTAACGACAATACATATAAATTTATATTTACAAATGTAAAGTAGTTTGTTAACAGTCCTCCTCACTAGATGTTCCTGTTCCGAGGCGGAATGTAGATTGTTGTATGGGTGTTAATTGTTGTTGATTGTTGATCGTGTTTCCTCATCTTCTAGTTTGTTGGTTCCACAATTTAAACAATAAAAAGTATTTATGTTTGTAGTCTGTAGGTTGTGCTGGGGTTTTCATAATTTGAATGATTACCTCATCTTCATGTTTAGTTAACCATAATTTGATGTCTTTTTTAAACTTTTGTATCTCCATAGTGTTTTTAATTTCAATTGTAAAGACATTATATAACTTTGTAGATTGGAAATTGTGGTTTTTTCTGGACAAAAGATGTATTATCTTAAAAAAATTAAAAGAAATAGATTATAAATCGGTAGAAATACAGAATGCGGGCTTAAGAGGAAGCCACAAGCCAAAAATGTATGTATTCTTGCGTTCATACATTTCTAATGAAAAAAAAAATTTTAGTAGTTTACGCTTATATTTTTTTATACTTATTATTTTTATGTACTTAATTAAAAATTTTATTTTAATTGTACTCAATGGAAATGATAGGAAAAAGCTTCCATTTAACCAAATCATTTTTATTTAATGTATATTGTAAACCATTACGTGGTAAAGATAAATTTAAAATAGTGATTTAGCCAAGCTTCGCCATAACAAAATGATAAAGAAAATTTTCTGGTGTTGATTTTCTGTTTAAAATCTAGATAAGTTAATTTGACACAGCGAGAATAGAAAGCTTTTATGTTTTTTTTTATTAGTGACAGAAACGTGAAAAGAACACGTGTTTGCTTATACAGAATAGAATCGTGTGTTCTAATACAGAAAGATCAGATTTAAAAACAATGAAATTATTTAAATTCACAGACAGCCAGCCTTAGCGAAAAACTACCAAAGTCTGTATGTACTAAAGAGTACGTTTTCTGAAGCAACAAAAGGTCTCGACCGGTGACCTCTTGCATTATCAAATTTCCACAGCTTTTTTTCTATAGCGCTTTTGATTTACGAAACTATTTTCACGTGGAAACTTCATTTCTGTATAAATTTTTGGATCAAAATATTTTTTAATTCTTTAAAAAATATTTTGGCTTAAAAAATATAATTAAATTAGAGAATTAATGATTGTTGCAAGGGTGGGGCGAAACGGATGGTAACTTGGGTATTTATTTAAAATTAACTCACCTTCGAAGGTAGTTTTTGGGTAGATTATAGATTTTCAATAAAAACTGGAATAAGAAATTGCATAATTCCGTAAACTCATAAATATTATTACAATCTGATACATAAAAAAACTCTTAAATGAATATCACAATCTGCGTTTAGTTCTAATGGTTATATTATGGTCAGCTGTTTTATTACTGCCAGTACATTAAGACCCGGCAGTAAGCGTTCAAAAATAAGAAGAAAGGGATATTTATAAATACGAATGAAATAGGGAGCGCACTTATATTAAAAAAACTATTGTAATTAAGCGAAAATACTTAAAATATTTAATAAAGCATAGCTCGTTTAAAATAGAGCTAAAATTTCTTGACAAATGCTTAAGTTGCATTTAAACATACATTGTGAATTTTCTCACAGCTATAACATGTTAAATAATAGAGATAAATGCGTTTTTAATAATTTTCGGAGCTTACTTCGCGTTTTTTTTTCTATCGAGGAAATTCCGTATAATTCCCGTTTCGGCTCAACAAATGTACAGTTCTTCAAAAATAACATGTTTTTTTATGACCTTAAAAACTGAAAGTGTTCAAGAGAAATATGTTATAAATCGGTCGAAATGCGGAACGCAGGTACTTAAGAGGTAGGCACAAGCCAAAAATGTATATATCCCTAGTGTGCCTTATATTGCCATGAATAAGTAATCAGTAATAGGCATAAAATTGCTTTGCAAACGGAACCTAGGGGTGACGATTTGAGCGCAAAAGTGGTTTTTATTTATTTTGTGTATGATTTTTTTTTATATTGTCATAGATATTTTTAGCCATAAAATTGTATTTTTAAAAAGTTGTTTCTCATAGGTTTGTATTTTTTTATTCTTACATTTCTAAAATTATTTTTTAGTAGTTATCGCTTATAATTTTTATAAAGTAATTATTTATTTTATTTTATCTCTACTCAATATAAACGGTAGGAAAATTTATCTAAACGATATGTAAAATGTATTTATAATGTAAAATGTATTTATAATGTAAACCGTAGTAAAGATTAATCTAAAGTAAAAATTTAACATTAAGGCGACATAATACTTAATAACGGGGGTTTGCTCAAGGCTCACAATAAAATTAATTCCGACGATTCCGTGACTATAATAACTTTTTTTTCAAACCGATACCCACGGATGTAAGTAATTGATATTTAGGATTAATAAAAACGGTACCTTACCATTAATATATTTTACGTAAAACTGTTTGAAAATTTTATAATCTATTTTTCAACTATAAATTTAGCGGATTTAGCACCAGATTTTATTTTTCTAGACTATGAATAAATGGGGATTTGTTTAGGAACATCTGAAATATTAGTAACAGGTTCATCAGAATTAATTAAAATAAACCCGGCAAAAAGATCAAATTTCCAGGCCTGCTAGTGCAAATTCAACTGTAGGTCTATCCAATACGCCGGGCCTCGCACGTATATTTGTGTACATGCTTTTTCACTTACGTGGTTAAGATTCCAACATTATTTAAGTGAGTGTTCGCTATGGTAAATTCGATGGTAGGTCCATCCAATACACCGGGGTCGCGCGTCGCATTTTTGTGTACACGCTTTCTTTACTTACGTCATTAAGATTCGGACTATATTTTAGGGTAGAATATATTTTTGTAATCTTAAGAGGAAACCGGGCGGCATTGTGTCCATACAAACGTATTCCACAATTTCCTCTCTGGATTTTGACAGTGCTGCGGGTATTTTTTAATATTGTATAAATATCGACCACAGGCTTGTCGGTACGTTTTGCTTTTTTTATAAATTACTCCTTCTAGGAGTTAGGACACTCCAAAAATAGTTAAAATTGCCTGGTTTGAACGCCATCAACAGACGTTGAGAATATTTACTATAAAATATATTTTTTTTAAAAGCAAAACGTACAGATATTGAGTATTCTCTTCTAATACAGTTAGTAAAAAAATCTTAAAAAATGGTCCAGTTTTAAAGGAGAAAACTAATACAAAATCTCAACTTTGATAATTTTATTTAGGTATTATCATCCTGATGTGCAGTTGTTCTTTTCGCTCAGTATTTGGAGGAGTAAGAGCCAGGGTAACAGCGACAGTTTGGTAAAATACCTATTGTTAAAATATCTCGGAGACCGAGTTTCCTCCTAAGCTTCACCTTACGGCGGCGCTTCTCGGCTGAAAAAGAAGAAGATGGAGAGATATGTAATTACGAATGTTGGACAGAGCGCGCTAATATTTTAAGTGATAAAATTGCAGCGAAAATTGCGAAAAAGATTAATAAAACATGGCTCGTTTAAAATAGAGCAAAAATCTCGTGGAATGTATCTTAAGTATCATTTAAAGAAATATTGTGAATTTTTTAATACAAACTTTCCCGGGTTACCAATAATCCAACAATGTTTGAAAATCTCCTACTACCACCACAGCAATCCGAAAATGTTGCTTGTGTTGTGATGGAGGACTTAGCCAGCCGAGGAATCGAACACGGGACGCCCGGGTGGAACTCAAATGCGATGCCCACTCAACCACTGACCGGTCAAAATAGAAATAGACTTGTTTTAAATAATTTTCTGAGCATACTTTGCGATTTTTTTCTATCAAGGGAATTTCATATAATTTGCGTTTCGGCGTGGACCGTATCTAGATATTACCTTAAAAAATAACATATATATTTTTTAAGAGCTTAAAAACTTCAAATGTTTAAGGGAGATATGTAAGAAATCGGTCGAATTCGGATAGCGGCGGCTCAAGATGGCCTTCGTAGCGTTATGGTCTATGTTTTTTTATACCTACAATCAAGTAATAGCGTGTTCGATTCCCGTCCAACATAAATAAGTTAAATTTAAGTATAATATCAATAATAGAATCAATAGCGGCACGTGTTATGAAGTTGATTTTAAAATTGGGTTGAACATTCCATAAATTGTTTTTAAATCGTCGTAACAAATTTTAATTCTGCCATAATTTTTATTCCCTAAAATCAGAATCTTTTCGTAGATACATAGGTAAATAATTAGTTTTTATTCGACTGATAAAAACACATTTTGATGCCATTTATAGGAATTATTAATCTCTTATTGAATATTGTTTTTAACTATTTTTAGCTTCCGTGTATGTAATGTTGGGTAATTTGATTTAATTATTAACAATTTCAATCATCAATAACTAGCGATGGCGAAGACTTGAATCAGTTCACAGCAACTAAATATTATAGTAGAATCGATGGCAAATTAGAAAGCGCCGGTCTTGGCCGTACACGAAGCACCGAAACTGACAAAAAATTAAAATTTATAAAATATTGTCTGTCAAATAAGAGAAAATATAAAAAATGGAACTACAAAATTTGTTGGCTGGCAACACCAATTTACCTGTCAAATATTATTTTAAAGTGCAATGATACTGAAAATACAGAACACTGTACACACATTTAAAAAAACATAAGAAGCACTGTCGTTGAGGTACCTACTTAATGACATAAATTTAATTGAATTGTGTTTTACAAAATGATTGGCTTTCATTTAAGTAACATAAATTTGAATTTAACAGTAGGTAGAACGGAAGAATCATTAATGGTTAGTTTAGTTACACTACTTTTAGATCTGAATGAGTTAAATATATTCAGATCTAAAATTAGAGACATGATCTACAGCCTGGGCAACGCTAGGTACTAAGCTAATATTAAATAAATGTTAGCAATTTCTAAAGTGCGCTTTATATTTTAATACAATATCGTTATTCTTCATTATGATAAGACAAAATTGCAAAGGTATAATAATATAACCAGTGAAAAAAAAATTTTTTTCACTTTTATGCCTTTTTAATTTTTAATAAAAATGTAGTTTACAAAGTTTTAGATTTTCACCATGATTATATTTTTAGAATTGCCATTTGAATGGCAATTCTAAAATGCCCTCCTATGTTTTCTACTCTTATTTGACAAACTGTCTGTAAACTGTGTTCTGTATGTTCAGTGTCATTGCGCTTTAAAATAATATTTGACAGGTAAATTGGTGTTGCCAGCCTACAAATTTTGTAGGTCCATTTTTTTAATATTTTCTACTTATTTGACAGACATTTTTTCATTTTTATTTTTTCTTAGATACCAGTTTTTGAACCCATGACCTCTGGATGCAGAGCCAATTGAATATTTGTTGGTTACTCTGATATTTTTTCTAAATACAATGTTTTACTCGTCTTCAAGATCAAAAATCTGCCATTTTCAAAATTATTTGCTAACAGAACCGTACTTAATCACCGCAACGAAGGCCATCCATTTGACAAATTTTAACTTTCGACAAATATTGTTTCCTAAATAAAACGTGTGAAAGAAAAACACACCTTTTTATCAGTTTTATCGACAAACCCTGTACCGCCGTTAACCTTTCAATAAAACAAACATTTCGTGACTCCAAAACACAGAGTCTACCTGCCTTGAAATAAATCAAATAGATTCACATTAGTGTTCATAATTCGTGACCATATAACCGTAACTGACCGTATGACCATAACTTCTTTGTGATCAATAAAGATACATTAATTAATTAAACAAATATGTATACATAAATATCCTAAATACACAATATATAAAATATTTTCCGTGTGCTACATTTTAACTACTTTACTTTTTTAAATTGGGAGGCGGTTATGAATACCGTTATTTAATGAATAACAAACACCCTTGCCAAAGGTCACCCTTGCCTACTTTTGGTGGCATAGTAAAAGCGCCCAGGTTTATGGGGTAAGGTTTGTCCAGATCTTGGTGGCGGATGCGTTTACCCCCACTGCATTGGGGGGCCGGATCGGTAGAGACTGGTGTAAGGGAGGCCTTTTGATATCTCCAGCACGACTCTCTCGGATTATCACCTTAAACTGCAGTGGAAGGGATGGATTCATACGTCCGTCACTCTTGGCTACACTGTCCACTAGATTTCTACCCACCATTCATACGCAAGTCAAAGCATTGAATTTTTTGGTGTTAGCCTAAATGACTTTCGGCAGTCGATACGAAATGAGTAATGTTTGAAGTCTGACTTGTAGTCTTCTATATGTTCTTTATAATGTAACTTGTTAATACCCTTCTTTTATATGTACTTTCCTTTCATTTTCATCTCTTTTTTATTCGTTTTATTGTTATGTTATTAATGGACTCATTGTCCGTAAACAAATAAATAAATACCCTTTTCCTTTCCAGAACTTCCTCTACTTTATTTCCTAAAAATACTCTCTACACGGCATCCCCAAAGTCGTAGCCATGAGGGGAATTATTTTTCCCAGGACCTCGTGTGGAACTAATGCAAAAAAAATTATAGAACTTTCATAAATTTTTCAGTTACAAATACATTAATATTTCCAAATTGTTTTTCAATAGTTTTATAATGAAAAGATTTGCACATATAATACATAGGTTGAACTATTGCCTAACCTGACATTATTAGGACATCTATACTAATATTATAAGTGCGAAACTGCGTGAGTTTGTTTGTTACGCTTTCATGCATTAACCAATTAAAAGATTTTTTAAATTCTTTCACCAATACAGCTACATTATATGCGAGTACTATAGACTGTATAAAATGATAAGCTCTAGCATTATGAAATTATAAATATTATATTTATTATACGTTTTCTGTCGCTAAAAAAGCGAGTTATTGCTAACGTCAGAAAACAAATCGTTGTCGTGAAAACGATGTTGATATATATATATTTATTTTTACATTAAAATGAATCTTCGAAATATTGGTACGCTTATAACTTTCGAACGATTTAACCAAATTGGATCATTCCTTTTTTACTACTGGTGAGCTCTGGCATTGTAAAATTTAGGTGACACGCGAGTTGTTTGAAAACTGAATGTATGTATGGAATGCGGGAGGGGGGAGGGGGGGATAATTGATAAGTGCACGCGTTACAGTAACTTCCCCCTAATACCATGCGAGCGAAACCGCGGGTAAAAAGCTGGTAGTATATAATTCTCTTGATTCCCACGCAAACAAATACACGGTAACTGCAATAAAACGTAGAATTAATATTATGAAGAAATTATAGGTAGCTATGGAAAGCCAATACCGTTCAAGAACATAAAAAAATTTAAAGTATTCATTGAAATGCAAGAATGAATTCTTAAATGTCATTGAGAATTATTGCTTCAGTTCATTGCACAGAAAACGATTCCAATTCTTAGAGAATATAATACATCAATGTTCCAATTGAGGGAGGTCGTGTAGAATGCACATAAAAACTACTATCGTTTTCATGGGAAATAAAAATAAAAGTCGTTACTCTTGAATATCAAATTTTCTGTCATAAAAATGTTCAAACTAGCCATTATTATTTGTACGTTTGACAATCAAATCGAAGACAAAACAAGTTAGTTTAAAATCAGACAACACAAATCTTGTTGAAATGTCAATAACTATTTTTAAATATCAAAGACAATCACTAATAACCCGATATTTTCTTTGTCATGCCAATTGATTTCAAATTAAATTTGACAGGGATTCAAATTTCAAGTACTGATTGTATTTCAAAAGAGTTCTGATTTCAAAATAGATCTAATTATAATATCATCGATTTGTTGGTTCGTTTGTGTGTTCTTTTTGTAGCACGCATTTTTTGTTTTATTTTAGAAATCATTGTTTAGTGTGGCGCAGATATTTCCGAAATTCTATAAACATGTTGTCAAATCCGCTGTGTCCCACATGTTTATTATTTCAGTTATTTGTAACATGAGTTTCAACCGATTGTTGGGAATTGGCAGACAATATCGTGAACGTATAGATTGTATAATAAAATATCTTAATTAATACCATCCTATTAAAAAATAGAAGGAAGAATCTGTGTAATAGGATAATAAAAGTTATTTTGAAGTTTTAATATAGTGTTTTAAGACCCGGCATTCCGAATTTCTTCCGATTTATATCATGAGATAATATTTTTCTTGGACATTAGAGATAATATCTGTGCATTTGCCGAGCTGAAACGATAATTATATGAAATTTCCACGATAGAAAAAAATCGCAAAGTATGCTCCGAAAATTATTATAAACACTTTGTTTCACTTATTTTAGAAGTTTGAAAAAATTAAAAAAATTCACAGTTTATCTTTAAATGCTATTTTAAAGGTTCCCCATGAGATTTTTGCTCTATTTTAAACGAGTCGTTTTTATTAAACATTTTCACAATTTTCGCTTAAATTTTATCGGTTTTAAGATTAGCGCACTCTATCATTCGTATTTACATATCTCTCTTTCAAACCATTTTCTTTTTGAACGCTTTCTACCGAACCTTAAAGCTTTAATTTACGTGCATTTAAGTAACTATAAGAAAAATAAAAATGTTGAAAGTAAATTTTAACTATCACTAATAATTAAATGTTCGTGTTGTTATCGTTGTTGTCCTGTGCTGTACTGAAGAAAATCGCTCAAGAACTGTAGTGATGATGTCCAAATTAATTTTATTTTTATTTAAGTACTTATAATATTTTCACTTTTATTAATCACTCAGACCCTTTATTGTTAAAGCGATTGAATTTCACCCAACTCCAAATATTCTACATATTTTAAATTCCCCTTTACAAAATTAAATATTTAAAATAAATTAAAACATTAATCATTGAAATAATATTTTTTTTAAATATTCAAAGAATCTGATTAGAAAAAGACACAGAAATAAAATATTGAATAGATCCTTGCTCAAAAATAAAAATGGCTGCTAATATCGGAAAATCTATATTTTTCAAGAAAAGAGGGATTGATGAAAATAGGGAAGAAAGGAGGGATTGAAAAAGTGTTCAATAAGATTTCTGTATCACAGTTGGCAGAAGCGTTAAGCCTCGATTACATTGAGCGAGTTTACAAGCTACTAGCCGGCGAATTCACTATCTGCTACTAAACTCGCTCAGTGTAATCATATTAACTAGCTAACTAGCAAATTTTACCCTGAACAATTTTACTAGCAGATTGTAAATTCGCCGGCTAGTAGCTTGTAAACTCGCTCAATATAATCGACGCTTTATTCTCCAACAGAGAGATCCCGAGTTCAAGTCTTAGTCACAACCTAATATTTTTATAGTTTCCTTTGTCTATTTTTCTTTCATATTCTTTGAATTTTAATCATATCATTTTAATAATTAATGTCACAAAGATTCGTTAAGCCTTATTAAGTATTTTTTAAATTAAAATTTTAAATAAATTTTTATTAAAACTTTATTTATTTTGTTATTTTTATTGGTGTCCGAAATGATGATTTTTTCCCTTTAATGATATTTTTCATTCGCTTATCCGACAGATTCGAGGCAGCATCGGTCTGTATGGAAAAGGGGCCATGTCACATTTGGCTTGCGCAACAATCACAAATCGCATGGTCTGTAACCCAACCTTCATTTCCTATGCAAAATTTCTAAATTTATACATAGTGGAGGCTTAGTGCCAACTCTGATGGGTGTCAGATGGGTGAAAGAGTGGTGAACTCAGAGAGGAAACTATAAAATGAAAAAAAAAAAAATAAAAAACTGCACTTAAATTGACAGATTGTAAGTTGATTTTAAAATTCTCAGCCAGAAAGATTAATAACTAACGATTTTATGACGAAAGACTTTTTGTACGACAAGTAATTTTTGAGTGGCGAATCCAATCGAATTTTTAATGATGAATTTTTAATGTAATATGCAGTGCATTTAAGATGCATTTAAATTTTTGTACTATTTATGAAGGTCTTTAACCTAAGTTAGCTTACAATCTGTCCTTAGTTTAAAAGGGCAATGTTTGAAAACGTACATAAATGAAGCTCTCTTATGAAAATATGTTCGCATTACTGAATTGAAGGCACCAACACTAATTAATGAATTGCACCATAGTGTAGAATCTTAAATTAGATTGGGACACCATTGTGACTATTCGACACGAAATGCATAATGTTAAGGTTATATTTTTCAATAAATCGTCGCTCACATTGTAATACAGCGTATCTCAAAAAAAACACAAATTTTTTCGTGTTTTTTTTAACCACGTATGCGCCGCCGTGGTTTGAATCGACAAACAAATGTTTTTACTAATCAGCGCTCCTTTTATACAAAGTTTGGAAACAAAATAATTGGTACTTAGCAGTAAATGTTTATGTTTAAACAAAAGTTTTATTTAGTAATGAGAATTAATTTTTTTTCTATGCTCTTATAATTATTTGAAGAAAGTTGAATATTCTATTATGCATTTCTCGCATAAAAACAACGCATCCCATTATTTCTTAGCCTTTTTCATGTGTTACACCGCGAATGTCATTTAAAATACTTACCAATATGTTTTTATGAAAAAAAATTATTTCCAAATAATTGATCCCTAAATTTTAGTTGACCCTTTTTTCCAAAGTTGTGCTATTTCTATTTAACAACGTAAACGGTTTTTGGTTCCTTCTGAATACCTGTGTAAAATGAGATATGCGGTATTACAATGTAAGCGACGAAATTTAAGGAGTAGATTAAAAACTGAAGACCGAACATAAGAGCAGAAATGGTATTAAATCTCTCAATCCTTGAGTGACATAGTAAAGGGTCTTTCATTAAGCGCTTCCTATCTTTAAATTTAAATAAAACACATTACGTCGCGGCTTCTCTGGATGGCGCGCATCCGAAATGTCCAATTTTCCATGACTCCGGCGCATAAATCAGGCTGAATTTGACCAATGGCATGGGTTATGTTAGCTTTGAGGGCCGCTGTGGTTTGTGGTTAGACCTGCGACTTATAATTAAATTATTACTTATTTTAAGAAAATCCCACAAAAAAAAGTCTAACGGGGTCAAATCGCACGATTTCGGTGGCCAATTCACAACATCTCCACGTGAGATTTTATCATTAAACCGTTTTTAATAAATAATTAAATTTTAAACAATTTTATCATTTGCACGTATTGTTGAACGCTATATCTGTCCATGGTGATTAGGCAAAACAGACTTAATAAATGACAGCCAATTTGACAGATGTCGCTTCAACAATATGGCCGCTTTCAACTGTCAAAGTTCGGAAGTCCCTATTGGAAGACCCTTTACATTATTTTAATGCTACTAAAATTAACTTACTTATCAAACCAATATACATCGCTTACTTGTGTATGATTCATTGTATAACTCCATAAATAACTGAAAAAAACAAAAAATATATAATATGTAACTGTAATTTATTTAAAGATTTTACTAGTTAACAGTATAACCAACCAGAGGCGTAGCAACAGACTCCAGCCCCCTCAACCAAGTCCTTTAAAGGGAACGGCTGTGCTGTCTTTTTCTTACAAAACTTAAATTTGGATTTGGTGCCAAAATACGTAACCAAATTGAACATGTACTTTGTTAATCAACAAGTATCTACTATGGGTATATGCTACTTCGTTTACTTATGTACGTTTCAAATCATAAAATATAGACCATTAAAGACGTCGATTTTTCATGATTTTAGAGCCTTCTTTGGCAATTATTGTGAGTTAATGATAATTATTTAAAAAAATATATTTTACTCTAATTTAATGTAATATAAAGAAAAATATAATAAAAATATTAAAAAAACACTTCGATGGGTTTAAATTTCACTTACAATAACCGATTTATGTTGGAACACAAATTTCATGAATAAATATGTTAAAATTTGTCCCAAGAAACTCTCTTTCTGGGATTTTTTAATTGTATATCTTATTTTTCATTTTGTTTTCACAGCTGATTAGGTATTTTAAAAATTTTTCAAAGATGCCTCTAAAATCATGAAAAATTGACTTCCTTAATGGCCTGTATTTTATAATTCATAACAAAAATCATTAAAGTAGAACATATCCGTACTAGATATTTGCTACATCTATTGATTAAAAAAATAAAAATGCCTCAAATCGAAATTTAAGTTTTGTATGAAAAAGGTCCTACTCTTTTTTACAATAAGAGCAGTTTATTTTTACAGTTTGACGTATGTGCTACAAAAAAGACATCCCTAATTTTACAATGCCAATGTGTTTTTTGAACAACTGGAAACACATAAAAGTGCTCCAATTTTATTGCAAATACCCAATTCCCACAACTATAACCTTTCTGACCTTTGCGGTGCTTGACAAAATGACCTAGCAATAAACCACTATAGAAGTCTCATGGAAGTGTAAAAGAGTACAGAGCAATCAACAATAAAAAATATTGTAAAAAATAAAAATAAATTCTACCAATATGTGTATGTTAACAAGGAGGTCTAGCTTAATAAAATCGGTAATTTTACATTATCGGATCGATAGATGTAAATTCTGACAATTTTATACCGATATCCCGAGCACGGTTGCACTGTTGACAGCCGAACCGATATTGACGGAGAAAATATACACTTGTAGTACTGGCGGACTTGTCTACGGATTTATATTCCTAAACGTCAAACCATTTAAAACACAAAAATATTTAAAAAAACTTTAAATTGACCATTTTGATTTGAAATACTAACTTAAATATACATTGACACCTTGCATGTACTTTTTGACCCTACATGAGGGTTAATTAGTTAATGAGGTCTTTAGTCATATTCGAACCACTTTCGTTTTTTCAATAAATTTATCGCATCTTAGATGTATTAATGAAATCTACGCATCGCGTGTACGATTTGTGCTTCATTAGTTCAGCTCCGTTCATTAATAAGCCAGTTATGTTGCATAACTAATGACAGACATTATTAAAAAAATGTGTATATCGACAGCTTATCTGATACTCAGGAGGTCGCGTTAAAATTGACGGCTTTTGTTAACCGACTGTCGTAATCATAATGTGTTGGCCGTGCTCGCAAATAATGACGAATTTAGTCAATATCGTATTGACATAGGGTTTTATCGATCAAACGTTCTAGACCTCCTCTACTTCCAAAAAGCACCCATTCGAGATGAAATTGAGGTAATCAATAAATGTTTCACTGTTCGTTGAATTTAAGGGTTGCCTAATTAACAATAACCGCAGGCATATCCCAGGGTCGACCTCCGGGCGCCTAAACGGTTGCTACGCCACTGTGTTCAAATATGCAATTATATTAGCTCCTACAATATTAGTGCAGTCGTCTATGAAATTTATCGTCAATATCATAGTTAATTAAGCCAATACTTTAGTGTTTCGAATCAAATTTTATTTTTCGTTTTCATTGTTCACGGTGTTATTTTAAAACAACATAAACACTATTTATCGGTAAGCAGCAAGTATTGTGATCCGAACACAGTATTCAAACAGATGTATTGCTTGCGTACAGCATATTGCGGAAAGAAAATTCCAGTGAAATTGAAAAAACTTAACTTTAATACCATAAAAAGAAACGCAATGTTAATTTTTTAGAATACCCATCATTAAAATTTTTATTTTTGTACATTAGGTCTACACGAGAGAAAGAAAATCTCTCAGGGCTGTCATCTTTGGGGATGCTGTGTGCAGGGTATTTTTAGGGAAAGGAAAGAGAAGAAGTTTTTTATGTGAATAGCGCACAAGAGTCCCAAATGCTCCAGTCTGGAGCCATCAAGACCATGGCGTCCTTAATTGGGTATGCTGTGAGGCTAAAGGTAGTGAGGAGGGGAAGGAGATGGAAAAGAGGAGGTTGGGGAAGTTTCGGGCAGGAAAAGAGTACAAAGGGTGGGATGGAATCTGGAGTTAATGTGTTTAAGAGTGACAGAAGTAAAAATCCATTCCTCCCACTGCGGTGCAAGGCGTTGCGATGTGTCGAGAGAGTTTGGCTGGTGAGATCTAGGTTAGGTTAGGTCCCTCCCTCAATCAATTTCTCTCGATCCGCAGTCGGTAAGCAAACGCATTCACCACCAAGATCTAGACAAACCTCACCCCTTGAATTCGCTTACCCCTGCTAAGTCACTAAACGTAACGAACCTCTTGGCGTATAATGCACAAATTTGGTCGACATATGCACTTGTTGTCCCTTTTAGCTGATACATATATACTAAGAGAAAAGGCTGTTTGTCAGCGAAGGATATTTATGCATTTATTTATTCACGCCTTGAAGGCTTTTACATGTACACGTTATTATAGAAACATAAGTTATTGAGGAGTAATAATAATCGAATAGTATATAACATTCTTTTAAAAAATTATTAGCAGAATTAAAAAGAAATTACTATAATAATAATAAGATTTATGTCAGAATTTTAGAAATTTCTGATATAAATTTTGGTAAAGATTCAATGAAAATATCAACGGAATTGAATTTATTTCCAAGCCTATGTAGTCTTTGGATTGAGGAGTTAATGAAATAGTTAGTTTTCGGCGGATAAACAAAGAACAGTTCTGGAAGTCTCGTGTCACGATTTGGTACTCGTAATGTTATTAGTTTTGTTAAGTCAGGTGCGTCAAGTGATCCATTAACCAATTTGAATAAAAGTACCAGATTGCTCTTGGTTCTTCTACACGATAAGTTAGTTAAATTAATTAGTTTCATTAAATTATCATAATTAATTTGTTCAATGGGTATAGAGAGTTTGAAATTAATGAATCTTAAAAATTTATGTTGAATTCTTTCAATTTTTTAATAAATTTTTTTAGTATTGGGACCAAATAGTTGAATCGTATTCTAAATGACTTCTAACTAAAGCAGTGAAGAGAATTTTAAATGAATAATATACATTTTTCCGCCCGAAATTAACTTTTCTTTAAAGCTTAGTACCTACAAAAGTGTAAAAATAATTATTTTTAGGGGAGTGGAAGATTTATTTATGACAACGTTAACCCTTCTACCCATCCCTTCTGGGAAGATCCAAAGTGCCCTAACATTAGGTCCAATGGTCACAAAACGTGAGGAAAATACGTTAAAACCTAGATTTTCAACAGCCCTCGAAATCTATTCAGAACTCCATAATTTTTCTTTTATCAAACACCACTATTTTTTTTATTCACTTTTATTTTCTTGGTTGAATGAATGCCGCGTAAGCTTGGAAGTGTACATTAAATTGACGGCCGGCGTGGTTTAGGGGTAAGGCTCTTGACTCGAATCCGATGGTCGCGGGATCGAATCCCGACGCGGGCAAATAAATTTGATTAAATTGAAACGTTGCTTGAAATGGCTTTAGCCGTGTTTGTTGGCCAGATCTGAATAACCAGATACTTCCCCACCTTCTTCTTCCCCATCTACTTCTCCTTATTACTTTCAGCCACACAACATCCCCCAATCGGGGATGCCATAGTCTCACTTGCTCGAGACAGGAGCAGCTAGCCGAAACTAGGCAGATAGACTCATTGTCGATGACAATGCATTGGTGGCAATCACAAATTAAATTAAATATAGCTGTACGAAATATATGTCGGCTTTTAAAATCTGAAATAAGAAAGGTCGGTTACGCGTTTGATTCCAGTCACTTGTAAAAAAGGTTCAAACCTCAGTAAAACCAAAAAAAAACTTTTTTTCTAAATTTTAAAAGACATTTGAAAATAGATGTATTATAGTAAAAAAAACTTCGTTTCTAATGGATTTAATTTTAAGTAGATAAAATTTAATAATGTCAAAAATAAGCTCATCAAGTATTTCCGTATAATTAATTTAATATTTATTTATGTTTAAAATTTCGACTTTCACGGAAACAGCTAAAAGTTTTTAGTGTTGCGTCAGCTGTTTCCGTGAAAGTCGAAATTTTAAACATAAATAAATATTAAATTAATTATACGGAAAACGATTTTCAACATATCCAAAATTCTTGCATTTTCAAATATAATTTTTTAACCAATTAAAGCACCTACTCTATTACACTTACCAATTAAAGTATCTGCTCTATTATATTTACCAATTAAAGTACCTACTCTATTACACTTACCAATTAAAGTATCTGCTCTATTATATTTCTCAATTAAAGTACTTACTCTATTACACTAACCAATAAAAGTATCTGTTCTATTTTATTTACCAATTAAAGTACCTACTCTATTACACTTACCAATTAAAGTATCTGCTCTATTATATTTACCAATTAAAGTGCCTACACTATTTCACTTACCAATTAATGTAACTACTCAATAGGTACTATTGTTACGGTGACCGGACAACTCAGAATCATGCAACTTCAACATCTCCTTTGAAAATTCATTAAAAGTGAAAAAAATTGCTAAATAGGTTAGGTTAGGTAACTTTTAATGCCTTTTCAAATGAGTGTTGCATGAATCTAAGTTGTCATGGAATCAATTATTACACTTACCGTATTATTGATTACAACACTCAATTATTACACAATTTAAAAATCGTGTGAAGCTGTAAAAAAAAACAAGATGGGAAATAATGTAAGAAAAATATTTTTTAATAAAAGTGCTATTATTCCAATAAACAATACTTTTCATCTACAGTTTTAGAGCATCTATCAAACGCATACCCTTATTATTTATATATATATAATATAGTTTAAAATAATGTTTTTTGCACGAAATACAATTTTATACATTTTATCAAATAACTTTTAAGTCGTGTAAAGTATTACATAGGTACCTAAGTATATGTAGAGAAATCAATAGTAATTTATTTTAAATTAATGAGTAACGCTTCAAATTGCAATATTTAATCACTGGACAATATTAGCGATTTTCATTCGTAAATTTGAAACAGCAAAAGATACGGTCACATCTAGGAATCGAACCCAGGAGTTAAAAGTCCCATTAGCTCAGTGGTAGAGCATCGCCCCAGTAAGGAGGAGGTCCTGGATTCATTTCCTAGATATGACAGAATCTTTTTTCTGTTTCAAATTTACAATTTGGAGTTGCTAATATTGTCAGTGATTAAATTATTAACCGGTTTTACATTCACTTTCAAACTTTTTTGAGTTTAAGTTTCAACTCTTATGGAAAATATGTTTTATTTGTATATTTAGTCATTTATTTATGCTGGACATGTGTATTTTTTTTTTAATTAGTAGTTAAATGTACTATCGGTTAGTTATTCGCATGGTCCAAAGCGTCGGATCCCTATTCAGGCATTTCGGGCTCAATCCCATGTTAGCAAAGTCCCCCATTATCATTAGACACACAACATTTTACATTGACTATACCTTAAAAAAATGGTTCTCAACCCGTGGTACACGTACCCCTTGGGGTACGCGAAGCAAAAATTGGGAGTACGCAATATCGTGGCATGAATGTAGGTTTTAAACTCAGCTCTACCTATGTGAAATTGAACCAAATTTTGTAAAACTTTGCTCTTCAAAAGCAAGCTTAAGGGTCATATTGACTACATGTTAACAGTGTATGATACAGGATGTAACAAAAAATTGGGCTTTTATTTTAACTACTGATACATGAGAAATTTTTTTTTACAATTTTTTTGAGGTTAAAAAAAATTCATCCCAATACACTTTGAGACTTTGGAGTTGTGTATGGAGAACATGATTTTTTTCGTCGAAATAAAAAGACGTGGAACAAAATTTGTTCAATTTATCACATGTTAAAAATTTCGGAAGTCGTGTTACACTCTGTGTACGAGTATTCTTGTTTTCAGCGAAACCTGGGCAGCTGGTGTTTACGTGAAGACGGGCTGTACGTGTTCCTTCAAAAATATTATTGTAACAGGATTGAAATTGCGATTTAAAATTGTACCGACCAGTTTGTTATTCAGTACAAAAGCACTTAGCAACTAATATTATTTTTCAACACCTGCTGGAAAACAGTAAACAAATTAGTCACCCTTTGCACGTGCAGCGTCAAAAATAATAACATATTTACGTAAAAACTTGAAACAGGTGCGTGAATATTTTGATATAAAAGCTGACTGAAAATAAATATTACTCATTACCAAAAAGATTTCCGAGTTGTTAATTGCAAAATATCTCCCGAACCGAAGTGAAGATTGGGGTCCAGCCGCCTAATTTTACAGTACTGTATAGATCAAATAACAAGAGAGATAGAGGATATGAGGTACAACCAATTTGTAATTAGAGTCAAGGAGTATGCAGGCTCAAAAATGTGGACAACCGCTGCCTTAAAGGGTTAACTAAAAATAAACCCTTTAATATTAATGATGGCGTATTTTTCTTCCATTCATTTTATATCATGTTTTTGCCTTCAGCGTGGAAAAAGGCTATTTTCTTGTTTGATCTTCAATTTTATGTCTAAAAAACAAAGCGGAGCTTTCATAAAACCACATGCAACATTTGGAGGTCACATTATTTTTGTGTACTTAATATAGGGTGTTATTTGCTTTTGTGTCAAAATTTTTTTTCACCAAGAAATAATTTTAATGATGTAAAACTTTTAACGAGCTATTTATCGATCATAAAAACAACTTTTAACGAGCTTAAAATAACTTGTCGTATTGACAGTAGAGATAAACAGGCATATTTTATTTTACTTCATCATTATTTGATCAGGAAGTTGACAAATCTGTTGAAAAGTTTGTAACAAAAATCAAATAATCGTAAGATGTTTTGTTTCATTGAACAAAATGAAACAGAAGAGCTCAAGGGAAAATTTATTATTTCAGTATGAAAAAGTGATTTAACTGTGAATGTATGTAATTATTATTAGTTTAGGTTAGATTCAAGATCAGGTTCAGTTCATCTTATTTGGATTATTTTGCCGTGTTGCTGTTTCTACTTTTTAGCCAACGTTTTGATTAGCGTTACAGGGTGCATCATTAGTGCAGAATGCAAAAGTTCTGTCATGATGATGGACACTGTAAGCGTTGACTAAAGGAGTAAAACGCAACACGACATTTTTGGTGGAGAAAACCTCAAATTATATTAGGTTTCAGGCTGAAATCGTAAATTCGTGACAAAAATTAAAAAGTAATAAATTCTTGACTGCACTAGGTTTATGAAAAAAAAACCTCAGCCGACTAAGTAAATGACAAAAGCGATTTAAAAGAAATTTCCTCAAAAGCTTCCTCCGAATTCTCTAACAACGCACGTGAGGCGTTCCCAGCCAGCAAGTAACATAATAAATACTTAAACATTGACGGGAACGTCCGAATGCAGTATTATATTCATGAATGATTTATTTTCTAGTTGAGAACGGCTCACATGCGTTGGGTGAAATGTCTGGACGAAACTATCGGTTACGAGTCGCTCATAGGAACAATAATAACCAGTAATATATATATTTATATAAACATATACAACATATTATTACATACAACATAGACGACTGTAAACTCAATGATTTAGTAGAATTATCGATGGCTTAGAGATAAAATATTGTAAATCCATAAAAATTGTATACAGAAAAGTGATTTTGAAAATTTGCAAACATTGGGAGATTAGATTTTGTGACGTAAAACTAAGTTTCAGTTCCATATTTACTTTAACCTTTATATTATAGCATCTGTATCTGATGTAAATACAATATTTTGGCATGGACTTTCGTTCAGCATAAAGATAAATATTATTTTTAAGGAGATAGGGATATGGATCATAAAACCATTGCCTGGAGAATTCACAATATATGGATTTTAATATGTTTGTGTCTTTGGAAAGGTGGGTTTTGGAAAAGCAATATTTGAACATATAAAAATATAGGCCAACTATCTGGTACATCTCAGTACTTAGCTCATTTTTGGCTAAAATTGGAGATACACTATTCTAACCCTAAGCCATGAACCCGTTATGAAGATTGATTTTTAGAGTAATAAGATCACATCTGCCCTAAAAATGTACATTGCAAGACTCTCCGAACTTTGGCTAAAGGGGGAAAAACAGCATCTATCATCCAAAAATCGATTATCATAATAATTCTTTTTTTTAAATTCTAATTGAAAGACAACTAATTCAAAATCCTCTTATTTTTTCAGAAAAATGCGGTCCCGTCAGCTCCGCCCTGGGGCAGACCTCTTCGGCGGACCCCGAGCCTCCGCAGCCCCTCGTGACTCGCCGCCCTTCCTCCGTGGGCATGCCCAAGTGGACCCCCGCCCCCTCCAACGCCACCCACCAAGCCAGCAACAACAACAACACCAACCAGAACTACAATAACAACAACAGCAATGGCGGCATCGTGCAGCCCGCCAGGTTTCAGCCGCTCTCGCTGGCCACCTTGGACAGAGATTGCTTCATCATTCCAGTGCATAGTTTGGACAGGTTCTTACCTGCCGGAGTACCAGTAAGTTATATTCCTGCGATAATCATTTCAGCAATAACAATCAGAACTCAGAACTGCGATAAGAACTACAGTGGTGCTATCGTGCAGCCTGTCAGGGGGACGATTCCGGTTGTACTTAAAGACAGTACCTTCCTATCCCGTCACGCCCCTTCCTTCACGACGACAGATTCTGTCGTCGTAAAGGAAGGGGCGTGACGGGATAGGATGGGGCGGGATGTGATTATTTTACTTAGTAATTTTTTATTCAGTGTCACCTCTCATTGGGTGGTACTCGGGGCGAGTACCACCTGTTAGGAACTTTCTTAGTAGGTGGGAAAATAGGAATGGCGTAAAAACTCACTATACTGCTAATGTAGCGGGCTGGGTTGATGTCCACATAAGAATACACATAAAATGTTCCAAACTGTACAGATTGTATGATCACCATAAGTTATTTGAAGTCTTTGCGTATACAGGTAATTTGCACTTCGAAACTACGAACACAATAGAACTTCATAATAATACACTGCTTATTTGTCGAAGGTTGTCACTGCTCTGATTTGCATATGTAGGTAGGAATTTAGGGAAAGGACAATTATATTCCAGACACCACCCGAATGTATTTTTTTTTTGTTTTAGGCAATTCACCCTGGAGAGAGTGCTTTGTGCCGGTAATATTTAAAATGGATAAGAAATTTCGGTTAATCTAATGGGAAAATAATAAAACAAATTAAATATTGGACTCATTTAGATCACTAAAACAAATTAAATATTGAATTCATTCAGGTTAATAAACTTACATAAAGCTGTATGAACACGAGAATTGTTAAGAGATAAAAGGTATGAAATATTAAGGGGGGACTGGTGTGTGATTTTAATAAGCCGGCGGTATATGTTCTTGAAAGATGAATGGTTTTTACAGTTAAAGAAAACGTGGTCGAGGGTTTCCTCTTCCACACCACACTGGCAGAACGGATCATCTAAAACTCTAATTCTAGACAAGTGAGATGCAATTGAACAGTGGCCAATTCTCATTCTCGAGATACATGAAATGAATCGTTTTGAAAGTTTTTTACCGTGAAACCATGGCTTAGCAGGGATATGGTTTTGAATTCCCGCATAGAAAGATCCAGTTCTTATTTTGGAGACTGCCCAATTTTCTTCCCAGGCACGAGTCATATTGGATTTAAGAATCGGAAAGACATCGGATATAGGAATTCTAAAATTTAGTGGAATAGTTCCGGAATCTGAACCAGATTTGGCGAGAAAATCGGCCATCTCATTACCCTCGATACCCAAATGGGCAGGGACCCAGGCCAATATCGTCTCAAACCCAGATTCACTAAGAGAATTGAGAAGATTTTTTATTTTACATATAATATTGTCTTCCGGATAACGTAAAATATTTGACCTAATTTTAGTTAGAGCACTTACCGAATCAGTACATAGTAAGGCTCGATGAATGTTGAGAACCTGAATTTGATTTAGCGCTTGTTTAATTGCAAAACATTCGGCTGTAAATATGGAAGCTTCTTTCGGTAATTTATAAGTGAGATTGATGTTGAATTCTGGACTATATATAGATGCTCCACATCTTTTATTTTCAAATTTGGAACCATCCGTGAAAAGGATGGAAAATCCAGGGAATTTCGAAGCCACTATGCTTTTAAAGCAATCATCCACATTTTGAAATTTATTTGGGGAAGATAAAATATTCTTCCGAAAGACTGATGTTATTGTGTTCGGCATAAAAGTGATTGCCTTAAATGGAATATTGTATATAGGAAGATTGGGAACTTCTTGAAGATATTGGAGGGAAGATGATAGAGAATTATAGAGATGAAAACTTTTAATTAAGAGAGGAAAACATTGTTTTTCTCTCAATCTTTTGTTAGAATTCAAATTAACACTTAACCTATTAAGACTTTGTTTAATAGGATGATGTGATAACGATAAAGCCTTGAAAATATATTTATTGGCAAGGAATTGCCTTCTGAAATATAATGGAGGCTCCACACATTCCACCTGAAGCGCATTAATTGGAGAAGACTTCATAGCTCCAATAATCATTCTGAGGGCTTTTGATTGAATTCTTTCCATTTTCTTATCTAGATATTTAGGGAGTGGGTCAAAAAGAAATGAGCCATAATCCAAGTGGCTCCGAACTAGGGAATTATACATTAATTTAAGAGTGGTAGGATGAGATCCCCACCATACTCTGGAAACTGCTCGCATCATATTAAGTCCCTTTTCACACTTTGTAGAAATTATCTGAATGTGTGGAAGCCAGGAAAGTTTATGGTTCAAAAGAAGACCAAGGAATTTGATTTGAGTAGCGGTTTGTAGAGGCACATTATCAAAAGAAATTGAGAATTGGGGAATTTTTCTTTTGCGCGTGAAAGCCACGATCCTTGTTTTAGATGCCGCCAGATTCATCCCATTTAATGACAACCAGCTTTTAATATATTGTAAAGCCAAATTCATTTCCTTAGCTGCAAGAATAATATTTTTATGTAACAAATATATAAGGATATCATCCGCAAAGTAAAGACGCTTGATAGAAAAAGGAATTACTGAGTCTAGGTCGCTTATATAAATATTAAACAACAGAGGACTAATAACCGAACCCTGGGGCAAACCTCTCCATAGTTTGCGCCTTAAGCATTTAGAGGAAGACTCAATAATAATGGACCTATCTGAGAGCAAATTAATAATAAATTGGACTAATTTCGGGGGGATTTGTTTTTTAATTAGCTTTTCTTTCAAAACATTCAGTAAAACATCATCGTAAGCTGATGAAAGGTCAAGGAATGTGGCCAATGTATAAGAATTTAGGGATTGGGAAACTCGGATATCAGTTGTGAACAAACTTAAATTATCCATTGTAGATTTCTTTTTCCGAAAACCATACTGATTTGGTGAGATAATATCTTGACTTTCAACAAACCACTCTAATCTGTTCTTCATCAACCGCTCCGCTACTTTCATCAAACATGATGAAAGAGCAATAGGCCGATAAGACGAAATTTCAGATGGATTTTTTCCAGGTTTTAAAATGGGAATGATTTTTTGAGTTTTCCAATCATCCGGAATTAGTCCTGTTTCAAACATATTATTAATAAGAGATAAGAAATATTCAACCGCCATATCAGAAAATGATTTAATGAAACTATTAAGTATTCCATCGGGACCCGGAGCAGAGTCAGAAAGGGTTCTTATTACTAGTTTCATCTCATCAATGGAGAAAGGAGCATCTAGCCAGTTAGAGTGAGATGAATATGGCTTAATAGAAGGCATTTCTTCACATCCGGCCACTGATGGGGGGGCTATTTTATCCGCAAATCCTATAAGAATTTCTTCTGATATATGCTTGGTTCTCGGCGGAGAATACGATGATCCGAATTTTTTTAAGCTAGACCAAACTGAAGATTGGGGAGTTTCCGGAGACAGGTTCTCACAGAACTTCCGCCATCCAGCGCGTTTTTTATTTTTCAAAATTCGTTTGGTTTCTGCCTGGGCTTTTTTAACTGATAAAAAATTTTCTAGTGACATACACTTACGAAAAGAGGAAATTGCTTTTTTACGAGAGTTGACGGAGCGAGTGCATTCCTCGTCCCACCACGGAGTAGAGTGTTTTATTTTAATGTTCGCATTGCGTTTCGGGATGGATTTTTCTGCTGCATTTATAACCATAGAGGGAAACGTCTCACATTGCAATCTGATGTCTCCCGGGGACGATTTTTTTTTTAAATTAATAAGGTTATCTAGTTCAGAAGAGAAAGTGCTCCAATTCGCATCATTTATTCTAAATTTGAGATTATTTTTAACTGGTGGAGGATAAGTGTTAGATTGATGTTGGAATCGGATTATAATTGGAAAATGATCACTAGAGAGGGGATCGTTTAGGATGTCCCAAGAGCATTTAGATGCTAACGAATATGAACAAAGAGATAAATCAACAGCACTTTTCCGTTGATGAGGGGGGGTGAATCTGGTTGGAGATCCGTCATTTAAAAAACATAGGTTATGGGTATCAATAAAATCTAAAAGATTGCGGCCAGAACGATTTGTTATTTTGCTACCCCAAGAAGGGGAATGTGCATTAAAATCTCCAAGGATCATAAAAGGGGAACAAATCTGGGTTAAGATTGGTGCCCATTCATTTTCAATAAAAGTGGTAGAGGGAGGAATATATATTGATAATATTGTGATATCAGATAAGACAGCTGCTATTATCTGGATATCGTCGGAGGGAGTATGTATATTAATTTGTTTAAACGGGATAGAATTATGGATTATCAGAGCCGTGCCGCCTTTACCATCCGGTCTGTCGTGTCTGAGACAATAATAACCCGGAATTCTTAAGTGAAAGGAGGGTTTTAACCACGTTTCAGAAATGGCGGCCACTGAAACGTCGTGTTCGTCGAGTAATTGAATTAGGTCAGATTTGTTAGCGAAGAGGCTTCTACTGTTCCACTGAAGAATTTTGTTCAGTTTCGAAGTCATTGGGGAGGCAAGATAATAAAGATTTAATGTAATCGGCAGCGTTGGACGGTACAGTATTGTTGTTTGTAAGGATAGAAATTAAAAGGGTAATTAAAGTTTGTATAAAAGAATTATTATTCAATATTTCGGGGAGAGCAGGAGGGAATGTATTACTATTAATGGCACACCCATTGGGGGTCCGAGATTTGGCATTCCCATTCGGGCTGGTCAAAATATTATTCAATTGTTTTTTATCAAGGTAAGGAGTATATTTTGGGTTGGGTTTGACTGGCTTGAGAATGGTTTCTCTGTGAGAAGATGACGTTGAATTTAAAAAGGTGGTTGATTGGAAAGGAGCTGAGGACGATGTCATCTCTGCGAATGATTTTTTCGCAGGAGAGAATAACTTTGAGGCCTGGAAGTACGAAATGTTGTCGGTAGCCATTTTATGTTTTATGTTCCTCTGTCTTGTCAATTCCGGACAGGCTAGACTGACCGCGGTATGTGCACCCGAACAGTTAATGCAAATGGGATTATTGGAAGATTTTGGACATTGATCAAATGGGTGACCTTCTCCGCAAAAGTAACAACGTGGAGGGGAGCGGCATACGGATTTTGTATGTCCAAACCGGCAGCAATTGAAGCATTGAACAGTTGGAAATTTATAAACTTCGACGGGAAGCGAGGTATAATAAATAAACACACGAGACGGAAGGGATTGTCCCTCAAATGTAACAACAACAGATTGGGAAGGTTTCCAGATCGTGTTCCCATCAGTAGAATCCTTGTAGTTCAGTCGACGTGCTTTTATTACTTTCGGGGTTCCTTGGGAATTATTCAAAGCATCAACAATTTCAGCCTCTGGGATCTCCGTGGGTATTCCTCGAACAAGACCCATTCTCGTAAGGTTAAATGACGGGATGAACGATTTATATTTATGGTTTGAGAGCGAGTCAATTTTTTTTACAAATCCATTTGCGGAAGCGGCAGTATTAAACTCGATAGATAATTTATATCGCCCTTCCGGTTTAATTGAACCGTTAACAATACCAAGGTTATTATTTTTTGAGTCAAATAAGAATTTTCCAAAATCTAAAGGATGAATAAGTTTTCCTTGTTCAGTTCTCTGAACAATTACGATAAAAGGACCGGAAGCGGAAGCAGGATAAAGTAAGTCAGTACTTTTTGTATTATCGCTAGCTAAAGTACTTGTCTGGGTGTTACTATTGGGGTTAAGGTCGTTAGAGGTCGAGGTTTGTTGAATCGGCGGTATAGTTTTAATTTTCGATGGGATGTAAAGGCTATGCGATGGTCGTCGTTTACGAGATGGAAGCGTAATAGAAGCCTGGCTAGTGGTAGATTCCGAATCAGAAAAATCTAATATCGATCCTGGGTCGGGAGGTCTATCTTCGTCTTCCTCCATTGTATAAAAAAAAACTTAACTTTTAAAAATTAAACTGAAAAAATAATACGCAGTCTATTTCATTGACTGTACAAACAAAAACGGATTAGCCGTAAGTAGGAATGTAAACAAATAAGTATACGATAAACAGAATTAAATAAAATGTAACAATAATCTCTTATCTGTATGAGGCACGGGAACGGGCGAACGGCACTAAGCAATAGGTAAGGTACACACAACCACTGTTGACCGCGGCTCGAATCGGACTACCACCCGAATGTAAATAACAATTTTATTTTAATTCCACTACATAGAAAAACAGTAAAAGCTTCAATTTATCCGTAGCATATTTTTTGATGTTAATACTGTAAACCGATTCGTCGTAAAAATGAATCTAAATAGGATCTAAACACGATTTCACGTACAGCTTCATCTTAAGTAGAACCGAAATCGCTTCTCAGAATTCTTACTCGATAGCTAATAACTTGATACCTACATGTAAATATCACTTAAAGCGAGTTCAAAAAGCAACGAAAATACCGGCCCTAATTCATACTTACAATAATAATATTAATATAGATTAATAATTTAACTAGCTTCACGTGATGAAAAAATGAAGACCTTGCGTGAGGGATTATGTAGTTGAAATAAAATTAGTTACAAATTAATGTGAGGCTCGCCGCCATCAAGATTGAAAAAAACGTCATGTCTTCAAATGTCAAAAAATATGCTTTTAAAAAGGTTTCAGAAGCAATTAGTTAATGCATTGTACCCTAAATATCCCTAGAGGGAAAGTGTGCTTTAGCTTAATAAAATTCGTATAGCGTAATAAAACACAGAGAAGTAGGTAAGTACTTATTTAAAAAATAAATAAAAAATGTTTCGTGCGCGGACGCCCATCTCACATAGTGCCAAATTCAGTTTTTTCGTGCAGTTCCTTAATTCTGATTTTTTTTAAATTATTTTTAAATAGGTACAAGACCTCTTATATGAAAATATTATTATATGAATTTTACCGAGGGTTTAAAAACTTCTTTATTTTTTTTTTTTTTTTTTAAAGAATGGCAAACATTCCCCGGTTACGAATAACCCAACAATGTTTGAAAATCTCCTACTACCACCACACTAAGCGGCAAATGTTGCTTGTGTCGTGATGGAGGACTCAGCCACGTTCTACCGCTATTTCAATGGAAGATGCTCCGAGGAGCTAGCTCATTGATCCCTTCGGCACCGGTGCCTAGTCGGGAAACACGCCAAACACGTGCCCAATATATGTACACGGTTGACATTTGTCAGATGAGAACGGGTCGCTTCTTTGCCTCGTTCTGCGTTCAACTGCTCGGCTGTGGAACGATTTGCCGGCATCTGTGTTTCCTTCTTCCTAAACATGGGTCTCTTCAAGACCAATGTTCATTCTTTCCTCTCCTCAAAAAGACCCTCCACACAGCATCTCAGATGACATAGACCCTGAGGGAAATTGTTTTCCTCAGGGCCTCCAGTGTTAAAAATTACGTTAAAAATTTAAAAAAAAAAGCCAGCCGCGGAATCGGACATGCGACACCCGGGTGGGACCCAAACGCAATGCCTACTCAGCCACTCACACACAGAAGGCTCTGAGGAAAACAATTTCTCTTAGGGTTTGTCATCTTTGGGGATGCTGTGTGAAGGGTATTTTTTAGGAAAGGAAGGAAAAAAGTTATATTCATTAGTAAATATGAATTCTGAGGCTTTGAAAACAAGCTCCCAAGACCCAAGCCTTCCATATTTGCACTTCGCGTGAAAGATACTCTCATTGTTGCCCTGATGATGCCACCATTCAGAATCGTGAAACGTAGCTTTGATTATGTTTTATACAAAGATATGAATAGCCAAGTAGTATTTCTTGACCTTCCTCGTACCCTTTTCTTTCCCCTCACTTACTTCATTCAACTTCGCAACATCGCAACAAGCAAAGGGGCAAGCAACATTCAATTAGATTTTCTATTAGCATCTCATCACCGAGATGTCTCTTAGTCTGCACTCCTAGCAACGCATTGAGGATTGCATCATAAATCATTGCAGTCAAAATTAATTGCCTTTGGCGCACATCATGTAGCAGTCACACAAATAGTGACTTGTGTTGGCACAGGAAAAGTCTCTTCTTGCTGTATTATGACACATTGGACGTTACGACGCACAAAAACGTCTGTTACTGACGCAATTAGAGCAAGACATGACTCGGCTCATTTTCTGGGGGAGTAACTTATGTCACTGGGGAGTACTGACCTGATAACTTGTTGCATTGCTAACGTCACTCTCATTAGATAAATTTAGCAAGGTGATCTTTTGAAGTACAAATACATAATATTTTAGAAAAAAAAAAATTTTTGTGGAAGAATATTAGCGACACTTCTAATGTAGAATGTAGATACATGTTTTTGGAATTGATAAATTTACTTGAAAACACTTAGTATTACATCAAAACTCTCTAAAATCAGTGACATTACTAATGTCAATTTGGGAGGAACAGCCGCCCGGGAACCGATTATTGGATAACCAATTCTTGTGCCATAGATCACCCCAAGTGGTTCGCTACGTTAGGTGACGTAGCAGGTGTGTTCATAAGGAGAGGTTTGTCCAGGTGTTGGCGGCGGAAGCGCCTTGCACCGCAGTGGGAGTCCGTCGCTCCTGGACACATTAAACCTCAGATTCCTACCCACTCCTCATATATTTTTCTTTCTCAGAACTTCCTCTCCTTCTTTTCCTTAAAAAGGCGCTCCACGATTTTTTTTCCTCGGGGCCTCCTTAAAGGCCTCCAACCCATTTCCTACCCAAAACTTCCTCTTCTTCCTTTCCATTGAAATCATTGACCCCTCACACAGCATCCCCGTCCGCAGCATCCGCTCAGAACCCATCAGGGATTTTTTTTTCTCAGTGTCTCCTGTGAGGGATGGATTCATACATCCGTCAGTCCTGGATATATTGACCCCCAGATTCCTACCCACCCCTCGTACCTTTTTCCTTCCCAGAATTTCATCTTCTTCCTTTCCATAAAAAGACCCTCCACACAACATCCCCAAAGATGACATAGGCCCTAAGAGATTTTTTCCTAAGGATCTTTTGTTTAAAGCATTAAAGAAAGACAAAACACATTCAATAAAAACGTAATTTTAACATGCCACGAATACCCGTCTATCGGATAAGTTAGTATTGCGCTTTTCCACTTTGTATTATTATTTATAAAGTTTTACGCATTTCGCAAGTGCTTATGTTTTTGTACTTTTTTCCATGTATATTTTATTTAGCATGTGTTGCTACGCCATTTAAAAAAAAATTGTTTCTCTCTGCGTGTCGTTTACCATTCGTCCCGTTCCTCTTCCGCCTCCCCTTTCTCTCCCGTGTCCCCTTCCCCTCTCGCGTTCCCACTCTGCCTCCTCCACCTTCCCTCTCCCCACTCCACTCCCCCCCCCCTTCCCGCGTCCCCCGAACCCCCCTCCCGAGTTCCCCTCCCTGGTTCCCCTCCCCGCCTCCCGCGAACCCCTTACCCGAGTCCCCCTCCCCCCTCTCCCTAACGCATTCCATACATTCAACCCCGGTAAATTCAGTTTTTAAACTAATATTGGAAAAATTGTTGTTTTTACTATCTTCCTCGCAATTTTCCCATATTTTCTCACCATTTAAATCTTCCCCGGACTACGACAAACATTTCAAAACCAAAATCAGCTAAATCGGCCCAGCCGTTCTCGAGTTTTAGCGAGACAAACGAACAGCAATTGATAGATAGAAGATGAAATAAATATGTATTCACCACTTTTTCGAGTTGTCATGTTTTTAAATAGTTTTTACATACGGTTTGTTTCAATTTCGTCGTTAGAAAATAATTTAAATATGGTTTGAAAGCCATCAAGTTTTCAATTAATAACTCGATCGACTCTATCTCAAAGTCATACTACTGTAATTAATTTCGAAAATATTTCAAAAGTTTTTCTTTTTCATTTCAGTTCCCCATTCCACAAATGCCCCCGCAGGACAAATCCACCCCCAACAAGCTTGTGCTGCCCGCCCACTCCCTCAGCGTCCTGGAGGTGGCAGACCCCAAACTCTGCATCCTGGCTCACCTCATGAGCCCTCTCGAGGCGATAGACCCCATCCTGGAGTCCCCATTAGCGAGGCCTCTTCACCGCCAGAGAGCCGCGGCCAGCGAACTGCTCACAGACGTGGCGCAAGCCAACACTGCCGTGGGAGGAATGTTGTTGGCCAACATGGAAAAGAACGCTGAATTCCCCTTCATAGCTTACTATGTAATCAACAGCACCCAGACTGACCCTTTGGTGTTTTATAACAACATGAGGGGAGCTTCATTGAGCAAGTTTGACCCGAGATCCATGAGGTACACCGCAGCGCACACTCTGGACTTGTATAGTGAGGTTGCTACTATTTGTAGGCCACCCTTTCACGATTTGACTGGAGGGGTTAAAAGATCTCACACGCCCACTACTGGATATATCATTAGCGTTTATAAAGTACGTATTTCTAAACATTTAAATTATTGTGTTGTCTTCCCTACCAAATCTTTCACACATTTAGTAATTCTGATAGTATTATTAGGGGGTCATCCATTAATTACGTGAGCTGTTTTTTTTTCAATTTAGACCCTCCCCCCTTGGTAAGATTAAGCGATATTTGGTGGGACTCTCCTACCCCTCACGTGAGACTTACACTACACTTATTAAGGCGCCGTATCGTTTGAGAATGCGCGCTAATATTTAAAACGATAAAAATTGTGAAAATGTTTAATAAAATACGGCTCGTTTAAAATAGAGCTAAAATCTCGTTGGGAACATCTAAAATAGCTTTTAAAGAAACACTGTGAATTTTTTCATACACATAACTTCTAAAATAAATTAAATGAACTTGTTTATAATAATTTTTGGAGCATATTTTGAAATTTTTTTCTATCGAGGGAATTTAATATAATTTTCGTTTCGGCGTGGAACACGTCCAGATATTCAAAAATAACATACCTTTATTTTTTAAGGAGCTTAAAAACTTTAAGGGAGATATGTAAGAAATCGGTAGAAATTCGGGTAGCGGCGGCTTAAATGACTATATTTATCTTTATAAAGATAATAGCCATAAGATTTTTTCAGTCGGCAAAATGGGACACTTCAAAAGAAATGAAACAATTTTTTTTTATTTGGTGAGATCTTACTGGACCCCCCCCCCCCCCCCCCCTCCCTTTTTGAGCTCACGTAATTAATGAATGCCCCCTTCCGCTAATTAATGTCTGTACAGTTTCGAAAGTTGTAAACGGAAGTGGCGCCCTCCGTTATTTTCAAAAAGAACCGTTGAAGCAGCATCCCCAAGATGTGAAAATGTCAAAAAGAAAATTTACAAAACAGTGTGGAAAATTATTGTGCAATCCCACACGAGTTTAAGCTCAGCAGTTGGTTTTAATACCCGCCATCGCTTTTCACTAATTATGTGTTTATCACGCCATCGTGATGTCTTAAAATGTAGATAAATGTAAAACTGGGAACCCTTAGGTACTGTAGTTTGAGTATGAATGCTTGAAGTATGTTTATATTTTTCTTGCCCTTGGGTACGAATTTATGCCCACATTATTGGGCTGAAATAGCTCTCTCCTTTGCTATGAAATCTTACAGTGTTTAGTGCATTACGTTAGTATTTTCATTGTGAATGTGTTTTCCAGGTGTTTGAAGGAGATGACGGAGAGAGATTCGAGAGGAACTGGCTCTACTGGACAGGAGCGAGGATGCTGTACAGGCACTTACCCAGAGCCGCAGGACTGAAACGAATAGCATTACACAAGTAAGATATTCACACATTCTATCTAATGTTAAAGCTCGCTCCAACTTTTAAATTAAATAGAGTTCCTCGCATCAAAATACATTTGAAAAAATACCTACTTCACATTATTCGAAAACAGTCGCGTGTGTCAATATAGTCTGGTGAAATTTGTTATTTTTAAGCATAATACGCGATTTTTTTTAATTTCATGAAAATAAGTTGAAATTCGTAATTGTCGGGAAAATAAAGTGAATTTTCGTATTTTTCACGAGATTTTGTGGTGTTCTTAAAATAACAAAAAAAAATTTTGCCTATGGTTTTGATAAACTTGAAGAGCCAAAACGCTTTTATGAAAAATGGCGCTTACATAATGGCTTTGAAAAAAAACGGCGTTCCGCCATTTTTTGCTGCAAAATACTAATACGTACCTATACTAAATACCATTGCTTTTGCTGATACGATCCACGAAAAATATGGCGAATTTCGCAGAAAAGTAATGTGAGTTTTTCAAACCCCGAGCAGTGTTGCCATGTGCTTGGTTTTTTCCATGTTTTCATGGTTTTTGTCCTTTTTGGTCCTTTTTGTGGCTTTTGGGTCCTTTCTATCTCCATGTTTTTTTTTTCAAAAAACCAGGTCTTACTGGTCAACAAAAATGTATACTTTTAAGCGGTTTACGTTTTTTTAGCAAGGGTCACATGGGGAAATCCTTAAATCAGGAATATAGGTACCTACTCATAGTTCCTTAACTTAAGCACGGGTTCACGGTTACAAATTTAAATTACTCTACCTACCTAATTTAACTTTATCAATAAGTAATATTGATACTTCAATAAAAATAATTTACTGTACATGTCATGTAGGCTAGGTGCCTCCATTAGCTACTGTAATATCTATAAAAAAATTGGACTTGTGTGGAATATTTTTCTTTAATCTCATCAGCCTGAAAAATTTATTTAAAAAAAAGTTATTTATATTCTAATAGGTAACGTACTGCAAATTATACTTAATAACGGTTAAAAAAGATATTTTTTAAGCTAAACATCCCTTACAAAAAAAGAAATTATTTGTTTGTTGTTTTTTTTCAAAAACATTATTATTATTTTTTCTATTAGTCAAAGGAAAATTATTTATATTAATAAATTATTTTTAATAAAGCATTGTAAATTCTTTAATCAGGTATCATTATTTTCTTATTCATATTCTCAATAAAAGCTTACGAAAAACATGGTTTTTTCTTATCCTCCAAAACATGGAAAAACATGGTTTTTTCAACACAGAAACATGGTTTTTCACTTTTGGGACATGGCAACCTTGATTCCGAGTAATGATTAATGTTGATGAATTGGTGTTTCAGGTCAGTAGCTACAAAAGGAGATAGAATGTACCTGCTGGTATGCGAATGCGGAACCCTTCTCTCTGACATGGACGCCGCAGCACTCCTGGTTCCAGCCCTGAGGGCGCGACTTTGTGGCTACACAGGGCTCTACCGACCAATTGAAGCCTTCTAGCGAGGACCAAAACTATTCCACACGGAGGCATCCTTGGACAAATAAATATACAAAACATTACAGCCGTACAATCACTCTAGATTGTGCTGTGATGAATTCTATGTGGACACGGATCAAATGTCTCGTTTGATATAAAGAATCCTTGTTTTAAAGGGATGTTCTTAGTATTACGTTTTCTCTCTTGTGCGACTGTGGCAGCGATAAGATGTTTACTTATCTGATAGCCAGGTTTTACAAGAGTTGGACTGTCTTACTTTCTGGTTTTAAGACAGCGATAGGTTGTCTTCCAATCTAGCGTCGGATATATTTCATTCTAGCGACCAAAATTGGTTTCTGAAAATTGTAAATGGTTCATCTGGTCTACATAGGTACAGACCAATGTTCTGAAAGATCTAAACACTGCCAACCTGTTGAAAAACATGGTACCTAACTACGAGAATATTTAGCAGGCTCTTCCTATAAATAAATAAAACACTCACTACATTACTTGTAAATATAAATTCCATCTAGACAATTTCACAATCTCGTGTCTACGGGTTGATACGTTTTGAGAGATAATTTAGAAAGAGGAGGAATGGGTCAAGCATGGATCTTTGTACTGGGTAATTTACCATGTTTCAAAACAACAATCAACGTAGAGGCCAAAGAATAAAGTAATGTAAGAATCATTAAGATGGCAACCGGACAATACAGAACAGTGACATAACACTTTTGAAAAGTGGTATAGTCACTTTTATTATTACCGTGACGATTTATAATTATGACATAATGCTGAGTGAATTCCAAAAATTCAACAACGTCAAATGTCAAATGTCGATGGTTTTGCTTTTGTTCTTAAACAATGCTGCAGCTTTTTCTTACACACTAAATAACAACAGTTGAAAATGAGAGAAACGATGAACGTATGTCTGCATCCCCCCAAAGGAAACATACAACCATTATCATGCATCTCCCTCGAATGTATAAAGAAATTAAACGAATTTCCATCGCCGTAGCTGAGCCGTAATAAGATATAATATCTTTTTTGTTATTTATTTTTGGGGTGTTATGTCGTGTTTCGCTACCTCCTTCTTTAGCCAACGTTTCGGACAGCGTCACAGTGTCCATCATCAGGGCAGATGAGCCTGATGATGGACACTGTAACGCTGTCCGAAACGTTGGCTAAAGAGGGAGGTAGCGAAACACGGCATAACACCCCAAAAATAAATAACAAAAAACTTTTGGCCGTGAAAACCTAAAAACGTACCAGATATAATATCTGTTTCCTCCAAAGGTAGAAAGTAGTACTTTGGAGGAAACAGTCACCCGTATTTTGTGTGTAAGGAGTTTAGTTAGCGATAAGTATGTTTATTGCCTTTTTTGTAAACGTGGATTCTCACAGTAACAATAAAAACGCTCACTAAAGTTAATGAATAAAAAAAGTAGCATAAAAACCAAACCTATTTTTTTTAATAATTTCAAGTTATTAAAAGCATTGAACAATAAATAATTAGCCTACAAACCTAACTCAATGTAATTACAAAAAAAATGTTACAGCCTTTCATGACCATAATATCGCTTTTCAAAGGTGTTTTGTCGCTATTCTGTTTAGTCATGGAATCCATTACAATAATGTTATTTGAATCAAGTACGCCATACTAATAAGCATAAGAGTTTAAAAAGTTAAGCGATAGTTTCTAGAAACAGTGTTGGAAATTTCTAGTTCAACGTTAACTGCTATAATGTAAATGAAATTTGACATATTGAACTACATATCAGTTTGATTCGACGCAGTAATATCATGATGTTCATATCAAATTGAAATAAATGCAAATGTATTTTGCAAATAGGGACCCGTATCTACAATAAAATATAATATGTAGTTACTTATTATTCTCAAAGATCTAATATCATTTTGTTAAATATTATAAGAAACATAATCATTATAATGTTCAAAGGACCTTTGGTAAAATGTGAAATTCTGTATAAGTACTTTGGAGAAGTAATCGCAATACAATATGGATTCTGAATAAAAAGAAAAATTAACGACAGAACATTTATAATAATTATGTTGTTACCTATATGTAAAACAAATGTCATATTGTAGGTGTGTACAGGGGAGTAGCTATATCATTCATATGGGGGGGGGGGGAGTTCGATCCTAAGGGGGGAGTTTGATCCTGGAGGGGCAAGGGAAAAAATGGAGAGGAGTTGTAAAATCTATCAGAAAGTTTTTTTGTGATCTCTACTTACCATCACTAATTATTTACGTCACATTGATAAAAAGGTGTAATGCAAATAATGTTGTTATATTTTCCAGGAATGTAATCTACGGGTAATATTCTTTTTTTCCTAGTCGCAATACTGAGACTAATGGGGGGGGGTTTGAACTCCCTTATGTACGCCCTTGGGTGTGTATTACAAAGACAATTTACAAGTTGAATATCTGTTACAAACATAAATGTTTACTTGGAGTCCTTAATCAAATTGTTTAATTGTCGAACCAATGGTGATCATTCGACAATAGCTCCCTGGAGGAAATTTATTCCTTCAAAGTAAGCTCCGAGCGGTGTCAAACAGGATAAACTCCCAGAATGGAACAGGATTTGAAGACACTATCTGTGGGACAAGGTTCTTAGAATATATATTCGAGGAACAATGCCTGTGGGATATCTAAAACTCTATTGCTACAAAGTGTTTTGTTTATGACTACATCATTTAAATTCGCTCTCTCGTATCTTGGATCTGAAAAAAAATTATGCATTCACTAGTGACTTTCAAATAGGTACTTAATGTAAATTTTATCATTCGAATCTAGCATGCTAGGTTCTGTATTAGCTCTTTGAATGTACGATCTGTCATTATACTAAACCATTTATTAAATCGGAAATTAGGAACAAAGCAGATATTAGTCATATCAAAAATAATTATCAGGCGTAGGTACTTACCTGTATTATTTATCACGAAGAGTAGAGATTTGTCATTAGTCAAGTGAATAGGTGGCCAAATATAAATTTATATTTAACCAACCAACGAAACATATCCCATTATTAAAAAACCGACATATCTAAACAACGGTAAATTACTTGAATTTTACTAATATTGTCTGCATTTGTTCCTGATCTCTTCAAATAAGCATCTTACTTTTTAAAAGTAGATTTAATGGTGCTATATATTATGTAATTCATCTAAGGTGTAATCTCTTGAATTCAATGTAAATATGCCTTTAAAAAACAGAATAGTGTTTTCCTTCAGAGTAGATATTCTCTTAGCTTTACAATAATTATTATTCTATTTCATTCATTTCTTACTGACCAACGTTATAAAATAATGGGTTGTGACAAAATATGTCTTCATTGATTAGTTTTTAAAATAATGATTCAAACATACCACCACCGAGAGATTGTCCACGGTAAAATTAGGAACTATAGAGATGAGCATCATCGTTACGGCGCTACAATTCAGCCCTTTACAAACGCATTCCATCAAATGTAGTCTAAGGCCATTCACCTCCAGCCCTCAGTCCTTCCCATCCTACTCCAATCCTCTACGATTCAGTCCATCCACCTCTGCCTCAGTCTGCCTCTGGATCACTTTCACTGTAACACCTCGTTCAAGATGCTCCACAAATGTCCTATACAAAAATGTGAAATCCCTCCACTGCACAAAATATATTTTGTCTCGACTCTTTTTCTTTGTATTGATACGATTGTTCTGACGTGGTGAGGCTTGTATTGGCACTACATTACTACATAATGAATGCGACATTTTTGTATTAAAGCCCTATCTCAGAATTCCTCTATTTTCCAGCCACCTGAAATTTTGTCTCTGAAATTCTCTATCCGACCCCGTTCCCCAGGAAACAAAAATGTATTTTGACTTTACAAGATTTTAGCTCCTATACGGCTCTTTTACGCCTCACACTTCACACCTCACACCTCACACTCACACCTCACATCTCAACTCAATTCAGTATTTTAATACCTCGTACAAAGTCATTCTGAAATCGTGTCCTACACAACACTATTCTGCTCAGACACCTGCTTGGTCACAATTTTCAGCATCCTATCAACTGGAATTCTTATATATTTATATCTAGCCCATTACATTTTATGGGATCTACAAATTCGTACAATGGCATCATGCTCCTTATGGTTTTCGAAAGGAGGTCCAATGATTTTTTTGTAAAATTTATCGCTCGAAGACTCTTAATTTGGTATCTTCATTTCGGGTTGCAATATAATGCTGTCATACATTAAAAAAATCTAAATTTGTTAATACGAAACAAACTGTACTTTTACCGTGGACAATTTCTCAGTGGCCGGATAATAGCTTTTAGACTCTTCTTTGGTAAACTAATCATTAATAATCTTAAGGAAGCATTAGTACTCATACAAATGTGCAGTAATTTTAATTACAGTAGGAATCATTTTTGATGGTGTCACAACGATTCCATGACAGTTGATCTCCCGACCGTTCAATTTATTAATCTTGGCCTCACTGGGCGTAAATAATGTTGGTGCTGAGGCCCCCATTTTATAAAACAAAGATTTAATAAGATGAAGTATATCATTTTTATATGAATTGATTGGAACAGTGAAACTATGGCAATATTGGGATATGCTGTGAGGCTGAAGGAAAGTGGGGAGGGGAAGGAGTTGAGGAAGAGGAGGGTGGGGAAATACCTGGCTATTCAGATCTAGTCACCAAACACGACTAAAGCCTTTTCAAGCAGTGTTTCAATTCTGAATGGTGCTCTTACACCAGGGCGATACTGAGTGTATCTTCCACTCTGGAACGTGCCACCAATATACCTTACATATATTATCTTTAATTATTAAAATTAAATTGTGAAAGCACAAATCAATCAAATAAAATTTATCTGCGCACGCCGGGATTTGAACCCTTTTCTAGAGCCTTGTTCCGTCTGCTTCGTTGGTGTGCAGAGATGATATACCGCCAAATAACAAAAGTATAAAACATGTTTTCATTAAAATACATCAAAATAAAACTACTTGTCTAAATACTGTATGTACCAGCGTATAAGTATAAAAAATCGGCACTCTAAATAAATTCGTTTGATATTCATACCAACTTATTATTAACGGTATTTTTGAAGTCGGTGCTAGATTTGATATTGGTAAATAATTTTCAAAAAATTATAATTTTATCATAATTATAATTTTAAGAGGCCAACAGTCGGGGGATCAATTGTCAGGTCACCGTTACATACATGTGTACATACTACATATATATCTTTGGTTATGGACTGCTATTAAAACAAATTCATACAGGTTCATAGCATTGTGTTCACATTACCTTTAGCTCCATACAGAGATTTCCTGGCCTTCATAAACTAATTGTTCTCAGATGTCAAAGAAAATTGCATTATTTATCACCGTCTGTGTGATTTGTTGTCAGTGAATAATAATTTTCCTTTGTATTCAGTTAGTGATGCTTATGTCATCGTAGTAAATATTTCAAAAGAAAATATGCATTAAGTACAGTTTTCAAAAGTATTGTAACAAGTGAAAAGTATATTTAAAAACGTTTCGGAACTAAATTGGATTACCACTTTAAAAGGTTAGTTTAAAAAAATATAAGTAACTTATTCAATTTTTCATAACATATGTACTTAGATGAATATTTGTGGTGTGTTAAAACAAAGACGGTATTCTTCAATTGATAATTTCAATACCCACTTTATCCGATTTTTTACCAAATTGTTCTGAGTATGACATCTTGTTCACAATTTTGTGAGGAACAAGATGAACCTAAATTTGAGTTTCAAAACCTCCCTTGTCACGACCAAAAACCATGTTAAAACTGCGAGTGAGAAACAAAACCCGCTATATCATTCAAGAAGTTACTTTCAAAACCCGCTATATCGGAATTCAACCGGAATGAGCAGTTATTTTGCCAAGATGGCGGGTTTAGAAACTCGCACGTCGGGTCAGTTGAGTTTCAAAAGCCTCTATATCGTGAGTAAATCACGAAGTGATTATCAAAATCTGCCATATCCATTTTGTTTATTGAAATTACTTTAATATTGCTAGACATACATTGAAAAATGAACACTTTTCGAATTTCCAATTCATTATATAAAAAAATTAAAATGCAATTATTTATTTACGCTAGAGATGTGACATTTTTTTGCGATTTTCTCCAAATCAGTGAAAATTGATATGAGTATCAGATATGGAAATTAAACGACAAAAAATTTTTCATTTCCAGTAATACCCAAAAAATGTTTTTTTTAATTTAATTTCCATTAAGCATAATTTTTAATTACATATTCTCATAAGATACATTTTGTGTATATTTTATTGCAATTAATTAATCATTTATGCTTTGAATCCTTTGCAGCTGTCAATAGTATTTTTGTTTTTCTATCCATCGCCATATTTAACTCATTATAGACTGAAGTTGGAGATTGCCGTCTTTGTTTTGACACGCCGCAATGTTTCCCTCCCATCCTGGCTTCCACTATCTACAAAATTTCAATTAAAATGGTAATTGATAAATATGTCAGTGATTGCTGTAATATTTTATGTGACTATCAAATTTGATCTCTCTTTCATATTATTATGATTTACTAACATTATTAAACAAAATTATTGCTGACAGATGTTCTAATTATTGATAGGTTTTCTTATTGTAGACAATAATATTATAAACCTATACGGCTGGGAATTTAAAAATTCACATAGTATACTATTTTAAAATATTGAAACAAATTTGCTTCCGTGCTTCAATTTAATTAGGAAAAACAAATAGGTGGCCTTGCTAATTCAATAGAACATTTTTTTCACATTGCATTCTTTCTGTAATAAAAAATAAGTTAGAAATTCTAGAAATTTGTTTTAACGTTTTCCTACAGTAAGACATTTAATTGATAAGAATCTACCTTTCTACCAGAGTTAAAAAAAAATTAAACATTTATATTTTTTCTTTGAGGTAAAAAAAGCAAACAACTCAACAATATTCCATTTCATTTGCCAACGAAATGTTTCATATTACTCAAAAGCCTGTGTAACCTACATTAATTTTATGAATTGATGAAGCAGTGAAGTTAAGATTTTGAAAAGTAAGACATAATGTATAATAAAAATAAAGCAATAATGTCGCAATGAGTTGCAAAAATCAAAAGAGAATTCTTCATCAAATTTATTTTGTTCATGTTGAAATGCATGATGAAATCATAAAGTGTATCGTCGTAACGTAAAATTAATAAATTATTAAGGAAAAATAATAATTTTAAGTTCTATTCTAGATTAATCTGATTGGGTAAACTGAGTTAATATATAGTCAATTCAAGATTTTTCAAATAAAATAAGTACCTACCTAACTACTCTAGGGCACAAATATTTATTCTGGTAGGTACTTACTTAAAATAACAGTTCCAGGGAAAATTTGTTGTTCACTGTATATTGATTATATAGCTCAATACTCCCTATTTGCCAATTATAAAAATAGTTTTTATTAGAGTTCAATAATTTATTTTGAAGTGAAGTGCACATGTTTGGTTATAATATAATAGTTCAACATTTTTTGTTACTTATGGAATTGGGTTCAAATTTACTCCAAAATATTAATTACTCTGTGTACCTACCCTTTGCAAATATCCTGTATAAGTATATGTATATGAAGGCCTAAACCTATGTATAATGTATACATAGGCCTAAAACTATGCACTTTTAATGTTCAATTCTTGGTCATTTTATCAGTAAGGAATTATTGGCTTCTCTTATCTTTGATAAATAACATATCGCTGAAAAGATTGAAGTGTCATTATAAATAAATTTACTTCAATGTAAGAAACCTATTTCAAAATAAATTATTGCAATATTATTTTTATTCTTCCTCAATTTCTAATACTTACTCATGAAGACTTTTCATACAGTCAAATTTAAGTTGTGATACAAACTTGTCCATTTAATAAAAATAAAATTATTGAATTGTCTTTGTCTCTCTAAAATATGTTTTAAGCTGATTCTCACAATTTTATTATATCCACGCTAAAACGCAATAAAGTTTTGCATGTTTGCAAGATATTTTAATAAAAAAACTGTTTTATTGATTTATTATACCCTAGACATTTTTTTTTAAATGATTGCACATAATAAAAATATATTTGCTCACATTGTTCTTTGATGTCATCTGTAAAAATAACAGTGACAATAATTGAAATGTTTATTTTTAAAAATAAAGCATTAGTACTCATACAAATGTGCAGTATTTTTAATTACAGTAGAAATCATTCGATGGTGTTACGGACATGCGTACATGCATGTATTAATGCCTTGATTATGAATGGTTATTAAAACAAATTCATATAGTTTCATAGCATTGTGTTTACATTATATGGCTTGCTAATTTCTAAACAATTTTTTTTTTTTAATTTGCAGGTATTTTGTAAACTGGCAACACAATCTTAAAGATAAAAAAAAATGGCGGGATTAATTTAAATCTTGTGTTTTCATATAGAGATAAGGTAATCAGATAAGATAATGACTCTAAATACTCCAACAAATGAGAGATAATGCACACCCTAAAATAAATTACTAAACACAACTACTAATTTGGTGATTTGTAGTGAAATGGCTGAAACTCAAGTAGAAAATAGAAATACGGGCAGAGAAACACGCTTAAACATTGATAATGTGGTGGCTTCATATCCAGAACTTGGACCAACACCTCCGGATGGCGGATACGGGTGGATGATTGTGCTGGGAGCCGTAAGTGTCCAGATTTCAGTTCCAAGCATTCTGGCTGCTTATGGAATCATCATCCTCTACCTGAATCTACTGGAGGAATATGAGGAGAATCAAGTGTTTCACATTTGGGATAAGAACATTATCCTTGTGCCAATTATTATGACTGTGTTTTGGTTGCTTTTAGAACCATGGAGTCGAACAATTGTTTTGACATCAAACAGGCCAAGAGTCGTTTCAATATCTGGTGTAATGCTAATGAGTGCAGGAATCATGATGTCCAATTTTTCGGCAGAATCAGAAGAGAATGATGTTACAATCAATGTGTTTTCAGGGATTCTACTTGGTAAGTTATTTAAGCTTGCTTCATTCTTATTATCTGGAATATGACATTTTTGATTTCAGTCTGAATTTTGCGAGTTATGACTTATGACCTTGTGACCAATGACTAATATTTTTAAAAATGAGTAACTTTATAATGAACAACTGCGACAAATGCAAGAATTTTTGTATTACATGTACACAAAGTTAATTTGTTTCATATAATATTTCTAATAAGTGTGTAATAAATATTGTGGGTTGTACATAATATATTTAAGTGATATGAAAGTAAAGAATGTTTAAAACAAACAAACCTGGCTGTTATCAATAATTATTCTGTCTATATTGACAACTTTCTCAAAATTATCTATACCTTTGATTCATGGAGCATTGTACTACAACGGGGATCACCAAACTTTTTTTTAATTCACTAAAGATGAGTCTTTATGTATCACCTTTTTCTTAATATAAGATTGCGTTAAATGTCAGCAATTTCGTCGAGAATTGGTAGCTCTCAGCCGTCAAAGCCAGGGGTACTCTTTAGGTTAACTCATCTCGTTTGTGAGCGACTTCTGCTTCTCTTCATCAACCAAAGAGAAAGTCATCATGATGTTTAGATTTTACTTGCCATCCATAAGTCATCCCACAAACCAAGCAGTCTGGTTTGAGTACAGAGATTGTGATAGTATCGGGTACCACTTTTGTCTTGCATTAATCCGCTAAATACTTTTCTCTCGTACTAAACTTCTGTTAATTAATATTGTTTATCATAAATAATAATGTTTGCAGGTATCGGAGCTTCGTTGACCACCCAGCAGACAGAAATTCTCCTGAAGCATTATTTTAGAAAAAAGATTGACCTAGTACAAAGAATATACAGAACAAGTGTAGTGTTTGGTAATGTGTTGATTCCATTGATAATGGGCATTTTATGTTCGCATTTCGGAGCCAGTTTGACACTAGTTATATACGCAGGTCTAGTTGTACAAATGTGCTTCACGCTATTACTGTTCAGTCGCCCTACGTATGTGGTAAAAGCTTTGAGCAAGAACTACAAAATACTTAAAGAAGTAACTGAAGACGACGATGAGGACATTTATACATCACAAATAGTGGGAACTTTGGATACAAGCGAACAAACAGAAGGAGAAACAAACAACAATAAAGAACAAGAAACAAACGTGGATGAAAATGTAGTTGATGATGACCAAGATGAGAATGTAATCGGGACATTCAACGACGCTAATACAGTGCGAGTGATCGAGACGCATTCCCCTGTGCTCACAAGATACGAATCCGCAAACAACCCGTTTGGGTCAAGCTTTGTAAGCGAATGGGATCGGATTGACAGATTTGTGGAGCCGCAAGATCTGTACAGGGAGACGACGATTGCAGCCGATGCGGCAGGCGATAACGTCTTCACTTACGAAGCTCCTGGGACCACTAGCGCCGGAACAGCGCGAAGAACGGCAAACACAAAGAAGAATTTCATAGTATTGCTGGCAGTTTTGAAAGATAGAAAGCTATACGCTTTCACGCATATTCTGTTGTCTTTGAAGTTTACTACGCTGGTGTTTTTGGTTTTGTTCCCTGCCTATGTTTCGCAGAAGGGACCTAATATGGATATGTTAACCGTTATCGCCGTGGTCACGGTGATGCACATTGGAGCCATGTGCTTCACTATTGTGGCAGCTCTCTTTTCAGGAGTTGCTAGTGAAAAGCTATTTTTGAGGTTGTTCAGCATCATGGCTATGGTAGCGTTGATAAGTAAGTTAAATAATTTATTTAAAAAATTATTATTATTCATCCAAAGTGTAAAACTTGGATTGAATTATCATTGCATGGTACATCAACAAATTTATTTGCACTCAGTGGCGGATTTGCCCTAAGGCCCCATAGGCCCGGGCCTAGGCCGGCCAGGTATTAGGGGCGGCCAATCGTGACAAAAAATTCACCGATGATAACAAGAAATAACTCAGAGTACCTAAATATTCTAAAAGCTCGCGCACATTATGGCGGGCCGCATTGCACTGCATTGCATAACAATAATCTTCCTAAATCACTTTCTACATTTTATGTATAAAATTTAAATATGTATAAAGTAATGTAAATAATGTACGTATGAGTTATTTCATACATATAAGTAATTTAGGAAGAATATTGTTTTACGCGCGAGTCTTAAAAACACTCGCTCGTGCGTTGGCTATATGGACATACGCGAACGTCATTGCTCAAGGGTCTTGCGCTCGTGCTCGGGAGTTTTGTGAACTATCAAGCGTTTCATCAATAATTGATACATTGTCAGAAGAACTCAAAGAAAGGCGGGATGCTTATAAATTACTTAACAATAAATTTAATTTTAATACTAACTTGACGAAACTAAGCATGTCTGAAGTCGAAGAAAATGCCAAAGCATTGCAAATGGTTTATTCTACTGACTTAGAAGATAAATTTTTCAGAAAAATGTCTCCATTTTCATACTGCAGTGTGAAAAGGTCTTCAAACCATTTATCCAAATGTGGATATTGCTCTTAGTATGTGGGTGTGTACTCCCACCAGTAACTGTTCTGGAGAACGATCGTTTTCTTGTTTGCGACGAGTTAAAAATTATTTACGCACAACAATGACTGAGCAAAGGTTAAACAATCTTGCTTTGCTTAACCACCCTACACATACAAACGTACGTGATACGTCCGCTATATTATCGCCCAAACGCAACAAGCCGTATCACGTACGTTCAGGAAAAAAAATAACTATACAAGTACAACAAAACGTATGTGGTACGTTCGTATACATCAAATTGTTCCTGCGTTATCGCGAAACTAAGAGATGTGTCCGGGTATTTTCGTCTCTCCCATACAAGTCAAGCCGCTGCTAGTCAGTGGTACTCTCTATGCAAGCGGCGCGGTTTATATAATCGTTTAAAAACCCGATGTTTTTTTAACTACTTTTTGAATAATAACCCAGAGAAGGCGGTTAATATAAAAGCAGATTTTTTAAGGAAATTGGATTGCGAAGATTTAATTAATGATTTTGCTGCGCTAAGTACAGACGAGTTTTGTGACACATTGTGAAACACTTAAAACCGTTTTAAAAGTTTTTAAATGTGCAATTATCCTTGAAACCTTAGAAAGTATTACAAACTAGCAGCTATTATAGTTATCTAAATTTCTGAATCGATTTCGATAAAAGTTGGCAATAAAGTAAATTCATTATGTAGTCTGTATGATGGGTACTGAGAAAGGGGTGGCTGGTATTTACTACATGGCCCGGGGCCTAGGGCGGCCAAGACTGCAAATCTGCCACTGCTTGCACTTGATAAAAAAAATGATGTGTTGAATTTAAAAAACACTGAATATTTCTCAATAGGTGAAGCAGGAATTGGAGGATGGGGCAACGCCCCTTTCAAATGTCAACCTTCAAAGTGCGGTCTTGATAAATTAAAATTGCAAAATTATACAATTTTTACATCATTTTAAAAAATATGACAACAAACTAATATTTCAACACTTGAAATTATCAACATACAACCAAACATATTGCACAATAATTAAATAACTTTAGAAAATTGAGTAAGCCCGTGGTAAATTATTTTTTAAATAAAAACCTACTTGCATAAAGTACAATGCTAAAAAAAACAATTCTAACAAACAAAATATCATAAATTAATGTAGGTACATAAAATTTCATGCCTTCCCAATACAACAATGAGTGATAATTATTTATCACACTCATAAAAAATAAAAAGAATCCTGCATCACAATATCCTCAATATTTGGCATCAAGGACCAATCACACAAAAAGATCAAATATAAAATTTTAAATCAATTTTTTTCTTTCAGCATTATGCAGGATCGAGTCCCAAAACTGGCGTATATTCTTTGGCATGCTGGCGGTGTTTGCCACCAATGCGATGTATGTAGCGCAGAAACCCTTCTACGACAACATGACAACAAACTTCGATGCTTCGGTCATCTCTATCGCATCGAACTTCATGTGCGCACTTCTCATATTGTTCATAATGCTCCTTCATAACTACGCATATGAAACATGCTTCATAATTGCAGCCAGTTTGCATGTTGTCACAACAGGCATGACGTTTTTGTTGTAGTTTGTATTATGTGTGCATGTATTGCAATCGACCTGTGTTTTAATTATTATTTTTATATTGTAATTGTGTTATTGTTGTAAGACTTATTTTTAATACAAGCTTTTAAGAAATTGAAGTCTATTAATCTAAACCTTCGAAACAATCAAGAGCGATCAAACGAAAAGGTGTCCCAGATAGCGATGAGTAGGTCCAGTCGGAATGGGCTCTTGAACTCGGGTCCTTTGCGGGAAGCGGTTCCTACTCCCACTCCTTTTTCAAATCGACCACTCCTAAAGAACCCTGTCCCGGACTCGATGCTCGAAGCGCGGACTTGGGCCCAGACGCGGAACTCGGAACGCGAACACGAACCCGAAGCCCGAAGCCTCTACCCGAAACCCGAATGCCTTTACCGACCGCCGGCGGCGCCAGCGGCAGCGGTCTGTAGAGTCACTCGGCCCGTGTCAAGTGCCCGTGCCTAGGCAGGACGCGAAACGCGTGGTACTACTGAATGAATGAGTGGCGGGTCCGAGAACTTCGCCAAAAAGTACGTTGCAGAACACGCGGACGGGTGACGGGCCGAGTCCGCGTGCGGGTCCTTGCGCGCTGTCGGGATCTAGAGTATGACCCGGGTCCGAGTTCTTCTGCGGGCTCTATCCGAGGGCGGGTCCGAACTCGTGCGTCCCGGCTCGGTGCGCCGCAACAGCGCCCAGTGCCTACTCAGTCCGCAACCAAGAACTCGAACCCGGGACCCACTCCTAGAACTCGAGTGCTTTTAAAATGAAGCACTCCTCGGAGGCTTCCGGCAAAATGCAGAACTTACTCATCTCTAGTCCCAGATACCTGAATAAAATTAGTATTAGTTTTTTATTTAGTTTCTGTTGCTTAGGTTTTGTCCGAAAATCGTTCCAATAAGCCGGTGTACCAATCAAGCGGAATCGACTTCATATAAAAAATAAAATAAATCACATAAACCTAATGTTTACAGTGGTCACAGGATAGACATGCAAAATTGAGAGACAACGCTTGTATTAAATAATTTATGCATCAAAAATACAATTAAATTTGGATCCTATGACCTAAAAAAATTAGTATTGTATTACATAATATATAAAATGCATTACTGTTACAATAATATCTTTATTAGATAGGTAAGTTAACATTATTATTATATCTGGAATGGCAACACGTTATATAATATATATAAAAACTAAAAACACATATTAATCATGAATTAAAATAGGAAATTAAAACATAATTATACAATATGCAGATGCACCAATTTAAAGAAAACAAATATAATTTAAGTACTTCATTTTATTTAAGCCTAGATTATTTGTTTCTAAATGGACGTGATTTTGTATGATTTCAATAGTACATATATGTTTCTAATGCGTAACTAAAAATTAATTAATTTTATTGATTTTAGCCACAGTGAGAAAAATATTTATAAATATTTTCTGAAAAATATGAATGCCACGGTTTTTCTTACAGAAACTTAAAATTTTTAAGCAATAATTTATACAAATGTGTATAAAAGTTAGCTTGTAATAATTATTATAACAAGGAATGTAAAAATACGTAGATACAATTTATTTAAAATAAAATTAAAATTGCTAGATACGAACATAACTTTTTGACTAATTTCATTATGTAATAATTCTTGAATTAAGCATTTACGTAAACTGTAATACATAAATATTGTTTTAATTATCAGTCACACATTGCCAATATTAATAAATTTACTCAAGCGACAAGTTAAATATAAATAAATCAATAGAAAAGATGAGATTTTATCTCGTAAATACATTCTTAGCTGACATATAAATTTATATGCCGAATAAAAATACATGTTGTGCAATAAAAATTTATTCAAACTTTTCCGCAAAAGAATTAACTAACAAATTTTAATAAATTTACTTTAATATGAAAGTCATGATAAATAATATTATCGGTTTGCATGGAGAAAGCCGGTAAAAAGCCTTTTAAAATACCATATTTCTAATGATTATGTAATATTTACACATTTTATGTTGATGAATTATCACAATTTGTATCATTTTTTTGGTTATTCCCTGAAAAGCAAGATGCGGGAAATTAAGCAACATTGATCCAATTTTATCCGAGAAAGTCCATAATATCACTATTTGGGTTGGTAGTCCCACTGGAAGAAAGCAAAGGTTGTTGAGTCGGTGATTTATTAAGTTGAAAAGAAGGGGTGGAAGACGAACGATGATTATCCAGTGAATTCAGGTTCATGTTGGCTTGGTTCAATAAAGGCTGCTTATTTTGAGATTCATTATTGCCGAAACCCATCATTTGTGGATTCATGACCGATGTGTTTGAATTTTTGTTCCATTGAACTGAGTTTTGTGGGGACCAGTCTGTGATGGAAGGAATGCTCATCATGTCGAGGCTTTGGCTGCTCAGAGATGAGTTTAGGGAAGAGAAGGAGTTGGTTTTCTGCGGAGTGATCATCTGGCTCAAGTTGGACTGCATCAGACTATCCGTGAGGTCCTTGGGCCGGGGTGGGGCGATGGTTTGCTGGAGTCTCGGCTGAAGAGGAGCGGCAGTTTGTTGATTGTTGTATCTCGTCATGCTCTCTTGCTGCTGGGCGATTCTGAAGGATGGAAAAATAAATACATACACAGATCAATAATAGCCAATTTAGTGTAGCCCACTGAAGAGATAGAAAAGTGTTGTGGGGGTCTGGAGTAAGGAAAATTTACCTTACTTCAGGTAAAACATTTTCAAATACGTATTGAAATTCTTTCCTGGACAAAGTTATCAATTCACTGGCAGCCTGGGGTAGTCAAACGATCTTTTTTAAATTAACTACATAAATTTTCTTTGAAATCGGTTTAATTCTGTTAATTAATCTGTTAATTCGAAATCTACAGGACATCCAAAATAAAATTTTGAATCAACAAATTCCCACATAATTCGAAATTTTATGAAAAAAAATTGCAGAAAATTGAGTTCCTCGGCCCTTTAAACTCATAGAAATTGATATATTTCCACGTAAAACGAAATTTCGCGGCTGAAACCCGTCGCGGCAAACCCTCTAAATTCAGGTACCTATTCTAAATAAATTCGTAAAAATACCGCATAATTTCCGCGTATATCAAATTTTCGCGGCTGGCTACCGCCGCGGCCTACTCTTCAAATTTAGATAATCGAAGTAATTTCTTAAAAAATACGATATATTTCCGCATAAATCGAAGTTTCCCAGCAGATTTCCGTCGAAGTCAGCTATTCTAATTCAGATATTCGAAGTACATTTGTAAAGACACTGATAATTTCCGTGTAAATTGAAATTTCGCAGCCGATTTCCGCCGCAGCCAGCCCTTTAAATTTATATAATCGAAGTAAATTCATAAAAATATGATATTCCACTATAAATCGATTCAGATTTAGGTACAAAATAATAATACGAATAAGGACAATGTTAACTGCAATGTAAATCCACATTTTACGGCGTTTTACCACCACCGATATCGGTCAGATTCACATTTACGATTTTTTTTTTCAAAAATTAAAGTTTTTCGAATTACACAAACATATTTTGCTGGCAAAGATAAACAAAGAAACAAAAATAAAAAAATTTCAAATTAAAAAATAATTTTGTATGAAAAAAATTTTCTTGGGACTTTTTTTTGGCAAAAATTTCGAATTATGCGTTTTTCCGAATTTTCGGGGTTCGAATTAACGGAGTTCTACTGTATTAGATCTTATTATCCCTTTCAGATTAAAATTAAAGACTTTAATTTGTTATTTGGATACTAAAGACAGGTTATTTTACAGAATTTGAGTAATTCATCAAATTTCAAAGCTCATATTCAAATTCTGTTACTCTCCAAATACTGTGAAACAACCGACCAATGATGAAATAATAACAGAACTTTTGCAGAACTTGAATTGTTTAAGTTCTGTGAAAAAAATATGTCCAATGTCCTAAAATACAAAGTTGATGAAAAGTATAATTTAAAATATTATAATGCCTACCTTTGTTTATCTTGGATAGACAAGCTTTGTGCACCGTTGGAAAGGTTTGCGAACGAGTTATTCTGAGGTTTATCTGGAGTTTGCTTGTTCTGGGGCTTGTTGGATGAGTCCATCGTCAGTCCACTAAACATGTCGTCCATCTGTGATCCGGGAGGTGCTACAAGGGGGCCTGCAGATGCAGCCAAGTTGGCTTCAAATGCCCTGAAAATGACAAATAAATTATTCAGCAGTTATAATATTTAACTTATCAACCTAACCCAGGGGTCGGCAGTTTTTCAAGTGAGAAGAGCCAATTTGTCAAAGAAAGAGGATAACAAATATATCAGAGAAGGGGGAGGGGTGAGGGGGTTGTAATCGTACTGTGGTAAAAATGTGGTGGAACGATAATTACAATTAGCTTTGTGTTATCTACATTCTTACTTCTCATCTCACTTCTGCTCGTTTAAATGTTTCTATAAACAGACTCGCGCTTAGATTCCTTATTAAATTAAAACCAGTTTTGTGTTTGAAATGCAACAAAAAAATTGTTTGGCGGCTCCATCCATAAGGCTGCTTGACTAGAGGTAAAATTGCAAGTCTGAAGTCTTGTCTAAAGAGCCGAAGAGCCGCAGACGCCTACGAAAAGAGCCGCAAATTCCGACCCCCGACCTAACCTAACAGATGAAGCGCAGTGGGAATCGGTCAAATGTGGCAAGTCACAAAGAGAAGGAGGCTGTTTATTTAAAAATACTCTCCAAACAGCATCCCCAAGGATAACATAGGCCCTGAGGTTTTTCTTTTTCCTCAGGGCCTCCTGTTTGGAGCCAATGTAAAAAAAATACACAAAGTGGATAGAAATTAAAACATTCACTGACAACGCTAAAAAATAAATCTACCCATGAACTGATAGTTCTTTCTAGCATGTTTTCCCTCAATTACAAAATACAGTGTAAACTCTATATAACGGCACTCAAGGGGCTATGTGTATTTTGACGTTATAGAGAGTTGTCGTTAAATGGAGAGAAGAAAAATCTGTATTAGAAAAAGAAAAAGTTTATTTCAGACTAGTGTTAGTAATTACATACATAAAAAAACAATTTTTATTTGAACGCTATTGCGTATAGTCTGTTATTTTCGTCTGACGTTTTTTGCTGCACCAGTAATTTTGTTGTATTTTTTTACTTATTTTATTCATATCGTGCGATATTGAGGCATCTTGGTGATAAAGAAAGTAGTTTTCCAATAATTTTGCTGCTTCCAGAGCTTCTTTAATGCTCGGCGGAGGCTCAGGCTCATCCGTCTCATCTTCTTCATCTCCTTGTTCTTGATCCTCAGTTTTTCTCACCGAATCTAAAATTTCTTTGTCTGTGAGCGAAGCCGTTGTAAGCAAACAGTCGTCTACTTCGATGTAGGTTTGAAGATTTTCTGTAAATTTTCCTGCCATGTTGAACTGTTGAATCCACTCAGTTAATGGAAGGTCGTCATCGTTATCAAACTCCGGTTCCGTGTCCACCTCATCACTCTTAGAATTTGTAAAAAGTCCAGCATGTCGAAAAGAGCGCTGTATAGTTGTGGGTGTCACTTCTTCCCAGGCTTTAGATAAAAAAAAATACTGCATGCAGCATATTAATAGAAGTTTTACCCTCAGATTCGACTAGCTCCATCAATAATTTATTTCTGTAGTGACCCTTGAGGGTTTGATCCATAGACTGCAACACACTAGTCGTATTTGGAGGAAGAAATGCCAACTCTATGTTTTGAAAGTTTGATATAAGAGGGTGGGCAGGGCAGTTGTCAACAAGAAGTAAAAAATTTCGTCCCTTTAATTCTGCATCCCACTTTCGCACTTCTTCTTCAAAAAGTTGACTGATCATCCAAGCTGATTTATTAGCTTTATACGTCACTGGCAATTTTTTATTGTTCTTAAAACACCGCGGATTTTTCGATTTGCCTATTACCATCAGCTTTTTTTTCTGTGCCATCCATATTAGCAGCCACAAGTACTGTAATACGCTCCTTGGAGAGCTTTCCTCCAATACACTTTTCCCTTTTAAATTTCAGAGTTTCATCTGGGGTCAACTTAAAGAAAATTCCTGCTTCATCAGCATTAAAAATTTCACTTGAGGCATATTTTTCTGTCAATTTTGACCACACTCTGTTAATCCAGTCGTAAGTAACATTTGTATCAACACTTCGTGCTTCTCCACTAATTTTACCATAGTTGATATGGTGACGTTGCTTGAATTTTCCGAGCCATCCCTCTGATGCTTTGAAAGAAAGTAAACCAAGTTCTTCGGCAAACTTCTACGCCTTAGCTTTCACGATCGGCCCCGAGATAGGCATATTATTCTGGCGCTGTCGGTGAAACCATGATAGCACAGCTTGATCCAAATCTTCGTTTTTAGGTTTCTTTAATTTTTTGGAAGATTTTCCATCCTTCTTTGCTAGTAGAATTTTTTCTTTATTTTTCCACATTGTGGACATGGTAGAGCGACTAAATCCAAAGCGTCTGCCAACATCACTTATCTTCTCTCCCGCCTCTATTGCGCGTATCAGTAAAACTTTTTCGTCAATACACAGTGATTTTCTTTTACTTGCCATGTTTATACAGTTTGAAAGTTTGTGGGCAACTAAGAATATGATAACGTATAGATAATCCATGACACCTAATAACAACAGTCTACACGTGCAAGCAATCCCAATTTGTAAACAAAAGAACGGATTTCTTAGAAAACAACGGTCTACAGGTAAAGCAATCCCAATTTGTAAACAAAAGAACGGATTTCTTAAAAAGTTCGGTATGTATGATGCCGACAGTTTATGACGGTCAGTTTATTACGGGCAGTACCGACAGTTTATTGCGGGCTAGGATAATGAAGCGACAAAAGAACGTACACATCTGCGCAGATTTGACTAATTTTGGCAACTAAAAAAGAACTTTTTATTATTTAATTCTTGTCGTTATTGAGAGTGGGTGTAATGCTAAATGGAGTGTATCATTGTATGGAAGACAAGCTAAATCAACCAAAGCCGAGTGATTTCGACGCTTTAGAGAGATTGTTGTTAAATCGAGTGACGTTACATGGAGTTTACACTGTATATATAAACTTATATCGTGATTTATTTATTTATGCCGTGTTGTCCTTCCTCTTTCTTTAGCCGCTTTCTTAAGGTTCGCTACGTTTGGTGACTTAGCCGAGGTGCCCGGGTTCATGGGGTGAGGTTTGTCCAGGTCTTGGCAGCGGATGCGTCAGCCCACCAGCAGGATGGCGAATCGGATAGAGAGACTGGTTGAGGGAGGCCTTTGACCTTTCCAGCCGGACTCTCTCTATCCACTGCCTAGGACTGCAGTTGGAGCTATGGATTCATACATCCGTCACTTCTGGACACACATCCCCAGATTCCTACCCACTCATACCTTTTTCCTTCTCAGAACTTCCTATCCTTCCCTTCCTTAAAAATACCCTCCACACAGCATCCTCAAGATGACATAGGAACTGAGGGAAATTGTTTTCCTCTGGGCCTCTTGTGTGGAGTTATGTAAAAAAAAAAAAAGCCAACATTTCGGACAGCGTTACAGTATCATCATCAGGGTAGATGTGTAGTAGATTGTGATGAAGTGTGTGTTAATGTATGAAAAAGAGATACCATGTTGTATGTGTCAATCCTCTTAGGGCTCGTATTTCAGAACTTACGTCAGTATTACGCAGGAAACGTTGACTAAAGAAGGAGGAATCGCAAAATGGCACAATACCCCAAAAATAAACCAAAAAATTTTTGGTCGTGAAAATTTTAAATCATATCTATTCTTATAAACCTTAGTTCAAACAAATTGTAGTAAGTGAAGAAATTTAAAAAAAGTAGATATACACCAACTTTTCACAAAACATGAAGGCGGCTGTGAAAGTCAAAAGTAAATTAGTAAACAATGTTTCGAACAAAGAAAAAAATCTACCTACAATTGGTTAACAAATAAAATTTTTTGTCAATATTTACTTTAAGAAACTGATACCATCTTTTAAACCTTAGATCAATATTATTGAAAAGCTTACTTGGATTCATTTTGAATAGAATTCAGCTGCTCCAGTTTAGATCGGTGTTCTCCCTCCACCTGCCTGAGCATGTCCTTGACTAGGCCAATCAGGGAGTTGAACTGGTTGAGGGTCAGCCCGTTCTCTATGCAAAGAGGCATGAGGAAAGGCAGCACTTTGGTGGCCATCACTTCCTTGGTTATGCCCAGCTTTTTGTGACTCATTGCCAACTTGTATACCCCTGGAGAATCAAATAAAGTAAACGTAAATGAAATGGTGCAATAAGAACAGGGCGCAGAACACGGGTTGTTAACCCCTTAGGTCTATTGGACACTGACTCCCCATAATAATAAGATGGCAAAAGTTTATATAAAATACAAGCTGACCCGGTCACGCATTGCTGTGACGTGAAATCGAAACAAAACGCCATCTACTGGATGGTTACCCAACCTAGATAACCAAGTGTTGTGGCGATAAATTAACTCACACCGCCATCTGTTAGAAACTTACAAATATTTACATAGCATTGTCCTAAAACAAACATTTAATGAACATTTAATTCGCAATAATAAATATTGAGGTCAATAATCGAGATAAAAACTATCCTATTTTTTAAATTGGGCCAAATTACACAAAGTAAGCCAAATTTCATCAAAATCGGTTAAGTAGTTTCGGAGTTTATCTCGAACAAAAATCGTACTGCGAGATTTTTATATATATAAAGATTATACAAATCAAAACAACTGGTCAAATTTTTAATTGATATGAATACTGTCAAAAAGCGAGCAACGACATTGACAGATAGCGACATCTAACATTTCAATTTGAAGTTCTATCAATTCTACCTACAATCGATCAAAAACCCAGCTGACCCATCTTCTGTCTCCATTCGCGCCATACAATAAAAGAAATGACACTATGTTACATGGCCTAATATTATGCAGGCGAAATTTCACAAGGAGGCTTGGGTCATGTCTGAAACAGACTGACACGAGACATTACGATGAATATAATTATGTGTTTGAAAGAGATACATAGTTATGAACAAGTCAGGTATTTACGCAAAGCATTAATGTCGCGTGAAATAAACATTGTTTTGATTTTCGACAGTTCGAAATATTCTTTTGCTGTTGTCTGTAATAAGTGACTACATTTTTTCTAAATTAGTTGATGCCATAGTAAAATAAAAAGATAATTTCAACAAACATTATGTCACCCCACTTCTCGGGGATTATAGAAAACGGCTTGATTTAAAACATTTTTGTTGGTGTTTTTGGTGTTGGCTTTTATTTATATTGTACGTAAAAATTAGCAGATTCAATACATACAATATATTGCACATTTTTCTTTTGGTAGACAAATTAAGTTTGTAGTGACTTCCAATTAAATATTATAAGGTAACTTAGGTAGCAGGTAATTTATTACTACTCATATGAAGTTATATGTAGTCACAAATTATAAATATTTTTTAATGACCTTCCGCTTCTGATGCCTATAGACGGCTCTGTTATAAAAAGAACATTGAGAATTTGTTTGTGAAATTAGGTATTAATGTGATGCATTGCACTATTTTAGGGGACTACCATGAGATCTGACTGAAAGTTACTGAAAAACATTTTGTTTTGAATATCGAAATAAAAGTCACTGAACCACGGTACCGGGAATTATTTAGTATAATTGTTATCTTTTGCTATCTATTTAGTGATTTTAAGCATTAAATAATGATTGATGACACACAAAGAATTTGCAGTAAAACTTGTATGAATCATCATTAAGACCTTTGTTGTGCCGTCGAACAGGAGAGTAGACATGAAGTGATAAAGACACATTACCTAATATTCCCATCAACACTGCCGGCTCCCTCGAAGGAATTGTTGGCAGAAGAGGCAGGACATCATCCAAGACCAGCCACTTATCCAAGTGTTCTAGTAATTTCCCAATGCACAGCAAGCAGTTTACCCTCACAGATAAGTATTTTGTCGTCACGCACAACTTCTTTATTTTCGGGAGGAGTGAGTTCTTCATGGCCGGAAAATCAATCAAAGACGCAAAGGTGGGGATCACAAACAAACAGAGTTCTTGGATCTGCTGGGCGTCGGATTCCAAAGCTCGGTACAACATCGGAAGAACATCAGATTTAATTTCGCTGGGCGGCGTGTATTTCAATAGCAACTCCATTCTTTGCATAAAGATCAGTAAAATTTGTATCGGCTCTTGGATTTGCATGACGGGTTTCAACCCGGGGAGAATGTGTTTGACAAATTCTTCCTTTGTGGAATTCTCAGCTATTATGAGCACATTTGGAAGGACGAAAGGCACCATGGGAATATTCACAAATTCTTTGGTCAGGCAAGGTAGAACTCGGTAAATCGCAACTCTGTGCGGTAACTTCTGGAGTACTTGTGGCAAACCCTTGAAAAACTGAGACTTCTGCAGATCGTCCCATTGGAATAATGAATCTAGGTAATTTAGTGTTTTGACACCGACATCGTCGAAGAATGGAATCTGGAAAAATGAAGGTTTAAGATTAGAGAACAATCTTCTGTTACAAATAGGTTAAAACAACATTAATACTACTATATATAAGAATATCTTAATAGGAAACAAAACTGACAAGGATCGATAAGATACAAATAAGTTGATGACTTGTGTACCGTAATGGTTGTGTATGCATTTGCATTGAATTTGGAACAGCTTTGATTCTCTGTGTTTCTTTTCTGTGCATATTTGGGCACAGCCAGTCTGGGTGTTGGTTGATTGAAGTTGAAGGACCTTACAAATATGGCTTTAGAACTGCCAGAACACAAGTAATCATACCTTTATAAATTGGTGGGGGTCAGGTCTGAGAGCCGGAGTGCTGTTCAACATCAATTTGACATAATCCCTGAGATCCTGATGTATACTATTGTATTTGCTATTCGGTATATGCTTCAAAGTGCTGGCAAACTTTTTGCATCGGGTGTAATTATCCTGGTGACTGGCAAGAGGCAGGTGACCCGAAGAATGGATTGCATATATCACCATTCCTAGGGAGAATATATCGCTGGCGGGAGAATGGCTGGCTGATACAACACACTCGGGAGCTATATAGTCTAGATTGGGTTGAGTAAAGGCATGCATCGCTGGACAATACTCCGCAAAAGGCCAGCTAGGCGTCATAGTATTTTGACCAGCATTCAATACGCAGAAATCAAAACCAAATATCTTCCACGCCCCTTGTTGATTGATTATTATTGATTCTGGGCAAATATTCTTATGAATGAGTTTGACATCGCTGTGAAGGAAGGCGAGCCCTTCCATGATTTGTAACAATCCATATTTAATTTCAATTTCTAACATTTTTTGTTCTTTGTCTGCGGGTAAAGGCGGGGGCATGTTGTCAGTCCTCCCGAGCATATTGGCGAGACTACCAAACACTGGTTCAGTTGCAAACGCTAAGCTTTCTCGGCTTTCTTCTAAGGGATGCTGAAGGGTGAGGAGTTGAGGATGTCTTAGTTTAGTCAGCTGGGTGATACCCCTCTTTAGTGTCTCCAGCATGACATCCCGGTCTCCTTTATTCCATCTGTCTAAGCTTCGCTTTTCAAATACAAATATAGACACACCTTGCTTAGTCGACTTTTTAAAACCTTTATAAATTTTCCATTGTAGACCTTAAAAGAAAATTTTAATTAGTCACAGTAATAAAACATCAATAAAATATTGCAAAAACGATCAACAAAATAACATTTCTTGATATGTATTTCGTCGCCTCAGTTCTTAATTGTCCAAACGACCATTAGAAAATTTTACAGGAGAAGGTTTTCTTTCATTATTTCAATGAAACATTATGATAGGTGTTTAAGATAAAGCTATTTTCGTAAAGGTAAAGGTCTCATTAGTTTTTAAAAAATTAGTTAAGTGATTGACTATCATTTATTATACTTTAATTTTCATTTTAAAGTGGAGATTGAACAAAAACTAAAATGGTCGTTTGGACAATTAAGAACTAAGGCGACGATTTGGTGTTGGTAAAACGTATAATTTTGAAGTACAAGTTTAGAAATTTATTAAAAACCTTAACACACAAAAAACAAAGATTATATTCAAGGTTATACAAGGATTTTAACAATGAAAACTTTGGTTTATAAAAACAGCTGTTTTAAAAAAGTACATGTTTTCTGATGTAACTAACGATTTATTTACATTTTACGTTTGTACAAAATGTTCGCTGAATCAATTTTGATGTTATTTTATTTTAATTTGATCAATGAATAAATTGTTATCAATTTACCTGGACCAGCACTAGCTATTTGATAAGAGGCCTCAAATTCACGAGTCACAGGGTTACCCGGTAAAACAGCGGACAACTGCGAAACGGTGCTCGATACCGAAGAATAGAGTTTGTTTATAACGTCCATTTTTAACGCAAACAAACCAAGCAAACCACTAGAAATTTAGAAATACAAAGATTAAAACCAAATTATTGGTATGAGACACCACAACGAAGTTGAATTTTGTCTTGAATGTTACCACTCTAGCAAAAACGACGTTGTTTTGTTTACTTGTTCTAAATTTAATTTTTCTTTTGTTTCCAGTAATTTTTTTTATACAAGTACCCCTTTCTGGGTCGGACAAAGTGAAATATTCGCTTAGTAGGTTTATTTTTAAATGAGTAGCAATGTTTCTCTAGTTCGAAGCAGCGGTTCATTTTTTTTATAGCAAGTTAATATACTTTTGGATCAAACCAGGATTATATATTATTAAAAATATCAAACCAGGATTATGAAACATTTACTTTTAAAAACAACGTCCGATAAATCTATTGCATGGACAATTTAAAACTTATCTTAATTAACTGCCGACTGCCATCTTTTAGTGATTTACTCCTTTTGTAATAATTACGCAAGTTATAAATGTTTCAGTTTTTTTTTTAATTTTTTATATTAACTCCTCACAGGAGGCCCTGACAAAAATAATTTCCCTCGGTGCTTCATTTGCATGGTGCGGTGGTCATTTTGTGAGATAATATGTGGGGGTTCTTTTTAAGGAATGGAAGGAGAGGAAGTTCTAAGAAGGAAAAGGGTGTGAGTGGTGGGTAAAAATAGGACTGACCCTGTTCAGACGCAATTGGAGTAGATCTGTCCCGGCGTCGACTTGTAATGTCAAGGCGTCAAGGAGCCAAATCACTGATAACACCTGACACGCAACACAGTCAGGTGCCGTTTGGCTCAGGCCTGGCCCTGTGTATAAACATGAGAGTCAGTCTGGTGACGGACGTATGAATCCATCCTTGCAACAGTGGTGACGGCTCAAGAGGTTAAGAAAGGGCCTCTCTTTAACATTTTCCCTCGATCTGCACGCCACGAAGTAGGTGGGCAGACGCATTCGCCACCAAGAACTAGATAAACGTCACCCTATGAACCCGGACACCCCTGTTAATCCACCAAACGTAACGAAACACTTGGGATGTGACCTATGGCATTGTCGGTTATTTAATAAATGGTTCCGGGGTGGCAGGTACCCATACCCGCTTCCCAAAGTTCTTACCCGTCACGATGAATAGCCATAATAACTCAACGGCCGTCTCCACCAATGGGAAGCCAGAAACAGTTATTTGACATATTTCAAAACTATGGCCACACGAATTCAATCTAGCGTGTACGTTAAAAAAGTGAAAGCTCGTGTTTGAAATAAATATTTAGAAATCTCACAATTGCTCAATGTTAGACGATTCATGATGACAAAGAATAAGCAATTTAATATTTATATGGTTCTAGATCCGTCGCTAGTTAATTTGTTATTTTAAATGTTGTCGTTTCGGTTTGTAGTTGTATTGAAATGCGGTCTGTTGATCTGTTTTGATTAAAAATACACTGGAAACCTTAAAAATGGATGATGATATCGCAGAGCGGTTACGGGAAGAAAATCCTGAACAATTCTTAATTCTGGTTCGGATGCATTTGTCATTCATCATTGATATGAATACAGATGAGTGAGTATTATTTTCTTGCATTTGCAATCTTTATCTAAAGCAATTAGTTTAAACCACAATATCCCAATTCAATTACTTGAACACTAATAAATTAAAACGATTAGTTTATTTAAGCTTTTTATTTAATGAACTTAAGGCAATCTGGTATTAAATACAAAGATTATTTGTATTAAATAATGACATAATAAATATGGAAATGTGAAGTAATTTATATTTTCACTGAAATGAATTTAATGTGATTCTCTTGTTTAGAAATGATAGCCCAACTGATAAACCGAAGTCTTTCAAATGGGGTTTCTCAAAGAAATTTAAAAGTGGAGACAATGGCTCTAAAGGGATGGCTGGACCGATAAAGGCAGTGGAGACCATTTCTCTTACTGAAGAAAACATCAAACAGATCTACCAACTCATAGACATTATCAGTGAAGATGCAAGTGCGTTCCTACATTTTGTTTATTATATATTTAATAGCTGTCCCAAGGAGATGTGAAAGAGGATGCTTGGAAGTACCTGGCTCTGATCTGGTCAAGAACATCATTTCGATTCCAAATGGTGTTCTTTCACCAGAGCTATGCTGAGAGTATCAACCATTTTAGAATCCGCCGCAAATGTGCTATGTATTATTTTTATAAAATTTTCATAATGCGTGGTTTTGAACCTGGAAGCTCTGGATCTAGAGCCAAGGATCTTAATCGCTGAAAAACGGAGGTCATCGTACTGCAATTCATATTTAGTTAGATTAACCACCTGATTAAATCATTTTTATTTTTTTAATTTTATTGATAAACAGAAACAAACAGTACATTAGTTACAATGGCGAAAACAATTTACAATTATTAAGTACATTTCATGATGGGTACCTATGACATGTTTCTTTGTAGTGTCTATGTATATTAAGTAAATTACCGGGTGATGTGCGTAGTGGGTAGGTGTGTGTATGTGTGAGTATGTATGTATGTGTGAGTATGCATGTATGTGTGAGTATGTATGTATGTGTGAGTATGTATGTATGTGTGAGTATGTATGTATGTGTGAGTATGTATGTATGTGTGAGTATGTATGTATGTATGTATGTATGCGCATTGAACAATTTATATCATTGACATGATGCTCTTTTTAAATTTGGGCAGTGAATTGAAGTAAATGTCGATGTTAGAATTTAGACAGATAGTATTAAACGTATGAAGAGCACGATTGATTGGCGAATTAGCTGCTGCATTTGTCTTGTAACTGAGCGTGTGAAATAGTTCTGTATGGCGTGTACGTCTTACTGGTATATTAAAATTAACTAGGGAAAGAAGTTCAGTACAGTCAATGTTATTATTTAAAATTTTGTGTATGAATGTCAAATCAGCTATTGCTCGCCTTTGTTGCAAAGTTTGAAATGTGCAGTCGAAGTTATTGTTGAATTTGAGGGTTAGATATTTTATAAATTTGTTTTGAATTTGTTCTATGCTATCTATGTATACTTTGTACTGCGGGTTCCAAATTGGCGAGGCAAATTCCAGTGTACATCTGACTAATGCAAAATATAGCAATACTATTGTACGCGGGTTACTGAACACTTTACTTATTCGAAGAACAAAACCAAGCATTTTATATGACCTGTTAACGATCGAGTCGATGTGCTTATTAAATATAAGTTTGCTGTCAAGGTAAACGCCAAGATCTTTACATTCCGCTTTAGAGATGACAGGTTCATTATTGAGTGAATAAGAATATTTAAATATATGTTTATTTCTGGTGAATGTCATAGTGTGACATTTGGAAACATTGATATCTAAACAGTTAACTTTGCAATACTTGCAAAGCCTATCTAGATCACTTTGTAACGCTTCACAGTCAGAGAGAGATTGCACAACTTTGTATATTTTCATGTCGTCCGCGTAAAGTACATATTTGGAATTTTGAAAACATGATCCAATGTCTCTATTTTTGAAACTGATAATTCATGGTGGAATTCCATTATAATATATTATAATAAAAACAAATATAAAACTTTTTTCCACTTTAAGTTTAATGACCGTAACCGGTTTCAGCTCGCTAGAGCCATCTTCAGACTGGTACAAAATATTCTTAATCTACGGTTTATATACACAACATATGAAGGAGGGGAAGCGGGGTGGTCTTAAGGGTTTTAATCAATTATACTAATTACATTTGTTACTAAGTAGTTTTAGACTGTTGAATTTCTAAATATTTTGGTTATTCCAGTGGGCTTATTACCTTGGGTTTGTAGCTCACTTCAATATTGTTTAGGAAAAACCTTACATGTGGTATGAATTATTAATGACCTAATTTTATTGTCAAATCGTTATTATATTTATGATGCATGGGATATTTTAATAGCTTTTTGAAGGGATACATGTTTACATTGGAGTAGGAATGGTCATTTTATTAGCTAAATACATATTTAAATTTCGAAAATTTCCACTTCCCCTCATATGTTGTGTATATAAACCGTAGATTAAGAATATTTTGTACCAGTCTGAAGATGGATCTAGCGAGCTGAAACCGGTTACGGTCATTAAACTTAAAGTGGAAAAAAGTTTTATATTTGTTTTTATTATAATATATTTGATCCAATGTCGTTTATATAGATGTTAAACAAGAGCGGACCTAGGTGGGAACCTTGCGGGACTCCAGATATTACCGCTATAAATTTTGAAAAGACACCGTTGATTAATATTACCTGATTGCGATTACTAATATAGGACTTAATCCATCTAAACAGGTCGCCATGTATACCGAGTAGGATGAGTTTTTTTAAAAGAATTGAGTGAATTACGCGGTCAAAGGCTTTCGAAAAGTCTGTATACATAGTATCAACCTGCTCCTTATCATCCATCTTGCTATGCAAGAAGTTAATGAAAAGGGCGAGGTTGGATGTTGTAGACCTACCTTTCATAAATCCGTGCTGATTCGGCATAATGATTGTCGAAATATTCGAGTACAATTGATCAAATACAAAATATATGCATTCTGTATAATTCTCTCTCCCCAAAAACCAATAATATACTAATTTTAAAACTACCCCCTTTGAAACATTGCAGTAATTTGTTTCTCTGTTCATTGTAATTACAATTTTTTATTTACTTTTCAGATGTATGTCAAGAGGGTATATTCAGAAGAACAGGTTCCCTGACCCGGCAGCAACAGTTGCGTCGCCTTCTATCCTCCGGAGGTAACCTAGAAGAGGAGGTATCGGGGTACAGCGCCCATGATATGGCGTCTGTTCTCAAAGGGATGTTGGCAGATACCCCTGAACCTTTGTTGCTCAATCAACACTACCAGGCCTTCTACCACTTGGCAAGTAAGTGCAGTGGAACCTAGCATAACAAGCATAACTCATTTATGAATCTTACTCGTAATGCGAAACAATTTTTCCCATGTAAATGAATATAAAATACTGTAATGTGTTTGTTCCGTGTTGAAAAAATACCAAATTTTTTTATATGTAAGGTTTTAAGAATATACCCATCTTGTCACAATTAAAAACCTGCTGCAGAATTTACAAGCTTCTTGTTGTTGCCCATTAACCTCTGGTTTGCCGATTGCGCGCCCAGGACGCGCCATAAAAAAAAAATATATATTTGAGATGCGATTTTAAACCTTATGTATAAAGAAAATGTATGAAGGACAAGGTCAGAATCGCTTGGGGCATTCTTGTTCTTGACGTAACAGATATAAGGAACACACCTAGCCTCTCAAATAATCATCTTTGCACATATCTATGACTTTCGAAATGACATTTCTGCCGCGATTTGAGCTGTCAAACTTTGAGCGTCGCATGTCATGAAAAGATCGATAAAACTATCAATTTGTCAAATAAACGCAAGTAATATTATTTGTAAGCATAGTTTATTGTTCAGGGAACGTGTTTCGGTAAATATTATATACGATAGCATAAAATAAATCCGCAAAATATTACGTCAAAGTCAAAACATCGCGAAATTTTCGAGTTTCTTCCCTGGCATTTAAGAGGTTAAGTTCTCTGCTGTCTTTGTGTCGGAGCTTGCTTCACAATGCTATGGATGCCGGTTCTTCTCTTAAATTTCTCGAATGATCCATGACTTCCCTTAAATATCTTTTCTTTGGCCGTTGATGGTTCTGGCATCTTCTTAACAAGGTCGGCGAAAATTACTTTTGCCTTTTCAAAAATAATATTTTCGTTAATAGTGTCGCCTTGCAATTGCTTTTCGTTTATCCATACGAGAAGCAACCTTTCAACGTATCAAAAATATTTTCTCTTTTAGAAACGCTTTAAAATTTAAATTTTGTAATTTCAATTTCATTGAATTGAAATATTGTCAAGAATACGTAACCGTTGCATAGATATTCTTGTCGCCCCCTTTTAACTCTAAGGGCCGGAGTCCTGCTTTGCAGTATTGAAGAATCGTGCATATCCACGGTGCAGTTTCAACCTTAAATGTTCATTTTGCATTCGGATATTCCCTCTACTAGGTTAGTTAAACACAAAAATAAAAATGTTGCTTCATCGAGTATGGTATTGTCTACTATTGGATTTAACAAAAAATCTTTCATTTATTGAAATTTCTTGCCGTCCCGAAGTGATAAAGTACCTTTTTTAATGTGAATACTGCACAAGAGTCCCGACTGCTTCCATCTGGAGATAGTGTGAGGCTGATGGTAGTGGGAAAGGAAGTGAGAGGAAAGTGGGGAAATACCTGGCTATTCAGATCTGGCCACCAAACATGGCTAAAGCCATTTCAAGCAAGTTTCAATTCTGAATGTTGATCTCACACCAGGGCAATAGTGAGAGTATCTTCCAATCTGGAACACGTGGCAAACATGCTATGTTTATATTATTTTTAATTAATTAATTGTAAAATAACACAAATTAATTAAATAAAATTTATTTACTCATGCCGGGATTTGAACCCACCACCTTTGGATTGCTGGTCAAGAGCCTTGAGCTGAGATCGTGCAAATCGTTAATGTAGACTGATTGTATATTCACTTATTGTGATTCCTATAAATAATGAAAAGAAATACTATTATTTTTTACAGCCACGTGTTTCAGCGAAGGTCAGCCCGTAGCCAATTGCGAGACCAGGTTGCTTGGAGCCTTGCGTCTCTTGCTTCTATTGCTGCCGACTGTGGCGCGATTATTAGCCCAGAGATTGCTACTTCTTCTGCACCGAGTGGCTTCGCATGAGGGCTCCAATAGGATGTCACCTGGAGCCCTGGCCACCATGTTTACACCCCACGTTATGTGCCCTAGAAGGGTAAGAAATTTTTTCATTTTAATGCAGAATGCTTTTGTTTTAACTCTTTATTGACTTATTATTGGTGTACACGGCTCCCACAAGCACTCCTGCAATAGACCCATTGTGCTATGTCTCATTTTTTTTCACTTTATTCCTTTACAGGAGCTTAACCCTTTAAAAAAATTTCTCAAAAAAACTCGTCAAATGCCACGGAGCAAACGGGTAAATTTTGAGATGTTTTGACTTTTATGTAATATTTTGTGGGTTTATTTTATGCTATCTTATGTAATATTTACCTAAACACATTCCTTTAACAATAAACTATGCATAAAAACAACATTACTTGTGTTTATTCAATGAATTTATACGTTTTACGATCTTTTCATCGCCAAGGCGGGAGAGCGACGGACGCCAGTCTGACAGTTGAAAGGCGGGAAAAAAATCTAAGCCCGTGATCATAAACAATTCCACAGAAAATATTTCGCTCCGCTAGGTGGGTTCACGGTATCTTATACCTTATGAACAAGAATGCCCCAAGCAGTTCTGACCTTCATCTTTATACTTTTTATTTATACATAAGGGTTAAAATCGCACTACAAAATTATTATTTTGTGATTATTTTGGCCTGTGCGCTGGCGCACGACCGGCAATCTTTTAAAACACTTCTCCAGGGGTTGTCATTATCAGGTATTTGATGCTGTATTGTCCTGGTTCCAAAATGTAGTGCCTCAAATATCTGAGCCCTTTTTTCCTTTAAAACGGGGCATTAATGAAATATTAGTACTTAAAATCAAAATATGGTATAATTTAGAACCCCTGCAAGGTTTTCCTAAAGGTTTATATATTGTTCCGGTCCCTTGAAAACCTCATAAGATAGTTTTACTGTAAAAGCTAAATGTTATAAGCACTGAAAAATATCAATAATTAGTATGTGCAATTATTTTAGTTGTCTCCAGAGGCCCTGCACGCTGATTCCCAGAGTCTCTCCCAAGTGCTGAGTTTCATGATAAAGAAGGCCCCAGTCCTGTTCACCACCCCTCCGCAGCTGGCCACCGACATTGCAGCCTATTTGGCTAAGAAACAACACCGAAGGTTGCTTTCTCCTACTGTAAGCACGAACTACTTTATTATAATTAAATACTTTTTATAATTTTTGTTCCTATAAACTAAAAATTCCACCTGGATATTTCTCAATTGGTCATCCCAAGGTTTTTCTACCTTTCTCCTAGGCAACCTAACAAAGTATTTATGTTTTAATTAAATGAAGACATTATGAGCGAAACTCAATCGAAAATCTGGAAACAGAAAAATCAGAAAAAGATATTGGCACCTCTGGGACTCGAACCCAGGACCTCCCTACTTTCCGGGTTGGGCGCTCTTATCCACTGAGCTAAGGTGTCGATATCCAATTTGGTCACTTTTAACTGTACCATACTTCGACTAAGAACCACCCATATTATCTTCATTTTTCTCAACGCATATTTTTATTGGCTGCCATCTTTATGAATGATTGCAAGATTCAACTCGAACTAAATGCAATCTAGATGGTGTCTGGATAAATTATTATCCATTTTATTTAATGTGCGACATCTATTGACTCTTCTGCAAGTCTGGGATGAATATTATTATTTATTATTTAAACTTTATGAGTAAAACCTCAAACTGTAATATTTTAATTAAATGAAGACATTATGAGCGAAACTCAATCGAAAATCTGGAAACAGAAAAATCAGAAAAAGATATTGGCACCTCTGGGACTCGAACCCAGGACCTCCCTACTTTCCGGGTTCTGGGTTCGAGTCCCAGAGGTGCCAATATCTTTTTCTGATTTTTCTGTTTCCAGATTTTCGATTGAGTTTCGCTCATAATGTCTTCATTTAATTAAAATATTACAGTTTGAGGTTTTACTCATAAAGTTAAAATAATAAATAATAATAAAGTATTTATGAGTTTGTTACAAAGTATTAACCGGTTGAACGCCTCGGTGTTTACGGATGAAACTCGAAAATTTCGCGATGTTTTGACTTTTGACGTAAATTTTGTGGGTTAATTTTATGCTTTGGTATATAATATTTACCGAAATACTTTCCTTGAACAACAAACTACGCTTACAAACAACTTTACTTGCGTTTATTAGACAAATTGATAGGTTTATCGATCTTTTTATGACACGCGACGCTCAAAGTTTGACAGCTCGAATCGCGGCAGAAATGCCCATTTCCAAAGTCATAAAAATGTCCAAAGACAATTATTTGAGTGGCTAGGTGTGTTCCTTATATCTGTTACGTCAAGAACAAGAATGCCCCAAGCGATTCTGACCTTGTTCTTCATACATTTTCTTTATACATAAGGTTTAAAATCGCATATCAAAAAGTTTTTTTTTTTTTTTTAATTCGGCTATAGGCCACGCACCGGCGCGCCAACGGTACGCAACCTGTTAATGGTTTGAAAATTCATTTATATAAGCAGTAACTTCTATGATCCCGAATATTCTTCCTTCCTAATGGACAGAGTAGAGTGTTTATTTTAATTTGCTGGTGGGGAGAGCATTGTTGATTCTGAATCACTTTATTTAATTTATTTCTTTATTATTACTAGTACCCGGCTGGTGGTGGCAAAACAAAAATTCCAGAGCCGCTCATTATTCAAGGCAAAAAAATTAAATTATCATTATTTAACTGTTCAAATTTGTTTTATAAACAGACTTAGCAAAAGATAAAAGATCATTTGACTTGGCCTATTTCAGCATATCGCTCGCCATACATTCCCAATAGTTTTGCCACCGCCACACAGTGGTCCCAAATCCCAATCTAGCTAGACAAAAATATTTCTTCAGTATATGTGATGTAAAAGGGTCACAATACAATAACAAAAAAAATCCCGCCCATTCAGAATATGAAACCGCAGGGTGGTAAGTTCTGGGTTGAGTGTGTCAACATATTTTCATAGCTTGGCCCTGTTCACACATAAAGCAAAATATTTTCTTTCTCAATCACTGTTTTCTTCTCCACCAGGGTGAAGACCTCAACGAGAGCGTGTCGGAGCGCACGGCCGCCAGCACCGTGTTCACGTTTGTGGACCGCCAGATGAGCGGCGTGACGGGAAACGACACGACGGGCGGTGCCACAACCGATGCTGCACTGGCGCAGCTGTATGCGTATATACAGGCGCTGCCAGAGTCGCACAACAAGCGCCGGCTGATCAAGCAGTTCAATAGGGAGAATGGAAATGGTACAGTATTGTTTGAAGGAATTAAGTGCAGACTAGATATTGAAATATCTGAAAGGTGCCAGGTTTCAACACCATAAATGCAAGGTAGGTATTACGGGCAACTTAAGTTACTGATTTTAAAATGTTGGGGCGCCATCCTGCCTATTTCAGCAGAAACAAAAAGAAACAATGAGAACTGCTTACCTCAGGTTGTGTACCCAATGTATTTTTTTTTTTTTTTTTTTCAAGAGCGGAGACGGTTTACATAAATAAAGTTCCCGTGAGCACTTAGGCCGTAGGCCCATTGTGCTATCTCCCATTTTACCTCATTCCTCTGACAGTAATCCAGTCGCTTTTACAAAGTTCACCAGGATTGTCATTGGAAATGAAGCTATATCCTCTGGTTCGACAATGTGTCTTCCCAGGTCTCATTTCTCCTCTTCACTCCTCTGCAGTTCCCTGAAGGCCCCACGAGGAAAGAGGGCTTCATCTCTCCTCTCCACTCCTTAGTTCCCTGAAGGCTCCACGACGGAGAGTTCACCTCCCTTTGGTTCCCTAAAGGCCCCACAAGAGAAGAGCCCACTCCACCTTGGCTCCCCGAGGACCCCAGGAGGGAAGAGGACTTATCTCTCCTCTTCACTCCTCCTTGGTTCCCTAAAGGCCCCATAAGAAAGAGTTCACGGAGATTTCTCATTCATTTCTCCTCTTCACTCCTACATGGTTCCCTGAAGGCCCCACATGGGAAGAGGACATCATCTCTCCACTTCACTCCTCCTTGGTTCCCCAAAGGCCCCGTGCCGGAAGAGTGCCCTTCCCCTTGGTTCCGTGAAGGCCCCACAAGGGAAGGGTTCATGGAGGTGGCCTCAGCTCTCCTCTCCACGGCTTCTCCTCTTGGTTCCTCCTAAGGGCCCCAGGAAGAAAGTCCACAGAGGTGGCCTCAGCACTCCTAGGTTCCCAAAAGGCCCCTAGTTTTCGAATGGTCCAATTTTTTTGTCCCACGAGTGACCAGGGAAATAGAAGGTCCACTCCAATGTTGGAGTAAGGTCTAAATACTCAGAGATGCGACCTTGTTTCTCGGAGGCACCGTTCTTGACACTGTTCCCCAGGACATTCAGCCTGAGCACGGTAGCTCACACCTTGGCTTGGGATGGCTATTGCAGGTTTGTGTTTCCACTCCCTGAGCGATGGGTTCGCCACACTCCCTACGCTGAAGTACCCAATGTAAGTTTTCAATCAGCAATAAAAGGTTATATTGTAAAATAAAAACATGTTACACGTAGAACACCCTACATCCTAATCTGAATCGCTTTACCAAGGGGGCTTTTGTTGTCACTTGTATCAAACAGGATCGGTCCAACGATCCTTTGAGATCCAAATGATTCTTGAATAAAGTGTCAAAATCCATAATCCAGGCGATCACACACTTAGTGATCCAAGTTTCCTTATTATATGTTGTAAAGGGCCTTGGGTGAGACCTGCAACTCTCCTCCAAGTAATGGAGGAGAGTGAATGTGCATTCACACTAGGTAATACAATTCGTCCAGATTTCAGGTGGGGTTGAAAAGAATTCAAAATACGACCTTTGTATTGTGTTGGTGAGATTGCCATCACAATCTGTCAGAAAATTGTCTCGCCGGGCATTCCGATTACTTCGGATTCTCCTCTCGTTTTATAAAAAATCAAATCTCGTACGATTGATTCGTCGACGAAAACACAGCCGAGAGCTCCAATCGTTCTGTGTTTTAGGCAAAGAATGGTTTTTTCCTCCTGTCACTGACATCTCCATAGACAAACTAGTGATACCAGTATGTAAAAACACAAAGACAATTTACTGCGTGTGTAGGTACCCCTTCATGGTTGCATAATTTATATGTAACATAGGCACTCCATTAGCACCACCTTGCACAGGGCTTATAATGGGAACTGAATGTCCACTCTATGCGAGCATTATGCTCCCACTATCGATCTCGACGAATGCGTCCGCATAAACCAAATAATAACATACCTCACAAGAGTACTCACAATGTTTATGTTGCTTGTAAGTGGGGATGCCTCGTGGTCGGCACTTGAATTTTTTCAGGATGAACCACAGGCACTCTTAACCGGTTGCTTGCCGAGTACGAGCCGGCGCGCGCCAAATTAAACTCTAAAAAATATTTTTTGAAATGCGATTTTAAACCTTAATTATAAAGAAAACGTATAAAGGATAAGGTCAGAATCGCTTGGGGCATTCTTGTTCTTAAGGTATAGAATGCTTTGAACACATCTATGGAACCGGAATAATTTCTATGAATTCTTTATGGATCTCAGGCCGAGTTTTTTCGGAGCATTTGAGCTGTCATTCAGGGGCATTCTTGTTCTTAAGGTATAGAATGCTTTGAACACATCTATGGAACCGGAATAATTTCTATGAATTCTTTATGGATCTCTGGCCGAGTTTTTTTTGGAGCATTTGAGCTGTCAGTTCGGTTGCATCATTCTTGCAAAACATATGAATTCGTCAAATAAACGCAAGTAATGTTGTTTTTAGGCATAGTTCAAGGAATGTGTTTCGGTAAATATTACATAAGATAGCATAAAATAAACCCACAAAATATTACGTCAAAGTCAAAACATTGCAAAATTTACAAGTTTCCTCCAATGGCACGGGACGATTTTTAATAATTTTTTTGTTGTGAGTTACTCATACAATGACCATATATTCGATTGGTGAGTCAGGTAGCTTGTAACGATAATCACGGTAAGAAAATAACATTAGTGGAGCGATAAGAGTAATTTGCGTAATGTAACAATGGCGATGGGAATGATCGAAACTCAGATTAGACTGATAGCAGGCAGCTGTCGTCGGATGGTTCTAGGTACCAAATGTATAGATACAATGTTACTGTTGGACTCCTGACCCTGCTATTGGTGGGAATATCCAAGTCGGCTTTTGTCTATGTGTCTGTATTTGTCAATTTTAACGTCGAACTAACAAAACTTCTTAAGATATGACTCTAATTATTGCTTCTCTAATGTTCCAGGAACGCCATTGCAATTGCAAAGGGCGCAGAAACATAAATCTTTGGGAGAATCGCTCAAGAAACACATCTTCAATAAGAGCCTCATGAATAGGTCTGGTAAAAAGCCTATCAATCTCAACGAACAGCGCTTTGGCTATCATCCCATGATTGAGGTACAATTATTCTATTTTTATATTTCAATTTGTCTCTTAACATACTACTTCTGCATTGTGCATACTGTCAACTTATCAACTCACAAAAATCTAACATTAAAATTTAATTAATTCCTTTGATTATTTTTTTTTTACTGAAACAGTAATCTGGTTCCCGTAGACCTGGAGAACTTGGAAATTCTGAAATTATATAATATTGGTCAAAGCATGCAAGTTTTCAATTTGGAAAGCGGGTATGGGTAACTTGTCGCCCCGGGAACCATTTATTGGATTTACAAAACCCCTGCCGTAGTTTACTATGACTTAGCAGGGGTGCTCGGATTCATGGGGTGAGGTTTGTCTAGGTCTTGGCGGTGGATGCTTTTGCCCACCTACTGCATGGCGGGCCGGATTGAGAGACATAACCTAGACCTTTCTAGCCGGACTCTCTTGACTCATCGCCATGCAATGGGAGGGATGAATTCATACGTCCGTCACTCCTGGACTCATTGATCCCCAGTATTCTACTTACCCCTCATACATTTTTCCTTCCCAGAACTTCCTCCTTCCTTTCCTTAAAAAAAAACCCTCCACACAGCATCCCCAAAGATGACATGGGCTGTGAGGGATTTTTTCCTCAGAGCCTCCTGTGTAGAGCTAATGTAAAAAAAAAATCAATGCTTCTATTTTTTCATCCGGTTTTTTCTTTTATTATTCCAAACCTGACGGCCTCCGTGGTCCCGAGGTAAGACTCTGGACTCACAATCCGAAGGTCGCGGGTTCGAACCCGGCGTGCGCAAATAAATTTTATTTGATATTTGTGTTATTTCACAATTTATTTATTTAAAATAATATATAGTATATTTGCGGCACGTTCCAGAGTGGAAGATACTCTCAGTATCGCCCTGGTGTAAGACCACCATTCAGAATTGAAACGTTGCTTGAAAATGGCTTTAGCCATGTTTAGTGACCAGATCTGAATAGCCAGGTACTTCCCCACCTTCCTCTTCCCTATCTCCTTTCTCTCCCCACTACCTCCAGCCTCACAACATACCCCAATTGGGGATGCCATAGTCTCACTGGCTCCAGACGGGAGCAGTTGGGACTCTTGTGCGGTATTAACTGTAAAAAAAAAAAAAAAAAACCACGTGTGTAATGTTTTGCTATCCAGATAGTAAAATTTATTTAAATTTTTAAATTAAAAACAATTTTATATGGCCTACATATTATCTTAATTGGCTATTCATACCACCGAATCAATTTTAAATACATATCAGGTATGAAGCTGGAATTATGAAAAACTTGTAATTTTAAGGTATTATAAAAATCTGTTTTGTGTCCATCCTGATACATAATACTTCTTCACGTCTTGATTTTTTCAAAAATTTCATAAATTAATAATAAAAGGCTTAATTTAACAACATGTCATCTCTAAACGCAATCATTTACAAAAGCTTTAATGACAAATTTTCATTTCATCCTCACTTCAGTGTTTGTAAATATTTGTTTGTTTGCTTTCTGTCTGTAAAGTCCTTGCCTTATTCCTGAGCATGCTTTCTCCTCTACTTTACAGAGTCCTTCTATCTTCAAGAATACTTTCAAGGCCAACGCCTTAAAGCTCGGCCTATACGACTCTCCCAAACCCCTCAAATCTGAAGAATCCACCACCTCTTTGCTGAGCGTTAAAGATAAAACAACTTTAACAGAGGAAAAGAATACTTTAGAAAAGGCTGAACCAACCGACGAACATCAAATCTATGTAGCCGATGATAAAGTCGAAGATAATGATGCTGCATCAGATTGCATTGTCGATAATTTAGACGAAGCTAGTTTCTCTTGCGACGAAGGAACCAATCTGGAGAGAGTAGAAAGACTGACCCCAAAATACACCTCAGAACCCAACCTCAGTTTCCTACCATCGAACCACGAGGTCACTCCAAAGTTTACCAAACACAGAGGCACCAAATTATTTTGTCCCAAGGTTTTACTTCCGTCGCACGTGTCGGCTAGAAAAGACAAGAAACACGAAATATTGAAACTGCAGAAGCGATATTCAGTCGGCGAAAAAAATATGTCGAGTGATCATTCAATAAATTTCAAGTCTTGCGTTAAGTGTTCTTCGGATTCTTCCTCCGAGGTTGATGCTGCTAGCATGGATTATAAGCCGGTAGCAGAAAGTAACGAAGATGTTACTTCACCCAGATCCGATGCCAATACTCCTCGTCTATGTCGAAAGGATTCCGTTAAATACATGAGAAGTAAGCGCACAGCATCCCGAGCCAGTACCATTTCTCCAAATGATCAGTCGCTGAAAGACAGTCCCAATATTTCAAAAGAAACTGATTTTGTCATGGACAATCAGGTCTGCACACCGAGAGTTAATAATTTGTTCCACGCTAAACCAAATTATTTAACAAGCACTCCGGCTGTCAGTAGTCTGATGATGAACCCGGAAAGGATTTACGAAGGATGCTCCACCCCGATGTTCCCCAGCGGCCACATCATGCGGCGGGGTTCGATGTCCCCCATTACCAAGTCTACGCAGAAGATGTGCAAGGCTATGCAGGTCTGATAAACTAAACTTTTATTACATTTTCCTGTCCTGTGGCTCCAATATTCATTCTTGCTTATTCATGTTGCATGCTTAATCATAATGTGTACGTGTCTTAGGTGTGAGAAATAACAAATTTTCAATATCAGAAATACGTAATACAAAATTTTATCAATTTAACACACTAAAAATTCTAACGTGATGTTCGCTAATGATTTTTCTAAATTATTTTTCATCGCAACTGTTGGAATTGTCATGTTATTACATCTGAAAAAACCCGTTACTTTATGGTTAAATTGTATGTGGTATGTTTTCAGGAGTCCATAATGACACCCCGGTCCCGTAAGCCCGTCATCATCAACTGCGACCCACCCACGAGCATCCCGTGCCACATCTCCTCCAACCAGTCCATCAGCAGCGAGTCCAGCAACTCTGTCTATGATTCCTCCGTCTCCTCCATGAAGAACGATAGTGACTTTGTGTCCACGGATGAAAGCTGTCCCTCCTCGTCCTGCTACATTAAATACAAAAAGATGGACGAAACCAAAGACAATAACACTTCCAAAGACAAGTCCTCCAGTTCAAATGATAACTTCACAAGTCTCTCGGGTTCGGCATTGTCCGAAAGGAGGAAAAAGATATTACAAGAAAGGAATTATCACAAATTGATCGACACAAAGAATCCAGGTTGTCAAATGTACAATATTGTAAACCAATCTAAAACAAGGTTAATAGAAGAAAAATTATATGAAGAATCTGATAGTCAGTGCAGCCCTAATCTTAGTTTAATGAACCAAAACGACATTTCTTTAACAGATCCCTTCCGTCAGTATCTTCAGTACAGGTCAGTGCTTACAGGATCCCCGGTGGATTTATCTTTCACAAGTGGTCCCGAAGACTATTGCGAAAACTTATCTGAAGGCAAAATGACAGACTCGTTGCTTTACTGCATGGATGGAAATGTTCCTCCAGATCTGACCGTAGATTCTGATTTCAATTGTTCGGACAAGGAAGCTTTAATAAGAAAAAGTGATTTTCTGGTTACCGTTGAAGGCGCCTCGGTAAATAAATCAAAATTATCAAACAGTAATCAAGATCTCTCAATGAAGAAATTCAAAATTTTACAAAGATATGACGGTTTCGTAAGTAATTCAGGTTTGGTTTCAGAGCCAACGGACAAAGAGAATGTTAGCCCGGCAAACAAACGGACGGCGCAAAGTCTGGATCAAGATGCGACTGAGATAAAAAAAGGAAATACAACCAATGATAGTGAAAAGAAAACGAAAGAAATAGATAAAAGTACAATATTAAACGGAGAACTGGCCGGAAATCCTGATTTCTGGGATTATAGCAAATACGGACCGATATGGGAGACAAATCTCTAAATTCAAGCTCTTTCGTAAAAATGAATGTAGTTGAAATTTAATATCTGAGATATATAGCTTTTCATGCCATGCATTCAATTATTGAAACTCCATAGTACATAAATGCGTTAATTTATACACAGAATATCTGGATACAAGGATAACTGCACACATATAATCAGCTCAAAGGTTTGGATCAATCGAATATGTTGACATGGAAGCATGCTCGTCGTTGCGTCCATACGCTCGAGCAGCTCCACACAAGACGCTCAGTCAAATTGTGAATTTCTGATAAACAACGAGCAAAAGTTACAGCCCTTGAATCTTTTTTTTCAAGCAGAAAAAAGCATCAAAGGAAATGGTACATGCGTTGAAACATGTTCGTTCGAGCTTAAAACCATCGAGCGTAAACAAGCGTGGGTATTTGGCTGACAGTTTTTGCATTTAATTTATTTATGTATAGAGAAATCTACACAGGAGTTTATCTCTTTGTTTGGAGTTTGTCTCTTCAACTTTGTTACTGTGTGACAGGGTTTATAGCTGTTGCACTTAAGACAATTTTTTTGTTTCATTTGGAATGATTCCACTGTTCATGTATTCAATACAGTATTCATTTTCAAAGTATAATTCTTAATTTTAATGAAAACTTGTTTATCATGTAGGTATGTATAAAATCCGTGTACGAGTATGTATATATAGCTAACATAACATGGCATAGCTTATGAATGCATTTTTATGGTTATTTAAGAAATGCATTGAAAAAATATAATTCATTGCATGATGATTATGTGTACTAGAAATACTTATGAAGGATTTTCGTTTAAGATTGGATGGAGAAAAGGCTTATCAATTGTATTATATTATGTATTAAATATCCAATTCTAATATTGACAAACAAAAAAAAACTTGCATTAAACTGTACGTATATATTTTTTTTAATCTATTTACAGCTTTACTAAAAAGAATAATTTATCCAATTGATAAACGACCGACCGTGTTTGTGAAAACCTTACTAATTAGAAACTGACAAAAAATAGTTCACGGACAGATATATTCATTGCTAAAGCCAAAGAGGTTTGTTTATCTGTTGTATGCAACTGTTTTTAATAATAATTTCTCTAACTTTTCTTATTTTTGAACAAACGTCTTTTTAGAAACTAGATAAAATTATCTTTTAGATTTTTGTATTTGAAAATTGCAATATTTTAAGCTTCAAACATGAAAAAAGTTGAAAAAAAAGCTTACTCCCAACATTTTAAAGTAAAATGTTGAAAAATTTCATAAATTCAAACATTAAAAAAATGGATTTCTTGAATTTGTATTTATTTACAGGTAAATTACATCCATTGAAGTTTTATTAAACTCTCGCGGCAAAAGTCAATTAAAAAATAATGTATCAAAAATAACCTAACTTTTTCATAACATGACGGATTAAAACAGATGAAAAATAACACAAATAATAGTAAATATATGGAATTACACTAATGGTGAATTCGTCACTAGAATAGAAATTATGAACATGATGTAAATCGCATGTCAAATACTAGGAAGCTCCGATTTTTGCTCGGAATAGCCTGTGAATAGGTTTTATGCGCCAATTCACTAAAACACAATGTTGCCAGCTTTACCTGAACTAGTTAACGCATTTTTTATTAATAACAATTCGAAAAATAAAATGTACGGACTTTATTCAATGTGTAACAAAAACACCGCTAAACGCTTGGGAAATGTTTTTTTTGTAAGTAAGGCTGTTAATGATTATATTACACATGTATAAATTAAATTTACTACTGAAACAAAATTTGTCACAATGTATTAGACTTTTTTTAAATTATTCTCTTATTTATTATTTTAGTATTGAATTTAATAGTCTGATTTTATTTTTATTAAGTTTACATGTCTTCGATCCAATGCCAAAGTTGCGAATCCGCAAAAACATTTCAGAGATATTGAGGTTTGAAGTTTAGAATTGATTTCATAAATCGATTTATATTATTACTAAACCAGCTTAAATAAATCTCTAGTTTATCCATAATATGTAATAAAAAATAAATTGCAGGATATGCTGTTTAAAATGAAAAATTTTAAACGGCGCATACTCAAAACTGGCAAAAATGTGGGTTCGCGACTTTAGCATTGGATCGACGATATTATGTATTTTGAATTAGTTTTCCAAAGAAGTATTTTATCGCAAGGTATTATAATGTTAATTTTATGCGTTGTTGCGTTTGCTTACAAATAATACAAAACACATGTTGGTCTAATTTTTTTTTTTTTTTTTACCTCACAATATTTGATATGTTGAAATTTTGAATTTAAACAAAATATGTTATTTTAGATTTAAAACATAAGCTTGAGCTTTGCGACTGTCATTGGCGAGAAATATTAAATTTAACCTATAATTTTAAGAAGTTTGTTTTATTAAAAAAAAAATGTTGTCAGTCATAAAAGTTCAAATATGTTTTAATAATTTTTAGAGTTATGTATATTATGTAACTTCATTACCATCCCTGAGGCTTGAAAAGGGTGCATAATATATCCCTGTCTCTCTAATTATTTTAGTTGGCAAATAAAAATCAAATATTTCTTCAAAATAGGCATATTTACTTTGGGGTGTCATCATTAATTTTATGAAAAACAAATACCTTTGTATAACACCACTATTTTATTAACAATATCAACATGTTTCGAAAACTATGTTTTCTTCGTCAGGATAATAAGTCAATAATAAATAACAAAAGACAAACAAGTATAGACTAATTAGAACATAGACAAAATATTAGAAAGGAGAGGTGATTAATTACCTAAAATATAATGTAATGATTGTAACTTTTTTTATATTGGGAAGACTTCTAGAAATTTTAACATTAGAGTTAAGGAACATCTAAGATGTTTAAATAATAATAATTATTCAGAATTTGCAAACCACATTTTGGAAACAGGTCATTCTTTTGATATTAATAAAGGTTTAAAAATTTTACACACTAACACAACGGGTATACAATTAGATAATTTAGAAATTTTAGAAATTAGAAAAAGTGTTAATAGTAAATTAAATATTATAAATAACCAAACGTTTTTTAAAAATAGCCATCTTTTAAATTTATTTTCGTATTAATACTTATACTTATAATAATTTATTTTGTTATTTAGACTTCTTGTTTTCCTTTTAAAAGATTTTTTATTATGTTAATGTAATTTTTTACCCATTCTAAAATAATTTTTATATTTTATTTTATATAATTGTTTTTTATGATATATTTTAGGTAATTAATCACCTCTCCTTTCTAATATTTTGTCTTGTTATTATTGACTTATTATCCTGACGAAGAAAACATAGTTTTCGAAACATGTTGATATTGTTAATAAAATAGTGGTGTTATACAAAGGTATTTGTTTTTCATAAAAAAAAAAAAATCAAATGTTTCATTAAAATTTAATGCCCAATAAATTGTTATTATTTATGAATGTTTTTGGTATTATTTTTGTTTTCGCGCTTAGTTAAACAATTCAAGTACCCCAATATAAGTCATCAAAATATGATAAAATATGTGAGAAGATGCATGAAAATTCATGACCAGACAACTCGGAATGAATTCAACTCCACACCTCCTTTGAAGTCATTAAAAGTGATGAAAAAAATTGGTTAAGGTTGTGCTAGGTTATGTTGAGGGCTATTTTCCATTTTTTTTTTCATAGCTTTGATTTCTCAAAGCGGTGTTGAGTTGATTCGGAGTTGGCATGGAACCATGGAAATGATAAGAGGCAAATAATGTTTGCAAAATTATTATGCGTGGTATCCTATCCTCTGCCTAGTTATACAAGGTGTTAAGAGGTATACTTGACTTACGCCTTCGATTCCTGACATTATTTGAAGTAAAAATTGTAAAAGAAATTTAAGTCTCCGGTGACATTTTTTTTTTTTTTCAACATAAAACAAATTAGTAGCTATTGGACAGGTAGGGTTGGGATGAGGGGTCGTGCAGTTACTCGGCTGAGCGACCAGTGATGACATGTGAAAGATTTTTTCTTTTTTAGGTTTAGAAAAAAAAAACTTCAAAAGTCACCAGAGACCAAAATTTCATTTACATTTTTTACTACAAATAATGTCAGGAATCGGGTTAAAGTAATTCAAGTATGAACACCTGCTAATGTTATGAAGTTATTGGATTCTAGGAACAAAACTCTAGCAAAGTAAATGGAAGAATGTGGAAATTTAACACAAATAAAACAGTAAATGGCTTATTATTATTATTTATATTTTTGATTACTGCAGATAAAAAACATTTAAACCGAATTTCCTTTGTATTGATGAAATGTAATTTTTAATTTTATGGCACCTCCGATTGGAGTATATTATAAAACTGAAGGGACTAGGGTAGTGAAGAAGATGGGGAGACGAAGATTGGGAAGTTCCTAGCTCTTCAAACATGGTTAAAGCTATTTCAAGCGACTTTCGATTCCAAATGGTTTTCTTTCACCAGGGCGACGCTGATAGATCTACCCCTAAGGAAATCCATGACTACAGTTCTTCTTCTTTTTCTTTCGTATGGTGGGGGGGGGGGGGTCTGAGGGAGACATCTAGGTCTGCGAGCCAGTCTAGGGCCTCAGGTGTTGCCCTGTGGACCTCATCAATCCTGCCGGGGAATGAATGGAGCGGACATTCGTTGACCACATGTTAGGTGGTCTGCACCTCACCGCATTCACACATCTCCGACTCTTTAAGGCCCCATTTATACATCATATGGGCACAATGGCTATGGGAGCACCTTATCCTATTGATGGCGGACCAGAGTTTGCGAGGCAATGAGAACCCAGGCTGTCTCTCAGTGAGGTCTTGTACGAGATGGGCATTTTTCACCTTGGCCGATTGCCACTCAAGCTTCCACCTATCTTCTGGAGTGAGAGGTGAATGGAGGAGTCTTTCTCCTTCTGTCCAGAAGGGTTTTCGGGACTTTAAGCGGCATGCCGGGTGAGAGACGACATCATCGTGCAAAGGTATTGCGCTTCTTTGCAGCGCCTTCTTGCACACCCTTAGTGTTGCAATCTCTCGCCTGATATTTGGCGGGGTTATATTTGCAAGTACGGGGAGCCAAGGGAGAGGAGTAGATTTTAACGTTCCGCTTATGGTTCTCATTGTGGCATTAAGCTGAACGTCGACCATGGAGGTGTGGGCGCTTCTAGCCCATACTGGAGCACAGTATTCAGCTGCTGAGAAAACCAGAGCAATGGATGCCGTTCTAAGCGTGTTGGCGTCGCATCCCCAGCTAGTTCCAGCTAGCTTACTGACTAAGTTTAGTCTTGTCCTGGTTTTTTGCCCACTGTTTCCATGTGTTGCCGATAGTTCAGGCTCCTGTCCAAAGTTACTCCAAGATAGCATGATTACAGTTACCAACCTTCAAAGTAAAACCGTACCATAACTACTGGAGCAACAGCGCAATTTAAAACTTTTTTCTCCGATTGCTCGAAATTTTTTGGTAATCATTTTTAATATTTTCTGCCCACATTAAAAAAAACCATACCTCCCAATTTTAATATGGAGACATACAAACTGATTATAGTTCTATATAGCCAATGAATTCACCTATCTTTTGACGATTATCACATTTTCGTACGATTTATAAAAAAAATATAAAATCGTAAACTTCTACTTAATTACTTACAAATAAGGGAAAATTTGCCAAAATTGGCAGCAAAGCAATCTGAGGTATTTTAAATAGTGCCATATTGTGGCAAAAAGCGCTCCAGTGGAAAGGCGCTTAAAATTTATCATATCATATATCAAAGAAAATGAATCAATCATAACTGGTATTTAATTATTACGAAGAACTGTTGATCCAGGAAAGGTAGTCAGGAACTTTATCTTCGTGTGAAGCATTTTTGCTTCCTAGTAATTTACCTCAATTCATTACAATAAATAAGTGACATAAATCAACAACGTTTACGTAAACACAAGTACTTAATTTTCCGATGAGAAACTAGAAAACAAAATACATTGATACGTAATGATTAGGAGGCGGAATGCGGAGGCAAAACGAAAATTCCAGAGCCGCTAATTATTAAAGGCAAAACAATTAAACTATCTTATTTGACCGGTCTAATTCGTATTATGGGGCCAACAGACTAAGCTATAAAAGATCATTTGGTTTTGGCCTATTTCGGCATATTGCTCGCCATACATTCCCAATGTTTTTGCCTCCGCCAGCCGCCTCCTAGTAATGAAAAAGGTTTACATTTATAATTGTTTAATAATATTAAATAAATCGAATACAAGAAAATATGAGAATGTCAGGTGTTCTTAGAACATATCGTCGTGGCCGAGTTCTGCAAGAATGTTGAGTCCTCTGTCCTTCAGGGCTTTGGACAAAACTTTCTGTTGGCCGATTCGACTCTCCTGTTCCCTGCGTTGTGCATCCAGTATTTCATCAACTGATACTTCTGTCAATGGTGAATTTTCCTCCTTTTCTTTATCCTGAAAAGTAAATAATGTCACTGTAGGATAAAGACAAGATCTTGAGTCTATTTGAGATAAACTGGTAGGCGAAAAAGTCAGAAAAAAACAAAATTGAGCTATTTAGGTGCGTAATTATCTTAATATATATATTTCTTCTGTCCGTGTGTATGTCACTGAACTCCTCCTAAACGGCTGGACCGATTTTGATGAAAATTTTTGTGTTGGTTCAAGGGGATTCGAGAATGGTTTAGATTCACAATTTGGTCCATTGGAAAATTTTCTTTTAATTAATTTTTTATTTCTAAGGAGTTGTTGATTTTGGAATGTTTTACATTGGATCCGGCAGACTGCGCTACCATCGCAGTATCGAATATTCAATGTTATTCTATTTTAATTTTAGTTTGTCCCGACAGTTGTGTACAGGACAAAGTCTGTCGGGTCCGCTATAAATAAATAAAATAAATTGTGGAACATTCCAGAACTCTCGAATGTTGTCCTGAGCGAAGCCAGGTAACCCAGCTAGTAAATATATAAATTAATTTTGTTTGTTTTTCCGCAGTTTCAAAAGAAGTGTCGATAATACATAGAAAAATACAGTAAAAATATTTATTATTACTTTTTCATATACTAAATAAAATAAATGCCAATTTTATGAACAACGAATGAGCGTGTGATAGGAACACGTATTCCCTGCTGCGATTAAGCCCAGCATACAGGATTAAGGTTAAAGGCTTGTTCCCATTGATCAAGTAGTAAGTCAAGTAGCGAGTATACTTGCTACTTGACTCGCCAAAAATTGTTCGCATTACTTTCGAATAGAGTACATTATTGCCCGTCGCAAGATGACGGGCTGTTACAAAGCAAAGTAAATACACTAATTAAGCATATTGTAATGCTTAGAAGAGATGGAAGAATAAATTAGTAAGATGAAAATAAATAAACTATGGACACGAAAAGAGATTAATAGCAGCATGTATAAATAATTTTAGAGTAGCATCTTCGCTCCAACGCCACAACATTTTCGCACATTTACAAAAGAACTCTGCTAAAACGGCGAATTTGAGCATGTTATGTTATGTTATCCGTAAAAAATAGAATGAAATGGTTTGAATCTAATAAAGAGCTGACTACCTCACTCTACTAAAATTATGGTGTTCGGACGCATTTAGTTACTACTATACTCTCCAATCGACTAAAATACTTGCCTAATGTGAACAAGCCTTTTGGGACATATTTGACTTACTTTAACCAGTGATTCTTTTTTTATGTTTTAAGTTGGAAAAAAATGTCATCCGAGACGTAAGTTTAATTTACATTTTTTACTGCAAATAATGTCAGGAATCACTGATTAAAGTAAGCGAAGTATGTCCCTTAATACCCTGTATATCAGCACGCCGCACTCAACAGGTCTAAAGCGTTAGAACCATATACAAAGGGTTAGATTATTAGAATATCAGAGATTTAGGTCGGGAAGTGGCTAGTGGCAAGTCGGTAAGTGATTAAAAGCGCCAAGTTCTCACAGGTGGCACAGATTCGATCCTTTACTAGCGAAATTCTCAATCAGTGCATAATCAGCATTTTCCGCTTATAATGTTGGTAATTCAAATATTGTGAGGTTATTCATAATCTGGAAATGATCGTCTTTCTTTCGACAATAAAAAAATCATGTTTGACTTACTATTTCGCCGAGTAGAACAACGTTTTCTCCTCTAATAATAAATATCCCCCTTGGGATATCTCCATACTGTTTTCCAACGTGTATTCTCTCAATGCTCTTGTGCAAAACAAGATTGGCAAATTGATCAACGCTCCTTAGGTAGCCGATTAGTGTTCTCCCGTCTCTCAGCAAAACCATGAGTTTTTCTGGAAAACGATAAAGAAAGTAAAATCGGTAAATTGAGATGGTTGTAAACTCATAAACAAAGGAATTCAATTATTTTATAACGCACTGTCTAATTCATCCAAGAGATGAGCGGTTCCCGCAAGTGGATTGGAAGGATTAGCCATTGTCTGCAATAATGTTTGTTATATCTAAGAAAAACTCGGTAATTCGATAAATTCCGATAGCGATGAACAGTTCTTAGAATGAAAATAATTAAAGCGGAATGTTGGAAAAGAAGCCGGCACCGGCGAGTTCTTGTAACTTCCCGCAAGGAAACGGTAAACGTCAAAAGCTAGTCAAAACAACATTGACGTTTAGTTCGTCTATGCTTATTGGTTATTACATTTATTTTCTATGGTTATGCTCTATGGCGCCCGGCATTTTTAAATACAAAAACATTTTGTCGAGAAGTTAAGAAATTATTTGTTACAAATTATTACATTATTATTACATATACAAACGCAAACGGTTAGTTTGTTTATATAAATTAATAATTAAATATGCTAATCGCACTCTTCTAATAATAACATTTATCAACATTTCCTCACAGTTTTTTTATAGACTAATAATACAAAACATTGTAGTCATACTATGAGTAAGCTACATGGCTCTGAACCCAGAGGTCACGAATTTAAATTCCGGCATGTGGCTAATTATTACGTTATATTCTTGGTTATTTTCGTAGAGTGCGTTTAAATTATTTAAAAGATCACCTCCGATGTTTATTAGAATCCAGATTTGAGACTGAATAGCCTTCCAAACACAGCCCCCCCCCCTCACTTCCTCCAGCAACCCAATAGGAGAAGCAATAGTTTTATGTGCTCTGGCAGTTTGGTGTTGAATGATCACAGGGCCGGCCCTGAGTCAAATGGCGCGGCGTGCGGAGCTAGTAAAACATCAAGGGCGCTATATTAATTATTAGATATTAACGGCTTCCGTAGTCCAGGGGTAAGACTCTTGACTCACAATCCGGAGGTCGCGGGTTCGAACCTGGCGTGCGCAAATAAATTTTAGTTAATTAATTTGTGTTATTTCACAATTAATTAACTCCTTGGCGCCTTGGTAAGTCGACATAATAACACAAATGAACACAATAAAAGTAAAATAATCAGCCAGATTAATATTATTAAATTATTATTATCTACATCGTTCCTACCAGACTACATACAATAATTTACGGTATTGCCAGTATTACGGCGGTATTACATAAATAAATATTATTGGAGAGTATTGCCATACAAATAAAAATGTGACAACGTCACGAAGAGTACCTAGCTATCTTTGTATTTTTTCCAGTGAAAGTAATTTGAAGAGAAACTGAACCCTTGACCCGATAACCCGTGGGCGCTGCGAGTGGGGTCCAGAAGTATTACGCTAATGTTGATCTCTTCATTTCAGGTCATAATAAATCATAACCGCACGTAATATTTTATGCAATGGACAATAGTTGTTATAAGTGTAACTATTATTGTATATTTTGGACTTTTGATTGCCTCTATTCAACAAACAGCATGTACTGTCATGGTTAATTTCTTATTTGTGAAGTGAGAGCCTAGGTTAATAGTATGAAAACTCCAACAATACCCTGTACCTACCTACGTTCCTAAATGTTCTCAGACCTACCTTCCCTAGGTAGAATGCTATCATGTACCTTGTCCTGTACCGCGTTTTCGTTTGCGGTTGCTTCGTTCCTTTCCCATAATTCGCGGCTCGGCTGGCAACTTTTTGTTATGTTTAGGTGTACGCAGCATTAGATTTGATAACAGGTAATTATTTTTCGTTCAAAACCAAGGGTATGAGGCGAACCCATTGCCCAGGAATTGGAATCACAATCTACAATAACCACCCGTTTTGCGGGTTCGAACCATTCAATTTTAGATGATCAACTTTTATTGAACGACAAAAATTGTTTGAAAAAGCTTGAAAAAGGAATATAAACAAAGGAGAAAAAAATCTACTTTCTATTGTATTTTTTACTTAGGAATACTGAGGGTGAAGCGGGGAGGGAAGTTGAACCACTACACACACCCCTCTTTAAATACGCCCTTGGTTCAGTGGATGGAATTGGGTTGAACAGTTCCCTAGGCCTAGGTAGCGAGGAGTCGACCCTAAGGGAGGAGAGGGGGGTGGAGATGGAGAAAGAGGGTGGGGGGAGGGGGGTGTTGAAAATTAGATTTTTGGACCTCTACTAACAACTTATAATTTACATTACATTGATAAACGAGATTGTGCAAATAATTATATTGTATTTTCCAGGAATATAATCTACGAGCACCATTCTAAACACAACGTACATACAGCCACAACCTACAATAGTCACCCTTAGCTACAAGCGTAGGGGTGTGTTGAACCCAGCGTTCAGGTAGTGGAAACACAACCTTCAATAGAAATCCTTACATACTGATGTATACATTGAGAGATATCACAATAAATAAGCGGTAAATTATCAAAAACTTAACTTGAGTCTCTTATAAAACAACTTGTTAGCAGCCAACAAACTACTTAATGGGCAGTGAGACTAATGAGCAATATAACCTGATAATCATTTGGTAAAACTTCACAAAGAAACCGAGAACAAATGTATGCATAACTGAATATAAATTAAAATGTAATCACGCGCGTGCCCGATGTTTCAAATAAATAATATTGTAGGTGCGATAAACAATTCACGCATGGACAGCCAGAAATTGTATAATTTGTCTTTGCGAAATATTATTCGAATACAATCAATTTGGACATATTGATGAGGTGTCTTTCGGCGGCACGATTTCATCGGGTTATGTCGACAGCCGTAGAGTCGGCGAATATTTCCTCAAATGTTTTTTTTCTTCATCTGCCATTGTGTAAATATGAATGTTTATCATTACGCATTTGTAGGAATAAAGGAAGTTTATTGGTCAGTTCCTCGTGACAGAGGATCGTGAGCCTCTGTAGTTAGGAATGATGTAGGTAATTTTTTGAGAGGCTGATCTCAGTACAGATTTAAGGTTACCTCCGTCACCAAACTGAAAATAAGTCATGAGTCCATCGGCTCAGTATTGTAGAAAAAAAGAAAATTATTCTCGTAGATTACATTCCTAGAAAATCTTACAATATTATTTGCACCATCTCTTTTATCAAAGTAATGTGAATAATAATATATTCCTATGCTTAGAACGACCACGGCTCAACACCACTATTCATATTTAGGTGTGAGATGGTACAATATATTATTATCCAAAAACAAAATAAATGTAACAGAAACAATGAAATATGAACAATTAAAAAAACAAATTAAGTCCCTGAAATTGGATAATGATATATTGTACCCTTAACTAATTAACATCTAATAAAAAAAATGTATTATCGTTATTGTTTTTTTTTTTTTTTTTATATCTATGTCAAAAAGTATTTGTATATTTATTTCATTCAAGACATTTAAGTCTTTGATCATTGTATACACACTTTTCAGAATGTAAAGACTCCTCCCATAAACACGAGCTCCTAGAGCTCAATTTATGGAGTAGTAGAACCATAAAATTAATTCTTATGTAAACCTAGGTAATAATATTATAAATGTAATTATTATTGTAAAAAAAAAAAAAAAATAATAAGTTATGGTAAGTAGAGGTCCCAAGAAAATTCAAATAAATTTTCAGCCCCCCGGCCCTTCTCCGCCCCATGGTTGAACCCACACAATTCACCCAGGGTTGAATCACCTCATTTGATTGCTATGGCTACGTCCTTCCTATATGTGAACCACTTTTGTTCCTACTTTTTAAACCTTAATTTAATCTTTTGCGGCCTCTGGTGACCTCTGAGTTAAAGTAATATGCCACTTTATTACTAATAAAAACTACATTATATCCACTTTAATACTATGAATCTCATTCCAATAGGTAATAATTAAACAAGTACGTCGAAAACTGTTCATAATATTATGGTTTTAGATGCGGGCTAAGAACGAAGAGATTTTTTGGAGGGCTGAAGTGGCGCTGATGAAAAATGAACTTGAAAAGGGGAGGTGAACCAAATCGTTTTAACAAATATATTTACTCATTTTCAAATTGTCGTCCATAATGGACGAAACGGGAAGCAAATAGGAAAATGCGTAGGAGAAGCAACGTCATCGAAAAATGCAGAGACATCAACGAAAGGGGAGACATGAAATGATGACCATTATTAAAATTAATGATAATTTTTTAGTAACCTTAGATAGTTCTTTTTACGCTATCCAAATTGGGGGTAATTTGAGAAATCGGTGAACTCACTAAAGAAAGCACATAAGTGTAATAAATGAGCTAGAATTCGGTAATGAGATATCTTTTTTCTTTTGATCTTTCCGACACGTTAGAAAGAAAAAGATCTGATTTAACAGTGGCCGATTAATATATCATTTAAATGTAAAACAAAATTAATTTACCTAACTAACGAGTTCCCGGCATGCGTTGCTATGCCACTTAATAAATAAATTGTATCTACCTACGTGTCCTTTTCCATTCATCCCGTTCCCCTTCCGCTTCCCCTTCCTCTTCCGCGTCCCCTACCCCTCTCGCGTTCCCACTCCGCCTTCTCAGCTTTCCCTCTCCCCACTCCCTTCACCCTATTCCCCCGTCCCGCGAACCCCCTCCCGAGTTCCCCTCCCCCCTCCCGGGTTTTCCTTCTCCCTCCCGCATTCCATACATTCATTCCCGGTACATTCAGTTTTCAACAGCTCGCATGCCACCTTTTGATTTTTTTTTATACAAATTTCGTAATGCCAGAGCTCACCAGTATAAATAGAAAATAGAAACCATTGCTGGCAGGCACACATCAAATACCCAAAGTTTCATCGCAATCGGATGGACTGTTAGCAACGCATAATTTCATGATGCCAGAACTCACCATTGTATATAGTCATCGCGGGCATGCGAACATCAAATCCCCAAAGTTTCATCGCAATCGGATGAATGGTTTAGCAACGCATAGCATACATTCATACATGCATAGAAGCAAAAATATTTTCATTTTTATATATCTACATAACAATATCTTCAACGGCATAATACTGAATTTAAGCAAACCTCGCCAAATTTTAAGTGTTGTGAAACTAATTAATTTACTTTCAGGAATACCTTTTGTATTTATTTAGCAAAATCTAATAAATAGACATTTTATATGGATAACATTAATAAAAATTGTCATTACATTATAAGTTAAGGTACGTGACGTTAATGTTCACCTGTAAGTTACATATTTTAAGATATTCAGAACCCTAAAAAAATACACGCACGCAAAGTCTGCAGATTTGAAAACAATAAATTAACAACTAATTAAACAATTTTAAAGGTCGCTTCCTTAAACTACGTTTTAATGATTGCAAGACTTTTTTTTGAAGATCGTAAAAAAAGTTACTTACAATGATATACTAACTGAATAAACTATATTAATTGAATTCTTAGAGTACCTACCTACTCCAGTGGCGGTTCGTGCTGCGAGGCAGGGGAGGCGGTGCCCCCAGAAAAAATAAAGAAGAGAAGTTGAAAAATATTCAAAATACACATATCCAGACATCCAGAATATAATAAAACTTTATTTTAAATGTTACCAATTTATGAAAGTCTTAATGTTACTTTAGTTTAAATATTACCAATGAATATTTTCATTTTTCACTAGGACTTGTTGTCTTTATGCTATTTAACTCATCATACCAGTCAGAACAACGCGGCCGGCCAGACGTGGAGCAACTCTAAAAAACGCAGTACAATAATATTCTAGGGAGGCAGAGATAGGGCCCGCCTCAGAGAGCCGCTGACTTCAAGTGGGCGGAGGGGAGTGGGAAAGTCAAATGGAAACGAAATGAATGGAATTGCGGGGTTGCGTGTTGTACACTTTGAGGCGTGCCTCAAAAAACGAACATACTTCCGAAGTAGAATCATGGGGTGAGGTTTGTCTAGGTCTTGGTGGCCAATGCGTTCTCGCACCTACTGCGTGGCGGGTTGGATTGGGAGAGATTGGTTGAGGGAGACTTAACCTAGACCTCTCTAGTCGGACTTTCTCGACCCACCACCTTGCAACGCAGTAGGAGGGATGGATTGGAGGATGAAAGAATTTTTGAATTTTCAAAGAATTTTTTTCTTCAAGGCCTCCTGTGGAGCTAATGTAAAAAAAATAGCCGATCATTTACAAATAGCTTCAGCACTCTAGTGTCCAAGTTTTGGTTGGTTTTGTGATTTTTTGTGATGATAGTACGCGGCAGTATTTACCTAAGGAGCGTGGCTATTAAGGTTGCCATGTATACCGAAGAGACGAGAAGAAACAAGAAGAGACGAGAAAAGCCGAGAAGAGGCAAGAAGAAGGGAGGCATAAATAAAAGTAAAAAAAAAAATGAAAATGAAAAAATAAATCATAACGCTCAATCCATTCCTTTATTCCTGCCCATCCTTAATTCCAATATTGGCTTATAAGGTTGCCATATATACTGGTCGATTAAACTCCAACTTCCTTCCCATCCTCAGAGCACGTGTTCCAAGTCCTAACAAATCAATGTCCCTCACCGGGACCCCGAGGGATGTCCCGTATCGTATCGTATCGTGTATACATAATTGAATTGCCTCAGTAACAATATTTTATATTTGTTTAAAGATAAATTGAAGATGTCAACTGACTTGGTATAATTATTTCCCTCCATTAGTATTCTGGGCAAAGAGGAATACATATGGTAGTTAGTCCCAGAATTTCTGCACTGAAATAAATCCTGACTTCTGGTATAATATTGTGGTATCCGGAAGCTTATCAGTTGAAGCAATAGCGGGCTATTAACTAAATCATTTAGAATTTTATATAAAAATATCAAGTCTGTGAAAATTCTTCTGAATGATAATTTGAGCATATTCATATCATTTAACAGAGTTTTATAGTTCAACATAATTGCTGGTATACCCATTTTAAAATTTAGAAAACATAAGAATTTGTTTTGTATTCTTTCAAAAGCTTGTACATGAGTTTTATAATGTGGATTCTAGACGGGAGAATTGTACTCCAGACTAATACTAACGAGGTACTGTCAGACGTACAGTTGTAGTTTAGGTTATGTTAGATTGTACATACTGTATAAATATATATCAATTCGAAAAAGTGTTTCGGTCAATTGATGTTCGATAAATATGTTTTCCAAAAATTGCATTACGAATAATTGAATTCGAAAAATTGCAATTCGGTCAATTTACCTAGACCCCACTTTTCAAACCGCCAATGACCAACTCGAAACCAATATTGTAATCATGCATTATGCAGTATTCAGTTGGTATTGGTTAATATGATACATTGGAAGTTGGTACCTGCATTAATATTAAGATATTGTAAAGAATTCCGGTTGAAAGGTTATATCGATGATAAATATAACGTCAGGAAAGGTCTGACAGCAAAGTTGTCAAATCTCTTACCTTGATGAATTACGGGCCACCTTTAAGCGATGTCGTAAAGCAGACATCTTGGCTGATTGCTTCGACGTGAAGTCAAATTATTATTGTGGTCACCGTAACATTTCGGTTGCAGGAGAGAAATTAAACAGTTTTTTAGTAATATTATTGTTATGATCTTTTGATTCAATACTGCTAAAGAATGCTTAAATGTTACATAAATCAAACCAGTATGGCGGTGCATAGTATTTGGACATTTTAAACCTACGGATAGTAAAATATTGAATGGGATCCTGCTACAATTATATCAGTGATAAACAAACTTTCGTGCGGCTCGCGAGCCTTTTCATGCGACAAACTTGGCTATATCTACATATATAAATCAACATTTGTTTGGGAAATAGTGTATTGTGTATTGCTATATTAAGCAAAGGAAATGTTTTAAACTTTCAAAATACCTTCTTAAAACCCCCGCAAAGGTTTTTGGATTATTTCAACCACATGACAATTTATTCGAAAAGTTTTCCTTCCCATCATCACAAAAATTCTTGTGAAACTGTTACAGATTTGAGAATGACATTCTGCAAAACAACGATTGTCAAATCAGAATTCAATTTTCAAAACTCTTTAAATTAATGAACATTTGTAATATACGAAAAATGAAAATTTGAATTAAAAAAATTATAATAGGTGGCACATGAGCTGTTTGAAAACTGAATGTACTGGGACTGAATATATGGAACTCGGGAGGGGGATTGGGGGGACAGGGGAGCGGGAGAGGAGAGAAGAAAGACGGGGAAGGTGGAAGGGGAACGCGGGAGGGGAGGGGGACGCGGCAGGAGAACGGGTACGCACGGAAAAGAGGGGGGAGGTTAAATTGAAAACAGTTTTGTGTTCGGAATACAAAAAATAATCATCCGGCGGCTTCATCTCATAGTGAGTCGAAGAGCCGCAGACGCCTATGCAAAGAGCCGCATGCAGCTCGCGAGCCGCAAATTCCGACCCCTGATATAGACAGGTATTAGATCTGAAAATTTATCTGTGCTTTCAGGAGCATTGCTAGGCCACCAGCGCGAAAAATATTTTTTTTTTTCGTTTGTCAATCGTTAGTATCCGTTTAGCACCCTGTACCTAGTAACTACAGGTAATTTCGAAGATCCACATACAGATACGTATTCTGTATTTCTAAAAATGTACGAAAGCACTTACCTACATCCTACAAGCAATCTGTTTTTATCTACAATTTACAGTAATAATTTGTGCAATATTCTTATGCTGGCCTAAATTAAACTGGACATTGGTGCCTTATTTGGACAATGCAATAAAATAAACCGACACGAGTATGATACGATTCTCCCAGCATGCAATATCTAATATTAGAATCTTATAGAATCTTTTATTTGTATCAAATTATATATGACTGACTTGCTCCAGTTATCCGCTAAGATCAATTATTTATAGTTTTTTCCAGACAGTACAAAGTGAGATGTGAAAATGAACTGATTTATTTCTAAAAGTTTTTTTTATCGAAGCAACAACAACAAAGAAATTTATTTGAATAGTTGTTTCTACTGTGAATATTTCAAACAAATAAGTGTATTTAGTTCTGCAGTGTTTGTAAATATATATGTAGTTTCAATGTCTCTCAACAGATGTCGTTAGAGAATGTAGTCTTCTTCTTCTTCTTCTTTCGTATGGTGGGGGGTCAGAGGGGGACATCTCGATCTGCGAGCCAGTCTAGGGCCTCAGGCGTTGCCTGTGGACCTCATCAATCCCGCCGGGGAATGAATGGAGCGGGCATTCGTTGACCACATATTTGGTAGTCTGCACCTCACCGCATTCACACATCTCAATATATAGTTAAGATTACCGTAGAAGTCATTCCTTATTGGAAAATCTGTTTATATAATGCCGGTCAGTGGCCGAGTTGGCATCGCGTTTGGGTCCCACCCAGGAATCGTCTTTTCAATTCCTCGGCTGGTTAAGTCCTCCAACAGGTGCTAAGTCCAGCAACATTTTCCGCTTAGTGTGGTGGTCATAGGAGATTGTAAAATATTTTCAGGTTATTCGTATTCCGGCAATGTTTGTCTTTAAAAATTTTTTCTCAAAAGATGTCATTAGTATATGTAGTTTTAAGTTATCTCAAAAGGTGTCAATGGTAATATTAATGGTAGACAACTATCGAAGAAAATAGCCGATCATATTCGATCTACAGGCGGGCATCTTCAGTGAGCGGCTCCTTCAGGGCTGATTAACACAGAACATCTGTAGAGTGGACGTTAAGTCCAGTTAGATATTCATTGTGAATACAAAACGATAATAAATAAGACTCGTATTTTTTTCACACTGCCATACATGATATACCTTTGTTAAAATATTAACAAATTAATAAAATTACATTTAAAAAGTGCTGCTATGATGCGATTAAACGTAAAAAAAACAATTCTAGAAATCCTTCCATGACCAAACATCTATATTATTAAAAAGAAGAGTGTCTGTGGATCTGTTTTTTATACGAATCTACACTATTATTTTGAGATTGATGAAATTGTGTACACTTCAAAACAAGAGAAAGGTCGCTAATAGATAAAAGATAGGTCTAAATGAGATATCTCGAAATCAACCACACCCCTTTACCTACACCTTACAGCAGAGTTTTGATACTTTGGATGAAATTTTGCACACTTTACGTTAAAAATACGAGGAAAATTTTAGTCCTCATCTGATTTCATGATAAAACTCTGAGTAAAGCTAGGACAACTTTGAGAAATTCAGCTAGTAATAATTAAAACAAACATTGTTTGCAATTCACGCGGTAGAAGTGAAACCTTCAGAAAACTAAATAAGACAATAGTGGGGAGGCTATGGAGCACCGAATCTTTAAAGAGGAGGACCGACAGTCTACGAAGCACCGCACAAAGAGGAGACCGATTATTCTATCTCAGTCTCTCACCAAATACCAAAGATGTACGTGTTTGTCTCTTTTTAGTGTCGCTTTTTCGTTTCATCGAGTTTCAAATCACAACGGTGCTAAATAAGTTTTCACTTCAAAAATAAAATAAAAAAAATAATAAAAAATCATAACTCGATGTTGTGGCGACGTGGATTAGTTTTTTATACAAATGTACACTTTTATTCCTAAATTGAAATTTTGATGAAAAATTGATGAAATTTTGGATACTTGACGATCAAAATAAGAGGAAAATTACTGAGTAAAGCTAGGCCATCTTTGAAGTATTCAGCTAGTAATAACAAAAAAAAAAGTGCAACTGGCTCATTGAGCGGCTTTCACGCCTGATACAAGACGTGCGAATAAATCAATACGAAACAATGGAATTGACAAGACGTAACACCGACATAATACAACAATAAATAATCAATTGGCTGTGTCTTGGTTACGAGTTACGAGAGATCACACCTCTGCGCGGTGCGAAAAGTCAGAGGGAAATGAGAGGAAAGGTCAGGAGAGGTCAACACATATTTATCGCCGAATCAAATGTAAATAATGTGTTTATTTTGATGCCTACTCAATTATGAAGTCTCGGATATCTCGAATGACCGGCGTTCTGGTTGAATGTATTCAACAAAATAACTTTTTTCTTTCATTAATTAATCATTCCTTTATTTTATTTTCTCGATTATGTAATAAACACTGCAATCGTGAAGACTTGTATATATTTTCGAATTCAGAAGGAACATACTTTAGAGCCACTTTGTAATTATTGTATCATGCTTTGGCTTTATAATATGTGTATATATGTATATTTATGCATGTGCATGTGTTTGTGTACATATACACCTGTACCTGTATACAATGTACACACGCAGAAGCGATTTTCTCTAAAGTACGTTTGTGCGGCGAACCCCCAAAAATAAGAGAAAATAAAACAAACTTGTTTTATAAAAATATGAACACATTATAGATAGCGCGCCATGCCTGCGCTTTCAAAAACCGTATTAACGTATTTCCATTTTGTGCGTATTGGAACCCACACAAAATACTCAATACAAAAAATCCTAGCCCGTACAAATCGCTCTGTCGGTGATTGGAACAAAACTAGGCTTTTCTGTTCAAAAATAGCATACCTTGGTGCGTTGATCCCGGGTCATGATGTCCGAACATTGTCCAAACATGATGTCCGATGACCTCCGAACATTGACGAGTTTCACCGATGCCCGAGATAATCGCAGACTGACCGTTGACCTTTGAACCATAGGGATGCAAGTTAAATATTATTTTTATGTTATATTATGGTATTTACCTTTGTGGCCATTTTTGTACATTTTTATTTTCTTGGTTCTGCATTTATCCAACCGTTTGCTAATGGCATTTTCAAATCTTCTATCGAAATAGACTAATTTTGACTTCTGTTTTCGTTAATTTCTATACCTGATTTTAAAACTCGCGTAATTGAAGTGTTTTTGAAGGAGATTTTCAAATATTGTCGGGTTATTCGTAAACCGGGAATGTTTGTATTTCTTTAAAAAAATATATACATGCGTGTTTCACCCTTCAGTGCTGAGTTCCGTGGCTTCAGAAATACACAAAGCATCCATTAGATTGGACGTTTGGTCCAGTAAACTATTCATTGTAAACCAGACGATAAATAAACACGACTAGAACCGAGCATCATTGAAACTTTCGTTCATCTAGAGTATTGTTCATCAGAGAAAATCACAATACATCACAAATGTGTTTGTAATGAAAGTACGAAATCATAATAAAACAATTTTATATTGTATTTTGTAAAAGCTACCTACCTATCTTTCATAAAATAATTTTTGTTGATTTCTTAGTATAGTCAAGTTGGACACCCGATCAGAACGTAGATTTACGATCATAATTCGTACAGTACCTAAATTACTTCCTCTCGATGTGAACGTCCTATCGGATAATAGGCGCTCGGCACTTGGCACTCGGCGCTGTAACAATAATTGCGCAACACTTAAGTGTCCCGCCGGAGGCCGATAATGGCCACTCCGGACTTATCTTCCCCTTCAATCAAATGAAGAAAACATTGGCACTGACTGATTTTGTACTTAAAATGATAAATCCTGTGAAATTTTATTTTCACGTGAATAAAGTTTACTGACTTATTATCAGTGTCATCTGCTGTCCTCACATTGCTATTTTGTTTTGTTTTATATGAGTATTTTTTTAAGATTTCAATTTTGTTTGTTTTTTTAAGTGAAACTTCTTTAGCCCCGTTGTGCTTTGAAATTCAGATGAAACGGAAATGACGCATTAAAGTTAGAGAATACAATCCCGGGCATGTTTTTAAGTCCCGGGATTACGGAATTTACGATGCGTAATCCCGGTACTATCCCGGGATTAGGAAATGCGGTTAACAATTGGGATAAAATAAAATAAAAGCAAAGATAGTAAGTTGAATTATTTATTAATATTGTTAGTTACACAAGACAACTTATCTATACTAATATTATAAATGCGAAAATGCGTGTGTTTGTTTGTTACGCTTTCACGCATAAACCAATATACCGATTTTAAAAATTCTTTCACTAATAGAAAGCTACATTATATGCGAGTAATATAGGCTATATATAATGGTACGCTCTGAAGTTATGAAATTATAAATATTAATACATTACATTTATTATACTTTATTGTCCCTTACAAAAGCGAGTTATTGTAACGTCAGACGTAAAGCAAAATAAATCGTTGTTCTGATAACTGTGTTAATAAATTTGCGGGAAATTTTATTTCAGGCGTCCTAGTTATTTATCTACATAAATAAAAATAAATCTAAGAAAAGTTTGTACGCGCATAACTTCCGAACAAGTCAAAGAGCAACGGATTATAGAATGCAAACTTGACCTGACTGAGGCAATCCCGAAAATCGCGAGATTAGCCAAAGTGCAGTCCCGGTATTTTCGGGATTGAAAATGGGCCGCGATCCCGGGATTCGGAATCCCGGGATTGTATTCTCTAAGTACAGTACTTACGAAGCGTCAAACTGCGCTCATTGGCCGCTTTGATTATGACCTCACTTTTCAAGGCTCCTATTGGTTGAGATATGAAACGGAAATGACGCATTATAGCACCTACGAAGCGTCAAACTGCGCTCTTTGGCCGCTTTGATTATGACATCACTTTTCAAGACTCCTTTTGGTTGAGATATAAAACTCGCTAGTAATTAATGAAAAAAATTAGGTACTCTTCCTTCCATAAGCAATTTAAGCATGAACAATAATTTCCGTAGAACCAAAATACTTCTGAAACCGGAAGACTTGTCGATTTTCATTTAATGAATGATAACTTTAGCCTTGTGTCATTGGGAGGCTCTATTTTTGAACCACAGATCAAAACCTTATCACCTTTAATAAAAAAACCGTCTTCAATTCAGTTCCGAGACCTATCAATTTGTTGAGTGTCAGGAAACGATTTTTTCCAGTCTCCATGTGCTGAACATGATCCAGTACGAAAAACAATGCTTGGTGAAATAATAAATATTTCATGAAATACAATTAATTTTTGTGAATCATTTTATTTATAAGACCACGTCGACCACCCCAACCGGTTTCGTAACAATCCGGTCTTCTTCTGGGCATATATAGACGAATTTTTATTGAAAAATAATAGATTAACAATTTGGGAGCGGGAATAGGTACCGTCGCGCCGGGAACCATTTATCGGTTAATCAAAAGCTCTGCCATAGGTCACCCCAAGTGGTTCGCTAAGTTTGGTGACTTAGCAGAAGTGTCCGAGCTCAATGTGGAAGAGGGGGGCAAGGGGTAGGTGGAATGAGGGATAATTGATTAGTGCAAGCGTTACAGTAATTTCCCCCTAATAATGCGAGCGAAGCCGCGGGTAAAAGCTAGTTAAACATAAAGGAAGAAAACGAAACCAAAACCTTGAGAATATGTCTTATTTACAATTTATTGAAAAAAAGTAAAGGTTCATAATAACAATAATTGGATAATTTGTACAGCGCCGTTTGTGTGAAAAATTGCCTCAAGGGCGCTTATTGGTAGGATGCTAAATAATTTTGTTCGTAAAACCCGTTTAAAATCAACCAAATTCTGGATATTAGTAAGAGCTGAGTGAAGTTTATTCCAAATGAGTAGGCAGGTAACACGAAAAGAGCGATCATAGTAAACGGCTCGATTTGACCTAGAAAGTTCCATTAAACGATTAGTGACATCTATATCTGCTGACCTTGAAGCGTATTATGTCTAGATACATACTTTTATAAGAATCATTTTAATAACAAAATGAGTTTATCGAGAAAATGTGAAAACAGGGCTATGCCTTTCAAAATACGTCGCTTTTTTCATTATTGGAACCAAAATTATCTACAATGATTTTTACAAAATTACTAGTGCAGACCCGTGAAAGTTCAAATTGAATTCTTGACAATCAGTACCGATTTTGAAAACGCGGTTAAAATAATTGTCTGTTAAATTGTGTTACAGGTAGGTACTATTTTATCGCTTATCTGAATTCTTCACGCAACTGACTCCAATTTTGAAAAAGACGCTTAAATTCAAAGCAGTTATAATTTATTACATAGAGACATCTTTTTTACTTCAACTCCTTGATAAAATGGTTGTCTTTTACGACAAAGACATACGACTTTATTATTGACTGAAAAATGATGACTTGTTTTTTTTTGTAATTTTGTAACCAACTAGAATTCAACCGGACTAGATTAACCATCCAATCACCCATGCTTAATCACACGGAAGATAACGACTTTACTCCGGAACCTATTACATTGCATGCACAATCAACAATCAAGCAATAAATACATTTTTATGAAGCTCTGATGCACCTCAGCACGGTAAAAAGTTGATTAGGCAAGATCATCTGAGGTTAATCTATGAAATTTAATTAACTTCAATTTACTCGTCGATTAAAAGAACGATTAAATATGACATGCAGTTAACACGGACTAGAATTAAACCATTATTAATACCTACGAAATGAAAGGAAATGGTGGCGATGAACTCTGATTTCATTGAAAAATTTGAACAATTATATTTCAATTGTAGTGTTTACGTGAGTGGAATATTTTTTTCTTTTGAAGTGAAACTTCTGTAGTCCCGTTAGTGATATGAAATTCGGGTGAAACGGAAGTACGTCACTAAAATTTATTATTTGATGGGTCCTCGGTTCTAATATAATACGCTAAATTCGCGCCTCGGCTCGAACCTCCCGTAGCGCCCTGACAAATCCAAGCGGCCAGAGAGACAGACATCCAGCGAACTGAGTTCGAATTCTACGAAATCCAAAAAAATAAACATTTTGGTTTTTCTGAAATTAATATCCAATCTTCAAACCACTTTAAAATAAACATGCAAAAGAAAAGAAAGCGACATCTAGCAACTCTCTAGTTTCACTTCTACAGCGTGTGAATCGCACACTCTGATTTTTTTAATTACTGTTGGTGTTATTATAATAGCTCTATGATCTTGTCTATGCCTACTTCTACAAAATTGTCTTTGTTGGACAACCTCTTCCTGTGAAGCACTTATTAATAGATTGTCGACCCGAGTGATTTAATAAAATAACATTGCAAGTATAATCGTGTTTTGATTGTTAAATTGTTAACAATGTAACAATGTTGTAATGATTATTGTTAAAATCAGTAGACGAATCGTTTTTTATTGATTTCCAATAAAAGTGTCTTGTAAATGGTCCTTTACCTTTAGTTCCTAGAGTTTAGAAAGTCCTCATTCATCTAGAAAGCAATCACTTTTTCTGATGATCCAATGATTCCAACGAGATGTAAAGAGAAATATTAAATTTATCGGTTATGAAATCAAATAAAGCCAGTGCTGGAGGGGTTGTTCTTGGAGCCCGAATTAAAATGGATGCCTATTTTTTTGTTTTCAAAAGCGTTTGATTCTGTATGACAACCAGATCACCTATTACCTACCTTAATTACCTATTGATCAAATTTTATAAAAACTTGATTTCCCTGACAAATGTTTGAAGGCCTCCGTGGTCGAGGAGCAAGGCTCTCGGCAATTCAGAGATGGCGGGTTCAAATCCCGGCGTACGCAAGTAAAATTTAGTTGATTAATTTGTGTTATTTCACAAATACAAACATACCAATGACAAATAAATGCGAAAATGTGGCTTTTAGTATGATGGATAATTTACGAGAATAATTGATGTCTCTGTGGATCCGACGCGTTTGTCCATTCAGCTACTGACTAGTATTTTGAATTTTTTATGAAATTCGAAAGAACTGTAAAAAATCAAATCTGATATCCTACACTTTTTTGCTTACCTTTAAATCCGGAAAACATTTTAATTCCTTGAAAGATTATCTCTGTACATTATCAACAATCAACAATGAACAATCAACAATCGGCAATCGACAATCGAAAATCGACAATCGACAATCGACAATCAACAATCGACAATCGACAATCGACAATCGACAATCGACAATCGACAATCGACAATCGACAATCAAAATCAACGATCAAGAATCGCCAGATGAATGGCGAATTTTCAGTCACTACCGTCCGTCATTTTTTCCTCACGACGGATCTCTCGAGAGCGCAATTTCCTCGGATTTAGAGCACATCTAACACGAACTGTTGCCAAAGAGGTTAAAGTAATGATTGAATCTTAAATAATGTGCACAATACTGTTTTTTTTATAAATTAACGAGATCTATTAACGAAGATAAAGGGTTTAATTGCTTTTGAAAGCTTTTATGATTAACCATTTACTTTGGTTACTGTTCTAGAAAAGCTGAAAAGTCTCTGAAAAGTCTTACTTATAAATTCAAACAAAGGACGGTTGCTAATGTTGTTGCCAGCTCTGACCCCGAATCAAACAGCGTCTAAGAAAGCTAGAATTTTGGTGCCATTGGATAAAAAAAAAATCAAAATAAAGTTTTGTACATCCAAAAATATTTTTTTAAAATTTTATTGGGTGTTTTGATCTCAAATCCAAATTTAAGATTTGTATGAAACTGGCCGAAATGGGCCGCGCATCCGTTCCTCTTAAGATAGGCCATGCTGCAGTTATCAAGTAAATGGGTTTATGAAATACGAAATGGTCGCCCTGATCTGAGAAAACGTAAAATAACATAAGACCAGGCATTTGTCCGATTTTAGTCACTGCTACCTACAAAGCTACATTTTTTAAGCAGGTTGAAATATGTCATTTTAAACATCAGACGATAGAAACTTTATACTAATCAGTGCTTGATGCTAATCGTAATCACGTATAATAATATGAAATGATATAAAATATGTCAATTGGGTGACACAATAAAGCACCTGTTGATTTATGAAAAAGCGAAACAGGATCAAAAGCGTCAGTTTAAGGATACGAATGTATTTTACTAGCGGAATTATGTATGCATAAAACAGCTTCTTTTCTTACACGTAGGCTGTAAAATATCTAGTTTCTGACATTATAAATCAAATGAGAGAACTGGTTATTTCGGCGGAACTCAGGTGTTTTTATTTTATGTGACAATTGACATTAAGACACGTGGTCTGGAATTTTAGAAGGATACGCATTTTAGTCTTGTTTTGCTTGATTTTATTACGCCGTAGTTTCAAGAGAGTTCAACAAAACTAGGGCCTTACTAATAAAAGTTTTTTAAATTTTTTTTACACATCTAATAAACAACCGTATGCCATACATAAATGATTCTTTATTAGGAGTGTAAAATTTAACACACTTCCATTATCAAGAGGGCTTTTACACATATAAATATAGGCAGTATATCTTTAATGGTTCCATGCCAACTGAGAATAAAGCTAACTCAACACCTCCTTGAAAAGTCAAGCTATGAAAAAAAATAATTTTAAATTAGCCGATAACCCTAACCTAACGTTACCTATTTAACCAATTTTTTATTAGGCGCATACACACTTTGGTTGGATAGGGTTCTAACTTGGCCTTACCATGTTCTGGGGTTTCCAAGTTTGCAAAGACGAATTTTCGTAATCTATTAAACAATTTTTTGATTTTAGGGTTCAATTTTACGTAAAGTAATTTAGTTTATCATATTTTAATGGAAAATATTTAAATAGGACGTGTTCCTAGTTTGATATTGCATTGGAGAAACGCAGTTAGAACCTTGTGCAATGAATTTGTATGCCCTAGCTGGTTGCACATAGTTCTATCTGCATGTTTAGATGTATTTAAAAATTGTAAGCTTACGTCCTATTATTTTCCTTTAAAATATGTTCAATTCAAATACTTTACATCAGGGTTCGTAGGAAATGCGTTTAACAAGGTTAGCTCATCGAGGGGGTAGAGCAGGGATTGGCTAAATATTCGTGACGTAGCTTGAAGTCCATATTCCTTTGGAGGATTTGAATTAACTGTGTGTCGAAACCGGTAGCAGAAAATTTAAAGTATAAAGTAACAAATGTACATTGAAAATTAAAACTCTTCAAAAAAAAATATCTAGAAATTGTCACACAGTTAATGCCAAAGAAATACAAAAAAATGTGAAATTAGAACCCTGTTCAACTGAAGTGACGCAATCTGAAAATAAATAAGGTTATTCTTTATGACAGATATTAAGGTTGAGGCATTCACGCATGAATTATCTAAAATAGTCTTTGTTTTATTTTATTTCATATTAACATTACGACAGCTTTGACCTTAAAGTAACACAATAATATGGTATTTAACTGACTTCTGTTGACGGTTTCATTGTAACACCACGGTTAAGAAACCTTGAGCTAATTATTCTGGATATTGTGTTGAAAAGTTAAGTAGAAATTTGGTAGGAATCCAATTCCTAAATTTGGAACGAAGTTAAAAATAAATGCATAATAGATAACTCCAGTCCAATTTTTTAATATTTTTTTTTATGAATAATGACCTTCTAACTTAAATAACTGCATATTTATTTTTATTTTTTTAGTCAGTTTTAATAGTTAAAATAAATGTCAAAGTTTTAATTTTTCAAGATCCCCCGAAAACCACCGAATCTAGTGTGACGTCATCATAACCAACCGAAGTATGAATATTGTAGGGAACTGAAATCAGCTGTTCGACTTCCGCCATTTTGAATTTCAGCATTGGAGCGTTTTACTGGGCAGTAAGATCGTTTTTTGTACAGTTAGAGTTTTTGAATATTTTAAATAATACAGATAAACTAATAGAGATACTTTATTTTTGATACTGAATTATTTAGGCCTAAATAATGTTTCAATAAAAACAAAAACCAGTATATGTCCAAATCTCTATAAACCAATAAAACAGAATGTCGAAAGGCTTGCGCCTTATATTCTATTGATTTCTATACAACTTTGACCCAGGTGACGCGGCGCGGTGACGTCACGCCGCCAAAATCCAGCAATACCAACTTGACAGGGTGTTTTAATGACACATTTTAAAATGAACTTTTTAATAATTTTTTTAAAACTCTGCGTTAAATATTATGTAATAAAACTTATATATTCAGAATCAGTGTATATTGGTCTATATGAACATATTTTTTTAAAGCCATAATATCTTTATTTAAGCCATGATATCTGGAATAAATGATTAAAAATAAAAAAAAATAAAAAAAATATTTTTCACTGGAGTTCCTTATTATTTTTAAGATCAGAGGATATTATTATGATTAGTAATCAAGTATTTAGTAAAGATTCTCGCTTGGACTAGAAAAACAATAAGATTGTTAATTATTAAATTTTAGTAAGTACCTATTCTTATTATTTTGAGTTATGAATAAAACCGTGAAAACCGGTGCTATGTTTACTGTTTTCTGGAAAGAAAAGAACGAAATGATTTCGATAACATTTAAAAAGAAAACGTTTGGGTGTAAATCGTGTACTCGAAGGATTTTAACAAATTTGGAGTTAAAAATGTGTATGTCATTTTACTGCCCGATGATAGTTTTATTCATTTTGAATGAAATTTCCAACTTCGCCCCACACGTTATGAGGTGTCAAAGTTTGCATAGACGAATTCCTATAATCTATTTAATGCTGCATGATTTTGAGGTTTAATTTATTTAAAGTATATTAGTTCGTATTTTGAAAATATTTAAATATCATGGAATGGCATTAGCGAAATGTAGTTAGAACCTTTGCAATGAATTATCACGCCCTAGCTGGTTGCATATGGCTCTATCTGCACTTTATCTCTGTTCTAAAATGGTAAGTATACATCTTAGCTAAATATTTTTCTTCAAAATATGTTAAACTAAATTTTTTTAACCATGATTCAAATACAAAATTAGAAATCGGTAAATAGATTATGAGAAATCGTATTTATTAACTTTGACACCTCGTATCTCAGAACAAGATAAACCCTGTCCAACCAAAGAGATGATTTTTTTCCATACAATTTTGTATGGAAGGCCCTTCTAGTGTTGTATTCCTTATTTTATGGCTATAAAAGCACATCACTTCACTTAGTAATACAATGACAAATATATTAAAAGATTACAATGATAATGACGGTATTTAGATATTTTCATAATGCCAATTGGGTCTCCGGTCGCAAGAGGTCAAAATGAGGAAAAAACTTAGTCTGCTGATTGATTGTTATTGAATTATTGATTACCCAACATTTCGCGATATAAATAGTAAAAAAGTTATTGTGAAAGAGATGGCGGTGTGCTTTTATAACAAGGACGTTAAAAAATGGTGACTCAAATTACGGCCAACGACCCGGAGAGATACCGGGAAGATGGCGATGTATCGAGAGATGATAAATGATTAATCAATAACTTTTATAATTATTCTTGCAAGGAAAACAAAACTTCCTACGTAATTTTGGAAGTTCATAGATCAATGATGTATCATTTGCGAACCATTAGTTATTAACACATTTCGACTTCCTATAACGACCTTTGTGGTATAACATTATTTTTCAGTATTTCCCTTGTAAATTATAAAGTTACCACAAATGTGTACAAAAATTAAAAATCGTTCCTTGGCATTGACTTTAGCTTGACTTTATTGTCCTTTTTGTGTTTTGCTAGAATGCCGATGAGATATTTTATTTTTTATTTTTTTTTTATTTATTTAATATCTGTATGTTTTTACAATAAGTATATATTTTTTTACATGTTAAACAGAGTTGTAAAATGAACATTAAAATAGCATTTCCTCATCATAAAGAGACAAGGCTCTAGTGTTTGGTGAGGGAATTCAAGCTCAAGTATATGTAAAATTTAGTAGAAAATAATAATATTGCATCTAATAACAAAAGATATGTAAGAAAACTCGAGATATAAAATTCAAGATTTAAATGAAATATTAACGGTAGAAATGGACTCTTACAGTTGTTTCTGGTGATTTTTCAATTTAATTTGGAATTTATGTATATTTTCGATAATTTTTAGTTCTAATGGGAGGTTGTTGAAATAATTTATACCTAGATACAGATAGGTATTTTGGATGTGCTTGGTATTAAATTGAGGGATTTTGATATTGTTTTGAAATCTTGCTGATATATTGAATTGTAATTTTTTTAGCTGTATTTCTTTAAAAGTCTGTAGAATTGCATATTTTTTATATATATTGTCTGTTGTAGATACTTTGAATATTGAAAAGATTCTTTCAGTAGAGAATGTAGATGTTTTTTTCAAGATAACCTTAATTATCAATCTTTGAACTATTTTCAGAGGATTTAAAATAACATCATAAGTTCCTCCCCACCCTCTAATACCGTACTGTAATATAGATTGAACACTTGCATAGTACACTTTTTTGAGGTTAAAACTCATTTAAGACCGAAGGAACTTGCGTAAATAATTACGAAAGTAGAACAAATAAGTTAAATAGTAAAAAGAAAAAGAGAGAAAAAAGAAACAAATCAGAACAAAACATGACAAAGAAAATTAGGTATCTTTACGTGTTTAAAATATTCTTTTAAAACATTACTTTTTTACATTAATTTTTTATTCAGCTGGATATTTTTTAATATATCTGGAAGCGAATTATATGATAGTGTGTAGGCAATATACTCGTAGTTCAAAGACTTTATCCGATATTTTTTTAATTTTTTTATTTTATTTTATTTATTCATACACGCCTTGAAGGCTTTTACAGAATCACATTATTAAAGTTACACATGTTATTCAGGAGTATAATTGTAAGCATGAAGTATATAACATTACAAACTGTAATTTAAGGATACAAACAGGTTTAATATGAACAGTATGTAGTTTCGTTATCATTAAAATTGTACAAAGGAGTTAAAAAGTTTACATATTGTAATAATGGTAAAACAGAAGAGTGCTTAAGATACTTTAGAAGTAGTTATTGAGGAACGTGTAGGTATTTACTATGTTGATTTTATTATTAACTTGATCATGAATAAATTGTTCGAAAGCAAGTTTTTCAAGAATTCAGCAAAATTAACGCAGCGATAAATAGTACCTACACATAGAAAAAAATAAATAAAAAATACATGAGTTGTAATATCTTGAAAAGTTATACAGATGAGTTCAACAAGTGTATAGTGTGATAGTAAAAAAGTAAAAAAATAGTACAAATTATGGTACAAAAAGTACAAGATAATATTAATACAAAAGAGAGAGAGAGGATAAAAAGGTAAGTACTAAGGTAATCTTTGTATACATAAGTATTAAATTTTGTTTTTATTGTGAACATGAAGAGACCATCCATTTTAATTTAATCATTAATATATTATTATTGCTAGGGCACCAAGATTTTGATAGAAATATAAGTAAAATGTGAGTTAGTTATAATAAGTTAGTTAATACGTTTTTTAATAATATTTTGTAGTGTGTGTTTGAGAAATGCGAATTTTATTGTCATTTTGAGTATTGTGGTTGTGGATGTCTTGATTGTATAGTGCCTTAATGTTAGTGTGAGTTGATTGTTGAGTAATTTGTAGGATAGTGCTTATAATTTCATATAAAAAAAGGTTACCGGAAACTGATTAGAGGTCCCTTTAACTCGAAAATTTGGCAATTTTTCTGTCTGTGTTAGCAAGTCTCACTAGATTGTTTTTTTTGATTAGGTGGCTAATTTTGTCTAGATCAGTGGTTCTTAGCCTTTTTGGAGGTACTGAATCCCCTGCCAGTTTCGTATGCATTCACCGAACCCTTCTTAATTGGAAAGCTTTACCACAACGGGGGGGTTGGGGCGCAATGGGATAGGATGGGGTGGGATGGGATATGGGATAGTGACAATATTCTTTGTTAATTTTTTTCGGGCTGTGCTTTGTTCCGCCGAACCCCTGTGACTGATTCACTGAACCCCTGGGGTTCGATCGAACCACTGGTCTCGATAGTTGACTGATTTGCGTTTTCGAAAATCTGATGCATCCATTTTATTATCCAAGCAAGCTCAATTTGCATTTGGGAACAATTTATTGGATAACCAATACGCCTGCCTTAGGTCACTTCGTTTGCCTAGGTTAGCTTCGTTTGGTGACTTAGCAGGGGTGCTCGGCTTCAGGAGGTGAGGTTTATTTAGGCCTTGAATGCCCACCTACCTCGTGCCGTATCGATAGAGACTGATTGAGGGACATCTAATCTAGACCTATCCATCCGGACTCTCTTGACCCATCGCCTTACACCGCAGGGGGAGGGATGAATTTGTACGTCCGTCATTCCTGGACACATTGACCCCAGATTCCTACCTATCCCTCATACCTTTTTACTTTCCAAAACTTCCTGTCCTTCCTTTCCCTAAAAACAACCTACACACAGCATCCCTAAAGATGACATAGGCCCTGAAGGATTTTTCTCGGGGCCTCCTGTGTGGAGCTTATGTATAAACAACCTTCCTGTGACCAGATGGCTAACTTTTACTAGGTGGATAGCTTAGATCTTAGATTGAACTTTTCAATATTACGGTGCCTAGTACCTACCTGCCTGAAGAAAGTTTGAAAAAAGAATTATCATTCAGAGAGTGTCGCTTCTTTGGACAAATTGTAATTCCTTATTTGAAATACGAAAAAGTACTACATAAAATATTATTTGGTCTATAATTAATCAGCAGGTAAGTACCTACTTACAAATCTTATGATTTCGGAGGAAAATATGGTTTTGATTTATTAAATGAGAAAATTAAAACATACTTCACTAGACGCAAAGTCTACTAACTGTTCAAAGAACTGCTAGTTTACAAGTTGTCTCAATAAAATAGCTAATTAACCTTCTAATGTCTTTTTTACATTAACTCCACACAGGAGGTCCTAATGGAAATAGTTTCTCTCAGGGCCTATGTCATCTTTGAAGATGCTGTGTGGAGGGTGTTTTTGAGGAGAGGAAGGAGTGAACATGGGTCTTGAAGAGACCCATGTTGTAGGAGGGAGGAAACACAGAGGCCGGCAAATCGTTCCACAGCCGAGCTGTTGAACTCAAGAACGAGTCGTATAAAGTCGATAAAGTCTTGTAATATATGATGTTTGATGTCCTCGTTAATTACTGGAAACTAACTTAATGGTTAAAAATAATGAAGGAACCAAGAAGTCGGAAGTCATTAGCAGAAGATTTTTATAAATTGGAAATACCAGAATAGCTCCGGCGGGGGTCCAGCACCAGGAAGGGGGGTCAAGAAGGACGGGTGAGGTATCCGGAAAACGAAATCTAAATAAATAGTAGTAACAATACGGAATCGAAATTTGCAGAAACACCCAGCAATTAATTGTAGTTATTTATTTAATTAAATTATTAAAGATAATATTAACGACTCAAATGAAAACTGTGGTATGGAAAGATAAAAAAGATTCAGTTGCATCTAGGAATTGAATCCAGTACCTCTTCCTTGCCAGGAAAATGTTCTGACCACTGAACTATTTTTTTTTTTTTTTACGTGAGCTCCGCACAGGAGGCCCTGAGGAAAATAAATTCCCTCAGAGCCTATTTCATCTTTGAGGATGCTGTGTGGAGGGTTTTTTTTAAGAAAAGGAAGGAGAGGAGAATTCTGGGAAGGAAAATATTAACTTGATGATCAGGTATTTTCTGTTATGAAAATAAGACATATTATGTTGTTTTCTTTTTGCATTAACTGTGAGTAAGTTATTATCAAACCATGATTTTAAGATATTAATATCTTCATTTGCCAATTTGTTAACTAGTTTACTATGTATTTAAATTTTTTTATTTGAGTTTATTAAGTTACATTTAAAAATACTTACATTGTTTTTCATTTGTCTGTGCACATGCAAATGTGATCACTACAGACACATTAGTCTAGGGATATTTATATTTGCATTTTTATTTGTTTTAGATTAACCGAAATAATTGTTCTATAAATATCCTGTTTGTGTCTCAAATAAATAAATAAATAAAAATGGTTTAAGGGGTGGGTAGGAATCTGGGGTTCAATGTGTCCTGATTGTACGCCTCCAAGACCTAAACACACCTCACCCCATGAACCCGGGCACCCCCGCTAAATCACCAAGCGTAGCGAACCACTTGGGGTGACCTATGGCAGAGGTGTTGGTTATCCAATAAAGGCTCCCGGGGCGGCGGTACCCATTCCCGCCTCCCAAATTGAACTAGCAGGAGGTACTATAAAAAACAGACCAAAGGGCATTTGTCATCTTTGAGGATGCTGGTGGAGGGTTATTTTAGGGAAAGGAAGGAGAGGAAGTTCTGGGAAGCTCTCTTCAATGTGTTCAGCACTGACGGAATCATAAATCCATCCCTCCCAACGCGGAGCACGGCGACGGGTCCGGAGAGTCCTCCTGGAGAGGTCAAAAGGTCTCTCTTAACCAGTCTCTCCTGATCCGGCCCGTCACACAGTAGGTGGGCAAATGCATCGGCCGCCAAGACCTAGACAAACCTCATCCCATAAACCCGAGTCACCAAACGTAGTGAACCATTTGGGGTGACCTATGGCTGGGGTGTTGGTTATTCAATAAATGATTCCCGGAGCGGCGGTACCCATATCCGCCTCACGACCAAAATATATCAACTTACTTAATTTTTTAACTGTAAAGTATCATACTAAACTAAAGCTACCAACATTATCTTCATTTTCTTAATCATATTTTCGGCTGCTATCTTTGTTTGCAATCTATACAGTGTCTTGGATGAATTAACATTACAATTTGAGGATTTAATCATTGACTAATTAATTACACTGTAATTTTTTATTTATTTATTACTGAACGATGGCAATCAATTCCTAATAAAATAGTTTAATATTAATCCGATTACAAATGTACATAATCGAAATATTACTATAAACAAAATAATATTTATCTCAAAAAATGATTACATAATTGCGGTAATTGGTACATATCTAGGAATTATAATAATAAAACTAGAAACAAACAGAAGGCTCATTTTTAAATTTTATTCGTCTTATCATTTTTTCAAATTCCCACGCTATCTAATTTCTAGAGAAAATAGAATTACTAGTATCGACCTACTCGTAAATTATCTATTTCAATCATTTACAACTCGATTTAATAAGAGTAAACAAGTTTAGGCTATTTTTTATTGAATGCGCGTGGTAGGAATTATTGAAAGACGAAAAAAAGTTAACCTCTCAGGCCTATTTTGTGGGATGGTCAGAATATTTCCGCTTTGCAATAAAATCCAAACAAATGGAATATTTCTGAAAGCATAAAAAAATTAACTGTTTTTAAAAGGTGATGAAAAACATTTTTAAATTTTATAATTTAAAATAATATAATTTTCGAAATATAAATTTTTTTAATGCAAAAATCAAAAAAGTTTTCAAAATGACTCACCACAAGTTTATTCTAACTAAAATTACTGATATTAAAAACAATTAAAAATACTTATTTTAATTTAATTTAATTTTAATTTACTAAATACTTATTTTATTAGGCGATTGTATTATGAACGTTATCGTCATCTCACTTTTTTGTTGTTTCATGTAAAAATTATAAAAGATAAATTCCAAAATATCACTTTTTTCAGTAACTTTGGTTTCATAAAGGTGTACATTTTAATTATGTTGTGGTTAACTTTTAGATAGTATAAAGCATGGTGTTTTTTTATATTTCCAACACCGATTAGATCAAATTTCTAAAAATGGTAGTAAGGGATAAAGGACAGTAAACGATTTCTATGAGACCTGTATGAGTTGTTCCGTAAAGCAGTCAAATTAGCCTGAGGGGTTAAAATATAATATTTGTATTTTCCTAAAGTAAAACTTATTTGGTGCGTAGGTAATCACAATAAATTGATACTAGCAGTTAAAAACCCGCTCCGCAGGTGTTTACTGCTAGGCCCGCGAGCGGCTTTTGGTTAGACTTCGCCCAGTAACTGATTTCAAAAATAGCCTGTTCCTCGGATCCACTGTCATCGAATGATAGATAGTCACCGGTACAAAGTAGCCGAGACAGGCAATGACGTCATATGTAATATATAGCCGCTTGATACAACTATGTATTACCGCCAATCTTTCCAAATACGAAAAGATACTAAATATTAACAAATTCGTAGCACTTATACCTAGGATGGACACGTTACCGTCCCACCTGCTGACAAAAGTGGTGACATCTTGTGACGAATTCTAGAATTCAAAACCGAATTACAACGATTGCTTTGTTTGAAACTCCACGTAAACAGATGTTATTTGTGGCGCAACGCGTATACGGCGTGGCGTCACTCGAAACTGAGTTCTGAAATTCAACCACGCAGACGCAGACGTATTAATACTATTCGGCAAGTCGCTGAAAATAAAGTAAATTCGTGTGTGAACGACTTTTCCAGAAGACTCTACCTGTTTCACCTAACCATTATTTGAACGAAAATATAGATCGGAGAAGAAACATTTTTTTTGTTATTTATACGCAAATTGATGACAGAAGTGACATCAAATGGTGTCCATAATCTTATTGTTTTTAATAAGAGTAATAAGATTATAAATCATTAATCTCAGATTAATTATTCAATGTTTAAATCAATCAATTGTGTGTATTTCCCATCACATAATTCTACGAAATCTATCCGAAAAGTTTCACAACAAGGCTTATTTTTACTAGAGTAGGTAAGAATTTGTAAATTATTTGATAAGATATCATGGGCATTATCAATCGTAGCTAGGACGCAAGATCTATTTAATATTTTGGAACTAGATTTATGTAGTTCGTGGGGATTTCCAGAGTTTTTTCCCCACTTAGGTTTTAACTATACCTTTCACAGGATATCGAGATACTAGAACCAAAAGGCACACTCTTTTACATCTCTTTCGCTAAAATAATTTTTGGCTAAAGAAATTTTAGATATTTTTCAACAAAGCAACACATTGCACTTCCACTGGCTAGACAGAACACAATTAATATATAAAAATCATTTTTGTTTGTTTGTTCGTATGCTATGCGCTGCCATACCGTTCATCCGTTGCAATGAAACTTTGGTGATTTGTTGTTGGCACGCCCGCAAGAGTTGTAGGCTATATATAATGGTAAGCTCAGGCGTTATAAAATTTGTATAAATGAAAATGAGTGTATTTTATATATTTTAGCGACAGGGAGGGAAGGCATGAGGGGAAGGGTAATGAAGTAGTGGGGTTAGCGGGAGGGTGGACGAGGAAGGGAAGGCGTGAAAGGCGAAAGGGGAACACAGGGAGAAGGGGACGCGGGAGGGGAACGGGGACGCATGGGAAAGGAAATGCGGAGAGAAACATTATTTCTTTGCATAGCAACGCATGCCGGGTACCAGCTTGTTTTAAATATAAATCTAACACTAGTCTTGAATCATCAGCCAAGACAGATCTAATGTCAAAGATTTGATCAAAACAAATTTATAAGTATGCATTTCCAATGGTACAATGCTGTACTGTCTTTTACTTTAAATGTAACATAGTGTTGTTATTTGTATTTTTTTACAGGCTGATAACGTTATAAACTGAGCCTCCACTTATAAGTTTGCGTATCCAATGGTACAACGCTGTTAATCTTTTATTTTAAACGTAATAATGTATTGCTATTTTCATTTTTGTTTTAAACTATGCCTGCTCTCAACACAGGAGTTCCTAGTGAGACAGGCTTAGCACTTAGCCTGTAATTAAAATAATAGAATTTATAATTTTTAAATTGACTTTTCCTACCTTCTTAGACTTAATTCTTAATTTTGGGATTGATTTAAAGTTTTCCAGTTAACTGGGATTAGTATGGTATTTAACTACTATACTACTGATATTTTAAATGATTTAAGATATTCGAGGCCAGCAGTCACACGTTTGTTGTCTTGATCCGTTTCTAAAAGCCTCGCGAAGTCCTTGTATCCCAAGAACAAGACACCTCAAAAGACAGCAAATCCATACTAATATTATAAATGCGAAACTGCTAGAGTTCGTTTATAACGCTTTCACGCATTAACCAATAAAAAGACTTTGAAAATTCATTCACCAATAGAAAGCTAAATTATATGCAAAGACTACAGTCTGTATATGATGGCAAGCTCTGGCGTTATGAAATTATAAATATTAATATATTATATTTGTTATACGTTTTCTGTCGCTAACAAAAGCGAGTTATTTCTAACGTCAGAAAAAAATCGTTTCCATGGAAACGATATTGATATATTTGTGGGCTCTAAGCTGGTAGGTACTCAGCCCCCTGGTCAGTTACTGCTACAGAAAATTCAAATATTAGAATATGTTTTGTTTTTTTTGGACAAGCAAGGAATAAATGTCAGATAAGAGTTCCTACATTAAAAATATAATTCGTAACGATTATAAAGACTGAATAATAAATAGTGTAATTTTTTTTATTGTATTAACAAACTTCCAAATATTTAATTAAAAACAAACATCCGAAATGTTTGAAAGCGCAAAAATTCCGAACGAATGAACAAAATTGGAATTTTTTTTTTTCTTTGAGCTATAGCTTTATGAAATTTAGGTGGCAGGCGAGATGTTTGAAAACTGAATGTAAGGGAATGAATTTATGGAATGCGGGAGGGGGTGGGGGTGGGGAGGAGGGGGGATAATTGATAAGTTCAACCGCTATAGTAATTTCCCGTATGCGAGCGAAGCCGCGGGAAAAGCCAGTAATATTATAAAGTGTGTTTTATTCATAATGAGAGCGTTCTCTCTCAGTGCAGTGTAAAGGCACCATCACTCGGTTGAAAAGGTCCGGATTATATGAAGGAGGAAAGATAGATTCCGGTAGTTCGTTCCACAAAATGAGCCGACTAACACAAAAATGATTCGAAGAAACGACCCGTTATCTTGAAGCCAACGTCAACTGAGAACGGGTGCATTGGTACACATGGGTTAATGCTTTCAGCTCATTATAGCAGGCTCCATTGAAATACCTGTAAAACAGGCTCGGCACGCCTACATTGCGTCAGGGCATTAGATATAGCAATCGCTCTGTTAACAACGGATTGTCAATCAGGGTTCCATGCCAACTGAGAATAAATTCAACTCAACAACTCTTTGAAACGGCATTAAAAGCTATGAAAAAATAATTTTAAAATCGCCGCTAACCTACCTATTTAACGAAACCTAACATATTTAACGTAACCTACTTAACCAAATTTTTTATCTATTCTAATGACTTCTGAGGTGGTTCTGAGTTGGTTTCTTTCTGACTTGTCTGGTCACTGTCAATCAGACGGACCACCCTCATTTGCACAGAATGGAGTAGGTTTAACAAGTATTTAGGGGCTCCCGAATCAAATTGTTGGATGTACTGAATTACAACTGGTTCTATTATAAAAGATGCCCAGTTTCTTGGAAGCCAGATTTACTCGGGTTTAGGATACGGAGGATAGGCTGCAATACTGGTGTGAAAATATTTTGGCGCCCCTCAACATTAGTTTCTAACTAGGCAGAGCCTATTAATTTATTAATTATTTTTGTGTTTAATTCGTAGAACTCCGTTTATTTTTTTTATATTTAATTAAAATTAATTGATAGTTTTATTGTCAAGTTCTGCAAGTATTTAAGTATGTATTTTAGTTACAGCTGTTTCGGTTTACAAGACCATTTTCAAACTGTGGCTAAATCCACTGTTTATCCACTGTTTAGTTAATTTTCGAAGGTGTCTACGTTGATTTATTACCGTTTAAACCAATTTGCTGATAAACTAATTATTGAAAGTATTATGTAGGGTTCGGAATTTCAGAATCTGTTTCCCCAACTAAGTGGGGAGTAACACTTAGTTGGGGGAAACAGATTCCGAAATTCCGAACGCTACATAATACTCTCAATAATTAGTGTATCAGCAATTTGGTCTAAACGGTAATAAATCAATGTAGACACCTTCGAAAATTAACATTTAAAATCTTATAAATAAGTGGCTTAACAGTGGATTTAGCCACACTTTGAAAATGGTCTTATAAACCGAAACATCTGTAACTAAAATACATACTTAAATACTAGGCAGAGCCTGTTCTAAGAAACTAATCATGACGTGCAAGGTTACAGTTGATGAAGGAATCATGGATTTAAATATTTATTCAATTTGGTAGGTTGGCGGCCATAGGTTATAGGTTATAGCCATAGGTCACCCCAAGAGATTCGCTAAGTTTGGTGACTTAGCGGGGTGCCCGGGTTCATAGGGTGAAGTTTGTCTAGGTCTTGACAGCGGATGCTTTGCCCACCTACTGCGTGGCGGACCGGATCGGGGGGAGACATTTTAAATTCTCCAGTGGGATTCACTCAACCCATCGTCTTACACCACAGCGGGGAGGATGGATTCATACGTCTTTCATTCATGGACATATACACCCCTAGTTCCTACCCATTTCTTTTACCTTTTTCCTTCTCAGAACTTCATCCCTTTCCATTCTCTAAAAAGAACCTCCATACACCATCCTCAAACATGAAATAGGCTCTGAGGGTTATTTTCTCGAGGTCTCCTGTAAGACCAACCTGCAACTAATGTTAAAAAAACATTGAATTTGTTGAAATAATACGCAATTATTTATATCTACGCTTAACAGAAAAAAACATAAAGTTTTTGTATTAATAAGAATAATAATAACGGCTGGTTTAATAAATAATAGATACGGCACTTAACTCAAGCACCGACATCCGAAAATTCGACTTTCGCGATTGCTCGATGAATTCTGTCGTACGTCACAATACCTGCTGTCAACTCACGCCCCTTCTTGTCAAGATCTGATCTTTGTTCCTACTACGAAGGAAAGGAAGTCGTTCATTTAAAATAATAGTCATATTGACAGTTTTGGTAGATAAAAGATAACAAGATGGAACTATGCAACACCTACTTCTAACAACAGGAGCAATTATTAGTGATAGTTGTTGTATGTCGATATACCTGCCGATTATATTCGATAGCAACCGGTAAATACGGCTTTAAAGATCTGATCTTTAAAATAGGTATTTTTTCCGGAGTATATTTTGTCGGTAGGTACATTTTTAAATTTACCCATTTACTAACAAAAGTATTTTAAATATTTGTCCACAGATGATATCTTTATCACGAGAGCGGGTCATTTCAACAACTCGTCCTTGAGTTCTGGAATGATTGCTGGCCTCCGTGTTTCCCCCATCCTACAGCAAATCCTTGGTTCACTCCTTCTTTACCTCAAAAAGACTCATCATTTTCATCTTCTTCTCCTTATCCTATTCGGGTCGGGGACCCACTGCATCGACAAGGCCCTCCTTACATGGCAGTCCCATTCTCTCCTCACACAATTTTTGGAGTTGTCTCGCCCAATTATGTCTGGCTCAAAAATACCCCTTATTTATTATTTTCCTCGGGGCCTCCTATGCGGATTTAATGTTAAAAAAGTCATATTGATATCCTGGGGCTATAGCGCAAGCACATCGATAAATATTTTATCAACAATATTGCTTATTTGTCAACATTTCAACAAACAGATCGCCAATGGAAAATGACAATTCACGTCGACTAAACCTGCTTAGATATTTTATCGAGGCCCATCGCGTCAGTCCTTACACAATTACTTGCACATTTTAATAAAGGAAGGAAGATTTCAACTTGAGGAAACTGATTTTCTATAGTTATTCACGAAATAATTAATAAAAACACAATAAACAGTAATAATAAAAAATCAATTTTTATATAACATTGAATATTCAAAACGTCAACGCAATATATAAAAGGGGTCAGTGTTGTCACCGATTCCATGACAGTTGTTCTCCAGACAGTTGGCCCCCCGCCATACTTATATACAATATGCAGTTGGCTTAGGAAAAATACGGTAAATCTATTTACACAAAGCATAACGACGTGTCTCCGAAGGGGTGTGCAGAGAGGATGTACCGCCGAATAAATATTTTGAATTATGTTGTTCGTTATGTAAAATTACTGGATTATAATGAACGTATTGAACTAGCAAAGCTCTCAGAAATGAAAGAAGTCATACACGCGAGCTACAGACTTAAATAATGCATACAATACGCAATCATCGACTTATTCCATTCCAGTCAAACTAATTTAGTAATAATAACTATTTTTTGTCACTAAACAAACCCGTTTAGGTTACATATTAAGGTTAGTATTTCAATTCAACATTGCTAAATTATTTATATTTTTACATAATTGATTGGCGTTTGACTTTTCGGAATGTAAATTCATAAACAGATCCTCCAGTGTTGCCAGCACATATCGATTTATTATTATTTATATTATCCCTGTCAATATCGGTTTGACTATCAACGGTGAAACCGTGCTTTGGATATCGATACACGATCATCAGAAGTTACAACTATATATCCGATGTTGTAAAATTATCGATTTCACTGTGCTAGAGCTCCTGGTGGATATTAAATACTGTACCAAAGTAATTATTAATAATGACTGCAGATGCAGCACATTGATTGTCGTCATAATTTAGCACGACCGTCTAGTTAATGTGAAGCAATCCACGCAACGCTGATAATATCCAGAAAATTGAATAATGACCGTTTATCCTCAGATCGTGCGCAGAATAACTGCAGATCAGCGACTGCCGCGCATCACTCTTCTTCATCAGCCAGTTCCAGGAGTTGACCAACATCGGTAGGCGGTAGGCTGTGAACCATTGGCGTTGTGGCTATCAATCATATAACGCATTATACAACCGTTAAGCCTGCCATGAGTTTGATTGAAGATTAAGTGTCATAACAGGTAAACGGTTCTTAGAAGAACACAAGCTTTTAGCGGTTTTCTTCCGTTAAATTATAAGTGTCCATTTTTGTCATAAAATTAGTTAGAAAAATGATATCCTTATTGACATCGTTAAATCGCATCAATGCCGTTTGTATTACTGTGGTTTAATCGAAACATGTGTATTTTCAATCTGATTTTAAAGTTTTCAATGCAATTTTTAGATCTCAGGCTTATTTTGTGTAATACTCGTACTAGCGAGTTCTCGGCATGCGTTGCAATGCCTGCAATCCCACTACTAAAGAAATTGTTTCTCTCTGCGTGTCTTTTCCAATTCTTTCCACCTCCCTTCCCCCCCCCCCCCCATGTCCCCTTCCCGTCACGCGTTTCCCCTCCACCTTCCCCGCCTTCCCTGCCTTCCCTCTCCCCTCTCCCGCGAACCCCTCCCCTCTCCAGCATTCCATACATTCAATCCCGGTACATTCAGATTTTCTAACAGCTCGCGTGCCACCTATTGCAATTTTTTTAACAAATTTTCATTTTTCATTTATAACAAAGAATCATTTTTGTATATTATAAGAAATCAATCAAATTTGGTACCTTATATAGGAACCTATTTAAAATAAATTTAATTTTTATTAGATTCAAAGTATTCCATTTTGATTAGTACCATAGGTGAGAACTTCGATTAAATTCATTAATTTAAAGAGTTTATTCGAAAATTGAATTTTGATTTAACAATTGATGGTTTGCTAAACGTCGTTCTCAAATTGTGATATTTTTGACAGTTTCGTAAGAGTTCTTGTAATGATTGAAAAACTTTTCAGATTTTTTGTCATGTGGTTTTATTAACCCAGAAACCTTCGCGAGGGTGAAAAAAAGATATTTTGAAAGTTTCAAACTTTTGCTATGCTTAATATAGCAATGCGTAACAACTCACATACACAGAAACATATATTGATTTCTATATATACAGATTGTGTAAATAATGTTAACCTAGTGCTTCATTAATGCAAAATGTTCCAAAGTATACAAGAAATAATACATGGCAAATTATGCATAGATAATCCAGGGAAAGATGGATATACAAGATGATACAGCAATTAATGGCTCCTATATTTGTGGTGTATATGATTATACAAAGTGTAGTTTTAACATCCTTCAAACAGATGTCGTTAATATAGACAGTTATATATAGTTTTTAGGTGTCTCTAAGGGTATTGACTATGGTCTTTTGTGTCTAATGCACAAACTGCTACGGAAATAGCCGATGATACATAAAAGACAGCAGGGTTCCCGCAGTGTTTGGTTCCCCAGCTTCAGAATAACTTATTAATTAAATTTTCATCGTAAACCTTACTAAAACGTAAATAAAGCAACTTGTAATTTCATCGAACCTCATCTACATTGGAGTTTTCCCAAACGTGTTTCAAGTAAACCCAATCCCTTGAATAGAAGTACATCACAATATTCAATGCAGAATAGAGAACAGGGCTGGGCGCGACCGTCAAATTACGAAGTCAGTGCTGTCGCTAAGGAAACTTCATTATTTAGTAAACTTGAGATAAAACAACACAAAAACTAGCAGTTACAACGAGTATCAACAACAATCGCCACCATTTGCAATCTGCCGTTGCTCGATAGCACTGACTTGATCTCGTGAAACTTTAAAATCCGTCGCACGTCAAGGCCTGTACTGTAGTCGGCCTTGTTCTATATCTAAGTAACGTGGAAGGAAGGCAGTTATGCAGTTGCGCGAAGATTGTCTATCTGGAGAGGGAATTAGTAGATAAAGAAAGGAAATGAGGAGTCAAGAGAAAAGAGAAAGCAGAAGTCGCTTAACTGCTCATAGCCAGTGATAAACGTGAATGTTGTGAAGCTTAATTAAGGAAGGTACGAGGAAACTGAGAAAGGAGAGATACAACATTTCTTGAATTGTCAGATTAAACATGGCTAAAGTTAATTCAAACAGCAACGTTTCGATTGTGGTTTTTCGCCAGGGCGATGGCGAAGCTGAGAGTTGGTTCCATTCTTAATACAGACCGGTGCGTAGTAAAAATTGAAAATGATGTAAGTTGATATGGTCGAATTAGCTCAGTGATCAGAGCACTTCCCCGGTAAGGAAGAGGTCGCGGGTTCAATTCCCAGGTGCGAATCTTTTCTCTTTTTTAGTTTGAGAGTCGTAAATATTGTCTTCAATGACAAAATTTTTTTTTAATCAGTCACAGTTTGATGCATAACATAAATATTTACAAATTAAATTATTTAAAAAAAAGCGATACAATTATTTTACCGGCGTTTAATTTCCTCATGGCGAGTGAAACATGTAGGTGTCTACTAATGTTTAAATTGTCGTGAAAGTTGTTTATGTGTAGTAATAACAAGCAATTTTACACCTCTGGGGAATAAATTTGCCTAAGAGCTAAATTCCTTCATGCTAAAATCAGTGGGATATATAATATAAATTTCATAAGTCATCGCAAGTCTTCCGTTTAAATTTTAAACCCGTACTTCCTTCCTGAGAAATTATGACCCAACAAGCCAAAATTATAAGTATATGCCTTATATCGCCACGAATATAGGTAATATGCATAAAAATCGTTTGCCAAACGGAGTCTTTAGATTACGATTTCAAGCGCAAAAGTGGTTCATTTTATTTTTTTTTAATAATTTTATAAGGAAGAAAAAAGGTAGTCAATGAAAACTGTCACAGATAATTTTAAACATAAAATTATGTCTTAAAAAATTATTTCATATATGTCTTCATACATTTCTAATGGAAAAATTACATTTTTTAGTAGTACTTTATTTCTTTTCGACGGAAACGGTAGAAAAAGCTTCAATTTATCCAAAAAATATTTTTTTGTTTTTACACTATAAACTGATTCGTAGTAAAAATTAATCTAAATATTGATTTAGCATTAAGCTTCGCCTCTAAAAACATAAAAATTTCGCGAACTAATTGGATCGTTTTAAACCATAGTGAACTAACTCACTTTGCAATTTTTTAATTAGAGCTTGAAATGAGGGCTCCAAATCATAATCTAGCTCCGTCAGAAAGAAGAGCCAATCAGAGAAAAACTGTCCAAGATTGGCCAAGACAGTATTTCTCTGATTGGTTCTCCCTGGCAGAGCTAGATTTTGATTTGGAGCCCACATTTCAAGCTCCAACTCAGAAACTGCAAAAAGTGAGTTAGTTCACTATGGTTTAAGACGATCCAATTTTTCACTTGCATATTTTACAATCTATTGTCCATCTTTCCCACGAGAAACCGGACGAAAAATACCAACGAAAGTAGTGCAATTTAGATAAAATATTTCTAATTTTCTACCATCGGCATTGTGCACGAGAGAAATGTTTATCCCATTGACAGATCGGTGGAATCGTGCCTCAGCCATGGGCATCGGGCATCGGGCATCGTGGGAGGATTCAAATCATTGCAGAAATTAGATGAATAATATCCGTAAAACAATCATGGCGGCTTCATTTATCATTTGCAAATCTGACTGATGGATCGAATAATTAATTTTAAAACATGTTATTGATTGTTTTAGATTGCGATTGAAATATTATGTCAGTCATCGGAGATCACAACAAAAATACCACGCATTTAACCTGCACACCATATTAATTGTATAAGAGTAATCGTCCCGTTATAATGCAACGCTCTCAGTTAATATAAAGCCATGCGAAAAACACACTAAATCACATATTTTTGTTTTGAAAATTTGATCGCTTGGAAGTATTATAAATGCTTCAATTAAATACTGCAGAGCATATCTTGGCCCTTAAAAATATCGGTAATTTTTTTTTATAGTCTTTTAAGCCTAGAAAAAAATAAAGTATTAGATCTATAAAAGAACACTTTCAAGTGCAAACTCTCCTACTTATAAACCTCTTTTCGGATATGGTTTTATTTTTTAATGTAGCAAATTCAGTTTCTTTTATGATAATCGCAAAAAAAATGATATTTACGTCCGAACTTCACAAAATAAAATAAAATATGCATTTTCGTGCTGTTATTTCACAATACGGCCGGCAGTCGACGAATTTGGATTTTCAAAGTGAACCCTATGCGGTTCACCCAAGGACTACTATTTGCCACACCCATTTTGTCTTAGTTCGGCCCCGGCCGGAGCGGAGAATAGAAGTGTGGCGCCACGTTGCTTGGTTTCGTAAAATCAATTTTAAATTTCCTTGTTATTACAGTAAGCAATGCGTAATAAAGGAGTTTATGTTTTTTACAGGTCTTTACAAAATCAAACTGTAAAAAAAAATCTCAAATACCTTTTCCAACCTTTCCAAAAGCATTTTCGCAAGTATTTTTAAACTCCTCCCACAAAGGGGCGTTAATTCCGATTTCGATTTTTCCCTAAACTATTGGATCACCTTAAAACAGTTATACAAGTTTAGTTTTTACGTTAATTTTAGTGTTTATAAATATGTATATAGTTTCAATGTCTTTCAACAGATATCGTTAGTATAGGTAGTCATACGTAGTTTTGATGTGACCCAATACAGGTCAGTAAAATTGTACCATATGAGAGAGTAATGAGGGGAGAGTTAAGGATAATAGAATTAATAAAGAAACTAAAATTATTATGTCAAAATGACAGGAAAATCAGAAATATTATTTTAAAAGGAATAATAAAGAATCCAAGGGTTTTTCAATTAATCAATTAATCAAAAGGTAATGGTTAGCGATTTTAGAGACCAAAATAATGATAAATGGGAATCACAAAATTAGAACAAGTTAGAAAAACTTTTCTTCGTAAAATTGATTTTAGAAATATTTCGACTAATTCGTTTAAATGATTCTTCAGACGTTTGATTATTTCGAAATTGGTTCCTCGATTAAGCCTTACAATAATACCAAGGTTTGTATGTAATAATGAATAATATTGTAATAATGCAAAACCTTTCATGTAAACTCAACGCGGAATTTGCTCACTACAATTAATTGATAAATCATTTTGTTGTTTCATCAGCCCATGGTTAATTGAATTGGAATTATGTTAAACGGTGGAAACGTACTTACGTCATTATTATTTCATACCGTTAAATTCTCATATTCAAAGAACGAGAATTCCCATGGCGCCAAACAAAGCCTGTGTTTTTAGTTTAGCAATAATCCGACAGTTATATAAAAAAACAACACTGGTATGGAAGCATTTTATGCGAAATCTCGTAAAAATTGTTTGTTTATCCTTTGTGACAACTGTGAAATATTTTTTTAAGGTTACAAAATTACAAAGACACGAATATGAATAATTCTGTTACAACGGTTCTCAGATTTTTTGTGCGAATACCTATTGTTTAGGTTTAGACAATAAATCTTCACGATCCATTGATCTAAGAGACAAAAGAATTATTAATTTAAATTAAATAAAAACACTTAATAATTAAAAATCCACTTGTCGACAGTATTTGAGATTCATAAATCTGGCGTTACGGGAGACATTAAAATAAAACATTAACTTATTTAAACGCCCATAGGGCTTTCACATTACTTAAAAAAAATACAATGAAAATAAACAGTTGACAAAATACAGGTAACATAAAATATAAGAAACAAAAGGTTACGTAAAATGTAAATGTTACATAAAAAAGTAGGTAGCATAGAATGTAAGTTTAGTAAAAAAATATAATCTGCCAATATCCTCGAAATCAACAATAATATTAATAAAAATGTTTAAATTTGGTGTTTACATTAGTTTATGAAATAGGTAAAAAAAGGTAAAAATGTTTAAAATTTATGTTCACACTAGTTTATGAAATAGGTAAAAATTGGTAAAAATGTTTAAAATTGGTGTTCACATTAGTTTAAGAAATAGGTAAAAATGTTTAAAATTGGTGTTCACATTAGTTTAAGAAATAGGTAAAAATGTTTTAAATTGGTGTTCACATAAGTTTATGAAATAAGTAAAAATAGTTGGAACATATGGCGTTTTAAGCCAGTCCAGTCAGTTTTAAGTCAGTAAGTAAAAAGGTCCAGTTATGTGAAGGTGATTATAAAAAAATGTTCTCCTTGTGTAATGTCCTCTCTATACACAGTAAGGTAAATTACCAATTAACGCTAGATGAATTCTGGAATACAGAATTCAAAAAACCTGTAAACCACAACTACCCTACTAGACATAGAGAGGCACAAATGTTTATTGTCAATAAATCTCAAAATGTATACGGAGATAGAACAAAAAGTCATAAAATTCCGGAAATATTTAACGCATTACCTGAAAATATCAAAAATGAGACATCTTATTCAAAAATCAAAACAAAAGTTAAATCTTTCTACCTCCGAAGAACATGAAATCAAATAAAATAGTTCCCATCTATTTATTTTCTCACCGTATGTTTGTTCTGTGTAAAATATTTTTACTACAACGCAATTCATAAACATTAAAACATTATAATAATTAGTTTGTCGTAATAATTAGTATTTTAATATTAAGTATTATATTTAGTATATACTATGTAAAACTGAAAAGTATACTGTATTTAATAATTAGAAAAAAATGAGAGATTTCTTACAATCAAACTGATTGATCAGTTTCGTAAGATTTGTAAAATAAAATATTGTAAAATTAAAACTGAATAAACATATTTAAAAAAAAAAAAAAAAGCTTGCCAAGTTCGAGTTGTTGTCAAATACATCCATGTTCTTATTATTTTATCAACGTTCTTTTTTTTATAATTAACGCCAATTTGTAAATTCCTTCAAAGTAAACGATAACATACCCACTAACTGATAGCATTCATGTTTTTATATTTTTTTTTACTCACGCATTATTTCATTAAGAATCAATAATACGAACAGTATAATTTATTTATTTATTATTTATTAACGGACTAACGTCCAATTTACAATCAAGTAACACGAAATTTTGGAAATGTACATTACAAGAATAAAGGATGGTATATGAAAGCAAAGACAAACGGATAAAACATAAGAAAATAGAAGTGTCAAGTCAAGTCAAGACTTTGCTAAAAATAGATTAATATAAAATATCTTCAATTGTTTAGTGAGCGACAAAAATCATTTAGGCTTATGCCAAAAAAATCAAGGTCTTGACGTGAGTTGACCATTCTACACATTCTGGATAGTGGTGAATTATAACCATAATTAGTCGAGTGTTGATTGAGGAAGAGCAGTTCTTTATTTCTGAGTCTACGAGAGGGTATATTGAATGAGACGAGTTGTAATAATGTAGGCGAGTCAATAATATAGTTGATGATTTTGAAGAAACAAATGAGATCAGATTTTTCCCGACGGTCTTCTAAAGGAGCAAGGTTTAGAGTTTGTTCGATTTCATTATATGAGTAATTGCCTCGTTCTAATCCTAGCCTCCTAGCAATTCCTTTTAGGAACCGATGTTGAACGGACTCAATATGACGAATATGGATAGCATAAAAAGGAGACCATATAACACAAGCATATTCAAGATGGGGGCGGACCAAGGAGCAGTAAAGAGTTCTTAGGGTATTTATGTTTTTGAAGTCAGAAGTGATTCTAGTGATGAATAATGTCGTAAAATATACTAATTTCGGTTGTCCGTAGATAATGATGTGCGTGATGTAAGATATTCCTGCGTTATGTAATGAAATGTAATTAAATGCAGTGAAATGAAATTAAATGCAATGAAATGTGATGAAATGTAATAAAATGTGATTAAATGTAATGGACTTTTAATTTTCAAAATTCGAACTGATTGGAGGAAACAAGCGATAACGTAGGTATGAAAATTATATTTCAATAATAATTCTATATTTGGAATGTGTATTTTTTGTTTAAATATTTGACAGATCTAAATCTGAATTACTAATGATGTTTAAAGTTTATACAAAGTAATTAAAGATAAATTCATTCGAAAGATGAATTTCGACCCTCTACTTATGTTTTCCGTATGCAATATTTTATATTTTTTAGCTCCACAAAGGAGGTCCTGAAGAAAAAAATCCCTCAGGGCCTATGTCATATGTGGGGGTGCTGTGTGGAGGAATGTGGTGACCGGACAACTCGGAATGAAACCAACTCAGAACCATCTAAGATAAGTCATTTAGAGTGATAAAATAATAAATATAAAAAATTGATTAAATAGGTTACGTTAGGTTAGGGTTATCGGTTAGTATAAAATTATTTTTTTCATAGCTTTTAATGACTTTTCAAGGAGCTGTTAAGTTGACTTTATTCTCAGATGGAATGGAACCAATGTGTGTATTTTTAGGGAAAGGAACGAGAGGAAGTTCTGGAAGGAAATAAGAGGTGTGCGGGGTTGGTTTTAATCTGGAGGTCAATGTGTCCAGGAGTGACGGACGTATGAATCCATCCCTCCCGCTGCGGTGCAGGGCGGTGAGTCGAGAGTCCTGCTAAAGAAAAATATTTTATAACTTGTTTCAGCTTCACAAATGCTACATTTATAAAATCTCGTAATTTTCACGGATCTCCGCCAGTCATCTTTATGCAAATTTCGGACTGTACTGAGAAGTAGGTAGAATTAAAAGGAATTTGAAATAAAAACAGTAAATCTCGGGCGATGTCGGGAAATGTAAGAGGCGGAAAGGAAAGCAATGGAAATCAGAAGTGTATTATCGGATGTATTATAAATTATGATTTATGGAAGATTATTTGGATTTAACCAAATTGTTTTTTGGCAGCCACCTCTGATCTGGAGCCCCAAAACACCTAGAAAAACCCTCGACTCTGTGCAGAAACGGGCGGTCCGTTTGATAGATTCTCCTAACTTAACAAACGGATTGCAATCTTTAGAGCACAGGCGTCAGATGGGAATGCTGTCCTTGTTCTACAGGTATTACAATGGAAGATGCTCCGAGGAATTAGCGTCATTGATCCCCTTGGCACCGGTGCATAGTTGGGAAACACGCCAAACACGCGCTCAACATTTGTACACGGTTGACATTAGTCACATGAGAACGGGTCGTTTCTACGATTCGTTCTTGAGTTCAACAGCTCGGCTGTGGAACGGTTTCCTCCCTCCTACAACATGGGTCTTGAAGAGACCACTTTTCACTCCTTCCTCTCCTCAAAAACACCCTCCACACAGCATCTTCAAAGATGACATAGGCCCTGAGGGAAATTATTTTCCTCAGGGCCTCCTGTGTGGAGTTAATGTAAAAAAAACCTCTTTTCCTTCAGCGCTTCAATATTATCTAGCAGCTACTTTGCTTTCTAAATCACCAATAGATTATATAGATCTTGTTTTCTATGTAGGTTAAAAAAATATATCGCCCGGCTTACATAATCCATGTAATTTATGAATACTCGTAAACGTTGTAGGTGGTTTTGAAAATTCAATTAAATCGTGGGAGAAACCAATTTGTACTTATTTAAACAACATCTTTCCCTATTCATTTTCCTTGTTAAGGTAATTTCGTAATCGGCTTTACACATGTTTGTAAATTAGGTTTTACGCAAAAGGAAAGGAAGAAATTTAAAATATAGATCATTCAACCCACGAGAGTCTGAAATAGTAACAACGCCTATTTTAGGATGCAATGTCACAATCTTCTATTATTATCAATAATAATAATGCAAATTGACTGAAAACAATGAAGATAATAATTTATTTAATATAAACGGTATAACATATACCATAAACACGGATTACGTATCACAAAATCATAGTTAAATAAGAAATAATACAAAAGAGTACAACAGTTAATTGTGGCTTTTGATTAAGAAATGACACCAGAGATATAATTACATTTAAAATTTTATAGTGCAAATAAAATTAATACTGATTGAAAATATTTGATAGCATTGCCTTCTTGTACCTACCTTCTCGCAGTTAAATAGATCTGCCACATCTGCATAATAAATTAGTAACTTCATGTAATCTAGGTACAAGCGAGTGTTTCGTATACTCAGTCTGGTTATTGTAGCATTTAAACAGGATTTTAGAACGAGTGGCTCTCGTGGGTATATGAAATTCAATGAGCTTAGTTAAATCAGGACTGTCTATTATATCATTTACAATTTTGAACATAAATATTAGGTCGGATATAATTCTTCGATCTGAGAGTCTTAATAAATTTAATTCTTTCATCAAGTAATTATACTTTATGTTTTCAATGGGAACGCTGAGTTTAAAATTAATGTGTCTTAGAAATTTATTTTTAATTTTATCGATTGAATATGGATTTTAAAATGGGGGGACCAGATCAAGGAGTTATATTCGACTTGACTACGTACTAAGGATGTATACAACATTTTTAAAGTTGAAATATTCGTGAAACCTCTGGAATTTCGAAGAATGAAGCCAATCATTTTAATTCCTTTATTATTAATTGTGTTTATATATTTTTGTGTTGAATAATGGGAGTACAGAATCCTAAAGTATAAATTTATGAAAGTTCATGTCGAAATAATTTGTGGTAAATTTCGGCAAAAACCGTGTTACGTGACTTTACTTATTTTTCACATTCGTTATTGATGGGTCAATAATAAATGTAACTTGTAAGAGACAACATGCTCTACTAGAAATCTATAATAAGTATTCATTCATCATGAAAAACCAGTATTTATCTTGACTCGAAGAACTGAAAGATGTAAATTTAAATGTTTTTCGATATTATCTATTAAGTGGTTCAAACCTAAGTTATATGTGCTTTACAAAGTTAAATTGCATCAGCAGCAAAAATTATTTAGATTTATTTTTAAAGTAAACATATTTTTCTTAATATTAACTTCACACAGGCCCTGAGAAAAAATCTCTCAAGGCCTGTATCATCTTTGGGAATGCTGTGTGGAAGGTCTCTTTGAGGGGAACGAAGAAGAGGAAGTTCTGGAGAGGAACATTTATGGTAGGTAGGAACTGTATGAATCCATTCCTCCCACTGCAGTGCAAGGCAAAGAGTCGAGAGACTCCTGCTGGAGATTTCAAATGGCTTCCTTTCAACCAGTCTCTCCCGATTCGGCCCGCCGTGCAGCTAATGGGCAGGCGCGTCCGTTGCATAGACCAGGATGTCACACGATGAACCCTTGCTAAGTCACCAAACATACCGAACCTCTTGAAGTGACCTGTGACAGAGGTGTTAGTTATCCAATAAAATCGAAAGCCTCAAACAATAATTGTATTTTTAAAAATTTACTTTAGTTGCCTCTAGACCCAGAACCAAGAAGAATCAATTGAACAACTTACGATTCAATAAATAGATATCGGAATGCTCTTTATCCTAGAAAACCACTTCACTTATAAAAAAAATCACTTAATAGAACAATCTGAAGGACTTTATAAATTGTTTCACGACAAACGGTTAACGACAGCAAGGAATAAAAAATACATCGTTAGCACATTCCACATTTACAGACAATATGCCCCGTACCGCTTAATAGTTTTTTTCTCATAATCATCATCTTCATTAAGTACAGCAACCTACTTTATTGACTCAGTTTTGCGAATAACTTCCTGATTTTATCAAAAAAAGCTTCAATCGTTTCGTCCAAACAATCTTCGCGGTGCGGAAGACGATTTGATGTGGCATTTAAGTTTTTGTCGACATTACTTATTATGGCAGTCATTAAAATTAGTGTGCTTTACAATAATAAAGGTGTTTGGTCTCATTTAAGTGGGATCAGAAGAGCACCACGGCTTTTTAGTCAAGGACTCTGTCTTGGAAGTAATAGGCCTAGTTATTGATCATTAATTTCATGGTTCTCTTTCGTCATAACGTAATCCTTATCAGGCTCTTCTTTATTAATTTTATTTGGTTCATAAGCATAAATGCTCGGAGTCAATAGGATATATACTCGAGAGCAAGAATATTCAGTGTTTTATTTTTGAAGTGAAAATTTATTAAACACCGTTGTGATTTGAAACTGAAAGGAGCGACACTAAAAAGAGACAAACACATGCATCTATAAGATTTTGTCTGCGAAAGAATGAAATAGCAAAAAGATATTTATTGAATGCACGGAAACTTGGTTCCAATATAAAACGACAAATCCACGATCTCCTTTGGTGTAGGGTATAAAGCGCCTGACGAACCTCAGCGGCCAAACATTTAGCAGCCTAAGGATCGAGTCCTACAAGGTCCAAAAAAATTATTATTTTTATTTTTGTCAAATCAATATTCAATCTTCAAAGCACCCTGAAATGAAAAGGCAAAAGAAAACACAAAAGAAAGCGGCATCTAGCGACTCTGAAGAAGAAAACGCAAATACTAAATAGATGATCAAATGTGCACTGGAATTGGAATTGGTAAAAAGTTTTCTGAAGGTTTCACTACTACCGCGTGTGAATTGCACACTTTGTTTTTTATATGAGTCCCAAATGCACTCGCACTGTATAGTGGAGCTAAGGCATCCCCAATTATTAGAGTTGTACCTACAGGAGCTCGATTCTCCTAAAGCGATCAAGAGTTATTCGTTATGCGTCATCTGCGTAAGAAAAATTACCCATCGTCTCGACGACAATTGTTGAATATTTCATTTATACGTATTCTTATCTCTCTTCGATTGTATTGGCAGCTCCGCGAATATTGTCTATGTTTCTGATGTTTTTGACGTTTCTGGGGTGTGAATTTGAAATTACGACTTTTCTTCGAATTTTTGGCGGGTATATTACTTAAAACCAAAACATCTACCCTCCGGCGAAATGTTCATGTAGGTCTCAAAGCTTCTGTTTCACTTTGTTCAACCTTATGTATTGCAGCCAATATCGCCAATACACCCAATATTGCGGTAAATCAGCAATTATATGGAACCTTAAAACAACTTTGTATAATACGATGCCTGACCTTCGAAGAACGCGCGGGAAACAATCTTAGGTTAGGATACAATGTACTAAATTTTGACAGTTTTGTCGGTGTCAACTGGTTCGACCCACTCGTTGCTCGAGTGGAATGACTTTTGACGTTTGGCGTCTAAGTATGTACCTTTGACGAGACTCGAAAATAACAAAATCGACCAATGAATTCACTTTTGACAGCAATTCGAGAGTCCAAGGTTTTCATATTTGGTCACTAAACACGGCTTTTGTTTCAAGCAATGTTCTTATCTTCGGTGGTGTTCCTTTACCAGGGCGATGCTAAACCAATCCGTAAACCTGTTTATTAATATTTCAAAACGTGCAAAACTTATTACAAAAAGGAGCTTCCCAAAACTCTTAACATTTTAAAATCTTTTGACAGAAGCACAATGCGCATCATACATCATAACATTCAAAACAATACCAATAACGACCAGTTAGTGGCTGAGTTGGCATCCAGTTTGGGTCTCACTATATAATTACTAAATAATTATTCTTGTTTATGAGAAAAACCTCAGTTACCTCTGCATGTGAATATCAATCAAACTATATTAATAATTATAACCTTGAAACCTAAACCCGGAGGCAATTTTGTTATCAAATTGGTTCGATCAAAATTCACGACCCACATATTATGCAAAAGTCTTGTAGGCTAGTAATTAATATAAATAATTTATTTTCCTGCTTTATTTATAACTAGCGCAGACCCGAGTTAAATCACTGGATGTCACGGGATACACGGATTTTGTCTCCGTCTTCCAGGATGAAAAATATATGTGCATGTTGGCACACCCCGATATTAAAAAAAAAACATAAATATATATTTTTTTAATTGCCATGGCCGAGAATCAAGCCCCGATCAACTGCTTGAAAAGCAATGGTGTTGATCTTTACCCACCAACTATTTATTATAAGAACGGCGATGGGGTAATATCTAAATAATTTTTAGCTTTTCGTTTCACCCGGTGGATTTCCGGTCACCCCAAGTGGTTGCTAAGTTTGGTAACTTAACAGGGGTGATCATGAGGTAATTCATGAGGTGATTCATGAGATGATTCATGAGGTGAGGTTTACCCAGCTCTTGGCGGCTGATGTGTTTGCCCACCTATTGCGTGGTGGGTCGGATTGGGAGAGGACGGTTTGGGGATCAAATGGTATCTCTGCATCGTATTCATCGTCTTGCATCGCAGTGGGAGGAATGGTTTCATACATCCGTTACTCCTGGACACACTAACCCTCAGGTTCCTATCTACGTCTCATACTTTGTTCCTTCCATGAAATCCAAAAACGAAATAGGTCTTGAGAGGAATTATTTTCCTAAGGGTCTTCTGTTAAAAAAGGAAACACAGGCATTAGAAAAAGATTGAAGATTGCCAAGAGGATAAAGAAACATGTTGAAGAAATGATGTCACAAGCGTTATTTGAAGATACTAAATAGAAGAGATAAAGAAAACGTGGAATTATTATATTAATCAAACGAACCATTTACAACAACTATAAATTGCTAAAGATATAATCGAATAACAGTGACTCAAATTGGTAGCTATTTAAATATTGCAGTCAGCGATGCTCTAAAGATTTAACAATGTGGTTTCGTTTTCTGACATTATAATGCGGATACTTAATATAATATTAATGGTGTATAAAAAGAGCTTTTAAAGAGGATGTAGATTGCTGGAAGCGCAATATTGCATTGTAAACATCTTAACCGAGTTCAATGCCAAGCAATTATATTAATGCTTAGTAATTGATAATTCATATCTGGATTTACATATTAAATGCCAGATCAATTTTGTTTTTGCCCCCTGTCTATCATCTTCAAAAAATGAACTTCTCGACCAGGGATTGCAAAACTATTTTTTTCAACACTACCTTGCTTAATCCCCAACTGGAGCGGTCCGCTATATTTTTGTTTTCACTCTGGAGCGCTCGAACATTTTTTAGTGTTCGGTTTAGAAATTTCCCGCCCTCTTTAAAAAAATTATACTTCCGAATTTTAATATTGAGACATGAAAACATCTTATAGTGTTAGAGAGCCATTGAATGTACTTATATTTAATTATTTATCCCATATAAAAATAATTGATTTAAATTCAAACATTCCTTTTTTATTTGTAAAAACATGATCAATGATTTGATGCAAGACATTTCTTATTAAAAATAAAACTTATATGTTATCTTTGTGATTAGGACCCGGTTTCCCGAATTTCTACCGATTTATTACACCTTTTCCTTAAATACTGTAAATTTTAACGCTCTTTAAAAATATAGTTATTCTTGAAGATAATATCTTTACATCCCCCACGCCGAAATGGCAATCATGTGATATTCCCTAGATAGTAAAAAAATCGCAAAATGCTCCGAAAATAATAGAAAACACTTTTTTTTAAAGTTATTTTACAAGTTGCAGCATGAAAAATTCACAGTGTTTTTTTAATTGCTATTTTAGACAATCCCTATGAAATTTTCACTCTATTTCAAGCGGGTCATGTTTTTTTAAATATTCTCACAATTTTCGCTTAAATATTATCGTTTTTAATGTTAGCGCGCACTCTCTAACATTCGTATCTATATATCTCTGCATCTTCTTTTTGAGCGGGTACACCGCGCGCGCGAGAACTTTGAAATAACTCCAATAAATGTTTTAAAATATCTCAAGGATGTTTGCAAATTGGCCAAAATGTAGCCAAAAGCGCTAGAGTGGTTAAATAAATAACACAAAAATTTAAATTGAAATCACTATTTAAGCGAATTAGTTCTTCAGTTACAAACACACCTGCGTCCTACTTAAAATGAATTTGGAATATTATAATAATAAAATTAATTTTAAATATTATAAGCTCTGTAATATTTATATTGTTGTTTGTCTGATGCCATTTTACTAATTCTCTACGGCTTTAGTTAAATCTTCACCAAGGCAAAATCCACAAAATTTATAAAAAAAACATGTTAGTTCAGTTTTGGTAAAATAATATTATACCAAAATGAGAATCGTATCATCTTCTTTTTTCACAAATAAGATGATAATATATAATGCTATTTATTTTTTATTATTTATTGACGGATTGATCTTCCATTTACATAAATTTTCTAATTTAACGCGCTTAAAATTAATTCATATTAAAAATCATCACAATTGAAATAATTTGCAAATTCGTCAAGTAGAGAGAGACGTGCGATCTAATTATGTGTCAAATCAAAAAGGGCACCATTCAAAATTTAAGCATAATAGATTTATTTAGCATTTTTCTTTTAATAAATTTTTATTATTCGATGTTTATTGGCGACATGTACTTTAACTTAAATTCTAGTTCCATTTACCCGGGTGTCACAGGTTCTCCATCCCTGGTCGATACCGTATAACAAAGTGGAATATCAAAGAATGTTTAAAAAAAAATATAGCAATGTTATATCGATACAACATTTTTTGTGGTTGTTTTTGGGGCTGAGTCGTGTTGGGGTTTTCTTTATTTGTAGTTCCGCGATTCGGAGAGGCTTGCGGTGTCCGTTTTCATATCTCCCACGATGGATGGTGGAAATATTTTTAATAAAGTACAAAAGGGAGCACAACTCGGCATAATTCATCAGCCAAAACTCACAAACTGTGAGTTTTGGCTTTCTGAAAATGGCGAATGTTTTCAACGCCAAAATTTCTAACCAACCCAACCATATTCAGCTGGTAACTTTGTAAATTTATAATTTCCAATTTATTTTATTTTATTAAATTATTGTTTATCAATTTATTCATTTAAAGAATATAATTTTAACTATAAATATAAGAGATGTACATTATTTTCATAGTCCTCCTCACTAGGAGAGCCTGTGCTGTGTTTTGAATAAGTTATCAGCGACTTATATGGTGCACCTCACGGTTTGGGCAAGGTTTTTTAAGGAACTTCTATGACTAAGTTTTTAATATTATTGAGTTCTTTTTCCAATAGTTCCAGCAAGATCTGAAGTCCTAATATGGTTTAATTTTTTTAAATACTTTTATTTTTTATACTGTGTTTTAACACTTTTTTATTTTTTATATTGTGAGGGCGTTCGTACTTGACAGCTTAAATTTTAGAGCTTCTTTGTCCAAAGGTAAAATTACATTTAAGTATATTTAGTTTCTCGTATTCAGATAAAGGTGTATATATTTTTGTTTATATGTGTGAGGATGTGGTTATATAGGAGGATGTATGTATGTGCATTGTGTGTATATATATGTATAGACGTGTGCACCTATACATATATGCATACGTGCTTGCATGCTTGCATGCACAGATACCAAAAAAAAGGAAAAAAAAGTTATGTAAATTTTTATAATCTTATGCTAATTTACTTCTTTTCTCCTTTCTATTTTCTACTATTTATTATAATTTTTCCAATTTTTAACATTATTTATACTAAATCCATATGTTTACACTAGACTTCATATTTCATACAAAGTAACTATACTCCATTGATCACCATGAAACAGGCGCCTTGTACGGTGTTTTAATATATCTTCTTTATTAAGTGTCACAATTATGTAACATGTGTTGTATAAATAAATAAATGTCTACTTGCTTGGCTCTGATTTTATGAGGTGTTTGCCTGTTTGTCTTTTTTGAGGTGATGAACTAGAATGTAACTCATAATATCAAATAGCTCATCTTCACTTGGAATGGCTTTAGTCATGATTGGTGACAAGATCTGAATATACATGTAATCCTCCACCCTCGTTTTCCCAATCTCCTTCCCCTCCCCATTCCCTTCAGCCTCACAATAATCCGAATTGAAGAAATCATAACACCGGGCAGTAGAGCTTTCGTGCATGGTTTACATTTTCTTTAAAAATCCATTGTTGGCTTTGAAGCTTTTGTAATATTTATGAAATTGGCTAAAGTGAAGACTCGATACAATCATAGTGATTTGTTTGTGAAGTGTTATGCCGTGTTGTACTGCTTCCTTCTTAAACCCACGTTTTGGACGGCGTTACAGGGCAGATGTGTCAATCATCAGATCAGAGGTTACATCAACACTAATGAAGAGCACTGAAACCCTGTCCGAAATGTTGGCTAAATAAGGAGACGCAACATGGCAAATTACCCCAAAATAAATTACTGAAAATATAAAATCATATCACTCAATAGACACTTGGAAGTTATATTTAATTTGTGACTACGGTCATTCAGAACAAACTTGTCCGCATATTTTAAATCCTGAATTAAAAGATCTTTAAAAATAATAATACGCATGGTATCAAATTTAATGACAATGACTGATATTATGCTAAAAAATTGTTTCTGGCATAAAACGCCTAACATTTTAAAGGTCAAACGACAAACTTGCTTTTCTTGCCTAAGTTCTGTGCCCACATTTACGAGTTTATGAATGCAATGCAGTACATTATCAATTTAATCGAATCTGATTTTGTAATTCGAAGCACGTGATATCTTTGGAATCAAAACAAGGCACTTACCCAAATCGATTTTAAAAATATCCTAGACACAGTAAATAAAGAAATAAAATTACAATATATCCCAGACAAACCAAACATACAATTAACCTATCATCAGTACCTAGTACAGGCCCGGACTTAGATGCCCAGGGGACCTAGGCATTTATACGATAGGGAGAATTGTGTATTACACAATTATTTATACACGAAAATATGGATTTACATTTGGAAAGGTCAATTGAATGATATTTTTTTTAATGTTATAACTACTCGTGGAACTATGACGTCCCTTGCTGTGGAGTAAATGACGAGTGTGAAAGGAATGAAAAATAAGTTATAAAGTTCAATCCTCCTTCATAGCACTGCATTTTCCGATTGTTTTAAAATTTTTAATATTTTTTTTGTCAATGTATGTCAGTTTGACATCAAGCCGGGCCTTCCTCCGAGGTTGGGACCCTATGGAGAATTTGATATATTATTTCCGAGTCTTGTATAGGTACCATTTGGAGCCCCTCCGAACGAGCCCGAGTTGGGCCCAAGGAAATTTTTGAAAAATTTGATTTGTTGAAAATTTATTTTCAAGTTCTGTGACTTTAACGTAGGTAGGTACCATTTTGGCAAACAGCCGGGGCCCTCTCCTATTGTGGAGTCTAAGAAACGTGTTAAAATATGTGTAAAAAACACCCCCGGCCGGGGGTTCTTCCGACGTTGAGGCCCTAGGCCCAAGCCTCTCGGGCCTTTAGCAAAAGTCCGATCCTGCAAATCTTCAAAAATACACCTGCAATTCACACAGTCACGCAAAACAATGACAGAGGACTGAGATATCAAATAATGTCTACCAGCTTAAACTGTATGAAAATCGGCATTAAAACAGAACACTCACTTTTAAAAAAAAAAGCATTGAGTGTTATGCACATTTTGATCCCTTCGCCACTCGAAAGTTACGCCAAACGCGTAAGTACGTACCCAAGATCTCCTATACGACATTTACTACATGAGAACTGGTCATTTTTGCGACCAGTTCTTGTACTCGCTCAGCTCGGCTGTGGAATGATTTATCTACCGACTTATGTCAAAACCTTCTAGTTTTGCTCATATGTTTCCTTACTGCTACAGCATATAATAAATGTAGTTCTCTTCAAGAAGGTCAAAGGAACTTGTTCTACGTAATGTGAAATTTCCTTGGAAGTAAGTACTTTTATTTGCTTTTAATACATTAGCTCCACACAAGAGGCCCTGAGGAAAATGTTTTCCCTCATGGCCTATTTCATCTTAGGGGATGCTCTGTAGAGGGTTTTTGTAAGGAAAGGAAAGAGAGGAAGTTTTGGGAAGGAAAAAGATATATAGGGAATGACGGATGTATGAATCCATCTCTCCAACTGCGGAGCAAGACGCTGTTCCGAGAGTTCTGCTGGAGAGGCTAAAAGGTCTCCCTCAACAAGTCCCGCCCGATCCGGGCTGCTATGCAGGTAGTGGATAGACCCATCCACTACCAAGGTCTGGACAAACCTCATCTGTATGAACCAGGGCACCTGTGCTAAGTCACCAACCGTAAAGAACGTGTTCTTCATGATTAAAATGTTATTAGATTCCCAGCACTATATACCTACCCTAGCTTAGCAGGTATACGTTCAGTGTAGACCCTGTTTGTCTATTTCTATTTGTAAAATTATTTAATAATAAAGGTCTGCCCTCCAAAAATATTTTGCATAATTTTATCCATAATTATTATTTAAAGCTGAAGACGTGACCTATAATTTGAATATTCTTGACTGTTTAACATTGACAGCACAAATAAAACCAACACAGCAACGAATTGAAGTTATTTGCCCAAGCCAAAATTATTCAGGAATGCAAAATAACCATAGCGTTCTTATTTTAGACGAGTCGGTTTTTTTAATTTTCGTTATTGTTTTCAAATGTAAAAACTAACTCATGCAAACAACCTCAATATGATGATAGTCGCAGCGTTAAGTATCTGGGACCTACGAGCATTATAACAGACGACCTGAAAGACATCGAGGATATGGAAAGACAAAGAAGAGCGCGACCCGTTAGATATTTTCACTTTTGCACCACAAAGTCAAAATAATACTATTCAACGCATTCTGCACATTGCTGTATACCTCAGAAATGTGGGTAGATTATAATGCATCCCAATGGCATAAACTAAAAGTCACTTACAATAATACTTACCGCCTACCGAGATAATGCAGCGCTACGAAAATGTTCCTGGAGGGACGGGAGAACACTTTCAGAGTATTTATCCACCAACGCGTGGGACGCTTATGGCATGGCAATCGAATAATATAATCATCATTGTCATGATTGCCTGGATGGAGTCTCCTCCGATGGCCCTTTAGAGATGGGAGACGGCCAAATATCCCCCTTAAACGGCTGCTTGCATTCATTTTTAGTGTTTAATATTTTTTAGTTTCATTTTTCATATTTTTCCGTCCTTTACGTTTTCAGATTTTCACGGCCAAAAGTATTTTCGTTATTTGTTTTAGGGGTGTTACGCCGTTTTGCGCTAGGTATCTCCTTCTTTAGCCAACGTTTCGGACAGCGTTATAGTGTCCATCATCAGGCACATCATACATATCTTCCCTGATGATGGACACTGTAACGCTGTCCGAAACGTTGGATAAAGAAGGAGGTAAGCGCAACACTGCATAACACCCCAAAAACAAATAACGAAAATTTTCCGTCCTGTTTTATTTTAAGTATGTTATTTTGTTACTTTTTTTCTGTTATTTCAAAATATGAAATGTTTTGCATTGCACTATCCCTGCAAACCTTCTGGGATAAATTCTTATTATTATACAATATAATAAAAAAATAATTAATTATTTAGGACTCAACATCACTTTCCAACCTGTTACAATTAATATAAAGAAACGGATCAGCATCAAGTAATCATTGGTGGCAGAGCTTTAGGAGAATAGTTTTGAACTTTTTTAAAAACTTAAATATTCGTTTAATCATTAATTAATTGCTATTTTATACACACAATGCGATAGACTTATTTGTAGAAAATATTTATTTTGGTTTCAAATAAACTGATCGTTTTTTATGCAATAGAAATAGATTGGGTTTCGATTGAGTCATTAAGAATGTTCAAAGGAAAGAAAGTGTCGTAAAATCAATACCTACATGTCGTAAACATCCCCGGGCGTTGTTAAACTGTACGCAATAACAATCATTTATGAATTAATTTACCATAAAAATACCGCTTTTAACACCTCGCGGTTCGGACGGAGGTGATTACGAGCTACCGGGTCAAAGGTTCAATAAATGTATTATTTTTGTATTCAACGTGATATTGAAAGTAAAAGTTTTGTTTGGATAAAGTTTTCATTGTAATGTAAATTAACTTTAGTGATCATAACATAGCATTTATAATTAGCCATAGAAGAGGATTATAATTATTTTTAATTGCTTGATAATTTCCGAATTAATATGGAAAAGAGGCCATTTAAAAAACATGTGAACACAAAACAGTTTTATATAGGTATTATAATTGCTTATTTATTTAAAAGCAAGACGTTGCCATTTAATATTTAAATTAATGCATTTATTAGTCGATATTTTTAAATTTTGTTTATATGAATACCTACCGCACAAGAGTTCCAACTGCTCCCGTCTGGAGCCAGTGAGACTATGGTATCCCCAATTGGGGTATGTTGTGAGGCTGAAGGTAGTGGAGAGGGGAAAGAGATGGGGAAGAGGAAGGTGGGAAGTACCTGACTATTCAGATCTAGTCACCAAACACGGCTAAAGCCATTTCAAGCAACGTTTCAATTCTGAACGGTGGTTTTACACCAGGACGATACTGAGAGTAACTTCCACTCTGGAATGTGCCGCAAATATACTAAATATTATTTCAAATTAATAATTGTGAAATAACACAAATTGATCAAATAAAATTTATTTGCCACGCCGGGATTGGATTCAGCGACCTTCGGAATGCGAGTCAAGAGCCTTACCGCTGGACTACGCCGGCCGTCAAATATGGCCGGCCGATATGGTAATATTATTTCAGTAAAGTGTTTGATGTTTTCGTTGAATTTCTATGTCTGGCGCATCGGTTGCGCGTTCCAGAGTGGAAGATACGCTCTCTATCGCCATGGAGATAGAAAGAAAAGACAACCATTCACAGTTGAAATGTTGCTTGAAATGGATTTAGCCTTGTTTGGTTCCTCATCCCGTTCCCTTACCCACTGCATTCAGCCTCACAATATACACCAATTATTCTTCTTCTTCGTGTGCTCTATCAGGTCCTCCCGACGTTGGCGATCACTACGCAAAATGTATCTCTATCTTGCGCTGCTCGGAATAGCTCCTCCATACTTCTAATACCGGTCCACTCTCGTATATTTCGCAGCCAAGACATTTGTCTCCTAACAGGCCTTCGGCGACCCTCTATAGGGAGCCCAATAGGGAATTTCGATTCAAGAGGCGGGTGTAGGTACCGCCGCCCGGGGATCATTTATATTTATAGGATAATCAAAACCCCTGCCATAGGTTACCCCAAGTTACGTTTGGTGACTTAGCGTTCATGGATGATGTTTGTCTAGGTTTTGGCGGCACACGCGTTTGCCTACTTACTGCATGGCGGGCTCGATAAGATCTTTTTACCCCTGGTTGATGGAGACCTATTTACCTCTTCAGCCGGGCTCTCTCGACCCATCGTCTTGTACCGCAGCGGGAGGGATGGATTTATGCGTCCGTCACTCCTGGACACATTGACCTCCAGATTCTAACCCTAAAATAAAACCTACACACAGCATTCCCAAAGATGACATAGGCTCCGAGGAAGATTGTTTTCCTGAGGGCCTCCTGTGTGGAGCTCGGGAAAAAAGGGAATTTCATAATTTTACACGCTCTGGAGAGTACGTAGCTGTAGAGATTTTTGTTCGGTATTCACAGAAAAAAAATACTCCAAAAATATCTACGTTGGGAACATGCCTGTATGCTCATTGTGTCTCCCACTGATCATGGATTCTAAACCACCAAACCACTAAAAATTCTTTCACCAATAGAAAGCTACATTAACAGCGAGTAATATAGGCTGTGTGTAATGGTAAACTATGGCGTTATGAAATTTGTGTAAATGAAAATGTGTGTATTTCATATATTTTAGCGGGAGGGATGAAAGACAGTGGGGGGGGTGGGGTTCGCGGAGAGAAAAGACGAGGAAGGGGGAAGTCGGGGAAGGTGGAAGGGAATAGGAACGCACGGGAAAGAACATGCAGGGAGAATCAATTTATTTATTTGAATGGCGTTGCAATGCATGCCGGGTACCAGCTATTCCGAATAAACCCTACCAGACAGAAAGATTTCAGAAGAAGACATACAGGGTCCTTGAAATTAAATATTTTCCCATTTCACGGATCAAATACAAGCAATTTAGACCGTAAGTCATCGTAAGTAGAAAAGTATTGGAAATGAAAAGTTTGTGATTGTTTTATTATTTATTGTATTATTTTTAAGATATCATAGCTGCTTAATATTATGTTAATGGCATAGTAAACAATTAATTTTTTTTTTCTTTCTTTTCTTTTTTTCTTTATTTTCTTTCTCTGTACTATAAATCTACATTTTTTAATATTTTATTTGCTTAATATTATTTCTTTCATTTCACTAGTAACATCACTGGTATAATTTGGGAGGCGGGTATGGGCACCGTCGCCCCTGGAACCATTTATTGGAACCAACCAACACCTCGGCCATAGGTCACCTAAAGTGGTTTGCTACGTTTGGTGACTTAGCCGAGGTTCGTGGGGTGAAGTTTGTCCAGGTCTTAGCGGCGGATACGTCTGTTTACTTGCTGGGTGGCGGGTCGGGTCGAGAGAGACTGGTTGAAGGAGGCCTTTTGAGGGATGGATTCATACGGCCGTCCCTCCTGGACACACTGACCCAAAAATTCCTACCTACCTCTCATACCCTTTCCTTTCCTTCCTTAAAAATACCCTCCACACAGCATCCTCAAGATGACATAGGACCCGAGGGAAATTGTTTTCCTGAGGGCCTCCTGTGTGGAGCTAATTTTAAAAAAAATCAACACCTAGTAACCATTAAAACCTCGATTTACGCATGCTATGAACATTTTTATTAGCAGTGATAATATGTATGCATCTCCCAATGACAGTTTTATTAATATAATCATTGTTAACATACTGTTAATGTTTCTAATTATAAATAAATAAAAATAATATCGAATTGCGAAGTGGAATGAACACAGCTTCAACAAGCACTCCCAAAACTGGGTTATTTAAGTATTGAAGTTCATACATGAAACACGCACAAAAGATCATTAATCTTTTAACATAATAAAAATCGTTTCCTTTTGCTATTCATAGTAGACCTTTGAAAATATCGAATCGCAGAGTCTTTTTAGAATCAATATTATTTATTATTATTAATAATGATTGAGTGGCCGTAGATACGTTTAGTGGTTTATAGCAGAAGGCTTGTCAATTATTCCAAGGCCACAGACCACATTTCCTTCGATAAAATCAGATCTGCTATTCGATACAATTACTTTAAGGATCTTCATTTTTATGACGCGCATCAGCTGTGGCGTAGTTAGATGTAACCTGACCCCAGGCAAAATTAATTCATTTGATAAATCAGCTTCCTTCGCATTTAATACTTAGTGGTCTTGGTATTATTGTTTGGTATGTTATTGGAGATTTCGTATACAAATGCATCATTTTAAAAGCAATAATTTTTTTGTCGTAGTTAGTCAGGCATTGACAAACATTAAAAATCACTACTATTAGCTAAACGTAGTCTTCGCGGTTTTAAACCTTTTCTAGCGATGTGCTCCAACATTGCAAAAGCCACATTGTCTGTCTATAACGACTGTGGTAGGAAGTTTGGAAGTTCTTCATCTTCAACAGCTTTCGTGGTCGAGGAGTAAGGCTCTCGACTAGAAATCCGAAGATCGCGGGTTCAAATCCTGTCGTTAATTTTTGTTTGTTTTTTTTTCATAATTTAAAAATAATTCATTTAAAAAATTTAAGGTATATTTGCGGTACGTTTCAGAGTGGAAGATGAAAGACTCTGGTGTAAGACCACCATTCAGAATTGAAACGTTGCTTGAAATAGCTTTAGCCGTGTTTCGTGACCAGATATGAATAGCCAGGTACTTCCCCACCATTCTCTTCCCCACCTCATTCTCCTTCCTACTGCCTACCTACCTACCTATCACCGGTCTCACAACGTACCCCAATTGGAGATGCCGTAGTCTCACTGCCTCCAGAGGGGGGCAGTTGCGGGATTCACATAAAAAGCTAAAAAAAGGCTAAAAGTTGTAAAATTAAACTTATGTATTAAAATCATGCTTATGTAAAGAATTATACTGTAACTGTAAAAATAAGAAACTTACAAATGTGCTTGTAAAATAGAAAAATAAAGCATTAATATAAAAACGTTGATGTCAAATTACGTTCAATTGTATGCTGTTGTAGTGACCGACCGAAATTATGTTTTTAACCGAAACAGAAACCGAATTTCGGCTTTTTTATATTGTATGAAATCATGCTTATTGTTAAACTTGTTAGAGTTCATTAAAGTTAGGATTTAATAAAATTCCCAAAGGAACAAAAAACTTGAATTTAACGTGTTATTGAATTGAATTGTAATGAAATGATCTTCTTTTCATAGCATGATTCACCGGCTAGTCACTATTCCCTTATCTGATAATAATTTTTCTAATGAACTAATTACAATTAAACAAATAGCTATTAACAATGGATATAGCTCCGACCTAATTGATAAAATCCTCTCAAAAAAACTTCGCCAAATCTCAACAAATAAATTTTTTTATAATGCCTTACCATCCATTAATAATAATAATAATTTAACCACTCAATGGCGTAGAATTTTGTACATTAGTAAATTCTCTTCCCTTTGCACGTCTAAACTCCCAGTTGAAATAAGGCCGGCCTTCTATACTAACAATAATTTAGCCAAACTCTTAACTAATTCAAAGACAAAGACGATAAACTAAGCCACTCTGGCATCTATAAACTTAATTGTAACGATTGCCCAGCAATATATATATATAGGTAAAACAGCGCGTAACATAAATATTAGGGTTAAAGAACACGTTAGTTGTCTAACAAGCACAGGTTTCTAAGAATTTGCCGAACACTTAATTGATACTGACCATACGTTTAATAAAAATATGGGAGTCCAAATAGCTCATATACATAAAATAGGAATACGCCTTAATAACTTAGAAGCTTTAGAAATATCAAAATCAAAGAAAAATAATTGTCAAATTTTAAACAAACAATTAGAATTAACCAACAGTCCCATTTTAAAGTTATTCCCTTTCTCCCTCTTTAACCCGCACCCTCCTTTGACCCCTCCTCCTACCCCTCCCCCAACCATTATCTGATGCTCTCTCTCTCTCTCTTATATGCTCTCCCTTTCTTTTGTGTTTACCTCATTATCTTAACTCTGCACTTTAATTTAGTTTATATGTGTATTGTCCTGAAGAAGGTCGAGTTCGACCGAAACCGGTCGACGAATATAAATTTAAATAAAGTGGTTTTAAAACAAAGAACTTATTTCATTCTGTAAAATGTCAAGCCACAAAGTGTTTGCTTTCTTCGATAATGTAATGAAATGAATTTGGATTGTATGCCTTTATATTGTAGTCACTGAAATATTATTATTCTTTATCTATTTTCTATACTGTGACTTCTTGTTATATGTGTACTTTAAGGCGGAACTCCTGCGCCACAATACACATGAATACTAGCTTGAACCACACTATAAACGTTCTTTGTTTTCCGTCTCCTGCGTTTTTCGAAACATGGCTTGAAAGATTGGTGTGAACAGGTGTGAAGTTCGCGCGGTCCGACAATTTCTGCTTCCCGCTTCACCCACTTCAAAAATAATATTAATATTAATGTTGTTAATATTCGTTATTATACTATAATTTTATTATCAAATATATTTATTATATTGTATTTAGGTATCATAATATTTTAAAGTAGTGATTATTAAGCTCAATCATTGCGCATAACCTCAAAAACTTGTTCGGTTTGATTCTCCATACATGACCGCATCGCGCGGCTCTTGTAAAAATATGAACACATTTCCCCCCGCCAGCCTTCCCCTTCGCCCGGGAGATGAATGTTTTCCGTCGCCTGTGGTAAAGCTTGAACACAGGGTTTTTGAACACGAAGTGTTCAAATTTTCAATGTTTTGGGTGCTGTTCAAGCTAATGTTTATGTGTATTGTGGCGCAGGATACGCCGCTTTATTGTAGTAACTGTTTTGGCTTTAGCGAGTGCTGATGATAAAAAATAAAATAAAAATTATAAATAAAAAAACCGCTCTTTTCTGTTGTTTATTATTAGTTTAATGACCAGTTCAGATGAAAAGCCACTGGAAACGAACAAATTTAACATTGAAATGTCAAATTCTCAACCGCTCTTATTTGTCACACCTCTTCCCAGTTCCAACAATTTTATTTTTATTTCAGAGTAGCGCCAAGGTCGATATTTATTATATCATTATAAAATAGATGAATGAATAAATTTTTTCCGAAGACCTTTTTTTTCTGTGAAGATGGCCTTTCGAAACGTTTTTGCAAACAATTATTTATTTATACTCTTATTAATTTAATTGGATATAATTAAGCCATAAAATTCATCATTACATATTTAGATTACTTTTGAAGCAGGCGAGCATATTTGCATGAGTATCTAAATGTCAACTTTGCGGGAATTCAAATGGAGATCGTGACTTTAAATAAATAATAAATATAAATTAAATACTTACTAGTAAATATACTTTTTTTGTATGTCTACAGATCAGAGACTTTATAAATCTATTTCTCCTACCAATTTACATTTAATTTTTTTTTTCTGATATATTCTGTTTGATAGATTCTCCTGTTTTAACAAACAGATTGCAGTCTTCAGAGAACAGGCGTCCGAAAGGTAGGTATACTGTCCTTGTTCTGTCGGTATTACAATGGAAGATGTACCTTCACCGTTGATTTATACATTTGTCACATGACAACGGGTCGCTTCTACGAATCATTCTCGAGTTCAAAGCTCGGCTGTGGAACGATTTGCCGGTCTCTGTCTTTTTTCCCTAACGTTAAGTATTTTAACCAGGGATTCCGGAGCATTTTTTGAGTAAAAAACGTACATGTCATTTTACTGTCCGATAATATATTTTTTAATTAAAAAGAAAACTAAAAATTCTCTCTCACATTTCGCCACTGATCACACTCCTACTGGTGACACGCGTCCTTTCTCTCCTCTTTTACCGCGCTGCTGGAACTGGACGCAGTATGTATCACGTGACTTCTGCTAGCTTTTTTTTACATAAGCTCTACACAGGAGACCCTGAGGAAAATAATTTCCCTCAGGGCCTATGTCATCTGAGGGAATACCGTGTGGAGGGTTTTTTAAGGAAAGGAAGGAGAGAAAGTTCTGGGAAAGAAATGGGTATCAGGATTGGGTAGGTACCTGTGGGTCAGTGTATCGGTGGTGGAGAGATTCCGGCTGGAGAGTATAAAAGACCTAACTCAACCAGTCTTGCTCGATCCTGCACATCACGCGGCTGGCAGGCAGATGCATTGGCCGCCAAGACCTGGACAAACCTCATCCCATGAACCCGGGCACCCTTGTCAAGTCACCGAACGTAGCGAATCACGTGGAGTGATCTATGGCAGATATGTTGGTTATGCAATAAATGGTTCCCGGGACGGCGGTACCCATACCCGCCTCCCAAAGTGAAGCTGCACCCAAATACTCAGTTAGAATAACTTTTTTTTTGTTTTAAGTGAAAAAAATATCATCGGACAGCCAAATGACAACTACATTTTTCACTCCAAATATGCTCAGGGATTGCTGGTTAAAATCCTTCAGGTAAGTGCTGTTACACCCTGTCTGTATAAATATATTTACTTAAAAATATTCAATGGAATTCTCGATGGATGACCAGAACCAAAACCATCTCATCCCGAATCAGGTCACTGGCCATCAATTTTGCTACTCTTTAAAATGTTTCAATAAAGTATTTACGTAAGGTAGAATGACTTATCGCATTATTCTGTTGGAGATCTATTTTAAATAATTATGAAGCCAATTTGATTCGGTGTCCTGGACTGGGTCGAGGTGGTTTTATCGCTACAGGCCGCTGAAACCCAGAAATACCCAAGGCCACCTTGAGGCCATTGAGGGTTTTTTTTTCTCTCAAAACGGTGCATAATCCATTTACTATGATTATCATCTGACAAGCCGCCGCGGCGCCAGTTCAAAGTGGAAAGAGACGTGATGCGACGTGGAAGGAGTGGCGACCACCCAAAGCTTAGGTCGGTGCCCAAAATTGAACTCAAAGCGGCTCACTATGACGATGATGGTAGTTCAAAAAAAATTAACATAGGGCACTCAAAAATTGTGTTTTGTATGTTGGGGAAAGGCTAGGCCTGTGTGCGGAAAAGCTAGGCCTGTGATAGACGGAGATGCAGTAATAGTACAGGACAGAAACAGGAGGAAGAATGATGATATAGACAGGCAAGTACCAGCAGCAAACTCCAAGGAAAATGCCACGATACCAGGGTTGTTTTACAGGAGATTCATTAAAGGAAAACCATCAATGATGGGGTCGCCAACGACAAACAAAAATATATGTTAGAGTATTAATATATGTTAAGGTAAATATTGTTTGTCAAATTGTAGTTGAGAATCCACCCACCAATATTCACACAAACTTATGTGTAAAAGCCATGTTGATAGAACAACGTATAAGATTTTTATTTAATTTATTAGTAAGCTTTTCAAATTCCAAGACAGTCAGTAAAATACATAACATAAAGAGTGACTCAGTATGGGATGTGGGAGCTAGGAGTAGTATAAACAGAACACAGCCACTCCACAAAGAGTACCAATAGTCATAAGAGGGTGATGAAACGAAAATAAGTTTATGGTATTGTTCCGACCAAGATGGATAGACACTAGAGAGTCATGCGAAATCAAGAGACATCACCAAACACACAATGACAACCCTGATTTTTTAAAAGAACTCGGCCAAATACTGAAGAAGATGAGATCAATAATAATATAAAAATAAAATCGGTGCACTATTGCTTGAGGAGTTGTTTTGATTTCATCGAACTCAAGAAGTCAATATCCACAAATATGCTGATTTATTGAATTCACTAGATGACGACTGGCGCGCGGTTGCCTATCACCTGGATGGCGGAATTTCTCAGTTCAGTTCAACAGAGGGAAACCGAGTTTTCACTATTTTCTACAATATAGTTCAACGGAGGACAAAACTTAGTAGTGGAATGGCTAACACGGTAGCTAATCGGTTAATGATGTCAGCAATCAGCAAGGTTATTATTATTGATTAGCTACGATCATAGTCTGACTCCTACAGCATAGAAATAGTGTCAGGCTTACTGTTGTTCGACCGACGATGTAGCGCTGACGAGCTAGACCGATGGTCCTCGAACGCAGCGCGTGGCGCTACAGCTCTTCATTCATTCGCCTACATGGCCGACCGACGTTGCACTATTTCCGCAGCCTGATCGCATAGAGAGCTCTGGTACTCTGCAAACTTCATCTTCTGTATATTATAATCTCGACGTAGTTCACTAAAATGTAGTGTTTTTATGAACGTCTTGTACCATTGTAAAACATTTAATAATAATAATTGCTCCAGACACAAGATGCTCTGACCATGAAATTTTAAACTGTCAGTACATTCCATCACGTATTTTTTCTGAAAATGTCTACATTTTACAACGACCTTATGGCGGCCAAAATATAAATCATGTTAAATGCTCGCACATCATATTATTCAGATTCTAAAGATCAGCTACATATTATCTTCAAAAGATCCGCAGCGTCTGGCATCTGAAAGGTCAAAATAATAATTTGCTGACCTCGTAAAATATTAAAAATTACCCTTTTTCTTTTACGACGCACAATTTGATACATCTAATTTGTAGTGGAAAAAATGCGGAACTGAATCGAGTCATCTTTTTTTCTAAGTATGGTTTTAATTCTTTTACCTAGACTAGTAGACTAAGTTTTTTCCCCTAAGCATGAATTTGTAAAAATAATTTGCGTTTGGAATCTACGAGTATTAATGGTTCGGAGTAACTAGCATGTTTTCAGAGGTAAATAATAATTAAAAGCATTGAACCAGCATTTTTAGGACTACATCAGTAGGTTTAAATTTTATCACGAGTGTATGAGATCTACCTGTTATGTTTATCATCGATATGTAAGAATCAGTGGCGTGTTTTTGGTGATGTTTTGGAAAAAAGATTTTCTCGAAAATTATCGAAAATTATACCGATTTATAAGGAAGACTGCAAAAAATGTATTTCTACCTATCGCCTGTGATGGTCCCACCCCGCTGCAAGGTTTTTTCACCCCCCCCTCCCTTTTTCTCTCTTACTCGTTGAGATCTCCGATTGGAAGGTTCAGCTACGCTGTTTTCCTGATCTCGTTTTCCCAACCCCTGTGATGCGAACACAGTAAAGCAAGGTTGTTCTGGGAAATCTTACAATAAACCCTTTACTTCACGTTGTGATTGATTTTTGTTTCGAAGCCTCCAGATTATTTGGAGTAGGAATTTAATGTATTTACTATTTCTCGTGGTAACTTTCGACTCTTTAAAAGGCGTGGAAGAATTTTTTCTGTTGTTTTCTCAAACGCATGAAGGATACGCCCTGTCTAACTGCCCTACACTACCGATGCCTATGGCCCTAACTGTATACTCCCTGTAGAGTCCCCGTTCCCCGCTATAGTGATCCCTTTTGCACCTAGTCTATTAAGGCTGGGTTAGCTATCCTCTGGTCCTATTTTGCGCTAGTAAAATTTAACTGCACGTCTAAAGGTCAGTTAGTAAATCACGAAGAAGGAACCTAGCTCGCGTAACGGTCGATCCTGTGGACAATTAAATGGCAATACAAGTTCATTATTTACTTAAATTTAAATGTACGTACCTAGAGGTGCCTCTCTATGGCCGGATAGGCTGCTCCCGCGTCTCCCAATCTGAAATACCTATCCTATGCATAACTGTTAGAAATATTGTTATTGTTAGTAGCACCAATTTACGGCAGAACTAAGGGGTTTTAAGGAAGTGATAAAAGGAAAGGAAGGAGAATTTCTTTGCAAACTAGTATTGGCTCCTCCACTAACCAAGTTGACCGAGTGGGCAGTTCTCCGGACACAACTATCCCGCCAATGCATGTCTGAGCTATACCCCGGTATCTGGCGGATCTCTTGGACGATCACCCTGACATACCCGGACTCACTCATGCCAGAGGAAGAACAGCAGGCTTTCAAACCGTTCCCAGTCAACTCCAATACGCATTACGCCTCCAGATTACTACTTTACTGGCTCTAAAAGGGGTATTTCCATTTCGTCCCTTGTCATGACTCTATCCGCGGGCAAGTGGCGCGAAGCTGTGAGGCAGACCGTCAAAGCCGACCGTCTTCGCCTTTCCACCTCCAATAGTTGACATAAGGCGCACTTTGTGGGCCTTACGTTTACTTTTGGGTTGACACAGATGAGAGAATGCAACAACGTTACAGAATTTTCCCGCAAGATACCTTGTTAACGGTCTCCTCCACTCAACCTTGCAGGCTTCCCGTGATGTCTAAAGTCAAACGCCTCCGTCAGCGAATCGTGCCCATGACATACAATTCGGCATCCCTGGTACATAACCTTTCGCGCCCGTTCGCTCGACACGATCCCGCGAAAGGGAATGACCTCCGACATAGCGCGTGACCCGCCCAGTCTGTGGCTGGTACCTCCCCTCCTCGTAACATGGTAATGAGGGAAAACCCTTACCTTTCCGACATACATATCTCACTTATGTATGTCTCGGTACCATCGTATACATTCCACAAACGTGAAAATTTAATTCACGCAATACAACAGGTAGAAATTTCGCAGATAAACAGGTTGATATAATGTTATACATGCATAGAATCGTGAATCTGGTTCTCACGCCCTCCTCCTGTCGAAGTCTGCGCCAAACTGTCAGCCAACGCCTGCAATTGGGTAAGTTGTACTGCCAAAATTTCATCAATTCGATTGGGTGTACTATCGTAGTCTTATTGCCTCTGCGTTCCTAGGTACTTGTAAGAACCATTTTTTGCTGCTGTTCCGTTCCTAGCATCCAGCTGTTAGGCGACGGTTCGGGTGGCTGGACCCGAGTGATAACGGTGAAGAGAAAAAAAAACCCCTGACCGACACGCACACTTATAGTAAACAATAGTTCAATTGACTGCTTCGTTCTTGCGGTCAGCATGTCCTGTAATTTAAATTATGGAGTTGTAATTCGACTTACCGAGAGTGATTGATAACTGTACCCTTTATCCTAGCGGGAATACACGCTCGTTGTGATTTTGGACCTGCACCTGTTATAACCTGTGGGAAAACAAAGAAACCCTTTCCACCTCCCTACGACCATTCCCCCCCCCCCCTGTTATGTAATGTCCTGAAATCTATACTCTGTTCGATCATCTGTAGTTATCATTTTTTTGTTATAGCTTCCGTCAAGCGGTATATTTATTATTAAAGCCCAAATTAATCTACGTAAAGTTTATACGATTTTTCCTGTAAAGTGAATTCCGTTATGGTTTGATTACTCCTTTCACCTCCCTAATAATGAGTCATCTCTTTATTTATTTTATTTATTTATAGTTGATTAATTTGATTATTACACGTAGAAAAGAAGAACACGTGATTTTATCCACTATCGTTTAACAATTTATCACCGCGATTATTGCAAACACAACTTATCACTGAATTTACGTTTTTTTTGCAGCTATTTGTCTATTATTAAGTTAGTTTTACCTCTTCATATTTCCACAAATCGGATAAAGTATAATATTAATTTATTTACTAAGCGATTATAACACTGAATTTAATCCGATAAACTAACTTTATTTTTAATTACGGTAACTTCAACTATGTGCTTTTTCATTATTACGTGGCGATGCCATAATTCACGAACTTGTATTATTTTTATTATTCACCAACTTCTGATTGATGGATCGAACTTCCCTTTAACAAAACTTACAACTATCTGTTTTCACTTAGGTTAATTCACCGTTGCTACGAGCTGGTTAGAACCAAAACTTCCAGACTTCCGTATTCTTCCGCCGAATTCCACTGACTGATCTTCACTCACTGCCCTGTTATCTAAAAAAACTGCTTATTTAAAACGAAAATCTCCCATCAATCAAAATAAGTTCATGCAATTTTGAGTCGTATTTACCCGCTCGCCACCCACTACTCTCGCTTCCCGTCCGTTCCTCCCTTTTGCGTTTGTCCCCGTCACAACCCTTGAAATCGCAGTCCCAACCATCTCGGTCTAGCAAAATAAAACAGGGGTGGACCACGCGCTCGACTCAAACTTGTCATAGGACATTTTCTCCCACTCAAAATAAATGTATTACATCGCACTACCCCTGCATACATTTTGGAATAATCTATTATTATTATCATTATTTTATAACCTAACGCGAAGGAATTTTATTCTACGCATTATTCTACGAACAATATGTATTCTCCCTTGTTTTTCCGTATTTGTGAGTGTTTAGGCCTTATACTCTGACAAACTCTCTCTTTAAACAAATAGCAACGCCCGTAAGGCTTTTCCCAGTATTAAACTCACATTTTTATTGATTTCGATTTTCATTTATGGCCATTTATCACCACCATGGCCTAATCTGTCCCTGTTATTTGCATCTCTACTAAGTAACCTCCCACATCTCATCGTCTCGTTCTCCCGAAAAAAGCTAATAACTGTCAAAATGTTTTATTGATCTCTTCAAAAATCACACTCGAATTTGTAAATAAATTTAGAATTAGACAGGCCGTTAAATTTTATGCATTTGGCTAATTACTTTTTCCACTATTTTGTACGTAACCTAGAGTGGTGATTTCGGCTTAATGACCTCTTCTAAGAGCCAAAATCGTGTTACCTGTCAATCTCTTAGAACGACACTTATGCACAAGAGATTGTAAACCTTCCCCATGTCGCTCCTAATAACTGAAACGCAAAAGTTCATAATTAACCCAAAATCTACTTCCTGAACGATCTTTTTCAAAATCTCAATAGAGTCTCGGTCCCGAATTTCAACAGTTATCAATTTCTTATTTTTGGTCATCATGAAGTGAGTTATGATCAAATTCATAAGGGTCTGCATTCCATACCATGGACTTCGTGAGAACTCTCGCTCCTTCAACCAGATAAACGCCTTTAGCTCCGCCTCTCTCTCGCTATTCGTTGTGTTCAAAATAATTGTTAATTTATCATTTCCAATTTGTCCAACGTTTTACATCTCCGATAGTCTAGCACCTCCCACGCGATAATTAACCCGTATTTTATTACAGACTCCTTCAATTTCGTTTTCAAACACACCCAACAGAGGTCAGTAATATGATCGAATTTAAATATTTAAAAAAAAATTTCCTCGTCTACTTGTTCAAACAACACTGAACCATCACAGCCTCCCTATATAAATTTTTTCCAGCGTCAAAACACGCCGTGTTTAGTCGATGGAAAAATTTGTAAACATAGGTTTTAAGGTTTTCCTTCTTCACCTTCTTTTCAAAATGTTTTGTTCCCTCTATACTTCCCCTCTCTATGACCTCTTCTCCTCCCCTCCCTCAAACAACAATTCAAAATCCACGCAAATCTTCTACTGTCTCCCCCCCCCCCCCTCGATGATCCACTGTACTTATTTTCCTTCCCCCTCCTTTTTTTTTTTTTTTTTCCGAACTCGTTTACTATATGTTTTCCCCAATTCGGCCCCGTCCTGGTTCCTTATCAAGTGTCTTAATCTCTGTTTCTTTGTACTCACGAACTACTATATATCTTCACTCGTCCCAAAAAAAACTGACAGCCGCCCGTTAACACCGTTATCACTTTCTGCATTTGTTGGTCCATGCGCCACAACACTCCGTCCTTGTGTGCTTGACTGATTTCTGTTATAAGATAGAGGACGACTATCTTAAGAGGCGACCGGGTGACGTTTCTCTTTTAAAACCGAACTGTAGTTGCTTATCATTTAAACTTGTAAATACGTTTTCACTTATTTTAAATTAAGGACACTTGTCAATAACACTGCACTTGCACTTAAAGTTAACGACCCCGAGGTACGCAAATGTATTTTAAATTTTTCGAAGAAAACTCCTTCATTAAGGTTTTTTCTTTGTGATGGCATTATTTATTTTTATTTACCTATTATTAACTAAATTTTTTTTTTTTTTTTTTTTTTATATATATACTCTATTAATTTTATTTTTTATTTTTATTTATACTTAAGTCCTGATGAGGCGAACATCGTTCACAAAACGTGCTAAGTGTGTATCAAATAACAGCGATGTATACAAAGGTATTTGTGTTTTAATAAAATAAATGTATTTTACTAAACGAGTTTGTCCGAAATCGTTAAATTTGCCCGCTCCGGACACCATTAATAAATGCCCTGTACGCAACTTAGACAATGTATCCTTTCAATACCGAAACGTATTAACATAAAGCGCATTCTGAAAAAAAATACATTCTAACTCTGCCAGTAGTAAAATCGGAGATGCACAAATCTCAATATTTCGCCACTCATAATCCCGACGTGTCTCCCCTTAATGTAGGTCGAACCATTACGGATTCCATCCTGTACACACTATTGAAAAAAAGTCCCAAATTCCGATGCCGACCTTTTTTTTTGTCGTCTTTTTGTCATTCGAGATGAATGATGAATGCGTTTTTATTTGTTTGTTTAAATAACTTTCGCCAACTGAAGGTCTCCCCTAAAACGAGACAAACCTTATCGTAAATTTAACAAATACTGAGGTTTGATGGCACCATGGAATGTCCTTTTTAACTGATAAGGAAGGCCGACTGTCAATCTTAAAATTCAAACCTTTAAGTAGGTACGTAATTATTTTTCGTTTTTTTTCTCTTTTAACCTCGCACAAAATTTGAATTTAAATGTTTCGGATACGTTTGTTCTGTAAAATGGTTTATCTGATCAATATGTATAAATACAACTATTCTCTCTGCAAAGAATTTTTTTTTTCTAAACTATTCACTTATCTTTTCGTATCAATAATTGAATATTAAAAATCTATTGATATTTCAATTTTTCCATTATAGAGCCAATGTCTTCTCCTCACTTTGTAAAACCTTTATATAAGTCCGATAAGTCGATTATACGACACGTTATATAAGTTCAATGCACGTTATATTGGTACGTTATATAATTTCGATAAGTCGGAGGTTGATTAAAATTTTTCCTACCTTCCCCGTCTCTATCTGATTTTATCGTCTTCACGCCTAATGTCACTAGTAACGCCACGGTTTACGTAACTAAAGTTTATTCTACATGTTTTTATTCCACAGATTCCGTTTCCTTAAACGATTCAGTTAAGACTATAATTTCGTTTAAAAACCAACTATCTGAAAAATTATTTTGAAATCACTGTTTTTTTTTTTTTTTGTTTATTTCTTTATACGTGTATTATTTTTTTTGTTCATTTCGTAACGGCTCGATCTGCCTCAACGTAACTATCATCCTCTATCAACCAAAAATCTAAAAGCTATACCTTATCGTCATAAATCTTTTTCCTCGACGAATATATCCGACTTAGCAGTTGTACTCGAGTACCGGTCATAAATCTCCGCTTTTACGGTTCGTTTACCTTTTTTTTTTTTTGCTTGCATCTTTTCTACCCTCGCCTGCAATGGCCTACATCTTAGTCTGCCGAGGTCAAAATTCCTTAATAATATTTTGTTTACAATTTTTTCTTACCCTACGTATTTTAAACTCCTGGTGTAATAAATTATACTAATGGTTTGTTTACATTTTTTCCTTCATTTCTAAATACAAGCTGTCTTCCGTTAGTATATCATATTTCAGTTTTAAATTTCTTGTTTTATCCTGTGCTAGAAAAGTACCGCTATCGTATTGTAATTTCTGTTTATTCTTCATTTCATATTATTTTATCAATGTCTTGTAATGGATTATTATTATTATTATTTTTTATTTTGATTATTAAGTTAAATGCGTTTGAAGTGAAGTAACACAAAACTGTCCCATACAAATGTAATAATATTATTATTTTTCTATTTTCGCAAGTTTTATTCCCACGTAAAAGTATCCATCAATACGTTCAAAACACGTCGAAATCCCTCCAACTTGTACTACCTTTTACTCCTGGCTCGCGGCAACAGTTGTGATGGTCCCACCCCGCTGCAAGGTTTTTTCACCCCCCCCTCCCTTTTTCTCTCTTACTCGTTGAGATCTCCGATTGGAAGGTTCAGCTACGCTGTTTTCCTGATCTCGTTTTCCCAACCCCTGTGATGCGAACACAGTAAAGCAAGGTTGTTCTGGGAAATCTTACAATAAACCCTTTACTTCACGTTGTGATTGATTTTTGTTTCGAAGCCTCCAGATTATTTGGAGTAGGAATTTAATGTATTTACTATTTCTCGTGGTAACTTTCGACTCTTTAAAAGGCGTGGAAGAATTTTTTCTGTTGTTTTCTCAAACGCATGAAGGATACGCCCTGTCTAACTGCCCTACACTACCGATGCCTATGGCCCTAACTGTATACTCCCTGTAGAGTCCCCGTTCCCCGCTATAGTGATCCCTTTTGCACCTAGTCTATTAAGGCTGGGTTAGCTATCCTCTGGTCCTATTTTGCGCTAGTAAAATTTAACTGCACGTCTAAAGGTCAGTTAGTAAATCACGAAGAAGGAACCTAGCTCGCGTAACGGTCGATCCTGTGGACAATTAAATGGCAATACAAGTTCATTATTTACTTAAATTTAAATGTACGTACCTAGAGGTGCCTCTCTATGGCCGGATAGGCTGCTCCCGCGTCTCCCAATCTGAAATACCTATCCTATGCATAACTGTTAGAAATATTGTTATTGTTAGTAGCACCAATTTACGGCAGAACTAAGGGGTTTTAAGGAAGTGATAAAAGGAAAGGAAGGAGAATTTCTTTGCAAACTAGTATTGGCTCCTCCACTAACCAAGTTGACCGAGTGGGCAGTTCTCCGGACACAACTATCCCGCCAATGCATGTCTGAGCTATACCCCGGTATCTGGCGGATCTCTTGGACGATCACCCTGACATACCCGGACTCACTCATGCCAGAGGAAGAACAGCAGGCTTTCAAACCGTTCCCAGTCAACTCCAATACGCATTACGCCTCCAGATTACTACTTTACTGGCTCTAAAAGGGGTATTTCCATTTCGTCCCTTGTCATGACTCTATCCGCGGGCAAGTGGCGCGAAGCTGTGAGGCAGACCGTCAAAGCCGACCGTCTTCGCCTTTCCACCTCCAATAGTTGACATAAGGCGCACTTTGTGGGCCTTACGTTTACTTTTGGGTTGACACAGATGAGAGAATGCAACAACGTTACAGAATTTTCCCGCAAGATACCTTGTTAACGGTCTCCTCCACTCAACCTTGCAGGCTTCCCGTGATGTCTAAAGTCAAACGCCTCCGTCAGCGAATCGTGCCCATGACATACAATTCGGCATCCCTGGTACATAACCTTTCGCGCCCGTTCGCTCGACACGATCCCGCGAAAGGGAATGACCTCCGACATAGCGCGTGACCCGCCCAGTCTGTGGCTGGTACCTCCCCTCCTCGTAACATGGTAATGAGGGAAAACCCTTACCTTTCCGACATACATATCTCACTTATGTATGTCTCGGTACCATCGTATACATTCCACAAACGTGAAAATTTAATTCACGCAATACAACAGGTAGAAATTTCGCAGATAAACAGGTTGATATAATGTTATACATGCATAGAATCGTGAATCTGGTTCTCACGCCCTCCTCCTGTCGAAGTCTGCGCCAAACTGTCAGCCAACGCCTGCAATTGGGTAAGTTGTACTGCCAAAATTTCATCAATTCGATTGGGTGTACTATCGTAGTCTTATTGCCTCTGCGTTCCTAGGTACTTGTAAGAACCATTTTTTGCTGCTGTTCCGTTCCTAGCATCCAGCTGTTAGGCGACGGTTCGGGTGGCTGGACCCGAGTGATAACGGTGAAGAGAAAAAAAAACCCCTGACCGACACGCACACTTATAGTAAACAATAGTTCAATTGACTGCTTCGTTCTTGCGGTCAGCATGTCCTGTAATTTAAATTATGGAGTTGTAATTCGACTTACCGAGAGTGATTGATAACTGTACCCTTTATCCTAGCGGGAATACACGCTCGTTGTGATTTTGGACCTGCACCTGTTATAACCTGTGGGAAAACAAAGAAACCCTTTCCACCTCCCTACGACCATTCCCCCCCCCCCCTGTTATGTAATGTCCTGAAATCTATACTCTGTTCGATCATCTGTAGTTATCATTTTTTTGTTATAGCTTCCGTCAAGCGGTATATTTATTATTAAAGCCCAAATTAATCTACGTAAAGTTTATACGATTTTTCCTGTAAAGTGAATTCCGTTATGGTTTGATTACTCCTTTCACCTCCCTAATAATGAGTCATCTCTTTATTTATTTTATTTATTTATAGTTGATTAATTTGATTATTACACGTAGAAAAGAAGAACACGTGATTTTATCCACTATCGTTTAACAATTTATCACCGCGATTATTGCAAACACAACTTATCACTGAATTTACGTTTTTTTTGCAGCTATTTGTCTATTATTAAGTTAGTTTTACCTCTTCATATTTCCACAAATCGGATAAAGTATAATATTAATTTATTTACTAAGCGATTATAACACTGAATTTAATCCGATAAACTAACTTTATTTTTAATTACGGTAACTTCAACTATGTGCTTTTTCATTATTACGTGGCGATGCCATAATTCACGAACTTGTATTATTTTTATTATTCACCAACTTCTGATTGATGGATCGAACTTCCCTTTAACAAAACTTACAACTATCTGTTTTCACTTAGGTTAATTCACCGTTGCTACGAGCTGGTTAGAACCAAAACTTCCAGACTTCCGTATTCTTCCGCCGAATTCCACTGACTGATCTTCACTCACTGCCCTGTTATCTAAAAAAACTGCTTATTTAAAACGAAAATCTCCCATCAATCAAAATAAGTTCATGCAATTTTGAGTCGTATTTACCCGCTCGCCACCCACTACTCTCGCTTCCCGTCCGTTCCTCCCTTTTGCGTTTGTCCCCGTCACAACCCTTGAAATCGCAGTCCCAACCATCTCGGTCTAGCAAAATAAAACAGGGGTGGACCACGCGCTCGACTCAAACTTGTCATAGGACATTTTCTCCCACTCAAAATAAATGTATTACATCGCACTACCCCTGCATACATTTTGGAATAATCTATTATTATTATCATTATTTTATAACCTAACGCGAAGGAATTTTATTCTACGCATTATTCTACGAACAATATGTATTCTCCCTTGTTTTTCCGTATTTGTGAGTGTTTAGGCCTTATACTCTGACAAACTCTCTCTTTAAACAAATAGCAACGCCCGTAAGGCTTTTCCCAGTATTAAACTCACATTTTTATTGATTTCGATTTTCATTTATGGCCATTTATCACCACCATGGCCTAATCTGTCCCTGTTATTTGCATCTCTACTAAGTAACCTCCCACATCTCATCGTCTCGTTCTCCCGAAAAAAGCTAATAACTGTCAAAATGTTTTATTGATCTCTTCAAAAATCACACTCGAATTTGTAAATAAATTTAGAATTAGACAGGCCGTTAAATTTTATGCATTTGGCTAATTACTTTTTCCACTATTTTGTACGTAACCTAGAGTGGTGATTTCGGCTTAATGACCTCTTCTAAGAGCCAAAATCGTGTTACCTGTCAATCTCTTAGAACGACACTTATGCACAAGAGATTGTAAACCTTCCCCATGTCGCTCCTAATAACTGAAACGCAAAAGTTCATAATTAACCCAAAATCTACTTCCTGAACGATCTTTTTCAAAATCTCAATAGAGTCTCGGTCCCGAATTTCAACAGTTATCAATTTCTTATTTTTGGTCATCATGAAGTGAGTTATGATCAAATTCATAAGGGTCTGCATTCCATACCATGGACTTCGTGAGAACTCTCGCTCCTTCAACCAGATAAACGCCTTTAGCTCCGCCTCTCTCTCGCTATTCGTTGTGTTCAAAATAATTGTTAATTTATCATTTCCAATTTGTCCAACGTTTTACATCTCCGATAGTCTAGCACCTCCCACGCGATAATTAACCCGTATTTTATTACAGACTCCTTCAATTTCGTTTTCAAACACACCCAACAGAGGTCAGTAATATGATCGAATTTAAATATTTAAAAAAAAATTTCCTCGTCTACTTGTTCAAACAACACTGAACCATCACACGCCCAATATCGGTTTTATCAGTATTTTCAAAGGTGTTCGAGACAATTATCAAGGATAGATTTCTTAAATATATCTCTAAAAACAATATCAAACAATATCAACCTAACCTAACCTAACCTAACACCACAGCAATATGGCTTTCGAAAAAACTCCAGTACCCAATGTGCCACCTTCGATTTTATCTCCATTCAGCAGTACATAGACCAAGGCGAATATGTAGCAGCTATTTTTATAGATCTAAAAAAAGCCGTTGATACAGTAGATCATGAAATACTTATACAGAAAATGGAACATTTGGGTATAGTTGGGAAATCCTTAAAGCTCCTCCAAAGTTACCTATCTGATAGATGTTGCCTTGTCGATATCGAAGGGAACCTAAGCGCCTTTGGAAAAATCACATGTGGAGTCCCACAGGGCTCGATTCTAGGACCCCTACTTTTCTTACTGTATATTAATGATATAACTAAATGTGGCATCTCGGGAAAACTTCAACTTTACGCTGATGATACTGTGATTTACTATCGTTGCAAAAATCTGAGGGAACTTGAATCTTTAATGAATAAAGATCTCGCAAAGCTAGCTAAATGGCTGCGAATAAATAAATTAAACCTCAATGTCAAAAAAACCCACTACCTCACTTTCGGGAAAAAAGACTACATGAGCATGAATATCATTCTTGGAAATGAAAAGCTCAAAAATGTACAACTAACGAAATATTTGGGGTTATTCATAGATTCTAACCTGTCATAGAACTCCCATGTTGAACATGTAAAATCCAAAATTTCCCCGATAACTGGTGTACTCTATCGACTTCAAGATGTGCTCCCCGTAGCTCTACTGCGTGCCACATATTATGCTATGATCCACTCTCACCTAAGTTATCTAGTTAGTATCTGGGGCACCACAACTAAGAAGCAAATATCCGAAATACAAGTCATCCAAAATAGAGCTATAAGAAACATATACCATCTACCATGGGATACACACGTCAAAGATATATTATACTCACTGACCCAAATACTTCCTTTTACGATTCTGCCAAAATATAGCATCACCACTGCCATCCTACAAATAATTCAACACTCCTCACACACCAACACTAAACCAGCCTTTAATTCCGATATACACCAGCACAAAACACGATCACAAAATCAAATACACCTATCATCATCTACTCACACGACTAAATTTGGGATTAACTCCTTACAATACGTCGCACACACGCAATACAACGCACTACCCAATGACTTAAAACTTCCAGCATCAAACAAAAAAACATTGGCAAAAACTCTAAAAGGGTATTTTCTCAGCAGCTTTATTAACCTGTGACGAATTTAGCTATCTTACTTTGTAATTCCTGTATATTCTCCATATAAAATATAATTACTAACTATATCAAGTCTATAATTATATATATAATTACTAACTGTGTCTAGTCCATTTTAAAATTATGTACTATTCATTAAACTCCCATTGAATTTTGTGTTCTTGTGTAAAAATAATTTTGTTTTTGTTTTCTTTTACTTTTTCTTAAATTTTCAAATTTCTTTTCTTTTATTTGTGTAATGTTGTCCTTCCCGAAATGGGTTTTATTAAACTCATTGGGAGTAATATATTATAAATGTTATGTAATATATTATCACTAATAAATAAATAAAAAATAATAATTTCCAAAGGAAACACTTTTAAAAATTAAAAAAAATATCGTTAATATTTTTAAAGTTGTAAAATATAAAAATTGTCTTCAAATTTGAGAAAAAACTTAAATGACACTCCCCAATTTGATCACTGGTGTTATATTTTAATAAGTAAAATCTATATATGTAAAATTCAAAATGTGTTTGGTGATTAGTGTATTGCTATATTAGGCAAGGGAAATGTTTGAAACTTTCAAAATATCTTCTTTAATTCCCCGCGAAGGTTTCTTGATTATTACAACCACATGACAATACATCTGAAAAGTTTTTTAATTATAACAAAAATTCTTGTGAAACTGTCAAAAATTTGAGAATCATTTTGCAAAACAATGATTGTTAAGTCAAAATTCAATTTTCAAAATTCTTTAAATTAATGAATTAATTTGAGGTACTTACATAATAATTTGAATCGTATCAAGAATTATAGATATTCTAAATAGGCACCTATGTTAGGTACAAAATTTGAATGATTGTTCTTATAATATTTGATTGTTCTTATAATATACCAAAATAAATATATGTAGTATATGAAAAATGAAAATTTGAATTAAAAAAATTGTAATAGGTGGCATGCGAGCTGTTTGAAAACTGAATGTACTGGGACTGAATATATGGAACGCGGGTGGGGGGTTGGTGGGACGGGGGCGTGGGAGAGGGGAAAGTGGTAATCTTAAAAATATAAATTATTACAATATTACGTGATCTTTGTTGAACATGATATTTTAGATGTTGAATACGTTTCATTTGACTTTATCAGTGTTATATATAGGGTGTTACGGAACGCACTTGTCTTATTTTAACCAGTGATTGCTGACATTATTTGGAGTAAAAAATAGAAATAAAATTTTGGTCTCCTGTGTCTATTTTAATTTTTTTTTTCATTTTTGTTTTCTTCAAAATCAAACAAAGCGAGAGAAGGTGACGTCATCGTTCTAGCGTCTTCGTCTTTTCCGTTTTTTAACAAGACACGTGAGAAGGAAGAGGACGATCGTCGATGACGTCCTTACTAGTTCTCACTAGAACTATTTAATTGATAATAACTAGTTTATTTAATTTGTTTAATTGATAAAGACCAAGTAGGTAACAGATCAAAGAGCTCTACATTTTACATCAGAAACACAAGAAATTGTTTCCCCCAGGGCCTCCTACCACGTGAAGTATAAAAAAAATATTATGGAAAGGGCCCACCTAATGTGACACAGGTTAGTTCGCAATAATAATTATCGGTTTCCTAAGGATTTAGTCTACCAGATGACATCTTTCCCATTCCAATGACCTAAGCATGTATTATAGTTAAGGTGATCCAATAGTCCAGGGAAAAATCAAAATCGGAATCAACGCCCTTTTGTGGGAGGAGTTTAAAAATACCCGAGAAAAAGCTTTTGGAAAGGTTGGAAAAGGTATTTGAGTTTTTTTTTACAGTTTGATTTTTAAAAGGCCTTTAAAAAACATTAACTCCTTTTTTACGCATTGTTTATTATAATAACAAGGAAATTTAAATTTGATTTCACGTAACCAAGCACACGTCTATTTCTCGCTCCAGCCGGGGCCAAACTAAGACAAAATGGGTGTGGCAAATCAGTAGTTCTTGGGTGAACTGCATAAAGTTTGAAAATCCAAATTCGTCGACTGCCGGCCGTATTGTGAAATAACAACGCGAAAATGCATATTTTATTTAATTTTGTGAAGTTCGGGCGTAAATATCAATTTTTTTTGCGATTATTATAAAAGAAACTGAATTTGCCACATTAAACAATAAAACCATTTCCGAAAATGGGTTTTTAAGTAGGAGAGTTTGCACTTGAAAGTGTTTTTTTTATAGACCTAATACTTTTTTTTTTCTAGGCTTATTAAAAGACTTGTTTAAAAATGTTCGATGTTTTTAAGGGCCAAAATATGTTTTTCACGCAGTATTTAATTGAAGTATCTATAATACTTCTAAGCTATCAAACTTGCAAAACAAAAATACATGATTTTGTATGATTTTGCATTATTTCGCATGGCTTCAAATTAAGGAGAATACCCTCATTAAAGACAAGGCAGTTCAACAGATGTCTGTAATAAGTAATAAGGAACCTGCCAAATGCGATGATGAAGAAGATAATAACACTTCATAAAAAATGTTCCAAATCCTTGACATTCAACCTGTGCAGCATAAGTCATAGAACAACACATTCCGATTCGCTCATTCGGTAAAAAATAATTATTTATAATTACAGGAATTAATATCCACACATGAGTGCGTCATGTCGGGTACCTGATGATGTGCAGTTTTCTCCGGCTGCGGCCTTGTGGTTGAGATAACCTGGGAGCATCTACAGTGTTAACTGTGTTTGGCGATGGTTCTTAGCTTTGCAATGTGGTAATCAAAGGAAAAAGACAACAAGCCTGTTCAAGCTAGGCGAACGGTGTCTTAGGTCAGGCGATGAACATATTCATGGATACAATTGTTACAAACATTCGATACGTTTTTAAAATTCACAGCCAAATGTATTTTCGTTATTTGTTTTTGGGATGTTATGCCGTATTGCGCTACCTACTTCTTTAGCCAACGTTTCGCTCAGCGTTACAGTGTCCATCATCAGGGTAGATGTAAAATTACACATCTGCCCTGATGATGGACATGTCCGGACCTGTCCGAAACGTTGGCTAAAGAAGGAGGTAGCGCAACACGGCATAACACCCCAAAAACAAATAACGAAAGTTACAAACAGTGTTTGTCGATGTACATAATATATTATACTAGCTGGTACCCGGCATGTTTTGCTACGCCATAATAAATAAATTGTTTCTCCCTACAAAATTTCCCACAAATATATCAACATCGTTTCCACAGCAACGATTTGTTTTCCACGGCAAAGATTTATTTTGCTTAGCAATAACTCGCTTTTTTTAGGGACAGAAAACGTATGATAAATATAATTAATTAATATTTACAATTTCATTACGCCAGAGCTAACCATTATATACAGCTTATATTACTCGCATATAATCTAGCTTTCTCTTGGTGAAAGAATTTTTAAAATCGGTTTATTGGTTTATGTAACGAATGCGTAATGTATGCGTAACAAACAAACACTCGCAGTTTCGTATTTATAATATTAGTATAGAAGTATAAATAGTAGACCAACATTTTTTTTTACTGTGAGCATTGATAAAATTTAGTAATATCTATATTATGTATTTTACATCGATGACTGAAAACCGCCTCAACATCAACGACTGTTATCTTCCCAGCTTTACTGTGCAAGGGGCTGCCACATTGGAGGCTTCCCCGCATTGATTCCAATTGTAAATTTGTCTAAACCACGGTTTTAGGATGATACCTCGTCCTAGAGATGATTTTGTATACTCAGGTTAGAAAGAATATTACATATTATAACCAAATGGATGATTGAAGTGTGTATGCAGAAAGGTTTAATGATGGATCTAAGTAATCTGGAAGTCATGGTATTTGAAAGAAAGATTGAAGAGATTGAAGGAATTGGATGAGTTGGAGAAATAATATGATTAATTCGCCTTCGAACGCTCGCTCATCTTGACCACAGGCGCCAATGCGTTGCGCGTCTAGTGTGGACATATCCAGCGTCAAGCGTGCTAACTTGTTTTTTTTTTTAAATTACACCTTATTACGTGTTCAGGTTCAGATCTACACGAATGCTCCACACCATACATAATTCATCACTACACTGGCGAACAGAGAGAGCGGGGCATCCAACATTTGAAAAATACTTTTGATTTGTGGTATTGTAATGCGTAAAAATAAACCTTACTCCATAATTATAAATTATCAATAATTATTTTGCTAATTTCCTTTGGTTATTAATGTCATTATTTAACCTCTCCGCGAGTGTACGTGTGGAGTGAGTTTTTTTGGTTCATTTTTTGAATATTTTTTTATTAATTATTATGGTTTAACTAAAAAATAATATTATATTTTGAATTAAAATGTCGTCAACATCTATCCACGAAAATAAACCAACATCGAAAAAAAAACATGTCCATACAAAAAAGCTGCTTCCTTGCTCTGACGACCGCTAAATGATGCAAAAAGAATTTTTAAACTAAAACTGTGAAGTTGGTATTGTAGGTACGTTTTCCAAAACTTTAACAAACTACGCGCAGATGTCAATAGAAGCCACTACATAAGTCAAATAGTTTGATTAAATATGACGGTATTTGAATAAAAGCCGCGGACGAAACGTTTCCTCCATACTTTTCTGGGCATTTTTTCGCTTCGACGAACCGTTTCGTCCATACCCGTGGAGAGGTTAAAGAGAAAAATGCTTGTTCCGTTGCTTCCAATCGTCTGGCGCCAATGAGATTATGGCATTCCCAAATGATGAGGCTCGTAGTGAGGAGGGGAAGGAGATGTGAAAGATAAAGATGTGGAAGTACCTGGCTATTCAATTCCGGTCACCAAATACTGCCAATGTCCTAATGAATACCTTGTATGATTATTTTTTTCTTTTGATATATTTTATTTTCTTTCTGCTATTATAGTAATTATTTACATTTATGTTTAAATTATAACTGTTTGTTTCCTCGTTACTTCTTTTATTTTCAGTAGATTTCCTCGACTGGTTAAAGCTCTTATTTTTTTTCTTCTTTTACTAACATTTCAATGTCTATTTTTGTGTTGCCAAATCAGAAGAATTATTCCACAGGCAGCTACTTCTATTTCTCTTTTGTATAATCTTAATGTAAGTACTTGCATACCGCTTACTAACCCCGTATGCATGGACATTGGAGGGTTTAGAGTCATTCAAATAAATGTAGTTTTATTCAATAAAAACGTAGTCTTGACATGTGTCCATGTTTGTGTGAAAACGTGTGGAAACCATATGTTTCCCCTTTCACCGCTTGTTGCTACGTGAGGTCCCCTCCAATGTCCCGAAGAGCCCATAGAGAACTATAGTAAAGTAAGAACTAAATCATAGTCTATAATTTATTTATTTATTTCTATCTATTACAGTATTTACCTATAGATCAATTTTGAAAACATTTTTACATAATATATTTTGTAATTTTATTATGTTGGGTGTAAGGTAGGTTTGTGAAGGTGAAACTGTGGATAGGTATTGTTGTATGTTTCGTGAACACCTCACTGGGAGAACCTGTGCTGAGGTGTTTACGTGTTTATTTATGTTTATGTATGACAAGTATTTATGTGTTGTAATAGAAAGTTTTATACGTATTTTTTTTTTCAAATTTTTATAGTTATTGTACATTGGTTATTTAGAAGAGAAAAAAAAAATATTTAAATATATTAGAGGAATATAAAAAAAAATATATATATATAATCATACACATACATACACATCCATATAAATACATGTACCTGCACACATGCATATAAATATATATATACACACGTATACATACGCATACACATTCACATGCACGTACATATATGTACACACATATATAAATTGTTAGTGTAATGACACATTACATTGCGCAGTAACGAGATGCTCATAATGATGTATAAATTATCACATTTTACAGACAAGTATAGTGCAATAATGCTTAGTGGTGTTCGATTTATTTGCTCCACAGTGTTGTTTCAGACATTTCTGTTACCTTCACAGATCAATTGAACGATGTAAGCAATCCATCTTGCAAAATTAGTATTTCCTTAATAACAAGTGCTAAATTATAACTAGATAATTTCCCAAAGGAGAATAATCGTAATTATAATAATAAAATTATTCATACATAATCATATCCATTTCATTTGAATGTATTTTATTATAAGCAAGTAATAAATAAACTGCTTGTTTATTATTTTGATATTTCTCTTATAAATTACAAGAAATAATTTATTTATATAAATTAATATACGCCTGTAAGGGGTTTTATAAACATACGATGTACAAAGCCCAAAAAACGATTTTACGTGCTATCAACAAGCGACCAACAAGATATTCCTCCAATAGACTCTTCACAGAATATAATGTCTTAAACATACGGCAACTTCATCTAAAATTTACACTAACACATTTCATGTTCAAATACAAGAAAAAAACTCTTTTACATCACAGTTACACCACCATAACAATAACCAAACGACACTACAATGTTCCTACACTACGCTCCACATCAGCTCAAAGACATTTCATGTACCTAGCTCCTAAAATGTTTAACCTTCTCCCCGAGAACCTAAAATCCGAAACCCAACCACATATCTTTAAAAAAAATTTATCAAAATGGATCCTTACATTCAGTAACGATGATGAGTAAAAATTTGCTATTTTAATTGAATTGTAATATAATTGATACAACTTGTAACATAAATTAATTTAATGTGTTAATTAAATTACTAACTTAATTTGTTACTAAATATGTTACTTAAACTACTTAAATGAATTGCATAAGTTAATAGCTGTACACTGTACCTACACAATCTGTAAACTTCATCCGCCATAACACAGGGACATCCCTAGCATGGCGGATGAATTAACACAATTTTTTGTTCATTGTATAAACTTCTTTTAATAAATAAATAAATAAATAAACATAATAATTTTGTTGAACAGTAATCAAGAAGAAAAATATGCTAATTAAATTATATAGAACCTTTGCAGAGAATAGTAGGTACGCTTACATTGATTATAATTATTGAGATTTTTTTATATATTAGCGCCACACAAGGCCTTGAGGAAAATAATTCCCCTCGGGGCCTGCGTCATTGAGGATGCTGTGTGTAGGGTCTTTTTAGGGAAAAGAAGGAGAAGAAGTTCTGGGAAGGAAAAGTGTATGAAGGGTGGGTAGGAATCTGGGGGTCAGTGTGTCCAGAAGGGACGAACGAATGAATTCATCCGCCGCCAAGATCCGGACAAACCTGACCCCATGAACCCGGGCACCCCTGCTAAGTCACCAAACGTAGTGAACCATTTGTGGTGACCTATGGCAGAGGTTTTGGTTATCCAAAAATCATATCGTACATCGCTCTTAACCCTTACAGCATTTAATCTCCAATACAACAAAAATTATTTCACATGTCAAAATCTAATACTTTAAATTAAAACTTTTCTTAAAATCATCATCACAATTTACTTATTTTTTTCCTAGCCTACTAACCCATCGCTTCGACATGGTAATTACAAGCTCTATCCTCGCCCAATCTATCCTCGCCCGGCCTCTCTTCGCCCGACCTCTCTTCGCCCGGCTTCTCCTCGCACAACCTCTGAAACTACTTTACTTTGACTAGTTTTTTTTACATTATCTCTACGTAGAAGACCCAGAGGAAAATAATCTCTCAGAACCAACGTCATCTTTGGGGATGCTGTGTGGAGGGTCTCTTGGAAAAAGAAAGAGAGGATTTTCTAGGAAGGAAAAAGGTATGAGGGTGGGTAGGAATCTGGCGTTCAATGTATTCAGGACTGACGAACGTATGAATTCATCCCTCCCACTGCGGTGCAAGGCGATGGGTCGAGAGAGTCTGGCTGGAGGTCAAAAGGTATCCCTCAACCAGTCTCTCCCGATCTCCACGCAGTAGGTGGGCAAAAGCATCCGCCAACACCGGGACAAACCTTACCCCATCACCCGGGTACTCCTGCTGAATTACCACACGCAGACAATCACTTGGGGTAACATACGGCAGGGGTGTTGGTTATCCAATAAATGGTTCCCGGAGCGGCAGCTTAGACAGCAAGACTAGACAAACATCACCCTATGAACCCGGTTACCCCTGCTGCATCACCATACACTCCAATAAATGGTTCCCGGGGCGGCGGATTTTCAAATAAATATAAAGTACACTCTTACAAAAAAGCACCCACCTTGACACCTTACCATTATTAGATAAATAAACCTATGTAAATATTCTAATAAACAAACTATATTAATTTACGATAAATTATATCCTAACAGAAAGAACTATGCATTTATAAATCTAGGAAATCACATATATGAATGTAAAAAAATTGATAGCTATCAAGATGAGTGCATTGTTTATTGTGAATTATTTCAGATGTATTAAACATCGACAAGGCTTCATAAATATTACATCTACAATTTCTGGTTACGGTTAATTATTTCCTTTATGGGTATTGATTTTATTAAAGATATCAGTTTTTTGTGTCGATTTTTTTCAAATTGATTCATGATTACGTGTGTTTTTTTAAATAAATTTTGGCAATTTATTACTTTCCTAAGTAGGTAATTATGTACAATTCTAATTTGTACATGGAAATTGAATTCCTACAAATTAATGTGAGGTGAGATTAAAACCACTATTAGGTACATATGAAAAATAACATTCCGACAGATAGTCGATTATCCTATAAAATAGATAAATTATTTAATTAGCTAGTTTTATCTACTATGTTTAATGGCACAGGTCTTATTGTAATGTGAATCGATCCATAACATTACCTTTGAGTAATATTTTTTATAAAGCCTCTTATTAAGTGCCTTACTTAGAGTAAATGTACGTCCTTATAGCCTCCGAATTCCTATTTGTAAATTTTTTAAATTTAGTATCTTTGTCGACCGCGTTCACCAATAGAAACTTAGCAATCACTAATTTTAGAAGAAAATTTACAATCTATCACAAATTGTCAATCCATACAATTAAACATTCACAACCTTACTAAAAATGTTAAAAATAACAAATAAATGCTAAATCCAGCCAAAGAGAATAGAAATTATGTACAAAAACATTATACGAATCGCACTGGAAGTATCACATGTCAAAGCTACAATTTTGCCGCGCGTGAAAAAAAACATGGTGCATCTGCGCATGCGCCCATCTACCGAAGTTCATTGTTGACAACATAATAATGACATTTATATTAGCAATAGTTCGAAAATAAATGTACAGTCTATACACAATGCGTAACAAAAGCACCGTTTAACGGTAGTGAAGTGTTTTTTTTATGTAAGGCTGTCAATTCTAGCCAAAATGATATAACACCTAAAAACATGACGAAATGAGAATGCAAAACTCTGCAGCAAATAGGGAGGATATCTCTGCAATTTTTTAGATGAAATTCAACTGTTTCGGGTGGTATTTTTTGACTTAGGCCCAGTTTTGGAAACCATAAATCTATAGGAGAAAATTTATAGCTGTTATAAAAAGGAGGATGAACTAAAAAAAACCGCGCCTAATTCAGTTTGTAAAATCAGACTCATTTCAAGGCTAAGATTGTAATAATATTACCATTTAAAAGACATTAAAATGAAAAACATCTTCCGCATACCATTATTAGAATCTACAAGTGAATCTTACATCCTCCTAACAAGTTTAAAATGTCACCCCTTACGAATTATGTTGACTTTACTAATATTCATTGTCTCGAACAGAAAACATTATATAATGCATCCTTTAAACATTTTGTACATCCTTTGTGTACATTTTCCCACGTTATTATTCGACTCGGAAGTTCATAGTGATCTACAAATTGAGATGACATAAAGGTTGCGAGTTAACACCCTAACAATAGACAATAGAAATTCTCACGAATCTTTAATTGTTTAAACAAAATTCTTCTTCTCTAAGGAACAGCGTATCCTCAATAAATACGTTGAAAATAAGATAAAAGAAGTATGCTTGTCAAAAGATATTATTACGTCAGCTGATTAGTCACTCTTAATTCAGTCATCATTAGTGTCTAAATTAGCAATCTCGACTCATTCGGATTTTTTGTAATTCCCGAATTTTGTAATCAGAAAAGAAAAATTTGCGGCTGTAACAAAGTTATAAGGGCAAAATCTGTCATGACTTTTACAAGCGCAATGCTACTGAGATTTAAATAAAAATAATTAAGAAAAATATTTAACATCATTGCAGTGATTTACTTAAGAGTAACGGAAAGAAGAAGGAAGGAGAAATTTCGGCCAGTTTCATACAAATCTTAAATTTGGATTTGAGATCAAAATACCCAACTAAACTGAAATTTGTTATCAAAAGAAATGTCAAATATCTAACACGGATGTGAGCTACTATATGTATTTCCGAAATCAGATTAGATAAATCCGAAATCAGATTAGATTAATATTCAATTTTTCGGTACTTTTTCATGGTCAAAACCGGAATGTTTTTAATCAATGTTAAATCGTCTTGAAAAGTTTGTGATTTTTTAAAGTTTAATTATGCTCTTCATCATCATCATTTATCAATTGCTTCGATAAGGTATCTCTATCTTCAGGCTTCTCTATATTACCCCAATCGGTGGCCTCCATATCTACATAGAAAAAAAACAGTCGTTTTATGCTCGTGCATACTTGCAGTATCGCCCTGGTGAAAGATCACCTTTGACAGTAGAAACATTGCTTGGAATGGTTTTAGCCAAATTTGGTGACTAGATCTTAATAGCCAGGTACTCGCATATCTTCCTCTTTCTCATCCCTTTCCCCTCCCCACTTACCTTCAGCCACGACATATCGCAATTGGAGTTTCCATGGTCTTACTGGCTCCAGGCGATTGTAAACAGTTAGGGCCCTGGTGCGGTATTTACATATTTTTTTTAATCACCACTACCTTCAGCCTCATAATATACATTAATAATTGGGTATGCCATAGTCTCGCTGGCTCTAGACGGTTGGGAGCAGTTGGTGCTCTTGTGCAGTAGTAACAAAAAAGAAAAAAAAAAGTTAGTCAAGTACGTTAAAAAAATTAAGTTATGTTAATTATTAAAATAATTGCTAGAAGAATATAATTCACTTACTTAACCAATCAAAACTGAACAATCGCTAATTTTAGAAAAAAAAATATTATCACAAATTTTCAGTCCATACAATTATTAAAACATTCACAACCTTACTAAAGAAACTCGTGAATATTTTATTCATTTGATAAACGACGGTGCATGTGAAAACCTCACTAATTAAAAATTGACAAAAAATATCCTTATCCAGCCAAAGAGAATAAATGGAAATTAGGTACAAAAACATTATACGAATCGCACAGCAAATATCACAAGTCAAAATTTTAGTTTTTCCACGCGTGAAAAAAAAAACATGCTGCATCCACGCATGCGCCTATCTACCGAAGTTCATGCTGCCAATATAATAATGGCATTTTTCTAGTTATATAATAGTTTAAATATGCGTCTGTTTTATTACCATTGTTTAAGAGAAGGGCTGTGTGATAAATATGTATTATTGTGATTTCTTTTTATTAAGGTTAGTTATTTCTGATTTATTGTCCACAATACTGCGTGCTGTGATTTTCATGAATTTATAAATATAAATGTGTCCATCCTCATCATGATGAGCTTTATGTAAATTTATTTGTTGTTTTAATTGCCCTCTAAAAATCAGATATTCTATATCTAAATCATCCGTGTCTTCTCGCCGCATTCTTCAATTTACAATCCCAAAGACACTAGTATATTTATTTAATTACTTTATTACGAGCGAATAAAACACGGTAATACTTATGTAACCGACCAATAAAATAATAAAATAAGTAACATATATTGGGCTAGTTGTTTCACAGAATTTAAACAATTCATCTGGTAATTTCCATTTGTCCAAAGCCTCTGGAACTTGTGTCAATTAAGGCCATCCGCTCATAGAGAAACTGAAAAAAAGTTGGCGACTCAATCGCTATCCACAAGAAAGGAACTTGCGAATTTCATTGGCGGTCCGCACACAACTTGTTGTCAAGGACGACTAGCGCTTCTAATCGCCGCGGCCGGCGCGTTTCGGTTGCCATGTTGACAGGTTGCCAGGTTGCCATGGTAGCGCCTCACGAAGTGTAATTTGCGATATGTCAGATCAGGAAAATATCGATTTTGTTCAGAAGGTTGATACATTATTATTATACACTAAGGTTGATAATTTATTAATTATTAATAAATTATATTTTTGTTAAACAAGCTGAGATAATTACTGAAATCGTAAAGTTGAGTTACGGCTTGAATTGAGTTGCGAACCAGTTTTCGGTTTCTCCATGAGCGGATGGCCTAAATTGAATGGAATGTGAAATTACACATGATTGAATGTTACTTACTACTGCTTGCTACCTATACATGGACGGAATTACACTTCAAAATTTTGAAAAACAAACATCACTGAATTATAAAATTCAAGATTTTTGGGTATGTTTTGAGATTATGATTTAAAGATATTTAAATATGTAAATAGTCATTTTTTGTCTCTTGTAAGTTTTATATTTTATTCCTTGAAGCGTGTTACCTATTTACGGTCATTATGCATCGTGATTTCTCTACAAATTATAAATTAAAGTCCTCCGCCGCGTCTGTCTATCTATTCGCGATAAACTCAAAAACTACTGAACGGATTTTCATACGGTTTTCACCAACAGATAGAGTAATTCACGAGGAAGGTTACAGTATATAATTTGTCAAGGTTTTATGTAAATTGGTTGAAATAAATAATTAAAAGAGAATGTCTGTATGTGGTGAACGACCGGGCTGGCAAGCGGGCGGTGTGGATTTGATTTGTATGCAAATTAACAGACGGCGGTGTGAGCTAAGAGGTTGGGTAACCATCCAGTAGATTGCATTGTGTTTTGTTAGCCACAGCAACGCATGGCCGGGTCAGCTAGTTAACAATAAAGTATTATAACATTTTCGTAATGTTGTTTCCGTTTTTTCTAACATAACTCCATACAGGAGGCCCCGAGTAAATTACTTTCTCTCAGGGCCTACGTTATCCTTATTAAAATACCTTCCACACAGCATTCTGGAGGGTATTTTAAGGTCAGGTCAGGATGGGGCTGGGTAGGAAAAGAGTATGAGGGGTGGGTATAAATCTAGGGGTTGCTGTATCCAAGAGCTACACACTATAAGAGGACAATGCGATGCAAGGCGGTGAGTCGTAAATCTGGCTGGAGAGGTCAAAGCACCTCCCCTCAACCAGCCTCTCCCGATCCGATGCGTTGCCGCCAAGACCTGGATAAACCCATGAATCCGGGAAAAAGTCTCCAAATGTAGCGAAGCTCTTAAGGCGACCTACAGCAGAAGTATTGGTTATCCAATAATGAATGATTCTCGAGGCTACGAAACTCACACCCGCACCTCATTAAAAATTTTATGTTATTTTATAAAAAACACTGTGGATGTAATTTTGACAACATGACCACTGAATGTAATTATTATTACAAGAAAGCGAACTTATCCAAATAAATTGAAACTGCATAAAACTACGCAACAATAAAATTTGTATTATTTTTATAACCAGACAGAACCGGAAATATGTAATTTATAAATCAAATTTTAGACGTATTGACTCTTTTCTACAAAAAAAAAATAAATTGATTTCGAAAGACTGTTATTTTATCTGGTAAAGCTATTTTAAAAATTTTAAGAAAATATGTTTGTTTTTAGTACAATGAGGTTTAACCGTAGGTTTGTTAAATTTTCAAACAAAATTTTGTATTATACAACATACATTTCAAATCATATAATCATGCAGTAAAATAAATCAATAAATTATTTGGGAAAGCTAATTTTCAGAATTTTAATTTAAGTTCAAATAAAATCATAAAAAAAGATCCGCGCCCTTGTTTTGTGACGAAAATACTTCAGTTTGTCTATTTATTTACGGTCTTACAAACTAATATATTTAAAAAAAAAAAAATAACATTTTTATTTTGCTTAGACGTTATTGAAAAATTATAAATACTTTTAATTGTTTTATCGTCACGATTTTGAGCATTTTTGAATGTGGGTATTTATCAAAGCAAATTTGGAATGAAATAAATCGATATTGAGTTATTATGTTAAAATGGAGAATAATTAATATTTTTCATCGGAACCACCCTGTACCGTTGGAAGGGTATAATTGCAAGATCATCGATCGACGAAATTTAAATTATCGGTCGCTGGTTGATGACCCTTAATTTGGATTTATTTATTTGTTGTTCAAAATTAAGAAAATAAAAAGATTTGTGTCCTAAACCAAAAGACCTTATAAAAAATATCCATCTGCCTATCTAAATTATTATACATATTTTTATTGTCTTTCACGAGGTGAAAATCGTCCACGGGTTTGCAAATATTAATATTATTCACAATTATTTAAAAATGGTGCAGAATGTCATTTACGATCAATAAAAAAAGATAACACTTGGATGATAGAAAATTAAACAGCATTTTGGATTCAGCATTTCATTCAAATTTTTCGAATTATAATAATATATTATGTATTAAAGTCAAGGAGGAGAATCATTTTATAACATTATTCTCCATTATTTCTAGAAACACAGTTTATAACATTATTCCTTGGTGGTAGATACTTTCAGTGTCACACTGATAAAAGAGAGTTATTCTAAATCAACGTTACATTATCCATACTTAGTGACTAGATATGAATAGGTAGTTGCTTCTCAACCTTCCTCTTTCCTTTATTCCTATCTTATTCCACTCCTCACGATTTAGCCTTTCATACTCCAAATTGGGGACGCCGCTCTTTGGACAAAACGATGCTTCTTACATTTAAAAAAAAATGGTTTCCTGGGAAGTCGGTTTACGGACGATAATTTTACGTGATAACGTCATACAATAACGATGGAGTGGAAGAGATAGATGCGTCACAAGCCGAACGCTTAGGCTGAACGCTTGTTCCGCGCTCTCGCTTGCACGCTCAGGCGGAATGTGACAATGAGTCATGCTTTTTCGATGCAGCCGGCGTTCATCGATTTACAAGACGTTATCACGTCAAAAACACATTAAAAATGAAATCCATTTGCAAACAAGGAGTCCTTCCTAGTTGGACAGTCAAAAGCTTCCTTGTACTGTTTTTGTATTTTTATAACAAATAAATAAAAAATAAAAAAAAAAAAAAATAAAAAAAAAAAAAAAACAAATTGTGCCAGACAAGACGAGACACGCAAGTACTGTTAATAGGCTAGAGGTCCCAATCCACAAAGGCGCAAGATGTCACTCTTTTCACTACGTGTGAAGGGATATCATTAGCTGTGTCGCCGCTATACAGCTGTTCCGATTTCTTCCAGAGGCGCCTTCCGTTTGGCGTTGCCGGGTATGGTCCAGAGGTGGAGTAGTCCGTGGTCCAGGGTGAGGCGATGCTCAGAAGTGAAAGAAGGCGAATAGAGGCAGGGTCGAAGCGAGGTAGGGCGGATAGAGATAGAGATAGATGTAGACAGCGGCGGATACAGAAAAAACTCAAGAAGGGGGGGGGGGGGACTAAAGATATCTTGAGCTACCTTTACTTTTATCGTATAAAACGATGACGCGGACGCGCGCGCGTGCTACATAAGAAAGTATAACTACTCGATAACTCGACTCAGAATCGAATGACGAAAGAAACGAACGAATAGTGTGCGGGCTGGCGGCCTCGCAAAGGGGGACGCGCGCCCCCCGCGCCGCCCATATGTATCCACCACTATATAGGAGGTATATAGGAGGCGTGTGTTGCTGGTGATCTGACTTGTGAGGGTTTGTGGCCCGTATTTATAGGGGGTTGACAGCGGCAGCAATTTACCGCTGCCATTGTCTCCGGGCACGATTCCTGGAATTGAGTCCAGAGTGAAGGCGCCCGATAACAGCGCTTTCTCTTTGACAACCTCTCTCTTTACTTGCTATGGTCGCGCCGAGTCCTGCCTTGGGCTCACGTTCCCTAAACACGTCATAATTGCTGACATGGTCACACACTCAGCACGTCAGTTAAACAAATATTCCTAGGTAGGTTAAGTTATAACTTTTTTTAATAGTTTTAAAATTCGATTCTCAATTAATTGTACTTTTTCTGTGATTCTGTATTATTATAACAAAACAAAAAATGTTTCAAAATTCAATCGGATAAATGAAAACAGATGTATAATAACCCTTTTAGAAAAAATACTATCTATTATATGCTACAAAGTTTTTTTTAAATATATCGTATATGTATAAGGATGGTATTAGAACGGAGGTAACTGCTTAAAAACCAAATGTAATCCATTTAAAATCCATAAATAAATAAATATATAATAATAAATTGAATTCCCAAGCAAGTTCCCAATGGGTTAGGTTATTAACATAATTATGCGTGATTTGACTTATCTACCTATAGGTCACTCGTTCGTTGGATTGTGCAAAGCGATCTTCACAGCGCGGGTATAATAATAAATGGTAATGTTTATCGGAAAACTGAAAGAATTAATGGTGTTTTTATAGGTATACCATCGATTGAGAGACGCCTTATTGGTTCATGGTCGAATTCTCGATCTAATGTGGAATTTATTCGTTTCGAAATATGATAATTATAGATTGAATATTATTAGAAAAAATCTTCAAAAGTAAATCTGTTAAAATTTGATCAAAGTAAAAATAGTTGTGATTTGGTTTTAAGAATTCTGTGTACAAATTTATTTTTTTGTTGGTAATATTTGATGATGGTTTTGTTTGGTAATGCAAATGCCAATTTGCCCGTTTAAAAATATACATTTCAAAAATGATCTGTATGAAACTGTGTTTGCTCCTCAAATCTCTTAAAGCAATTTTTTGCAATTTAATATTTAAAACAAGGTTGTTAAATATGGGTTCCCGGAATTGTTGCTAATTAATAAGGGTCAATATGTTAAAATATTTGCCCTTAACTAAGTCGAACAAGCAACACTTGACAATTTTCGATGGGCAACAATTAAAAGAAAATAAAATTTTCATCATCAAGAATCATGGATACCCACAATAAGCTGATATCGTACATTCTAATTAATCACATAACTTTTTGGCCTTTATTTATTTTAGTTATCTCCAGCTCACTGAATCATGTTGAAGTTACGAATTTGTAACCTTTCGGGTCTAGACAATATAATATCGTGTTAGTTACGAAATCTGTCAGATTAGACATTTATTTTGACAACTCCCGTTTGTTAATTGTTTTTGTTTTTAATTCGTAGAACTCCATTTAATTTTTTTATATTTAATTAAAATTAAATTTGATAGTTTCATTATCAAGTTCTACAAGTATTTTAGTATGTATTTTATTTATTTAGTTATTTATTTCATTTTTATTTAGTAAAATATTTACACATTTATGTACATTATTTATAAAATGTTTTGACTGTCCAACTAGGATGATTCCCGTTTTAGGACAGTCAAATTAGGATAAGTGTGAATATATATGGACCATGATTTATACAAAAAGAGGGAAAATTGAGGAAATGAAAAGAAGAGAAAGAATAAAACATAAAATTGGAAAGTTAAAAGCGTATTAACATATTACTTAAAAAAAAGGTTTTTATGTATAGGTTCTTGAAAAAAAATGGTTTAAACACTTGTGTATGCATGGCATACAACAGTTATTAAAATGATAATAATAATAAATAAAAGGAATAAAAATATTTTTACACTTAAACATAAGGGGAACTGGTGTTTGCATTTCATAATGTAGTCCTATTAATGAGAACTATAAAGAGAATAGAAACAATAAAATAAAATAAACAATGAAGGTATGATTATTACTGTTGTATGCTTTGCATAGTTATCAAAATAATCTATACTAATATTATAAAGAGGAAGGATTTGATTGTTTGTTTGTTTGTTTGTTTGTTTGTTTGCATCGAATAGGCTCCGAAACTACTGAACCGATTTGAAAAATTCTTTCACTGTTGGGAAGCTACACTATTCCCGGGTAACATAAGCTATATTATAATTTTAAAAAAATTAACGATCCTTACTAAAACTCCAATAATGTAACCCAAGGTGTAAAAAAATTACCTAAAATATTCTTTACATCGCGTGCGCTGCGAAAACCATTGATGATAGAATAAAATAATGTACTACAATTTTGCAGAACACATCATTATCTACAAAAAATGTAGCGACAGCATATGTCTAACTATTATAGTTATGCCACAATAAGTGTTCTTTTATTTTAAAAATTTAATTGAAATGCCGCCGCCAGAAAAGACTCTTTATTTGTATTTTCGTATTAATTTTTATCAAAATAAATTATTTTATATTCGAGACTGCTTCAATGCCTTTATATAAATTTTTGAATTATTCAATTCGGACATCCCATTTGAAAGATATCACGAGTTTAAAATTGTAAGTATTATACGATGTAAGCGTCACTGGGGTAAGGGAGGACACCAACAAACAATCAAATCTTTCCTATCTTATATATAAAAATTTAAATTTGTTTGTTCGTATTTTATGCGCTGCCATACCGTTCATCCGATTGCGATGAAACTTTGGTGATTTGTAGTGCGCACGCCCGCAAAGGATAAAGGCAAGTTCTGGTGTTATTAAATTTGAATTAATGAAAATGTGTTTATTACATATATTTTAGCGGCAAGGAGGAAAGGCAGGGGGGAGGGGGAGGTGGGATACGTGGGTGGGAAAACGAGGGATGGGAAGGCGGGGAAGGTAGAAGGGAAACGCGAAAGGGGAAGGAGACTCGGGAGGTGAACGGGGACGCACGGGAAAGGACATTCACGGAGAATCAATTGATTTCTTTGCGTTGCAACGCAAGCCGTGCTTTGTGCTTTGAGTTTTAGCTTTAAGCTTTGAACTTTAAGCTTTGAGCTTTGATTTTGAGCTTTAAGCTTTGAACTTTAAGATTTGATATTGAATTTTAAGTATTGAGCTGTGTGCTTTGAGATTTGTGTTTTGAGCTTTAACTTTAAGCTTTGAGCTTTGAGCTTTAAGCTTTGTGCTTTGAGATTTGTGTACTGAGCTTTAACTTTGAGCTTTATTTTTAAGCTTTGTGCTTTGAGTTTTAAGCAGTTTAGAGCTTTGATATTAAGCTTAAACTTTGGCCTTTAAAGTTTGAACCTTGCTTAAAGCTTGAGCTTTAAGTTTGAGCTTTAAGCTTTAAATTTAATGTTTGAGCGTTATGTTTTCGGCTCTAAGCTTTGAGCTTTAAGCTTTGAGCTTTAAACTTTGAGCTTTGCGCAAAGCACAAGGCTTAATGCTAAAAGCTTAAAGCTTAAAACTAAAAACTTTAAGCTGAAAGCTCAAAGCTTGAAACTCAAGGCTTTAATCTTAAAGTCAAAGCTTAAAGCTAAAAGCTCAAAGCTCAAAGCTTGAAGCTCAAAACTTAAAGCTCAAAGCTTAAATCTCAAAGCCTTAAGCTCAAAGCTTTAAGCTCAAGGCTTTAATCACAAAACTTTAAGCTTAAAGCTCAAAACTTAAAGCTCAAAGCTTAAAGCTCAAAGCTCAAAGCTTGAAGCTCAAAGCTTAAAGTTCAAAACTTAAAGTTCAAAGCTTAAATCTCAAAGCTTTAAGCTCAAAACTTTAAGCTCAAAGCTTTAAGCTCAAAGCTTTAAGCTCAAAGCTTTAAGCTCAAAGCTTTAAGCTCTAAGCTTTAATCACAAAACTTAAAGCTCAAAGCTTTAAGCTCAAGGCTTTAATCTCAAAGCTTAAAGCTCTAAACTTAAAGCTCAAGCATAGTGCTCAAAGCTTATGGCTCAAAGCTTAAAGCTCAAAGTTTCAAGCTCAAAGCTTGAAGCTCAAGGCTTTAATCTCAATGCTTAAAGCTCAAAACTTAAATTCAAAGCTTAAAGCTCAAAGTTTGAAGCTCAAAGCTTAAAGCTAAAACCTCAAAGCTCAAAACTTTAAGCTCAAGGCTTTAAGCTCAAAGTTTTAAGCTCAAGGCTTTAATCACAAAACTTAAAGCTCAAAGCTTTGATCTCTAAGCTTAAGGCTCTAAACTTAAAGCTCAGGCATAGTGCTCAAAGCTTATGGTTCAAAGCTTATGGCTCAAAGCTTAAAGCTCAAAGTTTTAAGCTCAAAGCTTGAAGCTCAAAGCTTTAATCTCAATGTTTAAAGCTCAAAACTTAAATTCAAAGCTTAAATCTCAAAGCTCAAAGCTTAAAGCTCAAGGCTTAAATCACAAAGCTTAAAGCTCAAAGCTTAAATATCAAAGTTTGAAGCTCAAAGCTAAAAGCTCAAAGCTTAAGGTTAAAGCTCAAAGCTTAACCCTTTAAGCTTTGAGATTCAAGCTTTGCGCTTTAAAATTTTTAAAGCTCAAAGCTGAACCTTAATAGGTATAAATGTTTCGATATATATCGACTTTGCAATAAAAATTCAAATAAATGGAATATTTGTAAACGTATCCAAAAACTAAATACTGGTTTTGAAAGGTGAAATATATGGTATTATTAGAAATTACAAAAAAAAAATTAAATTCAAATTTTTTTAATGTTTTCTTTAAAAAAATTTAAAAATGCTCAACTGACATTTTTGATATTAAAATTACTGATCTATAGAAAATGTGTTTGTTTCTGTCTATGTGTGTGAGATGTTTTGCGTTGCTAAACCGTTCATCCGATTGCGATAAAACTTTGGGGATTTGATGTGTGCAAGCCCGCGATGGTTTCTATACGTGTATAGTGAGTTCTGGCATCATCTGGGACGAATGGGAAAGGGTTAGTAGAGCGATTTTTTTTCTTTATTGAGTGGCATAGCATATGCCGGGAACTCGCTATTGTATTTAAATGCCTGTGTCAGAATTTGGTAATATTGAATTATGTAATAGAAAGTACCTACCCTAAAATTCTAAATCTATACTAATATTATGAATGCGAAACTGCGTGTTTGTTTGTTACGCTTTCACGCATAAACTAATGAACCGATCTTAGAATTTTTTTCACCAATAGAAAGCTACATTATATGCGAGTAATATAGGCTATAAATAATGGTAAGTTCTGGCGTTACGAAATTAAAAATATTAATATATTATATTTATTTTACGTTTTCTGTCGAAAATGGCGAGTTATTGCTAACGTCAGAAAAAAAGCAAAACAAATCGTTGCCGTGAAAACCATGTTGATATATATTTTTTTAATTCGGGCATCGTAGTTACTATATATCTCTAAAAAATGAATCGCCGAAATGTATTTACGCGCATGACTTACGAACGACTGCACCAAATTGGATTTTACTACTGGTGAACTCTGGCATTATGAAATATGCAAAAGGTGGCATTCGAGCTGTTTGAAAACTGAATGTACCGGGAAAGAATGCATGAAATGCGGGAGGGGGACTCGGGTAGGGGGTTCGCGGGAGGGGGAGGAGGGAAACCCGGGAGGGGGAGGGGAATCTGGGAGGGGGAACCTAGGAGGGGGGAGGGGAGCTTGGTAGGGGGGTTCGCGGGACGGGGAAAGGGGTAGTGGAGTGGGGGGAGGGAAGGTGGAAGAGGCGGAGTGGGAACGCGAGAGGGGAAGAGGACGCGGGAGAGGAAGGGGAGGCGGAAGGGGAACGGGACGAATGGGAAAGAACACGCAGGAGAAAACAATTTATTTATTAAATGGCATGGCAACGCATGCCGGGTACCAGCTAGTAATAAAATAAGTTTACATATAAATGGCGTTTGCATTACAAAATAATAAGCTTACATATACATTTTGTATAAATATGAAATAAAAAAAAAAGAGAAGTGATAGAATAAAATAAAATATCCAATTTAAACATAAGATTAACTGCTGCCTTGTAGAATTCTAATTTAAAAGTAATAGTAAGAGTAATAGTAATAGCTGTAATTTTAGTTACAGCTATTTCGGTTTTCAAGACCATTTTCTAACTATGGCTAGATCCACTGAAAGGCGACTTATTTATAAGATTTTTAATGTTAACTTTCGAAGGTGTCTACATTGATTTATTACCGGTTAACCCAATTTGCTGATACACACTAATTGAAAGTGTATTATGTAGGGTTCGGAATTTCGGAATCTGTTTCTCCAACTTAGTTTGGGAAACCAGTTTAGTTTTATGAGGACGTAAGGACTTGACAGTTGAAGACTTATATAGCACAATACTTTACAATACTCAATGGCTTTTGATATTTCATGAAAAATACGGCACAACGTAGTAAGTTACTATGTAAGCAGCTTCCTTACAATAGAATAATAGAAATACACTTATAGTGCTAGCATACTTTTTTTTAACTTTTTACATATATTCCCTGAGAGCTAACATTAAACTAGTGACGGGACAAGTTAACACAGGGGCAAATCAACATACCTTTGAAAATATTTACTTAAATCGAAGATATAAAGTCAGAAACGTGATGAAAAAAGGCTGAGTTAAATAGGTTAGGTTAGGTAATAGGTAATTTTTTCATCACTTTTAATTACTTTATATCACTTTTCAAAGGTGTGAAGTGCCACCTTAACATTTGGAACTGCCACTTTGTTGAGTTGTCGTGGAACCCATCAAACTACATTATTGAATAATTGCGAAAGGGTTCAAGTAACACCTCCCACATATAGTTTAATCAAGCCATCAGTGAATATTTAATCACAAAAAGCCCTCGTTTATTATTTGTTTCACATGAGACATGATCTCTTAACCTTTATTTTGATAAGCCTGACTGCTAAACAATTTCTTACCAATTCCCATACACTTTTCTAAATGCTGTTATTTTTTTTTGTAATAATTTATTGAATTGCAGTTCAAAGATTAGCAACTGTGCGCTTCTAAAATTCAATTAATCAATCTAAATACTGTCTATTACCAAAATATTTTGATACTAATCCGACTCATAAAGGAAATATCGTATAATCAAGATTGAATGATATTGTGAAGAAATATTGCAGGAACAACAACGGTAGCACTAGAATATGGTAAAAATTTAAAGTTTGTTTGGGTGTTGCTGCATGTAAATGTCAATGTCAATTCAAAATACTTGCCGCATTATATTTGTCAATCTCTTGTCATATTTCACATCGAACGACTTTGATTTTATAAGCTGACGCATTGTCAATATGTCGATATTTTGCAATCTCTTTTTGAGGACTGTCTTTTGGACAAGACCCTAAGGACGGGTTGTTTCAAAAAAATTGATGGATTCATCAAATATTTGTAGTTAATTTTCACGTTCTGCGTAAGTTCTATTCAAGTTCTATTATTACATCATTATAGACCAGTTGATTCACAAAACTGAAATCATCACAGAACTTGAATATAACTTACGCAGAACGTGAAAATTAACTTCAAATATTTGATGAATCCATCAAATTTTTTGAAACAACCCGTCCTTAATAAAATCGTTACTGCTCCAAAAGATAACCTTTGCACAGATCTTATAAACTTCAAGAGTGGTGTGCTAGTTTGTCAAGCTGCTTGTAGACTGTGATGGGCTCATTTGCCATGGTATTAGTATTTAGATAGAGATGAGGATAACACTATTACGAAACTCACGCATTCCTCTCGACGAAATGCTAGGTTAGAATTCATGTTACCCGACGATCCGGTTTACATTTGAAGTGCATGCAATGCATTCATAATGATAATAATAACAAAGACAAGATATAGAAAGAGGTGGTAGGAACGGATTGTTTCTTTGATGATACAATATTCAAGTCATCGACTTCGTCTGCCTCAATCATTCTTCTGTTATTGAGGATTCAATCAATTTTTCTGAATTTCCAATAGTTTTGGCCGAAGAACAGCTATGGACATGTTTCCGAACAATATTTTTATAACTCTTGAATCTAGCTATAACTTTGTGGTTATCAGTTAGGCTAGGTTCACATTCGTAAGTTTTTTCCCGTAATTCGCTTGTGTAAGCGATTTATGGCCAAATTACCAATGTAAACGAAACCAAAAGTCAATTAACGTAATTTAAAGCTAGTTACAGAACTTGTTCTTTCGGAAGTTTTTTGACAGGTCTAATCGCGTCCGCGCAAATTTCCAGTCTTCTCACAGCTTATAAAATCAGTTTGATAAGCCGAGGGGCTTTCTGTAAGAAATGGTGCCAAAATGCGCAATGTCAAAAATGTCAAAAATCAAAAGACAATTGTTTTTATTGGATTTTTTCCTATAAAACTAGTATTTATTTCCACTTATTCGCGTATTCTAAAAAAGGGGCATCCTTCTATTCAATTGTCGGTTCAATCCTATCTAATCTCAATGTTTCCGTTTTTAAAATTACGTATTTGAATACGAAGTCGGTTGCTGTCAGCTGTCATTCGGATAAAATTGAATAAATCCAATAATTTTCGCCTTTGACGGCACAAAAGTGCGTGGAGAATTGTTTAATTAAAACCAAATTCTATTTCAGCTTTTTATTTGGGCCTTTTCGACTTTATTGACAAAATCGCGTAAATTTGGCAGTAGCAGGTCGTTGTTGAAAGGAAGCCATCTTACCGCAAATAAATTTACAGATGTAAACGGTCGCATGAGCAGTTACACAGGTCGAACTTCTGAAAAACTTCCGTGATCATTAATTACCACAAGTCAGGTGCATACGTAAACGCTCCTGCGAGAAACCTGTCAAAATCTTACGTAATCCGTAAATTTTAATTACGAGTGTAAGGCTAGCCTTATAAATAAATGAAACAATTTACTTTGTTCAACCACTGTTTCATATGTTTTTAATTTTTTTTTGGCTTCGGAAAAAACGTTCCTTTTTCGGGAAGGGAGTGCTGGTACCTACCCCGATGTACTGCAGTGAGGCATGGAACTGGCAGAGGAAGGATGAAAGCAGACTTAATGCTGTTGAAATGAGATCCCTGAGACGCATGTGTGGTAAAACGATGTGTGATCGTGTGAGAAATGTGGATATCCGCAAAGAATGCAAGGCTGATGTAAGCGTAATGAGTAAGATTAAGAAAGGGACCCTCAGATGGTTTGGGCATGTAGAGCGAATAAACGAAGAAAGTAGTGTAAGAAGAATATATGACGCACATGTGAATGGTAGAAGAAGTCGGGGACGCCCGACTAAGACATGACACGATCAAGTGAATCAGATACTTGTGACTGGTCATGTCAAGAGTCAGAATAATAGAAGAGTATTTATGAGACGATGTATGAATGTGAATGAGGCAAAGAGTGTGTGCCAAGACCGAGTTGTTCGGCGGTCCGTCCTCTCTGCCTACACCTGCGGGGAAACGGCGTGATGGTTAGTTAGTTAGTTAGTGTTGAAGTACGGGTAGAGGCGTGATTAGGGAGTAGTGAAGAGTGAGGGGAGGAGATAGATACTGTGAAAAGGAACGAATGCGAAGGAAGATGAAATGAAAGATGAAATTTTATAGAAGAAAAGTCTAAGATATCTAAGATGAAATTTTAAGATAATTTTTTTTGTGTATTGATATGACTCAAAATTATTAAGGGATTTCCTAATTTATAAGGTTTCTGTAAGTTAGCTTTCTTAATATGAAAAATATTGAACACTGTATTTTATTGAAAACAATGTTTATTTGCAATGATGTGGTTGGCGAAATGGGAAAAATTATTATTATTAAGATAGACCTTAAAAGTGCTTTGATTTTAATGTCCAAATTACGGGTGGTTTTCCCGATGTAAAGTGAGGAACAGTCAATACGTTTTATTTTACATATACTGGATATAAAGTAAATTTATGGTCCTCATTTTTAGCATTCCTAAAATTTTACCGATATTATTTCTTGTATAAAAAACAGGTTTGATGTTAGAAAGGAGTTTCTTGCAACTTTGAACTGAAAGTCTGTATCTTTTGTTATCGTTTGCGTTAAGTCAGCGTTACGACACAATTAAGACAAAAATGCAAAATCTGTCGGAAATCGAAAGTCGCCCGTCGTGCGTTATCGGCTGTCAATTTCTGTAATTTTATATGGCTTTCAAATGCTTGTCTACGCCTGTCCTGTGTTAAATGAATTAATAACCTACTTAAAACACGAATTACTATTTACTTATTGTCAAAACTAACTTACAACACGTAAGTTCAATATAAGTTCATAAATGACTATCCGTTTGTGGTATTATTTTGATGGTCGTACGCGATCACATTCGATTCGCAAATTTCCCCGTGACTGACATCTCTTAACGAGGATTACGCGGCGAAACGCGATATCTCTGGCGCCATGGTAACTACTTTTTAGAGTTGGTGTTTTGACACATCTAAACACAAGCGCAGTATTTAGCTCGTTAGCTACCGCATATAACCCCTCAGGTTAATATGCACAACGAATGAACCCTGAGATTATGCATAACAGTCGTTGTGCATAATCTCCGGGCTGTAACTGTTGCACAATGGCCAATTTATAGGGGTGAAAGCGGAGAGAGTCTACGCGAACTTCCAAGAACGCCTCCAGCACTGCATCAACGATTTCGGCCACCACATGCCTGATGTGATTTTCCACACTTGACTGTCTCAAATGCTATTTCCTCACGAACCTGATTCCATCAATAAATTTGTTTTTGAGTAAAAATTAACTATTTTATGATTTTTTTAAAACCGTCCGTCCTCTCTGCCGCACCCTGTATGTCTTTTTCAAATTATAAAATCTGAAAGCGTATTTTATCACCAAAGAATTGTTTTTAAATTTTGAATACGTTCAGAAGTATTCCATTCATTTGAATTTTACTGCAAAGCGAAAATATTGTGACCCTCTGACAAAATATGGCCGAGTTATGGGTTAAGAAAACTGTCAAAATGTGTCCTATACGGCCGATTTAACGCGCGTTACGCTGTCGTAGATGATGCACATTTTCCCCTCCGTTACTTTCCTATAATTCGTTGCTCGGCTCGCGCTTATATTCGCAAACGTGTACGCAGCATAAGATGCACTCCTTTCTAAGAAGGTTGCCGGATATTTCGTCACAATTAGAAGACGGCATTTTAGGGCCTCAATGTGACCAGCGATTAAAGTTGAATTATAATTTTGACGGACTTTTTTTATAAAGATGACCTTAATTAAGCCTCTTCCATAAATCAATGTGTCCGGTTAAGATCATTATTATATTATTAAGATAAAGTGTTGGTAAAAAAAAACAGAAATAAATTTAACAGGTAGGTGTGAAAAACCTAAATGAAAAAATTGACCCATATCCGTGACCCAGAGAATGATTAGTTTTTGTTTTTTGTTTTTAATTCAATTACATTCAACCTACGATTGAATAAATTTGATTAAATTATGATTTGAATTTAATCTTTACAGCAATCTTATAATATTGTGGTCTTAATAGCCTGGTTTTATGATTTTATATCGCTGATCATCTCACTCCAAGATATTTTTATACAGAAAATGAAGCACACAAAAAGATAAACAAGGTAAAAAAGAACTTTACCTATTCTAATAAAATTTAATACAGATTTTTAAATTAATAAAAACTGATATTGAAGTGGCTAGATCTATACAATATGAGTTCCAGGGTAAAAGACACTCAGCATCGCCCTGGTGTTCAGACCACAGTTCAGAATTGAAACGTTGCTTGAAATGTCTTTAACCTTGTTTGGTGACTGGATATATACTTCCACTACCCCATCTTCTTCTCCTCCTCACTTACCTTTAACCTCACAACATACTCACTGGCTCCATGCGTTTGTTAGCAATTGAGACTCTTCTGTTTTTGAAATTAAACTTCTTTAGCCCCGTTGTGATTTGAAACTTGGATGAAACGGAAATAACGCATTACAGTACCTACAAAGCGTCAAACTGCGCTCATTGGCCACTTTTATTCTGATCTCACTTTTCAAGGCTCCTATTGGTTGAGATTGTTTAGGTGAAGTTTTGCTTCTACCGCATGTGAACTGCATTCGATTTTTTTTAATCAAATTTTCATAGTATTCACACAATTTGGGATTTTCACACTCAAAAGTATTTTCGTGATTAATTTTTGGGTTATTATGCCACGTCCTCCTTTTTTTAGTCAACTTTTCGGACCGCGTTATGGTGTCCATCATCAGGGCAGACATGAAGGTAGTGTGGTTTACGTAACGTAAGTTAACGTTAAACGTAAGTAAAGGTCATTTCAGGAACATTCTCCAGGGCTAAAGAGTCCTAAATTCTCCAGTCTCCTAAAAATAAATATCAACTCTACTTTTGCCACGAATCTTTTAATAAATGTAATCCTAACCGTGATGGCGGTAGCAAATAATGTAAAATCATGCCATGTCCAGTTTTTTTTTAATATAATGTCCTCCACTTGCAAATCCTCCGTATCTTCTGCAAGCATTAACTTTTTAATTAAAGTCTGTTCTTTGGAAGTGACCTGTCAGGTAAGTATGTTTCTGTACCTGTTTGTAAATAGTTAAATTAGATAGAACCTAGGAATTCTTAATAAGCTGTACAGCGCCCTTAAGGTGATTTTTCACAAAAACGACGCTCTAAAAATTATCCAATTTTAACTGTTCTCTAGATTTTATGTCCGGGTTAAATCTTCCCCACAGGAAAAATTTAACCCTTCACTTTTCCACAAATGATCATCTAGTCAATCCACGCGATGTAATTGCATTGTATAAGTATAATAAATTCAAAACTATACAAGAACACCACGTCAACCTACCAGAGACCATATGGGAAAATACTTCACCGACTCCAGATATTTTCATATCAGAGGGTTCGGCTCAATAGAACTCCTAAATGAACCGATAAATCCTACTGATCCCTCAATATAAATATTTAAAAAATCTTTCGTAATCCTACATGTATTTAATATTATTATTATTATTCCAAATTCCTGTAATATTCAAAAATCTGTTTCTGAAAAAATTAGAAAATATACAGATTTAGGAAATGAGATTTAAAGAATTTGGCATTCTCGGACTATAAAAATATTACCATTTGTTATTTCGGCTACTGGCATTATACCTAGCTCTCTAATTAAAAAATTAGGCTTATTAGATTAGTCAAAGAATCAAATTATTATTATTATTATTATTACGTAGGTACGTAAAACATATACAACAATAGGTACATATACAACAATAACATTACTTGTGCTTGCTGTCAAATTTTCGCTCTTCCACTATTTTTTAATAAAAATAATTAAATTGCAATCAATTTTAAGTTATAATTATAAAAATATTACAAGAATAACAATGTCTACGCGATCAAACTCGAAGTCTGGCAGTCAATTTAATACGGAACTTCTACAACTTTTGGACAACAAGTTTGAAGACTTCAAAACTCATTTTCTAGAGAAAACATTTGAAGAATTTAAAAATACTATAGTCGAAGTCATAAAAAACGAATTCAAAGAAGAAATTAATGAGCTCAAAAAAAAAGTGTTATACTTGGAAAAACAAATTGAAAACAACGACCAATTTAATCGTTCCAATAACGTCATAATAAGTGGTGTCCCCGAAACCAATAACGAAAATGTGTACGACATTCTCTCCAAGATTGGAGCCACAACTGGATGCAATATAACCCGACATGATGTGGATTTCGCCAGCAGAATTGCCCCCAGGACAAACCGTGATGCAAAAAATGGAAAACCGAGGAACTTAGTTGTCAAATTAACACGCAGGTACCTTAAGGATGAACTTATAGCTGCAATAAGAAAGAGGAAAGGGATGCTTGCCTCTGAATTACAACTTCCTGGAACCAGTAAAATATACATCAACGACCATCTAACCCCAAAAAATCAATTTCTGCTGAAACAATGCCGTGATATAAGAATAGCTGGTAAAATTCGCTATTGTTGGGTAAGAAATTGTAAAATTTTCACTCGTATCAGCGATTCAACCCCCATAATATTAATTACTGATCAAGAGGATGTCAACAAGTTATCTACATTGAAGTCGACACAAAATGCACCTACCGCTTCTGCTGCCGTCCCTTTATGAATTTAAAATCACTAAAATTACTTAATGATTTCCCTCATACAAGCTACTTAATTGTTAACCTTTTGAAAACTTGGAATTACCTTTTTTATATGCACTCCATTGTAGAAATTAACGAATCATTAGAGTGTTTCAAATGTCGCATAAAACTGTCGCAAACTTTTCAACATAATTATTCTGTAAAACAACAACAAAATATGACTTTCACGATTTGTCATTATTCTCATGAACTATCACAATATGTTAATTACAAAAAACTATTGCAACCTGTTACTAATAATTGTATTACGATATTTTGTTTACGATATAACCTAATTCTGTCAACAATGACATGTAATACCACAGACAAAATTATGTACCACAAACAAACCAAAAAATATTATGATGTTCATAATTGCCCCCTTTCAGAGCATAATTATTTATTTTTTAATAATTTATTTCCACATCAATTTTACAATAAGATGTATTTAATAATACTTTATATACTTTCAAAATGTTTTCTAACAAATCGGCAATAACATTTTATTATCAAAATGTACGTGGTTTAAAAAGTAAACTAAATGATTTATACTGCGAAGTGCTCAGTTGCAATTATGATTTAATTTGTTTTACAGAAACATGGTTAGACTCTACAATCTATGACCGTGAAATAGTTGATGATCGTTATAATATATATAGACGTGATAGGGACATGTCGAGTTCTCTTAAAAAATCAGGGGGTGGAGTTTTAATAGCCATAAAGAAAGAAATGACATCTTTTTCAGTCTCAGCACACAGCTCTAAATCTATAGAAGATTTATGGATTAAATTTAAATTACATGAATCATCCAGACAATCCATCAACTTATGTTTGGCGTATTTGCCTCCAGATATACAAATCGAAAATTTCACAGATTTTTTCGAAAAGTGTCAAACGATATATAATAACTTTTCATCAGAGGATATAACGTTAATAATGGGTGATTTTAATGTGCCATCTATTCAACACTCGCCAAATGTCAATGTAACTCACACCAGACCAATCTTACAAAATAGCCAAAAGTCAATATCTCTATTAGACTTTCAAAATTTGACTGGACTTAATCAATTTAATCAAGTCTCTAACAACATAGATCGAATTTTAGATTTAGTGTTTTCCAACCATAACCTTAACATTCAAATTGCTTCACATGTGCTATCTAAAGTTGACTCCTATCATCCTCCCATTGAATTCGATCTTTTAATGTCCAAATACAGACTCCTACCCACCAATCCAGATCACATCAAATATAACTTCAAAAAAACGGATTACATTAAATGCAATGAAATGTTATCACTTACAAACTGGAATGATCTTAACACTCTGAATTGTAATGATTCCCTACTACATTTTTATAACTTGTTATGGCTATCAATTGAAAAACACACTCCGCGCTTAAGAATCAGGAATAATAAGTTTCCAATTTGGTTCAGCAGTGTTTTGATCCACCAAATCCGAGAAAAAGAAAAGTTTAGAAAGAAATGGAAAAAATACAGAAATCAATGTGACTATGACAGTTTTTCTATATTGAGGGCTAGAGTAAAAATATCCGTACGTACCTGTCTTAAAGCCCACATAGATTCAATAGAAAATTCTCTCCCTAACAGCATCAAAAATCTTTCAACCCTCATTAATTCGAAAAGAATTTCTAATTCTCTTCCTAAAATCATGCATCTACATGACAAATCAGCAACAAATGGTGAAGATATATGTGAACTCTTATCTACTTACTTCTCTTCTGTTTTTAGCTCACTATCTACTTCTAAAAGTGACTCTAAACTTTCTTCCCCACTCAATAATTATCCATTGTCTCATATCAAAATAACTTTAGACGAGGTCAAAGCTAAATTGAACACTCTTGACATCAATAAGGGTTCCGGCCCAGATGGAATTCCTCCACTATTTATTCGAAATTGTGCAGATCAACTTGCAGTACCATTACACAAAATATTCACTAAAAGTCTGAACGATGGAGTTTTTCCGGATCTGTGGAAGGTCGCCCACGTCATTCCGATCCACAAATCTGGCAGTAAAAATGATGTAACTAACTACCGTCCTATTAGCCTTTTATCTTGTTTTGGCAAAATATTCGAGTCCATTGTATACAAAACCATTTTTAATCACGTAACACATATACTTAGTCCTTTCCAACACGGCTTTGTATCTAAAAGATCCACAAATACTAATTTACTCGAGTATATGGACTTTCTGTGTAAATCGATGAATAAAAAAACACAAGTAGATTCCGTGTATACCGATTTCAGTAAGGCTTTCGACAAAGTTAGTCACCCTATTTTAATGAATAAACTGGATAAAATCGGCATTCACGGAAATCTGCTTCGTTGGTTAGAATCATATTTATCAAATAGAAGTCAATTAGTTACTGTTAACGGTTTTACCTCTTCCCCAATATCAGTTACGTCGGGTGTACCACAAGGGTCGCACCTTGGACCTTTGCTTTTCTTGATCTTTATTAACGACCTTACATATAAACTCCGCTGTAATTTTTCTCTATATGCTGATGACCTCAAATTGTATAAAGCAATTAAATCTATGGACGATTGTGAACTCTTACAACAAGACCTTAACACAATATCTACCTGGTGTGTTGACAATGAAATGGAACTAAATATACCTAAGTGCAAAGTTATAAATTTCACCAAGAACACCAACAAAACTCTATATTCATACAGCATATGTGGTCACAATCTGGATACAGTTGAGTCGATAAAAGATTTAGGAATTATATTTGACAACAAACTAACGTTCAACCAACACATTGAATACATTGTGAGTAAGTCAAATAAATTACTTGGTTTCATTGTTAGATCAACCAAACTGTTTAAGAATATTAATAGCCTAATAATTCTCTTTAATTCATTAATCCGTAGTGTTCTTGAGTACGGGTCAACAGTCTGGAATCCACACTATATTTCACAGGTATCTAGACTTGAATCAGTCCAAAGGAAATTTACACGGATTTTGTCTTACCGGTCAGGTGTCTACCATCTTCTAGACGGGTACGAACAAAGACTTACACATTTCAATTTAGAGAGTCTAGTTAAAAGACGTAATATAAATGACCTTTTAATGTTTTATAAAATTGTTAACAACCTAGTAAATAGCAACTTAGTCAATGAAATCAATTTATACGCCAGGCCCAAATCTACCAGAAAATTTGACATATTTTGGACCGAAATTTTTAGCAATAATACGGGATACTTTAATCCCATATCTAGAATGTCACGATCATACAACGATCTCACTAAATCACACTCTATAATAGATATTTTTGCGAATAATTTTACTTGTTTTAAGAAATATCTCCATGATTTGTGCAACTGAAAAAAAAAAAAAAATGTTTGAATGTTGTTTTATTATTTTTAATAAATATTTTGTAGCTATCATGTATTTCAAATTTTCTATTTAAGTTTCTAAATTATGTGAAAAAAAAAATACTTACATTGTTTTTCATGTGACTGTGAATACGCAAATGTTATTACTGTAGACACATTAGTCTAGGGATGTTTATATTTGTATCTTAATTTGTTATACATTAACCAAAATAATGCTCTGTAAATATCCTGTTTGTGTCTCAAATAAATAAATAAATAAAAGCGATACCGTATAGCGCGTGTTAATCCTCCAGGGGTGGTAGATATTTCAGCTTTTGGCAACTGATCGGCTACATCAAAACTAGACGCCAAAAACCACCAACCAATTTGTGTTATTATTATACTAAATTCATGGTAACCCAAAAATGTATGGCGATAATGATTTAAAGCGTTTTAAAGTAAGTTATATTCCGCCCCCACTCTTCTCCTTTTCGTTTTATGATGACATAATCCTACATGCTTTGGAAAGTTCTAACTTGTACCCTTAAAAATACATAAAAGTCGCGGATTTACAACATTCACATTTAATTTATAAAATTAATGTTTTTCAAAATTAATATTTTGGTAAATATACGAGTAGTTGTGCAGCATAAAGTTTTCGTTGGATACACGAGCAAAGGCAATACATTTTTGTACTTTAGTAGTTAAAGACAAATGTGGATCAACGGACACAATAAAAAATTCTCACTTACCTGCTCTTTTATATCAAAATCTCATTCACATATATCTTAGAATTTAAATAATAAGTGGATTTCCAAAAGTTATCCTGTTCCCACGCATTAAAATGTACAAAAAAATAAGTATAAAATTTATTAATCTCATAAAACCGAGATAATTTTCAATTTCTTAGTTGTAGATCAGAATTAATTATCATAATCGCATAAAAATGGCAGGAACAGGAACCTAGCTTGATATATCGATTTTTTATTCAACATTGTGTTATTAGTGTCTGTTCAATATTCCAACAAGGAGGTCAGCAAAACGAAGAGATTGAGATGGTTGTTATAAAATCCCTTTAAAAACCTAGATAATTTGATAAAATCCAATACTTCTGTTGCATCAGAAACTGCATACGAATTATACAGCTTCAGATGAAATTGAAAGAAGACTGTAAACAACGAAATGGTTTTTAACAGAATTGGGTATAGTTTATGTAGGATAAAACAAGGTACGGGAAGGAAAAAGGATGTCCAATCACTAACCACTTTCCATTATTATACACCTTCAGATGAAAGTGAAAGTGGACTTTAAACAATTTAAACGAAATGGTTTTTGACAGAATTGGTAATAGTTTATATAGGATAGAACAAGGTACGGGCAGGAAAAAGGATGCCCAATCTCTTACCACTTTTCATCTCTGCGAAGAAACACATAACAACAGCACATTATTTAGTTCCACCCAGATACCTCGAGGTAATCCAATTGAATGGGTACTTAAAAACGAGATTATATACACGAACAACACCGATAACCTGCTTTTTTAATAGTCCCAATACTTTTTCTTGATCCAAAACAAAAACATTCACAATTTTCTTACAATAATATTTTCCATTGTTTGAATACTTTCCAGCTGGTTATAACCGTTAGGGGAAGGTAGGAACTAGATAAATGACATTCCGTTATGAACCAGCTATATTTTCATTTCAAGACCAAACCATCTATGGGTTTATATCACCTAAATAAACATCGTAGAAACAGGAACTGTATGATGTATATAAATATATAGCCGTGATGTACCGATTTTTGATTTAGCATTGTGTTATTAGTATAGCCTGTCCAATATTCAAACCCGGGGGTCAGCAGTATGAGGAGATTAAGATGGCTAGTAGTTAGTGGTTAGGCGACCTTGCCCGAGGCTTACAACTCAGCAAGTTTTTTTAAATGAGAATATTTATGTTCGTACACATTGTCTAGGAATGGCCATAATGGATGATCATGAATTCAAATGATGCGTGTAATCATGTTGGTAGAATTTGAGAATCGAATGATAAAGGAATCAGAGTGGTTTTCAATCATAATAGAGGTAATTACACGTCTTTATAATTTGTTTATCGATGAATAATCATCAACATTTCCTTGATCTTCACTGCTCTAATCAAGTGTTTTTGTTGTGGATATTAGGAAATATGTGTTTCTTTTAAAACAACACTTAAAACCTTTAATACAAAAAAGATTGGGCAAGAACAAGTAACGTTTTTTTTTATGAGGCTTTAACCCAATGCCAGAAAATGTTATTTGTTTGTCGTTGAAACCAATCTCTTTTATTAATAATTAACTAATAGATATGACGATTTTTTTAATATTCGTTCAGAAAAAATGGTTCATTTATCGATATTTTGAATGATTTTTTACTTCATAATTGGCATGAAAGGACGGTCAATTCTTACCTAACATTATTATAACTAACCTTTAAGTGCCGACGTGTGGTCTGACAGACACCTCGAGCGTTCAAAAAGTCTAGTTACCTTTGTTAGCATGGTAGTATTACCCTGCCCCTCTCTGCCATAACTTGCCAACAGTGTTTGGCAAGATATGGATATAAGATCGCGACTGGTCTGTCAGACCACTTGTCAATACTCATGTAATTTTTTTTTTTATATGACTTTTTTCAGATTATATAGGTTTCCTGTTTTATTTTCAGTCAAATGTTACAATGAATCAGTCAGGCTATTCGGGCATGAAATGGGCAACCTCAATTGAAAATAACAGTGTTCCTGTCACTGGGAAGAAATATGAAACACGACCTCATTCCAAGGGAATTGCACTCGTCATAAAGAGAATTCTTGGATCAGATTCGCCGGAAACCGTAAGGGAAGAAAATTAAATGCAGGGTAACTAACGTAGAAAACTCTGTCATATCTGTCCCTTAAAACTAAAATGCAAGACTGCTTACAAATGTGACACTTGCACGAAACATGTGTGTCTTCAACGCAGCGAGCCTATGTGCAAGGACTGTTTGTAATATTTGATAATTCCTACAACTTGATGCATTGTGGTTTTTCATAAAACTGCTGATTATTTGTGTTTTCATAGTTTACCTAATTATTTAACTTTAAGAATAATTCTTAAGAATAATTCTTTAAGAATAATTCTTAAGAAAAAAAACAATTTAATTAAAATATATTAAGGTAAAAGTCCATTTTCTAATCCAAAACATCGATGTCTTGTCATCGAATAAACGTGTAAATCTTTATATTTTTTTTTGAAGAATAAGAGATATATAAACAATATTTAGAAGCAATGTTTTTAGATTAATTAATTTTTTATAATAAAACTATGGTGGTCTAGCAGACCTCACGTCGGTACTTAGTAACTAAAACGGCACCTCGGTAATTAAAGGTTAAGCTACTTTCGTTGTATCCGATATGAACGCAAGGAAACGAGGAGTTTGTTATAGTAGTCCTAGAGAGAGGTCGTATGTGACGTCATCGATGATAGCTTACACACCAATCTTCCTTCTGGCACATCTGTTGCATGAACGCCCCCTTACTCAGAAGAAGGCTGTGATATTTTTTTAAATCCACTAAGAAGGTGAATAAAGCCACATCTAAGACAGTTCCCTTCATTCACCGTTCATCCTATCTCCTCCCTCACTCTTCACTTATTGGGTGGAAGACCCCCATTTCAACATGTACCTATGTATGATAACAAAAATTAGTTTGTAATTTTTTTTATTACTTTAGAAAGAAAGACAACCTTCCCGGATTACGAATATTCTGACATTTTAAAATGTACTACTACCACCACAGTAAGTCGAAAATATTGCTTGTGTCGTGGATGGAGGTATTAGCCAGCCAAGGAAATGAACTCATGACGCCCGGAAGGAACCCAAACACGATGCCATCTCAGACTCTGACCGGTCAAATTAAATTAGCATATATTTTGCCCTGGGGACGAAACGGTTGTTCCGAAACCGGTTGGCGTTAATATATAAAGTATCTTAGTTAAAAACCAAGTAATATTGTTTCATTCAAGAAAACTAATTTGTTTAAATAAGGTCTTCGAAGCGAAAATTTCTTTAGCACCGGTGTGATTTGAAACTCGATAAAACGAAAAATAGGGACACTAAAAAAAGACAAACACAAATATCTTTAGAATTTATCCTGCGCCTGCGAGAGAATGAGATACATTGGAGGACCCACCACTTACCCGCCCTGGTATAGGTAACAGATGGTTACCCCTTCAAGGCTCTTGCAAGGACTCTAATTTTTTTTTATAAAAACGAATCTACATTTAATAAACGAAACTAGACCTCCATTGTGCCCGCATACGTTGTTAGGCAGCAGTATGCAAGTGCTTGCTATGAACAATGTTAGTATCAAAGAAAAGTATAAAATATTACCTGAACCTCTTTTGGGTAAGGAAAAAATAAAAACAAAAGTAGGCATTATGCCTACCCTGCCTGACCTTTATGCACATATTAGCACAAGACATAAAATAAAATAAAAAAAAAAAACAAAAAAAAAAGATGGATGATAGATCCAGAAAACGGAGGCGGCCATCACAGATCGCCTGGCAGTCCTGTTGAGTGTGTCGGAGATCGGGCAGGCCGGATACAAGTTTCGGATTCCGCGCCCTTAAGCCGACTTCCCGGTGGTGCCTCGACGAGAAGTAATTGGGAAGTGGGGGGATTAGACGCCCGAAGACCCAGAGGATGTCAGCGTCGGGTTGTCGGAGGCAGGGCGGAAGGTCCCCTAGCTCGCACGGACGTCCCTCAGACCAACAACGTTCCCCAGGGGTGGCGCGGGCGGTCTGAGAGGCAGCACTCCGGGTTCGCTTCACTGGTTCCGTATGCGGAGACGAGGTCATACCCCCCCCCCTAATGGGGCTATGGGACAGAACAGAACGGAGTTCAGTGTTGTCACATGGACGCTCGCACAGTTTTACAAGGATCTGGAAGTTGAAAAACAAAAAAAAAAACAGAAAACAAAGCAAAAATACAATTCAAAGATAAAATAGAAGAACGCGAAATACGAAAAATGTATTCTGTGTTAAAATATAGAGAAAATTCGTAGCCAGGAAACTGGCGAGAGAATGAGATAGTATAATCGGTCTCCTCTTTGTGCGGTGATTTGTAGCCTCCCCACTCTTGCCTACTTAAGTTTTCTGAAGGTTTCTCTTGTACCGCGTGTGAATTGCACACTCATATTTTTTATTGCAAATTTTAATATCGGCACATAGTATGCAGCCAACATATCGGAAATACAAACAATATTATTTATCGACATCATTGCAATGGAACTTGTGCATTATATAAAGTATACCCATTAATTCTTGATATGACGCAAAGGTCAAAATTAATTCAATGTAATCGGCCTTTGCTACCAGCACCATAATTCATAGATTTCCGGCGCCTGTAAATACTATGATAAAAGAACCTCTCCATCATTTTAATTTCCCTTTAACACCAACAGCCATAAGTCAACAATTATTATTTGAACAGTGTGACGTATTATTTATAGCCCGTGATTATTGTTACATAAACAAAAAATTAGATTTTTACCAAATACCAAAACTTTTTACGAAGTTCAAGGCTGCTTTATATTATTTGGTATTTTGGTGAGATCATCATTTTACACAATTTCTTTGCTGTGTTGGTACAGATAAACAATTAGTTTGCGTTGTTCCACGTTTTGTTTGTAATAAACAAAGGTAGTTTACGTTGCGTAGTACAAGCATTTTGAGCCATACAAAAGGGCTTCGGGTAAAGATTTCGTGAAGTATTGTGCCAGACCCTACACGCTATAGGTTACAACTAACAAAAAACTGTAATAATATACCTTATTATTATACTTCACAATTTTCTTATATAATTTTATAATACTGTATAATTTTGTTCGCAACATTTTTCTCAACATGAAAAATTTCCAAACTTCAAAAAACCCTCTCAAAAAGATAACTCAAAAATATAACACTACATAACGTTTTACGAAGACAAATATTAAAATTGAAATGAAAAAATCTAACTTTTGAACCCAACTTCATGTACGGCGATATTCCTGTCACGGTTTTTTGTTCCGGTGACTTTGCTGCCACTGGATCGCCTTTTTTTACATTAGCTCCACACAGGAAAAAAAATCTCCCCAGGGCCTATGTCATCTTTGGGGATGCTGTGTGATCTTTATAGGGAAAGAGGCTAGGACGTTCTGGGATGGAAAAAGGTTTGAGGGGTGGACAGGAATCTGGGGGTTAGTTTGTCCAGGACACATGAATCCATCCCTCCAACTGCGGTAAAGCAATAAGGTCAAAGTCCCTGCTGAACTCAAGATCAATAGGCCGAAGGAGCCTGGGAAGGCCAAGATTAAGATGGAGCGACTTATCAAAGACCTACCAAAGATCTATCTACCCTAGAGCTTCTAAACTGGAGAGAGCTGGCACAACATAGAGATGAGTGGAGGAAGACTCTTGAGGAGGCCAAGACCCACCAGGGATTGTAGAGCGAAGAGTGATGATGATGATTTAGTTAGAGAAAAGAAAACCTAGCTAACTGGCACAATGTTATCACTGTGAAATTTATATCACTTTGAGGTGAGGTAATATTATAAATTTAAGGTACTTAATATAAGGTGGGTTTAAGTACTTACTCGTTTTCGGTAGAGTTATTAATTTTGTCTCGGTTGGTACAAACGGTATGCCATTGGTACTTATCACTTTTTTTTGTACTTATTTGTAGGGGGAAAAGATTTTATATCTGGATCATTGGAGAATTTTTCACAAATAGCTCGATGATAATTTGCTGCTACCATGAACTATATTTTTAATCCTGCCAAATATATTATCCCAAAAATGTGTGGTAAATTTCTTAATTTCTACAAAACCGATAATTTCCGGAGCCCCAGACATGCCTGTGTATTGACAAAATACGATTTTCTTCTGCCATACAAAAATGTGAATCGTCATATAACCTACGTTATGAATCGATGTTGTTACTGCAGAGATAGAATGTACTCTAATAATCAGTTTTTAGTTGCTCCTGGAATTCAACCACAAGAGTTTTCAACAATTACATTTGACAGAAAAGAAATTAAGACGAATGCGCTACATGTAAAACATCGTAAACAAATTACTTAAACTACTTGGCTTCGTTCATGGAATTACCGCTGACTTTAAACATATAAGTACACTTAAAACTCTTTACTGTTCGCTGGTTTGCCCTCAACTTGAATTTGCTAGTGTCATTTGGTCTCCTATCTATGCTGACCACATTTCTCACATCGAATCCGTACAACGTCGCTTCCTACGAGGAATTGCTTGGAGATTGGGACTTGAAAGAGGCAAGTACTCGTATGATGAAATTTGATTTTAAACATTTTTTATTTAGAAAAACGTAGAAGGTACACTGATCTAATTTGCATATTCAAAATTATCAACACTCCTGCTTTGTTACAACTCATCCAGTTTAACATCCCTTCCCGTAGACTCCGAAATAATGAATTGCTGTTCCTCAATCAACATTCTACCAATTATGAATATCATTCTCCTTTATCCAGAATGTCGAGACTTGTTAACGCAAGTAAAAGCATTGAATTTTTTGGTGTTAGCCTAAATAACTTTCGGCGGTCGATACGAAATGTGTAATTTTTAAAGTCTTTTAAATCCATCTTCAAGCTTTGACTCGTAGTCTTCTATATGTTCTTTATATTATAATTTGTCAATGCTCTTCATTTATATGTACTTTCCTTTCATTGTCATCTTTTTTTTTATTCGTGCTATTGTTATGTTATTAATGGACTATTTGTCCGTAAATAAATAAATAAATAAATAAATGTAAACAGGGTTGATTTATTTAATTACCTGTCCTTCACCGGAAGAAGAGAACGTATTTTTAGCACCTTCAAGCCGCAGGCACTAGACACTGCTTATCATGCATTCTACAACATCCTCTATCAGATACTTTAAAGAAATGTCGAAATGGACGACTTCATTGTTACCCCGCCACTACCGACCTTGCTCTTTCCATATTAAATATCTTTATGGATTGCCATAGGCGACACCTCCGCTGAGATGGCTCCGTTTTCCCAACGCCGAATCTATTGTGTCTGCCGGATTACAATTATTACAATACTATAAGCATATTCACACGATCCATTAGATCAGATGATTCATTCTAGATTGCTTTTGTTGTTGTCGGTGGCTCCTTCACAATCTTCGAAGTGTTTTAAAGAGATCGATGGGTTTTTTTCAGGGACGTTCAATATGGTCTTTTATATTTTTGGAGATTTTTGTATTATTTGTAACATCAGTTGACACAAGTGATAAATGGAGACTAACTTGATATTTTAACAAACGTTTTTTTTTCCGTTCTTATGTGCACATAAGATAAGCAGCTTAAAACAACACACAAGAGTCTCATAGCTACGGTCGGACTATGGCACCAACAATCATGAGTCAAAAAGTATAGGGGTATACAGAGAACACATCATATCAAGGTTGGAAAGCATATATTTATTAAACGTTTATGTAGCCATTTAAAACCACATTAATATGCTAATAATTAGTTCTTAAGTATTTTCCGATACGCAATGAGGTCCATTTATAACTATTTATGTGATATTTATGAAAGGTAGGTAAGGTAAGTAAAATTTCTCAGAAGATTCGTTCTGCTTGAATAACTGTCTGTCTCTGACGTTACGCGGAAATCGAACGGAAATTTGTACCTATACCATGTACAAACTGAATAAAGAATGCCACAGGTCACCCCAAGTGGTTTGCAACGTTAGGTGACTTAGCAGGGCTTCCCGGGTTCATGGGGTGAGGTCTTGTCTTGGCTCACGTACTGCGTGACGGGCCGGGTCGTTCTTTCCCTAAAAAGATTCACCACACAGCGTCTCCAAATATGGCATCTCCAATGAAAGCCTCCTGTGTGTAGCTAATGTAAAAGAAAAATAATCAGAAGCCCTTTCAGGATGACTAAATTCTTGAAAGGTGTTAAATAATTTATAAAATACAGTTTATGATTGGAGCACGAGTATCAAGCCATTATTATACCGAACAACTTGATGAATGATGACACCTCGTTTCAAAATATCTCACATTTAAAAGGCGGATAAGATTATTTAGATAAATTTAAATTTAAAATCACTTATCGCTGAATCACCAAATCCATGTTCACAAGTGTCCAGACTTTTCACCGCCGATGATTTTAGACGTGGGTGTCGATAACACGAGAGCCAGCAGCGCTTTGTGCTTCATCTGCATTGTTGGCGGCTGTCATTTCGACATACCCACTTATATTACTCCTGTGGGCATACTCGAAGAGATTGAGTGTCCAGATGATCATATGCTTTTTACTGATTCTTGATTCAATTTGGTAATCGAGTGATTTTTTTCCTTTCTAACGTACGTAAATATTTTCAATGCAACCTCTGATACAATTGACTTTGGTTGATGTTGCAGATAGTTGCAAACTCTGTTCATCTCTAATTTTGGCTTCTAAAGTTTTAATTTGAAATTTGAGTAATAACCGATTTCGTGCACACTCTCGAAAAGTTGGAGTGCATAAATGTGATGATATTTTGTATTTATTTCAGTTATATTTAGTACATAATAATTTTGATAAAGTAACTGTAGAAGCGGAAGTGTACGACGAGAAATTGAAGACGAAGAAAAACTTACATCTCGTAAGCCTTAAGTAGCCTTTGAAAAAATGCTCGTCATAATCCCAAACATATTTAATATTCTCTTCTCTCTTGTGACCTTCTTCTGTGAATGCACTTATTCCCTGTTCATGTTATACAGGTGTTTACAGGGTTTTTCACATGATGCAAGCTGCCACATGAGCGTCTTGAACGAGTTTTATTTTGCTTTAACTGTTATTTTTGCTTGTATTAATTGCTAACCTGATTTGTTGTATTATGTTGTTTTTCCTGTTAACCACTTGCTTACTGCTTTCTAACAACGTATGCAGGGACACTAGAGGTTTAGAATCGTTCAAAATAAATAAATGAAGCTTCATTTAACAACAAATTTGAATCTTGCGAGAGCCTTGAAGGAGTAACCATCTGTTACTTATCCATAAGGGTAAGTGGTGGATAACCTCCAATGTTCATGTTAGGAGTAAAAAAGTTCCAGGCTCTTTTTATATACCCTATTATAGGGTTCAATGGGGTCAAAAACTAGATTGCGAAAATCCTGGACGTATACTCCTTTGCACTACTTTCAGCGCCCTTTAAAAATGAGTTACTTTAAATTTATTGTGGACGTGTTTGCATGTTTTTAAATCAATTTTGATGTGTGCTCGAATGAAGACAGTTCCAATAGCATAAAACTTTCAATATCAGTGCACAGAATTTGCTTCAGCACTGCATCAATAGTCCTTCAAAAAATTCAGTGATTTGAGTGGAATATTGATTTTGTCATAGGCTACAAATATCTCATTTCATTTAATACTCATTGTTTTGTGGAAACTGGTTGAGTTTTAGTGTAAATCGTCCGTAAAAGGAATACAACATTAAAAATTCGTAAAAGACCGTTTGCTGATATTTTTTTATATTTTTTTTTATTTTTTTTTTTTATATGAAATACCGCACAAGAGTCCCAACTGCTCCCGTCTGGAGCCAGTGAGACTATGGCATCCCCAATTGGGGTATGTTGTGAGGCTGAAGGTAGTGGGGAGGGGAAGGAGATAGGGAAGAGGAAGGTGGGGAAGTACCTGGCTATTCAGATCTGGTCACTAAACACGGCTAAAGCCATTTCAAGCAACGTTTCAATTCTGAATGGTGGTCTTACACCAGGGCGATACTGAAAGTATCTTCCACTCTGGAACGTGCCGCAAATATACTATATATTATTTTAAATGAATAAATTGTGAAATAACACAAATTAAACAAATAAAATTTATTTGCGCACGCCGGGTTCGAACCCGCGACCTTCGGATTGTGAGTCGAGAGTCTTGCCTCGGGACCACGGAGGCCGTCGAATTGATAATGTAATAAAATAAATCCTTTCCCTGAATAATCTATTAACCTTCTGATGCCACCCACACGCTTATCCAATTAAATATTTCTCAAGTCTAATTTTCGCAAAACAAATAAAAGTGATATTGAGAAGGTAGGCCACTAGCCGATTTTTAATTCCAAATCAAAAGGAAATAAATATAAAACATTTGATTCATCCGGATTCTAGTGCTATCGCTATTATTGCGTGGGTAGGAATCTGGAGGTCAGTGTGTCCAGAAGTGACGAACTTATGAATCCATCCTTCACATTGAGGTGCAAGGATGGTGCACTGGAAAGGTCAAAAGGCCTCCCTCTACCAGATCTCTTTTGATACAATCCGCCACGCAGTAGGTGGGCAGACGCACCCGCCGCCAAGACCTAGACAAACCTTATACCGTGACCCCTGCACCCCTGCTACGTTACCAAACGTAGCCAACCACTTGAGGATGACCTCTAGCATTGGTTATCCAATAAATGATTCATGGAGTGACGGCACCCATATCCGGTGTTGACCGGTCGAGTGGGCATTGCTTTTGGGTCCCATCTGGACGTCGCGTGTTCGATTACTCGGCTGGCGCACTGTGGTGGTAGTAGGGATTCGCAAACATTGTTGGGTTATTCGTAACCCGGGAATGTTTGTCTTTCTTAAAAAAAAAAAATAAAATAAATACCCGCCTCCCAAATTATTGAATGAACATGCGGCAAATATCTGAAATGAGCAAATGCAGAATGTAATATTACTAGAATTATCACACCTATTTATTTTTAGCTAAAAAGTAAAAGTAAATGTAAAAAAAATGTTTAGAGTTGAACATCAAATGGTAATATTTAATCACTAAAGATAATATGGGCGTCTCTCAATCGAAAATTTGAAACAGAATAATCAAAAAAAGATAGGTGACATCTAAGAATTGAACCCATGGCCTTAGCCTTACCGGGTGATGGTCTACCACTGAGCTAATGGAACATCCCCTTTGGCCATACTGAACTGTACCATCCTTCGACTAAGAACTACCAACATTATCTTCATTTTCTTACTCAGTGTCTTCAGGGATTGAGAATTATTGAAATCTGTTTAATTAGTAGTAGTAAATAGGTAAACTGTAAACATGTATTATTTCAAACTGGTTTATATAACAGAGTCCGTTACTCCTGGTTATCGATTGCTTTAAGAAGGTGTTATAAATATTGTGACGATAGCGTCTTTGATCTTAAATTATGTTTATCATCGAGTAATTTTTGAGAGGAAATAAACAGTAGGTACGTTTACTTTTACACGTCGCGTCGTCTTAAATTATGCATTTTGTGGGAAACAACATGGAAACCGCTCATCCAGATCTAAAATATGAACCACTTCAATAATTGTAACAGTACTTTGTACCACAATTTTGAATGAAAAAATAATGAAACACTAAGAACGGGTTGATTAAAATTTTTTTAACAATTTATCAGCTATTTCAGTTAATTTTTCACAATCTGTGTAAGTTCTATTCAAACTCTGTTATTATATCATTACAAGTCAGTTGAAATAATCACAGCACTTGAATAGAATGTGAAAATTGACCACAAATATTTTATGAATTGTTCATTTTTTAACAAGCAATCCCTAGTTTTAACCATTGTTTTTAATTATTCAAATCAACACGTTTCGGAGCCAGTGATTCCTACCTCAGGTTGCTATGTAAGTAAATTAAATATTTAAATAACATACGTATAGATATTAACAAAACTGTGAAAATAAGTGGTAGAACAGGATAAAAAGGAGATGTATCTATGAATGAAAAAAGGTTTTAATGAGAAATATTAGGTATATAAAACAAATCTAAGGAGTGGCTGTTAGTAAAAAGGATTAATTCTCTAAGACACATTTTCTTAGTACATTATTTTATTCGAAATTATAAGCAAAATATTCTGTAGTAAAGATTTACTTTAGTCGTTTCACTTCTTAGTGAAAAAATTAAAGCCAGATGTGATGATTAAAAAACTCGATGAATAATACAAAGTGATTTATTTATCTTTCAAAAAATCTACATCAACCATAACTCCTAGTTTCATAAATAAACCTAAAAAATTGTATTTACAAATAACATTAAAAATTATTATGTAACAGAAATCAGATCTCTGTAGGTTTGATCTGTTTTTTGTCTTCATTTTTTTCTATAGGTTTGTTTTTGATCTGTATTTTGTCTTCATTTTTTTCTGGCACTGATTCAAGTTTTGTTTCTGATGACTCTGGTCTTTCAACACAAACTGGTGCTCTTGATTTGGCTTCAATCATGAACAAGGATTCTTCGGAGTCTTCTTTGCATCCTTTGGAACCCAATTCCAAGCATTTCCCTTCGTCATCGTCCAAAGGAGCGAAGGTCTTCTTGTCTTTGCTCTTCTCGTTATTTTCTTTCAGACACAGATCTGGAACGCACTCTCCAAATCCGGAAAGAGAATTGTATGCTATCACCTCGTCTGAAGCGCATGGTCCTTTTTGGTAATATTCGAAGCACTCGGCTCCATCCTGTTGAAATAAGAGTTAAGTTATTATTAGCACCCCAAAAAGTAACATTTTTTAACGATGGGTTAGTTAATTAAATTTTCTGAAAAGAATGTTTCAATTTGAATCCATATTTTGTAAAGAACAATTTAAAATGAGTATAGTTTGTGATGATTTTGTTGTGTTGATGAACATCGTGGTCAAAATTAAGACAGATCTGATATTCAAGTGAGTTTTTTTATAATTTTGCTAAACCAGAGGGAGCATATGTTGAAATGAGGGGGCATATGTTGAAATTTGAGGGGGCATATGTTGAAATTTGAGGGGGCATATGTTGAAATTTGAGGGGGCATATGTTGAAATTTGAGGGGGCATATGTTGAAATTATTGAGGGGGCATATGTTGAAATTTGAAGTAGCTTGTTAAGATATTTTGTTAGTTTCATTAATGAAAAAGCTCTAAACAATATTCTTAAAATACAAATTATAAACACTTTGTTTACAGGACCTAGTTCTGCTTATATTAATTACAATGCTACAAATGTTTTCAATTTAGGCTAAATTTGTAAATAATATCATGTCCAGTCTACCACATTTTTTTTTCTCTCGAACAACATTATTATTTTACGAATCGCGTGGGCGCAGACACTTCATTGTTACGAGATTCAAACATAATTTATCATTGGTAATACATCTATTATAAAAAACATAATGATGAATGGCCGAGCTTCTGCTTCGTAAAAAAGATCATTTACGCCTCGTTTCTTTAAATAAATCTTAACAAACTATAATACGCATATCGCCATAATTCTGAACCTTTTGAACTTACACGCGCTGACCATCTTTTGTAATAATGTTTCACGAATTTCATATATTTCACTGTACGTGATAACCGCAACCAGTAATACCATTAAAAATGAACTGGAAAACAATAAACAAATTGTGTATAATCACTCACATGCAGTTGCCCAAACGTAGCCTCCAAACATTTGCCCTTTCCGTCCGACCGTCTGTTGAGTTCAATGGGTCGCGGCTTATCACTGGTGTCCTCGACCACGTCGCAAGGAGCTGCCAAGGATGTTTGGGCAAGAAGGATAAACAGGAAAGCACTGTACTGATTCATTTTGAAAATATCAGATGAAAATCATCCAAGATGCGAATATAACTTGGTCCTCTGCTGAATAATTGCTGCTTGATCTGGAAAGAAACAGGGTTCTCATTAATATAACACATAATCGTCTTCTCAAGTCGGTTCCTGATTGCTGAGGATCGTGACTCCTATTCCAATTTCCACAATGGACAAGGCTTGGATGGCTAGACGAGACTCCTCCACTCCTCGCGGTCCTGGGCTGTGGATAGCTATGGACATCGACAAACCGGACGTCATTGATACCTGGTCACTTCAGCTTTGGGGACCTTCCTTTGCTTCTTCTGCCTTCCAATTTGCCAGTGACTAACAGTTTGGCGAGCAACAAGTATCTAAAGATACGTTGTAAACACAAAATAACACATTTGGCACATATTTTTTGAAATACATATTATCTTGTGATGAATTCCTTGTCAAGATTTATAATTCATTGGCAGTGATTATTAAATTTGAATGTGTATTGAGCATGCAATGTATTAAGGCCTATGTAACATGGAACAGGAATATCTAAAGATAACTTGTCGTCTTCTATCCGAATATGACAAAGGGAATGTTAAATGGGAATGGAAATGCAAAACAAACAAAAGTTAGATTTGAACTAGTTGATCCTGGGTAATGTTTTGACGAAAGAGACTAAAAAAGTTTCAACTACAATGATTTTTGTGCATTGTACAATCTGAACTGGTGCAATCTAAGTTTATTCATTACTTGCTCTTTGTGCTCTTAAAATATTAAAAAAAGTTAATAAAATATTAATGAAAAAACAACGAGTATAATAAGGTTCAACACCCGTAAATTAGTTGGGAAACGATCTAAAGGAATTGTATCTCTTTTGTAAATTATAATCTATTTCCAGATTTAATATCTTTGCATTGTCTCCTGATCTGACTTTTTGCAGCGATAATACTTTCAATAGACATAATATAATGTAAAGTTAATAAATATATGGAGGTAATAATGAAATATCTTACTTTCACGAATCAAAACGTCGGAAGAACGAATGTAGATATTTAGTTATAATTTTGTAACCTGCTGAAAGCTGTCTCTATAACTGTGGTAGCTCCTCATCATTTTATTATTATTTATAGTGCTAAAAAGAGAAAGACAAATAACCGTGTCTCTATCACTGATTTCCTACATGAAATCGTGTACAGTTTCTGATTTAATCTCCGACTGTGAATGTCAATCTTTCGACATGTGGAACCCTTCTAAAAAGCAAATAAAATAATTGATTGATTTCGAAATGTACTTCAGTTTTCACAACGTTATCTGGGACAACTACCATTCTTACACAATACACAATATTTATTTCTTAACATGGTGGAAGAATTGTTTAAGAAACGAACAATCTCGGAAACTTTTTGAGTTGACAATCAATGTAATCGCAATTATTTGCAAAAGCGAACACAATTAATAATGTTTTGGATCAGATTTCAGAAAAGTTAAAAATAGTTGGTGATAAGCGTGTTATAATATCTGGAGCACCGTCAGCTGCTAAGCTGGTTCGCTTAATTCCGAGAGTCAAAACAACTTGTTTTTTGTGCAACTAATTAGAAAAATCATAATACCGTTTGCAAATTTGATCACACTTATAAAAAACATGTTTACAGATACTCTAACGTAAATAGAATGAGTTTAGAAAGCAATTAAACTAGAAGATGAGTACTTACAGTTTATGATGACTGACAAGAAGCACGTAGAACAAGAGAATTGAACGCTGAGCACTTTAGTTAAGAAGTAAAAATGGCTTGAAGAAACATTCAACTCCTCAATAATCTTCCAGAGTATCCTTGTCCCAATGATCGCACCTATTTAAAGCAAACTAGGTAGCTTATAAAACAATATTAGTATTCCAAGCAGCGAAAGAACTATGATAAATACACAAGGAAGAACTATTAGGGTACTCTTTATGTTATTATGGGAAGTTAGAACTGTTAAAAAAGATATCATTGAAGAAGAAGATAATACTAATAAATCAAAACAAAAATATAAAAAAGAACAAGATACAGAAAAATAAAAAAAAACTCAACCGTCACACCTGGGACTCCAACCCAGGATCTTTTGTCCTGCCAGTTTAAATGCCTTAACTAGCTCGGCCATCGGGACCTCTCGCTTTTAATTATTTTATATCCATATTATATTTCAAACTTAGATTTAACAATATCTTCTTTTAATAATTTATTTTTCCTATATTTTTGGCTGCTATCACAGCAATTTAAATGTAACATTGTTATCATAAATGGCCAGTGAGCACCATTTTGTTTATTCTTTTAACATTTGAAAAGTCTCCTTTAAACAACGATTATAGGTCCGTTTCAGTTTTTGAACAAATTGTGATCAGCATAAAGCACGACAACTGTCATATCTCTATATTCTCTGTGCTTTTCAACTGATCACAATTTGATACAAAGCTAAAACGGACTTGCAATCGATGTTTGACTAGGACCATCCAAATGAAAAAAAAATATGATGACAATGTTACATTTGAAAAATTTGATGACGTTTTGATGAAATTTGATGACATTTTGTTATATTTGATGAAATGCTACATTTGAAATTTTTTATGACATTTTGTTAAATTTGATGACAATGTTAAACTTGAAAATTTAAAAAAAAAATATGATGACAATGTTACATTTGAAAAATTTGATGACATTTTGTTAGATTTGATGACATTTTGTTATATTTGATGACAATGCTACATTTGAAAATTTATATGACATTTTGATAAATTTGATGACATTTTGTTATATTTGATGACAGTTGAATTTAAAAAAATTAACTACATTTGAAAAATTTTATAACATTTTGTTAAATTTGATGACAATGTTACATTTTGTAAAATTTGATGAAATTTTGATAAACATGAATTTGATGACATTTTGATGACATTTGATGACATTTTGTTAAATTTGATGACAATATGTTAAAAATGAATTTGATGACTTTTTGATCATTTGATGACATTTTGTTAAATTTGATGACAATGTTACATTTGAATTTCTTTGAAACACCCCAATTCAGACATAAATAGACAGTTCAAAATACAAAAAGTTTGACATTGCCTCTGTTGTTGTGCGAACGAAACCAAAATCTGCGCAACTCTGTCACAACGATGTAATAAAGTTCTTCGAAACGCAGCCATTCAATTCAATCAAAGAATCACGTTCATATTTATATACCCATTATGATTGTGCCGCTCCAGTTTTCATTCGCTATCCACTTGAAAAAGTTGCCTCACAAACACAAAGAACGGAGACCGCTCCGTAGTAAACCTTTTTTGTATTGTAACATATCCTTGACTTGCTTAAACAGCGTATAACTAATAACACAATATAATGTATAATGGTCATTTTTTGTGGCATGTTTTGATGATCTTGGTCTAAGTGCAGTTTGGCAAATTGAATTTGTCTTATTATTTGGTATGTTTCTCGGTCACAATGGACCAGATTGAAACAAATTGAACACGATTCAACCCACTTTTTAAGAGTACGAAAATTGTAATGGATGTAATATTTCTAGCAAATCTTTCTAGAAATAATGTCGACAGTGTAATTTCTCAAAGGTGCAGAGAAACGAACTGGGTTGCCATCTATAGTAATATGTGTGAGGTTTATTTTTCTATGACTAGAACTACGTGCAAGATCTACTGTAGACCAAGCTAAACAGTAGTCCAAAAAAGTAGGTTTGTTTCCAATTTTCTCTTATTCAATAAGTCTATTTCCTCCAAATTTATAATAATTGAAAGTAGAGTAGGTTTTTTAATACCCACTTTTCAAATTTTACTTAACGTTTTTTACAACATTTGGGAGGTGATTATGGGCACCGCCGCCCCGGAAACTATTTATTGGATAAAAAATACCTCTGCCATAGGTCATCTCAAGTGGTTCACTACGTTTGGTGATTTAGCAGGGGTTCCCGGGTTCATGGGGTGAGGGTTGTCCAGATTTTGGTGGTGGATGAGTCTACTCACCAACTGTGTGGCAGGCCGGAGGAGGAACTGTTGAGGGAGACTTTTAGATCTCTCCAGCAGGACTTTCCTGACCCATAGCCTGGCATTTCTCGACCCATAGGTTGGATTCATACGTCCATCACTCCTGGGCGCACTGACCTTCAGATTTCTATCCACCCTTCAGATCTTTTTCCTTCCCAGAAATTCCTCGCGTTCCTTTCCTTAAAAATACCCTTCACACAGCATCCCCTAAGATGACGTAGGCTTTGTAGGATGTGGATCTAATGTAAAAAAAAAAACAATTTGTCCAAAGAAACATCACTATCTCATTGACAATTCATTTTACAAACTTTGTTCAGGCCGTTAGTTACCATAATGTGAGAATGTTTAGTAGCTTTCTTGAAGAGTAAGATACTAGAGCGAAAGGGAAACGCCGTAGGATATATTTTTATTTTATTTTATTTTTTTATTAATAATTTCCTTTATTATTTATTTACATTTTTTACATGTTTTCAATTAAGTAACATAAAAAGCATTACCCTCATAACACTCGCTCTCTCTCAAGCTAGCTCTTAGTTACTCCTTATTACACACGTATTGTCAATCTCATTGTATTAATATAATTTGTTATTCGACCATGGGCTTTATCATTTAAATATTTAAAGGGAACATTACCACCCCAAGATCTCCTCCCCAACAGTAATAAAACACATAATATTGAAAAACTCACATCAAAGTTAACAATCTAGTCAAAGTAAGGACTACCACAACACCGGCACGTGCCTAGCATGGTGGTTGAAAAATCCTCAAATTACGGTATTAACAATTTAATTAATAAAGAAAAAATCATAAAAGGCTTGCTTGAATAATAAAGTGTACGCAGCTGACTTTCGAAACCGGAAACGGAACGAACGAACAAATATACAGACAAATGAAATGCCAAAAGGTCGAATTTTTTTTTTTTTTTTTTAATTTAATTGTAAAAAGAAAGACAAACTTTCCCGGGTTACGAATAACCCAACAATGTTTGAACCCCAAAAAGCCGAAAATATTGCTTGTGTTGTGATGGAGGACTTAGCCAGCCGAGGAATCCAACAACATGACTTCCCTATGTTCAGTCAAACAATCTTCGATTTTGAGTTTATTCGAACCAAAAGCTTAGAAAGCATCGTTTAATTTTCGCCAGTAAAGAAAATACTTGAATTTCGCAAGTCCTAACATAACTTTGTAAAAATACAGCTAATTTATTGAGAAGAATTTAGCATGTTTTTCAATTAATCTCTCGTAAAACATCATTATGGATTCAGTCAGATCAAAACGTCATTAGAGGAAACATTACAAAACGTTTGGACGTAACAACAAATATACGGGTTAAATTAACGGTCAATTCTTTTACCTATGTGCGCAATCAGTGCCGGATTAAGTATAGATGAAGATGAAATGTTTGACCAGCAATAAAGCAAACATAAATGGTGACCGGACAACTCAACAACATGCAACTTCAACACCTCCTTTAAAAAATTATTGAAAGTGATAAAAAACATTTATAAAATAAATATTTCAATAGGTTACATTAGGTTAGTATACGGGTTATTTTTTATAATAATTGAAAGTCAACTTTGTAGAGTTTTTATTATTTTTTTTTTTATAAGAAATACCCCACAAGAGTCCCAACTGTTCCCGTCTGGAGCCAGTGAGACTATGGCATCCCCAATTGGGGTATGTTGTGAGGCTGAGGGTAGTGGGGAGGGGAAGGAGATATGGAAGAGGAAGGTGGTGAAGTGCCTGGCTATTCAGATCGGCTAAAGCCATTTCAAGCAACGGTTCAATTCTGAATGGTGGTCTTACACCAGGGCGATGATACTGATATTATCTTCCACTCTGAAACGTGCCGCAAATATACTTTAAATTATTTTTAATTAATAAATCGTGAAATAACACAAATTAATCAAATAAAAATTATTTGCGCACGCCGGGTTCGAACCCGCGGCCTTCGGATTGTGAGTCGAGAGTCTTACCTCGGGACCACGGAGACCGTCAAAAGAGTTGTCGTGGAACCAAAATAAATATATTTGGAATCATCTAATCCGTAATTTGGGGGGGCGGGTATGGGTACCGCCGCCCGGAAACCATTTATTGGATAACCATCACCTCTACCATAGGTCAACCCAAGCGGTTCGCTACGTTTGGTGACTTATCAGGGTTGCCCGGGTTCGTGGGGTCAGGTTTGTCCGAACATTGGCGGCGGATGTGCTGCCACCAATAGTGTTGCAGACCGGATCGGGAGATACTGGTTGTCTTCTCTAGCAAGACTCTCTCGAAACATTGGCTTGCATTGAAGTGGAAAGGATGGATTTATTGGTCCGTCACTCAAGAACATACTGACCCCCAAATTTCTACCCACCCCTCATACCCTTTTCCTTCCCAGAATTTCCTTTCCATCCTTTCCCTAAAAAGACCCTCCACACAGCATCAGCAAAGATAAAATAGGCCCTGAGTGGAATAATTTTCCTTATGGCTTTCTGTGTCATCAACGCAAAAAAAATCTTAAAAAATATATTTATCAAACTCTGTCATCTAAGGACCAGCACAGCCGTGGTGCCGGATTGACAAGAATGTATTAGTATGCAAATATTTTGTTTTTACCCCTCAGAGTAAGGCTCTCAAATAGCAATCCGAAAGGCGCGGGTTCGAACCCGGCATGCGCAAATATTTTTTATTTGATAAATTTGTGTTATTTCACAATTAATTATTTTTTTTAAATATATAAAGTTGCGGCACGGTCCAGAGTGGAAAATACTATCAGTATCGCCCTGGTGTTAGACCACCATTCAGAATTAAAAAGTTGCTTGAAATGGCTTTAGCCGAGTTTGGTGACAACATCTGAATAGCCAGGGTTTTCCCCATCATAATCTTCTCATCTCCTTCCCCTCCCGACCATCTTCAGTAGTCTCACAACAAACCCCAATTAGGGATTTCATAGTCTCACTGGTTCCAGAGGGGAGCAGTTTGGACTCTTGTGCCGTATTCACATTAAAAACGGTATTTCATCGCCGTATTTGTGCCGTATTATTTATTTGTGCCGTATTAACATTAAAAACGGTATTTCATGCAGTACTAACAAAAGCACAACACAAGCAACCAAACTTAGTACGTTTGATACATAGTCATGACTGATGAAAACCATTTTAGAACTTATTTTGTGTTTTGCTTGTGCTGAGTAATCCGGCTCTGGACTCAATGCAATGAAGCATATACAATTGAGTAATGATCATTGTATAATTTGGCACGCGGCAGAAGAGTTCTTACATAAGTCATGTGAAAAAAATTCTTTAAAAATAGCGCCAAACTTAAACCTTTAACCTTCTTGCCAAACTTAGGCGTTTTGGGTTCAATTCAAAATCCAATAGTTGTCCAAAAGACTCTCATCCAACTTCCATTGCGAAACTTTTGAATGACAGAACAGATTTGATTAATAGATTCACCATTTTAGTTTGAATACTTCCTGTTGCAACTTTCTGAATGGTCAGCGTCCGCACAATGGCGTGTATGAAGAATAGAACTACATTTGTCAAATCTGTTTGTTTTGAACCATTTTTTGTTGTGTAAGATCAAAGAAACACTATTCAGTTTAGTTCAAGACACTTTAGAGAAGTAAGTCTTAAACATTTCTCAAGTATTTACTGTGAAACATACAGAACTATTTCGATTTTATTCATTATTGCAAAATGTAATTTTCGTAATCTGTTGATGCAATAACGGTAAAGATGACTGAAATGCTAGATACTTTTGAAAAAAAAAGTGCTGAGAAGAATATGTGGACCCGTGAAAGAGGGGGAACATTGGCCCATCCGGCACAACAAAGAACTGTACGATATATATCAGGCCCTTAACATCTCAGCCCACATGAGACTCCTCAGGTTGAGATGGGCTGGACATGTACAGAGAATGCCGGATACACGCGTTCCAAAGAGAATTTTGACTGGACACCCAGATGAAAAGAGAAAAGTGGAAAGACCCAGATTGAGGTGGGAAGACGAGATAAGAGCGGATGCAGCACTGCTTCTCCAGATAACAAACTAGAGGTCAGCCGCTGAGGACAGGAGGAGTTGGAGGCGAATGTTGCGGGAGGCCAAGGCTCAATATGGGCTGTAGCGCCATCGGAGAGAGAGAGAGAGTTGATGCAATAAACTAAACAACAAGTAGCAAATTTCAAACTTCCATAAAAGTGTATTTTTTTCATCTTCAAAATGCATTTTTATAATACACAATCAACATTGAAAGGTCGCAAAATTAAATCAGAAATAAAACACGTATCGGTTCTGTTGTTGATTTTAATTGGTGGAATGTCTATCATTGTCGGCATTTACTTGTAGTTGCAGTTAAAATTATCTTATAATTTTTGACTTGTAGCTATGCATTTTTGGCAATATTTTAACTTAAAAGTGGGTTTCTGTATGTCAAACAATTCTTACGATATCATTTATTAAATGAAAAGCCAACCAGGTTTCTCTTAGCTCAAGCTCCTCAGGTTTTATAATGTTAACTAAGATAATTACATAGACACATATACACCGGCACCGCTGCATAGTCGAGAAACACCAAACACCCGCTAAACATATAATATGTACACGGTTGACATTTGTCACACGAGAACGGGTTGTTTCTATTTTTCTTTTGCAGAAGGAAGGGTACATGGGTTCGCTGCTTTGAAGCGCCACAGAAAAGCCGGGATATAATATGTTTTGTATAAAATATTATCTTTTTACTGTAAGTTTTTATTTTGAAAAATAAGTTAAAGTTATAAGTTACCCTCGCATGTTTTAATTTCTATTGAAGAACTGGTTCCAACAGTAAATGGATAAAGATCCCGATCCACGTCGGACTCCGGTAACTGGAACCGCACTTACAACCTATTTCAGGTACCAATCTTCTCTAGTTTCGGGGCTTCCAATGCGTTTTTTTTCCCCCGAAAAGTGCCTGTACCAGTCATCCTAGTTAAATACGTTTTCTACGGACCTTGGGTAATAGGGTCGTTTTTCTTTTTAACCTACATAAAGTTGTCTCCACCAGTTATTGGAAAAAAATTCAAGAGAATTACCAACATTTTTATTTTATAATTACTTTAATCAACTGTACTAAAGACGTAACGGCTGTGTGCGTTTAAAAAAAAAATATGTGTTTATTTTTTTGTAGTAAAAATTACGTTACAGAGTTGTAAATCCTCGTGATAGAAGTGTATTTCATACAAATCACAGCTTTCTTCTGCCACCTCGACTTGCGTATGAATAATGTTACAAAAAAGTAATATAACGACATAAAATATAAAACTATGTTTAAACTTCAAAAGGTATAATAACCTTTCAAGTAACAGCCATTATTATTTTTAATGATGATTAATAAAATATTTTTTAAAATCTCAAAAACTTGTGACCTACAACTTTTATGTCGTACGTTAATTCTGTCATGTGGGTAGTTATTCGAAATAGCTCGTGTTTGTCATCCCCAATAGGCATTTTAGGCCTCCTTCCCCCTTGCTACAATTTCCCCTCTGAGATCCAGAGAGAATTCATTTATAGTAAAAACAAAAGAGTGGTGGAAATGTAACAGAGTGGTAAAAGTTAAATAGGTTAAAAAGAAGAACAACCCATTAAGGCGACGCTTCCCGGCTCAAAAAGAAAAAGATATGTAAATACGAATGTTGGAAGAGCGCGTTAATACTTTCAATGATAAAAGTGAAGCGAAAATTGTGAAAATGCTTAATAAAATATGACTCGTTTAAAAGAGAGCAAAAATCTCGTGGGGGTTGTCTAAAACAACGTTCAAAAACACTGTGAATTTTTTCATACATATAACTTGTTAAGTAATAGATACAGGCTTGAAAATAAAAATTTTCGGAGCTTACTTTGCGATTTTTTTCTATCGCGGGAATTTCATATAATTTGCGTTTAGGCGTGGGGGTTGTACAGATATTATCTTCAAAAATAACATATATTTGTTTAAGATGAAGCCATGCGAAATATTGCAAACTCATACAAAATTATGTATTTTTGTTTTGAAAATTTAATGGCTTAGAAGTATTATAAATCCTTTAATTAAATACCGCGTGTAGAACATATTTTGACCCTTAAAAATATTGGTCATTTTTTTTGTAAGTCTTTTAATAAGCCCAGAAAAAAATAAAGTATTATATCTATAAAAACACACTTTTAAGTGCAAACTCTCCTACGTTTAAACCCTTTTTCGGATGTAATTTTATTGTAAAATGTGGCAAATTCAGTTTCTTTTATGATAATTGCAAAAATAATTGATATTTATGCATGAACTTCACAAAAAAAATAAAACATGAACTTTGGCGATGTTTTTTTACAGGAAATTAAAAGAGGCGTTACTCAACTGCAAATTTCACCCTTCTGCGATCCACAGAAGGAACGAAAGCGCGTTGTGTTGTCCCAATCAGTAGCTGCCCGAAATTTGGGCCGTACGGACGTGCCTTGCTGTCCGCGTGGCTTTGTTCTAAAAAAATGTACAAGCGAAATAACAAAACATCGTTGTTGACTATCGATTGGTCAACGCTAAAGTCGCTTGCTCCGCCCAATTTCAAATGGTTCCAGTACTAGGGGATCCTCTTAAGGGCTTAAAAACTTCAAATGTTCAAGGGAGATATGCAATAAATCGGTAGAAATTCGGGTAGTGCAGGCTTAAGATTATTTACAAATGTTTTATACCTTTGTGGGTAAAATCCCGATGGCTAATTAAAAAATATATACTTTTGTGTCCGTACTTGCCTAGAGTTAGCTAAACTGTCACTTAAATAAAATACACACTGACGTTCTTTTTTCAGATTAAAACAATACAATTTTTACGAGGATTTCACTGAATTTTTTCTGTCTTGTGTTATACGTGTTATATTTTAGAAGCATTTTACTTTTTTTTATCATTTTATCCGTTTATATAATATACTCGTACATTCTGAATTTACAATAACAATATGACGACCCCACAAAACATAGAACCGATGAACATTATCAGAAGTAAGCGAACTACATGATATTATTATCTGAATGATTTCAACCTGAAAGAGGTTTCAATTTGGGTACCGCCCCTCCGGGAACCATTTATTGGATAATCATCACCCTTGCCTTAGGTCACTCTAAGTGGCTCGCTACGTTTAATGACGGCCGGCGGCCGGCGTAGTACAGCGGTAAGGCTCTTGACTTGCATTCCGACGGTCGCGGGATCGTATCCCGGCGTGGCAAATAAATTTTATTTGATCAATGTGTTATTTCACAATTTATTCATTTAAAATTATATATAGTATATTTGCGGCACGTTCCAGAGTGGAAGATACTCTCAGTATCGCCCTTGTGTAAGACCACCATTCAGAATTGAAACGTTGCTTGAAATGGCTTTAGCCGTGTTTGGTGACTAGATCTGAATGGCCAGATACTTCCTACCTTCCTCTTTCTCTTCTCTTTCCCCTCCCCACTACCTTCAGCCTCACAACATACCCCAATTGGGGATGCCATAGTCTCACTGACTCCAGACGGGAGCAGTTGGGACTCTTGTGCGGTATTTATGTAAAAAAAAACGTTTGGTGACTTAGCAGGGCGACTTATGCCACTGTTTTTTTACTATAATTGTCCAAATTGTAAAATAATTTTTGGAATTTTAACTGAAGCTACGACTCATTTAATATTTTTTTTCATTAAATGTTCCATAAGCAACCGCACTTTTAGGCACATACTACTGAAATTATGCTTCGTTTCAAAATTCAACACATTTCAATTTAGGAGTCGGGTAGGGTTCCGCCGCCCCGGGAACCATTTATTGCATAACCAACCCGTAGGTCACCCCAAGTGGTTTGCTATGTTTGGTGATTTGACTATTGCGTGGTGGTCCGGATCGGGAGAGACTGCTTAAGGCAGACATAATCTAGACTTCTCCAGCCGGATTCTCTCGACCCAACGCCTGTACCGCAGGTGGATTCGTACGTCTCTCACTCCTGGACCGATCGACCCCCAGATTGCTAACCACCCCTCATACCTTTTTCCATCCCAGAACTTCCTATCCTTTGTTTCCTTAAAAAGACCCTCCACACAGCATCCCCAAAGATGAAACAGGCCCTGAGGGATTTTTTCCAGCGTGGAGCTATTGTAAAAAAAATTACTAAATAAAAAATTACATGTGCACAAAATAATCATGTATTGTTAGGTCCTAACAAATAACTTTGCAATTGTCATATTCATACAAAAAAAATTGAAATGGTGACAAAAAGAATGTTTTATACGGGAAATTTTGAACTTTGAATGAAAACAAATTGAATTTTATTGCATCTTTTACCATCTATCCAAACGTTATTAGTTGTTCTTGATGTAATTAAGTTGAAACATAGTGTAATTCCCAAAATCTGTGCTTAAGAGGAATATAAACGCTAGAAATATTTCGATCCTTCGAGCCTACAAAATTTAAAATCACTCGTCGTATTTGCACGAGGCAAGTAAGCGAGTAAGCGAGTAAGCGAGAAAAAGTGGTTTTTATTTATTTTGTGCATAATTTTATAAAAATGAAAAATGTTTGTACAGACAAAACCTCAAAAATAGTCTTAGCCATAAAGGGGTATTTTTTTAAAATTATTTCATATTCATAGTTAAGTCATGAAAAAACATTTTTTTAGTGGTTTACGCTTATATTTTTTGTTATGTAAATACTAATTTTATTGTTATTCCAATACATAGAAAAGCTAGTAAAAGCTTCAATTTATCCGTAGTATATTTTTCGATGTTCATACTGTAAACAGATGAATCTAAATAGGATTTCACTTATAGCATCATCTTAATAAAAGTGCGGCGGCTTGTGGAACATTTACCGTTGCTTACAACTCAATGGAACCTTTCAGGTAACATGCTGCCCAAGATTTCAAAATCCCTCATTCCCAGGAGCACCATCAGCAGCCGGGCGCGGGAGTTGTGCATCAAGGGGCAGAGGACTCTCCCCAACACACCTGTAATGTATCCTTCGCACTCTTCCCACCCTTCCTCCCTCCGTCAACGCGCAGCATCCCTTCAAAAAGTTGTCCCCTCCCAGTGTGTCTTAAATTCAATATGCTAATATTTAAGCCGCCACTACCCAAATTTCTACCGATTTTTGAATATCTCCTTTGAACATTTGAATTTTTTAAGCTCTTAAAAAATATGTGTTATTTTTGAAGATACTAATTTAAGAGGTATTTAAGCGCCACAAATTACCCGCTATATGTGTAAATCTCATGTTACTATTTATCTGTTCTATTTCTACTATTTATCTATAAATGTGTAGTTTGTATCACATGTGTATTGTAAATGGACACACAGTCTGTAAAACACAAAAAAAAATCTTTACAATCCCCACGCCGTAACGCAAATTATATGAAATTCCCTCAATAGAAAAAAATCGCAGAGTATGCTCCGAAATTTTTTATTTTCAAGCCTATCTCTATTATTTAACAAGTTATAAGTATGAAAAAATTCACAGTGTTTCTTTGAACGTTATTTTAGACAACCCTCACGAGATTTTTGCTCTATTCTAAACGAGTCGTTTTTTATTTAAAATTTTCGCTTCACTTTTATCGTCTTTCTGAAATATCTTTTTCTTTCTTTTATCTTTCTGAAATATTAGCGCGCTCTCTCCGACATTCGTAATTACATATCTCTCCATCTTATTCTTTTCGTGCTCAGGTACGGGGCCTTAAGAGGAAGCCAGGCGGCGTTTTTTCCATACAAACGTATACCCCAAATGTTTTTTTAATCTTCTTACATAAAACAAAGTCGGGTTAGTTACACCATTTATAACTCCAGAACGGCTGGATCGATTTTTACGATATTTTGTTTGTTGGATTAGTCTCTACTCCGAATATCAGAATAACTATTAAAACATCGGAATAATTCACGAAAAAAAAAGTTATTATGGCGGTATAATACTCTAATATTGGGGGTTTGCTCAAGGCTCACATTTTAATAAATTCCGAGGAACTCGTAAATATAATAACTTTTTTTTTTAAACCGCGACCCGGGGATGAAAGTTATTTATATTTAAGATTAATAAAAACCACACCTCACCTTTAATATATTTTACATAGAACTGTTTGAAAATTTTATTTCCCCTTATATAACTTTATGACTTTATTTTTCTAGACAATGAATTGATAACTTCGGGAGGGATTCGTTTGGAAACATCTTAAATATTAGTAACACGTTCTTCAGAATTAATTAAAATTAACCCGGCGGAAAGGTCGAATCTCCAGGCCTGCTAGGGCGAATTCGACCGTACGTCCGTCCAGTACGCCGTGCCGCGGGTGTATATTTGTTTACACACTTTCTTCACTTACGTAGTTAAGATTCCCACATTATTTTTCTTCTTCTTCTTTTCTTTGATATGGCAAATTCGACAGTAAGTTTGTCCAATAGACAGGTCGCGAGTCGCAATATGCAAACACGGCTTCTTTACTAACTCGTTAAGATTCTGAATATATTTTAGGGTATTGTGTCTTAAGAAAATTCATTTTCTCATACATTTTGTATGGAACGGCTTTTTTAGAGTTCACTCACACTTCAATATTATACTCACAATATTGCTGTAGCTCTTTCAAAAGATGAGATACACAATGTACGTAGGTAGGTTCCCTCCAAAGGAAAAAAGTCATCATTTTCTTGCATCTCTCTCCCGAACCGTTACTACCCCGTAGACCCCTACCTATACTACTTGCAGTGACAATAACTTTGAAAGTATGGAATATAGTAACAAGGATAATATTTAAGTGTGAGTGAATTTCAAAAATTCAAAAACGTCAAACGTCAGGAATGTGAGATTGAACTGACGTTTGAACCTACGACGGATCTTGCTTTGTATATCCCTACCAAAGGGTAGCCCCACCCATACTAAAAAGGCTTTTAATGGTCCACAATGTTCCAAAAATTTACACAACATTCGAGAGTTTTCTGGAATGTTCCACAATGATCTGTGATGTCCCAAACGTTCCAGAATATTCCCGAACATTTCACAACATTCCAGAATGTTACGGAATGTTCTGGAATGTTGTGGAATGCTCTCGAATACTGTCGAATGTTTTGAACTGTTCTAGAAATTTCTAGAGGGTGAAACTTCCAGCCCTTATATCTTAAAAAACACGCCCTTCAGATAAAAACGGGAACCTTCTTCATGGATGGGGGAGAGAGGGCTACCATACAATGTAACTCCCTTGATCGTGCCGGGGCTCCTTTCTGAGTTTTAGCGGCTCGCACATTGTGGTACACTTTCTTTTATAATATATATTTATTTTTAATATGGTTATGATTACAGTGCTTTTCGACAACTACTTTCGTTTGTGCACATTCTATAAACCTGGACCTTGGAACAAAAGAAGTAAATACATGATTTTTAATATTATTATTTGCATGCATTTACTATTTTTGCATGCATTTACCATTTTTGCATGCATTTACTATTTAAAAAAACTATGCTTTTTTTACAGAAAAGGTTCATGTCAAAAAATGAAGTGACCCCCTTAAAATGCGTGGAAACAGATCGAGCAGCTTCAGATGATATAAAACGGCGCTCGCCGAGAGCTTTGTCCGTTTGTGAAAATACGAAAAATAATAAACGGGACCTTGGAACAAAAGAAGTAATGACATAGCTTTTAAATTTATTGCTTTTTTGCATGCATTTACTATTTTTGCATGCATTTACTATTTTTGCATGCATTTACTATTTTTGCATACATTTACTATTTTTGCATGCATTTACTATTTTTGCATGCATTTACTATTTTCGCATGCATTTACTATTTTTGCATGCAATTACTATTTAAAAAAAAACTACTTACGATTTTTTTTTATAGAAAAGGTTCTTGTCAAAAAATGAAGCGACCCCCTTAAAATGTGTTGAAACAGATCGAGCAGCTTCGGAAGATATAAAACAGCGCTCGCCGAGAGCTTTGTCCGTTTGTGAAAATACGAGAACAAATAAACTGGACCTTGGGACAAAAGAAGTAATTATATAACTATTAAATTATTATTTGCACTAAAGATATTCAAATACAAGAGATATGCTATGGTATCTTCCTGACTGTCGGCAGATTACTTCCTAATGGGAATAGTTTGAATACGGAAAATAGTTGATTTTTTTAACAATATAGTTTGAATACGGAAAGAATTCGTTCATTTAATTGATTTTTTTAAGGTGTACAGCAGTATTGGTTTAACAATATCGACGACACCAGGAAGCACAGTCCCGCCCAGTAAAAACTGCGGATAGCACATCTCTTATATTTCAATATCTTTGATTTGCACTTACTGAGCGCTTTTAAAATTACCGCGACGTTTCACGGTAACGGTATCGTGATGGCACCAAAAAGGCAATAAACATACTATGTTCCTTATCACAATAGTGCTGCAGCTTTTCCAAAAGATTCATAATGTACCTAGGTTTGTTTCCTCCAAAGGAAAAAAGTCATATTTTTCTTGCATCTCTCTCACACACGGCACCGTCTCTGTAAATTCCTTAGAATATCTCTAGCCGTGACGATAATTTTGAAAGGATGGAATATAGTAACAAGGATAATATTGAAGTGTGAGTGAATTCCAAAAATTCAAAAACATCAAATAATGTCAATGCGCTAATGGTTTTGCTTTTGTTCTAAACGTATATAACAACACGTTGTTCGTGAGACAAACGGTAAACGTAAGTCTGCACCGCCACAAAGTAAACAATCATTATCATACATCTCCCTCACACGTATAAAGAAAATGAATTGCAATTCCCGTCGCAAAAAATAGAACTTTGGAGGAAACATTCACACGTATTTTGTGTCTCACAATTATTTAAAGTGTAAGGAAGAGCTGCAGCATTATAACGATAAGGAAACTATGTTTATTGCCTTTTTGCCTTCGTTTACCGTACCGTTACCGTGAGTCGTCATGAGAATAAGGAACTCCAGTCCAATTTTTTTAAATGAATAATGAATGACCTTCTAACTTAAATAACTGCATATTTTATTTTATTTTTATAGTTAGATTTAATAGTTAAAATAAATGTGAAAGTTTTAATTTTTCAAGATCCCCAAAAACCACCGTATCTAGTGTGACGTCATCATGACCAAAAGTTATAGTTATATAGTTAGATGTTGTCATTTTGTATGGAAGAAGCTATGAAACTTTTCAATAAGTAAAACGTTATTTAGGTGGAATTATTTATTTATTATATTACATTTGTTGATTTATTGTATTTTTCAATATTATTACGGGAGAGTGGTATAAAAATTGTTTGAAATTATTATTTTTTTAGCTTTACGAATCGAAATCAATATTATGGAAACCGAAGCATCAATTTTGTAGGCAACTGGAATCAGCTGTTCGTCGCCCGTCATATTCAAATTCAGAATTGGAGCGTTGTGGCAGGCATTACGATAGTTCAAAGTTTTTGAATATTTTAAATAATATAGATAAACTAATAGAGATACTCTATTTTAGATACTGAATTATTTAGGCCTAAATAATATTTCAATTAAAACAATAACTATTATAAACTATATGTCTAAATCTCTATAAACCAATAACACGGAATGTTGAATGGCTTGTCATAATTTTCAATACGAATATACTAGGTGACTGGAGAATTGTGGACGCGGTGATGTCACGCCTCACAAATTCAATAATTGACCAACTTGACAGTATTTTTTAATGACGCTTTTTAAAATGGACTTTTTAATATATTTTTTAAAAACTAATTTACACTTAATTTAACTTTAAAATTATTTAATAAAACCTATTTATTCAGAATCAGCGTTTATTGGTCTATATGAACATATTTTTTTAAAGCCATAATATTTTTCACTGGAAACAGATCGGTCAACTACAGACGATATAAAACAGCGCTCACCGAGAGTTTTGTCCGTTCGTGAAAATATTAATAAACTGGATCATGGAACAAAAGAAGTAAATAAAAATGTCAAATTTTAAATTATTATTTGTGCACATTTACTATTTAAAAAATAAACGTTTTTTATAGACACCACGACTGATGCAAAAAACAGAAGAGACCCCCTTGAAATTTGTTGAAAAAGGAGATCATTTAACATCTACAGATGAAATAAACTCCAATTTGGGTATGTCATTCCTTATTTTGATTTCGACGTGTAGATTGGTGATTTGGACATTGAAAAAAATAATAGTAACAGTTTTCATATCATTAACATTATTGTTTCTGTATGTAAATGGTATTTGTTTATAGCTGAAACGGGTGGAGGAGATGAAGAAACAGTGCACAAGAAACAAAGTGACTTTCAATTGCTTAAAAGAGATCTTGAAGAAAGGCGGGTAAGTCACAAGAAACAGTCAAATAGTCTCGCCTGTCCCCGAGAGACAAAACTAATATTACTGGATGAACTTTTCGCATACGGGATACTTACAATTATCACACATGTAATTTGTTTCTGAGATCTGGGAGAAAAGCAGGTAAGTCACAAGAAACCAATAGTCACGCCTGTTCCCGAGAGACAAAACAAATTTTACTGGATAAACTTTCCGCATACGGGATTCTCACAATTATCACACGTGTCATTTGTTTCTGAGATTCGGGAGAAAGGCAGGTAAGTCACAAGAAACCAACAGTCACTCCTGTTCCCGAGACAAAACCACAGCACGAATACACTGCGGTGCAGTGGGAGAGATGTATTCACATGGTACACTGAGCCTCAGATTCCTATCCACCCTCAAACCTTAAAAGATCCTCCGCACAACATTCCCAAAGATGACATTTTATTTTTTTTTCTTAAAAAGAAAGACAAACATTCACGGGTTACGAATAACCCAACAAATCTCCTACTACCACCACAGAAAGCCGAAAATGTTGCTTATGTTGTGATGACTAAGCCAGCCGAGGAATCGAACACGGGACGTCTGGGTGGGACCCAAACGCGATGCCCACTCAACCACTGACCGGTCAATATATACTGGACATATGCCCGGAGGGCAATTATTTTTCTCATCTGCAATCCCCGGTTTTATCCGGACTTCTCACGAGTTTCTCAAAAACAGATATAGACTATTTTAATTAACAAGTAAGTTATTTATTTCTTTCAAGTAATTATTTTCCTCTTATTATGAACGCCGAGGGTGCTAAATTTGATCAAGAAGTATCAAAATTATTTTTAAGGGGAGGGAAATGGGAAGATTGACAAATATCACTTTTAAATAAGAGGTGTCAGTAGCCGAATTGGTTAGGCATCATAAATCCATCCTAAAGATGGGTTGTTTAAAAAGTTTTAAAAAATCTTGAAATTGAACTTAATTTTCGTGTTCTGTGAAAGTTCTATTCAAGTTATGTGATTATTTCAGTTTTATGAAGCAACTGGCATATAATGGTATAATAACAGAACATAGATCGTTAAAAAAAACTTTAAAAATCTGATGAATTGTTAAATTTTTTTAAAGCAATCCATCCTTAGCCTTTTGATGTCCATTTTCAAAAAAGGAAATTAGAGCAAAGTAACAAATTAAAAGCCAAATGCCTTCTTTACGCAAACTTTTTGAAAGCCTAGAACTAGATAAATTTAAATCCCGAATTAATCGAACCATCTCACCCCTTCAACATGAATTTATTACAGGAAGATCAACCCTATCCAATTTGATACTGTACAGTACACGAATGATATTGTTAATGCCCCTAACGCATCACATCAAACTAATTTCATGTATACTGACTTCACTAAGGCGTTTGATAAAGTAAACCACAGTTTTATTTAACCACAATGTTATTACGTAAACTAAAATTGTTGGGAAAAAGTGGCAGTATTTTGGAATGGTTCAAGAGTTATCTATTGGGAAAGTATTAGGAACTTCTCGTACATTTTGCCACTTCGAGCGGGGTACCGCAGAAATCTCATTTGGGTTCAATATTATTTTGTTTATTCATCAATGATGTCGGTAGTTAATATTTTTAGTAAAATTAATAGTCCTGTTATTTGCTGATGGTCTTAAGATATTTAGAACAATCAGAGACGATGACATATATTTTTTTAATGTGAATACCGCACAAGAGTCCAACCTGCTCCCGTCTAGAGCCATTGAGACTATGGCATATTGGGAGCAGTAGGGACTCTTGTGGAGTTTTCACATAGGTATGAAAAATTTACTTGACTTACATATCTATATATTTTATAATTCAGGTCAAACAGCGGGAGGACCAACTAGCATCTAAAAACAAAGCAAGCACGTCGGATAAACAAATAAAATCTGAAGAGAAGTACAGATTCCTACCCAGGTATTAACAATTTCACTACTTCTTTAACAAATACATCATTAAACTGTTATACTTTTTTTTAAACCAATTTAATTCTAGTGCGTCTGATAGACGTTGCATATTTTCGTGATTTATTTTTGGGGTGTTGTAATAATTGTGTAATGATGAGATTTCCGATTTGTTAAAAATATGTTTTTTATTTATTTATTTTATTTATTTATAAAAGAAGTTTATACAATGAACAAAAAATTGTGTTAATTCATCCGCCATGCTAGGGATGTCCCTGTGTTATGGCGGATGAAGATTACAGATTGTGTAGGTACAGTGTACAGCTATTAACTTATGCAATTCATTTAAGTAGTTTAAGTAACATATTTAGTAACAAATTAAGTTAGTAATTTAATTAACACATTAAATTAATTTATGTTACAAGTTTTATCAATTATATTACAATTCAATTAAAATAGCAAATTTTTACTCATCATCGTTACTGAATGTAAGGATCCATTTTGATAATTTTTTTTTAAAGATATGGGGTTGGGTTTCGGATTTTAGGTTCTCGGGGAGAAGGTTAAACATTTTAGGAGCTAGGTACATGAAATGTCTTTGAGCTGATGTGGTGCGTAGTGTAGGAACATTGTAGTGTCGTTTGGTTATTGTTCTGGTGGTGTAACTGTGATGTAAAAGAGTTTTTTTCTTGTATTTGAACATGAAATGTGTTAGTGTAAATTTTAGATGAAGTTGCCGTATGTTTAAGACATTATATTCTGTGAAGAGTCTATTGGAGGAATATCTTGTTGGTCGCTTGTTGATAGCACGTAAAATCGTTTTTTGGGCTTTTTGCAGAGGATCAATAAAATTAAGAGCACAGCCGCCCCAAATTATGATGCCATATGCTAACTGGGATTGGCAGAGAGCATAGTAAACCGTTTTTAGTGTTATAGGAGTAAGTATATTTCTTAGAGTTCGAAAAACATAAGAGAGCTTGCGAATTCGGGGAGTTAGACTGGCTAAGTGCTGATCCCAACGAAGATGGTGATCAATTAGGACCCCCAAGTATTTTATATGAGATACTTTTTCCAAATTTGGGCAAGTACAGGAAGAGTAGGGACTTGGACAGGAGTGAATTGTTATTTTCTGATTGATAGAAGGTTGGGTTGCAGCAGATAGACTGAAGGTTAAGAATTTAGTTTTACCAGCATTGAGGGTGAGGAGATTATCATCTAACCAATTCTTTACCAGACCTATGTCATATTGAGCTATGTCGAATGCTCCTTTCCAATTTTTATGTCGAGCTATAAGCACAGTGTCATCTGCAAAGGATATTATTTTTCCGGTTATGGGTAGGTTACAGAGTTTATTGATGTATATGAGGAACAAAATAGGGCCTAGAACACTTCCTTGTGGAACTCCGAATTGGATTGGTAAAGGGTTGCTTAAAGCTATGTTGTTAATTTTCACGGTTTGTGATCTTCCAGTTAGGTATGAGGAGAACCAGTTAAGAGTTGAATCCCGGATGCCTATTTGAGATAGTCTTTCCAGAAGAATGGGGTGGGAAACCGTGTCGAATGCTTTGGCTAAGTCTAGGAATATGGCTAGGCAGGAATCGCCTTCATTCAGGCTGTTGGTGATGTTCTCAGTCAAGTCTAAGATTGCAGATTCTGTACTCATTTTTTTTTGGAAGCCAAACTGATTGGGCGAGAGAATCTTCTGGGTTTCCAAATGTGAGATAAGTCTACTTTTAACAACTTTTTCAATGATTTTTGATAGGACACTTAGCAAAGAAATGGGTCTGTAGTTTTCGATATTTGTTTTGTCGCCACTCTTATAGATTGGAATCACCGTTGCATGTTTTAGTTGATTAGGGAAGGAACCGCTTTTGAAACTTAGATTTACAATATGTTTTAACGGTGTGGAAATAAAGTGAGCTATGTGTTTTAGTATGTAAGGTGAGATTTTATCAATACCTGCAGCACTATTTGTTTTTATGGAGAGTATTGTGTCAACAATTTCTTTAGTGGATGTGGGGGCTAGGATAAGGGTGGGATGAAGAGAGTTCTGCTGCTTTACCTGTGAAGTTAGAAGATTTTCGGTTTTATTTGTGGTTTTAAGAATTTTTTTGGCTAAGTTCATGCCGATGTTACTGAAGTAATGGTTGGCGTGATCGGCTAAGGTTGTGTAATGTACTTCTAAGTTATGGATTATTATGCTTTTGTGTTTGTTTTCCCCTTTACGACTCTTTCTATTTCTTGAATCTGATTAATTGTATTTTATCATTCAAAAATTATTTTTCGGTTCATCTTGATTAATTTTTTTGTGCCTTTTTATCACGATTTTAAACAAACCTAAACACCGAAAGCAGATTTTTTATAACGCATAACTACAATTTTTAAATATTTTTTTATTAATGGTAATAATAATATTTGGATGATTTATATAGCGCCGTTTTGTGAAAAATCCCCTCAAGGGCGCTGTACAAACTTACAATGTACCTGTATTACATTGTACCTTAATAATAATTATTATTATTGGACAATTTGTAGAGCGCCGTTTTTGTGAAAAATCACCTCAAGGGGCTACCTTCTGTAAATGGTTATATTTATACAGGGTGTTATGGGATGTACCTGATTTACTTTTACCGGTGATTCCTGACATTATTTGGAGTAAAAAATGTAAATAAAATTTTGGTCTCCGGTGACTTTTTCGAAGACTGTTATTTTTTTTTCAAATTGTTTATCTTCAAAACAAAAACAAAAAAATCGCGTGTCGTCACTGGTTACTCAGCCGAGTAACCGCCCAACCTTTTACACTTTCCCCAAATAATAAATAAATTGTTTCTCCCTGCCTGTCCTTTCCCATTCGCCCCGTTCCCCTTCCGCCTCCCCTTTCTCTCCCGCGTCTCCTTCCCTTCATGCGTTCCCACTCCGTCTTCCCCACCTTCCCTCTCCCCACTCTTCTCTCCCGCTTCCATTGCCCCACGAACACCTCTCACGAGTTCGCCTCCCCCCTCCCGCATTCCATACATTCAGTCCCGGTTCGTTCAGTCCATTCCATACATTCAGTCAGATTTTGCAAACAACTCGCATGCCACCTATTGCAATTTTTTATACAAAATTCATTATGCCAGAGTTCACCAGTTAATATATAGAAACCTTCGCGAGAACAACTCACTGAAGTTTCATCGTAATCGGATGAACGGCTTATTAGCGCAAAATTTCATGACGCCAGAGCTCACTTTTATATATAGAAACCATCGCGAGTGGTGATGCAATAGGTGGCGCGCAAGTTCTTTGAAAAAACGAGTGAATTTCATATAGTTTTAGTGACAGGAATGAAAGGAGGGAGGTGGAGGAGAATACGGGAGGGGGGAAGGTGGGGAAGACGGAAGGAGAACTCTGGAAGGAAAAGGTTTACATGGGAAAGGACACGCAGGGAAAAAATCTTTCTTTGAGTTGTATTGCAAAGCATGCCGGGTACTCGCTAGTTATTAATGAATAAAAATTGCAGGAGACATAATGCTAACCAGGAATTATAATTGAAATTAAAACACTTTTGCACTTTGTTCCACTAATTTATTTACACCAGGACCGGTTTCATCCTACTACGGACATTTTCAGACTGGTAGTTGAAATTCTTATGCTATGGCATTTATACAAACTTAGGAAGGGGTACACAACATTGTCTCTATATAATGAATATTTCTATTTTGCTAATTTAAGGTATTATAAGTTATTTTGTTAATTTAAGGTACAAATAGATAATTAAAAAGTTAATTACTAAAATTACGAATGATTTTACATAGTAAATAGATATTTTTAATTCATATGAATATATACGAATTTATATAATTGAAAAGGTTTGTGATTACTGATATTTTATTTTGGTAATATTGGGATATTCCCTCCTTGTTGCTTAGGGATTATTGACAAATATTGATAGCACTATGGTCATTATTATTATTAGGGTACTCCGTATAATTGGGTTATTACATTTTTAAATTACATACTTAATTACACCTCTGAAGTAAAATTATTGCTCTCTGAAGTAAAATTATTCTAAGTTAATTATAATGGGTACAATAATGGTGATTGGGCATTATGTTCCAACTGTTTATTTATGACATATTTGCGATCAATTTTCTTTGTTAGGCGATAAATTTCTAGGGACTCTTATCTGTCTAATTTTGGTTTTGGCATCTCTATCTTTGTCAAAAGTATGTTGATTTTCTAGTAAATGCAAGGCGACGTTCGATAAATCCCCTTTTTGATTAACCCAACTAGCGAAATGCTCTTTTACACGGGTTGATACTGCTCTTCCTGTTTGTCCTACGTAATATGCAGGGCAGTTCGAGCAGTTTACCTAGTAGACTCCCGAGTTTTCTAGATTATCTTTATTGTTTATAAATATTTCACCCAAAGAATTTACGTCATAAAAGGCTGTCTTTCATTTTTTGCCACTGTCTATTAATGTTGAAATTTTATTCGATATTTTGCCAAGGTATTTTGGTCCAATGTTTTGTTTCTATCTCCTTGTCTGGGGTAAGGCCATATGTAATTGAACCTAAAATGAGTTTTTTATTCTTCATTTTTATTAAATTATCAATTATTCTGCTATCGTAACCATTATTTTTTGCAATAGTCTTGATAACCTTTAATTCATTATTGTAATTTATATTGTTTAGTGGCACATGTAATAGTCTATGGATTAGAGAATGGAACACCGACAATTTGTGTGAAATGTGATGTCTTGAGGAGCTGTGAATGATATTATTGCTATAAGTTGGTTTCCTGTATATTGAAAATTCTAATTTGTTATTAACGATTTTAATTCCTATATCTAAAAAGTTGATTTTTTCTCCTATCTCCGTCGTGAATTGAATTGACTTATTGATTTGATTTATTTCTTTGATGAAGATATCTAGTTGCCTCGTCGTACCGGTCCATACAACCAAAATGTCATCTACATATCTCCGATAGAAAATAACATTTTTAAAAGATTTAATACCTTAAATTAACAAAATAGAAATATTCATTATATAGAGACAATGTTGTGTACCCCTGCCTAAGTTTGTATAAATGCCATAGCATAAGAATTTCAACTACCAGTCTGAAAATGTCCGTAGTAGGATGATACCGGTCCTGGTGTAAATAAATTAGTGGAACAAAGTGCAAAAGTGTTCTAATTTCAATTATAATAAATAAATAAATAAATAATACAATGGAATTCCACCACGAATTAACAGTGCAAAAAGTAGACTCGCTAACCAGGAAGATGAAGAACTAGTAAAGAACAACTTGAAAAATAGAATCGCTGAATTGGAGAAATATTTGGAAGAACAACAACTAGAAATAGAAAATTACGCTAAGGACATAGCTGTAATAGAAAGATATGTGACAAATGTGGAGCACAAACTTCAACTTGTTTTGATGTTAGTGAAGTTGAAGATGACCCCAGAACTGGTACTGACCGGTAGGTTTTATTTTCCTCTTGATTATGAAAAACATAACGTATTTATTAATTCAATTATTTTTTTTGTATTTCTTGGGTATTTATTAACGATGTAACAATTTCTAGATTTTTTGTTTTGAAGAGTATTAATTTTCATGTAAATTTTTTCATGTACATGGACCGACATGATCACCAACACAGAATTTCTCAGGCGGGCTAGATCAGATAGAGAATTAGGAAAATTTCATATCTGGGTCACATACGTCAAGGGGAAATATATCACTTGCTCCAATTAATATTAAAAGGTCGCCGAAGGCCTGGTAGGAGACAAATGTCTTGGCTGCGAAATGTACGAAGTGGACCGGTATTAGAAGTGTGGAGGAGCTATTCCGGGCAGCACAAGATAGAGGTGCATTTACCAGAATGATCGCTAACATCGGGGGATCTGATGGGGTACACGAAGAAGAAGTATATTGTTATTTAAATTTTAATTTTTTATTTAAAAATTTTTATTTAATTTTTTTTATGTCAATATCTCACAAGAGTCCCAGCTGCTTCAGTCTGAAGCCAGAGAGACTATGGCATCCCTAAATGGGGTAGTGCGGAGGGGAAGGAGATGGGAAAGAGGAAAGTCCCTGGCTATTCAGATCACCAAACACGGCTAAAACCATTCCAAGCAACGTTCTCAATTCTGAAAGGTGGTCTTACACCAGGGTGATACTGAGAGTATCTTTCACTCTGGAACGTGCCCCAAATATACAATATATTATTTTTAAATGAATTAATTGTGAAACAACACAAATTAATCAAATATCCGGGATTCGATCCCGCGCCCCTCGGATTGTGAGTCAAGAGTCTTACTCGTCGACCACGGTGACCGTCAAATTAAATTAAAATTAAAGTAATAAATGTACATGAAAAGGAAAACTCTTCAAAACAAAAAATAAATTAATACTGGTATGTTTTTAGGTTTTCACGGCCAAAAAGTATTTTTGTTATTGTTTTTGGGGTGTTATGCCGTGTTTCGCTTCCTCCTTCTTTAGCCAACGTTCCGGACAGCGTTACAGTGTCCATCATCAGGGCAGATGAGTAAATGATATTTTTTTTTGATTTTTTTGATTTACTAGATTCTTATATTCCTTGAAGAGGTGAATCATTTAAATTTACTGAATTTAAAGTTAATGTTCTTTATACAAATAGAACGGCGTCATTTGCGCCTCGCAATCTTTACCTCATGTGGGTATTTAAAAATTTTACCTGTTTAATATAGACTTAAGGTCCTGAATTTAATCGGTAGGGAAAAATTGTTACCTAAAAACCCTACTAAAATTGCATCTTTTTTGGTCATCATTTACTCTTGATCGTCAGCAAACTGGAAAGCATAAATACATACGTGTGTGTTTGTGTTATGTTGGGAGTGGGAAGGAGGCGGTCATGTCCTTTTATTTGGAGTTCTTCCGCATTTGCCTTCGGGAATGAGAAAACCATGAAAAACCTCATCCAGGAAGATTCGGCCGGCGGTCAACATGAACCCGGTCGGCCTTCAGTGATATCGGTGTACGATATCCTGCATTGTGTGTGTGTGGGGTGTATGTCTGTTTTTATGTAGATATATACTTTATGGGACTATATGGGATAAACATACATATACATACATACTATACAAGATTATATAAATATATACATAGATATATAAACATAAGTTACGGGGGAGGGGTCTGGAGTTTGGGAATACCTACTGCTCGCTCACTCGTCGGCGTCTGAATCTGGTTCATGCCAGATGTGGTCAAGGTCCATCAGAATGTGTTTGGGTAGTCTGTGTACGTATTTGAATGTGAAGTCGCTGGGAGAATTGTATTGACCGATTTCCTGTATGAGTTTATTTTTACTGTGTCTTAAAGATTTGTAAAATCGGTCTGTCAGTCTGTGAGTGTATTCAAATAAGGTCGGAATGTCTTCTCTCGCATGTAGTCTTTTCAAATTTGTTCTGATTCTAGTGTTGTATGTGATTTTAATGCAGAGATTCTGTAGTGTCTGTAGTTTTGTAAAGTCAGATTGTGAGATGCTACTCCACACGGGAATAGCATATGTCAGCACCGGTCGAATGAGCGAATAGTAAGTCAGGAGTTTGGTTCTGGGAAGTAGCGGACTTTTTCTATTGAAGATGGGCTTCATCATGCCGAGTGCCATTCTGGCTCTTGCGTGCATCTTGGCTAGGTGAGATTTCCAGTTGAGTCGTGAGTCCATAGTCAGGCCCAGGTAAACGACTTCATCCTTCCATTCTAAGACGTGTCCGCCCATTTCGATGTTGACGTCTGGTGTCCTTCTGACGCGTTTCCTCGTGTACATGATGACTTCGGTTTTGGCTTCGTTCAGTTTGAGGCGCCACATCTTGTAGAACTCTACGAGAGCGTCGAGCGCTCTCTGTAGGTATATGGCCGCCATCTCGGCTTTCAGCGAGGAAACGTACAGCTTGACGTCGTCTGCATAGATAGACAGGTTGCATCTCTCGTCTCGGGGGATGTCATGTGTAAAGATGTTGAAGAGATGAGGTCCCAGTAGACTTCCTTGTGGCACGCCTTTTGGAATCTCACGTAGTGACGACAGCGCGTTCCTGATGAAGACTCGGAAGGATCTGTTCTTGAGGTATTCTTGTATCACTCTCGTTAGGTATATGGGCGTGTTAGTTCTGTGCAGCTTGTGCAGTAGCCCTCTGATCCAAACGGTGTCAAATGCCTTCTCCAAGTCTAGCAGTGCAGCGGCGATGTAGCGATGTTCGTTAAATCTTCTGGTGATGAATTCCGCTACTCGGGTGAGTTGGTGGGTGGTGGAATGCCTCTTTCTGAATCCGAACTGCTCGTCTGGCAAAGTGTTGTTTTCTTCGTGGTGTGGAAGCAGCCTGTTGAGTATAACCTGTTCAAATACTTTGCTCAGCGTGGATAGTAGACTGATCGGCCGGTAGCTTGTCGGCTGCCTCTTGTCCTTGTTTGGCTTCGAGAAGGGCAGCACGGTCGCCGTCTTCCAGATCTGTGGGAAATGTCCGGTGATGAGACAGGCATTGAACAGTTTTGTGATGTAGATGATGGCTTTCTGAGGTAGATGTTTGAGTAGAATGTTGTGTATTTGATCGCTTCCCGGCGCCTTGTTGGTCTTCAATCGCTTAATAATGACGGCAACTTCGCTCGGTGTGCTGAAATGGATGTCTTCGACGTTCGTCTGCTCCGCTTGTTCGAGATGTCGTAGAGATTCATCTACTAGTCGATCCGTTTCCGGATCGGATAGGCCGTCCGTGGCTGCGTAGGCTCTCTCGAATCCGTCGGCGAGCGCGTTCGCCTTCTCTTCTAGTGACAGCGCCAATCCTGAGCCGTCTAGCTTCTCTAGCGGGGGAATCGTGTGGTCTTGATGTTTCAGCGCTTTTGCCATTTTCCATAGGCTGTTATCCTTTGGCGTGAGTGATGTAACTTTCTTCGTCCAAAGTTGGCGTCTGAGGTCCGTTATTTCCTGCTTGATTTCCCGCTGTAGAGTGTTGTAGGCCGTTTTGAAGTAGCCGTCGCGCGTACGATGGTAGATGCGTCGCAAGCAATTTTTCTCCTTGATGAGCGATAAGACATGCTCGGGAAGCTTGATCGTGTGTGTGTGTACTTCTTTGAGAGGTATGTGTGTGTCTTGTGCATGTTGTATGATTTCCGTGAGAGTGCTTGCGGCCTCGTCGATTTCATCTGTAGAGCGCAGAGTTCCCGATGTTAGGTGTATTCGTTCGTTAATCTCTTTCTTGAATCCTTCCCAGTCTGCGTCCTTGTAGTTTCGCTGTTTTCTGGGGCTCCTTGAAGTCGTTCCTCCAATACTGAAGCTCACGGGCAGATGGTCCGATGACAGTTCATCCAGCGTGCGCAGTGGCGAGATCGTCTTGACGTTTTTCTCGAGTACGATGTCCAGAGTGCTGGGGTACTGTGCGTGCACTGCGTGGTATGTCGGTTTGTCCGGCGCCATTATCGTGTAGTTGTGAGTCTGCATATGCGTAAAGAGCGTTTTCCCGTTCGCATTGCCTCTGTAGTTATTCCAATAGTTGTGTTTGGCGTTGAGATCTCCTCCTAGAACAACAATTGGGTGCAGATTAAGTAATTTGTCCAAATCTTCTCTCACCAGAAGGTTGTGGTGTCTGCAATAGGCGGCGATGAAGGTATGCGCTCTATCCTCTATGGTGACTTCGACAATCGTAGCTTCAGTATGCTTCAGCTTCGGAGTGGGGATCCTTGTAGATGTGATGGATTGACGAACGAAAATGGCGGTGCCTCCGCCTCCTCCTTCTAGTCGGTCGTCTCGGTGAACTTCGAAGCCGGGCACTCTCAGCGGTGTGTCGGGTTTGAGATGTGTTTCTGAAATGAGAATGATGTCAATGTTAGTGTTATTTGCCAGAGCGAGCAGTTCATCGATCTTAAAGCGGATGCTGAAGGCATTCCACAGGAGGACGTTCACCATCTCGGGATTATACATTGATGGTGGTGGTGATGACATCCATCAGGATGCAAGCCCTCTGGTATATGGAGGTGCAGCTGGCCAGCTGCGATCGCACTCCATCTAATCCCATGAGGAGGGACATCATCAGCGTGGCGTCTGGGTCTCTGGAGCCTGCGGACTGCTGCGTGTAGGTCTGCGAGCGGGGCTGCGGTTGGGGCTGAGGCTCGGGCTGCGCCTCAGGCTGCGCCTCGGGCTGCTGGGTGGCCGCTCTTCCGCCAGCCACGTGGGCCCATGAGCGTCCATCAGTCCTCGTCGTCTGCTGCGCCTGAGGATGTGGTCTGCTGGCCCCTGGTCCGGGGCGATGGGGCTGCTTCTGTCGCTGCTGGAGGGAGGCGACGTACGCTACCCTCTTCGGGCAGCCTCTGAAGTTGGCGGGATGGGGGCCTCCGCAGTTGCAGCACGCGGCGGGCTCGTCCCTGGTGGTTTTGGGGCACTCGGCCGAGGCGTGCTCCACCAAGCACTTTACACACCTCGCGGTGTGTGAGCAGTTGCGGGACCCGTGCCCGAAGTTCTGGCAGCGGTAGCACTGTGTCCCGTGCTGCAGATGGTTGCTGCGGTGCTTCTGCAGGCGGATCCTGCAGTGGCAGATGTACTTTACTGCCGCCCTCAGCTGGCCCATGTTCACTTCCTTGCCAAACTGAGCCAGGTACATCGGGTACTCAGCGGCGGTCGTCATCCTCACGACTTTGACTGGGGGGAAGCCCTGATCCGTCAGGTCTGCGGCGATCTCCTCCGTCTCGATGTTTGGCAGGCCCTTGATGACTGCCTTCTTGAGTTTTTCAGCCTCCGCCGTGTATGTATGAAAGCCGCGCGCCTCCACACGTAGCCCGTTTGTGAGAGCGCGGTGATCCGCCATGCTCCGCACGAAAATGTTCGCTGTTCCGCCCCGGTTGTAGCGAAAGGTGAAGTTGGCGTGGCCCAGGTGTCCCTGTACCGTAGAGGTAATTTGGGCGTGAGTCAGGGTGCCCAGGGTCATGACCACTGGGGGGACGCGATCCTTCTTCTCGGGCTGGCTTCTGGTACCTGCGGAAGAGAAATGGGAGGGATTAGATGTGTTGGCGCGTTTGGGTTGCGGAGCGCCGCCGCCTTCAGAAACCTCCTTGAGGTCGGAGAACCGGTTACCGACAATAACCGGTTCCGGTCCCTGCGGTGACAGGGGCCTCTTCACGGGGTTGGACGGCCTCGTCCAACCTTCCTCCTGGGTCGTCTCCATGTCCTGGGATGGCTGCTGGGGTCTGGGGGGCGGCACGTAGCCCGAAGCTGGGCCTACTGTGGGGCGGTTGCTGGGTCCGGGTGCGGGGGCGGGCTCGGGCATCACGGGGGACGGCATGGGGATGGCCGGCCTTGTCCTCGGGTCTGCGGGGTGGCTCTTCACTGGCTGCTGGGGCTGGATGGCGGGGATCGTGTACAGCACGGTCCCGGTCTTTGTCCTGCTGCGGTACTGGCGGGCGCCAGGGGGAATCACGATAGGAGATTCCTCCGGGTCTGCGGCTTCTAGCCGCGCGGAGTACATCCGCACGGCAGGAATGATATTCTTCCTCTTCTGGATTGGGATGACAGTCCTGTGGTCTCGTCTCTGTGGGGCCAGGTCGTCCTTCTTCTTCTTTGCCTTGAAAAAGGCAGTTGGTGGCGCGGGGGCCTGGGCAGTGAGCCGGTCGGGCCGGCTGGCTGCGAGGTGGCAGGTGTCTGGCCGTGTAAACACAAGCCAGACAAAAGCGAATCGGGGCGAAAGGGCGGTGGTCTCGAAAAGCGACTGTCGCAGGCGGCAGTCACAAGGCGAAATCGATCTGTTCCCGAAAAATTACAGTAAGTACAGTCTGATCAGTAAATGATATTGGTGAGAGTGTTTACTTATGTGTGTCGAAGCGATACCGTGCTGCCAGCTCCATTTCTCTACGAGCTGGTGTTAGAAAAAATTCAGCATGGTTTTTTGCGTTTAGCTTTGGTGTAGCCGTCAATTATTGGATACCAAGAACTATTGAGCTTAGCTCCGTCGTCTCTGTTAATATTGATGGGGTTTTTATGGATTTCAATTGCCTCCGTAATTAGGCGTGCTCTGTAAGTTTTCGGTCTTCCCAGGACTTCAGGAACAAATCCAAAGTAATGGCCGGTTTCGATTAAGTGCTCGGCGATTGCTGATTTGTCAGGGTTGCCAAGTTTACAAGCACGAAAGTGTTCCGAAATCCTTTTGGAGATCGTCCGCTCTGTCTGGCCTACATAGACCTTGTCACATCCAGAACAGCTGAGTTTTTATATTCCATCTGTTTCCAGAGGAAATTTAGTCTTTGCCGACCTCAGCAGGTTTTGGATTTTTGTTGTGGTTCCGAAGACCGTCTTGATGTTCTCTTTTCTCAACAGCCTGGCAATTCTGTCTGTTACATTATGGACGTAAGGCAGGAAAGCGCAGCCTTTTGACTCTTGTTCACCCCTGTCTTCGTTTCGTGCTGATTTGGCTCTTATGATTTGCCTTGTCTGCCTTGCTGGGTAGCCGTTACGCTCCAGTGCATCGGTGAGTTTGGTCAGTTCTATTCCGAGTTTTGGCTCCTCACATATTCTGGTCGCTCGGGTTACCAAAGTATGGATGAGACCTCTCTTCTGAGCGGGGTGATGATGCGAATCAGCGTGGAGATACCTATGTGTTGGTTTCCTATAAACTGTGTGTCCTAGGCTACCATCCTCTTTTCGCATCACCTCCACATCCAGAAAAGGCAGGACTTTTTGGTTATTTTCCAGCTCCATCGTGAATTTAATTTTGCTGTGGAGTGAGTTGAGATGGTCCAGGAATTCGTTCAGTTTCTCCGTTCAGTGAGGCCAGATGGCGAAGACATCATCGACATAGCGCCACCATACTTTAGGAACAGCCGAAGCTGTGTCGAGTGCCACTTCTTCAAACTTCTCCATAAAAAAGTTGGCTAGAACTGGCGACAATGGACTGCCCATCGCAACTCCCTCCACTTGCTCGAAAAGTTCACCCTGAAAAGCAAAATAACCTGTTTTGAGGCAGTTTTCAAAAAGTTTGCAAATGTCATCCTCATAAATCTCCCTGAGCAAAGTCATGGAGTCTTCTAGAGGAACATTTGTAAAAAGAGACACTACATCAAAACTGACTAGGATATCTCTTTCATAAGTCTTTACCTTCTTGAGCTTACTGATTAGATCTGTGGAATCCTTAATCCAAGATTCAGTTTTCCCAGTTTGCATCTGCAGCAATCTCGATAGGTATTGGGAAAGTTTGTACGTCGGTGCACCAATAACACTGACAATCGGTCGCATTGGGATATCCTTTTTGTGGATTTTCGGAAGACCGGCAGGAGTTCTGGAGGCTTTTACGAAAAGCCCAGATCGATCCTCTTTCCTAATACTGGAAGCTTTAACTAGTTCCCTTGTCTTCAGGTCAATCTTGTTGGTGGGGTTGTTTTTTATTTTCTTATAGGTGCCGGCATCGCACAGGAGGTCTTCCATCTTTTTGATGTAGTCTACCGTATTAATCACGACAGTGGCATTGCCTTTGTCGGCTGGCAGAACCAAGATTTCCTCATTGGCGCGCAATTCTTTTAGGGCCGCAAACTCTCCTTTTGTGATGTTTGGGCGGGGTATTTCTGCCCTTTTCAAAATATGGCAAGTCTCTTGACGTATGTCCTCTGCTTGCGTCTCTGTCATTTTGTGGACTTTCATCATTGTATGTAATGTCGTCTCTACACCACATACGATAGATTCTATGGGTATCTTTTTAGGGGCAACTGCATAATTCATCCCCTTTGGGGGGCAACTGCATAATTCCCCTCATCCATACTTTGGTAACCCGAGCGACCAGAATATGTGAGGAGCCAAAACTCGGAATAGAACTGACCAAACTCACCGATGCACTGGAGCGTAACGGCTACCCAGCAAGGCAGACAAGGCAAATCATAAGAGCCAAATCAGCACGAAACGAAGACAGGGGTGAACAAGAGTCAAAAGGCTGCGCTTTCCTGCCTTACGTCCATAATGTAACAGACAGAATTGCCAGGCTGTTGAGAAAAGAGAACATCAAGACGGTCTTCGGAACCACAAAAAAAATCCAAGACCTACTGAGGTCGGCAAAGACTAAGTTTCCTCTGGAAACAGATGGAATATATAAACTCAGCTGTTCCGGATGTGACAAGGTCTATGTAGGCCAGACAGAGCGGACGATCTCCAAAAGGATTTCGGAACACTTTCGTGCTTGTAAACTTGGCCACCCTGACAAATCGGCAATCGCCGAGCACTCAATCGAAACCGGCCATTACTTTGGATTTTTTCCTGAAGTCCTGGGAAGACCCAAAACTTACAGAGCACGCCTAATTACGGAGGCAAGGCCACAACAACAACATCTGTCATTGTGACTAGTTCGTAATATTTTTGCTCTGCTTTAAAGTGATTTCTAAGTGATAAAACACATAAATCGGATAGTTAAAGGGAGTGATTGCTGTTTGTGACACCAAGGTCTACATTCTACAAAATTCGTTTAATCGATTTACTGTCCCTACTGAGTTTAATCAGTGAAAGAAAAAATAAATTTTAATATTACTAAAGTGTTTAACGCGGGTAGCACATAAATTAGTTACAAAATGCACTGCCGTATTTGCCCGGACCCTGTGATTACAGAGGAGTCAATTTTTGTGTGCTCTGCGTGCAAAGGCACATTTCATCTAGCCTGTGGGGGCATCACTGAGAGTGGCTATCGTAGACTCACTCAGGAACGGCGTGCACTGCTGAAATGTAAACAATGCAAAAACACGAAGACAGCTACGACGGGCGCTTCGAGCCTACAGGAGTCAATCAGCGATAACGAACCTTTGGAGCCAGGAAAAAAAATGAACATCAAAAGACCGGCCACCACCGCTCAGGCCCAGTCAAACTTAGAAGATCTGCAAGAGTTAGTCTTGGATAAGACGTCGAATCTAGAAAGAAAACAAAATGACATCTTCGAACAAAATAATAAAATTCTAGAAAGCATTCAATTCATGAGTGCTCAATACGAGGACTTCCTAGGCAGGATCCGTGAAATTGAATCAAAGAATGAGGAGCTTACAAAAAAGAACATCACTTTGGAAACCAGGATTAATGTACTGGAGAACTGTCTCGAATTCCAGGAGCGGGCTCTAAAGGCCAACAACTTAGAAATCAGAGGCATCCCGGAAAATAAAGGAGAAATTCTACAAGACGTCATTTTTAACATATGCCAAAAAACTAAGTCTAACATCCAAATCAAAGATATTGACGCTATTCATCGCGCAGCAAAAAAAAAAAATAATATTCATCCGAGAGAAATTATAATCAAACTAAAATCGAATATAGCTAAAGAACAGCTATTAGCGGATGTAAAATTATATAACAAAAACAACCCGAATGTGGAAGACAAATTAAATACCTCAAACATTGGAATTGCTGGACCAAGTTCGCGGATCTACGTTTCCGAGCATCTGACGTTTCGAGCCAAACAACTGTATTGGAAGGCGAGACAGGCAGCTATCACGAAAGGCTATAGATACACGTGGACGAGACAAGGACAGATATACGTCAGACGAGCTACGGGAACTAATGCTATTTGTATATCCGATGAAACAAAACTTGAATCTATGTGATACAATTGAACAAATTACACTACCTAGGTATGTACCGTCTCACTCGTTTTCAGGTATATGCATGAAATTGTTAACACGGCGAACCAGCGAATTTACCTGTCTTCATTGTACTATTTACCAAGGTTTAAATCGATTAGCGTTAATTTCATATTTCACTATATTAAGTAGGTATGAGTACACCCCGTCTCGCTCATTTATTTATGATACTTGGCTAACATTTATATATAAAAATTTATTATTATTTATATATAATATTTTGTTTACATTTACGTATAATAGTTTGTTATCATTCACAAATATTAAATTGTTATCATTTATTCATAATATTTTGTTTGCACGGCGTTTCAGCGTCCTTAAACATTCTGCTTTATATTATCAAATTACCGTCAATTTATTTCCATACACACCTAATTGCAACAACGTTAGGTATGGATTTAATAATATATTATTGGTAAACGGTTCGCTGTTCCACACTCAACTAATATTTAATTATGTTTGATTTAACTTGTGATATTGGTAACCATTCAGATATATTCTGTAACATGAATACCATTGATGATCTGAATCAAATAAAAAATTATAATTGGGGCTCTTACAGCCTAAAAATTATACATCAAAACATAAGAAGTATATCTAAACTTGACGATTTCTTAATTTTTCTTGATCAATTTAATTACGCATTCGATGTCATAATTTTGTCGGAATGCTGGATAAATAAAGAATACACCTCCAAAGTAATTCACAATTACTCAGAACATCACACAAACATAAATTTAAATAAATCCAGTGGAATCGTAGTTTATATCAGAGACGGACTACATGCACAAGTTGACGAAATTTCACTATCACAAGCCAACTGTATGAAAATTGTATTGAACAATAATTTGTGTATTTTTGCAATCTACAGATCACCTTCTTTCCAAAATATTGACACTTTTTTGAATTCTCTTCAAACATTCATCAACAGTTCAAAACAATTTGAACGACAAATAATTTTAGGTGATTTAAATATAAACACGATTCCTGAGTACCACCGTCAATGTGAAGATTATTTATGTATGCTTACGGAAAATGGGTTCATGCAGACAATTCACAGTCCTACTCGAGAACAGGGTACAAGTAAATCTTGTCTAGACCACATCAACGTTAAAAAAATCAAACATATCGACTCATTTGTTATCCACACCACAATTTCTGACCACTACACCACAGCTCTTTGCCTTAAAAATAAGCCTCCCACCACTGCCAAAACTAAATACATACCTCGAATAAACTACATCAACTTACTTCAGGACTTAAGTTCAGAAAAATGGGGAAACGTTTTAGACCAAAGGGATACTGATTCAGCAATGACGGAATTCATCTCAAAGTTACATGATTATATATCTAAACACACGAGTAACAAACTCATATCTAATAAGCAATTTAAACTCACGCCATGGATCACTCCTGGTCTAGTCAAGTCAATTCACAAAAGGAACCAACTCCACAAAAAGGCAAAAAGGAGCCCAGATAATATAATATTACAAACTCGCTATAAAAAGTATAGGAACTTGTGCAAAAAGTTAATTGTATCAACTAAAGAAACCTATTTTAAAAAAATTATTTACGAAAATAATTACACGCCTAAACTGCTATGGGAAGCATTCCGTAATATAACTAAAACTAAAACTAATAAAACTTCCGAAATCAAATCACTGTACATTGATAACACTATTACGTCAGATCCAAAAAAGATGGCAAATTTTGCAAATAACTACTTCACGTCGGTGGGAAACACACTGGCAAAAAAAATCTTAGATAAAAACAACACAACTGAAGAGGATCTCGCGAAGCAAACTGGCTGTTATTTCCGTCACAAAATAGATAACATTCGAACTACGTCACACGAAGTGATGAAAATAATCGACGAGCTTAAGTCATCCAATGCATGCGGTCCTGATAAGGTCTCATCAAATCTATTAAAAAATATTAAATCCGTCATAGCATCACCGATATCGTTCATATGCAATCTAAGCTTTAACTCTGGAAATTTCCCTAATAATTTAAAACAATCAAATGTTATTCTACTGCACAAAAATGGGGATAAATCTCAGATTAACAACTACCGACCGGTTTCTTTGATCAATTCTGTATCTAAAATTATTGAGAAAATTGTTAAGAATCGGCTCAGTCTATATCTTGAAAACAATAACATCCTTTCCAATAGACAATACGGTTTCCGTCCAGGTTTAGGGACTGAAAATGCCATTGCTAATTTAACAAAAATTATCTCTAATAACATCGATAGAGGTACAAAATGCATTGCTCTCTTCCTGGATCTAGCCGAAGCGTTCGACACTATCTCTCACAAAATTCTGTTAAATAAACTACAGCGTATTGGTATACAAGGTCAGCTCTTCAAATGGTTGTGTAGCTATTTAGAAAACAGGAGCCAAAGAGTACTTATCAACGACACTATAAGCGTTCCAGCTAATATTAAATTCGGTGTACCCCAAGGAAGTACTCTAGGACCACTCTTATTCAACATATATATAAATGAACTATGCAACAGTTCCTTTGCCGACCACATTATTACCTTTGCCGACGATACAGTTTTACTATATGAAGACAAAAGCTGGAATATTGTTCATAATAAAGCAGAAGTAGGTTTAAACAAGGTCAAACAATGGCTAGACAATAATCTCCTCACCCTCAACTTAGATAAAACCAAATACATCCGTTTCAGTGCAACACAAGCAGGAAAACCAAAAGAAACACACAACATCATTATACACCACTGTAATGACCTAACCACTTGTAAATGCAATAACTTAGAATGTGTCGATAGCATAAAATATCTAGGAATCATAATAGATAAATCTCTGAGATGGGAGGAACACATAGACTCTACCACCACTAAGATCAGAAAACTTACTCATCTTTTCATGTCTGTTAGAAATATTCTTTGCGTAAAAGATCTGAAACAAATGTACCATGCCATGTGTAATTCCTTGCTAGAATATGCATCCTTAGGATGGGGCGGCTGTTCGAAAACAATACTTGATCCCTTAGCAAAAGCACAAAAATCACTTCTAAGGGTCATCCTTAAGAAACCTTTCAGGTATCCCAGTGATCTATTATTTGAAGAGATACGAGTTCTTGACGTACGGCAACTTTACATAAGAAAAACTATTCTACATACACAAAAACATCGACACCACTATTCATCCATTGATCATCTCCACAACACCCGTCATGCAAGGAGGAATCCAGTAGTTCCACCAAATACCAACACATCACATGCCCAAAGACAATATTCTTACTTAGGGCCAAAATTGTTCAACCTCGTACCCGATGCATGGAAATTGAAAAGTGCAAGCACTCTGCGCAAATGGGTTAGCAATTGGCTTCTGGACATGGGGAGAGTCGAGAGCGAACATATGCTCACACAAACTTACTTACCTAATAATAGGTACTATCAGGTTTACGTTAATCCATAAGAATTTTGTAGTACTCATCTTATTAGCTGGTATAATATAGATTGTATAATATTATCTGTATTTTTTTAATATTGTTTTCTTCAATCAAAAAGTTACTAGGTTACAAAAAAAGGTATAAAAAATATTTTAAAAAGTTGTACTAATGATAAAAATAAATTATGAGTAAAATAAAATGTACTATCAAAAATTGTAACACAGAGGCTATTTTTGTACATTAGAGGAATCAGAAAGTTACTTTTATTAATTTCTAAAAATGATATTATTATTTTTTTTTTATGCCTCTGATAACTTGATATCCGTTTTTGTTAATATTTAATTTAAACTTACAAATATTTTGCTCTCTTTGTTGATTCTTGTATAATAATGACTATCCATTTCAAAAATTTAAGTTTTCAATATTGCCTTTTCAAACTTGCCTATAAAACAAATGTAATTAAACTGGGATATTCTCTATATTAATTAAATAGTCAAAATTACATTGGGAATGCATATGTCTGGTTTTTAAATATGTAAATTACATTACTTGGGAAATATTATATATTCTGGTTTATATATAATTTATAAATTTTATATACCATATATTCTGGTTTTTAAATATGTAAATTACATTACTTGGGAAATATTATATATTCTGGTTTATATATTATTTATGAATATTATATATCATATATTCTGGTTTTTAAATACGTAAATTTACATTACTTGGGAAATATTATATATTCTGGTTTATATATTATTTGTAAATATTATATACCATATATTCTGGTTTTTAAATATGGAAATTACATTACTTGGGAAATATTATATATTCCGGTTTATATATTATTTGTAAATATTATATACCATATATTCTGGTTTTTAAATATGTAAATTACATTACTTGGGAAATATTATATATTCTGGTTTGTATATTATTTATAAATATTATATACCATATATTCGGGTTTTAAAATATGTAAATTACATTACTTGGGAAACATAAAAAAAAAAAAAAAAAAAAATTTTTAAATTGCAGTACTTTCTATCATTTCAATTGTTATAAATACATTGGGATTTCACTGTCATATATAAGTTTATAAATTTGTAATTTCTAAATACTTAGTAAATGTTTAAACATTTTAGTTAAAAACTATATTTTTTTAAATACTATATTTTCAAATATAAAACTGTAATTGTTCTCCGAAATGACCTGGAAAGAGTCTCAACCTTGCGATTTCTCATAAGAAACCATTCACTTTCCTGAATGCAATTATTAATTTTCTCCAAATCAAACTTAGAATAATCGCAACTTTGCGACTCTTTCAAGGACATAAAGAATCTATTCCTACGCTCAGGATGCAATTTTTAATGTTCTCAATAGTTATTTGGACAGTTAAGAATATTATGAACTAAAAATGCAATTTGCCTATCCTGAAACGGGAATCCTTCCCAGTTGGATAGACAAAGGACCATTTTGTATTGTTTCATTTTGAAATATGTATGTTTATAAATAAATAAATAAAATAAATAAATAAAATAAATAATTGAAATCCGTAAAAACCCCATCAATATTAACAGAGACAACGGAGCTAAGCTCAATAGTTCTTGGTATCCAATAATTGACGGCTACACCAAAGCTAAACGCAAAAAACCATGCTGAATTTTTTCTAACACCAGCTCGTAGAGAAATGGAGCTGGCAGCACGGTATCGCTTCGACACACATAAGTAAACACTCTCACCAATATCATTTACTCATCTGCCCTGATGATGGACACTGTAACGCTGTCCGAAACGTTGGCTAAAGAAGGAGGAAGCAAAACACGGCATAACACCCCAAAAACAATAACAAAAATAAATTAATACTGTTTGAAATTATATGCCGAAGGTCATACTCAACCAATGGCTGCGCTGCCTTTTTTTTTCAATACTTAACCCTTCAAAATTCGGGCCGATTTTGTCAGTAGGAAAAATATTTCCGCTTTGCTATAAAATCCAAATAATTAGAATATTTGTGAACGTATCCGAAAACTAAAAACTGTTTTCGAAAGGTGATGAAATACGCTTTCAAATTGTATTATTAGAAATAACATTGTAATTTTTTAAATATAAAAATTATGAATGCAAACTTTCAAAAGTTTTAATAATGTCTCGCCTTATGTTTTTGTTGACTAAAATTACTGATAAGGAAAAAAAATAACAACGCACACATATTTTATATACACGTGAACTATAATCGTAATCGTCGCGTCACTTTTTTTTCGTCTCACGTAACACAAATTCACAAATTTTCTTTCATAACTTTGGTTTCATAAAAGTGTACATTTGAATTTTAATTATTTTGTGTTTAACTTTTAGATTTGAATATAAAGCGTGCTATTTTCTCTTTCTAATGCTGTTTTGATCATGGTTCTCCTTATGATAGTAAGGGAGACACAACGATTTCTATGAGACCAATGTGAGCTGGGACACATGTAATTTCCTGTGATTAAGCGTCTTCATTGGATATTTGGTCAAATATCCGACCAAACACTTTCTTAAAAATAAATCAAATTGTACATACAGCAAATATCTGTTAAGGATGTGAGCTTTTTTTATATATTTTTGTTTTAAATTACAAAATAATGGCCATGATGGCCGATTTTCCATTGTTGTATTGGCAACTTTGGAAAATTTAAAATAATATTATTTTGGACTTGTTATTTTCTTTCTTCTAATAATTACTAATAATGACCCATAAATACACTTATCTAAAAGACAAATAAATAAAATAGCTCACATCCTTACTTAATACTGCCACTCCTTTTGATAACAAAAATTATTCAGTTTGGTAAGGTATTATGGCCTCAAATTCAAAAGATTTTTTAAAGGCCGCGTAACCGTTCCTTTTAATGTCTATATTCTTATACAAGATTCGATAGCTTTTTTTAAATTATTTATTTTGCTTTCGCCCAATAGTAGTGATCTTGGCCATTTCTTAAATTTAGTTACATATTTTTAAAATTAGTTACATTTTCAGTGTTTTTAAATTAGTTACATTTGCAGCATTTTTAATTAGTTAAATTTTCAGTTTTTTAAAATTAGTTACATTTTCAGTTTTTAAAATTATTTACATTGTCAGTTTTTAAAAATTAGTTAAATTTCCAGTTTTTTATTCGTTATCTAATGAAAAAATAACTCTCTTTAAAATTAACAGATGATGAAAAATGAAAAAGATGAAAAAGATGCCCGCACATGTAGTATTTGCTGAAAGCAAATGAATATTGGATACTTTTAAAAATAAAGAAATTTGAAAAAAATAAATGAATATTGTTTTTTCTTTAATCCTTAATGTTGATAACAAATATACAATGAATATCTACGCTTCATACAAAAAATAATTAAAAGTGATACTTAAAATAATTCATAGATGGCGCGAATTTAATTATTTTACGGAAAGACTTTTTTTACAAATTTTGCCTTAAAATATTAAGATGAATTTATCGTTTGCGTCCGTACATACGCAATGTGAATATGAATAAACAATTTTGTACATAAAATAACATAAATCTTTCAAGAAGGCTGACAAATACAATATTGTATCGATGAATCAATCCAATATTGTATTTGTAAACCTGTGTTGAAAGATTTGAGTTTGTTTATGGACAAAACTATTGTTAGTCACTTTCATGTTGTGTACGTACGGAAGCAAACAATTAGGTCATTTTAATTTTGTAAAGTATAACTTTAAAAAGTTTTTTCCCCTAAAATAATAATGCTCGCGCCACGCCACGAAAGAGTATATCATGAATTCATTTGAGCATCACCTTCAGAAGGAAAAACTTTATCCACTATTGGAACATGCACTTATTTTTATTTTTTCATTATGAATTAGCTCTATACAGGAGGCACTGAGGAAAATAATTCCCCTCAGAGTCTATGTCAGATTTATTTACACTGTGTGGAATTATTTTTAGGAAAAAAAAGAGAGGAAGTTCTGGGTTCTCTTAATTTAATATGTATTTTTTTTATTTTTTTTTTTATTAGCGAAATTTTTTTGATACATCGGAAAAGGTACATACATAATAACAAAAAAATATAAAAAAGTATCAAAAAAAGATCCCACAAAGGCGAAGCCTGTGCGTGGGTATTATATTCTGTTTATATTAGACAGTGGCAGTTAAAATATATTTTTAAAATTTCTGTACATAGTAAATATAAAGATCAAGAACATTTAACAGAATTTAAGTTGATTTAACAGAGTTACAGGATTCTACATTTTACAGGAGTTACTGAGAATTTTCTTAAAATTAAAAGTATATATATAAATGTATATGTATGTCCACAAAGTATTTGCTTCCTTCGAAAAAAATCATTTTTTCTGTAGCTAAAAGCGCTTAGTGGAATAAACGATGCTGTAAATGTGCTTTTATTTGCTTGTTTCTACATTGTGTCTGATGGAGTTCTTACTCTTACCCGTGGACACATAAATAAATCCGACGCGAGGAAACATAAAGACATTGTTGCAGGGATGAACTATTGGTCGATTTTAATTTAGGTATAAGAAATCGATTAAACTGTTTAAAAAAAATCGAGTGATAACATTATTTTGTTGAAAATTTGGAATTTTAGTTATCACTAAAATAATGTTACCTATACCATTACCTAAAATAATGTTATATTATATAGAGTTGGAATTTGAAAAGCAATATAGAGCACAATAGACTATTTTCACTCTCGAAAAATTACGATAATGAAGATAGAATTAAAAAAATGTCATTTCGATTTGACGCCAAAACACCATGTTTGTTTTTATTTATTAATTCGGCGGCGGTGACGTCATACTGGGCAACGTTGGTGATAACCGTCTTACCAGACATTGGCGTTTTCTAAGTCATAATGACGCTGTAGCCAATTGGAACAATTTCAGAGTGTACGGTTTTTCGAATCAATAATTGTGAATGAGAACATTAAAATTACACATTTTTGCACTATGATTCGAAAAATAAACTTCACATTCTTCCACACATTATCATAATTAGTGCACCACGAATTTGGGTGTATTAAAATAAGTTACTTAAAAAATCACTAAATTGCTTACTCACGAGATATTTTCTTTCGAGAATAACTCGAAATGGATACGAATGTCATCATAATTAATTCGCGTCTTAATAATTACTACATCACTATAGTAATCTATGCATTTAGGTTTAAGCTAGATACAGGTAATTTACTTATTGAGGGGTAATTATTTACAATGTTTACAATATTATGTAACTGACTCTGATGCAATTGGTTATTAGCGACAATTAAAAGGTAGACAAGCGTAATCATTAATACAATGGCTGTATTATAAAGATAGTGTGTGCTTGAATAATCTGGTTTTCTTATATAAGGCGATGTACTTCAAAATATGATAAATTTAATTCTGTGTTATTTGATATATTACGTGTTATCGTAACGTGGTAAGATTGCAAGAAGAATAAGATCCACGTATAAAACGTATTACGTACATATTTCATTCATAATCGTAAAATATATCAGGGTGTTTGGAGACGATTTTTTTATGTGAGTACCGCACATGAGTCCCAACTGCTCCCAACTGTCTGGAGCCAGTGAGACTACGGCATCCCTAATTGTGAAACTGAAGGTAGTGGATAGAGGAAGGAGATGGGAAAGAGGAAGGTGGGAAGCATCTGATTATTCAGATCTGGTCACCAAACACGGCAAAAACCATTTCAAGCGACGTTTCAATTCTGAATATTTTTTTTTACATGAGCTCCACACAGGAGGCCCTGATGAAAATAATCTCCCTCAGGGCCTATGCCATCTTTGGGGATGCTGTGTGGAGGGTTTTTTTTAAGGAAAGGAAGTGGAAGAGAATTCTGAGAAGGAAAGGGGTTTAAGGGGTGGGTAGGAATCTGAGATTCAGTGTGTCCTGGTCATCCACCTCCAAGACCTAGACAAACCTCACCCCATGAACCCGGGCACACCCGCTAAATCACCAAACGTAGCGAACCACTTGGGACCAATGGCAGAGGTTTTGGTAATCCAATAAAGGTTCCCGAGGCGGCGGTACCCATTCCCGCCTCCCACGTTCCAGAGTGGACGATACACCAGTATCGTCCACTCTGGAACGTACCGCAAATATAGGTACCACATATAAATTAATGAATTGTGAAAAAACACTAAATATGAAATAATACAAATAAAATTTGAAACCTGCGACCTTCGAATTACTAGTCGAGAGCCTTACCCGTCGACCACGGAGGCCGATATTTATGATCAAAATTATGCTAATTTTTTATTTAATTTTTTTTCCACAGGTTACGACATAAATGATAACGCATTATCATTTATCATGATAAAATTTCAATAACAAATGTGGGTATTTTAAAAATCACTTGAGTTCATTGAACGAAGGTTTTAAGTCAATTGTTAAGGATAAATGGAGATTAAATTGGGCTTTAAAAATAGCGCAAAAATTATCTAACCGCACTAAATCTCTTTTTTTATGGACAAGCCGCGATTAGAATTTTATCCAAATTAATCCATGTAGTCAATAAATTAATTTTTCTTTCCCATATTCTCAGAAAAATTATCAAAAATAAGCTCATTCAATAAATTAATCAGTCTTGTAAATAAGGTATTACAGGCTTAATCGTATTAAACCAATAGTTTCGTGAACAGTAGACCTAGGTTTAGGTACCTAGTAGATATGTATTTAATTTTCTCTTATTTAATAAATCGGAAACCGAAATTTCCTCTGAAACTATAAGATTTGCAAGAAGGTACTTGAATACTAATTAATTACAATTACGTATTTATTAATAACTAGCGAGTTCCCACTGCTATGCACTAGCAATGCTACTTAATAAAGAAATTGTTTCTCCCTGTGTTTCCCATTCGTCCCATTCTCCTACCGCCTTCTCTTCTCCTCCCGCGTTCCCCCTCCACCTTTCTCGCTTTTCCCCCAGCTCTTTTCTGTTTCCACACTTTCCGCAAAACCTTCCCTCCTGCGCCACCCCTTCGCATTTACTTTCCACTTTCCCCACCCTCCCCTCTCCCTCAACCCTCCTTCGGCTAATCCTCCACCCCCTTCATTCCCCTCCGCCCCTTCCGGATTTCCCATCCCTGACCGCCTACCTTCTCTGCTGCTAAACTCATTTTTCAAACAACTCGCGCCACCTATTGCAATTGTTTAATACCAAATACAACAATACAAAATTGATAAAGCCAGAGTTCACCAGTATACGTGGAAACCTTCGCGGGCGTGCGCACAACAACTCACCAAAGTTTCATTGCAATCGGATGAACAATATAGGAAATAATTTTATAACGCCCGAGCTCACCATTATATATGTATAGAAAGCATCGCGGGCGTGCGCACAATAACTCATCAAAGTTTTATCGCAATCGGATGAATGTTTTAGTTAAACAATTAAAATACGACCGAATCGAATAGGGACACATTAGCTCGGTTGATAGAGTGACGCCCCGGCAAGGTGAAGGTCCTGGGTTCGAGTCCCAGTGTGTTTGATGTGTGATGTGTGATGTGCCGGTATGTTTTTCGGATTTTTCTGTTTTCAGATTTTCGACCAGTTTTGCTAATATTGTCTTCATTTAATTACGTATTACAATTTGAGGTTTTACTCGTTAATTAAAATAAAAAAAAAAATTCTTTTTTTTTATGACAATACATGAATTTTTTAGTCAAACAGTTAAAATATGACTGAATCGGATAGGGACACATTAGCTCAGCGTTATCAAACAATAGCGTATGCGGTGATTAAACAAAGAAAGAAACATCGAAGGGCAAGGTTAGGTTACGTAGTGCTTGCATGCTGTAAAACTTTATTTTTTTTTTATTTTTAGTTATTGTGTGTTATGCTTCTGTAAAACTATCAGGCAATAAAAAAAATATTAAACGAAATTAGTCAAGCCTGACAAGTAGTATGAAGAAATTTTTTTGTTCGAGAATTCTCGATTAAATATCGATTATTTGCGGACGAATTTTGGGCCAGCCCTGCCGTAAACTCTGTGGTCGAGACGTGATGTCCCGGGGCGGTCACGAGTCTAGTCTGGTGCGTCCAATAAATTGAACCATTTCGAATTTCGTTGCACTCTGAGGCACGCAATTTGACAATGCAAATGGAGATCTTTGCTGAGTTTTGTCGTTAATTTAAAAGCAAGGTTCTAGTAACCTTTAGTTGCGTTTTCAAATACTAATACTATTTTATTTATTCCAGGACGTGGAGAAGTAATGTAATCCTACACTTCTATTTATACATATTTATTTATTTATTGGAAAATGAAATAATACATTAATACATAAACTGCACATCTCACTAGGGAATCCTGTATCGAGATGTGCAGTTTTACAATGGTGAAATTAAAAGAAAACATACATTTAAACTTATTAAAAATATTATAATACTAGCTTTTCCCCGCGGCTTCGCTCGCATGGTATTACGGGAAATTACTGTAGCGCTTGCACTTATCAATTATCTCCCCCCCACCCCACCCCCATACCCTCCCGCATTCCATATATTCATTCCCTTACATTCAGTTTTAAAACATCTTGCCTACCACCTAAATTTCATAATGCTATAGCTCAAAGAAAAAAAGAATTACTTATCCAATTTTGTTCATTCGTTCGGAATTTATGCGCTTACAAACATTTCGTATGTTTATTTTTATTTAAATATTTGGAAGTTCGTTAATATAATAAAAAAAATATTATATTTATCATTCAGTCTTTATAATCGTTACGAATTATATTTTTAATATAGGAACTCTCATCTGACATTTATTCCAAGCTTGTCCAAAAAAAAAAACGAATTCTAATTTTTGAATTTTCTACATTAGTAGCTGACCAGTAGACTGTGTACCTACCAGCATAGAGCCCAAAAATATATCAACATTGTTTCCATGGAAAAGATTTTTTTCTGACGTTAGCAAAAACTCGCTTTTGTTAGCGACAGAAAACGTATAACAAATATAATATATTAATATTTATAATTTCATAACGCCAGAGCTTACCATCATATACAACCTGTAGTCTGCGCATATAATTTAGCTTTATATTGGTGAAAGAATTATTAAAGTCTTTATATTGTGTTATGCGTGAAAAGGTCATCAACAAACTCGAGCAGTTTCGCATTTATAATATTAGTATGGATACCTAAAAAATCAGTGCTAAATTTAGTTATTTTAACATTATATTTTTTTGATTGTATTCATATTATTAGTATAATAATATATGGAAGTTTGAATAGTAGATATTTTACCTACAGTTGCTGTCGCTTTCGCTTAACCCCCTCCCCCCCTCACCCCTACTCCGAAAAATACTGAGCGAAAGGGACAAATGCACCCCAGACTGATAACACCTAAATAAAATCGTGAAAATTGAGGTTTGTATTCCCTATTTTTGTGCCCCAAAACTGGACCAATTTTTAATATTCTATTTGTAGGTACTTATTAGAAGATAATATTATATGATCGGACGTTTTGCTTATTTAAAAAAAACGTTAGTTAGCTTACATACCTACTGAATGTCTGTTGATGAATTTTAACATTTTTTTGCCTAACCTAACCTAACTTCTATAAGCAGTATTTCATCAATAATGGGGCCATCCATACGTCACACGAATTTCATGATTTTTTGACCCCCCCCCCCCCCTACCTGTGTCACACATCACATATTCACGTCACGCCCTCTCTCCCCTAGTATCACGTCACATATTTTGCAATTTTACATCTAAAAATTTTGAAAACAGTAGGTAAAAAAATATTTTAAGTTTTTCGTTTTCGAAATAGATAACAATTCAAATTAAAATCGAGGTTCATTATAACATTATTATTTATGAATCTGACATTTTTCATAAATTTGAATACTGTATCAAGGATAATGAACGATTCAAATTGATTGTGAAAATACTTTTGTGTGGTTATTCAAACACGTCATTTACGAAGAGTATTGGTCCATTTCGTTTCACGTGTTTACAAATGGCTCATTTATACCATAAAAGGTCGATTTCGTTCATGACTTAATCAAGTTTTGTTTGGTGTTCCAATACCTTGCTCACAGTCAAATTTTGCGAAATTTTATAGGTCGATCAAAAAAACTGTTGGATGATATTTCAATATTGGGAAATTGTCTCATCATTGCTTGTGAGATAGCAAAACAATTAAATGCTAACCATTTTTGGAGACACGCGAAACAAATGTTTCTTTTAGCATGGTCTTAAAATTGGTTGAGATGCTTTTTCAAATATAATCCTACCCTAAATATTTTAATAACTAAAGTTTCTAAAATATGTACGTGTGTCTTTGCTCATTCATCCCGTTCCCCTTCCTCTCCCCTTTCCCACACACGTCACCCCTCCACCTTCCACGCGTTCAATCCCGGTACATTCAGATTTTCAAACAGCTCGCGTGCCATCTATTGCATTTTTTTTTTAAATTTTTATTGCAAACATTCACTTTTTTTATAAGAACAATCAATAAAATTTGGTACCTAACATAGCACCCTTTTAAAATAAAAAAATAATGTTTAATTAGATTCAAAGTATTCGATTTTGATTAGTACCATAGGTGAGTACATTAAATAAATTCATTAATTTAAAGAGTTTCGAAAATTGAATTTTGATTTAACAATCATTCTCAAATTGTGACATTTTTATAGTTTTGTAATGATTAAAAAAACTTTACAGATGTATTGTCATGTGGTTGTAATAATGCGAGGGCGGGAAGAAGGCATTTTGAAAGTTTTAAACATTTCCTTTGCTTAATATAGCAATACGCAGACATTCTTAACTCATTTACCCTCAAGCAAGCATATTTTGATTTTTATATAATATATACAATATTTTGATTTTTATATATAATATATAAAAATCAAAATATGCTTCTATATATTATACAGAAGAAGATATGCGATGAAATTAATTAATTGAAGAAAGCATATCAAAAAATTAGCTCTTCTAACGGGATAATGAAATAAATTAATTAATAATCTATATATATAAAAATCAATTGCTGTTCGTTTGTTTCGCTAACACTCGAGAACGGCTGGGCCGATTTAAATGATTTTGGTTTTGAAATATTTGTCGTAGTTCAGGGAAGGTTTAAACGGAGAGAAAATATGGAAAAGTTGCGAGAAAGATAGTAAAAAGAAAATTTTTCCAATTTAAATTTAAAAACTGAATTTACCAGGGTTGAATGTATGGAATTCGTGAGGGGGGAGGGTGAGGGAGGAGGGGGAGGGGGGAGGGGGGCTCGCGGGAGGGGGGAGGGGAACCAGGGAGGGAAATTTGGGATGGGGGAGGGGAACTCGGAAAAGGGGTTCATGGGTCGGGGGAAGGGGGAGGAGTGGAGTGGGGAGAGGGAAGGTGGAGGAGGCGGAATGGGAACGCGAAAGGGGAAGGGGACGCGGGAGAGGAAGGGGAGGCGGAAGTGGAACGGGACGAATGAGAAAGGACACGCAGGGAGAATTTTTTTTTTAAATTACATAGCAACGCACGCCGGATACCAGCTAGTAAATTATTAAAAATTGACGAGTTGTATACAATGACAAAAGCATGGCTACATAACAGAACATTTGAGAAAAGTGCGATTTCTACATCTTTCTTCTTATAAAAGAGATCACAAAATAACACAATTGGCAACACGAAGAAGCTTTTTGCAATACAAAGAAACCAAAAAAAACAACATCACTATTCACCTGATATTATGTTAAGATTATAAAATGGCGAAATTTTTTCCTTTGTTGTGAAACAGGGAAATGTACTATTATGAATATCACCTCTGACAAGTGTGTTTTGTACAATTACTAATATATCGCAACACTTTAAGCAGATTATTAATATTGTCAGTGTGCCAATTGCCCAAAACATTACCGCAATTATTACGTAAGTTTAGACATTACCCACATATTATGGGAAAAAGTAACACTGCGGGAAAAAATCAATTAACAATGGTATTTTTCTGCGGGAGGCAGTTAAAGGTGTTACGACGGATTCAAATGAACATTGCCTTAACTTGAAATGAGAGAGAAAGTTGATGTAATATTTAATTGCCAAGTTTGATATTTTATATAGATTCCTACGTCATGATGATGGATATCTCTCGATACCACGTTTTCCAAATGTGTTTTACTACAAATGAAATGCAATTGAGACATTGTTAATTTGACAAAACATTAATCACACGTTAAAATTAATGTCGTACCATGCAGAACTTTAAAACGTAGCGGATATTTGAAAAAAATATTTTTAAACCTAAATTTTTCATTTCCTAGAACGTGACTTTTACGCCGCGTTTGATGTACGAAACTTGTAATTCTTATTAAATTAAACAATTTTCTATGGATTTTTTTCTCCGAGAATTGAGAAGAGTTTCAGTTGTCAGATTTGATTTCTCGATTAGGAAGAATCACTACACGATTTGCAATTTATTTCTTATTCAATTACGTTTATAAAATCAAGATGATGGTCACTTAATGCTGTCCGAAACGTTGGCTAAAGATGAAGGTTTTATATAAAACCGCTGAAGAATACTAAATACTTCCGTCTGCATAGCCAGAAAGGCTATGGCTTCCCCATATATGTTGTGAGGCTGAAGGTAGTGATGAGGGGAAGGAGTTGGGGAAGAGGAAGAAGGGGAGGCTTCTGGCTATTCATATCTGATCACCAAACACGGCTGAAGCTATTTTAAGTGGAAGATACTCTCAGTATCGCCTTGGTGTAAGACCACCATTCATAATTGAAACGTTGCTTGAAATGGCTTTAGCCGTGTTAGGTGACCAGATCTGAATAGCTAGGTACTTCCCCACCTTTTTCTAGCCCATTTCCTTCCCCTCTATACCTTCCTTCCCCTCCATACCTTCCTTCCCCTCCATACCTTCCTTCCCCTCCATACCTTCAGCCTCACAACATACCCCAATAGGGGATGCCATAGTCTCACTGGCTGCAGAAGGGAGCAGTTGGAACTCTTGTGCGGTATTCATATAAAAAAAAGCAACGCTTCAATTCTGAACGCTGATCTTACACCAGGGCGATACTGAGAGAATCTTACACTTTGAAACGCACCGAAAATATACTACATATAATATTAAAATTAATTAACTGTGAAATAACACAAACTTTTCAAATAAAATTTACTTGCGCATGCCGAAATTTGAACCCGCGGATTGCTAGTAGAGAGCCTTTCCCCCTCGACGATGGAGGCCGTCAAAGATAGCGCAACACGGCACAGTATCTCAAAAATAAATCAGGATCGTAGATTTCACCTTCGGAAATTCATAAAAACTTAAATTTTAAAAATATAAATGGGAGATCAATAGGTCATATTTCGTATTTCCCGGATACTTTTCATCGCAATGACAAAGCTAAATAAATATTTCTTAGACTTCCGCAAATCGCTGTCGGCACAACGAACATTATCAGATAACTAGTATTATATAATTTCTTGGTGCACTTAAATGGAAGTAAGTACATAAAATTGCATGTCAATACAAATGATGTACAATTAGTTGTACAATACAAATATTATCTCTAATTTCATCTACATTTTTTTTAAATTAGTTTTTTTTTTTTTTTATTCTTTTTTTTTTCTTCTTTTTTTTCTTTTTTTTTCCTACTACCACCACACAAAGCCGAACATATTGCTTGTGTTGTGATGGAGGACTTAGCCAGCCGAGGAATCGAACACGGGACGCCCGGGTGGGACCCAAACGCGATGCCCACTCAACCACTGACTGGTCGATGTTCCACGCATGTTGTCGCATCTTTGGGGATGCTGTGTGGAGGTTCATTAAAAAAAAAAGAGGAAATCCAGGGAAGGTAAGAGGAATGAAGGGTGGAAAGGGATATGTGGCTCAATGCGTTTAGGAGTAACAAACGCGTGAATCGATGAAGGTGATCGGTCGAGAGAGTCCGACTGAAGAGCTCAAAAGGTCTCCCTCAAACAGTCTCCCCCGATCTGGCCCGCCACGCACTAGGTGAGCAAACGCATTCGCCACCAAGACCTAGACAAATCTCACCCCATGAACTCGGACACCCCAGCTAAGTTACCAAAATAAAATTTGTTTGCACACCAAAACTAAAAAAAAATAGCTTAACGTAGCAAAACACTTAGGGTGACCTATGACAGGGATGTTGGTTATTCAATAAATGTTTCCCGGGGCGGCGGTACACGTATTTGTCTCCCAAATTGTAATAAATAAAATTCCCCATGGACTTGCATAAGAAAGTATTGTATAGTATTTATTTACACGATAAAAATATTGATAGTTTGAATTAAATTTTCCAAAAACAATACACAATGCATGCATTATCATTACTGAATACAATGGTCCATTTATATGTACAAACAATTTTGTATTAAACGAAATAAAATCTTTAGTAATGTAGGAACAAACACGTGCAAAAAATAGGAGATTTCGACTCGTGTCACCGTGATGTGATTTGGGATTTTCGTGGCCAAAAAAGTATTAATGTGATTTATTTTTGGTATAGTGTTTATATACGTCAAGTATAGAATCTATCATCAAGGGAGATGTGTATTCGAATGATCGCATCGAATGTAATTGAATGATTACACATCTGCCCTGATGATGGACATTGTAATGCTGTCTGAAACGTTGACTAAAGAAGGCCGTAGCAACACGGCATAGTATCTCCTAAATCACGTTTCGCTCTATAGTACAATGGTCAAGGGATAACTTCATCATTAGACTGGTTAGTGACCAAGTTGAAAAATGCTTCGTGTTATTGCACAAGCGTCTTGGATTCAATTCCTCGGTTAGTTAAGTTCGCCATCAGTGCACAAGCAACGTCTCCTGCTTTTAGTAGACAAGAGTGGGGAGACTACGAAGCACTTTTTTATCTATCAAGAGGATGATTTTTTCCATATTTTTGTCGTTGTGTTCCATAGTTTTGTTGTCGTCGAATTCCAGTGCACCTTTTCCTATACATTTGGTCATCTTCTTAGTATTTGTGTTTTCTTCTTCGGAGTCGCTAGGTGTCGTTTTCTTATGCCTGTTCATTTTGGAGTGGTTTGAAGATTAGAGATTAATTTTATTTTTTTGGTTTGTGTAGGATTCGACCCCCGGTCGGCTGAATGTCTGCAAATAATGGTCAAGCGCTTTATACCTAATACTACAACAGAGGGGACTTGCATGGAACCGTGGATTTATCGTTTTATATTGAAACCGAGTACCCGTGAAATAAATAAATATTCTATTGCTATCTCATTTTCTCGCAGGCTAAATCCTATACAAGTATGTGTTTGCCTCTTTTTATTGTCGCTCGATTCCGTTTCATCGAGTTTCAAATGACAACGGTGCTAAAGAAGTTTTCTCTTCAATACAATATGTGAAAGATTTTTTTTTAATTGACGAATTTTCAATTATTTTCAAAATAGAAAATATAAAATTTTTTAATTACCTAGATAGAAAATAAGATTTCAATGAGAATTGTTGAAAATCTTTCTATTATTGATTGAGATACTTTGATTAATTTTAGTTAGTTCTACTACGAAGTTTTAATTTTTCAAGGGGGGATTCGGATTAATTGATGAAAGTGACCCGACAGTTGATAATTATTATAAAATTATATTTTTTTTAACAATTTTAAATATAAAATCGACTATAAAAATACCTTTAATAAAAAAGTTGGTATGGATGGATATCAAAAGAAATTATTATCAGTGTCAATTTTTTGTAATTTTATTCTTGGTGCATTTGAATGAAAATATGTTTTATTTTTATGATTTAGCGGTTCATCCTCTCTGCACACCTCTTCGAGGACACTTAGTTATATTTTGTGTAATTAGTAAGTAGTCTTAAAAATACTTTCCCTAAGCCGACTGTATATTGTATATAAGTATGCCGGTGAGCCAACTTTCGAGGGATCAACTGTTATGGAATCATCGATGAGGGCAGAAAAAAATGTTATCAATTATCGCTCACCTTTCATTCAATTTTCAAACATTCGAATTCGAAACTTTACTCGATTATAAAAATGATTATATTCCATTTTGTAATCGATTAAAAATGATTATATTCGATTATTTAATCGATTAGTAATGATTATTTTCGATTATATAATCGATTATTAATGATTATATTCGATTATTTAATCGATTATTAATGATTATATTCGATTATGTTTTCGATTATACGAATGATTATATTCGATTATATACTCGATTAAATAATCGATTATAAATGATTATATTGCGTTCTTCACTCCCGATCGCTAAAGGGTGCTCCTTATTTACCTAAAATGTATAGGTGACTATGATTTTACACTTACATGGAGTTATTACAAGATCAATTTTCTTCAATAAGGAACTCCAGTGAAAAATATTATGGCTTTAAAAAAATATGTTCATGTAGACCAATATACGCTGATTCTGAATATATAAGTTTTATTACGTAATATTTAACGTAGAGTTTTTAAAAAATTATTAAAAAGTCCATTTTAAAACGTGTCATTAAAACACCCTGTCAAGTTGGTATTGCTGGATTTTGGCGGCGTGAAGTCACCGCGCCGCGTCACCTGGGTCAAAGTTGTATAGAAATCAATAAATGTAAGGCTCAAGCCGTTCGACATTCCGTGTTATTGGTTTATAGAGATTTGGACATATAATAGTTTTTGTTTTTATTGAAACATTATTTAGGCCTAAATAATTCAGTATCAAAAATAAAGTATCTCTATTAGTTTATCTATATTATTTAAAATATTCAAAAACTCTAACTGTACAAAGAACGATCATAATGCCCAGTCAAACGCTCCAATGCTGAATATCAAAATGGCGGGCGACGATCAGCTGTTTCCAGTTGCCTACTAAATTCATACTTCGGTTGGTCATGATGACGTCACGCTAGATTCGGTGGTTTTCGGGGGATCTTGAAAAATTAAAAATTTGACATTTATTTTACTATTAAAACTAACTATAAAAATAAAAATAAATATGCAGTTATTTAAGTTAAAAGATCATTTTTGTTATTGTTTTTGGGGTGTTATGCCGTGTTTCGCTACCTCCTTCTTTAGCCTAAAAACATACCTAAAAGATCATTATTCATAAAAAAAAATTAAAGAAATGGACTGGAGTTCTCTATTATTATGCAATGTTATTTTTGCGTAAGTAATCAATCAGTATTTGTTATCAATGAAAACAATCGAAATTCTTAAGGGATTACTTATTAATTTATTGTCCTAATTGTATTAATCTGTGTCGAGCCTTCTTCCACTGGTAAATTTAAAAAATATTATTGCCTGGTAAGGGATTATGGTAAATTGTAATGAATATTCTTAGATAATACATATGTTTTTATTGTAATAAGCAGGTATGGACTTAGTTCTTCTCTCCAACTAGTTACGTACCTACTTGGGATTTAATTTTTTCTTCGCGTTTTGCAATAGCATATTTTTAATTTACACAACTCGTAATGTTCCACTGTGGCCACAAATGACAATGATAATTCTGTCAGTAAAAATCTAGTCATTTGGCGGGATACGAATAAAAAATATTTTACTGTAACGGTCGTGGTAATTAAATAAAATCCACACTTTTTTTCTGTAAACATAATTTGTCTTTATTGGGTGGGTACCTATAGTCAATTTACAACTAAGCAGTTCAATAATCGTAAAACACGCTTAACAGTACAAACTACAACACTAGCTTTATAGTTATTTTAACAATAATAACCCCAAGGGACACCAACCGTCCTCTAATTGCTCGTCACCTTATAACAAAGATTGTACGAGTATTTTTTCTCTCTCTAGAGACCTGAAGCTTTACACTATCTACCCCGGCGGGTAAAACTCAACCACTTTCTGAGATAGAGAGTGGAAGATACTGAGAGTATTTTCCACTGTGGAACGTGCCGCAAATATACTACATATATATGATTTTAAATGATTTAATTGTGAAATAACACAAATTAATCAAATAAATGATTAAAAAAATCTTAAATCCTAAAGTTATAACATACAAAAAGATCAGGAAGGGAAAAAAATGGAGGAAAAAAAAGGTTCAATTTTTTAAAAGAAAAATTGTCTTTTTATAACTTTTGAAAGTTATTCCCATCAACGTAATATAGAAGAAAAAGATAACACTAACAATCTAAACGAAAATATGAAAAATAACAAGACACAGAAAAATAGAGACCATTGTCTTTTTCCATTTTTCTGTTTCTTGTTCTCTTTCATATTTTCGTTTAGATTATTAATGTTATCTTTTTCTTCAATGAAAAAGTGATTTTAATAATAAAATCTTAAATTCCACAACAAAGATTGTACCAAGAAATGTTTCTGTTGTAGTTTTAAATAGGTTATCATTTTTACGCATGACAAACATTTTGCCCTTCGAAAGCTTTATCAAACTATGGCTCGGTCACATGCAATCAGCTTATTTATACGATTTTTCTTAACCTTGTATGTACTTGCCTGCATTTCTATGAGTATGTAATTGCCATGATTTGGTATATTAATTTTCTTAATATCTATCATTAAGCTATTACTCGATAAAATATTATTAGGTTAAGCCAAAATTTAGTTATTTTATTATTATTTCAGGTATTTTCCACTAAAATGTAGGTTTCTCTAACTAACTAACTAACCAGCACGCCGTTTCCCCGCAAGGGTAGGCAGAGAAGACAGACCGCCAAACAACTCGATCTTGGCACACACTCCTTGCTTCGTTCACATTCATACATCGTCTCATACATGCTCTTCTAATATTCTGACTCTTGACATCGCCCGACTCAAGTATCTGATTCACTTGGTCGTGCCATGTCTTCCTCGGGCGTCCCCGACTTCGTCTACCATTCACATTTGCGTCATATATTCTCCTTACACTCCTTTCCTCACTCATTCGCTCTACATGCCCAAACCATCTGAGCGTCCCTTTCTTAATCTTATTCACTACGCTTACATCAGCCTTGCATTCTTTGCGGATCTCCACATTTCTCACACGATCATACGTGGTTTTAACACACATACGTCTCAGGGATCTCATTTCTACAGCATTCAGTCTACTTTCATCCTTTCTCTGCCAGTTCCATGCCTCACTGCCATACATCAGGGTAGGTACCAGTACTCCATTATGGACGGCTAGCTTCGCTTCTTTTGACAGATTTTTGTTGGCGCCAACGGCGTTCAGTCCTCCATTAATGGAGTTACCGGTATTTACCCGTCTTTCGATATCTCTGTCAGTCTTTCCATCTCTCGTAAACATACTTCCCAAATATACAAACTCATCCACCTGCTCCAAGTATTCGTCATTCACAACTATGTTGCACATTGTTTTCGTACTCTCTCTTTCAAATACCATCACTTTAGACTTACTTATATTCATCATTAACTCATTCTTCATACATACTTCGTTCATCCTAGACACGAGCGACTGTAGATCTTCCATACTGTTAGAAATCAGCACCGCATCATCAGCATACAACAGGCAACATACTTCCAGATCACTCAATTTCGCGCCCAATCCCATATAGGTTTCTCCATTTAGTAAATATCTACACTACTTGTTTACTAATTAGTAGTAAAATCACAACTCTTCTGTGAAGCGTACACCAATCAAGATAATTAATTTTGGTTTTCCCAATCCTGCACAAGAAGGGAACAACTTTTTATTCATCTATTGATTATAAAAAAAAAAAATTAATAAAAAATTAAAAAATTGAAAAGGAGGTACCAACCACTGGAGTGACAGCAAAATTAAAAACTTTTTCTCTGATTGCTCGACAATTTTTGGTGATCATTTTGAATATTTTTCGCCCAAATTTAAAAAAATCATACCTCCGAATTTTAATACAAGACATGCAAACTGATTAAGTTCTATACAGCCAATGAATTCACATATCTTTTTCCGATTATCACATATTCGTAGGATTTATAAAAAAAAATATTATAAAATCGTAAGCTTCTACTTGATTTCTCACAAATAAGTGAAAATTTGCCAAAATTGGCAGAAAAGCAATCCGAGGTATTTTAAATAGTACCATATTGTGGCAAAAAGCGCTCCATTGGATAATTAATAAAGTTACGGAAAACGTGATAACATAAATAAATGTTATAACACTCTCCTATTGGTCGTATGGAAATCGCAGAGAGAACAATATTTTAAATGTAATAAGTACTTAAAAAAAAACATACAATGACTGACTGATAAAATATTAATAACATTTGACGTACTAGATATACGCCAATTCTACATTTAAAGAAAACACTTCTAAACTACATTTTTGAACAAAAAACAAACTATCACTAATAGACCGGTTAGACAGACTAACCTAAAAAATACAAAAACTCCGAGGCGAAACACAAGCTTTGGACAAAGATACCACACCAGTGAACAATCTTTCATATTATTAAAATTTCAGAACCGAAAAGTTGCTTGGAATGGCCTTTCCTATGTTAAATGATAACAAATACCTACAAATAATAAATGGTCAACCTTAGCTATATAGCGCCGTTTTGTGATTTAAAAAAAAAATTTACAGTTAATACCGCACAAGAGTCCCAACTGCTCCCGTCTGGGGCCAGTGAGACTATGGCATCCCCAATCGAGGTATGTTGTGAGGCCGAAGGTAGTGGGAAGGGGAAGGAGATAGGGAAGAGGAAGATGGGGAAGTACCTTGCTATTCAGATCTGGTCATTAAACACGGCTAAAGCCATTTCAAGCAACGTTTCAATTCTGAACGGTGGTCTTACACCAGGGCGATACTAATAGTATCTTCCACTCTGGAACGTGCCGCAAATATACGATTAAATCACCCAAAGATGAAACCATGCGGAATAATGCAAAATCATACAAGATCATGTATTTTTGTTTTGAAAATTTGATCGCTTAGAAAATTTATAGGTGCTTCAATTAAATACTGCGTGTAGAACATATCTTGGTCATTAAAAATATCGGTCATTTTTTTATAAGTCTTTTATTAAGCCTAGAAATAAATAAAGTATTAGGCCTATAGATAAAATAAAATATGCATTTTCGCGTTGTTATTTCACCTTACGGCCGGCAGTCGACGAATTTGGATTTTCAAAGTTAACCTTATGCCGTCCACCCAAGTACTACTGACTTGCCACACCCATTTTGTATCAGTTGGGCCCCGTCCGGAGCGGGGAATATACGTATTAGGCTCCGCGTCGCTTGGTTCCGTTAAATCAATTTTAAATTTTCTTGTTATTACAGTAAACAATGCGTAAAAAGGAGTTAATGTTTTTTACAGGCCTTTACGAAATCAACCTGTAAAAAAAATTCTCAAATACCTTTTACAACCTTTTCAAAATCTTTTACTCAAGTATTTTTAAACTCCTCCCAAAAAGGGGCGTGAATTCCGATTTAGATTTTTCTCTGGACTATTGGATCACCTTAAGGCACGTAACTTTGGTTATTGAAGGTTAACTTCTTTCCTTAAAAATATGTTTCATCTCACAAAGTTTTATATAACAGAAATAAAAATCTGCCCAAACTTTCCTCTTTTCCTATTTTAAGCGAATACCACACAAGAGTCCCAACTGCTCTCGTCCGGAGCCAGGAGACTAGGACAACCCCAATCGGAGTGGGTTGTGAGGCTGAAGTTGGCTGGAGGGGAAGGAGGTGGGGAAGAGGAAGACGGGGAAGTACCTGTTTATTCAGATCTGAACACCAAACGTGGCTGAAGCCATTTCAAGCAACGTTTCAATTCTTGTCCGATACTGAGAGTATTTTCCACTCTGGAACGTGTCGCAAATATATCATATTATATTATTTTTATTTTAATAATTGTGAAAAAAAAAAAAAATTATCTATTTAAATTTATTTGCGCACGCCAGTAGAAAATGTTCTTACGCTATTTTGCCTTACCTTTTATTCTTCAGTCTGCCCTTAAAGAGAGGGGGGGGGTTTTTGTTTAGCAAGTTAAAAAAGCAATTTTTCGTTTGTTTGGTTACGGGTTGCTACTTCCTTCCTTCTTGTATTTTTTTTTTTTTTTTTTTTTTTATCTTTATTTTTTCCCATTATTATAAACGTTTCAAAATACATATATAAGAAACAAATAAATCAAAAGTTAGGAATAATTAAATCTACGTAAAGTAAAAAGTAGGTAATGGGAACCCACAAAGGCACTGCCTGTGCGTGGGTAATATAAACAAAAATGCATACATCAGTAAGTACAATTAACAATAGTTATAAGTTATAAAAAGTTATATGAGTTAGAATTAAAATGAAAAGTGATGCATTAAGGTAAACATAGAATTTATAGCAAAAGTGTTTTAACATCTGCACCATAAAGCCATAATTTTAATTATTTTATATAGAGTGATATTTTATCTGTCGTTTGAATGTGTTTTGGTATAAGATTAAATGTCTGAGGACCAATAAAGCTGCTATGTGTTTGCATTAATTTGGTATTGATTTGAGGGGTGTAAAAGATATTATTAGTCCTTTTGCTAATTCTATTTTCATTTTTTTCGAAACAATTTTAATATAGTGTCAATTCTTAATAATAATAATACATGTAAGATTAGTACGTGATTGGCATTTTTTTGTCTTTTTACGCCATATTTTTTTCACCTCCCCACGCCCTTACTGTGCCATCTCAACGCCTCCTAATTTTCTTTGGGTCTTCTACTGCCCCCCTGAAAGTCTCAACGCCAACAATGGCGAAACAAGGGGGTGTTATCGCCCACGTTGAGAACCTATCTTCCAACAAAACACTAAATAAAAAAATTGAAAACAATAAAACTAGCGGGAAAGATAAATGTATTTACGTAGGTACTTACACGAAAACTGCCATAGGTTTGACCACCATACAATATCACCTATCTTTACAATTATTATATTTTTTGATTCGGCCCATGTTCTCTTATCTCCAGTCAATTCAAACAGTTAGAAACTACAATAATTTAACTCCTCCAGCAGTAGTGCGTGTTCCGTATTGATACAACGACCGCTCCACAGCGACATATTTAATAATATTTATTAAATTTTCCGCATAGACTGACAGAATTATCAAGAACATCAATTGTGCACAGATCATAACAATACCACTGGAAAAATCATATTGTTCGCATTATTAGACAAGTGACCAGTTGCACATGAGAGCCCATCAATAAAAGGTCGCCGAAGAACTGTACAAATATGTGGAAAAAAAACAGAATCCATAAACATATTTAAGAAAAACATCGAGAATATGTTTTAAATAACCATTTTTGTTTTTTGTGATCCGGTGTAATAATAGTATTTAAAAATAAGTGTTGGATATTCGTTGAAGATGAAGCCAGCCGACGTTGATGTAGATGGTATAATTGGAGAATTGGGGCAAATTGGAAAATATCAGATTAAATCTTTTTTATGGACATTTATACCCGTGGCTTTGTGTGCATTGCATGCCAGTAACTATATCTTCACTACGCCTGAAGTTGCTTACAGGTAAGAAATACATTATACGTTACACGAAATACGTTAAATATAAGAGAAATGTATGTTTACAAAAACAAAAAAAAAAAAAAAATATATATATATATATATATTTGTTTTCACATGTACACTTTGTGGGAATACATAATTATAATTAACCCAATAATATAACTTTGTTTCAATTCCACTTTATTATTTCTTTATCCAACCGGTTTCAGTTTGACCTGAACCTTCATCAGGGATGAATAAAAATATATTTTTATAAAAAAAAAATTTATTCATCCCGGATGAAGGTTCAGGTCGAACTGAAACCGGTTGGATAAAGAAATAATAAAGTGGGATTGAAACAAAGTTATATTATTGTGTTTTTTTATAAATAAATATATGTCTTTTTAGACACTACTTTATATTCGGCTCGAAGAAGACATGGTTTTTTCCGAAATTAGTGAACTTAGCATTCAAATAAACTTATTAGTTTACATTTTTAAACAATAAAAGCTTTTAACATAAGATTCACCCCCAAATCTGGACTTTTATTTCCTAAATATCAAAATAAAAACGGTTAAAGAAGCTTGGAATAGTGTCCCAAAAGTTTACATTTAATTTTCAGAAACGATTTGCATGTGTGAAAAATGGTTTTATGAAAATAGATTTTTTGGACTAATTAATTTTTTTTCTGTCTTTTTTGATTCTTACATATTTTCTCATCCATTATTAAAATCATAAAATTAAAGTACAGATCCAAAAATCAAAATCTAAAATACAGATTGCATTTAAGAAGTAAGTTGTTTAAAGGAAGTTAATTGTAATTAAGTAACATTTAAAGATTTAGATGTTTTCAACTGCACGGAATATAGTTAAAAGAAGGCAATAATAATATGGGGGTATTTCACCATCCTCCTGATGATAGCTTATCCATACGATAACTAATATTAATAAATAAGCAAATTCGTAATATTCGCAATATTCGTAATAGGCAAAAAAGAAAAAATCGGCTAAACTTATCCTATACTAGCGAGTTCCCGGCATGCGGTGCTATGGGACTTAATAAAGAAATTGTTTCTCCTTGCGTGTCATTTCCATTCGTCCCGTTCCTCTTCCGCCTCCCCTTCCTCTTCCGCTTCCCCTTCCCCTCTTGCGTTCCTACTCTGCTTTCTCTGCCTTCCTTCTTCCCACTCCCCACGCCCTCTTCCCCGATCCCGCAAACCCCCCTCCCGAGTCCTCCCCCCCTCCTTGCTTCCCCTCCCGCATTCCATAAACTTATTCCCCGTATATTCAGTTTTCAAACAGCTCGCATGCCATCCATTGCACTTTTTTAATTCAAATTTCATAATGCCAGAACTCACCAGTATATATAGAAACCATCGCTGGCAGGCACACATCAAATCCTCAAAGTTTCATCGTAATCGGATGAATGGTTTAGCAACGCATAGCATACATACCTACATAATATATATAAATAGACAGAAGCAAACACATTTTCATTTTTATATATACATATATTTCATTTTGGGAGGCGGGAATGGGTACCGCCGCCCCGGGAACCTTTATTGGATAACCAACACCTCTGCCATAGGTCACCCCAAGTGGTTCGCTACGTTTGGTGATTTAGCAGGGGTGCCCGGGTTCATGGGATGAGGTTTGTCAAAGTCTTGGAGGTGGATGACCAAGACACACTGAACCCAAGATTCCTACCCACCCCTAAACCCTTTTTCTTCCCAGAACTCTCCTCCCCTTCCTTTCCTTGAAAAAACCCTCCACACAGCATCCCCAAAGATGACATAGGCCCGGAGGGAAATAATTTTCTTCAGGGCCTCCTGTGTGGAGCTCACGTAAAAAAAAATAAGTATATATATATATATATAGACAAAGCCACTATTCATAGGTTCAAATACCGAAGAGTAATCTCAGACGAAAATGTATGTTATCGAATGTATAATCTATAAGGAGGACGGTGAAATACCCCCTATATCTCAATAATAATAATCAATGCATGGGTTCTATATAATTTAAGGTGACCGGACAACTAGGAATGAAACCAACTCAGAACCATCTCAGATAAGTCATTTAGAGTGATAGAAAAAAATATATATAAAAAATTGGTTAAAAAGGTTATGTTAGGTTCGGGTTATCGGCTAATTTAAAATAATTTTTTTCATAGCTTTTAATGACTTTTCAAGGAGGTGTTGAGTTGACTTTATTCTCAGTTGGCATGGAACCATAATTTAAATGTTTATAATTTGCATATTTATATTACATTCATCATTTTATCACATGTTAGTAAAAGCCCAGATAGGCGTATAATAATATAAATTAATGAATATATAATCAAAAATGGAAGAGACATATTTAAAAAAGGGATAGGTAAATGCGCGCGATCCATGTTTCTTGTAGGTACCTAATATATAATGACAACTAATCGGTTTATCGTGGCTTACTTTGAGATACAACTTCAATAAATTTACGCAAATTATAGTGACTTTCCTTGGTATACCCGGAATAGAAGTGCAGTAACGCTTAAATGCAATTTGAATAAATTAGTTCAGCAGGTATGTGGCCTAGTCATAATTTGATAATGTACGTATATTTTAATTCGAAGGGCGAAGACCATATTACTTAAAATAAAAAGAAACACTTCTCAACTTCATAATTTTAATAGCAAAGTACGAACAAGTACCTTAAAAATCCAAGCAAAAGATTTGCGAAGGAAATACCAACTCGTGTTGAACATGACACCGGACATGATTTTTCAAATTTACATAACATATGTGCGACCTCTCCTGGATGTTTTCCAAATATGCTTTCCAAATACGCAGCATATTTTGCGAGGGATATAGATCATAGATTATAGAGAGAGTACAGAGGCGATTTACGAAAATACAAACAACTTTGAAAGATCAAAACGAAGGAAGACTCAAGAATCTAAGATTACCAAAGTTAAAAGACAGAAGAGAAAGAGGTGACTTGATTGAGACTTTAAAAATTTTATCTGGACATTATAGTTGTCCTAGCAATACACCTTTTGCATCGAATCCTAGAAAAAAGTTCCTTGTAAATAGATTGGTGAAAGCATAGAACAAACTACCACACTTGTCATCGATGCTACTAAAATAAACAATTTAAAACCCTATTAAATTCATATTTGGAGAGAAGAAAGGACTAACTTATTTTAAACTTTAAAACAACTTCATTTTCACCCGCTCCGCAGGTTTTTGCCGCTAGGCCCTGCGGGTGGCTTTTTGTTCAGCTTCACCCAATTAGAGTGTCGCTGACCATTTTATAAATACGACAGGACCTGGTTCCAAAAATAGCCCGTTCTTCGGATCCACTGTAATCCAGTGATAGCAAGTCACCGGGACAAAGTAACCGGGACAGGAAATGACGTCATATGTAAAATATAGCCGCGTGATACAACTAAGTATTACCGTCACTTACCATATCGGGAGAGATACTTAAGTTTACAAAATCGTAGTATTTATACCTAGCGGGACACGTTCTCATGCGACCTGCTAACGGAAGTGGCGCCATCTTTTGACGAATTCTTGAATTCAAAACCGAATTATAACGGTAGCTTTGTTTGAAATTTCACGTATACAGATATTTATAAGGCTCGGCGCGTACGGCGTGGCGTCTGACATGATGCACTCGAAGCCGGGTTCTTAAATTTCAACCACGCAGACGCTAACGTATTAATGCTCAGATAATGTCAAGTCTGAATAAAATCTTAATACACATTTTTCATCTTTATTACATTGAATAACTGTCTACAATCGTCGATCTGAACGACTTTTCTACTGCTTTATCGATCATTATTTCTATCAATTAATGTAAATGACAAAACATTAACAAATAAATAGTTAAACAATGACTGAAAACTGACAGTAAACTAAACAATATTTTCTAAACCATAACGAAATTCTGCAAAATTGTGAATACCATACATGATATTCCTTGTAAGTCTGGTCTGCATAAAATCAACAAGCCATATTATCTCTCAACAAATTAGAATCATAATTCGAACTTCATTAAACATGTTTATGTTTGCTTTACGGCAAAAAGACATCATAACAAAAGCAGTGATGCATAATTTTACCTTGACAATGAACAAATGTCCTCAAAATGATGACATCCGTCATGTAAGCAAATTACCCATAGTTACCTATTCCTCGATAGATAGGGAAATTGAAAATGCTATTGAAAACAATAATAAAGTTAATAAGCCGCATATCATTCTATTTTATCTAGGTAAAGTTCTTATCACTGTAGTTAATACTGTTTTTGTAAAAATCCTAGAAAACTGATTTTTAACTGAAAATTGGTAAATGAATTGATTGGATATGACTTGAGATTTTCACAGCCAAAAGTATAATGGTGATAAATTTTTGAGTTAGTACGCCGTGTTGCGCTTCTTCCTACTTTATCCAACATTTTGGACAGCCTTACAGTGTCCCATCACCTGACATCTGCCATGATTATGGACCATTTAACGCTGTCCGAAATGTTGGCTAAAGAAATAAAAAGAGCCACACGGCTTAACAATCGAAAAATAAATCACAATGAATGAATCGATAAATGAAATGAGGCTTTTTTAGTTATTTAATTGTACATAATAAACGTAGTTAAGTAAGTTTACATAATAAATACTACATATGCATTATTTTCAATGCCGATTTAACATGCGTGGAAATTTTTTGTTTTACAAATTAATTAGACATAACTCTAAAAAGTAACTAGGTAGGTACTCTAAATTAGGTTACGTCACAACATTGCTTTCATACGTGCAACAAGCCTTTCATATGTGCAACACTCCATATTTCTCACTTATAGTAGTTATACCAAGCATATCAATGGAGGGCCTGTTCGGAAGATTGCTTCTGTTGAACCAGACTAAATTTTCATTTCGATCCCTTTTAGATGTAATCATACACGATTGAGTCTTTGAAACATTAAATTCAACGAGATTATTTTTATCACGAGAGAAAGCACTCTAGAAGTAAAGATGAAGCTAATGAATGACAAAATCTGTTGCGAGCATTGAAAACAGTTGTGTTGCCCCATCAACTCCATACAGATAAATTATTTGAACTGGACCTCGCCAATAACTTTTTTCCTTCTTCTTTTCTGCTGTTTCTTCTTTTTTTGATTCTTCTCTTCGATTTACCAACACACTGCCTTGTACAATGAAAATTAATATTTGAAGCGTTTAATAGAAAGCTAAATCTAATAAAATCTGTTTTATTTCTTTTTTAACCAGAATCGATATGAATTATATTCTCGATAAGAAAAAAACGAAGAAAGTAGAGTAGATATTATCTATTATTTGTAAGTTGTTTTTATAGACGCTTTATGCAAAGTTTTTTGATAGTATTGGTTTTATTTATTGACATTTCCGCGCTTAAACTTCAAACAAATCAACGACATAAAACAAAATGACACATTAATCACAAACGAACTCAGTTCATCGAAAGAAATTTCATTCACCATTAATTCTATTTTGATAACAATAACACAAAATGCTCTTGTACTAAAAGTCCGGAAGTCACGCGTTCGATTCCGTTGAAGTTCAAAACTATTTCTATTGTCACGGAATATAAAAAGTGAATAAAAAAATGTCTCCTTTATTTGTTTAAGCTGTTAATAGTAGCTTAAGGTTTGCAGAAGTTTTCTCAAATAATGTACAATATGACAATGCAAAAAATTACGGAAATATTGGTTGATAATATTTATTTTTTGTTTGAAATATTTACAGATGTTAATTATTACATTATTGAAATTGTAGTTAAGATGTGCTTGGATATTAACACTCCAATTTAAAATGTTCACGGCATGCGTAAATCAAGGTTTAGTTGTTACTAGGTGGAGATGCTACCAGTGAAATAAAAGTAATACTTAATAATAGAAAAAAATAAAACATTGTAAGTATAGAATACAGAGAAAGAAGAAAGAAAAGAAATAATAATAAAGCAATTACATATTTTTTAACGTAAAAAACTTCTATTTGCCATGATCTATCTTCTTCTTATATATAAAAATCAATATTTGTTTGTATTTTATGCGCTCCCATACCGTTCATCCAATTGTGATGAAACTTTGGTGATTTGTTGTGCGCACGCCCGCGAAGATTATCTTTCTTCTTCTTATATATAAAAACCAATATTTGTTTTTTCGTATTTTATGCGCTGCCGTATCATTCATCCAATTGCGATGAAACTTTGGTGATTTGTTGTGCGCAAGCCCGCAAAGGTTATAGGCTATATATAATGTTAAGCTCTGGCGTTATGAAATTTGTATAAAAAAATTACTTAAAAAATTACAGGTGGTGCGCGAGTGGTTTTGAAATGTGTTTATTTAATATACTTTAGCGGTACGGAGGAAAGGCAGGAGGGGAAGGGTAACGAAGGAGGTGGGGTTTGTGGGAGGGATGACAAGGGAGGGGAAGGCGGGGAAGGTGGAAGGAGACGCGTGTGGGGAACCGGGACGCATGGGAAATGACATGCAGGGAGAAACAATTTTCATTGAATGGCATTGCAACGTACGCTGGGTACCCGCTAGTAATTAATTAAATTAGCACATGTTTTTAAAATACACGAGGCTGTTTATAAATCTGTCTGTACCGTCACATTCTTTGGCATTGTGCAATCCACATATTCCAGACGTTGAATTCAAATAGGCAATATTGTTATTAAATAACTCAAGATGAAATGTTTTATGACTTTTAAAATATCGTCTATTGGAAACTTTCATGTGAAAAGTACCTACTTGAATAAGGAGTGGTTACAAGCCTGTGGTGAATAACTTTTTGTATAAACATATTAAGTCAGTAGATTGTCTTATTTTTTCTAATACAAGAAAATTAAAGTTTTGTAACCGTCAATAAATAATAAGTGATGCAAAAGTTTGTAGATAATTTACAAGAAACCAATGTTTTGACAAGAACCAAAAAAAGCAAACACCGTCTATTATTTGGTCGAAATGCATGTAGGTGTACTGGATGAATCAAAAATAATTTGTATTTATTTTTATTTTTAACTTAATGAGTAAAACCTAATATTTTCATAGAAAATTTAGTTAGGTAATAGCAGAAAAGTCAATAGATTTATTCGCATTTTAATAAAAATTGATAAATTCATCCAAGTCACTATCTAGATTTAGAGGCAACTTTGAATTTTTTTAGTGAATTACTGATAATTATTATAAAAAAATGATCTTGCCAAGCCTTTCGTTCAAATAAAATGAAATAAAACATTTAAAAAATATGTGTAATTTAAAATAAAAAATAAAAAAATGGATACTAGATTTAGGCAGGACGGAGTCAGAAATATTATTAAAAAATGTTAATTATGTATTACTAGCGCCTTATATATTTCTTTTGTTTGCCAAATTTTCTTTTTCCTTTACTGTTTTTCCTGTACTTCGAAAACACTTGTTCTTATATATGCGATGCTTAATTTATTCTAGAACATTCTTTAATGTTATAATTCTGTAAATGGAATTTATGAATGTTAACTTCTATATGAATCATCAAGAACCTACATACTTTATATAAACGAAATCTGTTCATTTGACTGTCCTAGAACGGACACCTTCCTAGTTAGACCTTTCTAGTCAAAGCTTTCTTATACTGTTACTGTTTTTTTATAACAAATAAATAAAATAAATTAAAAAATTAAATTTTATTTACATATTATGTAGTGCAACATTTTTTTTTGATTCCCTGAGTTGCCGTGAAATCATGAATTTTTTTAAAGGCCTTTATTTGTAATTTGAAACTTAAATGCAAAAATTAGCAGTACTAGTGCTGTACCTATTGAATAAATAAAATTACTGAATATTTTGTGCAAAAACGGCCGCGCAGCTGCTTTTTTTACTATAGTTCAATTCGGTTTATTTTTCGAAATGCAACCTGAGTTTTCCATCTACTTTTATATTATTTTATTGTACTCATGTAATCTTTAATTTAATGGCTGCTGAACACGCTATTCTTTAGTGCCCAATATAGTAATAACCTGCATAGATTATGACAATGAAGAGGATTATAAGACTAGTGATAAGAGAAGAACAACAAGCTTCTTACTCTCATCTTAATCTCTTGACAGCCTTTTGTATTGTATACATCTCTTGTGTCTTTTCATAATCATGATAGTTATGATCCATGATAATTTACTTGTATATTATGTTAGTAATAACATTAGGTAATAATAACAGTAGGTCTATTAATAATAATGTGGTGTGTCACGTGCTACAGATACCTAATATTAATACTATGTACCTACCTCTACCTACCTATACGTAGTTCGAAATATACACATATAAGCAGGATGTTAAGGGACGTACTAGACTAATATTAACCAGTGATTCCTGACATTATTTGGAGTAAAAAATGTATCCCTTCCCATTTTCCTTCAGCCTCACAACCAACCACAATATGATATTTTCAGTGTTTATGAAGTGAAATTTCTTTAGCCTCGTTGTGTTTTGAAATTCGGATGAAACGAAAATGACGCATTACAGTACCTACAAAGCGCCAAACTACGCTCGTTTGCCGCTTTTGTTATGACCTCACTTTTTAAGGCTCCTATTGGTTGAGAATGTGTGGGCGAAGGTTTCACTTCAATCGCGTGTGAACTGCACTCGATTTTTTAAAAATTATTTTCGAAAAATATTAAGAAAATAATCACGATAATGACATAATTTTATTTTAATGTTGACGAATAAATATTCTATAACGATTTTAAATTTAATGTGCTAGCTTCGATTTGCGCCAAAAGACACGATTTTATTCAGTGAATTCGGCGGCGTTGACGTCACGCCAGGCAACGTTGGTGACAGCCATCTTACCAGCTAGTGGCGTTTTCTATGTCATAATGACGTGGTAGAAAATTGGAAACGTTTCGGAATGTGCGGTTTTTCAAATCTTCTTCAATGAAAATTACACTTTTTAGTAGTATCAGAATCAGAAAAATAATCTTCCACACATTATTAACGATATTTATGGTTTGTGAAAATACCCCATTAGGATGCGAGTCATAGTAAATACAAAAAAAAATCTGCGAAGGTACTAAATTAGTAGTAACTAAACAAATATCCCATCTTTCCCTTTTCCAGATGTAAAATCCCAGATTGTGACGGCGTCAACACCACAGATAACTACGACCAACCGTGGCTTTCCAACGCTATCCCCCCAGAAGCAAAGTGCAGCAGATACTCTAGGATCAGTACAAACATAACAGCACCTGAAGGGGAGTGTCCCGCTGATTGGTTTGATGACGCTAGCGAAGAAACCTGCAGTGAATATGTGTTCAGGGAAGAGAATACATTCATTGAGGAGGTAAAGTTAAACTTTGATTCTTTTTTAATAACTTTTAGCATTTTTTAAAATTATATTGCAATCGCTCTTGCTTTGATCCTACTGCCTTTAAGGTATAATTTTTCCTGGTTCAGTGGTAATCTTTCAAAAAGAAGAAGAAGGTTTTAAAAGTGAAAATATGTAAATATGAATGTTAATGAGCGCGCTCTAATATTTAAAAAATATATATTTTAATTAACAGGCGTAAGCGAAAATATTTAATACGGTAAGACCTATGTATTTAAAGTAGAGCATTGAAATTTTTATTTATTTAAAATTCCGTCTGAGCTTTTTTTTTTAAAAGAAAAACAATCATTCAATCGTGTTTGAAAATCTCCTACTACCACCTCAGAAAGCCGAAAATGTTGCTTGTGTTGTGATGGAGGACTTAGCCAGCCGAGGAATCGAATACGGGACGCCCTGGTGGGGCCCAAATGCGATGCCCACTCAACCACTGACCGGTCATCGTTATCGGCTTATGTCATCTTTAGGGATGACGTGTAGCGGTGGGAAGGAGAGGTAGATCTGGGAAGGTAAAAGGTATAAGGGGTGGATAGGAATATGGGAGTCAGTGCGTCAAGGAGTAACGGACGTATGAATCCATCTCTTACACTGGGGTGCAAGACGATGGATCGAGAGTCTTGCTGGAGGGGTAAAAAGGTCTCCCTTAACCCGACCCGCCACACAGTGGGTGGATAGACGCATCCGCCGCCGATCTATACAATCCTTACCTCATGATCCCGGGCACCCCTGCTAAGTCATAAAAACTTAGCGATCCATTGGCAGAAATATTGGTTATCCAATAAATGGTTCCTGGGGCGGCTGTACCCATACCCGCCTCGAAAATTATAGAGATATTATCATTAAAAATATCTTAATATATTTCTTGTGCTGAAAACCTTTAGAAAAAGTGTTAGAGAAATAATTTTAAAATCGGTTGTAGTTCGGAATGTGGGGTCTTAATCTCAGCTCGGACCGATTTCTACTTTTGATTCGTTTTCTACAGCTGTTCTGGGATGCTTCTGGTTTTGCGTGGGAGATCAAGTGCAGCACTCCGTGTGATGATATAAAATGTACAAGTGTTCATCACGTCATTAGGCGTTTTTCAACTTTTGAAATAATGTGTATTATGCTGCGTATAAATGTGCGAACATGAATGCGAGCTGAGCCACAATTATGGAAAAGAAACGAAGCAACGGCAAACGGCGCGAGACCTCGCTTGCGTTTGCTTCATTACTTTCCCGTAATTCGTGTTTCTATTCGCGAAAGTACCAGCATAAGTGTGTACACAGCATAAGACTGCTCAAAGCTAAATATATACGATATCAACATAATTGATCCTTTCGGACAGGCATACAATAGAGAATCACACCACACCAATCATTCGTTAATGTTTGGCATTTGCGATAGCCGAGAATTTTACAACATGGCTTTCCTCAAGGCTCGGGTTCACGTCCTCTCTTAAAAGAGCCTAATATTTTCGAAGATGACTGAGAGAAATTTTGGGGCAGTTTATATAACATAAGACTAATCAATGTTTAAGAAGAAAAAGATAGAAGATTTGAAGAGCAGAAGAAACTAATTTACCAAAAAAAAACTAATTTCATAGTTTGTATTTTATTTCAGATTCATATTCCGTGTGAAGGTTGGAAGCGAACCCTAATCGGCACCATGCATAGCTTGGGTACATTGTTCGCTCTTCCCCTCATTGGAGCCTTCTCCGATAGGTTCGGCAGAAGGCATGCCCTAGTGGTGTCTTCAACGTTCGAGGGAATCTTCGGCATCATCAAGTCCTTTTCAATCAACTACGGCATGTTTGCTACCATGGAACTACTGGAGCCCACGTTTGGTTCGGGAGTTTATACTTCTGCCTACATTCTTGGTAAGCTGCAGACAATATTTAACATATGGGTTGAAGAGAGACATAGCACAAATAAAATTGAGATACCCGTTTCTAGGTTGTCTCGCTTTTTGCTCCAAAATCCCGATTTTTTTTATTTCACGTGGTAAAAATCCTGATTTGGCAAGGCTGCAACATACACAATTTTTTGTACCGATTTTTATGTAGTTATTATTTTTAATTAATTAAGACAATATTAGCGAAACTCAATCAAAAATCTGAAACAGAAAATCAGAAAAAGATACGGTCACATCTGAGACACAAATCCAAAACCTTGCCGAGACGGAATCTACCAACTGAGCTAATGTATTCCTATCCGATACGGTCATATTTAACTATATTTTGAATGCAAACTATAAAAATTATCTTCCTTTTCTTGACGCATATTTTTATTGGCTACTATCTTTATGTATGATTGCAAGATTCAAACCCGAACTAAATTCCATCAAGATAGTCTAGGACATATTTATCCATTCGTATATAATATGTGATATCTATAGACTTTTCTGCAAGTCTAGGATGAATATTTATTTTTATTTTTAACTTAATAAGTAAAACCTCAAATTGTATTATTTTAATTAACGAAGACAATATTAGCGGAACTCAATTGAAAATCTGATGTAAAAAAATCAGAAAAAGATGCGGTCACATCTGAGACACAAATCCAGAACCTTGCCGAGACGGAATCTACCAACTGAGCTAATGTATTCCTATCCTATATATTAACTATATTTTGACTGCAAACTATAAACATTATCTTCCTTTTCTTGACGCATATTTTTATTGGCTACTATCTTTATGTATGATTGCAAGATTCAAACCCGAACTAAATTCCATCAAGATAGTGTCTAGGACATATTTATAAATTCGTATATAATATGTGACATCTATAGACTTTTCTGCAAGTCAAGGATGAATATTTATTTTTAACTTAATGAGTAAAACCTCGAATTGTAATATTTTAATTAACGAAGACAATATTAGCGAAACTCAATTGAAAATCTGATATAGAAAAATCAGAAAAAGATACGGTCACGTCTGGGACTCGAACCCAGGACCTACGCCTCCCCGGGGCGGAACTCTTCCAACTGAGCTAATGTATTCCTATCCGATTCGATCGTATTTAACTGTATCATACTTCGACTGAGAACTACCAACATTAATTATTATTATTATTTTATTTTCATTAATTAAAATATTACAATTTGACGCTTTACTCATTAAGTTAAAAATAATAAGTTGTTTTTGTAATTTATTTTATACAAATAAGTTATGATGAGCATCTCTAAATTTAGTTATATTTAATTTTTGAAATAATTGATTCAACTCTCTGCAATAACTGGCGAGCCATCGACGAGGAGATTATATTGCAGGACAATTTATTTTTAATTTTTTTAATTAGTATCTATAGCAAAATTTGTACATAATGTATTTATAAATTGTATTATATTAAGATATTATAAAGTTTTTTTTTCACAGTCCTCCTCACTAGGGTTCCTTGTTCTGAGGCGGCCTGTAGTTTTTCCACATTTGTATTTAGTATCCAGTTGTCTTTACATGGTCTTCAGTATGTTTGATAGTTCATTTTTACTTTGTTCTCTCAACCATATTTTTACTTTTGTTTTAAATTTATTTATTTCTGTTATTTTTTTTTTGTTTGAGTTGGTAGAGCGTTGTATAGTTTTGTCGCATTGAATTTCATATTTCTTTGTCCAAAAGATGTTTTCAAACTGGCTGTAGCTAGAATATTTTGGTTTATTGCCCTGGTTTGCAAATACTATTTTGAAAACTAACAGTTGTATCTATATCATAGTCAAAAAATTATGCCTAGCTTGAACGTTAGGCTTCAAATTGTACATCCCGATTAACTATAAAATCAAAATACGTTTTGAAAATGAAGGCATCACTCAACAATTTTTATAGTAATTGATGTCATTTATTACTTTGGCTGATAAAAGTAAATTATAAAGATAAGATTCTAATAATCTAAACAGTCAAATCGAGTACGAAAATAAATTAAGGTAATCTATTTGTTTTCAGCTCTGGAGAGCCTTACCCCAAAGACAAGAGTGGCTGGAGGTGCACTGATGTTTATTTACTTTGCGATCGGACAAATATTAATGGGTGCTATCGCATCTGGAATTACTTACTGGAGAACGTTTCTTCAAGTCATATACCCACCATCTCTTCTCATGTTTGTCTTCTACTGGATATCAGACGAAAGCATTAGATGGCTTATCACCAAACATAAATACCAGAAAGCCATCGACGTCCTGAATAAAATAGCTATCCAAAACAAAGTAGAACTACCTGACAAAGCTCTTGAAAGTCTTAAGTTCAATATTGAAAATGCAGAAAAATTTGAATATGATACAGTAGTTGACGAAAAAGGTCATGAACAAAAGCACGTTTCTCCCTTGCGCCACGTCATAAAATCAAAGATCTTGATACTGAGAGTTTTTAAGGCATCAATCTGGTGGATTACTTGCACTTTTTGCTTCTATGGACTCTCCATCAATTCAGCAACTGTTTTAAAGTTCAATCCATACGTGAACTATATTCTATCTGCCACTGTGGAGATACCAGCTCACATTGTTGGTTACTTTGGCCTCACGTATTTTGGAAGGAAAAAGACGATATTTACTGCATTCTTCATTGGTGGACTCTCCCTTTTATCTTTCCCCTTTATTCCTGAAGGTATCAATCGATTCAAATATGTTTGTAATAAAAATATGCTATTTCTGATCAAATGTACCAGTTTTAAACACAGTGTCCTATTTTCAGATTTATCTTGGCTTTCCCTGATTGCCTACCTCCTAGGCAAAGGTTGTGTAGCTCTTGTATTCGGAGGAGTATATCTCTATACCTCAGAACTCTTCCCAACTCCACTGAGGCACTCTTTATTGGCCATGTGTTCCATGATTGGCAGAATTGGATCTATTGCTGCCCCACAAACACCTCTTCTGGTAAGTTTTTTGTCAATCATTTTTGCAGAATCTTTTAAAGTTGTCATGGTCATAAAAAACTTTCTTTATACTCGCGATCATATTATGCTGAAGAGAATAGGTTTGAACTGAAATGCATATACATACTGATTCTGACTGGGTATAAATGAGGAACATCAAAATAAAGTAAATAGTAATTCATTCGGCAATTTAAAAAAAAAAAATGAATGTGAATACCGCATAAGAGTCCCAATTTCTCTCAAAAGCCTGGAGCCAATGAGACTATAGCATCCCCAATTGGAGTATGTTCTGAAGATGAAGGTGAGGGGAGAAAAGAAGGAGATGGAAAAGAGGAAGGTAGGGAAGTACTTGGCTATTCAAATCTAGTCACCAAAAACGGTTAAAGCCATTTCAAGCAATGTTTCAATTCTGAATGGTGGTCTTACCCCAGGGTGATACTGAGAGTATCTTCCACTATGTATGGTGCAGCAAATATGCATTTTATTATTTTAAGAGGATTAAATTATGATTTTACCCAATCAATCATTAGCCTCTCAAAAACTGGGCGTACTATACAGGACCCGCAGATACTTTAATAGTACACATCTGCTAACCCTGTACAAATCGCAAGTGCGCCCCATGGTTGAATTTGGCAGCCACCTCTGGTTTGGAGCTCCAAAATATTTGAAAAATACCCTCGACTCTGTGCAGAAATGGGCGGTCCGTTTGATAGATTCTCTCACCTTAACGAACGGATTGCAATCTTTAGAGCATAGGCGTCGGGAATGCTATCCATGTTCTACCGATATTTCAATGGAAGATTCTCTGAGGAACTAGCGTCATTGATCCCTTCGGCACCGGTGCATAGTCGGGAGACACGCCAAACGCGCGCCCAACATATGTACACGGTTGACATTTGTTACGTGAGAACGAGTCGTTTTTCGACTATGGAACGATTTGCCGGCTTCTGTGTTTCCTTCCTCCTACAACATGGGTCTCTTCAAGACCAATGTTCATTCCTTCCTCTTCTCAAAAAGACCCTCCACACAGCATCCCAGATGACATAGGCCCTGAGGGAAATTATTTTCCTCAGGGCCTCTTGTGTGGAGTTAATGTAAAAAAAAAAAAAAAAATCAAATAAAATTTACTTGCGCCCACCGGGATTTAAACACCCGCGACCTCCGGATGGCTATTAGAACTCCTTACCCCTTGACCACAGAGACTTTAACAAAGACTGGACGTGGTGGCATAAAATTTTGAAAACATCCTAGAAGTTATTCTAAGGAACGAGATCATTGATCCCTTCGACACGGTGCGCATGGTAGAAAGGCGCATGCCAAAAATTGTGGATGGTTAACAATCGTGCAGAGAGCCGAGAGTGAAAAGTTGTGTGAAGAACTTTTTCATAGCGCATTTGTATTTCAAAATAATGACTATCACTGTATGAATTTTAGGCTGAATTCGATGCTGCTCTTCCATCGTATCTGTTCGCTGGAACTTGCCTCGTCTCTGCCTTCCTGATGCTGACATCTCCGGAAACCCTCAACAGGAAACTCCCTGAAACAGTTGAAGACGCCGAAAACATCGTCTGAGCATCCAAAAAAACATAATTAATTTTTTTGCTGGAGTATGATTCCGTCCGTTTATCTCGTCATAAATAATCGATATGTAAATATTTATTTTATTTAAATGCTTATATTATTTATTTGAAAACTAGCTGGGAAGAATAGTTTTAATTGTTGATCAATTATTATTATATTATAGTATGTTTAGGAACCGTAGACCAATTATATCTATAGGAATCTGTAGTAGGATCTTAATTGATATAGAATAACTACCGAACGTTGGCGAAGAGTCGAGGAGCTTTTATATTTAACCCTTCGTGTCTAGACAATGTAATATGAGGTTGTAACAAAAATTGTTTGATTTAGAAATATACCTTCCTGACAAATGATTTAAAATTTTGGAAAGTATATTTTACTAGCTGAGTTACCCGGCTTCGCTCAGGACAACCTTCGAGAGTGTTCTGGAATGTTCCACAATTTATTTATAGCGGACCCTACAGACGTTGTCCTGTACACAACTGTCGGGACAAACTAAATTAAAATAGAATAATATTGAATATTTGATACTGCGATGGTAGCGCAGTCTGCCGTATCCAATGTAAAACATTCCAAAAATCAACAACTCCTTAGAAAAAAAAAGAAAAAAAATAATAATAATAATAATTAAAAGAACATTTTCCAGTTGACCAAATTGTGAATCTAAAACATTCTCGAATCCCTTTGAACCTACACAAAAAATTTCATCAAAATCGGTCCAGCCGTTTAGGAGGAGTTCAGTGACATACACACGGACAGAAGAAATATATATATTAAGATTTATTACGGTAAACTTTAAAATGCATCAGAAAACGGGGTGTTAGCTCTTTATCAACTTGCTTTTATTGCCTATTTTATTACATACATTTATTTATATTTTATATAAATAAACCTTGTGTTAGTTAGTGAGGATGCGTTCGTTGGTAACGAATAAGCATCATGTGACTCAACGGCTTTTGATATTTCGTACAATAAATACAGCACTACGTGACCCGCGTGGATACTAACACTAATTGAGCCAGTTTTTTTACCGAAATTCTAATCTTACATTGTTATCAAATACCTAATATCCATTAAGCGCCATTTTCTTTTTTTAACTTTTGTAAGTCCTCGTTAAACACCGATTCTATGTGCTTTCAGCTTTCCATCAAATTGTAATAACTCGACACGCTTCATAATAAGATAAGTTATTGTGCTCTTCTGCTGATCACAATATGTTCAAAGGCGTCACTAATTAGTTCACCAGCTAGTAAGCTGGTACCCGGCATGCGTTGCAATGCAAAGAACTAAATTGTTTCTCCCTGTATTTCCTTTCCCATGCGTTCCCGTTCCCCTCCCGCATCTCCTTCCCCTCACGTTCTCATTCCATCTTCCACGCCTTCCCGTCCCTCGTCATCCCTGCTAACCCCACCTCCTTCATTACCCTTCCTCTCACGCCTTCTCTCCCTGCCGCTAAAATGTATAAATTACACTCATTTTCATTTATACAAATTTCATAACGCCAGAGCTTACCATTATAATATAACCTATAACCTTGGTGGGCATGCGCACAACAATCACCAGGTTTTATCAACAAACAAGTTTTATCGCAATATGAACGGTATGGCAGAGCATAACATACGAACAAACAAACAAACAAAGAAACAAACAAAAAATGATTTATATATACAAATATACGATTTTTATTCATTTAATATAATATTTTATGCTTGTACTTATATTTTTGTGTAGTTTATATAGATTAATTATCTTTAAGTAGCGAAATAATAATAAAATGTTAATACCTTTTTTGTTGCAATAATTTGTTAGGGAAGGGTTGTATTTTTGTGAAATAAATAAAATAAAAAAAATTGAATTCCTACTCTTTAAATTTATTATTGATACTTTCAGAGTTCAAGCATGCAAATCTATTGTTGTGAAAAATTTTTAGAAATTACAGGAGAAATTCGATTTTATTTTCAAAACCACGTGCATTTTTCTCTTCCTTGTTAAAAATTTATTAAAAATTCTAGCCTTCCTAATTGTATATTTAAATATCATTTAGAAAATTGAGGAATACGTTTATTTTTATTGACGTGAATTATGCACCAGGGTCCTGCTGCTCTATACTATCACGCAACTATCGGGAGTCAGTGGGACTATGGAATCCGTAATTGGCTCGTATTTTGAGGCTAAAAGGAGTAGGAAAGGGGAGAAATGAAGAAATGGGGATGAAAATGGTTGGTAAGTTCCTATCCATCGGATTATTCAGACCAGGCTAAAAAAATTGAGCTAAAGCCATTTCAAGTAACGTTTCGATTCTGAACAGTGGTCTTCACCAGAGCAATACACGTGAATGAACGATAAGCGTGCCGCAAATACAAATACCTATAATATGCAGAATAATTATTTTAATTAAATATGAAAAAACAATAACATATGTATAAAATAATATGTTATTTACTTTCGTTTGAGAAGTATGTTGACCCTGTTACGAAAATTTGTGAAATGATCGTGTTCTTGTCACGTTTTTAAGAATACTGCATCTGTTTATTTTTTTTTTCAAAAAGAAATAAACATTTCCGCGTTACGAATAACCCGAAAATACTTGACAATCTCCTACTGCCACTACAGTAAGCAGAAATTATGGCTTGTGTGAATCGAATCGAACTATATTGCTTATGTGAATCAAACTCGGGAGGTTTGGGTAGGACCAAACGCGATGCCAACTCGGCCACCGACGGATCATTGTCACCGGTCAGTTTATTTCATTGATTAAAAAGGGGAATGTGGGCGTTTATTTATAGTCTGTGGCATTTGAATTTCGAAATTGTTTTCTTAAATGAATGAATGATGTGGAATCTTGAAAGTGGAAATTAACCCACTTCCCGACATTCTATCGAGTTAAAACTCGGCAGAAAGACTCGTTGTCGATTACAAAGCATTCTACGTCACGATCAACACGCGTACGAATGGATAAACGAAACTGTATGACATTGCACTAGTTAACATACGAAATAAATGTCAGTCCTATCCAATTGGTATTTAGCTCAGTGATTAGAGTCGTTGACTCCAGTCCCTGGGGAGAAAGGTTCAATCCCCAGTCAAACCAAAAAAAAACTTTGAAACTGACTTCTAGCCTGCCAAAGGTACACGTGTAGTGAAAAAGCTTTGTTTTTTTTACAGGCTGATGTTTTTAATGCAACAAAAATATCAGATCCTAGATTGCATGTAGTTGGCAATGCTTTCTCAGAAGTAGTAGATGTGTTCAACTGCACGGAATATAGTTACAAATAGACTTCCATTCCGGATTTTTAATTAATATGACGTTGCTAGTTTTAGATGCGTGCATTTTTTTTGAAATTGCACGATGTATCGTATAAATTAATTATGTAACGCATCTTGATTTTATATGAAAAATGAGATTAGATTAGTTCAGATAATAAGTAGACATATTTATAATTGCTATAGATATATCTACTATTGTTCCCCGAAATCGATTTCGATCAAGACAGTAGTTCCGATATAATCTATTGCACAATTGCAATCTCAATCGCTCGGGTGCATAAATTCATCGACTGCCAACGATTGTGCACCTATTATTAATGCACCTTAGAATTAACATACCTAGCCGAAGCCTCACAGATTATAAGTAGATATAGATTTATAATTAGACTAGCTGACCCGGCAAACGTTGTTTTGCATGAATTACTTTTATAATTTTGATTGAATTACTAATATCGCTATTAAAAAATAGGGGTTGATGGTAGAAGGGTTAAAATTTAGGGCTGTATGTATTTTTTAATGCCTCACTATAAAAAAATATATAAAAAATTTTGTCAAAAAAATAAATTCGGGGTGGACCACCCTTAACTTTAAGGAGTATGAAAAATAGATGTTGGCCGATTCTCAGATCTACTCGATAAGCACACAAAATTTTAAAAAAATCTGTCCAGCCATTTCGAAGGAGTATGATAACAAACACCGTGACACGAGAATTTTATATATTAGATATCAAAATGGAAAAATATGTACTAACACTGCCCAAGTACGCCCTGACTATCAAAATATATTAAATATTTTATAAGAAAAACTCTATTTTTATAACATTTGAAGGTTATTCCCATCACTGTAATATATCATTGAAGAAGAAGATAACATGAAACAGAAAAACAGAAAAAGACAATGGTCACAACTGGGACTCGAACCCGGGACTAGAACCTCTCGTTTACCAATTCCACCATTGCCACCCATTGTCAAACCGTCATATTAGTCAATCTAAAATTTTAAATTTTATATTGATTTATTACATTGATGGGAATAACCTTCAAAAGTTATAAAAAGAGAGTTTTTCTTATAAAAAAATGAATATTCATTTAGACTTTAAAAAAAAATCAATAGCCTCATATGAATAAAATCGGATACATTTTATAATTTATCCGAGACGCTATCTAGGTTACAATCCAATTCTTAGAATGATTGTTTCCAATAAAAGGGGTAATTGCCTATAATATGGAAAAAAAATATTTGAAGATAATATTGTTAACTCTAAAATTTGAAAAATGAGATTGACCTACATGATGGTTTGACAGTAGGTGACAATGGCGGAATTGGTAAACGCGCACGTCCCGGTTAGATTATAGGTTCTGGGTTCGAGTCCCAGTTGCGACCATTATCTTTTTCTGTTTTTCGGTGTCTTGTTCTATTTCATATTTTCGTTTAGATTATTATTGTTATGTTCTTCTTCAAAATATATGCCTATTTATTTATTTTTTTATTTTAGTTTATTTGGGAAACAAACAGTTGTACATAATTTACTAAAGTAATTACATATTACATGGTTGCATGAACCAGCGATGTTTCCGCAAAAATGTATGATATCTTCTAATATATAAAATTCTCGTGTCACGGTGTTTGTTATCAAACTCCTCCGGAATGGCTGGACCGATTTTGATGAAATTTTGTGTGCTTATCGAGTAGGTCTGAGAATCGGCCAACATCTATTTTTCATACCCCTAAAAGTTAAGGGTGGTCCACCCCGAATTTTTTATTTTTATTTTTTGGACCAATTTTTTTGTTTTTATTTTTTTACGGTGAGGCATTAAAAAATACATACAGCCCTAAATTTTCACCCTTCTACCATCAACCGCTTTTCCCTAGAAATAATGTATATGGCAAAACAACGTTTGCCGGGTCAGCTAGTGTATATATAAAAACATAGATTAAAACATTAAAAAAAACATAAAGTGGTAGAAAAAGAGGAAAAAATATATACAAAATAATTTTTTTAAAAACACAGATAAAACATGTAGAATAGGTAAAATGAAAATTAAAATGTTAACCTACGAGTATTTAAATATAATACATTTTCACACCATAAGAAAACGTTCTTTTTTCTTAATAAAAATAAGGATAAACATGATTAGCTATTTTTCGCGCCCTTGAGGTGATTTTTCACCAAAAATGGTGCTATACAAATCATCCAAATATTATTACTATAGAAAGAAGGAAAAATTACATAATGATATTGAGAAAATAACACACAGCAGAGGTGGAGAGATTCCTATATTAAACTATAAAAACTTAAATAATGTATTTTGCAACCATAGAGAATATAATACATAAATGTTTGGGACCCAGCTTTTTGAGACTTTTTTTAATATCCTGTAAAGGTGAGGATGTGGTAAGGGGGGAGGGGAGGGGGGTGATAATCGAAAATCTAAACTAAATTTTAACACCGGTTCCAAAAATATCTCAATTTCTCAGAAAGACAAAAATATCGACAAAATTTGACCAGTCCATTACTTTGAAAAATAAAATTAATGGCTGATATCCATATTTTAATAACAAAATAATGTTGATTTCGAATTTACAGTTAGAAGACGCTGTCCAAATTTCTGATGAGGCACAGTGCAGCAAATTAAATACAAAAAATAAGACAAAGAAAAAAAAATTGTGATGGATTCGTCTTGAAATTCCGTTGAAAATTGGAATATTGCGTGTATTGCTCGACGACCAAATGTTACGTACGTTGTGTGAAATTTTCCAAGATCGGTTTTGTGGAGTCTGTTGGTTCATCTGATGAACATAATTCCAAAAATTAATCGGGTCGTTAGATTACGAATCTTGTTTAATATCGTCTTATTTACAATTAATATCAAACTGAATTTAACGTCCGTTCTAAAGGATGCTCTTTAATGCACACCTGTAGATTGGATATGATCGGCTATCATCGTAAACGTTCGGGTATTAGATCCGAATGGGCGAAAGCTGTCTCTCTCACATAGTATGACATGACATACTGACATCTATTGAGACCTTAAAACTACATAAAACTACCTATACTAACGACATCTGTTGGGAGACATTAAAACTACATAAATATTCGCATATACAGGGTACGAACACTGCATTAAATATTTGAAAACGGCCATTTTATTAAAACTTCCGCTGATTGTTGGGCCAACTAAATAAATAAGCGTTCTTAGAACCAAATTCATCAATAAAATACATTGTGATAGTAAATTTTTCGTATTTTTTATATCTTTTAATTTTTTAGACGTGAAACTTCTTTAGCCTCGTTAGTGATTTGAAATTTGGATGAAACGGAAATGCGTCACTAAAATTTATTGTATGACGGGTTGTCGGTTCTAATATAGTGCGGTAAATTTGCGTCTAGCCGAGAACGTCCCGTGGCGCAGCGGTATAGTGCGTCGCAAATCTCAGCGGAAAGAAAAATCCAGCAAACGCAGGTTCGAATCTTACGAAATCCAAAAAAAATAATACTTTTATTTTTGTAAATAAATATCCAATCTTCAAACCACTTTCAAATAAACAGGCAACAGAAAAGAAGGCGACATCTAGCGACTTTCTAGTTTCACTTCTACCGCGTGTGAATTATACACTTACAAAATTATTACATAAAATTTATAATACATTAATCCCAATGAGTTTAATAAAACTCATTTCGGGAAGGACAACATTATACAACTAAAAGAAAATTATTTTTACACAAGAACACAAATTTAAATGGAAATTCAATGAACAGTACATAGATTTTAAAACGGACTTTACACACTTGATACAGTTAGTTGAAGAATATACAAAAATTACAAAGAAAGACAGCTTAATTCGTCACCGGTTAATAAAGCTGCTTTGAAAGTATCCTTTTAGAGCCCTTATTTTTTATTTATTTGTATAATTGGTTTTCATATGTAAGCACATCTTTTTAGCCTTTACGAACTGCACGCCACAATGGTTATGAATTTCAACAAATCGCTGGGACCCCAAGATTGATTTAATCTGAAAATCTCCATAAAAGTGCATAGTAAGATGATTATGTGTTGTTCATTGTGACATTAACGTCTGGAAAAATTGAAATAATTATCACAAATCATCTTTGACTTACCATTGTTATCAAGACAAATCACTTTTCGAATTGTGAATGTTATCAATGCAAGTGTAAATCACGATAAATTGCGAAAAAAACGAAGAAATATTAATTGAATAGATTAATCAATAAATTCTTAATATTTGAAAAAATAAATTATTTTATAATTTTTAAGGAATGACAGAAATTCCCGGAGGTACAAATTTACAGACAAAAATTGAATCTCCCTACTCTTTAAAAAAAATTGAAATTGCAAAAAAATTAAATGATGGCGGAATTGCTGCAGAGTGTTGAACCTGCGGCGCCTGGGTGCAAAGTCAGCGATTAGGACTAAAGACCATTATTTTTTAAATACATCTCTTTCAATTTTGATTTTGTTTGCTTTTTTTATATGTATACTGCACAAGAGTCCCAACTGCTCCCATCTGGAGCCAGTGAGACTATGGCATTAAGCTGAAAGTAGTGGGGAAGAGAAGGAGATGGGAAGAGGAAGGTGGGATGTACCTGTCTATTCAGATCTGGTCATCAAACACGAATAAAGCCATTTCAAGCAACGTTTCAATTATGATAATGGTGGTCTTATACCAGGGCGATACTGAGAGTATCTTCCACTCAGGAACGTGCCGTATATACTATATATTATTTTAAATGAATTAATTGTGAAATAACTCAAATTAATCAAATAAAATTTATTTGCCACGCCGCGATTCGATCCAGCGACTTTCGGATTGCGAGTGAAGAGCCTTACCGCTAGACCACGCTGGCCGTCAAAATGAATGACGCCTCTTGAATGAATAAATGATGAATCTTGAAAGTGGAATTTAACCCACTTCCTGACATCCGATCACGCTGAAACTCAGCAGACAGACTCGCTGTTTTTGGCAATCCCATTTTACGATTTTTTGGTGGCAGTCACCTACACATATGCGGACTCACGCATTGCTGAAAATTTGATGACATTACAAAGTAACAATAACATACCCAATAAATGTCGGTCTTATCAAATCCGGATTTTACTCTGTTGGTAGTGTTGTCAACATCCGTTCCTGGGTAGACAGGTTCAATCCTCATCAAACAAAAAAAAAAGGTTTTTTTGCTTGAAAATATATTGTAATAAAAAAAAATTTGGGTTGATTTTTAAACCACTTGGAACCCTACGCTTGTTACGACAATATAACAACAGCAGTCAATTCAATAAGCTTGTTTTCAAGCTAACGCGCGTGTTTTTGCAGAAATCGTTATAACTCCATTTCTGTTCTAGTTACAACCCTAAAACAAAAAAGGAGAATATCTATAATAAAGCATGCTACACATTTTTTCTTTTTATATATTTGAATAAACCAACAATGTTTGAAAATCTCCTACTGCCACCACAGAAAGCAGAAAATGTTGCTTTATCAACTATTTCTATTCAACGTTTTCCATATAAATAGATAGAAAATACTTATTTTGTAGAAACAGTTTTCAAAAATTTTATAAATCTGACATTTCGACAAAAAAACTTGCACAAAGGCGATAGTCCGGAGTGGTTAAACTTTTTCAGGAAGGTCAACCATCAGTCCTCAATAAAATTCCCTTCAGTTTGAAAATAAAGACATGCTAAATATTTCCTTCATTACTAGTGATTTTTATCTAGGTTTCCTTTATTAAATTCCCGTGTTACAAATAACCGTCATTAAAAACAGAAATTATCGCTTGCAATGATGTAGGACGTAGCTATCAGAGAAACTGAACCCAAGATACCTGGATAGTAACCCGATTCTTTTGTCCACCCAGCTACTAGACGGTCATGTTTTAGATTAATATTTTGCTAAACGTGATATATTGCCACATAAATAATATTTATACAATTGTTTTCACTCAGAACAAGGCAAAAATTCTCCAATGAATCAGTTAACTGGACTACTTGCTATTGCGGAACTGTGTCTAGGAAATTCATTTATTACTAATGTAGGTTTTTATTAAGTGCTCTGTGTATATTGTTCATTGTTTTAAAATAGAAAATATTGTCAGATAAATTAATCAGTGAAAAAATTATTAAGTGAGCACATATTTGTGAGGAGGGTATGGATATCGCCGCCCCGAGAACCATTTATTAGACCCAACACCCCTGCCTATATAGGTCGCCCCAAGTGGTTCGCTACTTAGCAGGGTTGCCCGGGTTCTTGGGGTGAGGTTTGTCCAGGTCATGGCGGCGGATATGTTTGCTCACCTACTGCGTGGCGGGCTGATTTGGAAGAGACTGGTTGAGGGAGAACTTTTGACCTCTCCAACCGGGCTCTCTCGACACTTGTACCGCGGTGGGATGGATGGATTCATAGGTCCGTCACTCCTGGCCACGTTGACACGTTGGTACATCAGATTCCTATCTGATGTACCTTTTACTTTCCCAGAACTTCTTCTCCTTCCTTTCCTCTAAAATACAATCCAAACAGTATCCCCAAATACGCTGTAGGCCCTGAAAATTTTTTCTGTGTAGAGCTAATGTAAAAAAAAACGGGGAACGGCATCCGTGATCGGGGGGCAAAACTCTTGACTTGCAATTCGAAGATCGTGGGATCGAATCCCGGCGTGCGCAAATAAATTTTATTTGATTTTTTTTTGTTATTTCACAATCGATTAATTAAAAATAATATATAGTACGTTTGCGGCACTTTCCAGAGTGGAAGACACTCTCAGTATCGCCTTGGTGTAAGAACACCATTCAAATGGCCTTAGCGGTGTTTGGTGACCAGATCTGAATAGCCAGGTATACTTCCCCACCTTCTTCTTCCTCGTCTCTTTCCCCTTCTCTCAAATCACCTCAATTTTTGAATGCCATGGTCTCACTGGCTCCAGACCGAGCAATTGGGATTCTTGCAGTGGGCATTCACATAAAAAAAAGAAAAAAAGGAGAACATTAGAAAAAAATTAGTATCCAAAGTTTATCGAATAAGGAATCGCAGACTTTCAAGAAAGCTTTGGCACCAACAACACGTGTGAAAGTGGATAGGAGCAATAGGTGCACGTGCACAAGGAAAATCTGGAATGCAACTAACAATTGCGGTGTTGCTTCCTTTGCACCAATGGCTACAAATAAGCAGAATTATGGTTGCTTTCGTTACATTTGTGTAAATAATATGAATAAGATATAACATTTATTGTAGCTGTAAAAGGTGAACAAAGTTAGAATTAATTATTAATAAAAGTAAATTTATAATTAGATACATCAATTACAAAGAAAACTTTAAATCAAAGTTGCATAAAAGGTATTTTTGACGATCAAACCATGAAGCCAGTTGAAGTGGACGTGGATGCGATTATGCTAGAAATTGGCCATTTGGGAAAATATCAAATCAAATTGTTCTTATGGATGATCTTCCCCATTGTGTTATGCTCAATGCACGATTCTAATTACATCTTTACTGCAATGGACGTCGATTACAGGTAAATAAATTTACACTCATTTGAGGTTCAGAAGTTAAGGAGTAAGGAAGGCTCTACTTGACGGCAGCCCAAATAATGTTACATTGGAATAATGAAAGAAAATCTTCTCCTCCTGTAAAATTTTCTAATGGTCGTTTGGATAATTAAGAACTAAGGCAACGCAATGTCTCTTTACAAAGTTTCTGTGGTTCCCTTCAACATCGGACAAATGAAAACAAGATAATGTCTGAAAGAATCTGGGAATTTATCAACGATTGTTTAAGTTTTGCAGTTGTTGGAAGATAGTTCCGTTTTTCTAGTATTGAAATTCATTCACCTGTCTGCCGCTGTTCTTTGTCTTTCAGATGCAGAATTCCAGAATGTGAAGGAATAAACACAGATTTCAACGTTTCATGGCTGTCCTACGCTATTCCTGAAGGAGAAAAGTGTTCTCGATATGCGTTCAATGTTTCTTCAAATAACCCGCAAGAGGAAGCAGAGTGTTCCGCAGTTTCGTTCGATAAAAACAAGTTAATGAGTTGCGAAGAATATGTTTTCCTGGAAGAAAATACGTTTTTAGAAGAGGTGAGATGTTAAAATTTTGTGCAATGCGAAATAAATACAATTTGTCAAATAAGAGTTAAAAAATATAGGAAGACGCCACTGTTCTCCAAAATGCAAAACTTAAATATATAAATGGTATAAATGTAAAGCTGGATAACCTACATTTTTGTAAAAAATTAAAAAGGCATAAAAGTTTTAAAAAAAATTTTTCGTAAAAATAAATGCGAAACTGCTCGAGTTCGTTTATGACCTTTTCACGCATAACACAATATAAAGACTTTAATAATTCTTTCACCAATATAAAGCTAAATTATATGCGCAGACTACAGGTTGTATATGATGGTAAGCTCTGGCGTTATGAAATTATAAATATTAATATGTTATATTTGTTATACGTTTTCTGTCGCTAACAAAAGCGAGTTTTTGCTAACGTCAGAAAAAAATCTTTTCCATGGAAACAATGTTGATATATTTTTGGGCTCTATGCTGGTAGGCACTAAGTCTACTGGTCAGCTACTACTGCAGAAAATTTAAATATTAGAATTCGTTTTTTTTGGACAAGCTGTAAATAATGTATAATAAATTTGTAGAATAAATGTCAGATTTGAGTTCCTATATTAAAAAATATAATTCGTAACGATTATAAATACTGAATGATAAATAGAGTATTTTTTTATTATATTAACAAACTTCCAAATATTTAAATAAAAATAAACATCCGAAATGTTTGTAAGCGCATAAATTCCGAACGAATGAACATAATTGGATAAGTAATTCTTTTTTTCTTTGAGCTATAGCATTATGAAATTTAGGTGGTAGGCGAGATGTTTGAAAACTGAATGTAAGGGAATGAATATATGGAATGCGGGAGGGGATGGGGGTGGGGTGGGGGGGAGATAATTGATAAGTGCAAGCGCTACAGTAATTTCCCGTAATACCATGCGAGCGAAGCCGCGGGGAAAAGCTAGTAAAATATAATGCACAGTTTAAAAATTGCTCACATTTATTTAATACCAGCTTAAGTATCTTGCCCGGGCTTTAGATCATGTCTTTAATTTTAGATCTGAATATATTAACTCGTTCAGATCTAAAAGTAGTGTAACTAAACTCACCATTAGTGATTCTTGCGAACTACCTACTGTTAAATTCAAATTTATGTTAAATTAAATGAGAGCAAATCACTTTTTAAAACACCATTTAATCAAATTTATGTCATTAAGTAGGTACCTTAACAACAGTGTTTCTTCGGTTTTATTTATTTTTTCTTTAAGAGCAAAAAAATGTTTTTAAAATGTTATTACAGTGTACTTACTACCCAGCGCTTTAAAAGAATATTATTTGACATTTAAATAAGTGTCGCCAGCTTACAAATTTTGTAGTTCCATTTTTAATATTTTCTACTCTTAATTGACATTCTTGGACGCATTCTGTCCAGGTGTTTTCCAGACTTCCAAATGAACACCAAATGATAACGTATTATTTCGCTTCATGTGTGCTTAACAATAAAAAACTTACAGATAATCCTACAGAGTTCCTTACGAGTCTATTACAAAGCATTGATAAAACAATATAAAATAGAGAATGTACAGTACATACAAAGCAATGACAGACGAACCAAATTAACAATAACAGTGCTGCTTATAGCCCAAGAAAAAATTAGAACTTTAAAACTAAAATAAAATATAAAACAGGAGGCAGTTAACGTTCAGAAATAAGAAATATTATGAGTGAACATCAAACATAAGGGTACAGAAAGGATGTGACCGAAACCAAACAGTTACCGGAAACTTCAGAACATGCCAGAGTAAAAGGAGTTATTCATGAATGAGCTGAGGAAAGTTTTTTTTCTCAATGAGCGGGCCAGTTACACGAAAAGATTGATCATCACATACCATCAGGAATAACAGTCAGAATCGTTTTATTTTATCGGGTAAAAAAATCCAAGGGAAATAAGGGATGGAAGCATTCTGACTGTTGCTGGACAATGACCATGCCATGCCATTCTAGTTTTAGTTATGAGGTGTACAGTTAAATGCAAAGGGAGGGCGCTGTGCGGTTTGCAGTAACAAGTGTGAACGAGTTTGGTGACACCACTCTCTTTTCTATTATCTAAGATTTAAATGGTATGAATGCGAATTCTGATGTTTTGTTAATTTTTATTTATATGAATCTGGAGTTACACACCTGGTTTTTAAGTCAGATAGCTTTGTTTTCGAACGATTTGGTAGTGACTAGATGATTATTTTGATGGCCCTTATGATTTCGAGAATTCCTTTCCCACTAACATTTGAGTATATTTTCTTTCACAGTTCAACATTGCTTGCGAGAGCTGGAAGATAACCCTCGTGGGTACCATGCAAAACGTTGGTGCACTGTTAGCCTTACCATTTGTTGGAGCTCTCTCTGATAGATACGGTAGGAGACATGCCATGATAATATCTTGCTTCGCGACTGGAATTCTTGGGATTATTAAGTCTGCATCAGTAAACTATGGCACGTTTCTTACTTTGGAATCCCTGGAGCCTGCCCTTGGATCAGGAGTCTATATGTCTACTTTAACTCTTGGTAAGTTAGTTGACATTATTCTAAAATTTGGATAAGTAAAACGTCGTACACCTCTTGGGTGCATAAGCAAATTCATATATTCACATTCTTAATTGGTGAATTGTAGTATTTCTAATATCATGAATAAAACTTCAATCTATTAAAACTTGAAATGAAACTCACTAACTCTGATCTAGTGTCATATTTCATAAATAATCCTAGAAAGTTTAATTCTGAGTGTGATATTTTTTCCAGCTGTAGAGATTGTGATTCCTCAAATGAGGGAAGCAATCAGTGTCCTGATCAACATTTACTATGTGATTGGCCATTTATTGATGGGGTTTGCCGGCTGGGCTTTTCCTTACTGGAGAACCTACCTCCTGGTCATATACTCTCCAGCGCTTCTGATATTTACATACTACTGGATAATCAGTGATAGCATAAAGTGGCTTATAATCAAGAGAAGGTACCAGAACGCCATCAACATCCTAACCAGGATTGCCGAAGAAAATAATAAAACCCTTTCTGATAAAGCTTTGGAAAGTCTTAAGTTCAATCAAAAAAATAAAGAAAAATTTGACGTTGGTGCAGTAGACGTAAATGGCAATGAAACAAAGCACATTTCTGCATTACGCCACCTCCTGAAATCAAAAATTTTGATTCTAAGATTTTTAAAGATATCAGTTGTGGGAATCGCCACTACATTCTGCTTATTTGGAATGTCAATCAACTCCTCGACTGTGTTGATGTACAGCCGCTATGAAAATTATATTTTGGCTGCTATTGTAGAGATACCGGGGAATGTTATTTCCTATTTTAGTCTTAGGTTCTTCGGCAGAAAGAAAACAATATTTACGTCGCTTTTGATTGGTGGACTGTCCCTTTGTTCATTTGCGTTCATTCCTGAAGGTAACACTGCGAGCAATACGTTTCTCTAAAATACTTTTTCGCAGGTAACATTGTTCTGATTGATATCGTATTTATAGATTTACCTTGGTTGGCTGTAGTTGTTTACCTCTTAGGAAAATGTTGCGTGACTTGTGCATCTGGATCAGTTGATCTTTACACCGCAGAGCTATTTCCAACTTCTCTGAGGCAGACAATACTTTCCACATATTTCATGATAGGAACGTTCGGATCCATTTTAGCTACTCAGACACCGTTGCTGGTGAGTTCTTCATCTCTATGTTGTATTCCTTGTGTTAAGGCACGTACTTGACTGACTTTAACCATCTTTTTACATTAGATCCATCCATGAGGTCCTGAGAAACATAATTTACCTCAGGGCCTGTGTCACCTTAGAGGATATTGCGTGGAGTTTCTTTTTAAGGAAATGAATGGGAAGAAGATCCGGGGAGGAAAGCGGTATGAGGAGTATGAGGAGCGAGTAGGAATCAAGGAAAAGAATCAACTCCTGAAAGACTCCTCCATTCACCTCTCACCCCAGAAGATAGGTGGAAGCTTGAGTGGCAATCGGCCAAGGTGAAAAATGCCCATCTCGTACAAGACCCCACTGAGAGACAGTCTGGGTTCTCATTGCCTCGCAAACTCTGGTCCGCCATTAATAGGATAAGGTGCTCCATAGCCGTTGTGCCCATATGATGTATAAATGGGGCTTTAAAGAGTCGGAGATGTGTGAATGCGGTGAGGTGCAGACCACCGAACATGTGGTCAACGAATGCCCGCTCCATTCATTCCCCGGCGAGATTACCTCCAAAATGAGGCCACATTCCATTGAAATTAACATTTATTTTTTAATATTCATTCCCCGGCGGGATTGATGAGGTCCACAGGGCAATGCCTGAGACCCTAGACTGGCTCGTAGACCTAGATGTCCCCCTCTGATCCCCCCCACCATACGAAAGAAGAAGAATCCCTCCAACTACGGTGCAAGGGTCGAAAGAGTACGGCTGGAGAGGTCAAAAGGCCTTCCTCAATCAGTATCTCTCGATCCGGTCCGCCACGCAATAGGCGGGCAGACTCATCCGCCGCCATGACAAACCTCACTTCTGCTAAGTCACCAAACATAGCAAACCACTTTAGGTGACCTATTGCAGAGGGGTTGGTTATCCAATAAATGGTTCCTGGGGCGGCGGTACCCGTACCCGCCTTCCAAATTGAGTCTCTTGTTTCCAAAAATATATATTTTTCAAATCAAACAAAAAAATAAATCTTCCACATGCCATCACTTGTCACTCAGCCGAGTAACCGCTCAACCCCTTACCCTGCCTCTAACTGTCCAACACCTTTTGACATTTAACGTTTTTTATTAAAAATATGTCACTGGAGACTAACATTTCATTTACATTTTTTACTCTAAATAATTTTAGGAATCACTGGTTAAAGTAAGTTAAGTACGTCCATTAACAATCTGTATATTATTTCTAACGGTGGAAATCACTTCTTCCTTTCAAAGATTTCAACGTCCATTAACAATCTGTATATTATTTCTAACGGTGGAAATCACTTCTTCCTTTCAAAGATTTCAATAAACTGTAGCAATTTTTTTGTTTTGCAGAATAAATACAACGATAACCTCGCAACTTACATCTTCGCTGGATCCTGCCTTTTTTCAGCAGCCCTGATTCTTAGCACTCCCGAAACACTGAACAAAAGACTTCCTGAAACAGTTGAGGATTCTGAAAATATTGTTTGAATATTGAAAATTTAAAAAAATAAACCGAATTTTTGAACCGTGGGCTATAATTTCTAAAATGAGCCCTAAACATAATATAAAACTGGAATTCTAGTAGTTGATACATGTCTATGTTGTTTCAACAAGGAGCTATACTGCGATTGGGGGCCATCCATAAATTACGTCACACGAATTTCATGATTTTTTAACCCTCCCCCAGTCCCTGTCACACATCGTCACATTTGTGAGACCCCTCCCCCCTAGTGTGACGTCACTAATTTGCAATTTTACACCTAAAAATAATCAAAACAGTAGTGTCACGGCCGATGCCACGACACGAGAATGTATGAACTGTAAATCCTTTTTGTTGATGTATAAAGACCATGGATTGTGTTTTGAAGTTTGATCGTAGGAAAATAGGTTTTGAGAGGAAGTCTTTTGACGGCTTCTTATGGCGCTTCAGGATCGATCCTGGCTTCCCAATATATCGGCACAACACAGGTTTTAAGCAACGACACTTTGATTTAACAAAAAATGAAATCTTCTATTATTTGCGATATTTCGAAAGAGCGAGTTGTGAGCCATGTCACTATCAAATTGCAACTGTTCAAGTAGGTAATGTAAACTTGGGTGGCAATATTGTTTAATTTTTCACATGTAGGTAGGAACATCTTCTTCTTTTCCTGGTAGAGACTTTAAGGAAAGGAGGAAGAGAAAGGAATACATGATTGAAGAACTTGGGGAATATGGATTAAGTTTTTTTTTAAAAACTGTTTCAGAACCAAACATGTAGAGTTGGCAATATTTTAAAATGTTTCGTTGACATTTAAGTAGCTATTTTAACGATCATGTTTACCACAACGGGGGGGGACGTAATGAGATAGGATGGGGCGGGATGGGATAGAGAAAATATTTTTGTGACATGTGCACTGCATGTGACGTCACAAAGCTGATGACCCCCCCGTACCCCATGTCACTCAATGTCACGCTTCTGTACCCCCCTCCCCCCTTAATGTGCGACGTAATTTATGGATTAATTAGAGGCGCTATTGCAGACTAATATTGAAACGTGTTAAAATCGAACTAACTGGCCGGACAAAAGTAAAACCTATTTTTTCGCTTCATGTCTCACCTAAATATAAAGCATCAATGGCTGTCTCTAACTCCAATGAAAAACATTATGCTACGGACATACTTGCTCATTTGAAGCCAAAGAGCATGCTACCTAGTAGCATGTGTGTCAGTGACATTGCTAGTAATGAGCATAATCATTTGAAGCCAAAAGAGCATGCTCATTGGATTATTGGGTGGAAGAGGAAGCCTCTAAACATGTGTGAACAGGCACGCTCTGTTATTATAAGCATGCTCATTTCGATCCGATCTCAGTTTGCGCCTGCGCATTCTTTGAAAAAATGTCAAAATATCCCGCTGGGAAGACGAAAAAACCTCGTTTTTCGTGATTTATTGTGGGAATCACGTATATATATATATATTTTTTTTTATATGAAATACCGCACAAGAGTCCCAACTGCTCCCCTCTGGAGCCAGTGAGACTATGGCATCCCCAATTGGGGTATGTTGTGTGGCTGAAGGTAGTGGGGAGGGGAAGGAGATAGGGAAGAGGAAGGTGGGGAAGTATCTGGCTATTCAGATCTGGTCACTAAACACGGCTAATACCATTTCGAGCAACGTTTCAATTCTGAATGGTGGTCTTACACCAGGGCGATACTGATAGTATCTTCCACTCTGAAACACAGGGTCACTAAAATACCTACAATATATTTCCGAATTCCCCAAAAGCTCCTTTACCTCCAAAATGAGGCCACATTCCATTGAAATTAGCATTTATTTTTTAATATTTAGTCATTTTCGGATTTGTTGATATCTTGGACCCAAATTAACCGTCTTATTTTTTTACGTTAGAAGATTCTTAAATAATTGCGTTACAAGCAATAATTTTATTTTGTTTAGTTCTGAGCGAATGGAACTGACTCCATTTGACATTTATTTGACATGAGCATGCTCATTAAGAGCATGTGTGTTCAAATGTTGGCTTTGAGCACGCTTATTCACGAGAAAGCTCAAACTAGGCCTGCTCATTTATTAACAAATGTGGACAGTTGTCATCAATTGTCATTAATGAGCATGCTCATAAGCCGGCTTGTTAATGAGCAAGTGTGTCAGTACCATTATGGCTTAACAATACATTAATTTAAATAGATTAAAAAAAGCTCATTCCGAATAGATAACTAATTTTTGTCTGGTCCAGAACCTTTTTGACTACATCGGGATTTGAATCCGAAACCACTCTAGTTTTTATACTTCAACTTCTATCTCACTGCGATCCCCAATCCACGTGTATTGGAATAAAGACAGATACATATATATTATTATAGACATTGCGTTTGAAATGAGTAATACACGACTTGGAAAAATATTTATAAAACGTGACATTGACACATAAATAACCATAACGATCATAAGTGTTTTCTTTCAGAGCATTGTACAAAATTTCCAATGAGTCCTATGTCCATTGATCAATTAAATTCATACCTCGGTAGTGCTATTGTATACTGTATTAATCAATTCCTATTAATCTTAGTTTGTTATTTCGAGCTCTGCGTCTATTGTTTAACAATCGAGTCGAATCGAATCGATTCATAAAACAATAATAAAGTGGATAAACTATATTACATTTAAGGAATGTGTTAAATACCAAAATTCTATAAAGCATCGGTTTAATGGTCGCGATCAGGTACAGGGGAGTCGTGATCTGTCAAAAAAAAGCCACGTATTAATAAGAATAATAATTTTATTAAACAATAAGTTTTAAGTTATAATCAAGTGCTACATTGTACAGTGCTACTTCCTCATAAACTATGTAATAAATGAAAACGTGCTGAGTAGTTAATTTATGCGATGGTCAAGATGTTTTTCACAAAGATTCTCTGTTAGTGAAACATTTGAAACACGCATGGTCTCCTGTGTGGAGTTTATGTAAATAATAATTAAAAAATATATTATTTTTTACCAAAAACAGACGATTTCTATTTGTGGTATTAAATCTACCTTACACAAGATATTTTCTCATAAGTAAAAAGTGGCAAATTGTATCAATGTTTTCAGAGCATCCGTTATTAAGCTTCTGATGTGAATACATCGTCGTGCAAGTCAAAAATTACCTAAATCTTGAGACAAAAGTTCTGGTTAAAGGTACAGTTTTCTCAGGAGATATTTCAATTAGTTGGTTGTGAGTCTTATTAACACATTATTTTCACGTTAGTAATGTAAAAAATTGATAAACGTTAAAATATGTAGTGGGGGGGTTACGACATCAAAAGTTCGAAAAACGATGCTCTATAGCGTAATTTTTTTAATATTTTTTTTTATTGACATTAAATTTGTGTATTAACAACATAATATCATATTAAATTGTGAAAGGAGAGCACCTGTACGCAATATATTCATGAATAACAATGACGTAAAAGTAAGACAAAATGTACATAAAGAAGATAGTGACAAGTCGGAGCCTGAACTAGTTTTCGATAAAGTTTAAATATTGAGTCTTATGACAGAAGAAAAGTGTATTATTTGCTCATCGAACATCTTTTCAATCACCGAAGTTATCGCATTATGATTTTATGCATGGTTTCGCGGTTATAATTTCGCAGTTATAATCACCGAAGTTATCGCATTATGATTTTATGCATGGGTTCGCAGTTATAATTTCGCAGTTATAATCACCGAAGTTATCGCATTATGATTTTATGCGTGGTTTCGCAGTTATAATTTCGTGTCAAAGACCGAGTGAAATAAAAAAAGGTTCTAATGCGTGTTTTAAAATCTGGTTAAAAAATGCTGCCAAAAGTGAACAGAGTAAGTATTTAATTATTATTCATAGTAAATTTGTAAAATCTTTAATGACCAATAACTTTTTTTTTAGTGTCAGCAAATAAATTTTAATCCGAGGCATTTTTGTTGACGATTAAACTATGAAGCCATTGGAGGTGAACGTCGATGCAATTATGATAGAAATAGGCCATTTGGGAAAATATCAAATCAAGTTATTTTTATGGCTGATTTTACCCATTGTGTTATGTTCAATGCACGAATCTAACTATATGTTTACTGCCGTTGATGTCGCATACAGGTAAATAATTTGTAATTAAATTTAATTTTGTGGTGAAGGTTTGTTTTAAGATATCAGGGTTGTGGAATTTGGGGGGTTAAGAAGACTCTGCTTTGTAGTTCCAAATCGGAAACGGAATAGAAACACGGGGGTAACCCGGTTTCTATTCATCATCGGGAAAGTACAGAGATAGTCCGAAAAGGCAGTAACCCGTCATTCCGCACTTCCTCACACTTAAGAAATATATTGAAGCAGTTTTACAATGTATTGTTATCAAATTTGGTTTGCAGAAATCCAATTGAATTTAAAGTTTTATTTTTAATAATATTTAATTTTTAAATAATGATTCTCTTCATAAATATTTTTAATTTAAAAAAATATATAATTAATATTTTAAAATAATTGTTTTTTTTTTGTTGAATTTAAAAAAACATGTAATGCTATTTATAAATTTAAACTTTTTTTTTAATTAATGGAGTTCTACGAAACACAAAAATAAATAATTAATTAATTACAATAATTTTCCATATCCAAATTTTAAAAAAAATTCTTTTATTGGGAATTGAAGACGTAATTATTCGAAAAAGTGTGGTCTTTACCATCTTTTCGAAAATATTTTTCATGTGAATACAAGAGTCCCAGTTGCTCCTCAACCGCCTGGAGCCAGTGAGATTATGACATCTAACATATGCAAGCCCCATCTGGGCCCACGCTTTAGTCTCTTTTGAAAAAGCTCCAAACATTCCAGAACAAAGTCATACGCATAGCCCTGGGCGCCCCCAAATGGATGAGGGTAGCTCAACATACAGACTCTGAAATCCTCTTATTAAAAAAAAACATATCTTAAGTCTCGCGGAAACCTTTTATGCGGGAATTCCCACCCATGGAAACGCGTCCATAAACTGCCTCGCCCGGTACGACGAAAACGTACGTACCACACATAAAAAAACTTAAACAAATCCTCTATAAAGTTTAACCTCTCCATATTGCAGCCATGTACCTTCGCAAAAAAAAAATTAACAAACAACTAAAAAAAAAATCAATTTTCCAACAACCACTAATATAAATTCATGATGAAAGAGAAAGGGGCCTTTTTGGCCCAAAGCTCTATATGCCAATATTTCAAAAAGTCAAAAAATATTAATCTCCAATTGGGATATACTTTGGTAACGAAAGGGGGAAGGATATGAGGAGGAGGAAGATGGGAGAAGTATTTGTTTAATCAGATCTCATCACCAAATATTGCCCTTTCAAGGAAAATTTTAGTTCTTTATGAGTTCACCAGGGCAATATTTTTTTTCTACTCTTACAGATTCGTAATCGAGAGCCTTACCCCTCAAACCGCGGAGTCCGCCATAAACCTAACTGAAAGAAAGCAGATTTCATTCGTTATTATAAAAACTTAGGATTCCGAAACCCCAAATGGCTAATGAAATTGAAAACATTTGGAGAAAGAATTTCTACATTTAAACATGATTTTTCAAGATGAATAATAAAGACATAAGGAAATTGATATTAAGCCTTTAAGAATGGGCCCTCCAATCAAAGTTCAATCCAGTTCATCACGGGTAGCTAGAAACACCACTCTTTTCTCATTGAATCCGATTTGCTTTAGAAAAACTCCACCAACATCCATTTTACGATGATCACATATATGAGATATTGATTGTTTGAAAGTAATATGTACGCGGATATATTAACAGTATTTATGGATCCATAAAATGACAATAATATATTGATCTTTTATCACTAACAATGATTGGCGTACATGTCATAGAATAATCGAATTAATAATGCATTCAATGGCATTAGTTTTACCAGTCAATGTCATAAACAATCAAGACAATGGTGTCATATTGCATACTGATGATGTAAATTGTTTTGAGTCTTAGGTTATCCAAACATATCTACAAATATCCATTATTTTCAAAAATATCCAATAATATCCGTAACATCGCCGTGAAAAACTCAAAAACCGTCAACGTTTTGCAAATTGATTTTGTCCGATTGGACGAAGAATTTCCCAGGTAGACAAATTCGGTATTTTGCGCATTTGAATTGTCCGATTGACTTCGTGAAAGAATTTCCAAAAGACTGATTTGATAATATTTGCCAAATGTACAGATTGTCCAATTTTGCAGGTGTTTTGCACACTAGAATTGTCCAATTCGACAAAGAATTGAAATTGTCCCATTTGACAAAGCATTGTCCAAATGGACAAATTGGTTTTGAAAAATTGACAATATTCGGAAATTAAAATTGACAATATTTGGAATATTGTCCGATTGGACAAGCAATATAAAAATATCGATTAAATTTGACCAAAATATTTTCTAACTGAGGACTTGTTGGAAAATATTTATGTATCAAATAAGGTGATCGATAATTTGCATATTTTGTAAGAACAAATAATGCTCTCACTGATCTAGAAATGGTTTGAGGTTCATCTAAAAGTGACGAAGGAGGTTGTGAAACAGAAATGAAAAGAAGAATTTGCATAACAAAAGACGCCATGAAGAAAATGCAGAAGATATGGAGTGACAGAGGCCACCAAGGCCACCTGAAGACCACCAAGATCAGACTCGTCCGAGCGTTGATTTTCCTCATATTTCTGTACGATATGGAAACATGGATACTTAAAGCCAGCGAAAAAAAGCAAATAGACGCCCTTTAAATGTGGGTACTGAAGAAAAATGGTCAGGTTTCCATGGATGGATAGACATGTGTCCATTCTGGAAGAGCTTGAAATCCGCAATGGGCTTTCAAATAGCTGCTTAAAACGTATATAAGATACTTTGGACACGTTGCTCGCAAACTGAGGACTCCAACTTGGAGAAATTCAAGAAGAAAGTCAAGAAAGTCAAGAAGTATCATTGGCGACCGGTACGCCGGTGTCCGACAAATAAAGAACCGTCTTCAGAAGAAGAAAAATTATCCGATCGTACAAAAAATTATTCCACTTTTCAAAGAATTCTTTGATTTGACAAAGAATTGTCAGATTTGACAAAGAATATTGTTTGATTTGACAAAGAATTGTTTGATTTTACAAAGAATTGTCAGATTTGACAAAGAATTGTCTGATTTGAGAAAGAATAGTCCGATTTAATTATTCATTTATTTAACGCCCAAAAGACTTCTACATGCGGGTAGTTAAAGATATTGAAATATAGGGAGATATGCCCTAGGTTGAATACGGAATTCAGTTGATTTTTCGAAGTTGTGGAGTAGTATTGGTTAACAATATAGTTTGAATACGGAAATAATTGGTTCATTTAGTTGTGTGCAATAGTATTGGTTTAAAAAAACAGTGATACCAGGAAGAACAGTCCATCTCCTTGTATTTCAATATCTTTGCAGGTAGCACAACGTTAATTTGACAGATATTTGAAAACATTCGAAATAATTAATTAAAATAAAATCGTATTAGTTGAAAATATATACAAATAATAAAAATACATGTGACCATAATTTGAAAATACAGTTACCAAACAGTTTTACAAAAATAAACAGAATTTTTAGGAATAGTGTTGGGAAAAAATACGTTACACTTATACTTCTTCAATAATTCACTTTGCGGCATATGAAAAGAAATCACTTTGTGTACGCCTCTTATTACTAAGTTTTGAATGCAATGTGATTTCTTATCATTTAATACTAAATAGTTTATTTAATTTGGTTTTACGTCCGGCTGGGCTTTTACGTAGATTATAAGAACAGAATTAGGTGAGCTATCTAAAATTATACAAACATTATTTATATCTATATCACATGCATTAGTATTGATTTTCCCTAGTATTAATCCTTTTTATCGGGGAATGAGCAATGTAGTTACGCTTATGTACCTGTGCTGAAGAAGAGTAATGTAATTTGTCGCGTTTTAATTGATTGGTGATTTGACCAAGAATTGCCCGATTGAACCAAGAATTATCAAAATGGATAAATTAGGTGATATTTTGCATATTAGAATTAAGCGGTTTAAGGTTGCGCGATTTATTTAATCACCCCTGTTCTTTGTTTTCCAGGTGCAAAATCCCAGAATGTGAAGGAAAAATCACGGAATTTAATTCCTCCTGGTTGCCCAATGCTATTCCTGAAGGAAAAAAGTGTTCCCGATATGCGCTCAACGCTTCCCTAAGTAAACTAGAGGAAGGAGATTGTTCCGCAGATTTGTTCAATAAAAGCAAGATAATAAGCTGCAATGAATATGTTTTCAGGAAAAAAAATACATTTGTACAAGAGGTAAGATAATTCAACATTCATGTTATGTCATATGCTTTTACTTTTGGAGTGTCTTGCACATTTTTTCATCTTTTCGCATGTGTTTATCATCTACATCCTGTTAGAGAATGTAATTTACTTTTCACCTTAGTCAATATTCAACAATCGTTTATAAAACGTGGGATAAATAGACTCGGAAATATTATTTTCCCTTTCTTTCCAGTTTATTTATTTATTTATAGATAGATACAAATGAAAGTACAAATTATATTTAATTAAATGAAGACATTATGAGCGAAACTCAATCGAAAATCTGGAAACAGAAAAATCAGAGAAAGATATTGGCACCTCTGGGACTCGAGCCAATAAAAATATGCGTTAAGAAAAATGAAGATAATATGGGTGGTTCTTAGTCGAAGTATGGTACAGTTAAAAGTGACCGAATTGGATATCGACACCTTAGCTCAGTGGATAAGAGCGCCCAACCCGGAAAGTAGGGAGGTCCTGGGTTCGAGTCCCAGAGGTGCCAATATCTTTCTCTGATTTTTCTGTTTCCAGATTTTCGATTGAGTTTCGCTCATAATGTCTTCATTTAATTAAATATTACAGTTTGAGGTTTTACTCATAAAGTAAAAATAATAAATAATAATATTCATCCCAGACTTGCAGAAGAGTCAATAGATGTCGCACATTAAATAAAATGGATAATAATTTATCCAGACACCATCTAGATTGCATTTAGTTCGAGTTGAATCTTGCAATCATTCATAAAGATGGCAGCCAATAAAAATATGCGTTAAGAAAAATGAAGATAATATGGGTGGTTCTTAGTCGAAGTATGGTACAGTTAAAAGTGACCGAATTGGATATCGACACCTTAGCTCAGTGGATAAGAGCGCCCAACCCGGAAAGTAGGGAGGTCCTGGGTTCGAGTCCCAGAGGTGCCAATATCTTTCTCTGATTTTTCTGTTTCCAGATTTTCGATTGAGTTTCGCTCATAATGTCTTCATTTAATTAAATATTACAGTTTGAGGTTTTACTCATAAAGTAAAAATAATAAATAATAATATTCATCCCAGACTTGCAGAAGAGTCAATAGATGTCGCACATTAAATAAAATGGATAATAATTTATCCAGACACCATCTAGATTGCATTTAGTTCGAGTTGAATCTTGCAATCATTCATAAAGATGGCAGCCAATAAAAATATGCGTTAAGAAAAATGAAGATAATATGGGTGGTTCTTAGTCGAAGTATGGTACAGTTAAAAGTGACCGAATTGGATATCGACACCTTAGCTCAGTGGATAAGAGCGCCCAACCCGGAAAGTAGGGAGGTCCTGGGTTCGAGTCCCAGAGGTGCCAATATCTTTCTCTGATTTTTCTGTTTCCAGATTTTCGATTGAGTTTCGCTCATAATGTCTTCATTTAATTAAATATTACAGTTTGAGGTTTTACTCATAAAGTAAAAATAATAAATAACAAATTATATATTAGGAGTTTTGCCTGTCCAACTAGGAAAGTTTCCCGTTCCAGGACAGTTTTCCAGTTATCCATACACGATCGTCTACTTTCTGAAATAACTATCAGAAATATTTTACTCAAATAATTACACGTTAAAGGTATCTCCACTTACATCTGAATATATTTTCACAGTTTAATATTGCTTGCGAGGAATGGAAGTTAACCCTGGTGGGAACCATGCAAAACGTCGGTGCACTAGTTGCCTTTCCATTTATTGGAGCTCTCTCTGATAGATATGGAAGGAGACATGGATTGATAGTTTCCTCCGTTGTGACAGGAACGCTTGGGGTTATTAAGTCTACATCAGTAAACTACAGTATGTTTATTATTTTGGAATCCTTGGAGTCTATTCTTGGAACAGGAGTGTTTTTGTCTGCATTCACTCTTGGTAAGTATTTCAACAAATTCCAAAATATATATGTTTTCACGCCTTTGAAAGACTAAGCGTCGTAAATGACTTTAGTCTAATGTCAAACATATAGTCTCTGTTTATTCTTAAATGGTGAACTTTATCATCCTTCTAAAATAAATAAAGCCCAATAACTCGCTTCTAGTTTTATGTGTTAAATTTTACAAAGTTTAATCCATAGTGTGTTATTAATTCTAGCTATAGAGATTGTAATTCCTTCAATGAGGGAAGCAATAAGTGCCATGATCAGTTTTTACTACGTGATGGGTCACGTATGCCTAGGGTTTATTGCCTGGGCTCTGCCTTACTGGAGAACCTACGTCCTGGTCATTTACTCTCCAGCACTTTTGATAAGTGCATACTATTGGATAATCAATGACAGCATAAAGTGGCTTATAACCAGGAGAAGATACCAGAAAGCCATCAACATTCTGATCGAGATTTCAGCAGAAAATAAGAGTACCCTATCTGATAAAGCTTTGGAAAGTCTCAAGTTCAATGAAAAAAATAAAAGAAATTTTGACGTTGGTGCAGTAGATGGCAATGAACAAAAACAAATGTCTGCATTTCGCCTCCTCCTGAAATCAAAGATTTTGATTCTAAGATTTATAAAGCTGTCAGTTGTGGGGACCGTTAACATATTTTGCCTTGTTGGAATGTCTATCAACTCCGCAACAGTGTTGATGTACAATCGTTATGAGAATTACATATTGGCAGCTGCTGTAGATTTACCTGGGATCATTATTTCCTATTTTAGTCTCAGCTATTTTGGTAGAAAGAAAACTATATTTACATCGCTGTTGGTTGGCGGACTGTCCCTTTGTTTATTCGTGTTCATTCAAGGTAACTCAGCATATCTGTACCTTAAAGGATAATCCACGTAAGTTCATAGCAATTGTTGTGTGATGTATCCTTTAAGGTACAGATATAATTCGTTCCTTTAAAACACCTACTTTGCAACAATTTTATAAATCAAATTTTGTCTACAGATTTACCTGCGCTGGCTTTAGTTATTTACCTCGTAGGAAAATGTTGCGTGAGTGGGGCTTGCGGATCATTGAATCTTTACATGTCAGAACTATTTCCAACTTCCCTGAGGCAAACAATCCTTTCCACATTTTATATGATGGGAACGTTCGGATCCGTTTTAGGTACTCAGATACCTCTGCTGGTAAATCCTTCATTTCTACACAATATTTTTTTTGTAATGGTGGAAACAACTATTTCCTTTCAAATATTTAAAGAGTAATTATTTTGTTGCTTTGCAGAGTGAATACAATAAATACCTCCCAACATACATCTTCTCTGGGTCCTGTCTCGTTTCAGCTGTCTTGCTTCTTAATTCTCCTGAAACTCTTAACAAAATACTTCCTGAAACAGTCCAAGATTCTGAAAATATAGTCTGATTATCCAAATATTGTAATATTTTTTCGAAATATAATAAACTATTTATTGTCTTTCTATGATGAGCCTTTGAAATTTTAAGCAAGCTAGTTGTCCATATATTTCTAGATATTCTTTTTCACGAAGGAACGTGGTAACCGGACAACGCTGGACTTTTAAAAGTGATTTAAAATCATGAAAAGTGATGAAAAAACTGGGTAAAACAGGTTAAAAACGTAAAAGATAAAAATAAAAACAAACTAGGAAAAACAGGTTACCTACGTTAGATTATGTTAATATCATCACTATTGATTACTTTATATCACTTTTCAAAAATACATTAATTTGTCACTCCCCTGAGTTGTCAATATGGAATCTTCTTTCTAGAACTCAAATCTCATGACAGCACCTTTATGCAGTGAGAGAATACCGACAAATAAACGAAAAAATTCTAATCAAAATGATTTTTTTCAACAAATTTGTGAACAATGTCAAATGTCAATAGGCCACTTGCATGGATTTCATAATGACTTGGTAAAAATGTGTGAATAGATTTTTCTGCTAAGATTACGAAAATGTTGCTAAAAATTTTTAGAAATTTGAAGTTTTTTTATTTTTTATTAAATAAATCCGTTTTTTGGGCTCGTGACGTCACTACATGAAAATGTTCCGTCTCCGATAATTTTCAATTAATTTTGTAAAATTCCACACTGATTTTTTTTATATATTGCAACACTTTGATTTTCGGCGAATTTTTGAATTTGACACAAATGATACGGCCACACTGGGGCCAACTTCCAACTGCAAACGTTTGGACAATTTGGCCCAACACTTCAGTCTGTGCAACATTATTACGGGAGAGTGGTAAAAATATTATTGTAGATAAAAATTGTTTAAAATTTTAATTTTTTTAGCTTTACTAATCGAAATCAATATTACGGAAACCGAAACATCACCTGCATCACCTTGTAGGAAACTGATAAGATACTGCGCCGAATCGAATTATCAGTTACGAATAACCTGACAATATTTGAATATCCCCTATTACCAGAACAGTAAGCTGAAAATGTTGATTGTGCCGTGATGGAGAACTTAGCCAGCCAACGAATTTAACACGCGACGCCTGCATGGGACCCACGCGATGCCAACTCGGTCACTGACCGGACTAGTATAGATATATGCAGATTAATATTCATGTATTAAAATAATAATTAATAATATGAATTATTCTGTCCACGTGTAACCTTTGCACGATTAGATAAAATGAATTTTAGTGCAGTGCGGTGATCGCTCATAAAATTTGCTTTGAATTATAACTTTGCCAGCAGAATACCAAAGGCGTCGCTCGTCCATGATACTAGCGTAACAGGAAATGTCATTGCACACGCAGATAAGTGCGGACGTGCCTTGATTTTTATTTCCGGTTTTTGCTGTTTTCCAGAGCAAACGACTTCAGTCAGAAATTATACTCTCAAGATATTAGGTAGATATTCTTTAAGCCATAATTTATTTTATTTAAATATGTATAGAAAAATGCTGTAATAAATAGGCCAGTTATGTAAAATAAAATACAAAATAACTTTTTTTTTTTTAAATTGTAAGAACTCCGTTAGGTTTGTCTTAAAAATTATTTTATTTATTTTCTTCTTCCAAAGAATACATAATTGTTTTCAATATTATGTTTTCGTAATGCGTCAATAAATATAGTTGAAATAATTAATAAAAAAAAAAATATAATTTAATGAAAATAAATAACTTTGTATTCACTACTATTTAATCTTTAATCGACATGTTTGGCATGAATGTACCAATAAACATAAATGCAATAATTACCTATTTTCCCGGTGTGCGTTGCTATGCCACTTAATAAAAAATTGTTTCTCCCTGTGTGTCCTATCCCATTCATCTGTGAGGCTGAAAGTAGTGGGGAGGGGGAAGAGACAGGGAAGAGACAGGGAAGAGAAAGATGGGGAAGTACCTGGCTATTCAGATCTGGTCACCAAACACAGCTAAAGCCATTTCAAGCAACTTTTCAATTCTGAATGGTGGTCTTACACCAGGGCGATACTGAGAGTATTTTCCACTCTGGAACGTGCCGCAAACAAACTATTTATTATTTTTAATTAATTAATTGTGAAATAACACAAATTAATCAAATTAAATTTAATTTGCCACGCCGGGATTCGATCCCGCCACCTTCGGGTTTCGAGTCAAGAGCCTTGCCGCTGGACTACACCGGCCGATGTACTTACTCAAAGTAAAGAAAAAAATCGATTTACCGACCGAAAATCATCCGAGGTCGAATAATAATTCAGATAGGAAAATCTCTTAATTTTTTTATAGATCTGCAGACCAGTGGGCAGTTGGTACAAGGTGAATAGGGTTTTTGTTGGATCAATTACCACTGATAAATTTCGACAATGTAAACCACGGAAATCCCAATTCACTAAATAATCGGACTATTATTTGATTAATATTTGACTTTATTGAAATTTGTTTGTTCGTTTTACAGCTATTTCGCTAATGATTCTAATATGGACTTCATAAACAACGAACCTAGAAGTGTGATCTTTATCTATTTGAAAAATACCGTTTATTTTAATTTTCATAGAATTTGTGTGTCCTCAGCCCCAGATAGATCAATTAAATTAATTATTTATCTGTTCAAGAAAGAATCTAGTTATAATTTTTTTAACTTCACACAGGAGGACCAGATGAAAATAATTTCCGTCATACCCTGAATCATCTTTGAAATGGGTATTTTTGAAGATAAGAAGAAGTGAACATGCGGCTTGAAAACGCCGGCAAATCGTTCCACAAAAACTACCAGTTCTCATGTGACAAATGTTGGGTGCAAATATTGGGTGCGTTAGGCGTGTTTCCCAACAATGCACTGATGACATAGGGATAAATGTCTCTAGTTCCTCGGAGCATCTTCCATTGAAATACAAATAGAACAAGGACAGCTTTCCCACCCGCCGCCTGTGCTCTAAAAATTGCAATTCGTTTGTTAAGGCGGCGCTCTTCGCCTGAAAAATAAGAAGATGGAGAGATATGTAATTACGAATGTTGGACAGAGCGCGCTAATATTATAACTGATAAAATAGCAGCGAAAATTGCGAAAAGCTTAATAAAACATGACTCGTTTAAAATAGAGCAAAAATCTCATTGAACGTATCTTGTCTGTCATCACTGTCTGCTGGATCTCACTCCTAAACACACAAACAAGGAAGGTTACAAGAAAGTTGGTGCAGTAGAAAGATATAGCTTGTATAAGTCCCTTTTCTGGGGTGTTTGCCAGAGTCGCATTTATAAGCAGGCCTATCAAGGGTCCGCACCGCAAAGAGTCCATCACCAAAAACTGTTTAAATATTTAAATTTATTTTTTAAACTTAAAATAGATCCACTCATGTTTTTTTTACATTAGCTCCACGCAGGGGGCCTTGAGGAAAATAATTCCCCTACAGGGCCTACGTCATTGTTGGAGATGCGGTGTGGAGGGTTTTTTTAGGAAAGGAAGGAGGAAATTCTGCGAAGGAAAGGGTTGAGGGGTGGGTAGGAATCTGGGGGTCAATGTGTCCAAGAGAGACAGACATATGAATCCAACCCTACCACCGGGTCCATCTGGATCCCTCAACCATTCTGATTCTCTCCCAATCTCGATTTTTGAAACTAGTTTAATTAAGTATCATTTAAAGAAACATTGTGATTTTTTTCACAAATATAACTTTTAAAATAAAAGAAATAGACTTGTTTAAAATAATTTTCGGAGCATACTTTGCGATTTTTTTCTACCGAGGGAACTTCATATAATTTGCGTTTCGGCGTGGAACGTATCTAGATATTATCTTCACAAATAACATATATTTTTTTAAGAGCTTAAAAACTTCAAATGTTTAAGGGAGATATGTAATAAATCGGTCGAAATTCGAATAGTGGACCCTTAATATGGGGTCACTTTTGAATCGGAGGGTGACTTTGATCATCACGGATATCTGCAATAATTCTCGCTACCTTTCAGAAAATACTATTTTCTTTTTAATATGTTTTGCTTCTGCTTCGAAAATAGGAGTTTGTTAGTTTCTAGTTATAGTCAAACATTTTGTCAGCTGAGTTGTGAAGCTGTTTTTTAGATATTTTCAGCAACTGAAAAATTTAAGTACGTATTTTAAACTCATCAATGATATGTTATCGTTTAATATCATTTAACAAAATGAATTTACAGATATTGAAGAAACGTTTTATTTATTTATTTATTAATTTTCGGTAAATTTATAGTTAATATTTACCGCATAGTTATAAGTTTCAATATCATAGATCAATATCTGATAACCGAATTCCGAGGAAAATATTGAGTGCGATTCTAGAGGGGAGAAGTTTGGTGAGCCGCCCCAGACACAGTTGAGCGGGGCAACTCCAGAAACTGTGTGAGAAGAGGATGGGACTGCTATGGCCGGAGGCCGAACAATCAGCACAAGACAGGGACGTATGGAGGAGCCTTGTCGATACAATGGGTCCCTGACCCGAATAGGATAAGGGGAAGAAGAAGAACAATATCATAGATACAATTTCATGGTTATCAGTTTGTACATGAGCGGTGAAGCCAAAATAAACCAATTATGGATATCCTCCTTGTGATTTTATCTCTAAAAAGACAACACAATAAGAAATAATGAAATTTGTAAAAAAAATTGCTAAATAAAAAGTAAGAAAAACCAATATTTTATGGAGCTTATTCTGGTGTAATTGGAAATTTTATATTAATACAAAATTATTTTTATAGTGTCGTCAGTTATGTTACAATCATAAAGATATCAGTATCTATCGGTATCTCGCATTTTATATACAATTTTTTTGGGATTGGCCACTTCGTAAGATGACTTTGATCACCATATTTTTTTGACCCCACAAACACACATACATTTACAAATATATTTTACGATAGTTTAAACACGTGCAAAAAATATGACATAATTTTTGTCACAAGTGTTTTGATAATTGAACCAAAGTCACTCCATTTTACGGGGCGTAAAAATTAGTGATCAATTTTAGTAGATGAAGCTTACTTTGGTCTCACGGACACACCCACAACACACTTCTTCTATCGAGTTATCTTTTCTAAGACAAAAATGGAGAAACAATCTAATAATTAGGTGCAAAGTTCATTATTAACAGTACGCATTAGTAAGTACTAATAAGATTATTATCTTTTGGAATCAAAGTATCCATATCTATAATATAACTGACAGGTAAATGACACTTTGATAGATACCCGTTGATGTGATTGATCTCATTAACGATAGGTACTCAGAGCGTTGATTCATGACTTGAAAAGTAGCAAGTTCTTATTTTTACCGTTTTGACATAATTTACTCTTTCATGGATCGTAGAATAAAACACGTTTTGGAAGTTTTGCTATTTCTTGAAGTCAATTTTAAAGCAAAACTCGTTAAAGTGCTTTTTCCTGAAATAACTCAATTGACGCCATCTGCTTGTGCGTAGATTATAATGCATGCTCCGTTTAATCTTAAGAATTGCGTTTTCACAAAATTTATCAAATTCTTCCGCAAAATCTAACTTTGTTCAAATTTCGATTGACTAGAAAATATTGTACATTGGCGAGTTGCATTTTTTGTGCATTTAGGCTTATTTTTTTATCTCAATTCTTTTAAATAATAAAAGTTTAATGAAGTATGTAACGTAACAATAATACATTTAATATTAACTTTGTGAATGGAATATGCATTTCAATTTATCCGTAATAAAGTCTAATGGCAAACAATAGAAAATAAAAATAAGATACAAACAAAGGAATCAACGTGACACTCGTAAGTACAACAAATAGAAATAAATGCTATTTTAATCATCGAAGAAGAAGTTAATACTAAAAAACTTAACGAAACATGAAACAAAAAAAGACACATGAAATAAAAAAAGATATGTGTCGCAACTGAGAATTAAACCTAGGATCTCTGTCGTACCGGTACAACGCCTTAAGCCACTCGGCCATTGGGACTTATTTAATGTGATTTTTGTGAATCTCATATTTCAAATTCTGAATTAATAATATTATCATCATACAATTTTTTTCCACAATTCTTTTAATTCTATCTTTTTGAATGATTACAATATTCTAAAGAATTTTTTATAGTGTCTCGGATAAACAGATTCAATGTTGATTCATATGTAACACCTGTTAGCTGTTTATATATTAGATTTATTAGTATTGTCTTCTTTTTCAATAATTAATATTACATTGATGGCAACCTTCAAAAGTTACTAAACAGTATCAGTATTAAAAACTCCAATAAAAATGAATTAACATTGTATTAATTAATATTAAAGTAAAACCGGTGGACGGTTAAAAATAAAGAGACCTTAGAAGATGCGTACTCGTCTTTTATAGCTTTTATATGTTATATTATCATGAAAACAAGCTTATTGGTCCGATATTAAACTATAGTCTCCGGTCTACGTTCATTACAAATGTTCAAACATTGTTCAATGCATTTTGCACTAGTCTATAAACATGTGAAACATGGTGTAACTACCGAACCACCTCGATGGAACGAATCCGGATCCAATATAATGATGCATGCAGAATTATATTTTGATTCAGAAGATATAGCAGTGCAGCCAAGGTGCGGCTAATGGCTTCCGACAATACAGTGGTGACCGCAGCGTTCCAGCACCAAACCCCACTCCTGAGTGAGCGCTGGGCCCGAGCTCACCCCAGACCACGCCCTGCATAGAATTGATTATTTATTTATTTTTTTTATTATTTCGTTTTTTCCTTTTCTATGTACCTACTTAGTATTATTTAAAAAATCTGTTGTATTAAAATATGTATAAATATATACTATGTACAATTATATGGGACGTGTGGGATTGCACTATCCTCCTCACATCCTGGAATAAAACGTTATTATCATTATTATTATTATTATTACAGAAAGTGTGACGTTTAATTCCATTGTTTTCCACACAATATAAACCTGAACGTCTTTGATGAATGAACAATACAATAATCGTAATCACCACTTAATAGCCTCATTGACCGCACGTGATCACAATAAGCGTCGACACCACTGCAAGCGATTTGGCGTTCGATAAATCAGTGAATTGACCTCCGCTCACAGCGATAAGGTGTGCGTACAAACATCTTGTATCAATTATTCGTCCCTTGCTATTTTAGCAAATGGAAGCAATTGGTATACAACCTTGCCTAATACAGTATCCTAGTGAATCTACAACAGTAGTCTGCAGTCCGTGGTGACACTACCACCGATCAAGCAACTGTTCAAACAATCAATATTTTATTTAAAATATTTGATTTAATAATAAATAATATAAAAAATAAGATAATTTAAGAAAAAAATCAGATAACAAAGTGAAATTAAAAATAATAACAGTGGTTTTTTAAAATACATAAATGCAGTTCAGTTGATGATTGGTACTAAACATAAAATAAATAATAAATATATACAATAACAATCATGTCACACTGTGTAACTTGATCAGCGATTTTCAAAACATAAAAAGTATATATTTTTAGGGTGTGTTTTTGTTAAAGTAAACAAGTGTGATTTTATAATTTACAATGAAGCCATTAGAAATTGACGTTGATGGCATCATACTGGAAATAGGACACATGGGAAAATATCAAATCAGACATTTTCTATGGACGTTTATTCCTATTTTGTTTTCTGCTTTACACGCGAGTAATTATATCTTCACGACACCTGATGTTGTTTACAGGTAAGTTTGTTTATTTATAAAAATATTTATCTCGATTGTGTTCGGCTTTCTTTTTAATTTTTTATTCTTCAATATAAGCACCCACTAAATTGCCAAAGCAGTTTGTCAGCAGGTCAATTTAACAATATTAATATAACATTTAAGCACACATTTACAACGAGAAAGCATAATATTAAAAATAGTATAGAAGAATAGAATTTCAAGTAACTACAATACAAAAGCGTAAAATACATGGACAAAGGCATGAATAGATATAACACTATATAGCCACACGCACACTCAAACTCACCTTCAATAAACTAGGGTTTGCTTTGAATTTAAGTGTCATTTTCAAAATTAGAACTATTCAATGTGAAAAATTCAGACAAGTCATATAGTGGGTAACTACGTACCTTTCTGAAATATAATAATTTTAACAGGAAATTGTTTTAATTGTCATTTTCAAAATTGCTATTTTAATATTCTGTGATTTTTCACGGGTCTGCACAGCACTCTAAATAAACTGGCACCCTTGCTAAATCATTAAACGTAATGAACCACTTGAGGTGACCTGTTGCATGGGGTATTGGTTATTCAAAAAACGGTTACCGGTATCCCGTGAATTATTATAACCATTACAACTCATACTATCGTACACACTTTGTATGTTTTCAAAATCTTCTGTTGCTTGGGATGTTTTGTTTGGTTAATTCATAAAATATACTTAAGTCTAATGTTATGAAATTATTGGTTTTGTTAGAATATTAGAATCAACGAAGATTTTTAATTTCATGCCAGCTGATTTTTTACTGGCTACAACAAATGCATGTCAGCTTCCTAAAACACTATCAAACTAAAGTGAAGAACTACGAACAAATCGTATTTGCTTTAAGGGTCCACTATTCGAATTTCGACCGATTTCTTACATATCTCCCTTAAACATTTGAAGTTTTTAAGCTCTTAAAAAGATATATGTTATTTTTGAAGATAATATCTAGATACGTTCCACGCCGAAACGCAAATTAAATGAAATTCCCTCGATAGAAAAAAATCGCAAAGTATGCTCCGAAAATTATTTAAAACAAGTCTATTTCTTTTATTTTACAAGTTATATTTGTGAAAAAATTCACAATGTTTCTTTAAATGATACTTAAGATACGTTCCGAGATTTTTGTTCTATTTTAAACGAGTCATGTTTTATTAAGCTTTTTCGCAATTTTCGCTGCTATTTTACCACTTGATATATTAGCGCGCTCTGTCCAACACTCGTAATTACATATCTCTCCATCTTCTTTTTCAGCGCCGTGCGTTTCAATAGTACCGCCTTAACGTATTTTGTAAGTCACAGTTTATAACCAAATTTGGTCACACTACTATTATATTTATATATATTATTTAATAGTGATGTGAACAAAATTGGCTATTTTCAAGTGATTTAAAATGACGCCACAGAATAATTTTGCAATTATTGAAGAAGCTTGTTAATTGTTTGTTGTGATTACTTGATCACCTAACTACTGGGTCATTAGTGATACGTTCTAAGGTGAAAAAACTTTATTATGCAAATAAATTATGACAGAGTTCACAAGATAAACACAAAGACAGTAACTCTTCCGAGTTACTGTCTTTATTATTAAATAATTTTAATTTATTAATTTTTTGTTAAAAATATGTTAAAAATAAAAACAATTGAATAAAAATAATGGAACACTCTGGAACAATATACATCTACTTTCGTGGTAAATAATTTCATAATATAACAATTGCTGTAATGGAATGATGACAAGTTATCAAAAATTAAACGTTCTATCAGTGGAAAATCATTTAATTCATTTTGACAAAATTTTTAACTATTCATTTCAAACATTTTTTTATCCACAAAAATTTTTCATGCGCTCGATAATGGATTTTTTACAACAAAAATGTATAAAAGTTAACCTACCTTTACCAAAGCATATCTTATTCGTTTACTATGCTTTAACAAATGGAATATTAACGTTTTTCTTAAGCCGCGTCTACAGCGTGACAATATTACCGTGAACATTGAACCAAATGTAATACATCATCGAAGAAGACGATAACACTAACTAATAACGTTGGGAATTACCTTCAATAGTTATAAAAAGGGAGTTGTTTTGATAAAAATTGATTCAAATGTTTGTCCAAACATGGAAAATTGGAGCAGGGCCACAATGTTGTTGTTTTCCCTGGCCGATGGATAAAAAGAGACGCTGTAGCCAAGACCCAATGTTTTTGATTTTTCGATGTTTGGAAAACATTTGATTTGATTTTGCTGGAGACCCGACTCTAATGGTGCTCAATTAATAACGTTTATCGGAATCTTTAGTTTGTTATTAAATCAATGAATAGGTCCGGCATTTAAAAGCATAAATTTTCTAGTGAAATTTTTATCACAAAATTTTCTTTTCCGAACACTTAAATTTTGTTAAATTAATAAATGTTATGGTTATTGTTTTACAAAAGCATTTTCTGCATTGAAATTGATATAAAAATGTTTGTTTTTACATAATATAATGTTGAATTGTCAATGATTTGTGTGTCAATGTTATTTTAACATTTTTGAATATTATGGATTTTATATCGAATGAAATTCTGGGCTATTAACTTGTTGTGATACATTTTGAAAATCATTCTGATATTTTTATTAAAATGTTGAAGGGCATAATGAAAGTCATGCTTTATAATAAAAATCAAATTTATTTTCAGATACGGCATTATTTTGCAATACGTGTTGCAAAATGTTTAATTGTAAATAATAAAAAATCTGTTATCATTAATAATAATACCCATTTGATTGAATCAATAAACGTCGCAACTGAGCACACAAATAATAAATTTAATAATCACGATAATTACGATTCATGTATGTAAGTCCGACCCAAAATGATTCGTTTTACTTTAGAGAGCAAACGTAATTGTTATTTCATAATTAATGTTACTCCCTTTTAAAACGTGGGTTTGAGTATTATAATATACGACAAAACGCTAATTTTAGACAACTTACTTTTTTTTTTTTTTAATAAAAACTTGCTTGTAGTCATGAGAAATTATGAGAAAACTTAGCGTAGTTTCTAATTGTAAGTGGGTACGTCACAAGTTTGATTCGTTCACTTCTTATACATTTTCTGTTACTTGCTAATGACCTGAAGATGTATAGAAAAATCAGAGATGTTGACACATAAATATATATACAAGTTTTTTTTAATGTGAATACCACACAAGAGTACCAACTGCTTCCGTCTGGAGCCAGTGAAACTATGGCATCTCCAAATGGGGTATGTTGTGAGACTGAAGGAAGTGAGGAGGAAAGGGACATGAGGAGGACGAAGGTAGGGAAGTATCTGAATATTCAGATCTGGTCACATAAAGCCATGTCAAGTAATGTTTTGATTCTGAACGGTGGTCTTACACCAGGACGCTAGAGACAGTATTTTGCAATAAAAATGTGGCGCAAATAGAATATGCATTATTTTTTTAATACGAAATAACACAAATTGAAGAAAAAAATATTTGCGGACGCCGCGATTTTGAACGATTCGCGATTGCTAGTGGAGAGTTTATCCACTCGACCACGGAGGCTGTCTTTGATTTGTTGGGGTAGGTTCCATGCCAACTCAACCTATGACAAAAGAAATTTAAAAATAGCCCGTAACCTAACCTATCGTAACCAATTGAACCAATTGGACCAATTTTTTTTTCATCACTTTTAATGACTTTTAAATGAGGTGTTGAGTTGATTTCATTATGAGTTGACAGGTCACCGTTGGTGTACGACAATTCGTATTTATTCTATGAAGATTTTTTCAATGCAGTAGGCGTAAACATAGTTATAGATTCTTGATTGAATTATTTAAATACTTGAAAACATTTACACAAAAATCAATTAATAGCAAATCAAAATACTTTACGTACAACTTAAATTAACGCTGTAAAATGCCGTGATTGACCGATAAAAACAAAGCACTTTTACAGATTAAGTCATAATATAACACATTTATAGATAAAGACGTATCTCAATATTTTATGGACAGATAATACCGAATTACTGGCGAATCGATAAACCCCTTTGGAACTAGCACCTACCTGCCTGCTAATTAATATAACGAAATACACTTCATAGATAACGCACAATCTGTCTAGTTTCTAATAAATCAATGTTCAAATTTTGGTGTTTTTTGTTGCCCGTCATACTTGGGTTTTCCTTTGTTATTGCGGACGAAGTTAAGTCAGTTCACGTGGATAACGTAGATAATTCATACGTTGTTGCGGACGATAAACTCCTTAGAACTGCTCCCTACCTGCCTGCTTGTAAATTAATACAACGAAATACATGTATCGATATCGCAAAATCTGTCAAGTTTTTAATGAACACATGTTCAAATTTATGCACATTTTTACGGACGGTGAAAGGGAACATGTCTAAGATAGGACTGCAAGATAATATTTTTTTTCCTTTTCCTTTGGAAATATTTTTTAGTTTTAACCGTTCCTTCATATAAAAATACAGTGGTTCGTGCAAAGAAATATAATATTGAATAAGAAATAAAATATTAATATTTCGCCCGTCATTCATTATTTGTTTTCCTGTGTTATTGCGTATGAAGTTGAGCCAGTTCACGTGGATAATTCGGCGTAGGTAATTCATATCTGTGTTATTGCCAAGTAAGGATTTAGCCTGCGAGCGAATGAGATAGCCTAATCGGTCTCCTCCTTGTGCGGCGCTTCGTAGCCTCCCCACTTTTGTTTACTTTGGTTTTCTGAAGGTCTCACTTCTACCGCGTGTGAACTGCTTTTTAGTTGTTTTTTGTGAGGGGTTTGAAAATTAATTGATTGATTAAGAGATTGAGTATTTTTTTTAAATGTTATGTAAAATGTATGGTTTGACATACAAACCATAAATTGTATCTACTGATACCATCTATGTATTTAAAATTCTAATGATTTCAAAGAAAATTTTGGTTTAGATTTATTAAATTACAGAAAAAGAAACACACTATTTTGGACCCTTGGTTTACTGTTCACAGAACTTCTTGAAATTTGAGTGGAACATTATTGAATAAAAAGTAACACGAAAGCATTTGGTCCTATTATTCTATTAGACAACGTTAACCTTTCAAAAATCGGGCGTATTTTGTGAGAAGGTAAAAATATTTCCGCTTTGTAATAAAATCCAAATAAGTGGCATATTGGTGAACGTACCCGAAAATTTAAAAAAAAACTGTTTTTGAAATGTGATGAAATACACTTTCAAATTTTATTATTGGAAACAACAATCTAAAATACAATAATTTTGAATGCAAACTTTAAAAAGTTTTGAAAATGTCGTTTTTCACGTGTGTTACGTCACAAATCTAGCTTGAATTCACTTTCACTGTCAAATTTGTACCCGTTATCTTTAATCGAATTTCAATTAAAATATTTGCAGTACAATCGATTCCGGGAAGATATGAGATCGTTTCAAAGATAATAAATGATATTTTTAATCAAATCTATTGTTTAAAATACACGCCGTAATATATTGCAACCTTCTGTAGATAACAAAGCAGATAGTATTTGTAAATACCAGTTACGAGTACAAAAAAACATTTCACAATGTCAATTTTATGTAACATCGATAACCATATCATGGTCAATCTGTTTCTTAGGAATTTTCTTAAGATTACAGAAAAATGTAGGAATTTAACCGAAAAAGCTTCTTGTTAAAAGAGGGGTATAGAAACAAACCTGCATCTTTATATTTTTATAATTTTTTCACTGGGCACAAAATTTGCCTTTGCTTTGAAAATTATAATTTTTTTAAAATTTACTTATTACTATTTACACAACAAAATAATAGGCCACTTGCATGGATTTCGTAATGACTTGGAAAAAATCGTATGGATAGATTTTTCTACTAACATTACGAAAATGTTACTTATATTTTTTATAAATTTATAGTTTTTTTTTTTTCTTTAAATAAATAAATCCGTTTTTTGGGCTCGTGACGTCACTAGATTAAAATGTTCCTTCTCCGAAATATTCAATTAATTTTGTAAAATTCCACACTAATTTATTTTTTTTATATGGCAACACTTTGATTTCCGGCGATTTTTTCAATTTGACACTTAAAATTCACTAGATTTATTGTCTGTTACCTTGCGAACTTATGTTTGGTTTGACGTTTTGACAGATGCTTTCCGCAGCGGCTGACTTGGCAGCTTAATGGTAACAGCGCTGATTTTAACAAAATCAAATTTTATAATTTATTATTATAATTATAATTTACAGGTACAAGTTTATAATATTGGATTTAGTCATATGTAGACGTTGAATATTATAATAATTGATAATCAATAAGATGGATCAAGGAGACAAATATTTATGAGTTGTAATATTTTTGGTATGCCTCGTTATTCTCCTGTGCCATTCATGTGGAATACGTCGTTTTTTTTTTTAAAAATGATTTTCGGCAACGTAATTATTTTTTTTCGCACCATTAAAATTATGTCCCGTCTTTCCGGTTTATAAAAAATGGTCCGATTTTTCGGATTGAAAGTTTCTAAAAATCGCCAGGGTTTCAAAAGTACGATTAAAAAAAAAAAATTATGAATCTGCACCTTGGCCAAAATCTTTTAGTAAACAGTTTGAACGCCTTTTAAAACTGTTTCTAGCTCTTGAATCTGTCGAAATTATGTTTTATATTATTTTATTTTGTAAATTAATTTTTCAATTCCTGTTTTTCACAGTATCAAAAATTTGGCTTCCCACCTAAGATGAAGGTTAATACCTAAGAATGGATATATATACCTAAACCACGTAATTATTTGTATTCTCTATACCTAGGCAATTTTATTATTGTGAAAAGCCTCACGTAAAAACTCATTTAATCTTCTGTTTGATTTCAACTGCATTTAAAAATCTCAAGTTTACCCACGCACTGGCTATGCCTGTGTGGGATATTTTGTTGTCATACGTTAACTACATTTTATTTTTATTTTTTATATATAATTTTATTACGTACCTATACTTTGTATGTAGTTACTGTTTATAAAAACTGCTTTTTATAAAATTTATATTCTTAACTTTCGCATTATTATTTACTTACTATAACTACGTAGTTGTTATTATTTACTCATAATTGTATTTATCTTTTTTGTAGGATTATTATTATACTAGCTTTTCCCCGCGGCTTCGCTCGCATGGTATTACGGGAAATTACTGTAGCGCTTGCACTTATCAATTATCTCCTGGTCATCCGCCTCCAAGACCTAGACAAACCTCACCCCATGAACCCGGGCACCCCTGCTAAATCACCAAACGTAGCGAACCACTTGGGGTGACCTATAGCAGAGGTGTTGGTTATCCAATAAAGGTTCCCGGGGCGGCGGTACCCATTCCCGCCTCACAAATTGAAAAGTGTAGACGATGAGGCCTGCGATATAGTTTCACAATCAATTGAAATCTCAAAAAAAATTGCAATTGTTTCTATACCCATAAGTATTGTTATATACATGCTTTATCATGTTTTTGTTTATCAAGGAGTAAATATGTGTCTCTTCAAGACCATATTCACTCCTTCTTCTCATCTAAAATACCCACCACACGGCGCATTCATATATGACATAGGTCCGGAGGGAAATAATTTTCCTCACATATAATTGTCTAATATCCAGAACTCGAAATTCTTCAAATGGTACTTCACTGGCGTGCCTAAATGGTTTTTTGCAGGTGACTCGTAGTAATGAGTATTGTGCTTTTATTAGGCTCTGAGGGAAATTATTTTCCACAGGGCCTTTTCTTGTGTGGAATTAATGTTAAAAAAAAGACTTCTCGTCTATAGTAGAATGTTTTTATAACCTCACTCACCACTAAACAGTAGCTGTCATTTGGCTGAAGCTGTATATTCTGTCATTCTTTGTCGACAGTTTTGTTCCTAGCATTGATATAAATCTAAAGCAATCGCATTGTTATGTTAACACAGTTGATGCCATGTTTAAAGTATTCTCGACGAAGACTGCTTGCTAGGAGTATGGATCATAGTTCCATGTGTGCTTGTGTACTTGCGTAGCCCCACAGAAAAAGGGCATAAGGGGTTTGAGCCGATCTGGTCTACTAACAATCAGTGGAAAAGTTTAAAAAATATAATATTGTTGACAATTTTGCATGATTATACTTGCTAGCAAATAACCTTTCTTTACATATTTTCATACTGTTTATATAGTATGTTCTCTGTTATTACAACTATTACACGAGTACAAATTTCTTTACTTATTCATATTTTTTCGTAAAAAAAACAACTGTTGAGCTTAAAAATAAAAACAACTGTATCTCTTATATATTATGTTTATCTCATTCATTCTTATGTTGTCCTATTACTGATGATACCTTTCTGTGTCACTGTATCATAATCTTATCATTGTAATGTAAAAGCCTCTTAATGGCGTTAAATAAATAAATAAGATATTTCTTTATTATATTACATATTCTCAATCTTCTTCTTCTTTCGTATGGTGGGGGGGTCAGAGGGGGACATCTAAGTCTGCGAGCCAGTCTAGGGCCTCAGGCGTTGCCCTGTGGACCTCATCAATCCCGCCGGGGAATGAATGGAGCAGGCATTCGTTGACCACATGTTCAGTGGTCTGACCTCACCGTATTCACACATCTCCGACTCTTTAAGGCCCCATTTATACATCATATGGGCACAACGGCTATGGGAGCACCTTATTCTATTGATGGCGGACCAGAGTTTGCGAGGCAATGAGAACCCAGACTGTCTCTCAGTGGGGTCTTTTACGAGATGGGCATTTTTCACCACCGATTGCCACTCAAGCTTCTACCTATCTTCTGGGGTGAGAGGTGAATGGAGGAGTCTTTCTCCTTCTGTCCAGAAGGGTTTTCGGGACTTTAAGCGGCATGCCGGGTGAGAGACGACATCATCGTACATATTCTCAATGAAGTCCGGTTAATATGCTAGACAGCAGATATATTTCAAATGTAGAATTAGAACTTAAGTCATGAGGCGTCGCGTCTTCCCCTTCCATCATATCTTCTAACAATCTTCCCTGAGAATATCAATTGGCAACATTTTACGATGTTTGCAAACTTGGCGTTATCGCAAACGCGAAATTTTCAGGTCTCTACTAATTGCACGTAAAGCTTTATTCACGAGAAAGTAAAATGTTAGCCGATGAGACTTTCTGACGTGGGAGCACGCGATCTACATCAGAGTTTTTTTGGACAAGTCAGTTGTCAGTTTTGCTTTGAGTATACAAAACGTTAACGTACTTATCGTGGACTTTCGGACAGTTGAAGAGTTCGAGTGCCGAGATGATCAAATTGCATTTTTTTTCTTTCAAATATAAATGGTTTTGAAATATCAGACGTCGATCAAAGATGAAGTTGAAACGTAATAATCGTTGAATCTCGAACTTGCTTCATAATCGTTGGATTGCGACTCACACTTCAGATTACATAAATCAGGAATACAAAAAATGCTTTAATAATGATTTATTTATTTATTTATTAATCATTAACGCCCTTATGGGCTTTTACATGCATAGTTACATTTTTATGATTTATTGCATACTAGTGTGTTTAAATGACAAAGATAATACAAATAGGTTTTACACATGGTACATAGAAGTAAAGATGGTAGGTAAAAAGTATAACGTTGTACAATAAGAGATATTGAAATAATAAGATTTTGAACATAAATTAAAAGATATGAAATGAAATAGTACGAGATGTACTTACAAAAAACTAATATAATTCAACTTAAAATATTTATACACATTATTAATAATAAGACCTGAAATAAACCAAAGTGTAATGTATAAGAGCTAGTTAGTATTAGGGTATAAACAAACAATTATACCTGTTTATTACTACAAATATAACAGAAAAAAATATAATAAAATAATTATATATTTTACTGGTAAAGTTTGGGTGAGAAAAGATTTTATGAAAAGAACAAAAAAAAATATAATAAAAGTTAATTATTAGCAGATAAAATCGATATTAGTTGACTTTTGAAACATTCAAAACATAATAATAATATATATAATAATTTTTATATAAAAATGCAAAAATCAGTCATTTTAAATACATGTAGGATTACGAAAGATTTTTTCAAATATTTATATTGAGGGATCAGTAGGAGTTATCGGTCCAGTTAGGAGTTCTATCGAGCCGAACCCTCTGATATGAAAATATCTGGAGTCGGTGAATTATTTTGCCATTTGGTCTCTGGTAGGTTGAAATGTTGTCCTTGTATTGTTTTGTATTTATTTTACTTATATAATTCACTTGCATAGCGTGGATTGACTAGATGATCATTATTTGTGGAAAAGTGTGTGGAAGGGTTTAGTTTTTCCTGCGGGGAAGATTTAGCCCGGGTAAAGTCGAAAAAAAAATTTTGATGATTTATTTTCCGAAAAATCACTTCAATCATTGCACTATTTCAATCAATAGCCACATACGGTATCGTGGGATGGGGAGGCTGTGCAGCTTCAATTATATATCCCATGATCTTAATTCAAAAGCTGCTACTAAGGATTATATTAAAATGTCACCCATCTCACCCATCAGAGCCACTTTTTAAAAAATTCGCAATTCTAGACATTAGACAATTATACGTTAAGACAATTCTCATACACATAAGGAAAAATGATTTAACACTCAAAACTCAACAAAATATTTACACCCGCTATTCATCACACCAAAAATGCAAAATTCCTCCAACAAAAACACCTTTCGCCCAACGACAGTTCTCTTACATCGCGCCTAAAATGTTCAACTTACTGAGGATTGATATTAAGACATCGAAAACTGGTGATCTTTATGCCATTAATATATAGAAATGGTTATTTACTCAGGGAAGGAAATATTATAAAGAATGCCTTACATCTTAAAAACTGTTCTTATTTTTTCATATTTCTCGAGTAAAAAATCTTATCTCTAAATTAATTTTCAACCAAAACTATATTAAGCTGATGCTTTTTTTCATATTGTTTGACATTGTTCGTCCATTTCATATGCTGCCTAGGAATGTTTGCTTTTGTTTTTGGGGTCTAAGACCATCATTGTTCATCTGTATAGATGATTTACATATTTATTCTTATTTTTTATTTCTATTATCCTTAAAATATTATTATTTGTTACTTTTATTTTTATTTGTTATTCTATTTCATTTTTATTTATACAAGATTCACCTAGTTTAACTCCTTTCCTGTATGTGATCATGTACTTAATACTAGTATGAATATTTTCCTTAATATGTATGCTATATGCTTGTACTTTCATCTACATATATATGGATGATTATTAATATTATATACTTAATATCTTATGAATCTCGACTACCATAATACGGGCATTTGCCTAGCTTGGTAGTCGAAACACCATGTAAAACAATCCTGTAATAAACAAAATGAATAAAGAAAAATTTAAAAAAAAAAAAAAAGGGTGCTGTACAAATATATAATCTATTTCCACAATCTTATTACAGGACTAGACAGACTATTATAACAACTTATAGCAAACAGATTGCATTCACCGATTCGTCGATCACTAATACAAAATTATATATACAATATACTTGACCAATGAACGTGATGCTGCGTTAAAATGTTCACATTTTATTATTTATTTATTTTTGTAAAAGATTATTCTTTTTGCTAATTAGTTTAATTTGGTTTTAAGTCTATGAAATCTCATATATTTTTTTTTTAAATTTACCTTTTTTTTTTAGAAAAACTTAAGTTCTCCGTTGTTTTTCTGTAAATTACGTCATTATTTTTTAAATTATGTACCTAACACCCACGTTAATTTCTCAGCATTTTAGAAATATTTTATTTGTTCATAAGTATGCATTAAGTACAAATGTGAGTGTGTGTTTTTTTTTTATGCCACCAGAGTATCTAGCACGATTGATCGTTAAAGATTTTATCGATAATGTTTATCATTGTGCCCGAGCATGACTGCAGATCCCCAACGAATAGTTATTGGATTACCAATACCTCTGCCATAGGTCATCCCAAGTGGTTCGCTACGTTTGGTGACTTAGTAGGAGTGCTCGGGTTCATGGGGTGAGGTTTTTCCGAACCTTGGCGGTGGATGCGTCTGCTCACCAACTGCGTGGCAGGCCGGATCGAGAGAGGCTGATTGAAGGAGGTTTTTTGATTTCTCCAGCAGGACTTTTTTGACCCATCCTCTTGCAACGCGGTTGGAGGGATGGATTCGTACGTCCGTCGCTCCTGGACTCACTGACCCCCAGATTTCTACCCACTCCTCATACCCTTTTCCTTCTCACTACTTCCTCTCCTTCCTTTTCCTCCACAAAATGACCCTCCACATAGCATCCTCAAAGATGACACAGGCCATGAGAGAAATTATTTTTCTCAGCGCCACCCGTGTGGAGCTAATTGAAAAAAGAACAAATAACAGTTCATAATTGCGAAGTGTTCTTAATTTATTCGACATGAACTATTGTTTGTGCGTTAGCGACCAGCGGTCGTGCTCGGGGTGATGACAGGCTATCAACATCATCGATAAATTCTTTATTGATCGACCGCTAGTCACCAAGAACACGTATTGGGAAGCTGATCTTGTTGATAGAGATATATCTCTAGCTGTTGTGAGGTACATTGACAAAATAATTACTATTTTCAACACACAAACAAAAAATCTGGTAAATCATGCAAAACTACCAACATTAGATGCACTCGTTCAAAATTTTCAAATGAATAGCCTCATACATACATTAATTTCTTGTAATATTGTTAAAACTGGACCTATTGTAAGATCTTGGGGAACGCCGGACTTATGCAAATTAGTTCGCATACTACTCACTAATTGCTCAGCATTCAAACACCGTTAAGAGATCTCGACCTCATACACAGAGGGGATATTGGCCCCAGTATTGTATTATAATCGCAAGAACGAAATATTTCAATGTCGAGGTCAGATGTTGACCATTAATGTGAAGAACGGCAATGGGCGACGAGAACTTATTTAATTCTCAGACCTAGACTCGTAGTACGCATTATTTGCTGAATCAGATTCATAGGCACTTAAAAATTTATTATCTGCTGCTATGTTAAGTAACAATAGGAACTGGAGGCACTTTATGACCGCACGTTGAATTTTGGACTGGTCAGGATGATTCGTTGTTATTTAACCCTAAAATCGAAAAACGCGAAAAAATAATATTCGAAGGATACCCACTGGAACGCTTTTTGCCACGATATGGCACTATTTAAAATACCTCGTATTGCTTTGCTGCCGATTTTGGCAAACTTTCACATATTTGTAATTAATTAAGTAGAAGTTTACAATTTTATAATTTTTTTTTATAAATCCTAAAAATGTGTGATAATTGACAAAATATTTGGCTATATAGAACTATAATCAATTTGTTTATCTCCATATTTAAGTTCGGTGGTATGATTTTTTTTTTTATTTGGGTAGAAAATATTTAAAATGATTACCAAAAAATGTCGGGCAATCGGAAAAAAAAGTTTTAAATTTTGATGTCGCTCCAGTAGATACAGAAGACCAAACTTTGTCAAAATTTCAAGATTAAAATTTAAAGATAAAATATATTGGTAACTAAAAAGATTTTTTTTTACATTAACTCCACACTTAACTTACTGAGGAAATCAATTCCCCTCAGGGCCTATGTCATCTTTGGGGTGCTGTGTGGCGGTCTTTTTAGGAAAAGATGGAGAGGAATTTCTGGGAAGGAAAAGGGTATGAGGGGTGGATAGGAATGTATCCAATGATGGGCGTATGAATATATCCTTTCTATTGTGGTGTGGAGAGTCTGGCTGATTAGGTCTTCCTCAACAAGTCCTTCTGAATCCGCATGGGCTCACCCCACGAACCCGGGAACCCTTGCTAAGTCACCGAACATAGCAAACCATTTGTGGTAACCTATGGTAGAGGTGTTGATTACCCAATTAACGGTTCCCGGGGCGGTGGTACCCATTCCAGCCTCCCATAGTTATTAATAGATAACAATAAAAATTGTCTTGATTGAATCGAATGAAATAAAAATTGTCTTGATGAAAGAAACAAACCAAATTTCCTACAAACACAAAAAAAAATTGTTGATTATTGGTTCAAGTTCAAATTGTTAAATAAAATGTTCGATCAATGATTGGCAATTTTTATTTGATTCTCACTCGAATATCACTGATTCGTCAAATCAACTAAATTAATATAAATATTATAATACGTTTTTCGATAAATCGTACATGCTAGACGTCTGTGATTATAGATCTTTTAATTGACAATGTATTTACAGAAGACTTATTTTGAAAACTCGTCATGAAACTGAGTCATCAAAAGGTAATATGTAAAAACAAAAATATTAATATCACTTGCTCAAAATAGTTGTAACGATAATTACATCAGTTCCTCAAACCGACGCAGAAATTCATTGCGAATATCTAATTATAAGTTAATTCATACATCCAAAAGGTTTTTTTAATGCAGACCTAATTATTAATCATTGAAGAAGAAGATAACAATAATAATCCAAACACAAATATGAAAGAGAACAAAACACTAAAAAATAAAAAAAGATAATGGTCGAAACTGGGACTCGAACCCAGAACCTCTCGTCTAACCAGGACGTGCGCGTTTACCAATTCCACCATTGACATAATATTATCTTCAACTATTTTTTTTTTCCAAAAGAAAATAAATTGAATATTTATTTAGACTTTTATAAAAAGGTCAAGTTCCATATTGAAAAATCGGATGTATTTATCCGAGACGCGATCTAAATTACAAACCAATTCTTAGAATTGTTGTTTCCAATAAAAAGGGTACTTGCGTATAATTTGGAAAAAATTATTAGATAATATTGCTAATTCTAAAATTTAAAATTTGATATTGACAAAAATATGACGGATTGACAGAAGGTGGCAGTGGCGGAATTGGTAAACGCGCACGTCCCGGTTAGACGAGAGGTTCTGAGTTCGAGTCCCAGCTGCGACCATTATCTTTATCTGTTTTTCTGTGTCTTGTTCTCTTTTATATTTTTGTTTAGATTATTATTATTGTCTTTTTCGATGATGTATTGCATTGACGGGAATAACCTTCAAGATTAATAAAAATAAATCTTTTCTTAAGAAAAAGTAATCAAATGATTAGTCCTTTGAATAATGATCAATTAATGGTACTTAAAAAATCTTTAGTAAGTAATTATTTGATCTTAATTAGTAACAAATAGTCAATTCATATTATTTTGTTTTTATTTATTAATTAATGTATAATTGTTTATTTATTTACTCTTTTTACGCCCATGGAGTTTTTATATTTGGTAGGTAATGTTTACAATTTACATACGGGTTAGTAATAAACAATCGGTTAAAAATAATTTCTTACATTTCAAGGTTTACAATTGGAAAAAATGAAGAACATTGAATAACAAAAGAACATTTAGAATAACAATAAACATGAAGAATAACAAAAATAAGCTGAAATCATCAGAAATATTTCGTTGTCATAAAAGAATTGTTTTAAACATAGAAATTGTTTCATCAAAAATGTCGAATCATTTGTATATTTGTTTGCTAAACAATGTAAGCGAGGAATTGACAAGTTTGCCACATAATTTGTGAAAAATGACATTAAAATGGGACCTTATACCGCCTCAATTTGGGAGGCGGGAATGGGTACCGCCGCACCGGGAACCTTTATTGGATAACCAACACCTCTGCCATAGGTCTCCCCAAGTGGTTCGCTACGTTTGGTGATTTAGCAGGGGTGCCCGGGTTCATGGGGTGAGGTTTGTCTAGGTCTTGGAGGCGGATGACCAAGACACTGAACTTCAGATTCCTACCCACCCCTTAAACCCTTTTCCTTCCCAGAACTCTCCTCTCCTTCCTTTCCTTAAAAAAAAACCTCCACACAGCATCCCCAAAGATGACATAGGCCCGGAGGGAAATTATTTTCCTCAGGGCCTCCTGTGTGGAGTTCATGTAAAAAAAAAAAAAACCCTGTGATTTGAGGTAGGTACTCTTAAATTGACTACATTCAAGAGTTCGCAACAGTCGAGCTCGACTCTACAATTTGAAAATGAAACATATTCGCCAATCTCCAAGTGTCATCAAGATCAAGATACTCCTTATTTCAAATTCTAAAAAAAATATTGCGGTAATTCTAGTGTTGAAAATTGCCTAGTTTTAAACAATTCCTTAAACGCTGCTGCGAGATAATTTGATTTGCTACATCCGTCACTAAATTGTCTTTTGTGGCCCGTGTTAGCGGATTTCATTCTTGGACGTGGCTATTAAAAACGACATATGAATAACCGTTTTCGGAATTGAAAAATAACCATGATTAACTGGTTGCTTGACTTGATTTCCTGCATCATCTTGTTGACCTGAAAACTGTTATTTTTTAAATATTCTTACACGATACTTACTCAATTGAAATTGACGATCAATTTTTTTGGGAGCGGTTATGGAAACCGCCCCAAAAAAAAAACCTAAAAAAGTATTTATTGTACAACCAACACCTCTGTTGTAGGTCACCCCAAGTGGTTCGTTACGTTCGGTGACTTAGCAGGGATATCTGGGTTCATGGGGTGAGGTTTGTTAAGGTATTGTCACCTGCTGCATGGCGGGCCGGATTGACAGAGAATAGTTGAGGAGGTGTTTTGATTTCTTCAGCCAGAATCCCTCGAACCCTGCACTGCACCGCAATCGTCTTGCACCGAAGTTGAAGGGATGGATTCATACTGATGGAAACACTGACCCCCAAATTCCTATCCTTTTCCTATTCTCACCTCTCATTTCTTTTTCCTTCCCAGGACTTCCTCTTCTTCCTTTCTTTAAAAACACCTCCACATAGCATCCCCTAAGATGACAAGCCCTGAGGGAAATCATTTTCCTCGGGGTCTCCTGTGTGGATTAAAAAATATGCAAAAATAAATGGTGCAATTTTTAGTGTTATTTCTCCCGCCGTGCTAGCGATGTCTCTGTCATATGGCGAAGTTTACAGTTTGGAATTATACAAAATATGCCCGATGTTAATATTAATTAGATTATTTAATTCAGATTAAATTATAAATATTTAATATCGTAATTAAATTTGGAACATTGGATAGGGAATGTGGGAAATTCATGAAGGAAGATTAGGTGGTTATATTGTAAAATGTGTGGGTATTGTAATTGAAATGTATTGCATATAAGGATCCAGAGCGGTATTTGTGTTTTGAAAGTAATAAGCTGGTAATAAAAAGACCCTCCACCCACTATCCCCATAGATAACATTAGCTATTGATATTTTTTCCTTAGCGCCTTATGTGTGGAGATAATATAAAAAATAAGCTTTTTGTCAAAATGTTGTATTCGTGGTTACTTATTGGATATGAAACATGTAATAATTTTCTATCTTCTTTCAGGTGTAAAATCTCAGAATGCGATGGCCCAGGAATCACCCACAACTACGATCAAACCTGGCTGCCCAACGTTATTCCCAAAGACGACAAGTGTAATAGATACGTCGGCAATGACCCTTCCTGGAACAGTACAACAGAATGTCCGGGTTACTTGTTTGACGATACTGAACAGACGAGTTGCGATGAATATGTTTTTCAAAGAGACGACACTTTTGTAGAAGAGGTGAGTTTTTAAAATAAACAATTCGGTGTACCAAATGGGTTTAACCACGCTTGGATAGCCAGGTACTTTCCAACCTTCCTCTCCCTCATGGGGATACCATATTTTCACTGGCTTCTGACAGTTGGAATTCGTGTGTGGTATTAAAAAATAACAGTAATTATCATGGCATTCAAAATATTAAGCATTATCTATTATATTATGTATACACCTATCTCTCGTGCCGAAACAGCTTTCCATTATTTAAGGTGCACTTCATAAACGTGACACTAAGAGGATAATAATCCTCAATGAGTTCACGATTTTGATACAAATGGTTGATAAAGTGTCGGTTAATCTAGAATTACTGGTATCCAGATGATAACTTGTGTTGAGTGTTACATTCCTTCAGCGATAATAAATCATGCTGTAGATCAGCGGTCGGCAATTTGTTTTGGTGGCAGGCCGTATAAATATGTTAATTTTTTTGAGGCCACGTGACCGTCGATGTGCAACTGCCTTGCGACTGCCCGTCTGATCGCCCGTCTTCATCGTGCTTCGTGTCATGCCTAGCAGCATCGTATAGCGCAGAGGTTATAAAATGTCGGTTAAAATGTAGGATAAAATGTCGTTTAATCTAGAATTACTGGTATCCAGATGATAACTAATAACTTGTGTTGAGTGTTACATTCCTTCAGCGATAATAAATCTGACTAGACACTGGAGGTCTAGATTCGTTCTAAATTAAATGTAGCTTCGTTCTTTCAAAAAAATTAGAGTCCTTGTGAGAGCCCTGAAGGAGTAACCATCTGTTACTTATACCAGGGCGGGTATGTGGTGGATAACCTCCAATGCTCTTGCGACTGCCCGCCTGATCGCCCGTCTTCATCGTGTTTCGTGTCGTTCCTAGCAGCATCGTATAGCGCAGAGGTTCCCTACATCTGAAGAGCGATTCTCTATCTTTTGTGGGATCGTTATCGAAATAAAGGACGTGCTCTCCTGTCAGATTTGTGTGATTTTTACATATTTACTGTAACATATTTTTGTTTAGATCGTTTTAAATACGAATTCCTGCAAGTATGCGTGTACGTTCATTGCAGAAGCCACATTTTCCAATTGTAATGAAGGAGGTGGGTAGATTATCTATATTTGTATATATAAACGTACGATAGTACATACGAAAAAAGCGCTACAGGCGAAAAAATTTGGTTGTTTTGAAATACCAAATATCATTTAGAATATCAACCATTTAGTAGCTTGGTAGTTATTGTATCCCACTCGGGCGTTACGGGTTCCTAAAAAGTTAACATTTATGTTTTCTTAAATTATAAGAACTAGATTTGAAAAAATATACGAGTATATGATTGTGACCGATGGTGCGCCAAGTATGGTTGGAAGGAATAATCGTATATTCAGGGACTCTCCCATCTGGCCCTGGGTCAAAAGAGCTGGATTTGGCTCGTGGGTCGCCAATTGTTGATCACTGCTTTAGGTATCTAACGTTATTTAATAGTACATTACTTTATTATTATGTGTACAAACTATTAAGAAATATTACTTAGTTTATTCCGATTTAAATGTCGTGATAAAATTGTTTCGATAGTGGACCTCCGTGGTCTTTGAAAAATTACAAGATGAAGGTATAATGTAATATTCTACCGAAATGGAGTATTGCAATGAAAACAATCGAATTTGCTCAATTTTCTTCCAATAATATTTTTTGTTACGTTCCGGTTCAAGATGGTGGCCGTGTTGGTTAATACCATTTTATCCCGCCAGATTTCGCTTGATTGAGGTTCCTCCTACCTGTCAAGTCGGAATAATCAATATTTTAATACCAACCAGCCTGAAGCGGTTTGAATAAAAATTGTTGTTGAGATGGTCTTTTTTTATGGAAATCACTCACCTCACTGCCAGGAATGCTCCCGTCTGGAGCCAGTGAGACTATGTCATCAACATTCCCCCAAATTGGTGTGTGTTGTAAAGCTGAAGGTAGTGGGGAGAGGAAGGAGATGGGGAAGAGGAAGGTAGGGAAGTACCTGGCTATTCAGATCTGGTCACCAAACACGGTTAAAGCCATTTCAAGCAACCTTTCAATCCTGAATGGTGGTCTTACACCAGGGCGATACTGAAAGTAACTTCCACTCTGGAACGTGCCGCAAATATACTATCTATTATTTTTAATGAATTAATTTTGAAATAACACAAATTAATCAAATAAAATATATTTGGCCACGTCGGGAATCGATCCCACGACCTTCGGATTGCGAGGCTGGAGCCTTACCCCTAGACCACGCCGGTCTGACACAAATGGTTGAGACCGTTGAGATAGTTGAGACAATCCTTTGGACAAATTGCTTAATTCCTTATTTGAGATTAAAATACAATTTTAAGTTTAATTTTTATCATTTATAATTCAATTCAATTCAGTGATTAAAAAAAACATTATGAAATTGTAAAAGAGAATTACACAAAAATAAACGGCAGGTACATCAACTACACTAGTAGTGATAGAGCTTACCTTTTACTTCATTGATGCTAAATATGTTGATATTCGAATTGATTCTGATCAACAGTAAGATTACTTACCCCGCCGTGACCTTACAAGTTAGTCCTGCAGGCTATGAGATGTAACAGTCTTTGCTGTCGGTGACGGAGATAACCATTGAGAATATAGAAATTCATGGAGAGCATTCAATCAATATCAAACCATCCACGAAACAATCTGAAGAAATGTGTAGTTATGTGTACTTCCCTTCTGATCTTCCAAACATACCCTAAAGAAAGTCGATAGGATAGAGCCAAGGATAGTAGACGTATTCCCTAAAGGAGATAAATCTCAGAAATCAGGTAGGTATTTAAGTAGGTGTCTACTAAAGGTAAAAATATTAGAAACATACTTTTTATTGGACGCAAGGTCTACTGTTTACAGAACTATCTTAATTTTTTTTGCAAGAATCTAAATTTCACAACGCCTAGGCCTCTAAAGCTGATTTTCAACAAGTTTGCTATTCAATTAATATGTTTTTCCCACTGCACACCAAAGATTTATATAATTTAAGTTAACAAAGCAATTCGTGCTCTCTTACAAAATCAGACTGTTCTTCTTAACTGACAAATATTGAACAATAAATCACTTTAACGAACAATTATTAATGCAAAGGTATCCCCAAAGTAAATATGCCTATTTTGAAGAAATAATTATTAATGCAATTTTCTGATAGATTTTGGATGATTCGACCTGTGAGTTAGTCTCAGTATAATTATAAGCGGCTACAACATACTTTTGTCTTAGAGTGCAATGAATAATATTTCTTATATTATGATGCAAGGATGCTTTTCGAACTTATTAGTCTGATCAAAAGCATTTACAAGTTTTATCCAGAGTCAATAATGATATTTAAATATTTAGAAAATATATGTAGATGCTCTGACCAGCACACCATCAGCGTTGTTTTGGTATATTTCTCAAAAATATTTTCATTATTTTCCAGGTTGGCATTGCGTGTGAAAGCTGGAAGCGAACGCTGATAGGCACCATGCACAGTGTTGGTACACTATTCGCTCTTCCAATTATCGGTGCCTTCTCTGATAAATTTGGCAGAAAACATGCTTTGGTGGTTTCTTCATTGTTTGAGGGGATCCTCGGCCTCGTCAAGTCTTTTTCTGTCAACTATGGCATGTTTGCTGCCATGGAACTTTTGGAAGCGACTTTTGGATCAGGAACTTATACTTCGGCGTACATTCTTGGTAAGTCCCATCAAAATGATCTTTAAGTGAACCTGGTAACCTATGGTGTTAGCTATCCAATCAATGATTCGCGATACCCGAGCCCACCTCCCGAATTGGTGATATGTGATATTTGGGGTTTGCAAATCCCGTACCTTTTACGTATCCCGCGGGAAAAAAATTACTATTATTTGGAATCAATCATCTTTGGTTCTAATAATATTATAAAAAGACATTGAAAATGTTACATAATAAGTATTTTAAAAAGACTTTAAAAAAAACTGTCACTGATAGACTCTCCAAACTCATCTGAGATCGATCAATTTTGTACTAGTAATATTATAAAAAAATGCTTTTAAAACGCTATCTCTTCTTCCACACTATCTGGTGGGAACTGGGACTGTTTTTAAAAAGGTGTGTTCTAACTGAAAATATCTCCCTCTGATAACTCCGTCCACAAAAAAGCTTGAGGTGTGACTCATTCCTCTCTTCCTAACAAGTTCAGTTTCTCTTTATTAGACAAAAATTGTACACAGCTGTTTAAATAAACAGCATGTTTCTGGTGTTCAACAATGTTTGAAAATCTCCTACTACCACCACAGAAAGCCGAAAATGTTGCTTGTGTTGTGATGGAGGACTTAGCCAGCCGAGGAATCGAGCACGGGACGCCCGGGTGGGACCCAAACGAGATGCCCACTCAACCACGACCGGTCGACATTAAGTCCTAATAATCCTGCAAACCCTTGGGATCAAATATTGCTGAAATCCTGCGGGATTGCTATTAATTTTCTATTGGTGTTTTACTGTTTCCAGCTTTGGAAATCCTCACCCCTACCACAAGAGTTGCAGCAAGTGCCTTGATTAGCATTTATTTTGCGACCGGCCAAATTTGTATGGGTGCAATCGCCTGGGCTGTCCCCTACTGGAGAACCTACCTTCAAATCATATATCCACCATCCCTAATTATGATCGCGTTCTACTGGATATCAGATGAAAGCATACGATGGATGATCACCAAACTGAAATTCCAGGAAGCCTTAGATGTCCTAACCAAAATCGCAAAAGTCAATAAAAAGACGCTACAAGAAAAATCCTTGGAAGGACTAAGATACAATATAGAAAACAAAGAACAGTTTTTAGTCAATACAGTCGACGAAGAAGGTAAAGAACAAAAAAAGGTTTCACCATTTAGACTCGTCTTAAGGTCCAAGATTTTAATTTTGAGAGTTTTAAAGGCTTCTGTCTGGTGGATTACTTGCACATTCTGTTTCTATGGCCTATCTATTAATTCAACAGTATTGAAGGGTAATATGTACGTGAACTTCATGCTTTCTGCGGCAGTTGAAATTCCAGCCCACGTTGTTTCATATTTTGGCCTCACTTACTTCGGAAGAAAGAAAACAATATTCACAGCATTTTTGATCGCAGGATTGTGCCTTGTGTCATTCCCATTCATTCCTGACGGTAACTATATTAACTTTTATATTTTATTTTATTTTTTCCCGTTGTTTTATTTTAAGTGTTAGGTATAAAACAGTAAGGGTTATACCAACCGCCCAAGAAAGGTGTACAACGATATGTAAGAATAAAACAATAACAGCCTTACTAAAAAAACGACCTAATTGATAAACGACCGCGTGTGTGAAAATATTTGTAATTAAAAAATGACTAAAAATCGTTCAAGGAAAGATACGAGTATACATTGCTTATCCAAAGAGGGTATTTTATCTGCTGTTTTTAATAATTTCTGAATGAATTTCGGAATTTTTCCAAAGTATTTTAAATGTCCTGTCTGTTTCTTATTTTTGAAAATGTCATGAAAACAAGTGCTAAACTAGATAAAATGATTTGATTAAAATTTCATATTTGAAATATACTTGCGTTTAAAAATTGCCGTATTTCAAGCGTCAAGCACAAAAAAAATAAAAAAAATACTTCACAGTAAACATTTTAAACAAAACATCGAATTTTTTTTTAAAGTTTGTTTTAATTTCAGATTTATCTTGGCTCGCTCTGATTGCTTACCTCCTTGGGAAAGGTTGTGTTGCAATGGCATTTGGAGCAGTCTACTTGTATACTTCAGAACTGTTTCCAACCCCACTGAGACACTCTTTACTGGCCATGTGTTCTATGATTGGCAGAATTGGTTCTATCCTGGCTCCACAGACTCCTCTGCTGGTAAGTTATCATCCCTTTCTCATAGGAAACAGCTAGTACCAATAGCATTATTGACAGAGTATAATTCAATTTAATAATTATAATTTAGTATTGGTAAAAAACATTTACTTTGTTTCACTTCTTCAAACGCAGCAAATTTATTTTGTGGCACCATTTTAATTAAAAATAAATAATAAACTTAGTTTTTACCACTTACTTTTTACCACTAAAAGTGGTAAAAACTAAGTTTATTATTTATTTTCAATTTACTTTGTGGCTTGCCACAATTATGTGTTTGTATTGCATGTATGATTTAGTCAATTACGAAATAAAGAACAGAAATCTAAAACATGGATCTAAATATTTATTGAAAAAAACCTCGTGTTGATTTGAAATGACAGGTTTTCGTAATCACATCACAACACGCAGAACTCTTCAAAGCTGTCGATTCACAAGTTTGCTCGAGTTTTGCAAGAACTATTTCAAAGGTTGGAGTATCGAAGTAGGGACTACCGAAGCCCTTTCAATTCGAATAATATTTACGCAGAAGAGGCCTTGTCACTCAAGCTGTCAAGAAAGCTTTCAAACCCTACGTGAGAAATACACGTGGTTTATTCTGTCAACACCCACGAGCCTGCTGTCTTATGATCTTATAATAAAGCTTCCAAAATGGAAAGTAATCTCTTCTTGTAATTATTCCTTTGTTTTACTACGTGTTGCGTAAGAACACATTTAACAAATTGGCTCTTAAGTCGTAGCACAAAGATAATTGACTACATATCATGCACATCACCACAGATCATACTCATAATTGAATATAACTCATCAATATACTCATACCTGAAAACTTCAGAAGTAGTCGACGCCATGACTTTTTTCATGATTCTACAAGGGAAAACAGAATTAGCACAACGTAGAATGACGAATTTCAAAAACAGTAGAGAAAATGAATTTAAACCGGGCGGCGATTTTTCCACACAAACCTATTCCCCAATTTCCTCTCTGGATTTACACACTAGTGCAAATATTTTTTACTATAATGTAGATATTGGCCACTAGCGTTTCAGTAAGTTTTGCTTTTTTTGATAAGTTACTTTTTAAGGGAGTTAGGAAAAGTCGTTGAAATTGCCTGGTTTGAATGCCATCAAAATTCGTTCAGTATACAAACTAGACAACGTATTAAAAAAAAAAAGAAAAACGAGCAGACGTAGAATATTTTCTTTTATTTATAGTTAATAAAAAAAATTCGAATCGGTCCAGTTTGGGATGAGAAAATCGACGACTTTATTTTAGTTTTATACATAGTGGGTCGCTTATGTACGCCATTGATGCTTACCAGTTTTGCTCAGCACTACTACGCGTACAATGGAGTGGTGTGGCTTAATAAACTGGAAAGAGAGCTGAGATTGGAACCTACTATAATAAATTTAAAAATAAATTGAATAGTAATTTCTTAAATAGTTTAGCCACCTTAAATCATATTAATAACAAATTAACAACACTAAATAAACAATTTTTTTTATATTTTTATTTTATTTATTTTTATATTTTATTTTATTTTTTTGTTTAGGTTTCTGAATTATGTATGTATATTAAGGTGGTCCAAGCCCTCATAGTAAAAAAAAAATTCAAACATAGGTGCCGCCACCCCCTTGATTTGTTACACGTACCATTTCTATTATGTGAAATAAATTTCAGCCCCCTATCTTATATACAAGGGGGCGCTCATCGAATTAGAAGTTTCTGACAAAAGTTCAGGATTTTAAGTAAAACACGTAATTTAAGGTTTATTAATATTACAAGTATTTTAATCAAATGCGTATACTAAGTATTTAAATGTGAACCAAATTTGGAAACAAAGCAATAATTTACATTATATTAGTCACAATCTTTCAAAACTATGTTTGTTAACTCTTTTTGGATGTTTCAGTAGAAACGATTTTTCTATTTTGTTCAACGATGTGAAGTAAAAATTGCTTTTCTTCCTCATTCTATAACGTGTTGTAATCTTCTAATAGTTTAACACCTCTCTCCACTCTATCATTAACAACACGCAAATTTTTGAGGCAGCTTTTGCCTTGAAGGTAAGCAACATTGTCATTCCAAGTCTCAGGAGATAATCGCAAGAAAGAGTCCTTGATATCGAGAACTAAGTTATTTGTGTTGAAAAGCTTCTAATGTAACCTCTGCAAGCTTAGCAGAATCACCTTGTACCGAACGATTACCGCCAACAGAACTTATTTTTTTAACAATGGCCTGTATCTCAGCATCAGACAGCTTGTCAGAAAGTAAGGCAAATGCAACTAGTTCATCTGACGAATATCATAAGTGACGCTCTAAGATACCCCTAGATACTATACTGATTTCGGAATCAATGGTTTTGGACAATTTTAAGCTTTTCCGAAATAGTAAGTCATTTACTAGCTTTATTAGCTCTTCGTAATCATCACGAACTTGATTCCCCCCAGATAGAGCGGTTGTAAGACTTTTAAGAGTATTTTCAGCAAACTGTTCTGCGTTTTTATTGAGGTCAAGACAATCGTAGTGCTTCTTCGATAATGTTTCCCTAGTATCACTGAATCCTTTGGAAAATGGGATTTGAGGAGAGCTTGATGGCCCAAAACACAGAATAAATATTTTTGAAAGCATTATTTGAAATACGCGATGACAGCAAGCAAGCCACAAAAGATCACATCCTGTCTTTTCTTCTAAATGAGTGCAAGCTACCTTTTTGGCAACGGTGTTAGAAGCAGTAGTGTCAAAACTCATAGCCCGGATTTTATTTGTGACATTCCACTGTTGCATTGTGTCAAAAACAGCATCAGATATTTGTTACCCCGTTCCCGCAGTAAGTTTAGGTACTCCTAATAGTTTTTCACAACCATTACCGTCTTCTGCAATTTTTATCAAATTCAAAGCGCTTGCCTGGGCAATATCAAAAATTGTAAAGTTCTAGTTCTTTTGTAAACAAATACTTAAATAAATACAAAAATTGTAAAGTTCTAGTTCTTTTGTAAACAAATACTCTCTTTTTCTTTGTGCTTCAGAATTTTTTCCTCTAATTTTCTTCAATAGCAGCCAGTTCTTATGAAACTGAATCAGTTTTTCCATTGCAATTATTTTGTTGTCTGGTCGGAATACTAGATTTACTCCATACTTCTATAAGTTCTTGAATAAGTACATGCGCGGAATCTTTCACATTTTTGGATTCATTTAGTATGTGGTGATAACGAAGTAAAACTTGCCGAAGAGTAGGAAGTTGGTTAAGCCTCATCAATGGCTCAATATCTCGAACTCCAAATAGAAAAATTTCGTCTTTTTTCGATTAGATGAACACATTTTATTACATTGATTCACTTCACAGTCTACTAAATAAGTATCAAAACTGTTTAAATTTGTCTATAAAACTCTTTATTGGTTTATTTTAATATATATATTTAAAAGTTTAACACGCGAAACTGTCATATAACAAGAAGCAAAAATTAAGCATTTTACAAAAAAAAATAAAAAAACACTCGATTGAGCACCCCTTTCTGATTGAGCTATCTCGCTGAAATTTTACTATGTTATTACAATGAATACATGTAACAAATTCACGGGGTGGTCAAATGAAAAATATTAAAAAAAAATTTTGGACCACCTTAAATTGTATATATATGTATAAATCATAATTTTTAATTCTTAATTTTTTTCCATTTACACACGAGTGGCCACACTCTCGTAAAGATATTATATACATATTAATGTTAGTGCAGTTTCTGATCAGTGTTGCATATTAATGTTTAATGATTCGTGTTTGATCTGATTGAAACCTGATAATGTAATTGTTCGAGAATATATTTCATGTATATAAATTTAAATAAAAAAATAATAATAATAAAATAAAATAAAATTATCACCCTGATGGTTGTCTATTTCGCTCAGTGTTTGGGGGTGTAAAAGCGACTGTTATAGCAATAGTTATTTGAAATTCATATTGTTCCAATTTCTCGGCGACCAGGTTTTCTTTTAATCACTCTATAAATTATCTTAAAACCTTTTTGTATGCTTATCTTTCCAAACAAAATGTTAAAATAAGAAATATTTTTTTATTTTATTTTTATTTTAAATACATAAACGGCTATACCGCCTTTTATAGGTGGTTAATCTTTAGTAACAACAATAAATTAATCTTAATATATGAAAATTAATATTTCTTTGTTTGTCCCTTATGCCTTTTTAAACCATTCATCCGATTGCGGTGAAACTTTAGTAATTTGATAAACTCGTACCCGCAGTATTTACAATACATAATGCTCGCAGTATACACAATAGAGCTCTGGCGTTATGAAATTATTTCCTATACTAATCATCCCATCGCGATGAAACATTGGTGATTTGTTGTGCGCACGTCTTCTATAAATACTAGTGAGTTCTGGTGGTTCCTATTACCAAATTTGTATAAAAATTTTGCAATAGGTGGAACGCGAGTTGTTGAAAAATGAGTGTATTTCATACATTTTAGAGGCAGGGAGGGGAGTAGGAAAGGGGAAGTGAATCCGGGAGGGGGAGAGGAAAACAAAGAAGGGTTTTCTTGGGAGGGGGGAAAAGAGATGAGGGAAGGTGGGGAAGAAGGATGGAGAATGCGGGATGGGGGAGGTGAACACGAGAAGCGAATGGAGGGGCGGGAACAGGGGTGCATGGGAAAGGACAAACAGGGAGAAACAATGTCTTTCTTTGCGTGGCATTGCAACGAATTCCGGGTTTTCGCTAGTAGTTAAGGCGCCGTATACCCGCTCGAAAAGAAGAAGATGAAAGTCTCTTGGGTAACATCTAAAATAGCTTTTAAAGAAACACTGTGAATTTTTTCGTGCATAAAACTTCTAAAATAAGTGGAAAAAAGTGTTTACAATAATTTTCGAAGCACACTCTGCGATTTTTTTCTATCGAAGAAATTTCATATAATTTGCGTTTTGGTTTAGGGAACATCTAGATATTCTCTTCAAAAATAACATTTATTTTTTTAAGAGCTTTGAAACTTAAATTGTTTAAGGAAAATATGTAATAAATCGGGAGAAGTTCGGGGTGCGGCGGCTTAATACAAAATAAAAACTTAAAAAATGCGGCCTAAGAAATTTTATTATTCGCCCGATCTACAATAGATTGAGAATTGCATAATCGAGATTAACTTATTCATTATTCGTAAAGCACGTTTTTTAACAATCAGAAAGGTTTTAAGAGCATCATTTACAAATGATCCAATAATCGTAATCACGATCTGAAATGTAGAGCACTTTGGATCACGATTTGACCGTGGTACGTTGTGCAAAATAAATTCTTTATAAATTTTTGTTTTGGAGTAAGGTGTGAGTGTGGTGAATTAATTTGCAGATGGCTCGAATCGTTGCTAAATTTCGATGGTGATCGATTTAAATGTTTCATCTGATTTACTATTTACAGCATTAAATCTGAAATACAAAGTGAAATTAAGTCCGGCAAACTGTTAGGTAATTGCGGTGCATTTTTTTTTTGAATTTTTAGATTTCTTCGATAGAAGCTTGTTTTTAATTTTACGGTGGAGTAACTTATTTATAACACGAGATTAAGAACAACTTTTACATAAAGGATTTGCGTTTATTTAGGTCAATAATGTGTTTCAAACTAGAAGCAGGTCCGGATCAATTTTTTGTTTTGCATAAATTTTTGTAATAATATGTAAGAAAAAGAAAACCTACTTACAACGATAAAAATTTATTTAATTTTGGTTAAGTTGACGGTCAATCTTTAAATTCACATAATTAACATGTTTCTTTATATTAACATGTATAGCATATAATCCAAGGTGGAAATTTTCAGTTACGAACTTACAAAATATAAGAAGACAATAAAAGAATATTTCTCTGATAGTTCTATATTTATGTTACGTTTCTATTGTTTATATTTCTGTTATGATTTGATTTATATGTACAACCTCTCTCCATGGCTACCAATGTATTGATAATTTTTTGGGTTTGGTAATTTTTCGTTTTATGTAAAAAAAATGGTTTTGTATAATTTTTGGATTCATATTCCTTTCTTATAAATTTAATTTACTTATTCCTTACTATGCTGTCTCAGTAAAAATAAAGTCACAAAGAGGAAATTATTATTTACAAACTGAAATATATGTAAACTATCAATTGCCCGAAAATTAATAAATAAATAAATAATTACTAATAAAAATTAGTTAACTACACCAATTATAAACTTAAAAAAAACCGTCGCCAAAACAAAAGTTTATTTTTATTTTGTAAAGTTCAGGTACAAATTTGTAAATGTTTGCCAAAAAAAATCCAAATAACTCAATTAACTAACTTATTCTATATAATCGTATCCGAAAAAGGGTTCGCCATGGGAAGCTTTTATGCCTGACAATTTATTTTTCTCTATCTATTTTTAAAAGACTCACTTAAAACCTCAATTATAGCAATGGTCGACATCATCTTTAATATTTTAAGCGATCAAATTTTCAAACCAAAATACATGATTTAACACTTCGCAATGCATCACATTAACATTTATAAACTGGGCGCAAAATGCTTTATGTAGGTCCGGCCCTGACTAAACGGATGCCTACAATGTTGAATTAACTTTTAGACCTTACCGACCTAATACGAATTCTTAATGATGTTCTTTGTATCTTAGAACTAGCATTCGGTGATTCTTTTTGTTTTTTTTTTTAATGTTCAACGTTTTATCTTTTAAAAATGTATTTAACATACTTAATACAATGTTCCGTTGACACACTGACTTATTTAGTTTAAATTTTACATTACTCTTGTCAACCTGCAAGAATACAACATATTCGTACAACAGGCTTTTACAAAGATAGGCAAAGACAATACAGACCATTAGCCTTTTACGTGTCGGACACTGGAACATAAGTACTTGACTGTTTGACTTACTAAAATTTCTTTGTTCTCGAACACTTGTAGATGTAATACCATCATTAAGTAGATATATTGATTTTAAGTTAAACTCGCGTTAGTTGACGTGAGTGCGTACACTCTTTTGAAGAGTTTTGTTAATTGCACGTTTGTAATGGTGTGGAAATCTTCCGGTACTGGGAAAAATAAGTTTTTTTTATGTGAGCTCCACACAGGAGGCCCCGAGAAAAATAATTTCCCTCAGGGCCTATGTCATCTTTGGGGATGCTGTTTTGAGTTTTTTTTTAAGGAAAAGGAGGAGAGGAGAGTTCTGGGAAGGAAAAGGGTTTAAGGGGTGGGTAGGAATCTGAGGTTCAGTGTGTCCTGGTCATCCGTCTCCAAGACCTAGACAAACCTCACCCCATGAACCCGGGCACCCCTGCTAAATCACCAAACGTAGCGAACCACTTGGGGTGACCTATGGCAGAGGTGTTGGTTATCCAATAAATAAAGGTTCCCGGGGCGGCGGTACCCATTCCCGCCTCCCAAATTGAAAATATGGATCTTGTACAGGTCCTTAATTAAATACACACATAATCCGTATATTTTTATTGTCCAGGAGACATGTAAAGTTGTAAAATTGCATGAAATGGTACTTATGCTACATAGTGGGCTGAAGACTTTCGTAGACTGCAACTCTAATTTAACTACCGAGCATTTATTTTTTTGCATTTTTTTAATATTAGAGAAGAGGGATAATATTTAGTGTTATTTTTGGAAAAATTTGGTAAATTGTAAACCTAGTTGACGAGGGCATTGTTATAGGTACAGAAATGTATGGCGAAATTTTATTCCATCAATGAGCATGTATGGTTGACTAGTTGGGCTGAATTGACTTTTGACATGACCCCACTCAAGTATCTGATTCGCTTGATCGTGCCATGTCTTCCTCGGGCGTCCCCGATTTCTTCTGCCATTCACATTTGCGACATATATTTTTCTTACACTACTTTCTTTGTGCATTCGCGCTACATGCCCAAACCATTTGAGGGTCCCTTTCTTAATCTTACTCATTATGCTTGTATCTGCCTTACATTCTTTGCGGATATCGATATTTCTCACACGATCATACATGGTTTTACCACACTTACGCCTCAGGGATCTCATTTCAAAGGCATTCTGTTTACTTTCATCCTTCCGCTTCCAGTTCCATGCCTCACTGCCAAACATCAGGGTAGCTACCAGGACTCCATTGTGGACTGCTACCTTTACTTCTTTTTACAGTTTTTTTATTAGCGCCAATGGCATTCAATCCTCCATTAATAGAGTTACCGGCATTAACCCTTCTTTCAATATCTCTATCAGCCTTCCCATCTCTCGCAAACATACTACCCAGAGGCGCAATTGCCTGTATGAGATTTATATACACTCCATACTTGAACAACACCTTCCATAGCTTTTTTCTGTCAACCTTTCCTGACGACTTTTCCTGTTAACATTTAAGTTTGAATACAAAACGTGATGTTTTCCCTGACAGTAAGGGAGACGATTTTTTTGGGACTTATATGATCTGTTTCCTAAAGCGAACAAATTTGGGTCAAAACTTTTTTGTATACTTATCTTGCCAAATGCTAAAATTGTTAAAATTATGTATTTTATACTGTAAATGGATGATTAATATTTCGTATTATAATAGGTTGTAGCGGGTTCGATTTTCTCCAGTCAAGCAAACAAAGTTTTACAGCAATAAATGTATATAATTAATTAATCATTTTTATATTTTCAGGCTGAATACTACGCCCCCCTTCCATCATTCCTTTTCGCTGGAGCCTGCCTCATCTCAGCAGCTCTGATGCTGACCTCTCCTGAAACCCTGAATAGGAAACTGCCTGAAACAATCGAGGATGCTGAAAACATTACAAAAAAGACTCCCAAATAATAAACTCATAATATTGTTAGGTTCCTCGTTAAGTATAACCTAATACAAGTATAAAATGTTTCCTGATTTTTCGACATTTGTTAAAGACGTTAGAAAGCTTTTAAAGGGAACGGTTGCGCAGCCATTTTCGTACAAAACTTAAATTTAAATTTGAGGCCGAAATACCCAATCAAACTTAGTAATTATTTTTAATCAAAGGTTATAGCAGATATCTAGAATTTATATGTGCTATTTTATTTATTTTTGTTAAAAATTATGATATATTGACAACAAAAGAATTGAATTTTGAATGACTTTGAAGCCAACTTTGGCATTTTTATGTGAGTAAAAATGCAAAAAATTTTAAATTTAAGAAAAAATCTTGCCCTACCTATTGAGTTAATATAATGAAAAAAAAATCATAAAAAAAACAATTTTTTGGGTATAATTTTAATTTATACACGGCATATTTGTGTTAACAATGTAAATAGGTCATTTGTAACTTGAATTTACGCACTTCAAAAAGCTTTTTTTAATTTAATTTTTTTTTTTATATTTTGTTATATTTGTGTGGTAAACAGAGCAACTTTGCTTTTTTTATTACTTGTCATAGTTACCACAAATAATGGCCAAAGATGCCTCTAAAATCATGAAAAATTGAATTCTTTCATTATCTTTATTTTAAAATTTGAACACACAAAAAAATAAAATAGTACACATCTAGATATTTAAATATTTTGGCCTTCAAACCACATTTAAGTTTAACATAAAAAAGGCTGCACATTCGGTTCATCAAGTGCCAATAAACTAAGTATTCCAGTGATATAAAAATTATTTTTAGTGATGCGTTTGTGTGTGATCCACCCAGCTATAATAACTGGGCCAAAAAGAAAGCAATCAACAAACTCCAAGTTATCGTGATGTTACCAAGTAAAAGGATTGAAATAAATTGCAAAAATACTCACAAGAATTATTGGCAACCATTGTGAAACGTAGGATTACCTCCTAGGAAGAAAACTCCTGGAAAAAGAAACAAATGTGAGTTTCACAGATAGATCTCGGAGAATACGTTTTCTAGGAGAACATAAAAATTACTTTGTTAGTTGTAAGATATATGTACACATTTCTGTGAAATTATTTATCAAAATCCGCCCCATAAATATACATTAAAAAGTGCCAAATATCCTATACCGGTCCAATAATAACAAAATAGTTTGCATATTTGTAAAAAGCATTAACTTTGTGGCTCGCCATAATTAACAATAAAAACAAAAAAATTTGTTGTAGACCACTTTTATTTTATTAACATTATACCGGTTTCGGAAGCACCCATCCTTCGTCAGGAGAATATTATAACAAACCTACGATATAGAATATTGACAGACATACAAATTTTAGGTGTTTGAGTGAACAACCAAATTAATTTATCTTTTAGCCCCATTCTAAACATATTTCCAATGAACCTCTCTGTTTTTCCCAGAATTCCCGCAATTACCTCTACCTCTCTGTTTACCTCCCACTCAAACACCTAAAATTTGTATGTCAATATATTATATCGTTGGTTAGTTATAATATTCTCCTGACGAAGAAGGGTGCTTCCGAAACCGGCAAAGTGTTAATAAAATAAAAGTGGTCTATAACAAATTTATGTGTTTTTATTGTAAACAGTTATAAACAGTTAATGGACTTGGGTAGATGGAAATTTGAAAAATTGTTAAATAATGTCACTTAAATTTATAAATACATAATAACAATACTCTTAGTAAATTCTATCTACTGGATGGTATGAAGAATAACAATAATATTACAGATTAATTTATTCACAACACATAAATAGAGCATCACAAACATAAAATATGCAACCTGCCTAAAAACTAATATCGCAACATAACCTGGCGTCAAAGCATTTGAGCACATTTTATTAAAACAAAAAAATGCAAAACCTATTGAGCATGATGTTGAAAATTTGTTGTTTTGGTTAAAACATTAGAAAGATTATTTAATATTAATTAATACTACATTTGTGTAAGCCTTACCATCACTCATCTACAATGTTAATAGAAAAACTTATGGTATTGCTTAAATCATGTATTCCATCAAAATCTCGTTTATAAGTTATCTTTCTGTTGTATATTTTTTGTGCAGTTCGTCATTGCAATATCCAGGTGTTGTTAGTTTCTAGGATCCTCCCATTATCTTCTTTCATTTCTGTTATTTCTCAGTACGTACCATATACTGTGTTATTAGCCTGTAAAGAAATATAATAAATAAGTAAATAAAAATAAATGGAGCGATTGAAGCGACCCAAATGAGATGACATGAAGGTGTTCAGTTTGCTGATCACCCTACGACTACTTAACTAGTATTTTCTGTATCTGAAAAACAACGCATGAAAAACATCGATCAGCAATATTGATATGTGTACCTAAAAATATTGCTTTAAAAAAATAGTTAGGATTATTATTAGGATCGTAAAATCTCTACATTAAGTCAAATCTATATTTATTTCACTACTTCTGGCATTAGGCATTAGCCAGATATCAAGTGTTGGGTTCCAAGACAGCTGTTCCTCCGACAGTTTGCTTCCGGCATACTTATAATAATAATAATAATAGCGCAGTTTTGTGTCACTTCACTTCAATACAATATACAATATCCAATTGGTTTAGATAAAATGCGATATACCTACTAATACAAAATATAACTAAGTATCACCGAAGGGGTATGCAAAGAGGTTGTACTGAAAAATGTCTATACAATGTATGTACAAAAAAATGACACTGTAAAAAAATTGTTCTACATCCATACACACTTATTTTTAAAGGTCGATTGATTTTAAGTCGATTTTAGATTTGACATTTGTAAATAATGCCCATAAAATTATACTTTTATAGTAAATATAATTTCGGGGGGCCAAATGTCGGGGGATCAACTGTCGAGTCACCCAAGTTTTGATAATACCATTGTGATAAGTTTCCGGAATGTCTTGGGAGTCCTGAATTCCGTTGAAACAATTATTATTAAACCTATTTTTTTTAAAGTATGTTCCAAGGTTCCTCTCCTAAGAGATTTATTTAAGATATTATATTTAATAACTACGTTTAGTTTATAAATCTGCTTTACAAATAATTTTAAGATATTTAAAAAAAAAATTGAAATTAGGTTATGGTTCGGTAGACTAAATATTTATGCTTTTTCAAAATTTATTCTAGAACACCATGTCCGGAAATTCGTTATACAGGCGGGAAACTGGAGAATCTACCTCATCATATGTACAGTCGATTTTGTTTCTCATATTATGTACAATCTTTTTTGATTTCAGTAATGGTTTTCGAGTAAATCGAGTCCAAAATTTAAGCTTGCACTTTTTCTTTAGGCTTATTGTTAAATGAACAATCCTATCCGAGACTCTTGGGATAATAATATTCTGTGAAGTTTTAAAATAATTCCTTAAATGTGAATAAATTAACTTTGTATGATAAACAACTTTCTCTGTGTATTATGCAGAATAAGTCGGTATTGTAAAAAACTACAATCGCACGTAATATAATATTATTTCATATAAATGTGAAGTTTGTAATTTCATGTAACATTTTTTTCTAATGTTTTTAGTGTCAGTTATAACAATATTTTGATAAGTCAGTTTTTATGAAGCAAGTGAAAGGTGAAAAAGAGTTTTTTACTTTCATAATAATATTTGTGTTTTGTAATTAACAATTTTATTCAGTTTTTTTTTACTGAAATGCCGACTTATTTATTAAGGAGCTACTTCTAAATTAAAAATAAGAGAATCATTGTAAATTAAATTATATTACCAAATAAAAATATTATTTATTTAACGTTAATTTAAACGATAATATGGTTCTTTTTTAATAAGAAAAACTCTCTTTTTATAACTTTTGAAGGCTATTCCCATCAATGTAACATATCATTGAAGAAGAAGATAACAATAATAATTCAAACAAAAATATGAACGAGAACAAGTTACAGAAAAATGAAAAAAGATAATTCTAACAAGATTCATGAAAAAGTACCTACATAAAATCAATTAAAGTTAGACACAACTAAAGACCATGTACAGATTGAAATAAATTATTAAGTTTTTTTTATGAGAAAAACTCTCTTTTTATAACTTTTAATCGAATTAATAACTTTTAATAATTTAATAACTTTTAATTAAATTAAGGTTATTCCCATCAACGTAATATATCATTGAAGAAGATAACAAAATTAAAAAGAGTAGTTGCCTATAATATGGAAAAAGAACTAGTTGGAGATAAATTATTAAGGTTTAAATGCATTCATAAGAAAAGGATGTCGATCAATTTTAGAACGCATCCATTGGCTGCTTAATTTTTTGTCGCGGTATTTTGGTGGCACGGGAGAGCTAGTGACGCTCTGGGTATTCCCGCATTTTGTTAAGCAAGAAAGTACTTTTTTGGTGGTGCTGACGGATTAGCGACGCATGGTATTAGGGGAATCCGGATTTCTATTTTTTTTAAGTACGGAGGGCTCTACTACGCATTCTTCGTTTGATTGTTATGATAATTGGTTATTTGTATCATTGAATTTTCGTAGCTTTTGTTTTATCGAACTTGCAATTAGAAACAAAGTTAAGTAAAATATGAAAGTTAGATATTAATATACACTATGCTTTTGAAAATAAAATTTATAAGATATTTAACATAAATGCACCCAATATTAGTAAAACTGTTTGGTAACTTCTTAAGTAATTTATTAAAATTCAATTACAACGTGAAGGTTTTTACTGGCGCGGCCCCATCCAATGAATTTGCCACGAGCCTCAGATGGTTTACTTACGCCACTGGACGAGAGGTTTTGGTTTATGTATTTTCGTTGAGAATATTATTGTTATCTTCTTGTACAATTAAAATATAGTTATTTAATGTGTCTGTTTGTGAATAATGTGTTAATGATAAGAAAATTACCAATAATATAAAAATACTATAAAAATCTACGATTTAATTTATAATAAATTATTCGTCTTACGACTTAAGTGGTTTCATTATAATTTGTATAAAATGCATTTTTATTGAGTTCTTGATGTGCTTGAAAAATATCCAGGTAATTAATCGAAGACCTCGATTAAAAGACTCAATAATTGACATTATCATTGCAACACCAGGCTATTGTGATAATAATGAGGTTAATTAAAACCTAGAAAACCTTTTTCCGACTAATTACATTAAGAGTCTTTTACGTATTACGTATTATTATCATTACACCTTTGTTAGATAATTTTATTGAAAAATTAATTGGAGACCGCTGTATTAAATAATTAATAAAGCTCATGTCGCGTACAGATATGACGGGACGTGCAATGCAACACGACGTGCAATGCAAAAATGGTTGCAACTAATTTAGGGCCTCCGCTCATGGAGAAACTGAAAAGAATCCAGTTCTCAACGCAATTGCAATCAACCCTTTAACAAAATCGATCTTTTTCTGATCTGACATGTCAAAACATGACAGTTGTGAGCCGCTACCATGGCAACCTGTCAACTATGCAGCTGAAACTCCAATGACGCAGCGCTGGTTTTTCAGTTGCATTGTTGACAAGTCCTTAAGCCTCAATTACATTAAGCGAGTTTAATAAGCTACTAGTCGGCATGTTTAAAAGAGGGCGAATCGGCGAGTGAGATTGTCATGATGACACACAAAACTGTCCACTCGCTAAGTAGCGAACTACCTTGCGATTTGAAATCACATGTTTCTCACGTCTTTCTACCCAGGATTTTATCCACACTCTTCTGTGCATATAGCTTTCCTTTTTAACTCCTTTTAGATAATATGAGCTAAAATAATGACTCACGCTCGAACTAGTTCTAGCGACATTTTGTGGGAAACTGAAAGCTTGCAGATAGCGCCACACGGTAGCCAATAACGGCTTCCGCCCGAACTAATTCTGTGAAACGAAATCAGCTGTTGGTGGGCCGCTATCTTTGGGAAAACACCAGCGAGTAGCGAGTAAAGTTGACCACCTTTCTAATTTTTTCGTAGATTGTCCACAATATGCTAGTTAGCTAATAATACGATGACACTGAGCGAGTTTACTAACAGATAGTGAATTACCCAGATATTCCCAGATAGTAGCTTGTAAACTCAGGCTTTAGACTGGCTCATAGACCTAAATGTCCCCCTCTGACCCCCCCCCCCCACATGAAAGAAGAAGTATGCATATACGCGATAGCCTTGACCGACCTGAGAGTTAGTTCCTCACGAAGAAAAAGACCAGACAATTTTATTACGATCGGTCCAACCCACTAAATGCTATACTAAATTATAACTGATGTCTAAATTGGAGAGTTTTATGTTTTGTGTTTTTGTTATAGGCAGTCTTGTTGAAGATCTGTGTTTTCTCAATTTCTAAAGCGTAATATGTGCCTACAAACATATCGACATTTAACAATAAAACCAAATACTAGAGGCCGTAATAAAAAAGTTACAACTGATAAACAACCGTTTAACAAACAAATTTTAGGTTATTAGTAAGGGGGAATGCGTACCGCCGCCCCGGGGACCTTTATTGGATAACCAACACCTCTGTCATATGTCACCCCAAGTGGTTTGCTACGTTTGGTGATTTAGCAGGAGTGCCCGGTTTCATGGGGTGAGGTTATTTAGGTATTGGAGGCAGATGACCAGGACAAACTGAACCCCAGATTCCTACCCCCACCTCTTTAAACCCTTTTCCTTACCAGAACTCTCCTCTCCTCCTTTTCCTTAAAAAAACCCTCTACACAGCATCCCCAAAGACGACATAGACCCTGAGGGAAATTATTTTCCTCAGGGCCTCCTGTGTGGAGCTCATATAAAAAGGGGGGCTTGTACTCTCCATCATTTTAATTTCAGTAGAGGTTTGTGGAAAGAATATTGGGTGTATTTCATATAGTTTAGCAGGGAGAGAAGGAGGGAGGGGAAGGAGTGGCGGAAATAAAACGGGAACGGACAAAAATGGAAAAAAACGTGCTGGGAGAAACCATTTCTTCATTTAAGTTGCATTGCAACGCATACCGAGAACTCGCTAGTGATATAATAAATAAACAGATATCAATTTGAGCATGTTGTACCTACCTAGCATGTTAAGGTAATCAGGAATTTTGTAACTAAGCTTAAGGTATGCTTTCGAAACATGAACTTTACGATCGGTAGGATGTATAATCTTAATTATTTTGTTGTTCATTTGCATAATCAATCGGTTGAATCTCTGGCAGAGGAACCAACAAGGCGAAAAGGTACCACGGGGTACCAGTTTAGCTTCTGGTTTACGAGACAAGGCATGAGAAGCGATTTTAATTATATTCAAATTGTACGTTAGGTAGGAACTATTGCATATTATATTGTTTACTTTAATCTTTTCTTTCTTATAATCAATGATAATCTACAAGAAAACCTTAATAAGCATGGCTAAAAATTTCTTTGTTCTCTGGACAATAAGGTCAATTAAGTATTACGTTTCGTTCTGACATTCGCATTACGCTTAATAAAATTTATAGATTACTTTACGAAGTATTCCATGCTGGTGTCAGGGATCCGATCAGAAGAATGTGCGAATTACTTATTTAAAATCAAACTCTGAAGGATTACGACATTTGCACATATAAATGCAGTACTTTTTTAAAGAAAATTGAGAGCTGTTTTTCTAATAACAATGTGATGTAGGTAGGTACCTACTTTATTTAGTTTGCTTTTCCTCATTTATTGCTCTTGTTTTATAAAATATTTTCTTGGATTGAACTTCTAACCCCCCCCCCCCCCCTCCCCCAGCAACACTGAAGTGATTTGTCATCGGCCAGGATTGATTTCGGTGGGAGGGGTAGAAGCGATCAGTCGGGGGCTGGCGTAGGCCTACCTGGTCTCTTCTGGTTTTAACTTTCCAACGGGTCAGTCATGGTCCCTTTTCCTAGACCTTTGGCATTCAAATAGTTGTTCGCAACACGTGTTTTAAAATAGAATCAAATTTTATATACCTTGATCGATTTTATCTGATTATGTCCCTCCTGACGGGGTAATGTACGTAAATCTTATTTAATTATTTATTATCCAATCAGCTCTTCTTTTTATTTTAAAATCAGTAAATTACAGAGTTCACATGAGGATTTAAGGCTTTTTCTGGAAGCGTCGAAGCAATCTAAATACAATAACAAAAAGAGATCTTTTTCATTTAAAAACCCTCCCTTCATTTGTCTATCACTAACCCTAAGAAGTCTTCTCGATTTAACTGTAAACGAACTGCAAACACGAGACCTCCCCGATTGAACTAGCTTGGGGAGTTTTGTAAGTATATCAGTTGATCATTGTGTGTTTATTTATTAATATGTCTATAAATCTGTATTCAAGCAGTTCGAAACCATCGTTACATGATACTGTGTAAACTATTATTTTTCTCCCTCCAACTTTTACCATAACGGCTTGTAAAGGTTTATTTATCTGATGGATAATAAATAATTAAATAAGACCTACGTACGTATTGTTCCGTAGTTAAATACTTTTCCATAAAGAAGAATTAGAGAGAGATAGGAACTGGATAAATGACATCCCCGTAGGAACTACCCATATTCTCATTTCAAAACCAAGCGCTACCCCATATCTTAAAAACTACGTATTTACCCACACTTAAAATTTCTTGTTTACTCGTTCGAATGAATCAATTTTCAAATAATCGTGTTGCCTTTGAAACGATTGCGTTTGTTACAACAGTAGTCTATAAATAACAATGCATTAAATCAATTGCTGTCGGTCTAGAACGAAAAATGGAGTATTGCTAAAAAAATCCGCCGTGAGCCACCATTACATTAAGATGAAGTTGAAATATATCTGGTATTCAAGGCCGGTCAATATATAGGATTCGAAATGCGCCATCATTTTGATGGGGTGACCTATAATTTATTCATCCTGACCTTTATTAAAAATTGGCTTCAAAAAATGACCAAACAATGGCAGTACGTAGTCACGCTCATATGGTAGATGTTTTGTTTTCCTGGTGATTTGTTGTCATTTGGAGAAGAATTTTTGAAAATTTCTATTTTGGTACCAAAAGCATAAATCAATTATTTTTTATTTATTTTCATTTCAGTACTACGCCCATGGGGATTTGACATTTCTTAAGACGATACAATGTCTTAAAATATATTCAGAATCTCAACGACGTAATTAAAGAAGCCGTGCGTACAAATTGCGACTCGCGACCCGAGTATTGGACGGAGCTACTGTCGAACTACTATCAAAGAAAAGAAGAAGAAAAATGACGTGGAAATCTTAAGGATGTAAGTTAAGGAAGCGTGTAAACAAATATACGCCCGCGGCACGGCGTATTGGACGGACGTACGGTCGAATTCACCATGGCAGGCCTGGAGATTCGACCTCTCCGCCGGGATCATTTTAACTAATTCTGAAGAATGTCTTACTAATATTTAAGATGTTCCTAAACGAATCCCTCCCTAAGTTATTAATTCTATTAAAATTATATTATCTAGAAAAATAAAATCTGTTGCTCACCGCTAAATTTATAGTTATGTACGGGAAAAAAATTTCAAACCATTCTACGTAAAATATATTAATGGTAAGGTATTGTTTTTATTAATCTTAAATATAAATTACTTACATCCCCGGGTCACGGTTTGAAAAAATAAAGTTATTATATTTACGAATTCGTCGGAATTTATTAAAATTTACACGGCCAAAAGCACTATCGTAATTTATTTTTTGTGTGTTATGTCGTGCTGCGCTCTCTCGTTTTTTTAGCCAATGTTTTAGGGAAGATGGCAGATGAACACTGCAACGCTGTCCCAAACGTTGGTTGGCTAAAGAAGAAGGAAACGCAACAATTACGTAATAATTACTTAAAGGGAAAGCGAAAGTTTTGAAAACAAACTATTCGATTGTGAACTCTTCCTATTATCTAATGTCTTTGTTTGGTATAGATACGTTGATGATATTTTTGTAATTTGGTCTGGTAGGAATAGGCAATTAGACAATTTTTTTTACTGTCTTTTAGACTTAAATATCAATTTAGCTAATAAAAAGTGTGTTTTTAATATTTACAGAAAACCTACACACACTGACTATGTTGTACTATCTACTTCACTTCATTATTTGTCCCATAAACTCGCCTCCTTAAATTAATGATACAACGATATCATAAGATATTAATGTCTCTTTAGACAATGATAATTATTGTAATGAAACTTACATCATAAAACAAACAGCCCTGAACAATGGAAATAAACCTGAATTAATTAACCGCTTTGTTAATAAGAAACAACCATTTTTTTTTACAAAGTACATTTGAAATAGTGGAAATAATAACAGCCAATCTAGTAACAACCTGTTTTATATATATTAAAATAAATTTATTTATAGGGGCAACTTATTTTTAAAAATATTCCGCATATTACCAAATCACACTTCTCCATCCTTCTACACTAATTCCGAGCTAAAAAATTAATTAATTACAAGGATGTTTCTAAAAAATTTACAAAAAACGGGATATACACTTTGGAATGTAATGAATGTAAAGCACAATATGAAGGTATGACCAGATATTAGAAATTTTAAAACTATAATCAGGGAACATGAACTATGTTTTTAATTTTAATATAATAACTATTCTGAGTTTGCTACTCATTTAATAGAGACAGTCCATAGCTTCAACAAAGTTTAAACATATAAATATTAATTCATACTAGCAGATAAAAACCCGCTCCGCAGGTTTTTACTGCGGCTTTTGGCTCGACTTCGCCCAGTTACTGTTGGTGACCATTTTATAAATCCAATAGAAACTGGTTCCAAAATAAGCCCGTTCCTCGTATCCACTGTCAACCAGTGATAGCTAGTCACCGGGAAAAAGTAACGGGATGGGAAATGACGTCATACGTAATATACAGCCGCTTGATACAACTGAGTATTACCGCCATTTTTCCACATCCGAAGAGATACTCCAAATTCACAAATTCGTAAAACTTAAACCTAGAGCAGCGCGTCCTTATGCGTCCTGCCGACGAAAGTGGCGACATCTTGTGACGAATTCTTAAATTCAAAACCGAATTACAACGGTAGCTTTGTTTGAAATTCCACGTAAACTTATGTTATTTGTGGCGCGGCGCGTATGGCGTGGCGTCATACATGAACTCTATACTGGGTTCTGAAATTTAACCATACAGACGCAAGCCTACTAATACTATTCGATTTTTTGTGTGCTTTAGAAATCTAAGAAATAAACACAAAAAAAAAATTGTTACTAAAAAATAGCACCCTGTAAGTCACTTTTATGACAATGTTTTCTTGTTATGTTGACTCCTCCCATCGTTCCCCCCCACCCTTCCCCTCCCACAAAATCACCACCCCCAACACTCCCACCTATTAAAATCTTATCATTTCTGTACTTGTATAATTTTTAAGATTGAATATTGATTCTGTTTTCATTTTTGTATCTGCTTGCCCAACTGTGGTCACCCTAAAACACATTTCTTTTCTTAGATCAAGGCCGCCAAGGTGAACTTTTTGTTTTCATCGAAGTGCCCATCTTGATAAATATTTTTTATACTGTTTTTATTGATGTCTAAATTAGAACGAATAATTTCGTCTCGGAATACTAGAATTATTTATTATTAAGTTTTATCAATTCTGAGAATTCTATTCATACGAATACAAAAATGTAATTTAATGGATGTATTAATAATGTGTTTATTTTAATAATTAAATATTAAATTATAATTAGTACGGTGATCCTATGGTTGATTCCCCGACAGTTGACCCCCCCGAAATAATTACCCACATATTACCCATAATTACCACGCCACAAATAACATCTATGTACGTGGAATTTCAAATAAAGCTACCGTTGTAATTCGGTTTCGAATTCAAGAATTCATCACAAGATGTCGCCACGTATGACGTCATTGCCTGTCTCGGTTACTTTGTCCCGGTGACTAGCTACACTGGATGACAGCCGATCCGAGGAATTTTGGAACCAGTTCCTATAGGAATTATAAAATGGTCACCAACACTAACTGGGGGAAGCCGAACCAAAAGCCGCCCGCAGGGCCTAGCAGCAAAAACCTGTGGAGTGGGTTTTTGACTGCTAGTTAAAAAATGATTAATTTAAAATTGTAATTTTTTTGTTAATTATTTATCAATTTTAAACCTAAAATTGACTTCAAAAATACCTTTAATAATCAGTTGGAAAGGATATCAAATGAATGTACTTACAGCGTCGATTTTTTGTACTTGTACACTGGTATATGCACTACGTAGACAAGTAGTATTTTCCTTGATGAATTTGATTAAAAATATGGTTTATAGTTTTGTCTTCGGCCGTACATCCTCCGTATACACTCCTTCGGGGATACCTAGTTATGTTTTGGGTAAGTAGTTTTACCGTATTTTCCCAAACCGACTGCAAATTTTATTAAGTATGCCAGAGGACCAACTCTCTGGGATCAACTGTCATAGAACCAATAAGTACTTACCTGTGTTTAATTTTAGAAATTAAATTAAAATTTAATTATATTTAATTTTAATCATCATCGTCGAACATCAAAATATTAATTTTGGTTGTGGGACTGTCTGTGAGCGTAACTCTAATTTAATTAATTCGGATCTGTTTTGAAGTTAATTGCCATTAGTACATACCTATAATACAATATTAACAGAAATTTTATTTTATTGTATTTTTTTTAAATGGAAATGATGTAGCTGCTGAAATGAGGCACTTGAGAGAACGGGCAGAGGTTACGAAATGGGATCATATAAGGAACTCGACGAACCTAGACGATCTGAACATTGAACCACTGATACTATTCATAGAAAAATCGCAACTGAGGTGGCTTGGACACGTACTAAGAATGTCTGATGACCGAATTCTGAGGAAAATACTGAGTGCGATTCCAGAGGGTAGACGTCCAGTGGGCCGCCCCAGATACAGTTGGGCGAGGCAACTCCAGAAGCTGTGTGAGGAGAGGATGGGACTGCCATGGACGGAGGCCGAACAATCAGCACAATACAGGGACGTATGAGGAGCCTTGACGATGCAATGGGTTGCCGACCCGAACAGGATAAGGGGAAGAAGAAGAAAAGAAAAAGAAATGATGTATCAAGAATTCGGACAAACGATAAAGTAAAATGAAAGGTGTATATCTTTTGCTTAAAATTTCTGTTAATTAGTGTTAATATTGACAAGTAAAGGCAGGTTTTGTGTTTTTTCAAAGGTCTGAGCTTTTTAGCTAATATGCATTAATTATCAATCCTTTATTTATAATATCCACGGGTCTGTGACTGCATGAAATAATGATTCATTGTTGGGTTTTACCAAAGTTTTACGATTAGTTTTGGTAACATACTTGGATTTTATGTTTACGATAAAAATCTAGGTCAATATGTTGCGTTTTTCTTTGGGTTCTACGTCTGGTGAATCATTTGGGTGATGGTAAAAAAATGTTGATTCGATATTGAAGATTGTTAAAAATTTGTCTGATTCGTGTCAGGTACTAATTTGGAACAATCTGAAGCTGGTTCCGAAATCCCCTGAAATAAAATCCCGAATGACTAACAAAAATTCTCATAGTCCGGTGTCGAATCTCTTCTCTGAAATACAAAAAAAAATTAATAAACATGTGGTTAACTAAAGAATCGATTAAAATTACGACTATGGTTTTTATTCATGAACAAAGAATTTGATTCATTTCTGGGTTACAGCGCCGTGTTGTGGTTCCTTTTTCTTTAGCAACTGAAATCCACAAAAACCCTGTTAATTTTATTGATAGGGACGACAGGGCTAAGCTAAAAGGCCTTCGCTCACGGAGAAACTGAAATGAAACGCACCGGCATTTTTTCTTGTGTGGCAGTTGCTTTTCAGTTGACTTGTTAACAGGTTGCCATGATAGTGCTCACGAATTTCGATTTGCTTGACAACTGGTTTCATTTCAGTTTCTCCGTAAGCGAAGGCCTTAATAGTCATGGTATCAAGTAAAAGACGGCTGGGAAGTCGGGAATTTTTTTTGTTTATTTATCTAAATAAAGTATCGAGATTGTTCTTGGTATTTCGATTATCGTCCTTCTGGAAGGCATATATCAATATTTTTTTGTGGGATTTCTGAAGCCGGTGAGACCACGGCATTTCCAATTGGGATACGTTGTTACGCTGAAAGTAATGGGGAGGGGTGGAGATGAAAAGAGGAAGGTGAGGAAATACCAAGCTATTTAGATATGGTCACCAAACACGGGTAGAGCCATTTCAAGATTTATTTTTATTACGAATACATTAATTTTGTTTTATTTATGTAAGGAGTTAATGTAAAAAAAATACGCTGGATACAGCAAAAATAACATAGTTTACCTAATTACTGAAAATATTTAAATGTGTACAAATGGTATCATGTCTCATTAGGTCTATATCAGTTCCTAGCTAGGCAGGTTGCCTGTTTTAAGGAACTAGATGCTCGTGAAAATGGCAAACGAATTATGCTGTAAAAAAAATATATATATTAACAAAGGTAAAATTACAATAAACACAATAATATTTTATTGTATATATCACCTCACCTCCTATTTTATCTTTATGTCTACTATTCTTATGATGTTTGTTTCTCCAAGTTAATATCTTTTATTTAAAAACTGTGTCTCGTATTATACACTTTTCATATAAACGCCCGTCAGAGCGATGAAATAAATAAATAAATGTATTACTAAAAGACTACAATAAATTACAATGTACAAGTTCACGAACAAATGGAAATAAATGCATTACTGTTTCTTCCATTTTTGGTCATTATTTTGGATTTAAGCATAACTTAGTTTTAGACCCGATTGAAATTTATAAGTATCCGATAAATATTATTAGGTAACATAACCTGACATCGGCCTTCGAGAAAATCTTCTACGAGTAACTTCTATAATCCACGATGTTTATTTACGAACACACTAACGTTAGAGGAAAAAAATTAATAGATAAATTATGAATATCGTCACCTGACCATCACAAATGAAAATCTTAAAATGTCTTCCTCTTTCGCTTCTCCTTCTATATTTGCTTCTTCTTCTATAATAACAACATCAGTCCCAATGGCTCTTGAGTGATTATTAAAAGAAATGCAACTGCCCTGATGACGGAAACCGCAACGCTGTCAAAACGTAGGCTTAAGATATGTATATCTAATTCTTTTAAGTATATGAACAATTACGTATTTATAAAATCATTTTGCATTTAATAGTAAACATAATATAATCCGGTTAAGTTTCATTTACTTCAAAACTTCTTTAGCGTCGTTGAGATTTGGAACTCGATGGAACGAAAAGGAGACATTAAAAAGAGACAAACACAGCATTACATCTACAGGTTTAGCCTGCAAGAGAATGAGTTAGACTAATCAGTCTCCTCTTTATGTGGTGCTTCATAGCTTCCCCACTCTCGTCTACTTTAGTTTTCTGAACGTTTCGCTTCTATCACGTGTGAACTGCACATATTTTTTGTGGTTATAGATTAGGAAGCAAGAAGATATTAAAAGTTATAATATTACATAGCATAAGAAAAAAAATTAATAAAATGAAAAAATAAACGATTTAAAAATAATAGTTCTGAATTAAGTACTTTTTAAGGTTCATTTGATTTTAAACGTTTCAAGGTACAGTGAAAAAACTTTAAAACTCTTATGGCATTGTAAGATCGGCAAAGAGTTTTCTAAGTATTTCGATTTGAAATGCTGTATATAAAATAAGGTATGACCTGGTATTGCGTTTAGGGCAACGAAATGCAATCCTTTCTAATTGGACTGGATAAAGTAATATCTCTTAGATGAATAAAGAACAACACGACTAACCTAAAATAATTGCAAAGTAAAATTAGTCTGTTATTCAAGATGACCGTTATTATAAGTTTTAATATTTTTTGACCAATATCAACATGGCGATAAAAAATTAGGGTATCTTGTGCTTTGTATACAATTGCAAACCGAAGTACGAGGCGAGTCACGAATTATGGAAAAGACACGAAGCAAGCGCAAGCGGCGCGGTGTTTTCCGCCGTTTGAAAACGTATCATTACTGTACCTACCTATTTAATACGTTCAAAGAATTACCTTTAGCTAGGAAGCTTTTACATTAACTCCACACAGGAGACCCTGAGGAAAATAATTTCTTTCAGGGCCTATGTCATCTTTGGGGATGCTGTGTGGAGGGTTTTTTTTATGAAAGGAAGGAGTGTTCTGGGAAGGAAAAGGGTTTAAGGGGTGGGTAGGAATCTGGGGTTCAGTGTGTCCTGGTCATCCGCCTCCGAGACCTAGACAAACCTCACCCCACGAACCCGGGCACGCCTGTTATATCACCAAACGCAGCGAACCACTTGGGGTGACCTATAGCAGAGGTGTTGGTTATCCAATAAAGGTTCCCGGGGCGGAACCTTTATTGGATAACCTTTACATTAACTCCAAACAGGAGGCCCTGAGAAAATTTATTTTCTTCAGAGCTCACGTCATCTTTGGGGATGCTGTGTAGAAGAGGAAGGAGTGAACATGGGTCTTAGGATTTAGAAAACACAGAGGCTGAAAAATCGTTTCACAGTCGAGCTATTAGTCAAGAATGAATCGAAGCAACAACCCGTTTTCATTTGACAAATATTAATCATTTTCCGGTCCAAGTACCGGTGCCGAAAGGACCATTGACGCTACTTCCTTGGAGCATCTTCCATTGAAATACAGATAGAACGAGCACAGCATTCTCACCTAACGCCTGTGCGCTAAATATTATTGTATGTAGATAAGTATGATTCAAAGCCAGGATCTTTCACTTTCAGGGTGAATGACCTACGCGTCTGTTACGGTTTGCTTACATTATCAGGCAAAAGTATCTTGTTTTAGTTTAGAAAGGACATACTTTTCTTATGACAACCAACGCAAACCCAGGAAGTATTTATTATATAAGTAACCTATTTACCTATTTGCCTCTTGGAAGGAATCTGAATATCCAAACGTTTTCCATTCTTCAACAATGCGTTTGCTACAACATTAAATTTAACAAATTACTATATGAGAATAATAATAATGTTTTATTCCAGGATGTGGGGAGAATAGTGCAATCCCACACGTCCCATATGATTGTACATGTTTATATAACTATACATATTTTAATACAACAGATTTTTTTTAAATAATGAACTAAGTAGGTACCCAGAATAGGAAAAAATTAAAAATTAAAAAAAATAAATAAATAATCAGTTCTATGTAGGGCGTGGTCTGGGGTGAGCTCGGGCCCAGCGCTCACTCAGGAGTGGGGTTTGGTGCTGGAACGCTGCGGTCACCACTGTATTGTCAGAAGCCATTTAGCCGCATCCTGGCTCCAGTGACCCGATGTCTCATTAGACCGGCGAATCCGTGCAATCCTAGTTCAGTGAACATTGTCGATGCACTGCTATATCTTCTGAGTCCAAATATAATTCTACATGCATCATTATTTTGGATCCGGAGTCATTCCATCGAGTTAGTTCGGTAGTTACACCATGTATATAAATAGTTACTAGTTGTAACTCAAGACTTCGATATTCTCCTTGCGTTCCTTTCTTCGATCCGTCGCTCTACTCGCCCAAACCATCTGAGCGTCCATCTCCAAATTCTTCAGTTCACTTAGTCAGGCATCTCCAGATACTAAGTTTTGAGATAATGAGGAAAGCAAAATTCTGCTTACTATAAAATCAAAATTATTTACAACTAGCGATTTCCCGGCATGCCGGCAGTTAAAAAATAAATTGTTTCCCCCTGCGTGTCCTTTTCCATTCGTCCCGTTCCCCTTCCGCCCCCCTTTCCTCTCCCGCGTCCCCTTCCCCTTTCGCGTTTCCACACGCTTTCCCTCTCCCCACTCCCCTCGCCATCTTCCCCCGTCCCGCGAACCCCTCCTACTGCGTTTCCTTCCTTCCTCCCAAGCCTCCCACTTCTCTCCCGGATTTTCCTCCCCCTCCCGCAAATCCCCCTCACGAGATCCCCTTCCCTCTCCCGAGTTTCCCTCCCTTTTCCCGGGTTCCCCCCTTCCCAGATTCCATACATTCATTTCCGGTATATTCAGTTTTCAAACAGCTCGCGTGCCACCTATTGCAATTTTTTATACAAATTTCATAATGCCAGAGCTCACTCACGCTGAGTATATATAGAAACCATTGCTGGCATGCACACATCAAATCCCCAAAGTTTGTTCGCAATCGGATGAACTGTTAGCAACGCATGATGCCAGAACTCACTATTGTATATAGATAGAATCGCGGGCATGCGCACATCAAATCCCCAAAGTTTCATCGCAATCGGATGAATGGTTTAGTAACGCGTAGCTTACATACTATATACATAGACAGAAGCAAACATATTTTCATTTTTAACATCATATTAATTGTGCTATAAAATGACACCGGGAGGCATAACGGTCCGGTACATCAGTATGACATTTTGAAATACCCTAAGTGACCCAGACAACATCATCATTTTTCTGAATTAACTAGAAATTTTTCTGCATTTTAATTGATTTGGAGGTGTGGAGGAATCTAAGTAACGTAAAAGATAGACTCAACTCAAATTTTGATTTTTCTGGGATGTCTGACTAATCAACTGAAAGATCAATTTGTAAAATTCTACAAAACATTTTGCGTCATAATGACAAACAAAGACAAACAACATCCACTTGTCGGCAGTGTGAAGCGTTCAAATCATTAATGTGTGCCATCGATGTGGCCCAACCGTTAGAAAGCAAGAAGATGCACGAGCGCTCTCAAAATTGCAAATATATTCCAGTTTCGCATTTCGCTAATTGCCGTTGTTAGTCGCCTAAATGCTGGACAATAACTCTGTCAGTTGGTGATTAACGTCACAGCTTGGCGGTGATGGTCTCAGGCAACTGGTGGCGGTGTTGACTGTGACAAACAATGTCACAGAGAGGGGGGCGATGTTGATTCGTTAGCAAAACGAGAAGAGCCGATAATAAATTGCTGACAGAGCCGCATAATTCATGTCTACAGATTTGAGATTAGCACAATTCTTTGTAATTTCGTGAACACTTGTATTGAGTTGAGTCGTCTGGTAGTTGTCTGGAGTTTATATACTTCTTCATTCATATTTATTTAAATATTCAAACCTACGTTGGTTCAGCATCGCAAATCTTAACCGCTCAGGCTTCGCTTTTGAGAACGACACAAAAAGGTTCAGTGGAAATCATTGTATCTTCCTTATTGTCAAGATGAGATATATGTGTTTGAAAGAAAAAACACTAAATTTATATTCAAATATAGAATCACGTGAAAAGAAAATCGTGTATCTCGTGTATGAAACCAAAAAGATTCCGACCGTTTTTTGAGAGAAATTTATGAAACTTCTTGAATTTTTTAATGATTTTTTTTTTTGAAACAACAAAAAAGTGAGGTCACAAAAACGATCGTAATACATTTTCCTAAAAAAACTATGCATCTGTTTTTCTTTTTTTCGTTTCGTTCTTTGTTTCGTTTTCGGTAATTTTGGTTAGAAAAAACGTAATATGAGCCATTTTTAAATTTTTTTATATTTGCATTCTAAATTTTAATTTTTTTAATTTTTTCTGTAATTGTAAGTCATTAAAAATTGTATTTCTAACAATAACCTTTGAATGCGTGTTTAATCATCTTTCAAAAACTGTTTTAAGATACATTAAAAAAATATATATATTTTCAATTTTCTCACCTTCTGACAGAATATGCCTGAGGCCTGAGAGGATAAAACCACTTTTAAATTTTTTTAAACTTTTTTTTTACTGTGCCGAAATTATTGCTCCTAATTTACTATGTGATGTATTTCATTTCAAAATATTTTTTTTTCAGTCACCCTTTTCAGATCTATTGTTTAAGTGAGTAAATTATTTACACAAAATGACGATGTGTTTCTGAGTTTTTCATAGTAAACTAATAAACTATTTAAGACCTAAATAATTACAATATCTTATCTACGTTATTACAAAATCAAATACAATGACACATAACTAATTATATAAGGTATCATTGAAGAAGAAGATAATAATTATATTAAATCTAAACAAAAATATAAAAAAGACCAAGACACGCCTCATGGCGAATTATGATCTTTATCAAGAAAAGACGCCTGAATAAGATTGAACAAATTGTTAAATTTTGTTTTTAGGTTGGTTCATAAATCATCAACACTATTGAAAGAAAGTAGGTAACGAAACCGTTTCCATTATCAGTTCTTGGTTCAACGTCTCAAGTCCATCTCTGTCATAAAATTAATGTTAGGTAATTCAGATAGTACTACTGTGCCGGTTGCAGATACAAGAGTGATTGTGCTCGTAAAGTAATGATTGATGCAAATAACTACTTGTCGTCATAAATATGTCAATGGACGCATATTGCAGACAGAATCAAATCTCTTATAAGCTTAGCACAACTCCATACAGTTCAAGCGGCTTACTGTTCAATAATGTAGACTCTGAGTTCTGGTTGGGGTTACGAAACGAATTGGAATGCTGCATCATGACTAGAACATATTCAACACTGATAATTAAAAGCTTAAAAGATTAAGAAATGTTTACGATTATCATTATCATTACTACTATTGCCACCTCCAGGAAACGCCTTCAATCCTGCTGGTCTCCTGGTGTCACACTCCAACTTGTTATGCCCAAGGATGTGATGTTAGCTCCCACATTAACCACCCACCAATATTTAGGTATATCAACCTCAAAACTTCTTCTCCTGCAAGTTTTATTACATAATAAAGTACTTCATCTGGTGGTCGGCTTTCTGTTATTCCTATATCATTATACACTTTCGAGTTGAAGTCAGATTACATACGTATTAACCGAAGATATTTTTTTATTTATCAATGTAAAGTAAACATTGGGTTTTTGATGCCTGTCTTACTAGAATATACCTGGGTCGTGACAGGCGTAGAGGTACATAAATGAATATCGTTGTTACAAGAACATTTAAGGTTAAGTACATATTAATTTGAAAACAATTAAAACAGAAAGGTGATTGGAAGTGTGGGTAAATCCTTTCAAGGGAGTTATCTTATAAATGTATAAAATATATGTTATCTTATAAATGTATAAATGTAGGAAAAGGTGAAGTAAAGTAGTAAATCCTCTCAAATCTATTTATGGAGTTAAATTTTACAGGATTCTATTATTTTAATTTATTTTATATAAGGAGAAATATATTTTGAAATACAAGGAGATGGGCTATCGGCAGTTATTACTGGGCGGGTCTGTGCGTCCTGGTGTCGCCGATATTTTTAACCAATATGCATACGTTCTAAAAATCAACTAAATGAACGAATTATTTCCGTATTCAAACTTTATTGTTAACTAATACTACTGCACAACTTCGAAAAATCTACTAAATTCCGTATTAAAACTATACCCATTAGATAGTAGCTCCGGCGACAGTCGGACATCATAGCATAGACCTCCTTATACATCAATATCTTTGGTATTAACCATCGCCAAACCGAATTCTAAAACACCCCTCCTCTCTTTATCACTTGGAATGATTAGATAATCATTTTATAAGCTTATTTTGTAAATAATGCATTAATTATTATGTACATTTGAATCTAATAAAAAAAGGTAATTTTTTATATAAATACCGCACAAGAGTCCCAACTGCTCCCGTCTGGAGCCACTGAGACTATGGCATCCCCAATTGGGGTATGTTGTGAGGCTGAAGGTAGTGAGGAGGGGAAGGAGATGGGGAAGAGAAAGGTGGGGAGTACCTGACTATTCAGATCTGGTCACCAAACACGGCCAAAACCATTTCAAGCAACTTTTCAATTCTGAACGGTGGTCTTACACCAGAGCGATACTGAGAGTATCCACTCTGACTACTGAGAGTATTACTTCCACTCTGGAACGTGTCGCAAATATACTATATATATATTAGTTTAAATGAATTTATTGTGAAATAACACAAATTAATCTAATAAAATTTATTTGCCGCGCCGGGATTCGATCCCGCAACCCACGGAACGCGAGTCAAGAGCCTTACCGCTGGACTACACCGGCCGTCAAATGTTTGGCTTCCGAGTGCCACATTCCAGTGCATTATGTTGTTGTCTCGTTTGTCAATCAAATTGCCCTATTTTTTTTAGCAGAGTTCAAATTTTAACCCAATGTTGTATAAGCTTATGGAGATATTAAATATTGTCCTAGCGTTGATTTTTTTTCCCATATTTCTATACTTTGCGGAGGCATGGACATTTAAGAGACAACGAAAGAAAGTGGATAGTCGCCTTAAAAATGTGATGCTGGAAAAAATGCTCAGGATGCCATGGACAGCCAAATGCACAAATATGTCAATTCTGGAAGAGATAGGCATCCACAATAGGCTTACAACTTTCTGCCCACAACGCATTTTAAGATACTTTGGTCACGTTGCTCGCCAAACTGAGGACTCCAACTTGGATAAATTTATGGTCACTGGCAAAATGGAAGGCAGAAGGTGCAGAGGAAGGTCACCAATTTGTTGGAGTGACCAATTATCTCCGGAGTCCAGTACATCGGTGTCCACAGCTCTCCACGCAGCGCATGACCTCGAGGAATTGGAGTAGGGGTCACAATCCCCAGTAATGAAAAACCGACTTAAAAAGAAGAAAATATAATAAGAGCTAGGTAATGTCGATTTTCAATTGGTTAGGGCAGGGGTCAAGTGAAAAGAGACAATTTGCCAAAGAAATAGGACAACAAATATATCAGAGAGCCATATTATAACGGGGGAGGGTCGTTTTGTGCTAAAAATGTGACGGAAAGATATTTTGCTTTTTTCATCTACATTCTTACTGTGATATCACACTTCTGCCCGTTTAAATGTTTGTATTTTCTAACAGATTCGCTTATAGATTCCTTGTTAAACTAAAACCAGTTTTGTGTTCGGAATGCAAAAGAAATAATCGTTTGGCGGCTCCGTCTCATAAGGCTGGTTGAGTAGAGGTGAAATTGCAATTGATGTCTGAAGAGCCGAAGAGCCGCAGGCGCCCATGCAAAGAGCCGCATACGGCTCGCGAGCCGCAAATTTCGATCCCTGGGTTAGGGGAAGGTCAAAGAAAATTTTGGAAAAGTGGTTGTTATTGGTGAATCGTATATTAACCTTGCTGTGGATTGACAGCTAGCCCTTTCCAATCACTGTAGCCGCAATTGTGTTTAAAGAGATATTTTTTCATGATAATTCGGATTTATTCGGTCACATTTATTTATTGTTAAAGCACGCTGGAGGGAATTTATAACGGCCAAAGCGTTAGGATGTAAGCAATAGAATGAATTTGCAATTTTGTCCATTCAGCCTGTCGGCGGTTCGCGGTGATACCAGTCGGTAAATTTGTTTTTATTAATTGTAAGGCTGTTCGCCATAGAAATTTAAAATTGTGCCTCGAATATCAGGAACCCTTTTGTCCAGTATTGTATCTTTACGACTAACAACGACTACGCCAACACTTAAATCTTTTACTTTGTTGTATTGGAATGCTTTCATTTCCTGTCCGAGATTTTTTAATTCAATTCCTCTGAAAGACTATTCACAGTCTACGACGTATCTTAATCTGGGTATCCGCCAACGCATTCTACGATGCTGCGTAAATGTGTACTTAAAGGCATTGTTTTATTGCAGATGACGGTAAGATTATGACAAATGAATGGAGATTTTAACGCATCGTAATGCATTATGTACTTGACATTGTAAGAATCCGTGTGCGAGGCCGTGGGTTGCGTGTTTTGTGCGTTGTTGTCTCGACTAGAACGCACATAAACATTAATAACTTAAACGATTTCTCATTATGTGGAAACAGTTAAGTGGTGTAAAAATATTACCGTGAAATTAATGACGCATGAAACAAATGATATCATAATGTTGCATATTTCATTTAAAAACCATAATTTGTAATTTTTTTGTTCTTCTTTTCTGTAAAATATGTCATTCATTTTAGCGCAGACCCGTGAAAAATAACGAGAATATTACACGAAAAGTGGATTAAAAAATATAAGCCAAACTTACTATGTTTTTTTTTTTTATTAAACATAAAAATGAAATGAATCTCGTTCAACTGCTTGGAAGGTAAGGCTGAACAAAATCTACCAATTCTTTTATCGAATTCTAAGAATCGCGGAATAAATTCATTAAATGCACTGAAAATACAATAATAATGCCACGTAAGAATTACGTATTTTTTTATGTTGCCTATACACAACCGAAATGTTTGTAATGGAAAGTACTTATATAGTTTTTCTTAATAGAAAATTCAACACTGAAAATAAAACAAAATAAGGGTGTTAACCACAAGTTTTTTTTGTTCATTACGGATTAATATAATTGTTTACAATACACATGAAACATACAAAACTTTAAACGAAAAGTTTTACAATAATTTTTATTTTAGAGTTCTTGCCTAAAATGACTCTTGAAACCTTCAAGGCCAATGTCGAAAATGTCAAGAGACCTAGAGATATCATTTAGCAGCACCATTCCTCTTGTCACGCTTTGCTGGGCCAGAACGTCTGTTCTAACGCGCGGAATACAGAGCAGACGACTCTGGCGGTACGAACAATTTATAGCATTCCTAAAGGTATGGGCTGTCGATGCAATCCATACTTAATATTATAAATGCGAAACTGCTCGAGTTTGTTTATGACCTTTTCACGCATAACACAATATAAAGACTTTAATAATTCTTTCACCAATATAAAGCTAAATTATATGCGCAGACTACAGGTTGTATATGATGGTAAGCTCTAGCGTTATGAAATTATAAATATTAATATATTATATTTGTTATATGTTTTCTGTCGCTAACAAAAGCGAGTTTTTGCTAACGTCAGAAAAAAATCTTTTCCATGGAAACAATGTTGATATATTTGTGGGCTCTATGCTGGTAGGTACTCAGCTCCCTGGTCAGTTACTACTGCAGAAAATTCAAATATTAGAATTCGTTTTTTTTATTTTGGACAAGCTTGGAATAAATGTCAGATGAGAGTTCCTATATTAAAAATATAATTCGTAACGATTATAAAGACTGAATGATAAATATAGTATTTTTTTATTATATTAACGAACTTCCAAATATTTAAATAAAAATAAACATCCGAAATGTTTGTAAGCGCATACATTCCCAACGAATGAACAAAATTGGATAAGTAATTCTTTTTTTCTTTGAGCTATAGCATTATGAAATTTAGGTGGTAGGCGAGATGTTTGAAAACTGAATGTAAGGGAATGAATATATGGAATGCGGGAGGGGATGGGGGTGGGGTGGGGGGGAGATAATTGATAAGTGTAAGCGCTACAGTAATTTCCCGTAATACCATGCGAGCGAAGCCGCGGGGAAAAGCTAGTAGTTTATAATCTTAAAAGCCGTTATTGTAATTCCTTCTAGATTGGAGACTTTCGTAGCGCGTTTCAGAGAGCAAATCCAGGTGATGCATAAATCGCGGGTATTCACCATGCATTCTCATATAAAGAAATTACCTTAGAAATACCTTATTTTTTTTTTAATTTGTTGCAATACATCTATGTATTTTTGCTGGTATGGGGCCACTATTACCTTTAAAATAAAATACAATCAGCCCTGAACTATTTGAAATGCATATTTTTAAGATGTAAAAATAAAACGCTTAACATCATCCCTGATACTGTTTGAGCAAAGCGAAACCGGTCGATAAATAAATTAATTAAAACTCATGGTTGTACACAAAACAAGTGTTTTATTTTTATTAAATATGTTAAACCATAAAGTGATTACTTTCTACAATAATGCTTATAAAATAGTTTTGATAAAATCTTTAACGTTAGATCTGTCTTGGCTGATGATCCAAGACTTGGTGTCTGATTTATATTTAAAAATGGTGAGTTCCCGGCATGCATTGCTATGCCACAAGAACGAAATTGTTTCTCCCTGCGTGTCCTTTCCCATTCGCCCCGTTCCCCTTCCACCTCCCCTTTTTCACCCGCGTCCCCTCCCCCTCACGCGTTCCCACTCCGCCTTCTCCGCCTTCCCTCTCTCGTCTCCCGCCAGCCCCCCTCCCGCAATCCCTTTCCCTCTCCCGCTTTCAATATATTCAGTCCTGATACATTCAGATTTTCAAACAGCTCGCCACCTATTGTAATTTTTTTTCAAATTTTCTATCAAATTTGGTACCTTTTGGATAAGCTTCAAAGCATTTGATTTTGGTTAGTACTATAGGTGAGAATAAATTCATTAATTTAAACATTTTAGAAAATTGAATTTTAATTTAACAATCGATGGTTTGCAAAATGTCAATCTCGATTTGTGACAGTTTCGTATGAGTTTTTGTAATGATTAAAAAAACTTTTCAGATGTATTGTCATGTATTTGTAATAATCCAGAAACCTGCGCGAGGACTGAAAGAAGATATTTAGGTAACACAAATCGTCCACATCAAATCCCGAAAGTTTCATCGCAATCGGGTGAACTGTTAGCAACGCATAATTTCATGACGCCAGAACTCACTATTGTATATAGTAAGAATTGCAGGCATGCGCACATCAAATCCTCAAAGTTTCATTGCAATCGGATGAATGGTTCAGCAACGCATAGCATACATACATAGACAAAAACAAACATATTTTCATTTTAGATAATTTGTGTTCTGCCTTATATATGGCCAATGTAAGTGCATAGTATAGCTTGTTTGCAAAGTTTCTAAATTTTCTTTGATTACGTTGATCACTATTTTTGACGAGTATGAATGACCTGATGAGTTTGGGTCATATTCGTCAAAAAATCACGTGGGTATTAATGATCATTAAAATACTAAGTCATAAGGACTAAAAAGGACACGTCGCCTGTTGGAAAACTATTAAGGTAAAAAACTTGTTTTGAATCACACGACGCGACGCTTCAAATGCTTAGGGACTCTGGACTTATATGGAAATGCTCGTAGAAGAAGACATCTCCAACACTCATGCTTCCCACATTATTATAACAGACGGATTCAAATCTACTATAGATATCGTACCTTGAACACACTACATAGAGATAATTCTAGTTTGAACGAATCTTTTTTTTTTTTGAGTTCGATTTTTTTAACATTTTAATTTTTATTACCATTTTTAAATATTTTTTTAAATTTATTATTATTTTAAAATTTAGAAAGGCATAGATACTTTAAGGTTCTGCTAAGCCATATGGATTGTCAGCATATGAGCACGTATTAAAATATTTATATAAAACTAGCTGACCCGGCCACGCGTTGCTGTGGATAACGAATCACATCGCCATGTACTGGATGGTTACTCAACGTTTATAACTAAGTGTTTTGTCGATAAATAAACTCACACCGCCATCTGTTAGAAACTTATGGAAGTACAAATAATTATATTTATAATATATGTAATAATGATGTATGTAATTTTTTTAAGTTCCTAAAATCGGTTAAGTAGTTTCGGAGTTTATCTCAACACACATCGTGACGTGAGATTTTTATATATAAAGATAATGCTATTTCTTACAAACAGTTCTATTTATTTTTTAAATATTTTTTTTTTTATGAAAGATAAACTTTCCCGGGTTGCGAATAATCTCACAATATTTGAATAAATCCTACTAATACTACAGTAAGCGGAAAGCGCTGCTTGTGTCATGATGGAGCACTTCGCCAGTCCAGGAATTGAACTCATGACGTCTTGGTGGAACCCAAACGGGATGCCAACATGTTTATTTTTTTTCGCTACTTTCTATTGAATTTTTATTAATACCGCACAAAAGTCCCAACTGCTCTAGTCTGGAGCCATTCCAAGGGTAAAGGATTTGGGGAGCGAATGGAACTGGAAAAGTATCTGACTATTCAGATCTGATTGTCAAATACGGCTAAAGTAATTTAAAGCAACCATTCCGAATGATGGTTTATCATCAGGACAACACTGATAGAATACGATCAATTATATATTAATTGCATTAAATTTATTTTTACCATAATACATTCATTGTTTTTCTCGGGGTAAGATACTAAAAATCAACCCCAGTACCTACCTACGATTTCGTCGTTTAACAAAATGATTCGATTCAATATGAACGAATTATGTTATCGGTTTAAATAATTAATATTAAAGTATCGAACTTTAATCTACGAAATTCAACCCACATCATTTCTGATGACATTAACAAAACGTGTAGGTACAAGTATTCGCCAAAAATCATTTACATCCTGGTGCTTTTCTCCCTTTAGGCCGCCATACAAGGATCTATAACAATCAATAAAATTAAAATAAAAATCACGGGGGAGGAAACCCGTTTCGTTATAAAACGAAGAAATAATTCATATTTATTACAAGGATCAAAAATTTTATTGACGAAACTATTATAATTTGTGTTTCTAAGCTTTCGTTCATTATATTTAGCCATCTGTGATGGTTTGTGATTCTAAGAACGTTAAAGTTATTAAAGTGGAGGCTCGCATAAAGTACTCCGTAAAAGCAACACTAACACGTACTCATAATTGCAAGATTGGATTGAGAACGACCAGGAAAAAATGCTTGTTGCTTTATGTAGATGTTTTGAAGTTGTAACTAATTGATTCCGAGAAATTATCTACATAACAAGAAGTATTTCGACCACAAATCAGCGCAACGTTTAAAAAAACTTTAACTTAATAACGCTGTTGATTGTCCAATACCTGTTTTGTAATAATTTTTCAAAATGTAATAGATATTGAATGACTAGAACGAAATAGGATTAAAATATATCGTAGGCGAGGAAAAGTTGTCCTTTCAAGATCCCTGTCTGGGGCAACCATTGATGGCGCGAGTTTCAAATAAAACCATGACCGTTACACATTGTATCAGCCACCAAACCGAAATGCTACAATCTTTGAACTAAAAAAAAAACAGTTGTACTATTAAAATTGGTGTCCCCTGTGAAAGTTAAATGCATAGTTGTATTATAAATTTTAATCTCCACGGGTATTATTTCATATTACTCAAAAGGAGAAATTTTTCCACGCTGTCATTGTTGTCACATTTTGTCGGTTATTGAAATGTCAAAAGCGTGGTTGACGTAAATAATAGTTATATTGGGGATAATATCACATCTGACAACTAGTATTAGGTGTGACTTTTTTTACTTTTTTCATTCCAAAAATGCTTGGTTTTTCATTTTTACATGACGAGGTTTAGTAATGTTTTTTTGCTGGTTTAAGAAACTGTAAGAAAATTACAGTTTCTGGGAGGAATTTGGTAAGAAAAATTTAGAAAAATTATCCTTTTTTTTTGTACTGAAAAAACTTTTTTTTTTAAAGAAAGACAAGTATTGCCGGGTTACGAATGTAACCCAACAATGTTTGAAAATCTCTTGCTACCACCACAGTAAGCCGAAAATGTTGCTTGAGTCGTGATGGAGGACTTAGCCAGCCGAGGAATCGAACACGCGATGTCCGGATGGGACCAAAACGCGATGCCCACTCAACTACTGACCGGTCATTGTCACTTTTATTAATATAATATACAATTTTTTTCCAATATGACATATGACTAGAAAACTATCAAAATTGTCTATTATGCATTAATTCAGTCCTTATTACAGTACGGCATTATTGGCTGGGGAGGGGCCTTTAAGATTTCCTTACAGCCCATAATTATAATACAAAGAATAATTATTAAAATCATCCTTAAGAAACCATACGACTTCCCTACTTAAGAGATATTTCGGGAATTTAATGTACCAACCATCACAGAATTGTAAAAGAGAAACGCATTATATCAAATCTACAAAGAATATTTCATCCAAAAAATACATCCCTCAGATAGCATAAGCAATAGATTCAAAACTAATGGCTTAATAGCCATACCTATGCTTAGAACGACCACGGCTCAACACCACTATTTATATTTAGGTGTGAGGTGGTACAATATATTATTATCCAAAAACAAAATAAATGTAACAGAAACATTGAAATATGAACAATTTAAAAAACAAATTAAGTCCCTGAAATTGGATAATGATATATTGTACCCTTAATTAATTAACGTCTAATAAAAAAAATGTATTATTGTTATTATTTTTTATATCTATGTCAAAAAGTATTTGTATATTTATTTCATTCAAGACATTTAAGTCTTTGATCATTGTATACATACTTCTCAGAACATTATGTCTTTTTTTATGCATGTAAATACTCCTCCCATAAACACGAGCTCCTAGAGCTCAACTTATGGAGTAGTAGAACCATAAAAATAATTATGTAAAACCATAAATAATATGTAAACCTAGGTAATAATATTATAAAAGTAATTATTATTGTTAAAATAAAAAAATAAAATAATAATAAAAGTTGTGTAAGATACTCTCAGTATCGCCATGGTGTAAGACCACCTTTCAGATTTGAATCGTCGCTTGAAATGGCTTTAGCCTTGTTTGGTGACCAGATCTGAATAGTTAGGTGATTCCCCACCTTCCTCTTCTCTATATTATTTTTCTCCCCACTAGCTTCAACCTAATAACATACCTCAAAGGGATGTCATTGTCTCGCTGGCCCCAGACGGTTGGGAGCAGTTGGAACTCTTGTGCGGTATTCACATAAAAAAATATCACCATTGAACGTGAACCGGTAGTGGGGAATCCCACCCAAATTAACCAGAATCACTGCTTCACCACGGCCAAGTCAAAACGGAACCAAATGGTCTGTAGAAAATTCTGTGACGCACAGAAGTAATTTTCACAAAAAACAGCACCTATGAATCTTCTTCCGGAAAAGAAATTGAATCACTAATACAAGTGGTATACAGGTAAAACCCACACGCAGTAAAATGATTCATTGAACGAATCTTGCCTAACGGTACACTTTTACCTGATGTTTGACCTTGGACAATAGGTGCAGTCAATGTCTTATAAAGTGAACTAAAAACAAAACTATTTATGCATATAAACTATTTGTTTAAATACCTCAAGTCATTGTGATGCCAAATTAACAAACATCTAACGATAAAGGGTATATTGTAAATTGCGTGACAATGTTATTTGCAACAGTTTGCTGCCGACGCAGTTGTATGCCATTCTCTAGGTTCTAAACAAAGAACATTTAACAACAATTGTTATAAATAAGTTATAACAAATAGTAGATTACAGTTTGCAAATTAAGTTTTCATCTCATTTTTACATACACTTAGGCGATATATGTAAAATGTCACCTCAAAGGCACTTTGTGAAACAAGATAATAATTCATAAGAAAAGAAAAATATACACCTGATCACAAAGATTAATTGAAAAAATGAACCAAAACTAGTATTTATAGATATTTTCAAATGTCGGTGATGACTGTGTTCGAAGGTTCAGGTATGTCGAGAATTTTTTTTTACATTAGCTCCACGCAGGAGGCCTTGAAGAAAATATTTCCCCTCTGGGCCTATGTCATCTTTGGGGAAGCTGTGTGGAGGGTATTTTAAGGAAATGAAGGAGAGAAAGTTCTGCTAAGGAAAAAGGTGTGAGGGGTAGGTAGGAAGGGTGACCGGCCAACTCGGAATGAAACCAACTCAGAACCATCTCAGATAAGTCATTTAGAGTGATAAAAGAATATATATAAAAAAATTGGTTAAATAGGTTATGTTGGGTTAGGGTTATCGGCTAATTTAAAATTATTTTTTTTTCATAGCTTTTAATGACTTTTCAAGGAGATGTTGAGTTGACATTATTCCCAGTTGGCATGGAACCGGTAGGAAGCTGGGGGTCAGTGTGTCCAGGAGTGACGAACGTATGAATCTATCCTTCCCACTGCGGTGCGAGGCGATGTTCCGAGAGAATCCTGACTTAGAAGTAAGAAGTTATTAGTAAGAATTATTAAGAATATATTACCTTTTTCTTGAATGATAGATACAAATCTGTTAAATATTGTATGCCTTTGTAAACATAAAATGTTGTTTTTTTTTTTTTTACTGTATTTATTTTCATTAACTGTAAAGTAGGTTGCACCAACCAGTTCATTAGGATTTGATTGTCTCTATTTGCTTTCTTCTTTACAATTTTAAATTTTATAAATATGTTTTTTATTTATTTCAAATGGTAATGGATGTATATTGAGGTAGAACCTGCGGACAAGCAGCCATGTGGCAGCTTCGCGGGATTACCTATTTAAATTGCCAATTTTATCTGTATTTGTTAAGTATGTTTTTGTTGGAAATAATAAAAAAAAAATAAAAAAAATAAAAAAAAAGTCTCCCTCATCACAACTCTCCCGGTCCGACCTGACATGCATTTGGTGGAAAGGCGCATCCCCCAACAAGACCCGGACAAGTCTCACCACATGAATCCGGGCACCACTGCTGAATCACCAAGCTCAGCGAACCATTTGGGGTGACCTATGGCAGGGGGGTTGGTTTTATCCATAATCCCTAGAATTTAAAATAATACCAACAATATCAAAATGTGTGCACTTATTGTTATAATTTAGGAATTATTTTAAGTCAGTTGTTAGGATTATCAAATTTATCACAGCTTTAAATTGCAGCGCGGTAAAATTGCGAATATCTTAAAAATCACCAAAAAACATGAAAATTAAAAAATCCCAAAAATCTAGAAATATACTATGGGTATTTCGAGAAAATCGTGGTTTGTCATTTCAGAACCGATTTTTAATTTCAAATATTTCAATCACCAATGATGATTAAATTAAAGCTAAAACAGATCATCCGGCCCCTGTAGGTACAAGTATCAGTGTTTTATCATTAGACATCTAAAGGTACCAAGAGTTCGTCAAATTTATAATGATAATATTATGATTGTGATAATATTGTGTCTTAAGCTCCGCATGTTGACCCTGCATTAATGTTCGTGACTTAGAAATTGATTGCTGCATTGCAAATAATTTGTAATATCTACTGCTTATCGCAATCGACAGATTTGCATTTTAATTACAAACAATGCAAACAGAAACATCATCCCATAAAAAAATGTATTAAATAAAAAACCTTTGCTGCATCAGTTTAATGTACAGTTTATATGTATTTATATTTATTTATTTGATGCAATATTTTACATTTCTAATGCTTTTATAGCATGATAATTATGTATAGTGTTTTTGTCCAAAGGTTGTATTTACCGGCGGAGTCTTTATGTTTTCTTTGTACGCTTGTCTAAGTGATATTTTGTGTTTGTTAGTGATATTTTGTGATATTTTGTGTTTGCTAAAATTTGATTTTTTGGTCAAATATGTAGTTTAGTAGTGTTTTAAGGTACATTTGGCGTATATCTAGTACGACAAAATTGTTGAATATTTGGTCTGTATCGGTCAGTCTATGTTTTTTAAGTATTACCTTTAAAATAGTTTTCTGCGTGATTTATAAATTATAAATTCTGCGTTTGTTGCTCCTCCCCAAACAATTATTCCATATTCTATTATTGATTGACAAAGTGCAAAATATATGGTTTTCATTTGTTTTATTTTATATATGTTTCTGATGTTTAGGAAAATGTGTATTGTTTTGAGGAGTTTATTTGTGATTTGTTTGATGGTGTGTATATATCTAAGCTCTAGATACCTAAAGGCCTAAATATTATCAGTATCGCCCTGGTAAAAAAATCACAATTCATAATCGAAACCTTGCTTTCACTTTCCCCTTGCTTTCCCTATCTTACTCCCTCTTTAACCTTGCTACAAACTGCTTGTGCATTCTCACATACATTAACAAAAATTACTGCTAGTCACAGGATGCGCTGTTCAACTCGGGAGGCGCGTATGAGTTCTCTTTTATTGTATAACCAACACCTCTGTCCGAGGTCTCCTCAAGTGGTCTCACTACGTTTAGTGACGTGGCAGGGGTGCCCGGGTTCATATAGTGTCCGGGTTTTGGTGACCGGAAAAGTATGTTTCCCCGAAAAAAAAGATGCGGTCTGACTGATGATTTGTAATATTTTCAGCATAATAACAAAGAATAATGTTGAGGACGAAAAAAAGCGGATATTAAGCTGTGGAAATCATAAGTTGTAATATAATTAAAATGAATGTGAAACACCTTTGAAATTTTAACAACGTTTGTAAAAAATATATTTTATTTTCCTTGGGGCTTCTACACACGAGGCCCTGAGGAAAATAATTCCCCTCAGGGACGTCAGACGACTCAAAGTCATCTTTGGGGAAAGAAAGGGGCGGAAATTCTGGAAAGGAAAAAAGGTATGAGACGTGGGTAATAAACTGGGGTTCAGTGTGTCCAGGAGTGACGGATCTACGAATCGATAACTCCCACTGCGGTGCAGGGCGATGTTCCGAGAGCGTCCTGCTGGAGAGGTCAAAAGATCTCTCTCAACTAGTAAATGGGCAAGTGCAACTGCCGCTAAGACCCGGAAAAACCTCACCCCCTGAACCCCCACTAAGTCACCAAACGTAGTAAACGACATGGGGTAATCCTTGGCAGAGGTGTTCGTTATTTAATATAGCTTCCGACAATACAATGGTGACCGCAGCGTTCTAGCACCAAACCCCAGCGCTGGGCCCGAGCTCACCCCAGACCACGCCCTACATAGAATTGATTATTTATTTTGTGTATTATTTTGTTTTTTCCTATTCTATGTACTTAGTTCTTTATTTAAAAAATCTGTTGTGTAAATATGTCTAATTTTATAGGACGTGTGGGATCGCACTATCCTCCCCACATCCTGGAATAAGAACATTATTATTATTAATAATAATAAATGGGTGCAACGGTACTTATTCCCGCCACCCAAATATGTTATATGCTTACCAATGGTGACATCATCCTATAACGTATTTTGCGAAAACATTTATGTAAAAGTAAAATTTTATTATAATGTTCTGATCTTCGATTGTAATCGAAATCGTAATAATTTTACAAGAATTTGGATACTGGGATGGAGGACCATTAAAGAGCTGTTAACTTGGAATTGGAAGCGTACGTAATAAGTAATAATAAGATTTTATGTGAAAGGAGGCCCTTTACCGATTGCATAAACCAACCATAAATAAGCATAGTCTGTGGCCTCTGTGCACTCTCTGATGCATTATTTAGAATTATTTATTCGACATTGGTAGCTGCAAGTAATTTATATTTTACGATCATTTCAGAGAGGTCTGCATTCAATCCGTACTTTCCTTCGTACGTAAACGATCGGTTAACAGCATTTTACTTAAGACGAAAGAACTATTGTGGTATACATTTTTCTGGAGAAAATTTTTATTTTTGTATCTCATTACACAATTATTTATTTAATTAAGCCCAATGATACAATGAAAACCATTTTTATTGCTATCAATTGCTAGTTTTTCTATCAATTTGAGTTAATGATTGTTCGGTTGAACACGGTTTAAAACTCGTTACACACAGCTATAAAACTGCGAGCAGATATCTGTTGAACCGCTAACGCTCATCTTTTGTTCCTTCATACGTTGCTATCAAATATTTCTTCCTGGTAGGAGAGGGGGTCAGATGAATTAGGGAGCGGCAACGGAATGCACATTTTTTGTACTGAAATCTGTCAACTTGACATCTATCGTCCACCTATCAGCTCCGTAATTACAATGACCCCCTCTCCTGTTTCGTCGGAGAAAGGGGCGCTTATTTTTTGGAATATCGCCTCTGGAGCGGTTCCGTCGTAAGATGTGTATTGTCTACGGTTGATCTGCGCTTAAACCGCTTAGGTTTGATCGATCTGAAGGGATTGTATGGCAAGCGTTATTTGGCGTGCGATGATCTTTTAATTTTTTTTACTGTGTATAGCTTAGACGTTTTATAGCTGTATGTGAACGAGCTTTTAATTAAAGTCAGTTTACGTAAAGTCTGCAGACTATTTTTCGACTGTATTTTTGGAAATTATTAATGATGTGTGTTTAAAATGTAGATATTTTTTGGAAATAGTGTAATAACATAATACAGTGTCTTTGTTTTAACCATTAACATTTCAAATATTTCAAAATATTTTAAGCTGAATTGTATTAGTTTTTTGTAAGTACATCTCGTACTATTTCATTTCATATCTTTTAATTTATGTTCAAAACCTTATTATTTCAATCTCTCTTATTGTATAACGTTATACTTTTTACCTACCATCTTTACTTCTATGTACCATGTGTAAAACCTATTTATGTTATCTTTGTTATTTAAACACACTAGTATACACTAAACCATAAAAATGTTATTATGTATGTAAAAGTCCATAATGGCGTTAATGATTAATAAAAATAAAATAAAAAATAAATAAAAAATAAATAAATAAATAATAAAAATAAAAAATTAATGAAGAGCTCCTCGAAGCACTGCAAGGATGTCGATATTAGAATAGACAGTGGTATTTCTTTCCAAGGTTTTGATGATGAATAGCCGAAACTACCCTAAACCGGCCTTGCTTCTTTGGCGTGGCCTGTGTGCATGAGAGTCACGGGACTACAGCAGTCTGTCAAATGAAAAGGTGGAACCGTCGAATTCATCAAGATGTACATTTTATGTAACTTCCTTGTTTTCGACATGTTTAGTATCCAATGCCGATAAAGGTTTAATTGTTTGTCAAACCACAGAAGTGACTGTTTTCTATGAAAACATGATTATATATTATTAGTCTATGAGTTGCACCCATTGATTAATAAAAATGGGGAAAACCACGCTGAACGTCTTTTTGTATAACAGGAAAAACATTGGGGGCTCATACAAAGGGAAAAAGGTAAAGGTAACCGACATTAGAGACACAAGGTCACACTTGATTGAAAAAAATACTGGGTCATCGGCATGACTAACTAATGACAAAATTAAAGAGCTTAACAATCATAATGTATAACTTCTGTTAAAGAAGAGAAATCGACAACGCCCATAGGTAAGATGAGAACTACTAACCTCGGATTAATAAGAACTTCAAGAATTTGCAAACTTGCGTCATATATTTTAAAGCTGACCGCCAAAACGACAATGACGAAGAAGAGAATTGTTTTCATCTTGATGCTTGTAATCATCCTCTCCACTATTATGATCATTTAGCTTAATCCAGAAACTTCGACTCCCTCAGTTACAGTTCTGTTGCATAACAAGGTATATATGCATTTACGGCGAAGTCTGTGAAGATTATAAAATTTACCATTATTTTTTTTTATCATTTTGTCGCTAAAAGATTCTGTGATCCGATAAGCCCATTAAGTTTTTCAATTACTTTAAAATTTTCATCAGATGTTGACTTATGTAGGATTTCATGGGCCCAAAGGGAAATGTTGTCTCGGTGGATAAACAAGTTATGAAGTACGTAAAGGGGGTTTATTATGTAATTTTAAAGTGATTGAAAATAAAATATTGAAAGGCAATTGCTTTATAAGTACAAACTACGTAATACGATATCTTAAAATAAAATTCAACCATCCAACTTTGCTTGTATTTCAACACATTTCTTTAAAATTTTCAATTGAAAATAAAAATCAAAGAAAACAAGGTTATTTTTTTACAAAAGTTCAAAGAAAATTTGTGTAATTTTCAGGACGCAAAAGTTCGCTGAGCTCGCAAATAATTTTTTTTTATTAGTTTTGACTTTACGCAAGGAGAAACCACAGAGACAGTAATCAACACTTTTCGTTATTTGTTTTTGAGGTGTTATGCGGTGTTGCAATACCTTCTTCTTAATCAACGTTTTGGACAGCGTTACAGTGTCCATCATCAGGGCAGATGTGTGTAAAAACGTATCTGTAATCAACAACATCAATATAAAACATTAGCTGGAAAATTCGAATGTATCCTTTCTCTCAAGTTAATATTATTACCAGCAGATAAACAAACCCTTACAAATATATTTTACACTGTTTAAAATAATTTTTTTAAAGATATTAATAAGGTTAAAAATTTTATTAAATTTCATATAATCGTAGATAAAATATTTAATATCCGTTAAATTGTTTTTAAATTTTGGGGCAGATCAAAATACTCAAAATTCAGGAGCAACAATTCCGTATGTTTTGCCCAGTGAACATGAGGTTGGTATTTCAAGCCAGGATACCAAGCTAGTACAATATATGGCTTACTATCCTGGCTTGGCACAAACTGGAACGGTTTACCCGATGCAAGGCAATTTTAAGCCTGTGTCATTGCAGTGACTACGGTTACCACGTATCCGCGTTCGTGGGGAAAAATGTACAGCTTGCTTGGAAAAACCATAGAAATATTGAACGTAGAAGGGCATTGTTATGCCGATTGTCTTTAATTCGGTACAATTTTTTTGTAATGCTGAATTACGCATAGACTTGTCTTTATAATATGGACGATCCTATCTTTAGACGCCAGCGTATTAGCTTCCTCTCTAGCTTACCAGGTTGAAAACAAAGCTAGTTCTGTCTACATGAGTTAGTGTTCCTAGCGTACTAGATAACTATAGTCAAACAGATACCAAGTGCATTCCCAAAATTTCAAACGGGGAAGAACGTTTTTCCCCGTTTGAAATTTTGGGAGTGCACTAGGTATCTGTTTGACTATAGCAATAGCTATCCTGGCTTGAAATTCTAGCCTCGTGTACGCCGGGCAATAATGTTTTAGGTTTCAAATTTACTGATAATAGAATCACATCTATTAAACTATCCTATCCTAAACACTAGCCAACCAGGTTGAAAACAAAGTTACACGTAACTTGTGTTACTAGCTTACTAGGTTACTAGCAATAGCTTGCTATTCTGACTTAAAATACTAGCCTTGTGTGCACTGGGCGTTAGAACGTGTTTACACACAGCTATAAAAGATGTATCTTGGCTTATTTCAGCATATCGCTCGCCATACATTCCCAATGGGAATATATGGCGAGTGATATGCTGAAATAGGTAAGGCTACATCTTTTATAGTCAGCATATCGCTCGCCATACATTCCCAAGGGGAATATATGACGATTGATATGCTGAAATAGGCCAAGCTACATCTTTTATAGCTGTGTGTGAACATGCTCTTAATGATTTAGGATTCAAATTTCTCATGTTTTTCACAACTTGGAAATGTAAGTACATTTAAAAATGTTTTTTAAGATAAGTTTTTATATTTTAACGGCTAAAAGTATTTTCGTTATTTGTTTTTGGGGTGTTATGCCGTGTTGTATACACAATTACACATCTGCCCTGATGATGGACACTATAACGCTATTCGAAACGTTGGCTAAAGAATGAGGTAGCGCAACACGGCATAACACCCCAAAAACAAATAACGAAAATGTTTTTTTCAATATTTTTGGATTTAATCTTATATAAATAACAAAAATTATATATAGGTTATATCTTCCCTTGTGAATTTGTATTAGAGTTATGCTGTTGTAATAGCGAGAATAATAAGAAATAATAGCTTAGGTAGGTATCTAATGTAAGCACAGCACTCGGTAAACATTCCCCCGAGGTGTCGCATAACCTATCGTCGAAGAGAGATAATGTTGTTGTGTGTGCAGGTAATAGTAATAGGTAAACCACTTCACGCAGAGATGTGACCCCGGTGAGATCGTCTGGGAATGACCCGGAATTCGGTATCAAGTTATATAATATCATATCGTGATAATGCACTCATAAATGAATGCATGGGTGTAGAATGCATCGAGAACTTCTCCTATCTTTATTCTATAATCCTATGCCTCTCCCTTTTACCTTCTTATTAATTTTAAGGCATAATAAAACTCCCATTTGTAACTAACTTTAGCAGAAGGAATTTTTTTTGGTTTAACTGATTTATTTAATTGAAGAAGAAAATAAAACTAATAAATCTAAACGAAACATGAAACAGAACAAGACATATAAAAAAATAAGTGGTTACGGTCACATCTGGGAAAATTAGTTGAGGATAGTGTTTTAATTCTGAATTTGAAATATATGATATCGTCAAAAAAGACGTTTAACCGACATGGAACCATTTATTGGATAACTAACACCACAGGTCACCCCAAGTGGTTCGCTACATTTAATGACTTAGCAAGGGTACCCAAGTTCATGGAGTGAGGTTTTTATAGGTATTATTATATAAGTCAACGCAACTTTTAAACCTGCAAAGCCATTTCCATTTTGAGCTACAGAGCTTTGAATGCCAATTTAAAATTTTTAAAAAATCTATTTATAAAAAAAGAAGAGGGTCGGGGGGGTGGATTCTTATACAAATATACAGTTTTATTCCGAAATAGGTGAAATTTTACACACTTGACCTTCAAAACAAGAGAACAACCCTATCCCCTTTTCCCACCCCTTAAAACAAAACTTTCTGATAATTTTTTGAACATCTGACGTTCAAAATAAGAGGAAAATAATTACTTTCTAAATTTTATTTCCAAAAACTCTTGAAGCCCGGGCAATACCGGGGACATCAGCTAGTTTATTTTATTTCTTCAATATGAAAAAAATACACTGAAATATTATAAGGTTGTCCATTTATACGTTTTTCAGTGTTTTTCATGAAAGTATTATGTCGGTATAATAATAATAATTCTTTTTTCTAAATAGGAATGAAGGCGATATCTATTGTGTAAATGATCGTGTAAATAATTGATCTTTATTAGATGCCGCCTAGTTAAACCGCGAAGAAAACACATTCAGCTATAATAGTATATATACATCGTAGTCTCCATGTTATAACAATAATATATAATATAATACTTATGTAGGTATATAATACTAAGTAACATAACCTCTCCGCGCACCTTTCGTAGTATTAAAACTTCATTTGGCGGCAAACGGCTGCGGGAAATGTCAGTTCTTTGCGGGAAGTAACTCGCTTCGGTCGCGTCGCTCCAACACTAAAAAACAACTTCGATAACTTGGAATACAAAACTCACAAACGAACTTTAACGATAACAGTTTTCATCGAACTTACAGAAAAAAGTAAAGATATCTTAAATTATTTTTAATACAACGGTTACACAGTTGTTTTTTTTTATTAAGATATCAGTTTTATATTTTAATATCTTTACTTAAATAACATATTTTCGATTATGGCCTAGCCATTTTAAATTTTAAGCGGCCAGTGACATTTACATAGTTTACAGAGGAAAATAGAATAAAATGTTTTGATGGTAGACACGACGGAGTTCGTTTTTCTTCTTTATGCATTACTTAAGCAAGATTAAATTGCAATTAATTTTATTATTGGCAATCGAGTATGTAATAAAATAGTTCTGAACGGCTTTATTATCGGTTTATTGGTATTAAACAGTGAAAGTGTAAAAATTGTGCAGTTGTATTTATTTTATTATCCCGGAAGGAAACTGCAGTTAACTGCACAAACGAGGTATTGTTTTAGATTTAACTTTATCGTAATATAATTATTTTCTCAAAACTCCCACAAAACAATGACATTATTATTATTTATGTTGATTTAAACACTGCATGCTTAGTTTGAGTTAGAAAATAAATGAGATAGGTAGGGACCTGCACAATGCTACTATTTTTTTGTAGCAAATTTAGTGATGTTCTTTTTCTCGAAATTTGAAAACCATAGATATATTATTTATGTTGACTTTCAGATAGTTTGGGTGAGTTAGAGATGAGGAATAAATAGAGTGGGTACCTACCTACGTTGCTATTTTTAAGTTGAAAATTAGAACGCCTTTTTAACATTAATTTTTAAATATTGCTTCATGATGGTGTCCATTGAAAAAATAACGTGTTTTTTGTTTGTATAAGCACATGTAATAATTATTAATTTTTCATTGATACGACTACACGTTAGTAAATTTGCAAGATTTATAAATACCAAATAGTATGATTGATTGGCTGACGCTTAAATTTTGAGTCCATGTTATTTAAAGAATGCATTAATCTACAAGCTAAAAATGATTAACCTTTTGAGAATGATGAAAACTACGAATTACGAATCATTTAACATTACCTAGGTATAATAATATATTACGATTTCTGTATAAGACCTCGTAAATATAATAACTATAGTTATATATATATAGCTAGTTGTTACCTGTGAAAAGTCAAAGCATATAATTTAACTTGCCGAAATGAAAATAGAGAAACTTTGTTTCTGCGGAGTCGAAATATGACGCATTTCAAATATAGAATAAAAATAAGCAAACTCTAAATAATATTATGGGTAGGTACCTACCTACTTTATGGATTGTCTGAATTTAAAAAGATTATTTTTATAATTTGTTAATTTTCTTAACACCATCAGGTCCAATTTGTGACACACGTAAACACGTTGGTACGCAAAATGAAATTAGGTTGTTTTATTTCTATTTCTACATAAAATGTTTATTTGATAATGATAAAAATGTAAATTTTAGATAAGTATGGTTGAAAACTGTACCTGTGAAATTAAATAGTTCTCGCTCTGAAATAAATTAATCATTTAGGAACACTTTTATTTCACTAACTGGAATTATTATTTGGTCACAAAAGTAGGTATTTAGTACATTTAATCGTTAAAACAATTGCAGTAGGTAATTTAAAAAGGTGAAGTGTCAAAAAAAACGCTCACATAGGTAGACGTGTGCATAAGGAAATTATATTGTTTTATATGCATTTCTAAGTACCTTATGTTTTTAAAATTGTTAACAGTGTTAAAGACAGCCCTAATTTACTAGGCCTAATTATCTTCCATAAAAAATAGTTCTCCATGTGATTTTTTTTTAAATGCAACCACAGTATCAAGACTGATTGCATACGGTTGGCAACACTTTATCAAAAGTCAGAGACGTGTTCAACTGCTCTCAATTTGGGAGGCGGGAATGGGTACCACCTCCCCGGGAACCTTTGTTGTATAACCAACACCTCTGCCATTGATCACCCCAAGTGGTTCGCTACGTTTAGTGATTTAGCAGGGGTGCCCGGGTTCATGGGGTGAGGTTTGTTTAGGTCATGGAAGCGGATGACCAGGACTCAGTGAACCCCAGATTCCTACCCACCCCTTAAACCTTTTTCCTTCCCAGAACTCTTCTCCTTTTCTTAAAAAAAAACCTTCCACACAGCATCCCCAAAGATGACATAGGCCCTGAAATTATTTTCCTCAGGGCCTCCTGTGTGGAGCTCATGTAAAAAAAGTTATAAGAAGGCTATAATAACAAGCTAAAAAATAATAATCAATGTTAACATAACACTATTCCTCTGCGTGGTTTCTATACAGGGTATCCTGGAAGTCTACATGATGAGAAATACGAGTAAAAAAGAGAAACAACTTTTTTCGAGATTCCAACTTTTTTTCCCCACACAAAAATATGTTTCCATAGAAGAATATAATATTTTTCCATAGAAGAAAATAATTTTTTCATACAAACAATTCAACTTTTTAGACGAAAACATGCTTAAAACGTTAAAATCTTTGAAAAAAGTTAGACAATTTTTTTACTCGTACAATCATGTAGAATCACCTCCCGAAATTTGTGCCTCTTATCCCCGGACACATTGTATGATTTAAATAGCATTTTACTTGACCGTCCCACAAAATTATTGTTTATTATATCACTTGTTTGTTAAAACGCGTATAGGCGTATAATAATATTTTTAAATCTATACTTATAAGATACGAGTAGTTCTTGTTTTTTTATTTTTTTTTATTTGATAAACTAAATTTACATATTTATAACATTATTTGATAATGTGGACCCCTTATTGGATGCTTTTGTAAACACTTTTATTTCACTAATCGATAATATTATGGATCGATAAAGTAGGTACCTACCCACTACATTTAATCGTCAAAAAAACGTTCACCGTAGGTAATTACAAAAAAACGTTGAAGTAGGTACTGTAATTAAGTTCCTTACCAAAACATCTCTATTCATAACACCAAATAACTCGATCATTAACCCAATTGCTACATCAAATCAAATCAATCAATGTCACATTTTTTAATTCAGCCTAAAATGGCAGGTGTTAATGAAAACATCTTCGAAACAGAAACGTAGACTCCCGCCCTAATTATCAATTTACATCTCTATCAATGGCAGATTCAATGGATGCAATGAATCAATGCTTGAATAGGCAAGGTAAACATAGTTCTAATTGGTGGCTAAAAAGATGATTTCCCATTTTGGCGCAGTGACATACATAGAGCTGACAGTTATACATGCCTCGAACTGACATTATGACAGTTGTTGGTCAGATCAGTATTGTGTTCCCATCACTACTTGCAGTACCTACTTTTATAGTTCAATGCTATTATTTCAAATGCGTGTCCTTTTATGTTCGAAAAGAATCGTGCCCATAAAATATCCACTCAGAGACTGTTCGAAAATCAATTTTTTTAACGACCGGGATTATTTTATTTTTTTTAAATAAAAGAACGATTTTTTTTTTAGTTTGAATCCAACTTATCACATTTAATAATTTAACTAGTTCCTACCCATGAAAAATCACGGGATGTAACTTTACTTGCCAAGATGAAATGAGAAAAAAAACTGTAGATAAATAAAATATAACGTTCTTCAAATTTAGAATGAAATATACAAGCAAAAATACCGATTTCTATCGTCTGTATCCTGTGTAACTTTGGTTCAATGAACTCAAATTTGTTATAAATTTAAGTATCGTTATGAAAATTGCAATTGATTACGTGAAAAATTCATATAAGAGATTTGGGAGGCGGGTATGGGTACCGCGGCCCCGGAAAGCATTTATTGGATAACCGACACCCGTGCCATAGGTGATCCAAAGTGGTGACTTAGCAGGGATGCTCGCGTTCAAAGGGTTAGGTTTTTCTAGATCTTTGCAGCCAATGCGTTTGGCCACCTACTGACCTAGACCTCTCCAGCCGGACTCTCTCGACCCATTGTCTTGCACCTACAGAAGGAGGGACCCACGTCTGTCACTCCTAGACACATTGACATCCAGATCCCTATACACCCATCATATATTTTTCCTTCCCAGAACTTCCTCTCCTTCCTTACCCTAAAAATACCCTCCACACAGCATCTCCAAAGTTATCCCTGACGGATTTTTTCCTCAGGGCCTCCTGTGAGGAGCTATCGTAAAAGAGATAAAATTCCTACTTTTAAAAAATATTTTTAACAGAAAATTATTTTTATTGTCGTTTTCGAAATTTGAACTGGTAATGTAAAATTACAGACTTTCTTTATTTGAACTTTAAATTTTTTATGAGAACTTAAATTTTTTTATCATTATTTCGGTTTACTTTGAAAATACATTGTGTTTAAAAAAAAATCGATAATACATTAATTGAATCAATCCTAGTTAACTAACCACTTTTCTATAATCATTGATTTTCTTTTCGGTGAAGAGGTTATAAATTTTCAACACGAAAATGTACAAAAAAATATGGCCAAGAAGCGAACGAATATAATTCAAGAAACTTCTCCAATCTAATTTTGGAATAAATTAGACTGGAATTTCCTATCTGCCCAATTTTTAATTCAGTTCTTAACTTTCAGAAAATTATAGTTTTTTCGTGAGCATTCATGTTTATACGGTTGATGTTATAAAGATAAATCTCTAGTTTAATGAAGTTTTAATTATTAGTTACAACCCAACTTTATGGGTAGCATAAATGAATATTGTAATAGATGATTACCGATTCTCTGAAAGCAATCTGTATTGCACATTGTAGAAACTCGTGATAATTGGAATGAATTCCTTATAAGGTTATGCGCGCATCTTCAGTACTAACTTTAAACAATCCATTCAGGTGAGAGTATTTTAACCAAGAATACATCTGACATACTGAAAACATATTTTCATCAAAAATTAGACAGAAATATCGTTATCATACCAATGATAACCATATAAAAAAAATAAACATTCCAATTTTAATAATAATATTTTGAGTGAAAAATCACCAATAGTCTGAATTCTCGACAAATCGGTCCCAATTTTGAAAATGACAGTTAAAATAATTTTCAGTTAAAAATATTATATAGGTAGTTACTTTTTTTTAAATGAACTCCACACAGGAGGCCGTGAGGAAAATAATTTCCCTCAGGACCTATGTCATATTTGGGGATGCTGTGTGGAGGGTTTTTTTATTCAAGGAAAGGAAGGAGTGAAGATTTAGGGTTTAAGGATGGGTAGGAATCTGGGGTTCAGTGTGTCCTGGTCATCCGCCTCCAAGACGCAGACAAACCTCACCCTATGAACCCGGTACTTAATCGCTCGTCTGAATTCTCCAACAAAACACTTTCAATTTTGAAAATTATAGCACTCATTTTAATTTAAATTTAATTTTTTTTATTTTAGTTTACTTAAAATACGTAAACTAACAGCTATATATATTTTATTCAAATAATTACATTTTACATGGTTGCCTGAACCAGAGGACTTTCCGCGTAAAATTCGTATTATAAACAGAAGAATATATATGATTAAATAAAACATAAAGTGGAGTTGGTAGAAAAAGAAAATCTTACAAAAAAACCTAGGTTAAAGTATAAAGGATAGACAAAGTGAATTTAAACTATGCACATATATAAAAATAATACATATTTACATCAAAGAACAATGTTAAAAAATAAACAAGATAAAAAAGGAAAAAAATAAACATAATTAGAATTAAAAAAATACACACAGCAGGGGTGGAAGGTTTCTAATTAACAATTTGTTTTAATTTTTCTAATATACATTTATACCTGAGAACAAATAGAAAATTTCAGCCCCTGAAAAGACATAGATTGTATTTTGTGCACGTGCTTCTGAGAAATGAATATTGTGTGTAGTTAGTTTTTGAGTGTGGGATGTGGAATAGTTGGTTTGATCGTGTTGGATTTTTTTCGTATTGGACAGTGGAAATTAATGTTCTATAGAAGATTTTTTTAGACGAGAGGAAATCCATAATATTATTTTTTTATAATTTTCACCATCTTACTTACGTTGCAGTTTTTCGCCGCTTTCGTTGTTAAATTTATCTTCAAAGTTAAAATAAATCTTTCAAGTTCATTTTGAAGTTATAAGTGGCGCCAAGGGAATTAGGGTCAGATGACGTCACATAATTATCGACCTCGCAAATTATCGACCCCGCAAAGGTATCTCTAACTGGACGAGATGACTTTAGGAGCGTTTGTTTCAGTCGGGTTTTAACATTTTTTTAAACAATTGTACATCGCCTTGCACCGCAGCGGGAGGGATGAATTCATATCTCTCCTGTCACTCTTGGGCGCTTTAACCTCCAGATTCCTAACCACCCTTCATACCTTTTTCCTCCACACCGCGTCCCCAAAAATGACACAGGCCCCGAGGGATATTGTTTTCCTCAGAGCCTCCTGTGTAGAGATAATGTTAAAAACATAATAATAAAAAAATGTTGGTGCATTACATGAATTTCAAAGAATGATTCATACTTATAGATGAGATACTTCTGATTTTAATTGAAAGCTTTACATTATAAATTAAAGTGAGTTTCGTAAGTATAATCTTCGGGAACTTATTAAGTCGTATTATTCTAAAGATATTCTAAAAGCGACATTATACTTAGATTTATGTCATTTATTGTCAATTTAGTGACGTTATGTAGTTTGTAAGAAATAATAAAATAATTTCAATAATAAAAATACGAAAATATTCCTCGCTATCTAACAAATCAACATGAAAATCCGATAATCTTAAGTTACATAAGAAAAAATATTAATAACAAACGAAGAAGACATAAATCCTACTTTCTTCTGGCATTATTATTCATAAGTGCATCATTTTTTTTGTCAAAAGCTTTCACCTTTATGAATACGTATCGAACTATTTTAATAAATTGCCCACTTAGGTGCTAATCGGATTATATAAAGATCACCGGAGTATGACCCTGAAATAACGTAATATTCTAACACCTAAAACTTTCACACCGATAACAATACATTTAAAAATATGCAAATACTACAAGTATGCTTTAATACTTGTAAAGTATAATAACCGTATAATATATTATGATGTGTTATAAAGTAGGTATCTAATTTAGTATTTATATTAAAACGTCGCGCGTCACGTCGTGCCAAATCCATCACAATTTCGCAATAGTTCTTGTCTAACGGCTTTTGACGATCTGAAAGAGGAACTAAACTGGAAATTGCATAATATTGTGTTAAAACCTTGCCACACGTGGTCATTTTGTAACAAGTACCTATCTTTTGTTTTACACATAAAAAAATACTATTTTTTCTTTGTTAAATTGTGCTTTACATTCGTTTTCTCCGCCTTTTTAACTGGAGCTCTGCTCTAAAAAAAGATGTAATACTTATTAATTAATGTTTTTTTTAAGACTATATTTAATTTTTAAAAACATGTAACATTTGTACCATTATATTTAATAAAAAAAATTTTTTTTAAAGTATTGTAAAAGAGATTTATGCTTGTTATATTAACGAATTTAGGCATTTTGTCTTCTCTATGATAAACAATATGTATTATCTTCTATTTAATTCATAACCCACGTCTCAATGTGTATTGAGACGTGGGTTATGTATTTATCCCACGTATTTATTTTATTTATTTAATGCCCAGAGGACTTTTACACTATTGACAGTATAATTTTAATTTGAAAGATACTTTGAAACTTAAGAAATAATAAAAATAAAATTACATTAGATAAAATTCATACAACAAGTCATACAAACACAGAAACAAAAACAGAAAATACAGCTATTTTATAGGTTTACAAGATGTGTTTAGTAATAGTGTTGAAACAAATGGGCAATGGGCAGAGTGGGCAATGTAATTTCGCTTATGAGTGCTGCTATAGAATATTGCATTCTTTCGTGTTGTTACTGTGGGTGTTCGTAAGTTTATGAGTTGTAGGAGTTCACAACGATATTATGTTTAATGTTTTTTCGGATTTTCGGAAGTCATATAATTTGAAATTATAAAGGGATTATTAATAAATGCTCAATTTCAACGGCGAATACAATTATCCTTTATTTAGAGTACAATCAATTTGCAAGTATGGCACGTATTTATAGCAGTTCAACAATAGCAAGGTAGTGAAAAGCAGGATTCACCTCTGTCGGTCCTTCCAAAGAAAGCCTAATTGTTCTCTTCAAAAAGGTTTCAACGAGTATTTTCTCCCTCTGGGTTAGCCGAACACCGAAGCAGACGGTTTACGAAGCGTCGCGTCGTCTCTTGGGTCGGTCATGCCAGAGGTTCAGTTGCTATCTAGAGATAAAACTTGATCTTTTATCGGTCATCACAACTGTGACATCCCTTCCAGGGATCACATCTGTAATGACCCGTTCGCATTGGTAGAGTATTTTAGTCGAGTGGAAAGTATAGTAGTAACTAAACGCGTCCGAACACCATAATTTTAGTAGAGTGGGTTAGTCAGCTCTATAATCGATTCAATCCATTTCGTTCTAATTTTTCGGCGAGTAGCGCTCCCCTCCACGCGTCCCTGTGCACTAACATACGCAAACCCGCCGTTTTAGCAGCGTTCATTTGTAGACGCGCGGAAATATCGTGGCATTGGAGCGAAGATGCAACTCTAAAATTATTTATTAATGCTGCTATTAATCGCTTTTCGAGTCTATAGTTTCTTTATTTTCATTTTACTAATTTATACTTCCACCTCTTCTAAAATTTCATCTCTTCTAAGCATTACAATATGCTTAATTAGCGTAGGTATTTACTTTGCTTCGTAGCAGCCGGTCAACCGCCGTCATCTTGCAACGGGCGCGGGGACAAATGTACTCTATTTGAAAGTAATGCGAACGATTTTCGGCGAGTCAAGTGGCGAGTTACTGGCCACTCGACTAAACTACTAGCTTAGTCTGAACAAGCCGGCGGGTGAAAAACTAACCAATAGCATCCCATGCCCTATTTAGTAAGAGACGAAACGTTACGGGAATGATCAAGTATTCGAGATCGAAGAACTAATCAATATGCTCGGAAATCTGCAAAACAATTAGATGTTTTGTGACAGAATAAATTAAACTACCGTGTGAAAGTTGCATCTTTTTCAAATGTTTAAGAAACATTATTCCACGTTATAATGAAGACCTACTGCTAATTATTTAAGCGAACAGTAAACACGATTACTTAATGAAATCTGAGCGGTGTAATGCTGAGTGTGCAACGCTAATACCAAGAAACAATGGGAAGATGTTGATACCAGGTGCCTTGCACACAGGTGTAGGTAATAGAGCATTTAATTTAGAAGCATCGGAGATCCCGAACAAAGCGATTATCTTTCTCATTGTCTGGTGCTTGTTCTAATTATTACAGAGTGAGAAGCTGGTCTTACGGAAGCTAGCTGTTAAGAATACTTTCTTCTCCTTTGTTTTATTCTCCTATTGGAGGTTGGACAACACTTTTGACACCTGAACTCTAATCATTTTAACGACGCTCGGTATTTGAGATTCATATATCATTTGCAAATTATTTTTGTTACTTTTATTATTTCTCAAAAAATTCTCTACAAATTTTCAACCCACCATATATATTTTTAAACCAAAGTTTTTATTTTTATTTTTTTTATTTGTTTTTGGGGTGTTTTGCCGTGTTGCGCTACCCCCTTCTTAAACCAACTCTAAGCAGCGTTACAGTTTCCGAAACGTTGGCTAAATATGAAGGTAGCGCAACACGGCATAACACCCCAAAAAACAAATAACGAAAATACTTTTGGCCCTGAAAATACTTTTATCTAAAAACGTATCTAAAGTTTTTTTAGGTTCAATCTCTGGGGGCTTGTTTTGTTTTTTGGGGACGCTGTGTGGGTGTTTTTTTTAAGAAAAGGAAGGATGTCTGGAAAAAAAAAACTTCCGAAGGGGTTGGAATCTGGGGGCCAGCAGGTCCAAGAGTGACAGATGTGTGAATCCGGAAAGGGCAGACGCATCCGCTTCCAAAAGACCTGGACAAATCTCCCTCCATTAATCGGGGCACCCTTGCTAAGGCACGAAACCAAATCTGGGGGCCAGCAGGTCCAAGTATGGCGGATGTGTGAATCTGGAAAGAGAAGACTTATCAGCTTCCAAAAAACTTGGACAAATCCCTTCCCGTTAATCGGGGCACCCTTGGTAACGCACCAAATGTAGCTTACCACTTTTATTTTTACGTGAATACCGCACAACTGCTCCCAACCGTGTGGAGAAAGTGAGACCAATTGGGATATGAAGGTAGTGGGGAGGGGAAAGATATGAGGAAGAAGAAGGTGAGGATGTACCTGGCTTTTCAGATCTAGTCAATGGATCTAGTCCAGATCTAGTAAATGGTGAACCTACACCAGGGCGATACTGAGAATATCTCCCACACAAGAACGTGTCGCAAATATACCTTATATTATTTTTAAATCATAAAGTTGTGAAATATCAAATCAATCAAATAAAATTTACTTGCACACACCGGGATTTGAACCCGCGACCTCCGGATCGCTAGTCAAGAACCTTACCCCTCGACCACGGAGACCATCAGTATGAATGAAGCAAGGAGCGTGTGCCAAGACATATAGAGTATCAAAAATATTGAAATTCAAAAGATATGCTATGATAGCCGCCCGACCGTCGGCGGACTACTACCCAACGGGCATAGTTTGAATACGGAAAGAATTCTTTCATTTAGTTGATTTTCTGAAGGTGTACAGTAGTATTGGTTAACAATATCGGCGACACCAAGAAACACAGTCTCACTTAGTAAAAACAGCGGATAGCACATCTCTTATATTTCAATATCTTTGCGGCCTATCCTCACTGTCGATCCCTCCCCTAGTGGACTGTCACCAACCTGTCCCATTGTCTTGTCTATATTTTATCATGCTAACACATATTGTATTTTGCGTTTCCCGCTAAGCACTTGCACACTGCTTACTAACAACGTATGCAGGGACACTGGAGGTCTAGATTCGTTCTAAATTAAACGTAGCTTCGTTCTTTCAAAAAAATTAGAGTCCCTGCGAGAGCCTTGAAGGAGTAACCACCTGGTATGTTTTTAGGTTTTCACGGCCAAAAAGTATTTTTGTTATTGTTTTTGGGGTGTTATGCCGTGTTTCGCTAACTCCTTCTTTAGCCAACGTTTCGGACAGCGTTACAGTGTCCATCATCAGGGCAGATGAGCAAATGATATTGGTGAGAGTGCTTACTTATGTGTGTCGAAGCGATACCGTGCTGCCAGCTCCATTTCTCTACGAGCTGGTGTTAGAAAAAATTCAGCATGGTTTTTTGCGTTTAGCTTTGGTGTAGCCGTCAATTACTGGATACCAAGAACTATTGAACTTAGCTCCGTCGTCTCTGTTAATATTGATGGGGTTTTTATGGATTTCAATTGCCTCCGTAATTAGGCGTGCTCTGTAAGTTTTGGGTCTTCCCAGGACTTCAGGAACAAATCCAAAGTAATGGCCGGTTTCGATTAAGTGCTCGGCGATTGCCGATTTGTCAGGGTGGCCAAGTTTAGAAGCACGAAAGTGTTCCGAAATCCTTTTGGAGATCGTTCGCTCTGTCTGGCCTACATAGACCTTGTCACATCCGGAACAGCTGAGTTTATATACTCCATCTGTTTCCAGAGGAAACTTAGTCTTTGCCGACCTCAGTAGGTCTTGGATTTTAGTTGTGGTTCCGAAGACCGTCTTGATGTTCTCTTTTCTCAACAGCCTGGCAATTCTGTCTGTTACATTATGGACGTAAGGCAGGAAAGCGCAGCCTTTTGACTCTTGTTCACCCCTGTCTTCGTTTTGTGCTGATTTGGCTCTTATGATTTGCCTTGTCTGTCTTGCTGGGTATCCGTTACGCTCCAGTGCATCGGTGAGTTTGGTCAGTTCTAATCCGAGTTTTGGCTCCTCACATATTCTGGTCGCTCGGGTTACCAAAGTATGGATGAGTCCTCCTGAGCGGGGTGATGATGCGAATCAGCGTGGAGATACCTGTTTGTATGTGTTGGTTTTCTATAGACTGTGTGTCCTAGGCTACCATCCTCTTTTCGCATCACCTCCACATCTAGAAAAGGCAGGATTTTTTGATTATTTTCCAGCTCCATTGTGAATTTAATTTTGCTGTGTAGTGAGTTGAGATGGTCCAGGAATTCGTTCAGTTTCTCTGTTCCGTGAGGCCGTGGGATATCCTTTTTGTGGATTTTCGGAAGACCGTATAGGGCAGGAGTTCTGGAGGCTTTTACGAAAAGCCCAGATCGATCCTAATACTGGAAGCTTAAGCTTCCAGTATTAGGAAAGTCGATGATGTCTTCGCCATCTGGCCTCACATAAGTAAGCACTCTCACCAATATCATTTGCTCATCTGCCCTGATGATGGACACTGTAACGCTGTCCGAAACGTTGGCTAAAGAAGGAGTTAGCGAAACACGGCATAACACCCCAAAAACAATAACAAAAAGAGTAACCACCTGTTACTTAAACTAGGGCGGGTATGTGGTGGATAATCTCCAATGCCTATCTATCCCTCCAAGGAAATGGCATGATCTAGTTAGTTAGTCAATATTACGTGTTTAACATACGTTGGTGCTGTAACAGTTTTAAACTCAGAGATAAATTTGCAAATTCGTTCCACCCAATAAGTTCACTGACTTCTAAAATGAATCGCCGCTAACTAACCATGAACGTCTTATATGAACAAGAAATTATGAAAATACCGACTCGTAAATTTTACGTGAGAAAAATGGAACAACTAATTGCAACGAATTTATTTCTTTAATGATTTCTGTATTTTTTACACATTAACCGTGACAGTTTAGTCAGTTGAAATATAGCAGTAACAATAATAACAAAGACCTTTCCGTAGAACAAAACAACATCAAAATTATTTATTGTTGAAAAAATTATGATTTATAACAATAAAATTATATAATATGGAATGCCGATTGTAGTGAACTTCCGGACGTTGTGGTAAGCTTTTATACCGGGAAATTAATATAATCCAGTCTTATAAATTGTAGTTGTTTTGTGGTGTGTAATGAACAGTTATAAAATTGTATATCTACTCGTACATGTATAAAAATCGATGTATAGTCTGTCCATTAAGAGTAGAAAATTATTGAAAATGGAACTACGAAATTTGTCGTCTGGCAATTTAACTGACAAATATTATTTAAAAGTACAATGGTACTGAATATATAGAACACTGTAAATCACATTTTAAAAAACATTTTTTTTTTTAAATCAAAACTGAGGTAGGACTGTTGTTAGGTATCTACTTAATGACATAAATTTGATTAAATGGTATTTTACAAAGTGATTTGCTTTAATTTAATTTAACAAAAATTTGAATTAAAGAGTAGGTGGAAAGGAAGAATAACTTATGGTTTAGTTACACTACTTTTAGATCTAAATAAGTTAAATATATTCAGATCTAAAATTAGAGACATGATCAACGTTAAGTATTTAAGCTAGTATTGAATAAATGTTAGCAATTTATAAAATGTGCTTTATATTTTATCACAAACTCGTGATTCTTCATTATTTATGTTAACACAAAATTGCAAAGGTGAAATATACCTATATGAAATTCTAATTTTGGAAGTGGGAGGGGGAGGGGAGGCGGAAGAAAAACAGGGACGAATGGGAAAGGACGCGCAGGGAGAATCATTTTTTTCTTGAAGTGGCATTGCAACGCATGCCGGGATATCGCTAGTTTTTTAATATTAATTCTGTATTTGCAAGGTATTTTGAAATTGCGTGGATTTTAGCTTCGAAAGCAACTACCTACGCAATTGTGAACTGAGAGAATCCTATAGTAAACAAACTAGGATTTTTGATGCACAGAATTTTATCACCGAATTAAGCTCACATATAAAGCAAGAATGTGATTGATATTGAGAGTATCACCTTGGAGAAAGACCACCTTTCAGAATAGAAACGTTACATGAAATATTTACGTGTTAAGTCTCCAGATTTGAATACCCAAATACAAACCGCCTCCGTGGTCGACTGGCAAGGCTCTCGACTAGCACGGTCGCGGGTTCAAATCCCAGCGTGCGCAAATAAATTTTATTTTTTTTAATTTATGTTATTTCACAGTTAAAAATAATGCCAGTCGGTCTGTGGATCTGGTAAAAATATCGTCGCAACCAATTTCGGTACTAAAATTTAATTTATGTCATTTTTTGTAAGTTGTGCACGCGCTGGCAAAACTACTTTAAGATGCACGAATATTAATGCATATTTAAAGACTGAAGCACGCCGTAAATGTGTCAATTCGTGTACTCTAGAGTATAGACAACAATAGCTCGAATAATAATTATTGGACACAATATAGCTTAAAAGATGCCGACTTTCATTTGCACTTATATAAATAGGTGTGTATTTTAATTTTGAGGCAGGAGCAAACCTGCTATGAAATTAAGGCCTAAGTACCGACTGAGTCTCAGTTCACTTAAACCAGTGAGGCCTCTGCAGTGATTTCAATCATTTCCATTGAAAGAAATTGAGTTTATAAAAAAATATAGTTAAACAGTTATTTTTTTTACATTATCTCCACACAGGAGGCCCTGAAGAAAAAATCCCTAAGGGCCTATGTCACCTTTGATGCGATGTGGAGGGACTTTTTAGGAAAAGGAAGGATAGGAAGATCTGTATTAGGGGTGGGTAGGAGACTGCCGGGTCAGCGTGTTCAGGAGTGAACATATGAACCCATCCCTGCGGTGCAAGACGATGGAACGAGAGTCCGGCTTCTTCTTCTTCTTCAATGGCGCTACAGCTCATTTCGAGCCTTGGCCTCCTTCAATATAAGCCTCCACCACCCTCTGTCCTCGGCCGTTGTCTTTCAATCTGCAACATGAAGTAGTCCCCTTGCATCCTTCCTGACATCATCCTGCCATCTCAGCCTAGGACTGCCCACCTTCGTTTACCTCCCTGATGTCCTACGAGAACCTTCTTCGGTACTCGGGTGCTTGGCATTCAGTGCACATGTCCGGCCCATCTTAATCTTTGGAGCCTTAAATGCGTAGAAAGTCTGGGAGCTTGGTAAATATCATAAAGCTCATTATTGTGGCGGATTCTCCATGCCTCTCCCTCTCGCACCGGTCCAAAGATTCTGAGTCCGGCTAGAGAGGTCAAAAGGTCCCCTCGGAGATTCGGCCGATCGTCAGAGATCGCAGTAGGTGTGCAAACGCATTCACCACCAAGACCTAGACAAACCTCATCCCATGAACCCGGGCACAAGTAAGTCACATAGCGAACTACTTCAGGTGACCTATGGCATACAACACTACGGTTCACTACGTTTGGTGATCTAGCAGGGGTGCCCGGGTTCATGGGGTGAGGTTTGTCTAGGCGGATGTCCAGGACACACTAAACCCCAGATTCCTACCCACTCCTTAAACCCTTTTCCTTCCCAGAACTCTCCTCCCCTTCCTTTCCTTAAAAAAAAACCTCCACACAGCATCCCCAAAGATGGCATAGGCCCTGAGGGAAATTGTTTTCCTCAGGGTCTCCTGTGTGGAGCTCATGTAAAAAAAAAAATATGGCAGGGGGGTTGGTTATCAAATAAATGGTTTCCGGAGCGCGATATCCATACCCACCTACCAAATCAAAGTGAATGTAAAATTGAATGCTCATTCAATTAGGTGATCGATCAGTGATCAGTGATCACCCATCCAACCTGTGAACGTTGCTTAACCCTCGTATTCGCTTCATAAGTGTTGTTGTAATATCGCTACACCCACCATAAAATTTGCCTCTCACATTCTTAGGAAGATACCTTCATACTTCATTGCACGAATTCATTAATTCGCCATAATATTTTTGCAACCCATCGTAAAATATGAAGTAATCTTGTTTATATTACAGCCTACTTCACACAAGTAGGAAATAACAGCGGGGAGATATTTCGGTTTGCACAGATCACAGCATCTTTCCCACTTGGACTGGTAAGACAATGCCAAATAAGTCTCGTAACACGCCTCACTTAACTTACAGCAGTTTTTTCCTCGATTACTTCCGTTTTTACGACTTACGGCATCAGAATGTAATGATCTCTTTATTGAGCAAGTAGCTTAGAAACTCGTTTAAATAATATTATTTATATACGAGGGCTGACGGTAAAATAAGGTCTCCAAGGTGGTCTAAGATCGCGAGGAACAATTTTACCCAAGATCCGACAATACTGTCTTGTAGCCTGGTTCCTCTACGCCAAATCCACACCTCGCTGCACTCTTTGCGACACTAAGTCTTGACGTGGAAGACGTTCGCGGTGGAGCTTCCACTCACTGCACCCGCCAGGTGTTAATTACGCTCTATAATAAGTTTTTTACAAAACCTCGGTAGACATTCATTCTCACAGGCTTGAAATTCACGGAAAACAGTGCGAAAAATGTGGGCATATAGTGCAGAGAATTTTAAAGCGTACCAGGCGGCGGCAATCAGTTTCAGACGAAACAATTGCCAAAGTGGAAAAAACAATGATTGCAGATCGATGGATGACGGTTCGGGTGCTCTGTGACATGATCCCTGATGTCAGTAAGACTATTATTGACAGAACATTTGGGAGACCACAAGGTACAAGGTGGGTCCCAAAATGTTCACCGAAGATCACGAACGGGTTAAAGCAGCCCGCGAATTCTTTGAGTGCTATGACATCGATGGCGAAGATTTCATGGACTCAATTGTGACTGGGGATGATACCTGGATACACTACACGACAAAGGAGACAAAGAAACATTCCCTTCAGTGGCGTCAATCAGATTCGCTGAAGCAAAGTTTAAAAATGAATCAGAGCGTAACTCAAACCTGGTGGGTGCGGCGATTGGAAGCTCCATCGCGAGCGGCTGCCACGCTGAGGCTAAGCGTCACAGAAGGTGTAGCATGGTGGGGATTTGTCAATAAAAAATTAGGCTACACGCTAGTGTTGCCGGATAGCGCGTAAATTCGTTCCTTGCGACCACAGAACCTTGGCGACCCTCTTTTACGGACAGCCCTCGTATTATAGATAACCACACATTGAAAGTTTAATATATAAATTTTAGAACACTTCATTCGATGTATTAGAATAACGGAATTCAACCTAACTTTTTAAACTAACGTTTTGTCAGCTTGTACTAGCTAAAGTTTAGCCTGGGCTTTACACACAGTTTTTCGAAGTCAGAAGGGTGATTCTGTGTATTTTGCGTAATGACAGCATAACGCGTGTTAAATCGGCGGTATACGACACATTCTGACTGTTTTCTTACATGCGGTATTCCATATCGCGCTAACTAGCCATATACTGGGCTTGTGTTAAGACGCCAACTGTTAAAAGTAGTTAACCTAACTCCAGAAGTGACGGCGCGTTTGTCGCGTAATCCTCGTTAAGAGATGTCAGTCGCGGTAAAATTTGCGAATCAGATGTCATCGCGAACAAATAATACGTCAAACGAAAAGCATTTATGAAGGCTTATTATGCTTATATGTAAGTAGTAATACCAATAAAGAATAATTCGTGATTTAAGTGGGCAATTTATCCACCCCAACTGTCATCAACACACGACCGGCATAGACAAGCCATTGAAGGTCAAAGAAAATCCCAGAAATTTGACAGCCGATAACGCGCGATGGACGCCTTCTGATATCCGATGGATTTTTCCTTTTCATCTTGACTGTCTTTTAACGCTGGCTTAACGCAAAAGTTAACACAAAATACAACGAATCACCCTTTTGATGTGGGTAGTAATTTTCTTCTTATTTTAAACGTCAAGCGTGCAAAATTTCGAGAGTATTAAACTCTTGCTTTAAGGGATAGATTTTCGCAATCTAATGTAGACAGTGACCTTTTCCTATTTTGAAGGTCAAGTGTGCAAAATTTCATCAATTCCAGAATAAAACTGTAGATATTAAAATACTATGGGACACTATAGTCACACTCGCTCCGAACAGTTGGAAGCAGGTGAGACTGTTATGCGGTATTCATGAGAAAAATGTATATTTTTCTAATTCATTTAATGAGTCTAGTTTTTGGACTGTTAATTCGTGGTGGAATTCCATTGTATTAGAATTGAAATTAAAACACTTTTGCACTTTGTTCCACTTATATATTTTCACCAGGGCCGGTTTCATCCTACTACGGACATTTTCAGACTGGTTTGAAAACTACCACCAGTCTGAAAATGTCCGTAGTAGGATGAAACCGGTCCTGGTGAAAATAAATAAGTGGAACAAATTGCAAAAGTGTTTTAATTTCAATTCTAACTCATTTAAATTTGTGTATACTAAAAACGTCATTCTATATGTGGGGCAAGCTTCAACCAATGCAGTAGAGCCTAAATATATAATAAAAAGGAAAATTTCATAAATGTAGTCAAAACTCGTGATAAAAGTTAGGTAAACTTCATTGAAATTGATCAACGAAATAATAAATTTAACCACGAAATAAATGTTTGGAAATCTTCATTCAATACAGTAAAACGCACAATGTTTTGATTTTCAGATTAAACAAACAATCTCGATTTTATAAATAAACTGCTCATTCAAAATAGTTGTCAATGAACAAAGTCAAATTGTCTCTCAACTAAAACGACAACAACGAAGTATGTTGACAACCTAACAGTTTTTTTAACATCGCCAGTCCCATTGCGAGCGATGCAAATTCATTCAAATGATATAATCGATTAATCGCTCTGATATTTCAAGAATTTTAATCGAAAGGGTTTTGAAATCACCCGATTTTACTAGAATCTGGAGTAACCAACAGAATTTTCAATCTGACTATTGCGGTATCAACAGTCTATTTGTAAAGGTTAAAGTTCAAAGCGTGAAGTAACCATAACCAATCAAAATTTGCTATAAAAACCTCATTACAATGTTTATTGGAAATGAAGATAAGTACTGTTTCATAAAACATTTCAGCAAATCTTAAAAATTGAAGGAAAAGTCCAAAAAATAATGTTTCTCTAATTTCATAAATCAAACAGTCTTCCGAAATTTCCCTTGAAATCGTAATATTTGTAGGTAAGTACTTAAATAATTACTTAATTAATTATAAACCATAAATATTTAAGGCATTTTTTTTTTCAAACAAAGAACTATATAATGAAAACATATTATAAAGATTCACTGTAATCCAGTGATAGCTAGTCACCGGGACAAAGTAGCCGGGATAGGCAATGTCGTCATATGTAATATATAACCGCGTGATACAATTAAGTATTTCCGTCAATCTTACCATATCGGGAGAGATACTTAAGTTTATAAAATCGTAGTACTTATACCTAGGGGAGGGCACGTTTTCAAGTGACGTTTTCTTTGACGAATTCTTGAATTCGAAACCGAATTATAACAGTAGCTTTATTTGAAATATGACGCACACAGATGTTAACATGGCGCGGCGCGTACGGCGTGGCGTCAGACATACTCTCATAGCCGGGTTCTTAAATTTCAATCACGCAGACGCTAACGTATTAAGGGTCCACTATTCGAATTTCGACCGATTTCTTACATATCTCCCTAAACAAGTTTTTAAGCTCTTAAAAAAATATATGTTATTTTTTAAGATAATATCAAGAAACTTTCCATGCCGAAACGCAAATTATATGAAATTCCCTCGGTAGAAAAAAATCGCAAAGTATGCTCCGAAAATTATTTAAAACAAGTCTATTTCTATTATTTTACAAGTTATATTTGTGAAAAAATTACAATGTTTCTTTAAATGATACTTAAGATACGTTCCACGAGATTTTTGCTCTATTTTAAACGAGTCATGTTTTATTAAGCTTTTTCGTCATTTTCCCTGCGATTTCATCACTTAAAATGTTAGCGCACTCTGTCCAACATTCGTAATTACACATCTCGCCATCTTTTTCTTTTTCAGCCGAATAGCGCCGCCTTAATACTATCAGATTATTCCGAACTGACAGCTGCTAGGAACCACGATAAAGCAAACTCTGGCGGTATGAAAGGGTAGTAACAATAGTATTGAACCGGATCCTGAACGTAAACAAACAATATTGCAATCAGATGAAACGCCAAATTTTCGAGTTAAAACATAACTTTGCTACACTCAGTCGACTAAGAATTAGTTTGAAATAAACTGTAGTTCTTCCTATCCCTGTTGTTATTTTATTGCAAAATACTTTGTGGATTTATAACCATATACTTGTTGACGGGTATAGATCAAAGTTTGTGAAAAGTTATATAAGCTATTTAATTGCTCGTGTCAAAAGTGATATCTCTGTTTTCGTGACCTGATCTTAAACATGCACTTAACTTTTAACCTTTACTGTTGTTATGATTATTTTGTTGTATAATTGTTCTAGCAGTCACTTAAATAAATCTTGTTTGTTTACAGTGAGTAGTTGTTTAGACAGTGATGTACAACTGACTTGAGCATCTAAACGCCCATTAAATGAATAAATCTGTCAATTTTAAATTTAGTTTTAAATAATTACAACAAAGGCAGCTACTCAAACCTGTTTAACTAAAATTCATGAGCTTTGTTTTCTAAATTCATGTGTCTAATTATTGTTTTATTGTCTTACTTATGTTGTGCATTTGAACAGTTGGGTAAAGCCAAAAACGTTAATGAATTCATAAAAAGAAAAATTAAAAAACGTTATAATGGCTGGATTTTATTCCTTCGTGTAATAATAGCAACACGCTGTTGATAGAAAGGTTTTTTATTATTTAATTGAGTGGTTCAAAAAATGTATGAAACAACTCAACTTATGTGAATTGAACTGTACCAACTGCGTTTTATCTTGATTGTTCTGTAGAGCCCACTTCAGTTTTTTCAACATGTTTTTTATGTGCAACTTTATTTTTGTTTCAATGTATTTCGGTGTGATTAAAAAATTAGAACAAAATAATTTCTAACATCTCGTATACTCTACTACATGTTAACACAATAAAAGTTCATACTACATCATGTTGACACAAAAGGTTCATGTTGACACAATAAAGGTTCATACTACATCATGTTGACACAATAAAGGTTTACACTACAACATGTTGACACAATAAAGGTTCATACTACAATATGTTGACACAATAAAGGTTCATACTACATCATGTTGACACAATAAAGGTTTTTACTACAACGTGTTGACACAATAACGGTTCATACAACATCATTTTGACATTATAAAGGTTCATACTACAACATGTTGACACAATTAAGGTTCATACTACATACCCTTTCAAACCATCGTATTCTTGATCCACAGTGCAAAGTAATACAAAATCGTGCAAAATCACGTGTTTTGGGTTTGAATTTGATCGCTTAGAAATATTATAAATGCTTAAATATACTGCATGTAGAACACATCTTGGCCTTTGAAAATATCGAGTATTTTTTTGATACTGAAGTCTTTTAATAAGGCTAAAAAAAATAAAGTATTCGACCTTTAAAAAAAATGCTTTGAAATTCGAAATCTCCTAATTTTTTTTTTTTTTTAATCTTTATTTTTTCCCATTATTATAAACATTTCAAAATATTTTTTTGCATAATTTCATACACATATAAGAAACAAATAAATCAAAAGTTAGGAATAATTAAATCTACGTAAAGTAAAAAGTAGCTATGAGAACCCACCAAGGCACTGCCTGTGCGTGGGTAATATAAACAAAAATGCATACATCAGTAAGAACAATTAACAAAAAATTTAAAAACCCTTTTTCAGATATGGATTTATTGTAAAATGTAGCAAATTAACTTTCTTACAAAGTAATCGGAAAACATTTTAATATTTGTTTCTGAACTTCATAAAAAAAATAAAACATTAACTTTGGCGATGTTTTTTTTTTCAGTATTAAAAGAGGCGTTACACCCTTCTGCGGTCTGCAGAAGGACCGAAAGAGCGTCGTATTTTCGCACATAGTGACCGCCCAGATTTTGGGCCGAATAGACGTGCGCGTCGCTTTGTTCTGTAAAAATGTACTTGCGAAATAACAAAACACCGTTGTTGGCTATTGATTGTGGTTTTTATTGGTTAACGTAAAGTCGCTTACTCCGCCCAATTCCGATTGGATCTAGGACTAGGGGATCGTCTTAAGACGCGGTGTTATTAGCATATTTGAGCTAAAAGTAACCAAAATGTCAAATTATTTGTATGATTTGCATTCACTAAAGAAGAAATGCAATAAAGCCTGGAGATCATTTTAGTGAAGACAATAATCTTTCTATTTTATAGAGTTGTCAGTTAAATGAGAGCCAGGAATGTGGGAGGCCGACGATAACAATAGAATATTACTCATCTGACAAAACATTGCAAAACATCGTACGAATCGTTGTGAGAGTTCATTGGAAGCAACCAACCTAGCGCATATGAAATTTGCATGTGGGTGTTTATGTCCGCATACCAAAATGTTTGTGCAAGGTGCAAACACTAGTTAGATCTTCCACATCACATTGTATAACGCATTATGGATTATCTAAGAATTGATACAATATTTATCATATATTTAGATTCGGATAGGAAGGTACCTAAGTTTCTTGGAAGATATCCCCTCATATTCGAATTCCAATGTTCCAATTTTAATTTCTTGATCTAACGTTTATCTTATACTGAGATTGAGGTTGGTAGGTACCTACCTGAGTTCTTTCTTAGAAGATATTATCTTCTCCTTTAATGATTAAATCTCAGATGGTTTTTTTTTTTTTTTATTAGCGAAATTTTTTTGATACATCGGAAAAAGTACAAACATAATAACATAAAATATAAAAAAGTAGCAAAAAAAGATCCCACAAAGGCGAAGCCTGTGCGTGGGTATTATATTATGTTTATATTAGACAGTGGCAGTTAAAATATAATTTTAAAATACATAGTAAATATAAATATCAAGAACATTTAACAGAATTTAAGTTGATTTAACAGAGTTACAGGATTCTACATTTTACAGGAGTTACTGAGAATTTTCTTAAAATTAAAAGTATATGTATACACCCATATAAGTACATAAACTTTTTCATTTATACATGTATATATATATATATTACCTCGTTTTAAATATAAATACAGGAAGACATGAAATATTTTGGGAAATTAGAAACAGATAGTACAAATTATAGAAAAAATTTACTCACTTCCAAATTATTTTTTACCCAGCTTTTAACATTTTTTTTATAAACGTTCAGATTTTGACTCGTGTTACAACCTCCAAAAGTTATTCCAATATAATATGTTATAGGTGCATTGTCAAATTACTTGTATTTGCCCACACGACGATGTGAGCAAAATTAAGATAAAAACTTCAGATAAAAAAATTTAGATCTGAGTTTCATGAAATTTAAAGTTTAAGTAAAATTCCAAAAGATTCATGACAATTTTTTTTTTTTGGAATTTGACTTCCTGAACAATGAGAACCAACAACATGGGTTTGTCCTAGGGCTACATTTCGTCTCCGGCGTTTTCTTTGTAGGCGTTCTGATTGATGGGTGGGTGGGGCGTTGAAGAAAAATAATTTCGGATAGATGGAAAACATTCATGAAAAATATGATTTTATATTTCCTTTTCTGATTCTAACACTTTCTTTGTAACACTTCGTGACGGTAATCGACATTTAGCACTGATATCCCTAATAGCTCACTTTCTCTATATATATTTCCTACTTTCTCCATACTCTTATTCAATAGTCGGTTTGTTCACAGTATCTCCTCGTGATTCTGTTCTCTTGAACCTTTGACCTTCGATTACGTTCAGACAAAAGATGCATTTCTATTATTCAAATAAGGCTTGAAACGAGACAAAACATCGCAATGATGAAATGTTTTTTTCCAATATTCCTAATGGCATCAAACTTTGAAGAAAAAATATCATCAAACAATACAGTCAACATTACAATACCCAGACCGATAGAAAGGCAGATACTCTTAGTATTGCACTTGTGGAAGACCACCATTCAAATTGTTGATTGCTAATAGATTGATGAAAACTTTGCTTGGAATGTCTTCAACCGCGTTTGGTGACCAGATCTGAATAACCAGATTAACCTTTGTCTTCTCTATCTCTTTCTTTTCTTGTTTCTCTTCAGCATCACAACATAACCCCAAAGAGGTCGTCTTCTGTATTGAAATTTCAAGTTTTTTTATGTATCAAATTCATTCATGCATGCTGAGGACATGAGTGTATACTCTTTTAGAAAATACCGAATAATCTCGAAGATATCAGCCATAAAAATATTGATATTTGCTTTCGGCCGAAAAGCTTGTGACATCACGGTACATACGAGCACGCTGCGGTACTGGAGCACTGCCGTTCGAATAATGAATTGTAGGTACTGATTCGTGTCTCGTGTGACGTCATGAGACACCATTGAATAGGCTTTTCCAAATTATCTTTGATAGCTCATAACTTTGTCATTTTTTGTGATATCGAAAAACCAACTTTATTGTCGTTAATAACTCTTTATATTAAAATACATTTCAATAAAAAAATTAAATTAGGAGCTCATTGAAGACGCCATAGTCCCATTGGTCCCAGAGATTTGAAAGCAGTTAGAACTCTTGTGCGGTATTAAAATAATATAAAAAATATATAAAACACGTGCATAAACATAAACAGTCGAACACAAACATCAAACCAGAAGTAAGGGCAGAAATGACCTATCTATCCCAACAAGTAACACAGCGGCTTATCAAAAAATATTCTCATACCTGGGACCAAAATTATACAACAAAATCCCTTCTCAACTAAAACTGTGTGAAATGTCGTCCTTCGGTCTCAAAATAACAAAATGGTTGATAGATTTAGGCAGGACGGAGTCAGAAACACTATTAAAAAATGTTATATGAGAATTATATATTACGAGCACCCTGTACATCTCTTATGTTCCCAAAATTTTAAAAATTTTAATCTTCTTTTCTTTACTGTTTTTATACTGATTTTCTTTGCTGTTTTACTTGTATCCAATAATACTAAAATGGTTAATGGTATGTATCTCTTTGTTTCCAAAATTTTTATTTTATTTTCCTCTTCTGTTTCTTTTGTATACTGTTTTTTTTTTAGTATTCAAAAATAACAAATTGTTACTGGTTCAGTAGATAATTATGTCTTACGAGCGCCTTATATTTCTTTTATTTCCCAAATGTTATTTCCTTTCCCTTACTGTTTTTATTTTCTTCATTTACTGCTTTTATTTTCTTTTCCGTTACTATTTTTATTGTATACGTACTTTTATTTACTATATTTCTTTTGTTACCCAAATGTTTAATTTCTTTGCCTTTACTGTTTTTATTTCAATCGAAATTCGAAAACACTATACGTTTTATATTCGATGCTTAACTAATTATAAAACTGTAACATATATTATAATTGGGTAAATGTAATTTTTCAATTTTAATTAACACTACATATATTAATCATCATGTACCTAATGCATTCGAAACCTATCAATTTGACTGTCCTAGAACGGGAGTCCTTCCTAGTTGGACAGTCAAAAGCTAATTAAAAAAATAAATAAAATAAAATAAAAATAAATAAATATTCATTCAACAAATCCTTGTAAAAATAAGTGGGAATCGAGCCCACAATCCTGATTTAAAGGCGATTATTAATCAACGAAGGCCGTATTTTAAAGTTATTTTGCAACACGTTTAATTATCTTGATCACTCAACACAAAACTAATAAAAATGAAAATTGTTAATCATTATTTCAATACAAAGTTTTAAATTTATGTGAAAATAATAATACCTACGTAATAAAAGTAGCAAATAGATGAAATTGGCTGCTTCAGCCTTGCAAACTCGTAAAATGTATTAATTTCAATGGATGCCTTTTGAACTTACAAAGTTCTCATAATTTAATTCGAATCTGCATTAAATGCGAATGATGATATTTGACATTTAGCGCGGGTAACGAAGAATAGAATGCCGGTGTAACGAATGTTGATTCTGACAAAATATATAATTAATGGGATGACTGTTGGTTGCAGAATGCACGGAAGGATGAAAGCGTAAGCGCCTCCGTACATGGAGCTACTTACAAGCTATTCGAGCCTGATGCGCGTAGTACGCGCACCGCTCATGGGTACCCGCCATACAATTTTGCTGGTGTTCGTACACGGCGGTACGCGACGGATGTCAGGTTGAAGTCGGTAGCGCGATACCGACGGTGCTGATAGCGCGCTACGCGTTGCAGCATTCGCGTCTGCTACTTTCGTTTGACGTTTGACAGAAATGGCGTCTGAACATGAAAGTAATGTTAGATTTGTTCTGGAAGTGGAAAAAAATGCGTGTTTATATAACTTTACATTGCCAGAATACGCAAGAAAGGATTTAGTGGAGAAGGCATAGATTAATGTTGGAAGAAAAGTCATTTGACATCGTTTGACATCGTGTTAACTCCACGGCTGCATGTGAAAAATGATCAAGTTCAGTATAATTCGGGTAGCGCCGTGTACGGAAACCAGCTTTAAAAAGTAGTGTATCTGCAGGGTACTTGTGGTTGTGTCGCAATCACGTAGTTTATAGGTATCTCCATGAACGGAAGGCCTAAAGAATGCATTGCCTCCAAGATTGCAATGGATTATTCCATATGATGAAGCGATCAAAAGCGATTTCGAATTTGAATAAGGAATAATTCCATATGATGAAGTGATCGAAAGCGATTTGGAATTTGAATAAGGAATATTTCCATATGATGAAGTGATCGAAAGCGATTTGGGATTTGAATAAGTAATAATTTCATGTGATGAAGTGATCGAAAACGATTTGGAATTTGAAAAAGGAATAATTCCACGTGATGAAGTGATCGAAAAAGATTTGAAATTTGAATAAGGAACAATTCCAAGTGATGAAGTGATCAAAAACTATTTGGAATTTGTTTAAGGAATAATTACATGTGATGAAATTATTACAAGTGATCGAAAATGATTTTAAATTTGAATAAGGGATAATTCCACGTTGTGAAGTGATCGAAAACGATTGGTTAATTTGTATAAGGAATATCATGAAGTTATTATAGAATAATGTGATGAAGTTATTATTACAAGTGTATAAATTATTACAAGTGATCAGAATGGTTTTAAATTTGAATAAGGGATAATTCCATATGATGAAGTGATTGAAAACGATTTGGATTTTGAATAAGGACGTTTAGAAAATACATTCGTGACAATGAGAGAATATTTTATGAACCAGTGGAGAGAAACAGAGGATATTATAATAATTTTAGGATTGGTAACGGGGTATTAGCCAAAAAGCTTCTGACCCTTGAAAAAAACTAAATCTTACTTTTTTGTCAAGATTAACCCTAATAAATTTACCTTGATAGGTTCCATGTAGGTACTTTAACTTTTCTGCACTTTTGACATATCAGTTCCAATTTGGAAAATTAAATCAAAATCATTTTCTATCAAAATATTATAATAATACATAAGTAGATTCTATGACACTTAAAATCAAAACAAATTCAAGAATCATAGTTACAATCACAGACAGATTCACAAACCGAAAATATTATATTTTTAGGTACCATTTACTATTAAAATTGGGTATGATGAACGATTAGGACTGTGACCATCATGACTTATTGACTTTTTTGATAAATTGGCACAAACCATTGGATAAGAAGTTGTTATGATTTTAGTCATTTATGTTTTTTAATGTACGTGAAAATATTGCGTGCTACATATGCCGTCGTGTTTAGACCATACCTGACCGTCCCAAATACTAGTGTTTTTTTATCATATTGTTTCTCGATATTTGAATATAAACGGCAGTATTAATGAAATAATGAAAATATTTAAAAAGTTTTCACCTTATCTAATTATTAAAACACCCTCTATAGACAACATTTTTAAAGGTCTATTTTTTAAACAGTAGGTATTTATTGTTCATTTTAGTGTATTTTAATTGTATGATTTTTTTTTTTTTTTTTACATGAAATACCGCACAAGAGTCCCAACTGCTCCCGTCTGGAGCCAGTGAGACTATGGCATCCCCAATTGGGGTATGTTGTGAGGCGGAAGGTAGTGGGGGGGGGGAAAGGAGATAGGGAAGACGTAGGTGGGGAAGTACCTGGCTATTCAGATCTGGTCACTAAACACGGCTAAAGCCATTTCAAGCAACGTTTCAATTCTGAATGGTGGTCTTACACCAGGGCGATACTATTAGTATCTTCCACTCTGGAACGTGCCGCAAATATATCATATATTATTTTAAATGAATAAATTGTGAAATAACACAAATTAATCAAATAAAATTTATTTGCGCACGCCGGGTTCGAACCAGCGACCTTCGGATTGTGAGTCGAGAGTCTTGCCTCGGGACCACGGAGGCCGTCAGATTGATTCCAAATAAGCAATAATATATAATTTAAAATGACATCAAAATTTTATCTTTGTATTTTAACAAGTTCTGCGTGGTTAGTGTGCATTATTATTAGGTTCAATGACAGTTTGCTAATGGCATCAAAAGGCCAAACGGGTGACACACGCAAAAATAAAATAAGCCAAGGTTAAAAATGCTTCTTTGAAATTGTTCGTGTTTAATAAATAAAGGAATACCAGAAAATAATTTACTAAGATTAAAATAAAAAAAACTCCTTGCGGTAAATAGGATCTTATGATACGAAAAATCTAAAAATATAACTAAGTACTTTAATAATAATAAATTACAACAATTCATTAATTTTTATAACACCATTTCAATGCAAAATCAACTCACGGGCGCTTTGCAAAGCTTTATAATAACATTTTATTGGTGCTAATCAGCCTTAAAAATAGGTACACTAGTTCCAGCGAGAGATCGTACGTGACACCATCGTTTTAGTATCTTCTCTCTTTTTCTTTTTCACACAAGACGCGTGAGAGGGAAGATGACGTAGCTGTGATTATTTGCCTATTATTTTAATTCATTTTGATGAAATGAGTCTTCATCAATTGTTTCTAATTACATTTTTTTAAAGAACGACAAACGTTCCCGGGTTACGAATAACCTGACAATATTTGAAAATTTTCTACTTCCACCACAGTAAGCGGAAAGGCTTGCTTGTGTCGTGGTGGAGGACTTAGCCAGCCGAGGAATTTAACTCACTTCGCCTGGATGGGACCCAAATGCGATGCCAACTCAGCCACTCAGGCGTAAATATATTTAGTTACAGATGTCGCATTCTGATCAAAGTATAAAATTGTGTGATTAAAAATGAAAAATTCGAATTAGTAGGTACGTATTTTTAAAAAATCATTAAGAAGTTTTAAGTTTTGAAAACATCAAAGAAAAAGGTGTATGTAAATATGTACCATCTTTTTGTGTGAGTATCGCATGAACGTCCCAATTGCTCGTAGCCAGTGAGAACTTGCCATCCCAAATATGCGTTATGATGTGAGACTCATTGAAGTGGAAAGATTAAGAATTTGTTGTCTATTTAGACATGCTCACAAAACACGGCTAAAGCTATTTCAAACTGCTAAAGCATTTTGACGGCCTCCGTAGTCGAGGGGTGATCCGAAGGTCACGGTTCCAATAAATTTTATTTATTTAATTACTTCGCCGTTTACTCATTAAAAATAACACAAAATATATTTGCGGCATCTTCCAGTGTGGAAGATACTCTCAGTATCATCCTGGTGCAAGATCGCCATTTAGAATTGAAACGTTGCTTGATGTGGCTTCAGCCGAGTTTAGTGATCGGATTTAAATAGCTAGGTACTTTTCTATCTTCGTCCTCCTCCCTCCCCACTACCTTCAGACTTACAAAGTATCCCGATTGGGGATGCCGTAGTCTCACTGACTGTGCGGTATTCACATTAAAAAAAAATTATATAACCTAATGTTTCGATTCTGATCGGTGGCCTCCCAGCGGGGTGATATTAAGTATGTCAATTATTCCATTTATTTTTTATTTCTACAGATATAGTATCACTGATTCCATTTTCAAGAACCTAAAAAACTACATCCTGCAGCACCAGCAGTCACTAATTTGGCTTCGTTCTATGTTTTGCTTAGTGAAAAAAATCTGTTTGGTGATGACTCGATACTTTTCCCAATATGTATTTATTTACGCATAAGGGAAATACAAAAATATTCTCGGGTTATTACGCGTAGATACATTCTACGTAAATATTTACTACACATCCGCAACTGGGGAACATTTTCAGCCCGTTTGGTATTTTGCGGAATACAAAGGACGGTGTAAAAAATGTATCGTTTTCTGAAGAGAAAGAAATAATATAATTGTGCTGTGGGGGTGTCTGTGAGCGAAAATAAGCTTAGTTTTCCCTTACTCTCGGTGAATTTTAATAAAAACTTTCAAATATCTACATTGTTTCTTAAAATGATAACCATTTATTTTTGTTTTAGTGTGAATATCGCACAAGAGTCCCAATTGCTCCCAAACATTGGTTTATTTTGAGGCTGAAGGTGGTTGGGAAGGGAAGGAGATGAGAAAGAGGAAGGTGGGGAAGTGCCTGGCTATTAAGATCTATTCGCCAAACACGGCAAAAGCCATTTCAAGCAACGTTTCATTTCTGAATGGTGGTCGCACACCAGTGCGATACTGAGAGTATATTCCACTCTTCTGAAACATGTATATGTACAAATTAATCAATTTTTTGTTTTAATGTTAATTTGTTAATTTTATGAGGCTGAAGGTAGTAGAGAAGGGAAGGAGATGAGGAAGAGGAAGGTGGGGAAGTACCTGGCCATTCAGATCTAGTCACCAAACACGGCTAAAGCCATTTCAAGCAACGTTTCAATTCTGAATGGTGGTCATGGACCAGGACGATACTGAGAGTATATTCCACTCTGAAACGTGTATAAGTACAAATTAATCAAATAAAATGTACGCGCCCACGACGGGATTTAAGCCCGCTACATCCGATTTGCTAGTCGAGAGCCTTACCTCTCGACCACGGACCGGTAGCGGCCTGTCTGGGGCGTAAGAAACGAAATACTGTTTTTTAATTTATTGTCATTTTAGGTCAGTTTTCTTTCTACGTAGTTGGTTAATATCACACTTCTATTAAATTTCTGTTCAGTGGAATTCTTATGTTGGTAAAATACACTCTGATTCACTGTTCTTTTCCGGGTCAATCGTCTCGTGATGAGTGTGTTAGGTAACCGCGACTTTCCGGTTAAGTGAACAAACTTAACTCCGCTAATCCGCAACGGCTCGTTTAATTGCTATATTATTACTAGGAAAATGAAGGTGTACTTGTTTGGATTTAGTACTTTAATTGCCACTATTGAAATTCATTTATGTTTGGTTCTCGTGATGTATTGAACTCCAAAATTCTAACAAACTATCTGAATTGTTTTCCATACGTATTTTTTATATTTTCTGTACATTTTGATGAAAAAATGGCGTGTTCTATTTTGGCACCGATTTTCGTTCGGTTCAAGATGGCGGACATCTGTCGACTCCAATTGTTTTACATAACTGTACTACGTGAAAAGAGTTGCATGTATATTTTGTTTTAAATTTGAAAATATGAAAAAAATACTGTATTTTGTGTTAATTACTGATTATGAACGTGTATTACTCTTCGGTATTGTGAATTATTGTTTTGATGATTTGTTGATCGCAACGCAGAGCCAAATGACAGATGCTTTCACATGATATATATTTTTACATTTCCTCAGCTTTCCGTCGCTGGAAGAATTCCGTCAGGACCTATGCCATCTTTGGGGATGCTGTGTGGAGGTTTTTTTTATTTAAAGTAATGAGAGGAAGTTCTATGAAGGAAAACGTTGTGAGGGGTGGTTAGGAATCTGGGAATCAATGTATGCAAGAATTACGGACGTGTGAATCCATTCCTCCTGCTACGGTACAAGGCGATGAGTCGAGAGATTCCGACTGGAGATATCCAAATCCAAAGTCTCCCTAAACCAAACTCTCCCGATCCCGCCCGCCACGCAGTATAAGGGCAAGCGCATTCGCCGCAAAGACATATACAAATCTCAACCCACCAACATTGTTAAGTCACCAAACCACTACGGCATACGTTGTCCAATAAATGGTTTCCGGAGCGGCTTTACCCGCGATACCCGCCTACCAAATTGAAGCCATCACATAAGACGCCATAACATAAGACACCATAACATAGGAAACCTTAACATTAAGAACATAATTTATGATTATGATCAAGAAGTTGCCATTTTTGGGAATCGGAATGAAAAAAGAATCGTAAACGCCCATTACGATGGTCCAACTTAAAAAGCAATTTAAATACTTTTTTTTAATAGATACCCGATAAAATAATAAATACCTACTAAAGCAGGTGTCCGACGTATCGACGGACCAATGATTTACGACGTCTCAATAACTTAAGAAGTCGGCTTTCCGGTTACAGTCAACGTTTTGGGACGGAAGCCTGTTTGCGGTGTGAGTCACTTTATATTTTTTTTGTATACTTAGGCTTGAACTTTAAGTTGCCTGTTGGCTGTTGGTCACGCGACAGAACAAACACTTAAATGTCTAGTAGGTACTGAAAGCATCGTAAGTGCATGAACAGGATTAAAAATGTTGATAAAGTCACGTATTTTCAGTCAGGTGTGCTAGAACACATTTTTTGTGTCGTTTGGTACGCAGATATAATGTTAGCAATGATCATTTTTACAAATCTTTAAAGTGAAAGCAACATGTTTACAAAAAAGGGTAAAATAAATGTTATTATTAAATAAATTAGATTCTTGTACCAGATACGTTAAATTAAAATTAACTACACCTGGCCCCGCAGCACAGTCGATCGATATGGATTGATGGGATAACTCTCGGTAACTTCTCATCGTTCCCTAGCATGACTGCAGATCGCAAACGAATTGTTAACAGTTCATAATAACTAAATGTTTTTAATATATTCGACACCAACTGTTGTTTGTACGTTAGCGATTTGCAGTTGTCCTATGGAAAGACGAAAAGTTATCCTATTAAACCTTATCGATCGACCATGCTAGGATCCCAGATGTAAATGGCGAGGTACTCCGTGGCCTCTGTAATCGATAGGCAAGGCTCTCGACTAGCGATCAGGAGGTCGCAGGATCAAACCCCGGCGTGCGCAATAAATTTTGTTTGATTGATTTATGTTTTAACTTTTTATTCTTTTAAAATAATATGAGGTATGTTTGCGGCACGTTTCAGAGTCTAAGATGCTCTCAGCATCGCCACGGTGTAAAACCACCATTCAAAATTGAAACGTTGCTTGAAATGGATTTAGATGAGTTTGGTTATCATATCTGAATAGCCTGGTACTTCCTCATCTTCTCCCCATCTCCTTCCTCTCCTCACTTACCTATAGCTTCACAACATATCCCAATTGGGGAGGCCATAGTTTCCCTGGCTCCAGGTGGTTGGGAGCAGTTGGGACCGTTATGCGGTGTTCACAAAAAAAAAAAAAAACTTACCAACCTGCCTCTTTCCCATCTCCTGTGACGTGATCCTATTTAAAGAATATATATTAACTCCCCACCGATATGACCATTCGCATTGACAGTTAGTCCTGCAGACCGGCCCTGTAGACCTGCGGGTTGAGAAACAATCCAGTCAAACAATGAGAAACAAGGATGTAAAATTTAACGTAAGCTGAAGATTGTTTTATAAACAGTTTTTTGATCTCATTTATATAAATTGAACATTACAAAAAAAGGCAAATCAAAATAAATTGTTAAAATATCTTTTTAACATGTCACTTGAAAGGCTTAATGATAATGTGGAGGCAGCTTCACACTTTAAAATTGATTCTTTGAGTATATGAAGGCATCACATAGATCCATTATTCCTTTATAAATTAGTTTACAATTATATTCAATGTCCGGAGACGTTAAATAAGTTTCAATTTAATGCTCCTGCGCGCTCCACACGCTCTTCCATCCCATTCAAAATGGATCAATGCAAAACAAACTGTGAACAAAATTCTTGCTTGAATAGAATTTGTAATATCTAATTACAATACCATTAGATCAAAAGTGAACTTTTTCGTTTGAGAGCTGAATAAACATAAAATGTTCATAAAATAGTGTTTTTCTAATTTTTCTGTTGTTGTTTATATGAATTTAATTTGTTTAATGTACATCCTGTCTTCTTATTAAATTAAAGTATTATATGTTTTATATAATTCTATTCTCAACTCAAGAAAAAAATCTATAATTAGATGTATTTTGGTATAATATAAAAACGATAATTTTCAATTGATAATTTCTCAATGATTAATAAATAAATAAAATAATTCTTTTGAAATTCCGGCAAAAATAAATGTACTCAAGATCCAAAGATAGGAAATATATTTTTGCTGAAACAATCTAGCCAAGAACCACGTAAAATGTTGCCCCCACCCCTTTTCACCTAAACATCGGTAGCATTGCAAAATCCTAATGTCAATAGATGTGCAGATTAAAGGAAAAATACATTAGTATAATTTACTATCTCAGATTGCTACAAGGTTCATAATGATAATGATTGCAAAGCCTCCAAATATGGATGAACATTACTTACTTCATAATTCCGTTTTTATTGTATCACATGTATCGTAAAAACACGTTTTTTTTCCCATTGTCCATGTTAATTAGGTCGTACAACTCTTAACACTGTAACGATATTGCTAAAAAGGTGTCGAGAAGACATTGAATAATTTAAAAAAACGTCTGTAGATATTCTGAGCGGTATCTCTTGCAAAACCCATTTACATTTTACGATACGCGATTCGTAAACTTGTCGTGAGATATATGGTGTCGCATTAACTTATAAACCTTCAATTTGTGATCGAACAGATAGTTATGGTAGTTTGAAAATGTCAGTGACGCGGTGACAAATAATTTAGCATTGATGACATGCGATGATCCGTGAACTTTTCACTTGTTGATTTTTAGATTTTGGTTTCTAAACTGAAATAAGTAATCTAACTGAATAAAGTAAACTACACACTTATGTTATATCAAGACGAAAGTCTCCGTGGTCAAGATATAAGGCTTTTGACTACGAATATGGAGGTCTCTGGTTTGAATCAAGATGTGTGCAAGTAGATTTGTTTTTTTTTATGTGAATACCGCACTGCTCCCATCTGGACCAAGTGACTTTATGGCATCCCCAATTGGGCTATGTTGTGATGCTGAAGGTAGTGGGAAGGGGAAGGATTTGGGAAAGCGGAAGGTGGGGAAGTATCTGGCTATTCAGATTTGGTAACCAACGACTAAAGACATTTCAAGCAGCGATTTTGTATCTTTTGTGGATACGGAATCGATTCCATACATAATCGCCTGTCAAATTTGTGTGATTGTATATGGCTTGCAATTGCTTTTTCAACTAGTTTAAAATACGAAATGCAGTAAATGATTATTGATTCATTTAATGTACATTTAAAGTTGTATAGCATGGATTTGACATTTGCGAAGTTTCGTTTCTAAAAACACATGAATTACTTAGTTTGCCCAAATTAAGAATCTAATAATAGAATTAGTTTCAGTATCATCCTTGTGAAAGATCGCCATTAAGAATTGAAATGTTGTTTAAATGAATTTAATCGTGTTTGGTGACCAGATCTGAATATCCAGATACTTCTTCAACTTCCTCTTTTCAATCTCCTTCCCCCATATCCATCGACCATAAACGCCAACTATTATTATTCCGTTAAAAGGCATTCAAAAATAAAATACATTAAAGTTAATTGAGATTGCAAACCTACTTGATTTTATTATCTATCAATCCCCAAAAACGGGACATCAGCAGAAATATCCAAACAGCCTTTAAAAAAAAACTCATAATTAAAGCAAGTTAGATATGTTACCCTCCACCCATTTTCCGCCTCACGAACTTTGGAGAATTTTGATTCTATAGACTCACTGGCACCAAGCTATGAGACTCTTATGTAATATCACATTAAAATAAATGAAAACATCATAATTATATATTTCAGAGAGAATAACCAGACAAAACCGTAAATATGTCATTTTTAAATCAAATTTTAGACGTATCGACTCTTTTCCACAAAAAAATATAAATTGATTTCGAAAGACTGTTATTTTATCTAGTAAAGCTTTTTTTAATTTTGAGAAAATATGTTTATTTTTAGTACAATAAGGTTTTACCGTAGTTCGTTGGCAGATTTGTTAAATTTTCAAACAAAATTTTGTATTATACAACATACATTTCAAATCATATAATCATGCAGTAAAATAAATCAAAAAATATTTGGGAAAGTTACTTTTTAGAATTTTAAATTTAGTTCAAATAAAATCATTAAAAAATATCCGCGCCCTTGTTTTGTGACGAAAGTACTTCAGTTCGTATATTTATTTACAAACTAATATTTTTTTTTATTTTCATTCTTATTTTGCTAGACATTATTGGAAAATTATAAATACTTTTTATCAAAAAATAATTACAAAAAGTACATAATTTTAATTATTTTATCATCACGAGTTTGAGCATTTTTGAATGTGGGTATTTATCGGTGACCGGATAACTCGGAATGAAACCAAATCAGAACTTTCTCAGATAAGTCATTTGGAGTTATAAAAAAAATATATAAAAAATTGGTTAAATAGGTTACGTTAGGTTAGGGTTATCGGCTAATTTAAAATAATTTTTTTCATAGCCTTTAATGACTTTTCGAGGAGGTGTTGAGTTGGCTTTATTCTCAGTTGGCATGATACCGTATTTATCAAAACAAATTTAGAGTGAAATAAAATCGATATTGAGTTATTATGTTAAAATACTGGTATGGAGAATAATTAATCTTTCTCATTGGAACCGCCCTGTACCGTTGCAAGGGTACGATCGCAAGATCATCGTTCGACGAAATTTAAATTCTCGGCTGCTGGTTAATGACTCTTATACACGAATTTTTCTTGAACCGATACTAAACTTTCATTTTAATGATAACATAAATGTGTATTTTGTGTGAATGAATGAATGTGTATTTTGTAATAATTATTCAATGATTATTCAATAAACTGAAAAGGCAATGATCTATTAATATTTATTAATTTAATCACGGAAAAGTCGATCATTAAAATGATTGAATAATAATTTTCGCTGCAAGCACGTAGTCAGATGGGTGATTAGGTAGTTTGCACATTGGTACGTATTGACACCTAAATTCTCAACAAACATGGCATGTTCATATCAAATAATAACCACATATTAATGTATTTTGCGACGACCCTTCGCATTAGCGATAAATTCTTGGAAAATTTTTAAATACCTGCTTACTATATTTTTTGTTATGTGAATACGGCACAAGAGTCCCAACTGCTCCGAACCGCCTGGAGCCAGTGAAACAATGGCATCCCCAATTGGGGTAAGTTGCGAGGCTGAAGGTAAGTGGAAAGGAAAGGTTGTGGGAAAGAGATAAAGAGCAAAGTACCTGGCTATTAGGATCTAGTCACCAAACACGGCTAAATCCATTTCAAGCAACGTTTCAATTCTGAATGGTGGTCTTACACCAGGGCTGTACTGAGAATATCTTCCACTCTGGAACGTGCCGCAAAAATCTTACATTATTTGAAAATGATTAAATTATGAAATTACACAAATCAAACAAACTAAGGTGATGTTATGTTATCTTTTTGGTAATTAATTGATGTTAATAAGAATAAACTGACATGAAGGGGTTTTTTTTAAGAAAATCGTTCTATTTTTTTGCTTTTTAAGCTTATCAAAACCACGGACAGAGAAATATTTAGTGACTAATTTTTAAATAGCAGAATAATGTGCGAAAATTACAAAAATTGCGTGAAAATGGCGAAATTCGCCTGCTTTGCATAAAATGTCCCAAAATTCGCGTTATCGCAAACGTGATATTTTCAGGTCTCTACTAATTAATTATCTCCAAAGGAACATATTAATTTAATCGGCATTCCATAAGTTTAAAATATGAGAAATTACTTTTATAAGAATTTCTTCGTTGGTGAAGAGGGCCATTATGGAGTTTACAAATTCGCAATAATTGACGAAAAATATTATTAACACATCAATAAAAATAATTTTTATGGTGTGCCATTTAGTACGACGCATTAATTTAACCCTAATAGTTTAACAACAAACAAATTTGCTCTGCATTTAATGCAAAGTCAGCCCATTAACCATGTTAATTTTCGCCATTGTCTTCGTGGCGCGAAAAACGCGGTTCTCATACATATATAAATATTATTATTTTTTCGATTTAAAGTTGCGACAATATTCCATTGTCTGTTGTGAACAATGGCTACAATGTGTAGAGATATTGCGGTTAACTTTACATAAAGTTTTAAAGTTTTTAATTCATTAATAACCGAATGAAGGCTGGATAATAAAACGAGAGTGGATACCATCACTTATTAATTAAACGTTATAATTAGTCTTGCGAAAAATAAACCATGTACATTTATTTATTTGTTTATTAAAACATACTCATACTCAGTATGATACAAGTGATAAGGTATATTAATAACTCAGGTACGCCTTATATGATTTATTTATTTATACAATACATGTTACATAATTGTGATATTTACATAAAGTAGGTATATTAAATCACCATACTAGGCGGCTGCCTGTTTCATGGTGACCAATGGAGGATAGTTACTTCGAATGAAGTCTAATGTAAACATATGGATTTAATATAAATGATGCTAAAAATTGGAAAAATTATAATATAAAGTAGAAAATAGAAAGGAGAAAAGATGTAAATTAGCATTAGATTATAGAAACATACATATTGACACATATATACATGCTTACATACACATATACACATACCAATACATACACATACATACATACACCTATATAACCACATCCTCACACATATAAACAATATATACACCTTTATCTGAGTACGAGAAACAGGCTACTAACATTATCACATTCCCTCATCAAAAAGTCCCCGAGCGCCTTCCTGAAACTGTCGTATTTGGCTATTGACTTTATTTCTATTTATTTATTTTTACTGTTTCATGATATGATACAATGGATGATACAATATGACACAAGTGACAAGGTATATTAATAACTCCGATACGCCTCATTCCCCATACGTCTAGTAATATTACATTGTCGTGTAAACAAGCTTATGGGTCCGAGTGATTAAATTAAATCCATGGAATATCAGTAAGTAATTTCGCCTGAGATGAAACTGACGTTCTTAAAACTTAATCAATGAATGTATGAATAATAATAACAAAAAAAGAAGAAAGTGAGAGGAGAAATCAAGAGATATTTTGATATCAAGGATTGTACCCTCACAACTTAAGAATTGTTATTGACTGTTTATAAAAGATTAAAGATAAATTAAGTGTACGTAGTTTTTAAATTATTTACATCACACTACGAAATATGTCTCAAAAAACGAGGCAAGAATTCATACAGTTTTAAAAGAGGGAATAGAAATAATCAATCTAATGAATTACAATTATATTTTACCACAATTGTAGAGAAATTCCTACGACCTTCTATTAAAAGATCAGATCACACTATGATAGCAGTTCATGATATTAAAAATGGCCAACTTTTTTATCAGATCTAAGAAGTCACTGGCCTATTTTACAAACATTATCTGAGTAAGCCCTTGCCTTAGTCATAACTTATGTAAGATTAACAATGGGTAATTAGAGATTTTTTACGTGCTCGTAATGGAATAACACTACAGAAATTTTGTGGTAATATAAAAAATCGTTTTGTACTTTATGAAGAAAGAGTCATGAGATAATTCAGTTTAAGATATTAAATATTATCAGTTATTTTTCGGCGTCTGAGATTTTTTTTACTAAACGGCGCCATACTACCAATTGTAGTGTAATGCCATAAATTCTAATATAACATTATAGGTAGTTAAACACTCCAAATAAACTAGTTAAAATAAGTAAGCATGGCCGAGCTCACCAGACTCGTTTTTTGACGATCTCACATTTTAATGAAAGCTTTACCAGTAATACGTATCTTTAATTAACGACATGCGACAGTTAAAAATGACCGAATATAACCAGGTTTCAGTAGCTCAATTGGAAGAGAGCATCTGGTTTAACCCTTTCCACCAGCTCACGCCAAAATTGCGTTTTTTAAGTTTTAGTTTTTTTTTTCATAAATAAAATTAATATTAGTTAAAAAATAATTGAAAACGCGTAGTACAAAATGGCCTTTTCGACACATGTCGCTTTATATTTTTAAAATTGATGGGATGGATTATTTCAGTAATACTCATAGCTATAGAAAACATAAAATTCACAAATAATTCATTGAACGAGTCTTTGCACGAAAACAAACACGATAATGCACAGTTGGGGGTAAGATGTTAACGACAGAACGGTGCAATAACTACTCGTAACACCAACAAAATTCATTCATTCCTCGACAATAGCAGGTACTAAAGTATCGTGCGATTCCAGAATATTTATATTTATTATTCTAGAATAATACATACATATTCTAGAATAGTAGTGTCTTTCGATCGTGATTCAAAAATTTTAGTAAAAAAAATTCCTGCTATTTTAAAATTGTCCGCAAAAGGTAGTATTGCACCACTCGACAAAACCAATGTCGAATGACACTCGAGTGACACTCAACATTGGAGTGCAAAGGGTTAATTTCCCAGTTGCGTCTGTTACCTTTGTTTTATTTTCCGTTATTTTTTCTATTTCATATTTCATTGACATTTTTTTAAATTTTGTCTTCTTCAATTAAAATATTTTAACAATAACACACATTTAAGAGCCTTTAATATAGCGACATCTGCTGAACAATAGCTCCCAAGCAATAATCAAGCGAGGATCGCTGCAATTGTAATTAAAATGTCATTTAGCTGAGAAAGTTTAGATGTAATTAACGATTCATTAAGTTAAAGTTTTGAGGTCATGGTATCACACCATAATAGAGACACTTACACAAATGGGCACACCTAAACATACGAGTTTTGAACGAAGCCGAAATGAATTTCATGGGAAAATACCTTAAATTTTTCTCATTGCGTTGATATGAAAAACGACCTGTTGTATTTTAAACTAACGCCTCAAGTAATAATGCAACGCCTTTATTTTTATTGTTCTGTTAATAGTAAACAACTTTAAGTCGCAAACATATTAGATAAATTATTGCAAATTATATGAGAAATGGATTTGTAGGTTAATTGTAGATTCTTGGCTCTACCATCTTTCCAGTTAACAAAATTAAAGTCAGTTTTAGGCCCCTTAGTGCCATAATTGTCTTAGTGCTGAGACTCGTTCGGGCGTTGATTTTCCATATTTATTTCTATACGGTGTTGAAAACATGGACACTAAGGACGGGTTGTTTAAAAAAATTTGATGGATTCATCAAATATTTGACGTTAATTTCCACGTTCTGTGAAAGTTTTATTCAAGTTCTGTGATTATTTCAGTTCTGTGAAGCAACTGTCCTGTAATGATGTAACAACAGAACTTGAATAGAACTTACACAGAACGTGAAAATCAACTTCAAATATTTGATGGATCCATCAAATTTTTTGAAACAACCCATCCTTAGAGCCATAAGAAAGCGTATAGACTAGGGTGTGTCAATTATTTCAAATTTTGAATTCGGAAACGCCCGGAGTCTCAAAAGTTGCATCTTACAAAGAAAATGAGAACTGCATTTAAATTTATTTTTTTAAAAATGGTGTTTGGCTCGCTAAAATGCATTGAAAATAAGAAAAAAATCCTAAACGTATTTTTAAATTCTGGTAGTTAATTTTTTTAACAATAATTTACCTTTTAATGTTCGCTTGTTTTTAAAAACTGTATTTACGTGTCAAAAATGTTAAAAAAAATCAAATTTTTGAATACAAGTAACTGATTTTATCCAGAAAAAGTGCTATTTCCCCTTTTATATTTTTAACAAACATGTCTTGACTAACATACGTTTCAAAAAAAAAAATTTTTGCGTTCTTTGTACTGCAGTTATGGATTAAAAATTAAGTTTGCTACAAAATATAAAGCTGTAGATTCTACTACACTCTACCTACTATTGACCGGTAGAGTAAAGAAATAAATTTATTGATCTTTTTGACCTTATTGAAATAAGTTTTTGTTGCGCAAGATCAATAACATCTTAATAAATTAAAACACATGTGTACGGTAGGTGTAGCTGATGAACACATCGTAAACACGCGAAAACTTACCTGTCGACTCTCACAGCTATGAAAACAACAAAATATTATGATTACATGTTTAATTACTACGCCATTTCTATAATTTATTATAAGCCAGTACAGTACCTATATACTTGTAATAATTTAAAAAAACAGAAATCCGGTTATTAAAAGGTACTTCAACAAACTCAAAATGCAAGTTAGTTTCAGAATAATTATTAATCAGCTGTTTTCTGATCAGTATGCAAGTTGCTGAGTGGCGGTCTTCGCAGGGAAACTAGCCGCTGGATAAATGTTTTTCAAAATCTGATAATACCCCCCAACCGGACTCTTGAATAGCCGCTTTTACTAATTTATTTATTTATTTACGCCTTCAGGGATTTTTTATGTAAAACAATTCTTAAGAGGAACGCGTCCCTTTTCATATAAATCTTAAATTTTGATCTGAGGCCAAAATACCCAACCAAACTGAAAAATTATTTTTGTAATCAAAAGACGTGTCAAATATCTTGTACGGATATGTACTACTTTATTTATAAATATATCTATTTATAAAATACAGGTTATTGAAGAAATCGATTTCTCTCAATTTTAATCGACTATTTTTAAATTCGGCAACTTTGGCAATTAATTGTGAGTAAAGGATATTTATTGAAAAAAAATAATTTTATCCCATCTACTATGTAAATATAAAATAAAAATAAAATTTTAAAATGCATTTTGATGGGCTTAAATGTAAATTACAAATTTGTCCTGTATAAATTTAATATTTCGACCGAAACAAACATCCTAAAAATCACTTCATTAGGATGTTTAATTTTGTTAATTTATATTTCATTATACTTACATAGTATGTTGGACAAGATTATTTTTTAAGATTTTCAATTAACTGACAAAAAATGTCAAAGTTGTCTCGAAAATCAAGAAAAAAATAAATTTAAAAAAATATTTGAAAAACCAAAAATAAATAAAGTAGAACATATTCGCACTAGGTATTTGCTAAAAGTTTTTTAATTAAAAGAAAAATTATTCAAGTAAGTTTTTAGATTTTCACGGCCAAAAGAATTTTCGTTATTTGTTTTTGGGGTGTTATGCCGTGTTGCGCTACCTCCTTCTTTAGTCAACGTTTCGGACAGCGTTACAGTGTCCATCATCAGGGCAGATGTGTAACTACCTCCTTCTTTAGCCAACGTTTTGGACAGCGTTACAGTGTCCATCATCAGGGCAGACGTGTAATTGTTACACGGCATAACACCCCAAAAACAAATAACGAAAAATATTATTCTGTTTGCTTAACTATTTTGATCTTAAATCCATACCACCTTCGCCCTTGAGGTGATTTTTCAAAAAAACCGGCGCTCTACAAAATATCCAATTATTATTATTACCTGTGGCATCGGACAGACGGAAAACATGTCTACAAACTTATCTGTACAAACATGGGCGTTACTTTTGTAGATATGTGTACTTAAACTTTAAAAAAGTCCATTAAACAAATATTATATTATTAGTTCCTCTTTTTCCCACCTGCACAGATAAATTTGTAGATCTTTCTTAGTCCGCCACGGATCGTCATTACATGATTACAAAATCGAATGCATGAAGAACAACTATTGACATGGCATCAATTAATAATTGCAGCTTAATTGGATGAATGAAGCAAAATGTATAAATTTCCCTTTCAGATCAGACTTAATTGGTTGAATGAGGTATAATAATGGATACATTTCCCTTTCGGATCAAACAATGGAAATAATGACTTGACGTGGTGCAATATCACTTTCATGTATGTTTCGTTCATTTTCCTTTCACAATGTCTATTGATCGGTGAATTGCTTCTTTTTGGAGTCAACACACGTGTCATTACTGTTAATTATGAAGGAAATCAAATATCGTTTGTTTCCGTAATATTTCTATCACAATAGCAAGCCATGCTTGGATAATAATTTATGTAGTGCCAATTTTATGAAATATCACCCCTAGTATGTAGTTAGGCGTTCAAGATGTCAGCGCAGTGTATCGATGAATGTATGCATACAAAATGGAATTTTAGTTTATTATAGTCGGGATTGTTTTTTAAATTTGAATACCACGCAAAATTCCTAAGAGCCGGGGGCCAATGGGACTACGGCATCCCCAATTGGGGTAAGTTGCTATACAGAAAGGTGTGCGGAATTTCAGATGTTGAAGGTTGAGAAGTTCCTGACTATTTAGATTTTTTTTAACTGTGGTCAAGGTCTCGAAGGGTATTTTTAGGAAAAGAAAGGAGAGGAAGTTCTGGGAAGGAAAAAGTTATGAGGAATGGGGGCCAATGTGTCAAGGAGCGAAAGACTTATGAATCTTTCCCTCCCACAGCGGTGGATCGTGAGAGTCCGGCTGGAGAGGTCTAGATTATGTCTGCCTCAAGTAGTCCCTCCCGATCCGGCCCGCCACGCAGTAGGTGAGCAAACACATTCGCCACCACGACCTAGACAAACCTCACCCCAAGAACCCGGGGTGTTGGTTATCCAATAAATGGTTCCCGGGGCGGTGGTATACCTATACCGGCCTCCCAAATTGTATTCAAATTGGTCACCAACCCAGCCAAGGCCATTTCAAGCAGCAGCGTTTATTATACCACTCTTTGTACCTACCCGAAAATAATCTACTATATCTATTTACATGTTACTTCTATAAATGTAAAAATTAAACTAAATTTTTAAAAAAACTTGTATATAAAATAAAGTGATGTATACAAAGTTATTTGTCTTTTAATAAAAATAAATAATGATATCACAAAGTTAAAAAAAAACCTTACGACTCTTTTTAACGTGACTAAATTAATGTGTATGAATAATGTAACAAAGAAAAAATAGATTTCTCCGTCTTGCCATACCATATAATCAGTAGAAACCGTTTAATGTTTCATAATATGTGCCCATATCATATAAATAATGTATTACCATCATTACAGAAATGTCAATGTGCAACGCTTTCTCGGATTTTTAGTAGCATTAAAAAAAGTGAAAGAAGAAAATTAGCAAGAAGTGTTTTTTATTTATTGTGACATAGTTAAGTGTTTTTCCTGAAGATGGCGGTGCCGGCGAAAATGACTTTTTTAGTCTCAATCATTGCTGCCTTCTTCACTGCAGTAATCTCCATACAGGTGAGCTTTATTTTATTTTCAATTATTTGTTAATCAGGCTATGTTTTTGTTGTTGTAACTGGATAAAAAAGACATTGACAAAATAAAATATGACAAAATAAGAGGTCTAGTCTAAACTTTGCTTCATTGTTTTGTTTGGTCGCTGTTCTATTCTGTCACTATCCTGTTTTATCATCGAACCGTTAGCATCGACCTTGGCTCGCCCGAGTCAAACGTCTGTTGCGACCACGGCCGACTAGAGTACAGTCACGTGACCAAGTCAGTGCCATCGAGCACCGACATTTTGCAAATGGCGGAGATTGTTGTTGATACTCGTTGTTACCGTAATAAATACTGTAATAAGTGTAGTATCTATTAATTCCAATGATTAAGTCTCCTTGGAATGTGTTCAGAAACTTCCAAATATGATCGCGTTTCGTCGGGATTATTAGTTGCTTTCATTTATCATAAAGTTTACATAAATATTTAACTGGACCAGGCGTCCTTACTCTAGGAGGCTCTAAATTATTCTGCTGCTGCAGGCCGCGGCACTGCCCGTCTACCAGATGCCTTTGGCTTTTATCGTAACCGTTCGTACATTGGACACGATCGACGATAGATGACACTTTTCTTAATAATAATTCTATTGAGATACCACAAAACTACATATAACTAAATATACTACAAATATCTATTGAAGGAAGTTGAAACTACGTGACTAACCTACACACCACAATAAACAAAGTGATTAGACCGTTTAAAACAGTTTACTTAGCGACAACACTGATTTTTTAATTTGCTGGCTGTGCCCAGGCCTGTACCCACTACACAATCTATATTATAAACACATACACACACCAACCACTGAAACTCTTCGTCAAACAGATGTATTGTCATTTGGTACTCCTCAAAATGCTAAGGCGGAAGCCGGCCGCCTACTCAGTACTCAGTACGCACCAATGATTCTTAAACGTCCCACCCACTTCTATCAAAAATACGCCTCAATTTTAATATACTTGATAGAGTTGTAACATATTGTTTGATTAAGAAAATACTGATATCTAATGTACTTTTAAAATTACAAACTTTTAAAGATTTATTTGTTTCAAGCCTACATTTTCCCTGGGTTTTACCAAGTTGGCTCAAAAACGCATCCTTACTTATGAATAGATCAATAACATTCACCATGGGCAGTTTTTCAAGGCTTTTTTATACTTGCACGTGCTTTTCGTTAGGTTAACCCGGCGAGAGTGGCAGGGTATGTCATACCCACCATATTACTTATTTGCGTGTATTTTTTGTTTGTGACTTTCAAACCTGTTGTTGCTTTGAGTAGCTGGAGTTAAAGGGGTGCTGGAGGGGATAGTGACGTGATCGCAGTGTCGCGGCAGCCTGCGCTCCAGTCATATGCTTGCAAACTGCGTTCGGGTATGTGATACCCTGCCACATGGCTGGTGTATATACGTGACAAAAACATAACATTGCTTTTTCTGCTATTCTAACTTACTTTCTTTGTTGCATTGTAGATTTTAATAGAAAATGGACGTTGACAGTGAAGAAACCCGACTTTGGTCAATTCTGGAGAAGTACTTCTGATGAGGCAAGCTCATCGGAAGTATTCTCTAAGTTAAAACTGCACTGATTTGAACTCCAGTTCCTAAGATGTATCTAATATTTTTTAGTTTTTTTTTAGTTTATATAGTTACTTGTTTCATGTTCTATCTTATCTTTAAGTTTTTTTTTCATAAAACTATTTTTCTTTAGTTTCTTTGTAGTTTTTTGAGACTGAAAATTTTTGTTGAAAATTCATAGTGATCTGTTTCCATTTAAGTAAAATAAAAAAAAAAATGTTAAAATGACGCAAATGTTTTATTTCCAATATGTTATAATATAGTCTTGCTATAATAAAAAAAAATATTATGATTATGCTTTTTCTTAAGAATCAAGTTTTACAGTCAAATTAGTATATGGGTATGTCATACCCTGCCACAAACTTCTTGTTACATTTTTTCCCCGTACTCTTGCCGGGTTAAGTTGCTATTTGTGTAATGATGAACGACGCCCTAGTTACAATGTACAAGATTTATATCTAGTTCCGTATCAATTTCAAACGGAACCTTTAAGATAAATACCATATCGCCTTAGTCTGATTTATGACCCCGTATTATCATTGTAACTCTAGGAATTGTTCCCAAAGACCTATAATTTTAATACAATCAATGCCAATTCCTTTAGCAAATAAAGACGTCAAATCGTGCATACATTCCGCAGTTATTTTCTGACAATTAATTTTATAGCTAACCTTTGCTAAACACGTAGCGCTCGGGGCAGAAATAATTAACAGTTTTATTTTTTAAATTTCAAAGCACAAGATGTTTATAAAATAGTTTTGCTATCTACCCAATTTCTCCCTGTAGTAGTTAGATTTGAAGAGTAAGACAAAATAAACGCACCCATTAACGAATTTTTGGTACTGCTTTTAGTTTGAGACTTGTAGGAGTGTTATGAGCTGAAAATAATCGCGTTGACCTTAAAATTTCGGGTTTAAAACACTGTGTATATTTAGGGACGCCGCACTGTAATTTATTATCTGACTAGCTGACCCGGCATGCTTTGCTATGCCATTTAATAAAGAAATTGTTTCTCCCTATAAAATTTCCCGCAAATATGTCAACATCGTTTCCTCGGCAAAGATTTGTTTTGCTTACCAATAACTCGCTTTTCTTAGAGACAGAAAACGTATAATAAATATAATATATTAATATTTATAATTTCATAACGCCAGAGCTTGCCATTATATACAGCCTTTAGTACTCGCATATAATTTAGCTTTCTATTGGTGAAAGAATTTTTAAAATCGTTTTATTGTTTTATTATAAATTATTAAATCGTTTTATTAACAAACACACGCAGTTTCGCATTTATAATATTAGTATATATTCACTTATTATCTGTTTTATGACCATTGTTTTATTGAACTAAAGTTATCAATTTTTATTATTTGTGTTGGATTTGTCTAACTTGTATCCATGGTGATTTAGTAATAGAACCACTTAAATAAATTTTAAAAGAAATTAAAAAATATATATATATAAAAAAAATATGTTTAAGCTTCAAAAATTTTCAAATAATTATTTAAGGTGTTTTCAAGCGCAAAATATACTCTATAATATATATGTAAACAATAATGAGGGGCTAAAAGGGTTGAATTATTATTTTCTTTGGACGTAGCACTGAATTTTTTTAATCAATCTTAAAGAGGCTGGAAATCTTAAAGAGGAGAAGAGGAAATAAACTTTGACTCTTATTATATTAAAATAATTTTTTTTTTTAAAGGAAGAGAAATATTCCTGGATTACGAATAACCCGACAATATTTGAAAATCTCCTACTACCACCACAGAAAGTGGAAAATGTTGCATGTGTTGTAATGGAGGACTTAGCCAGCCGAGGAATCGAACATAATTCTATTAACAGAACTCTATAACACGCGAAATCTGGGTGAGACCCAAACGCGATGCCAACTCGGCCACTGACCGGTCATAATTAAACTCTTAAATTGTGTCCTTTTTCTACAAACAATTAATAAAAACTCTTGGTGAAAGAGAGAGGGGCCTTTTTGGCCCAGAGCTCTGTTTGCCAGTATATCAAAAGTCAATAAGCTTTGACCTTGCTGAAACTTGCCACCAATTTCACAGTGTCAGTTTCAGTCCGTCAAACAAAAAACAGCTCCTTCTCCGGAAATGTGATGGAGGAAATATGAAGAGGTTCTAATTTTCTCCATTGAAGTGTACAATACAGTGAAATGTGATGGGATGAATGTAATGGAATTTAATTGACTATTGAGGACGTAATTTGATGGAATTAATGTAATGAAATATAGTGAAATGTGATGGAATAAATGTATAGGAATATAATAAATGTAATGGAATGGAATGTTGTGGAATTTAATGGAATATAGTGAAATGTAATGTACTTAAGGCCGCACTCTTGAAACGCACGGCGCTGAAAAAGAAGAAGATGGAGAGATATGTAATTACGAGTGTTGGACAGAGCGCGCTAATATGTTGAGTCGTAGAATAGCAGCGAAAATTGCGAAAAAGCTTAATAAAACACGACTCGTTTAAAATAGAGCAAAAATCTCGTGGAACGTATCTTTAGTATCATTTAAAGAATCATTGTGAATTTTTTCACAAATATAACTTGTAAAATAAAAGAAATAGACTTGTTTAAAATAATTTTCGGAGCATACTTTGCGATTTTTTTCTATCGAGGGAATTTCATATAATTTACGTTTCGGCGTGGAACGTATCTAGATATTATCTTCAAAAATAACATATATTTTTTTAAGAGCTTAAAAACTTCAAATGTTTAAGGGAGATATGTAAGAAATCGGTCGAAATACGAATAGTAGACCCTTAATTTGTAATAGAAGTGATTGTCTATGAATTGTTTTAAATATTTCGATTTTTAATGCTTTATAACACCTTCCACAAAGCACGAGAATAATTTAACGCTAAATGCACGACTTGATTCATTATTTGTTTGCGTAATTATCAAACTGTTACTCACTTGAATAACCGCAAAGTAGTCTGGAATGGGAAAACTGGCTCCTAACGCAAGAATTAATCAGTCATTGTCAGTAGTTAACAACTAGTTATTTCCAGCAGGCAACAACCAGTCCTCACGCACTTATTGATAAATTTCCTAACCTAGAGTTCTTTTCTTGCAAATTTAATTTAATATGATTTGATAAGGTAGGAACCTACTTATTAATTTCACTTCCAACAACACCGAACATCGCATTAAAATTTTTACGTTAAGTTACAAAAAAACGTACATTGTTGTTGTGCGGTAGAGTAGGAAAGGAGGTAGGGTAGAAAAAGGTTGAGAAGTACCTGGCTATTCAAATATGATCACTAAACCTAACTGAAGACATTTAAAGCAAAGTTTTTATTCTGAATTGTGATCTCTCACCAAAGCGAAACTAGAATCTTCCACTCTGGAACTGTGTGCAAATGTATTGCATTTAATTGACCGGTCAGTGGTTGAGTGGGCATCGCGTTTGGGTCCCACTTGGGCGTCCCGTGTTCGATTCTTCGGCTGGCCAAGCCCTCCATCACAACACAAGCAACGTTTTCGGCTTTCTGTGGTGGTAGTAGGAGATTTTCAAACATTGTTGGGTTATTTGTAACCCGGGAATGTTTGTCTTTCTTTTAAATAAATAAATTTAAAAAATTATATTGCTTTCACTGAGTTTTAAATCTGTAATTTCTGGCTTCTGAGCCTAGGAGCTTATCGCTATCAGAAGGCGTCATTTAACCAATCGGACCAATAAAAAAAATTGTTTGTTGTTTTATTATTTTTTAATAAAAATCTAAAATATTTTCTACTTATTATCTGTTTCAAATTTTTTATTTAAGTTTTTAAGTTATGTATAAAAATACTTACATTGTTTTTCATGTTTTTGCTTCTGTGAATGTGCAAATGTGATTTGCACATTCTTACCTTAATGTGTATTAAGGTAAGAGGCGGGTTGGGTGTGTGACGTCATTTGTGCCCTGAAAAACACGTTGCTTGGGCATTTGAATGGAGATTTTTTTAATTCTTCAATAAGGAATTCCTGTTATTTTTTTTATCAATGTTTACCGTCTATCAGAATTAATGGTATTTAAAAATACATATAATTATCAAGGTTTCATAGTAAAATAAATTTTTAAAGCTTATGTTTGTTTCTCCCGCCTAAACTTTTCCCAGCACGGTATTAGCCGAGAGATTGAACACAAGACGTCTGGATGGGACCCAAACGCGATGCCATCTCGGCCAGTGACCGATCGAAAACATATCAATAAGGGTTTTGTCAGGCAGAAAAATTACACAGCTAAATAAATGTTTCTCTTTTGTATTCTTGCTCAATGAATATCTGAAAACAAAACAATTAATTGTGCTTAAACTGGCTGTCCGTTCAAAATTGTGCAAAACTGCAACTGGCTTCGTGAAAGTGTGTTTTTACTCATGCTTAAACGCTTTGATTTTAAAAGAACCCATGACTAAATCATTAAACACAATTAAAAGACAATTAATATAAGTTCATTCAACGAAATGAATAAAATATTATGTTTAGAATAGGTTATCGTTTTTCAAAAAACATGAAAGAAAATAGACAAATGACACGCGCTTTACCGCTTAGTGATAATATTACAGTTCAAATGTTTTCTGTTAATTTGACATAATTATTGTATTCGCAACCTAATTTCAATTGTGCTGTTTTTATTGTTATCAAAACCACTGCTATTATTTTATTGTTATGTGATATTGTCATTGTTGAATAGTACACGACATCACAGTTAGCAATTATGACCAAACGAGGAAGTCATTAATAGCTATTATTATAATAATCGGGCATTAATAATTTCACAGTGTAAAAAAAGAATATTACATAAAAACCTGTATTACAAAAATATATTACAAAAATTATATTAAAAAATATATTACAAAAAGTATATTATAAAATATTACCAACGTATGTGACATTTTGTTAGATACATTGGATCATAGTGCAAACCATTTCTACTTCCTAATCTTCCGGTAGAGAATGATAATAATTGTCAATGACTTGGCGACGAATTTATTTTGTGTTTTGTGCTTTACGGTTTCACGTCCATTTCTACGGAATTCTAATATTAAAAGAAGAAAAATATTGTTTTTAATCTATCTACCTCTTTGTAAAGGAGACTATCCACTGGAGCGCTTTTCGCCACAATATGGCACTCTTTAAAATACCTCAGATTGCTCTGCTGCCAATTTTGGCAAATTTTTCCTTATTTGTAAGTAATTTAAAAGAAGTTTACGATTTTATAATACACTTTTTTATAAATTCTACGAATATGTGACAATCGGCAAAAGGTAGATGAATTTATTGGCTATATAGAACCATAATCAGTTTGTATGTCTCGATATTAAAATGCAGAGATATAATTTTTTGTAATTTTGGCGGAAAATATTCAAAATGATCACCAAGAAATGTCGATCAATCGGATTAAAAAGGTTTAAATTACGCTGTCGCTCGAATGGCTATCTGTGACTCTGACATGCGGATATTGGTCGGGTGCGGGCCGCGTGAATTCGATTTTTATACGAATCTACAGTTTTATTCCGAGTTTGATGAAATTTTGCACACTTTTTTTTCTTTCAAATATTTGTGGCCTTCACCCTTCAAGGGTGTTCTAGGCCATCATTTCAGTTATGGAGAGAGGAGGGGTGAATTCGTATGTTAATTTTATTTAAACGGAAATTTTAAGATTAAATGTAAGATTGGAGTCGAGTTCACACTTAGAAGAGATGAGATGTTCAATGGGGGGAAGGCAATTTTAGATAAGGCTTGGTAAAAGAGATGATATTTTTTTAGAGAGGGACAACCAAAAAATATATGTGATCTAATGTTCCCACTTCAAGAACACAGATTGTACATGTACAACTGTGGAACAAAGGAACAAAGGAACAAAGGAAGGAAAAATAGGGGGATTGTTGAAACACTTACCCTGCAAAATAAGAAAAAAGGTCACTCCATGGGTACATGAGATTTTGAAAAACACCACTCCATCCCCTTTTTCCATTATTAAAAGCATAATTTTAACACTTACTGATTAAATTTTGAAAACTTGATGTTGAAAAAAAGAAGAAGGTCACTTCCACGTCTGATTTCTAAAAATTCTGTAAGTCTCGGGCAACACCGGGGACTTCAGTTAAGTGTGTATATCAAAATATGTATAACATTTCAATAATTATACGTTATACATATTTTGAAGAACAGCTTAAAATGTTATGTCATACATATTTTGACGAACAGCTTAAAATGTGATATGTTTTACATATTTTGACGAACTGCTTAAAATGAGATATGTTATACATAGTTTGACGAACAGCCTAAAATGTTCCCAAAACGATTTGATACGATTATTAAGACGAACGTGTCGAACGTTTGTTCATACAAGTAACCAATCTGCATGAAGAGTTCATATTTTAGACATCATACGCAAAAAGTAACAACCTTTTCTTATCGTGATTGCGTTCAGTGGTGATCTAATACAAACGACAACACTATCGTATTTATTCACCTCCCACAAATTGAAAAATTCCAATAAAAAAGTTGTCTATAAATCGCAACAACTTTTAGACAGATTATTGAGAAAGACAGCCTTGAAAAGATAAGAAAACTTCAAACTAATCTCATAAAGCCACTTCTAATAAAATCTCTCTTTAAGGAATAGGACCATAGATTGAAGATTTACATCATCTTAATACATTTTTTCGCATTAATTCGTACCGAGTGGCTTGCTGCATTTATTAAGCAATGAAGAAAAAAAAGTGTCGGAGTGTGCATAATCGATTAGTCTATAAAAACGTGTACTTTGCTCCGTGGCGACATTTTCTTCAATCGACAAATGACGTAAATACATTCATAACAATGTTAAAGTTCTCTGAATGTTTGACATAAGTATGAACAAAGTCCTTGGGAGAAATTTGTAATCAATTTAGTTACTACTTACCGACTATATTTAGGTATTTAAATAATCATGATTTTGTAGCGTAATAATCACATTACTTGAAAACAAGGTTTCGTTGTACGAGGAATCCACAAGCCAAAGATGCGTATAAACTTAGGGTGCCTTATACATCCACAAAAGTAGGCAATTGGCATAAAAATCGCTTGGCAAATGGAGTCTTAAGGTCACGATTTCAAGTGCAAAAGTAGTTTTTATTTATTTTGTGAATAATTTTACTACAAAGAGAAAGAGGTAATCAACGGAAATTATCACAAATAATTTCAACCATAAAACTAAATTATTTTTAAGTCGTTTCTTATATGCATTCATACGTTTCTAATGAAAAAACACATTTTTTAGTAGTTTACGCGTATATTTTTTATTAAGTAATTAAACATTTTATTTTAATTCTACTCAATGGAAACGGTAGGAAAAGCTTTACATTATCCAACGCTTATTTTTTTGTATTTATAATGTAAACTGATTCGATGTGAAGATTAATCAAAAAAAGTTATTTAGCATTAATCTTCGCCTTCATATATCGCGCGTTGATGTCTTTTATGACATAAAACATCCAATGAAAATCAAAAGCCTATCTCTGTTATCGGAAGCAAATAATAATATAAAAAAATACAATATTCTGCGGGCTAAACGACCCTCCACATCAGCGACCAAATGGGCCCAATTATTCGCAGAAATTCACGTGTGACAAAGTTGTCAAGGGGTATTCGGCGCGATTTTTTTTTTTACATTTAAAAGGTCTCCGTTTAACGCTGTTTATAGGTGCGTTTCAATTTTTTCTTCTCTCAATTTTAATAAGCTGACAAGCCAAACAAGATGAAAGTTTTCATATTATTTTGATCATAATTTGTTCAAAACTGAGACGGACTTAGAATTGGCGTTTACCGGGATCTTTCAAATGTCAAGAATACAAAATGGCGCTGAATTTTTCATTTATTTTTTTACGTGATTATCGCGCAAACGTTTTAACTGCTCCTAACCGCCTGGAGCCAGTGAGACTATGGCAATACCATTTGGGGTATGTTGTGAGGCTGAAGGTAGTGGATAGAGTAATGAGATGAGGAAGAGTTTTTTAGTTTCAAATTTGTATGGTCGTCTTACACCAGGGTGATACTCAGATTATCTTCCCTCTAGAACGTGCCCCAGTTATCTCATATTATTTTATTTTATTAAATTGTGAAAAAATACAAATCATTCAAATAAAATTTACTTGAAACCGCGACCTCGGATCGCCCACGAAGCCGTCAAATGGCCATTTGATGAAAATGTTACATTTGAAATTCTGTAACGTGCCTATCACAACCTAAGAATTGTTATAAAAATCCATAGTCCTGACCATAGAATAAAGACGTGCAGAGGGCAATTCACATAATACTAATATAAAACTACATTTGTAGCTAATAAACGGTACTATTGTTAAGGCTATTTCATTCCCATTCCCCTAATTACTTATTTCATTCTCATTCCTCTAACTACTTATTTCATTCCAGTTCCTCTAATAACTTATTAATTACTTATTTCATTCCAGTTCCTCTAATTGCTTATTTCATTCCAATTCCTCTAATTACTTATTTCATTCCCGTTCCTCTAATTGCTTATTTCATTCCAATTCCTCTAATTACTTATTAATTACGTATTTCATTCCCGTTTCTCTAATAACTTATGAATTACTTATTTTACTCCCATTATTCTAATTACTTATTTCATTCCCGTTCCTCTAATTAATCATTAATTACTTATTTTATGCACATTCCTCTAATTACTTTTTTTATTCCCATTCCTCTGATTACTTATTAATTATTAATTTCATTCCCATTTCTCTAATTACTCATGAATTACTTATTTCATGCACACTCTTCTAATTACTCATTAATTACTTATTTCATGCACATTCCTCTAATAACTTATTAATTACTTATTTCATTCCCATTCCTCTAATTACTCATTAATTAATTATTTCATGCACATTCCTCTAATAACTTATTAATTACTCAATTCATTCACATTCCTGTGAATGAAATAAGTAATTTAATCAAAGTAAGTAATAAGTTTTTATTTATTACTTATTTCATTCCCATCCCTCTAATTACTTATTAAATACTTATTTCATTCCCATTTCACTAATTACTTATTTCATTCCCATTCCTCTAATTACACGTATTTACTGTAATTGCAGTATTGAACGTAATAATCATTTAATTGTTTTAAGTGTTCGTCATTAGATTATTTGCACAGCGTGCGTATTATCTGGGTTAACGCAAAACAGAACCGTGCCTTATAAGTTATGTTTAATGCCATTAAATCACGGTAATAATACATAGTTATTTACTTTGTGTTCAGAAATAGTCACTGGTGATCTATCTATGATAGAATTACTTACATTATAATGAGAACATTCTTCAAACAATGTCTTTTAACCCCTCAGACTAATTTGTTCGCTTTTGGGAACACCTCACATAGATCTCATCGAATTTTTGTACCTATCTACCTAACTTTCATGGTAAAAAAATATGATCCTAACGATGTTAGACAAAATATACCATGTTTTACATTCGATTTAAAAAGATTTTCGAATTAATTTTTTCAAACTTTACTTTCGATTCTCATGCCTTCAAAATTTTAAATCGAGCGTCTTATTTGCAAGAGGCAAGTTAGCGAAAATTGGTTTTTATTTATTTTTTGCATAATTTTATACGAATGAAAAAAAAGTTAGAACATACAAAACCTCAAAAACAGTCATAGAGGGGTATTTAAAAAAAATGTTTCTTTTATTTCTTACTTCGTAGGTAAGTCATGCAAAAACATTTTTTTAGTGTTTTACGCTTATATTTTTTGTTGTGGTAAATGGTAATATTTTTATAGTCCGAGAATGCCAAATTCTTTTAATCTCATTTCCTAAATCTGTTTATTTTCAATTTTTTTCAGATACAGATTTTTGAATATTACAGAAATTTGGAATAGTGACATCAATGATATAAGTTATTTTTTTAATTTTGTCATGTTAAACTAAAATTAAATTTTCTAATATTATCATTTAAAAGCGTATTTTATTACCTTTCCAAAACAGTTTCAAATTTTCCGATACATTGAGAAATATTTAATTTATTTGTATTTTATTGCAAAGCGGAAATCTGTCCTTATGACAAAATATTCCCAAGGCCTGAGGGGTTAATACCTACACAGAATGACGAAACACAATGCAAATCATGCTTTAAATTCTCACAGGACAATAATGTAAGCACAGGTGCAGTGCATTACACATAAAACGCGCATTGCGGTAAAAGATTAAATACCTAAATGACAGTAACTTAAACAGGTAAACCTTTCTACTTTTCATGTCACTCAGGTGAAAGATCACAATGAGTGTATTTTAATTTAACTACGAAAACCTTTTTTAAAAAATGTGGAAGATTAACGTTTATTTTTCTAATTCTGATCATTGTACTAAATATGTGTAATTTTAATTTTTCATTCTTAAATATTGATTTGAAAAACCGCATTTTCCAAATTGCTCCAGTTACAACGTCATTATGACTAGAAACCCGCCACCCGATGGCTGTCAGCAACGTTGCCCTGCGTGACGTCAAAGCCGTTGAATTCACGAATAAAAACGTACATGCCGTTTTGGCCGCAAATCGAAAATTACGCATTTTATATCGCCATGAAAATTTATTGGTTAAGATAAAATAAATATAAAATATCTCCATTATCGTACTTTTTTGATTGAAAAAAACAGTGAACCTAAAAGTTAAGTGAAAAGGCTTTCGCCGTGTAAAGTTACTCGATCTGAATAGCCAATCACTTCCCGACCTTCATCTTTCTTATTTTCTTCTCATACCTTCTTCCTTCAGCTCCACCTTAAATTGGAAACGCAGTAACCTCAGCGGCTCCAAACAGTCAGCACTCTCTTGCAATAATCACATAAAAAAAATAATTAAAAAGAGAAACCGTAAATCCATGTCATCGTAGGATTAATCAGAGGTGATTTTATGTGAGTACCGCACTTCAGTGTCCCAACCGTACTATGGCATCCCAATACTATATATTATTTTATATTCGTCTTTCTTATATACATATATAATCAAAATATGCTTGCTTGAGTGTATATGAGTTATGAATTGTCTATGTATTGCTATAGCATAGGAAATGTTTGAACCTTTCAAAATACCTTCTTTCCTCGCAAAGGTTTCTGGATTATTACAACCAATTGACAATCATCAAGTATTCATCTGAAAAGTTTTTTTTATCATTACAAAAACTCTTACAAAACTGTCAAAAATGTCACAATTTGAGAATGACATTTTGCAAACCATCGAATGTTAAATCAAAATTCAATTTTCGAAACTCTTTAAATTAATGAATTTATTTGAAGTACTCACACATGGTACTAACCAAAATCGATTACTTTGAATCTAATAAAAAATTATATTTATTTCAAATAGGGTACCTATTTTAGGTACCAAATTTGATTGATTGTTCTCATAATGTACAAAAAATAATGTTTGTAATAGAAAATTGTTAAAAAAATCGCAACAGGAGGCACACGAGCTGTTTGAAAATCTGAATGTACCGGGACTGAATATATTGAATGCGGGAGTGAAGAGGGAAGGCAGGGAAGGTAGAGTTGGAACGCGTGAGGGGAAGGGGATAAAGGAGGGGAACATTGGGACATGAAATTGGGACATTGGGACATTGTATTCGACTGTTTCTTTCACCTACTGATAGATACATCATATATACATTATTCTCTTTGCACTCCTGTGTTCAAACTATGTAAACTAGTTCATATATTTATAATAGTAGAGCCATCTTGAGCCCATTCATCATATTATAGATAGTATTATGACCAAGGACCAGTTTCGTAATTCAATTCAATTCCTTGCACTCAGCATTTGCAACTCTTACAGTATAAAACTTTTGACAAGATACCTTATTAATAAATTCACTACAACTTGGAATATTGTATTCAGAACATTAATTTCAACACAGCCAAACATTTAGATTTACTATTCCACCCAAGTTCGAGGTGATCCAGTGAACTATTCCACTCACGATTTAGAGCAGTGCAGATCTCTGCCAGAGGTTGTGCGAGAGGCTGCAGTCTGTTTACTGGGCGAGTGTAAAATGGGCAGACTCAAGTGTTCATCGAACATTATGCAATCTATAAATTTAATTCATTTAAATCAAGGCCATTAAATTGTATTCATTTCCATTAAATACGCAAACTCTGTGCCTAATATCACGGAGAAATAAAAATTAAAAGTTAACGAATGCCTAAAATTGTCTTATATCCTTTTATTTCAACCAATTGGGAATATTTTTTAGCATTTTTCTGCAAAATAAAATATAATTGATTGCAGATTACTAAAGATGATTTCAAAGGGGGATATTATGTAAATATAAATTATGGAGAGAGCTATTAAATAATCATTTCTCACAATGTCCTATCTTAGATATGTTCCCTTTCAGTGTCCGTTCTGTTTCCTCCCCCACTCTTCATTAATCCCTGGCCCTGCTCCCATCTTTAACTCTTAGTAATAAATTGTACTCACCCACCGTTTTTTAATTGTGAAGTCATATGTTTGCTCTGAAGAAGGAACGGTCGTTGTGAAACCGGTCGGCGTTAAAAAAATATTAAATAACAGAACCATTTCGACTGTGTTTTGGTAAAACCTTCTATTCACGTTTTTGGTAATGTTACTTTTCATTGGTTTCACGTAGACTAGTCATCGAACAAGGTAAAATATTTTTTGCTGATTTAGTCATTTTTAATACTAAAAGCTACATTTTTTTAGGTTTTCCCAAAAAAATCATGGATAAAATTACTCAACCCTCGAACCTTTCATAATATTATAGAGAATTGCGATTTTTTACATCAAAATTTTGGAAATCAAAAAAATCATTTACGAACAAATTTAAGGATTTATAAAAGACCAGCAGACCCGGCCACACGTTGCTGTGGCTAACGAACAACGCGATTACCCAACTTTTATAACCAACGCCATCTGTTAATTTGCATACATTTCAAATCGCTCGCTTGCCAGCCCGCTGCCCGCTGCATGAAGTGAATCTTTGAATTTCTCAGCTTTTCTCTAATATAATATGCATGTATTATACATATAAACTTTCCTCGTGAATCACTCTATCTATTGGTGAAAATCGCATGAAAAGCCGTTGCGTAGTTTAAAAGATCTAAGCGTACAGACAGCGGGAGCGACTTCATTTTATAATTTGAAAAGAAGATAACAAGTTTTGTAAATAAGTAACTGCAAAACGAAATTTGTAATATTTTCTTGTAGGAAGGTAAGAGGTTCTTACTCTCGCTAGACAGACGAACACTCCAAATAATGATAGTATTTAAGACGACGAATCACTAGACCATAACAACTCGGCCATCGCAAAACGGGCACGCGCTTAGTTTGTCGTAAGACCGTAGACAATTGCGACAAATAAATAGATAGAGCTACACCATTCATGATATAATTTCTCTGTGAAAAATCACGGGTTGTAACTTGACTTAATAGTTCCACGTTTAAAATCGACCCGCAAAAATAAACCAGAGATGTTTACCTACACCTATGTACATTTCAAAATAGAAATAGAATAATGGTCCCAGTGAGAGCTCGTACGGACGTCATTGACGTTCGTCCTCTTCATTGTTTGAAAACTAAAAAGACAAGATACTTTTTTACATTAGCTCTTTTTACACGGAGGCCTTGAGGGAAAAAATCATCACGGCCTACGTCATCTTTTGGGATGCTGTGTGGAGGGTGTTTTTGTGGATAGGGAGGAGAGGAAGTTCTGGGATGGTAAAAGATATGAGGGGTGGTTAAGAATTTGGGGTCATTGTGCCATTGGTCCAAGACAATGGGTCGAGAGGTAAAAAGGTTTCCCTGAACCAGTCTCTCCAAATTCGGCCGCTCGTTAGCAGACGAATCCGCCGCCAAGACCCGAGCAAACCTCACACCGTGACCAGCCCCGTGAAAAATCACGGGATATTATATTTCCAATTTTGAACAAGACAATAAAAATAATTTCCTGTTAAAATATTATGTTAAATCCGAACAGCAGAAACTAACACTTTTTTTAATATTATTACGCAATATTGATTATATTATAAATAACAACGCAGACCCGCCAAAATACTTTATTAAAATTTTCAAAATGACAACTAAAATGATTTTTGTTAAAATAATATTAAGTTATAGGCAGGTACCTACTTCATTTCTTGTCCAAATCATTACATGATCAGTTCCAATTAAGAAAATTGGTACTAAAATTCAAAGCAAATTTGAGTTCACTGAACCAGATTTCACACAGGAAAAACTAACGAACATTACAGAAAACCGAAATGTATACGTTTGATGACTATAATAATTATTTCAGATATTGGGAGAATTGCTAAGAAAAAGTGGGTTTGAAGTATTAAGTTCATTTCAATTGTAAGCTGACTACTTCTTGAGGTGGTTTCTAGCATTTATCTTAATGCTGTAGTTGGTGAGGAGTGAGGAGTGAGGAGTAGGAGTGTCCTTGGCACGAGAAGGTGCGCTAGAGGCTGGGTGTACCGCGGAGAGGTTAGGCGAGGAAACAATAACCAAATACAACAACTATTCGTGGGTGCAAACCAACCGTGTAAGATGCTCTTATCTCCATTGTCACACTAGGCACAGAGGCGAAGGAATCTAAATAGCTTTATATTGAATAAATATGTTTAAAAATACACATATATCTTGGGCAACACACGAGAGTTCCTAACATCAACTTATTACTAGCAGTTCCCGGCATGCGAACCTTAAAAAGGCTACGCCACCTTATAAAGAAATTGTTTATCCCTGTGTGTCCTTTCCCATCCTTCCCGCCTTCCGCCTCCCCTTCCTCTCACTTGTCCCTTTCCCCTCTCGCGTTCCCACTCCGCTTTCCCTCTCCCCACTCCCCTCGCCTGCTTTCCCAGTCCCGCGAACTCCCCCTCCCGCATTCCATACATTCAGTCTCGGTACATTCAGTTTTCAAACTGCTCGCGTGCCACGTATTGCGATTTTTTTATACAATTTCATAATGCCAAAGCTCACCAGAATGTATGGAAACAATTACATTGATTCATTTGATTTGGTTTCAAATTTGTTCATTCTAGGTATCCACGAAAGGGTTTCAGATATTTGCTTACATCGTATTTTAAGATATTTTGGATAGAGAATAGTTACTGACCAAGTGGAAGGCAGAAGAAGTATAGGAAGGTCACTTATGCGCTGGAGTGACCAAGTATCCAGCCCTCCACGCAGCGCAGAAACTCGAGAAGTGGAGGTTGTCCACCTTGGGGTCACAATCCCTAGCAATGAGGAACCGACTAAGAAGATAGTTTTAACTAGTAGTTTTGTGAACCGTACCTTGGCTTAGCAGTTCTGCGAACAGTAACTTGACTTGAAGATAGTATTAACTAGTAGTTCTGTGAACAGTAACTTGGCTTAGAAGATAGTATTAACTAGCAGTTCTGTGAACAGTAACTTGGCTTAAGAAGATAGTAATAACTTGTAGTTCTGTGAACAGTAACTTGGCTTAAGAAGATAGTAATAACTTGTAGTCCTGTGAGCAGTAACTTGACTGAATAAGATAGTATTAACTAGTAGTTCGTCCATAAAAGTATGTTTCTTATTTTATTTTTATTATTTAAATCAATACCAAAATTTCCTAAATTTAAATCAATACAATACCTCCCTTCTTAATGATAATTTTTTTTAAATTTTTTAAGTATGTTTTTAAATTCAAATAAAGAATTATATAATTTGTCTAAGGAAATGTCACTATCTCAATAAAAAAAAATTACTTTCCTCAGGCCGGTAGATACCATATTAATGATTATTCCGAATTGACTACTCGTGGTGGGAGATCATGCGAACTCTGACGGGATAAAACAATAGTAGGTATCTAGCACGGCTACCATCTTGAACTAGAACCGGATTATAACAAACACATTTAGAGGCAGATTAAATACCAAATAGAGGAGTCAAAACAGGACTTCGCTACGCTCAATCAAAACGAATGACAAAATAATAAGGGACGAAAATAAAAGTAGGAAGATTGTTTGAAAGAGCTTGGCTATTCGTAAAAAAGTATTTACTAATCACAATTACTAAAGTTGACTAGCAACGTTTCGGTTTTGAACAACGTGATACCTTTTTGCGAAACTTTTAGTTGAAATCTTCATGCAATCGTAATTCATTGTTTTTTCGTCTGCCGGGCGTTTGATTTATCATTATTATCCATCGAAATATTGCACCAAATGACAAATAGGTACAATGTACAAATAGGTAAAATACTCGTAGTAGGTAGATTTACGATATTATGTGTGTAGTCATTGGCTGTATAAAATCCTAACTGTTTTGAGATTGTTTTATCTTATTAACTAGCCTTACCAAAATCTCTTATAGAACCTGCAGCATTCAGTATATTCAAAACTAAGCTTTATTGTTAAAAATCAAAACCGAGATTTGTCAAATACGCAGAAATAATTTGTTTACAGAAATATTCAAAAAATGTTATTTTATTTTCACGCCCACTATATAAATTCTGGTGTAGTGTTACTAAGCCAGACCTCAACAGCTTTTCAATACCTTCGAAAGACTTATCAGATATCATGCGAAGATAACACTAAAAATATTACTAGCAGGACCAAAAAATCTACCAACCAAAACATCTATACTCTATATTAATATTATAAATGCGAAACTGCGAGTGTTTGTTTGTTACGCTTTCACGCATTAACCAATAAACCGATTTTTAAATTCTTTCAATAGTAGAAAGCTACATTATATGCGAGTAATATGTGCTGTATAAAATGGTATGCCCTGGCGTTATGAAATTATAAATATTAATTTATTATATTTATTATACATTTTCTGTCGCTAAATAAAGCGAGTTATTGGTAGTGTCAGAAGAAAAGCTCGACAAATCGTTGCCGCGGAAACGATGTTGATATATATATTTTTTTTAAATTTCCGAAATGTTTCTACGCGCATAACTTCCCAACGACTGCTCCAAACTGGAAAATTCTTTTTTTTCTTTGAGCTCTGGCATTATGAAATTTAGGTGACACGCGACCTATTTGAAAACTGAATGTACCGGGAATAAATGTATGGAATGCGGAAGGGGAGAGGGGGGGTATAATTGATAAGTGCAAGAGCTACAGTAATTTCCCCCTAATACCATGCGAGAGCGAAGCCGCGGGTAAAACTTAGTAGACAATAAATACATAAGTTGTACGATAAAGTATCTACCTACAGAGAATTTGATGAGACTCGGTCAGTTTTTGATGGTCCAGGATCTACTGCATCCTTGACAACAAACGCATCAAAACGTTGGTCTTATAAAAACTTGAATACCTAGTATTAATTTCCGCCATAAGGATTATATTTCATAAAATTAAAACGTTATCGTAATTTAATTCTAATTTGCAAAAGATATCAAATTTTCTTCACGCTTGAAGATTCACAAGTTAAATTTGATAAAAAATAATATCTAACGTACTTATTTTATTGACTTTACTCCTCTTTATTGTGAATCTTCGATTATTTATCGACAGTTGAGAAGTATCAACCTACGGATTGCAGATGCTGCGAAGATTCTTAGCTGTAATAAGATAAATATAGGCACACGTGACGCTGGAGTAGCGCCGATTTTGTTTGGGAGTGTCATTAAAAGCAAGAGTGTTCAAAACCATTCAAAGAAAATCTAAAATATGTCAATGCCAATAGCACAAACCCACGCATACTTGTCTTGCTATAGATTAGTGACATTTTATGTTATATCGATAAACAACGTTGTTGAAAGTTACTACCAGGAACTCGTGAAAAATTTTCACTTTAATACATCAATGTTTATAATGACAACTGTAGTAGAAGCATTTTTATTAGCTTCTTGCAACCCAATAATAAACATCTCAATGCTGGCAACGCCTATATTCTATGAAATAATTTAATCTACGCCAATCGCAAAGTAATAAAATGTCAATATATTTTACCTTTAGGCTAAAATCGAATCCGCAATCTCTCACTTCAAAATCTAATGCGTATATTCACAAGGTTGCGGTTAGGTACCTTCCTTATTAATTATTTTTTATAATACAATACCACTGCAGCGATTATGGTCGAAAAATGGATCACTTTTATTTTTCTGCGATTGATAGCAGTCCAAAATTCGACCACATTTTCCTACCATTCGTAAAACATTTATTGTAATTATTTAAAACATTTTCATGGACAGCCATTTGTTTTAAAATTAAGCTATTTAAATATTTTATCTATTATGACCACAGATGTCGCAAATTCAAACTTCGTAGACTATTTTAGAACGGTGTTAAAAATAAATAATTATTTAAATATTTTTTCACGCAGAATTTCTGATCAGCTGTTTACGGTTAAAATTAAGTCCTTTTTTCATAGCAATGTACCTTTCATTATCAAGTATACCACAGACAACACACAGAAATCGAAAATATTCTATGTTGACTCGAATAAGTACCTCTCACGGAGTTTCAAAGTAAGAAACACGCAGGATTCGTGCGGTTATAAACTTAACGATTTTTCTAATATTTTTTTTATAAATCTTACAAATATGAGATAAACGGTAAAATACAGATTAATTAATTGGCTATATAGCACTATAATAAGTGTTTAAGCCTCCATGTCAAAATTTGAAGGTATGATTTTTTTAATGTTGGCGAAAAATGTTAAAAAATATCTTTTGGAAATCTCCAGCAATCGAGGCAAATTTATTTATTTCGCGTGGTCGCTCCACTGGAATTATTATTTTTTAAATATTGAAGTAAGAACTTATGTTCCTTTTTCCAAATCACTAATTAACGATAATGATTGATTTAGCATGTTATTTTTAATAGATTTGTACAGATTTACAATCTTTTCTACCTAGACGAGAGTTCTTTGGGAAAGTATTCATACTAAAGTTTTTAGTTTTCAGTTACCACCTAATTTGTAGATGTTACAATACACAAACACAACTAAAATACGCTTTACAAAAGTATTCTAGGAATATAAAACTTTAGCTTTTTTACAGTCTCGTCTAGACAACTTACATTAATAACAACTATATATAAATAAAAATATATCTACTTTTTAATCGTCAATCGCCACATTCGATATCTTTACGCTGATATCATTTGTTTTAAAAAATGGTTCGTATCATTTTTCAGTTGTTTGATCTTTAAGATGTTTTACATAAATAAAACCTACCTAATAAATCATGAAAACCGAAAAAAGAAATACTTCGTGGAATTATCATTATGATTTTTTATATGTTTTAGGTTATTTTTATTTTGCCCATCAAATTCCATTTTATATTACGGTGGCTAAAATAATGGAGATATTTTTTCTCATTGTACTCTAAGTTGCAGGTAATACTTACGCTTGATATTAAAATGTAATATGCCTACCTTCATTATTATATGTAACTTTGGAGCACACTTAAAAACATATGCAAAGCATGACGCAAAACAACTGGGCTCAGCATACAACTCAAGCGTTGCTAAGCAACCTGCTGTTGTATATATGGTATTGAGGGACGTCTTTAACCAGAGATTTCTGACATTACTTCGAGTAAAAAATGTACATGAAATTTTGGTCTCCGTCGACATTTTTGATGTAAAAAATCAGTAGGTATTGGACAGTTTTGGGGTGGGGTGAGGGGTTACTTGAATGAAAGGCGGTTACTTGACTGAATGACCAGTGGTGACATGTGGAAGAATTTTTTTAAGGTAATTTTTTTTTTTCAAATCGAATTCTTTAAGAGGAACATATGCGCCCATTTCTGCTTTCTGTTTCATACAAATCTTAATTCTGGATTTGAGAACAAAATACCCAACCAAACTGAAAAATTATTTTTGTATTCAAAAGGTATATATATCAAATACCTAGTACGGATGTGAGCTACTTTATTTATTTTTGCTTTAAATTAAAAGATATAGGCCATTAAAGAGTTTAGTATTTCATGATTTTAGAGGCAAATTGGGCAATTATTTGTAAGTAAATTAAAAACAATACAAAAATAATTTTGCAATTTTTTTTTTAAAATACGATGAAAAATAAAATAAAAAATTAAAAACAATTAAAAATGCATTCTTTGGGTAGTAATTTAAATATATAAACGTCAAATTTTTGTTCCGCCGTAAATAGGTAATTTGTTTTTTTAACTTTACACCCATCAAAATTATTTTTTTTTATATTAATTTATATTTTTTTTATTTTATATTTCATTATATTTGTATGATCTTTCAATCTTTAATGGCCTATATTTTATTATTTAAAGCAAAAATAAATAAAGTATCTCACATCCGCACTAGATATTTGATATACCTTTTGATTTTAAAAATAATTTTTCAGTTGGTTGGGTATTTTGATCTCTAATACAGAATTAAGATTTGTATGAAACCGGCCGAAATGGTCCGCGCATACGTTCCTCTTAATGGCCTAAATTTTATAATTTAAAACAAAAATAAATATAAAAGTGCACCTACGTACTAGATACTTGCTATACCTTTTGATTTTAAAAAAAAATATTCAATTTTATTGAGTATTTTTGCTACAAATCCAAAAATAATGTACGAAAAAGGTCGCTTAGCCATTCCTAGACTCATAAATCAAATGCGTGGAGAATAATGCCATTTAAAATTATGCACAGTAGTCATTTTTCATTTTGCTTGCTTACGTGGGTTTTCACATTATCAGTACCTACTTAAGTTGCTAAATGTTCCTCTCGAAATCCAATGATTGATTCAAGTTGTCTCCAAAAGCAAATAGTTTCTTATTTACATTGACAAATCCAAAGTTAAACAATTTCATACTGACGTAAGACAACCCAACTCTTTTTAAAATATATTATTTATTACTTGATTACCCTTTGCATTTATTTAATATTATTTATGTTAGAGTATTAATTTATCTCACAGGTGTTTATAATAATTATATCCAAATATCAACTCTTTAATTGAGCTATCAATATAATTGTATAAAACCAATGTGGCCATATTATATATGGTTTTCGATCTTACCATTTTTTTGTAAGATCTAAAAAAAGAATGAGTTGATGCCAATATTAGACCCCCTACGATGTTCATGGACACGAAAAATCTTCAAAAATACATTTAATAATATAATATTCTTACTAATGCGTCTATGGGGCTATCAGTTCTTTCCCTAGTGAAAGACCAACCAAGAATTGAATGCTGCTTGAAATAGCTTTAGCCCTTCCCTGGTACTTCCCCACCTTCTTCTTTCCCCATCTCCTTTCCCTCCCCATTACCTTCAGCCTCACAACATACCCCGATTCGGGATCCCATAGCCTCTGCCATTCCCTCTCCAGACGGTTGGGAGCAGTTGGGAATCTGATACGATACGATAATGATTAAAAGCTTTTCAGATGTATTGCCATGTAGTTATAATAATCCGAAAACCTCCATGGGGGTTTAAAGAAGGTATTTTGAAAGTTTCAAACATTTCCTATGCTTAATAAAGCAATACATAGACAACTCATAACTCATAAACGTATACATATATCCCCAAGCAAGCATATTTTGATTTTTATTTATATTTATATATTTTTTGGTGCATTATTTACCAATTTCAAATTTAAAATCGACTTCGAAAATACCTTAACGATAAGTTGGTATAAACACCAGAGGAATTCATTTAATTTGACTCACCGTTGCCAGGCAACGATTTCCCCACGCGTTGCAACAATCGCTCGGCTCACCAGTCACCAGTTAGTCTGTGATTTTGACGCCGAATACATGCGTAAATAGTTGCCGCGTATGTTTGGCCTTAAAACAATGGAACAATGTCTAAACTATGAGATCTGTATAAAGACCTATTTGCAGAGTATAAAAAGGGAAAAAAACCTTGTGTAATCAGATTATACCTGTGTGATAATATTCTGAAAATTTCAATACACTTTGTACAAAAAAATATACCTGATTTTGGGTTTGGGGGGGGTAGTCCAAAACCTCACCACATATCACCAGGGGGAGATTAAAAAGTCGCTGAAAAACATCACGTGATGAATGGACGACCTCATATGAGTAATAAATTAATTTTGTAAACTAATAATCAACTTTCAACGCAATTGGATAAAATCTGATCATCAATAATTTTGTACCACCCTGTACACGTGCGAGCTCTGGGCAAATTTCAAAAAAAGGACCATGGAAAGGCTTCGGGTGCAATATAATAATGCATACCGTCTAATGTTCGGACTTCCCAGGTACTGTAGTGCCTCTTCAATGTTCACAGAAGGGAGAGTTCCAGGATTCGAAGCTCTATTAAGAACATGGATTGCAGGACTGAGGGGAAGGATGAACCACTCCAGTAATATCCTCATCATGGAAGCCCGTCTGATTCCAGGATCGAGCATAGATGAATATTGGAGAAAAACACTGGCTCCTACAATCTGAGATCCGATGGAACAACAAGAACCTGATTTAAAGACTTAACTTTATTTTTTTGTTAATAGTGTATCTAATGATGCTTCTCTTTTTTAATTTTTTATTTTGTTAATTTTTATCTTTTTATTTATTCATATGTAATTAATATTCATATATAATAACATATGTAATTATACCCTATATGGGATGTGTGGGATTGCACTCCCCTCCCCACATCCTGGAATAAAGACCTTATTATTATTATTATTATTATTATGTGTTCTAGAAAGACTATATTCACACAAGATCCATGTCATGTTTAAGCACTGATATATTGTATCAGTACCATTTTAATATTTTCTCACACTAAATCTAAATTCTACCATTAGATTCTTTATAAATAACGTTTGGTGTATTATCCATCGACACGTATTATCAACTAATCAGCTTCAGAATCAGTTTCCCACATCAACTTGAATTACCACATGCTAAAAGGCCATTTAAATAAATCATTCAAATGCCAATGATTAGTTTAAACTTTCAGATTAATCTAATTGATCTGACGGATTGAAAGTTCATGATCATATGACAAAATGATCTCTCTTTCAATCAGTCTAAATAATCTAAACCTTTTCGACATTTCTCCACTAGGGTTTGCATACTGCACGCTTCATGATTCTTTCACATACACAATTGTACGTGAACATTGTATCATATCTCTTCTATATTTGTTTGCATTGGCATTCTTCTATAATATATGACTCAATTATTTAATTCACAAGAATACGCATGGAGCGTTCCTAATTTTCCATCCATTTGTGGCTTCGACCAAGATACTAGGTCAATGATTTGTGGTGTATATTTTCTCCTGACGAGATGATTATCTCGAATACGCAATCCAAATTTTTAACATTTTTTTATCTTATTTTGAGGAATCAAAGGATGTTGCGTTGTGTTATCTAATTTTCAAGTTTTCCTTACGCATGCGTGCTTTCCTGTTTCCCCTTTCGTCTTCTTACTACTTCTGGCCTCTTCTTTATTCTTGCTATTTTTTCTTGTGTAACTGCTTCTCTTTACCTTATTTTTACTTGTTCCTTGTTTCTTGTTCTTCCTGTCTTTCCTTGTTTCTTTTTTCTTCCTTCTTCTTTTTCTGTCTATTTTCTTTTCCTTACTTCTTACTCAATTCTACTTGTCCGCCTTAATTCTTTTTACCGCTTTTTCTTGTTTCTTTTTTCTTCCTGCTTCTTTTTTATTCTATCTATTTCTCTTTTCTTCCTTTGTTTTTAGTTATTCCTTCTTCTTCCTGTTTCTTGCTTCTTTGTACCTCTTCTTAAATACAAAAGTGCGCTTTTACCAAGATTATTATGAATAATGGCAACTATGTTTTAAATAGTATCACATGGGTAACGATGGGTATTTTTGACGAGTGTCATTTGCCGTTTTTTTAAATCCATTTTTCGTTGTATCCGAGCAATTTAGACAAAACAGATTAATACACAACTCGTTTGATTAGATTTGTTGCAAAACGTCTTCCTGCGGAACTTTAACTTAATCTTATGCATTACGCACCAATCGTCCTTGCATTCTTTAAGTTGCCAAATTGCTTCAAACCACAGATTTGCATCATTAATCCCATTAGCGAATAATTTAATATTATGCTAACCCTGCCATTCAATATTTAAAACAGCAAATACATTATTTATGTATATTGATTTCATTTGCCTATAAATCTAGAAGTTAAGCATCTAAATTTGCCACGATCGGCCTTATTGCGTCAAACTTCAGATTCGCATCAATTACTTATCTTCACAGATGACAGCGAATCTTCATATTGATTTACTGACCCCGTGCTGTTATGTTTATTAGCAAAAGATAAATTAATCTTTGAATCTTTTATCTGATTTCGCTGTTAAACCTGTGAATCTCTTTTACCGTATCTAACGGAATTCTTCGTCTATTTTATTTGTTAGTTTGGGTAGATTTCTTACCGGTTGCACCAATGCTATTAAGTATTTTGTCTGAGAGGTATCTTTTATTTGTTTTCACAGTTAAAGCTGTCAATCTTTTTTACAATGAGTGATGCATTTGCTAATTTTTAACGAAATTCTTCATCCATTTGATTTGTTACTTTGGGTCGACATTTTACCGGCTGCGCCAATGCTATTTAGTGTTTTTTGTGGTAGGTGGGCAACTTGGTCCCGAATAGTTACTTAATGATATTTTTTTTTCTTTTAACAGGAGTATATTGATTGATACACCGATTTATATAATAATACCATGGCGGACTAATATCTAACTTGGGTGATGGTCTAATATAGAAAGAGGCTGAGTGAAATCTCTTATGAAGACTAATCTAATGTGATCTTACTCTAATACTACATGAAACAACTAAACATATTTTTAACCCCACAGATCTGTTGCATTTGTAATGATAAAACAGCTCAAATGAGCATGTATTTGGTGCTGTCCTACCGCTAAGAGTTCCGTTTTAGCCATTCGTTCTAAGTACAATTTACATGTTGTGTAAATTTGTTGAATTCCTTCAGAGTACACATTTGCAGTACTCAATTTTCGCATATCAATGAATATAGTATTTATACAAACTCTGTCATTTATATTTTTAAAAATTATCATTTGATAAAAATATATAATGATATCAATCAGTGGCGTGCAGTAAAGGCACGCCGTGACATTTTAATTAGCAAAAATCGTTTAATATATGTCATCTTAGGAGCGGACGAACCGTACTCAAACGGGTTTTGATTTCTTATTTATTGTCAAAGGAATGTAGACAAAAAATATACCTAAAAATAGTAAAAATATACCTAAAATACAGTAAAATGTGCAAAAGATAAAAGGTCTTCCTTTTCAAGGTGGACAGAAATTACCCACTCTTCCAAACTACGTAGTTTGTTCCACACACGTTTTGTTTGTTCGTGGGAATGCCGCACAACTGCACTCTTCTAACCGAAGCCTATGGCTTTTTTTTTTTTTTTTACATGAAATACCGCACAAGAGTCCCAACTGCTCCCGTCTGGAGCCAGTGAGACTATGGCATCCCCAATTGGGGTATGTTGTGAGGCTGAAGGTAGTGGGGGGGGGAAGGAGATAGGGAGTTAAATAGTTAAAGCCATTTCAAATATTTTTTCTATTCCTAATGGTGGTCTTCCAGGGCGATACTGAGACTATATTGCACTCTAAAAGTGCCACAAGTATATTATACAAATATAATTTTTTATATGAAATAACACGATTAAATTAAATAAAATGTAAATGCGCACCCGGGTTTCAAAACAGCGATCTCCAGATTCGTAGTCGTACACCTTACTAGACCTCCAACACAAATATTTGAGAAAAGATATAATTTTTTTGACATACATGGCAACAAAATCTTTTATTGTAAATTTAAAGGCAGTTTGGAAATTAAGATTAATACGAAAAAAGTTATAGGTCTCCTAGCTTTTTTTTATAAGTATTAAAATATGTCATAAATCACCAAATGTTTTAAAATGCCAACCTTAACGGTTTTTTTATGTAAAATCGCATAAATCGCAAAAAAATAACGGCACGTCCCTGAGTCTCATAGTAAGTATTCGGTTTATTGATTTTACACGTTTCAAATCACAGCATAAATCCATAAATTACTGGCCGTCAATGGAAGCAACGGAATTGCATCAAAACATGTTTGCTTAGCTGAATTAAATACTCGTTGCTATTTGCATTGATAAAATATCACGTGTCGGTTAATGTAATTACATAATGATATTCAGGGGATTGTTAGCAGAAGATTAATAACTATTAATTGATCTTACGTGTTAAAGGCGTTAAATGATACATGTGTCCCCGGCTTAAGTGCAATAACTTCATAAAAAATAGATAAATACAATAGATAAATAACCATGGTCTATGTGACATGAAGATATTATTGAATGTTTTTAAGAGGAACGGATGCAAAGCTCTCTTTATACAAAACTTAATTTTGGATTTGAGGCCAAAATACTTCACCAAACTGAAAAAAATAATTTTAATCCAATGATAAACCAAATGTCTATATGGATGTGTGCTACTTTATTTATTTGTGTTTAAAAAAATATACAGGTAATTAAAAAAATATTTTTTTCATGATTTTGGAGCAAACTTGGCACTTTTTTGTTGGTTAATTATAATTATTGAAAATATTATCTTACCCTACCCACTGAGTTAATATAATGAAAGAAAATACATTTCAAAGAAAGCATTTCTTTGAGTAGAAATTTTAATTTACATACGACATATTTATAAAATGTATCCAATCTGTTATAATTTTAACGTAAATCAGTCGTTTATTTGCATTTACGCCCATCAAAGTGCTTTTTTACCTTTTTTTATATTTCAAGCAAAATAATTTTAATAAATAAATATTATTAATTCAGAAAAATGAGTCAAATTTGCCCCTTAAATCCAACGTAGTTGAATTCATTAATCACTCGGACCCATAAGCTTGTTTTCACGATAATCTAACATTACCAAGTATACGTGTGACGTGTGGGGCTTTATTAATGACAAATATATCATAATTTTGAACAAAAATAAATAAAATAGCACATATCCGTACTAGATATATTAGCTATACCTTTGGATTTAAAAAAAAAATATTCAGTTTGGTTAAGAATTTTGGCCTCAAATCCAAATTTAGGTTTTGTATGTAAAGGGCCACTCTCAATCTAACTAGACTTAACAGGATTTTCAATAAGGACCAATAAGATAGCTGAAATGTATTTTATCTTCATTAGTATCTCATCATTTTAATTCATTGGTATTCGAGTGGTAAGGCTCTTTGCTACAAAACCGCAGGTCGCGGGTACAAATCCCATTGAACGAACAAATTCTATTTGTTGTTTCGCAGTTAATTCATATAAAAATTATAAATAGTATACTTGTGATAAAACATGTCTCCTTGTACGCAATAAATTTGACCTTTCGTGACAGACCCTCCACGGCAGATCTAAGTTTAGACAACTATGAAACCTGTCATCTAATTTATGATCTAAATTTAATTTAATCATAGATGTGACCATTCTTATTATGCCACAGTAGGTAAGTAAAAAGTATAAGAAAAACACCCTGACTCCGAAAGCTAAGTATTATGTTACCTTGAAGGCGAGTATTCTAGGGATGCTCTGAAACGATGCAGGTAAACGAAATATTATTGTTGACCGTCAAAAATTCCAGCTTTTTTGTTTGGATAAAGTGGAGATGATTTATAGATCGTTGAAAAGGGACGATTTAAAACTAGATAATTTATTAGGTTGACCGCCTGGTGAAACAGAACCGGATCATATATAGTGTATTTTCTTTAAATACTTGCAATTCGAAGTTTGACCATTCAAAACCATGGTTCTAGCAGTCCCAAAAATAATAAAACAATTAAATTTCACTCCCGTTTTCATTAGCTCTTTTTCTTTTTTCATAAACATATTTGACAAATTAAATACTACGGCTGTCAGGCATAGCCAAAATTAATTAAATTAAATTAAAACACGCCAAACACGCGCCCAACATTGACATTAGTCACATGCGAACGGGTAGTTTCTACGACTCGGAACGTGAACGAATTTCCGGCCTGTGTGTTTCCTCCCTCCTGCATGTTCACTCCTTCCTCTCCTCAAAAAACCCTCCATACAGCATCTTCAAAGATGAAGAAATTATTTTTCTCAGGGCCTCCTGTGCGGAGTTAATGTAAAAAAACATAAACAACAAAACAAAATACACCTTTTACACCTTCCAATATAATTTTCTATTTTTTTTATGTTTTCTATTTTTTTCCAAACCAAAAAATAAAAAAAACCTTACGCGTATCGTCAAGGGTCACTCAGCCGAGTAACGTCCCAATCCCTCACCCGACCTTAACTCTCCAATCCCTGATATCCCCAACAGGAATTCCCATTATCTGATTTTTTATGTTTGAAGTTTAAAAAAAAAACACCAGAAATGTCACCGGAGACCAAAATGTTAAATGCATTTTTTACTCCAAACCATGCCAGAAATCCCTGATTAAAATAAGTCTGGTTTAGTCAAGTCAAAATTCCAAATCAAAGTAAAGTCCCTTAACACCCTACAGATATATCATGCGGCTTCGTGCATCGACATCGAAAAACATTACGTTTTTCATATCCATTCTTTGTTACAAATGTTTTTCGTTTCACCATTATAATTTAAGTTTGCATGAAAATTATTAAAGTTGGGACCCCCTTCTAAACTTTGTACTTGAAAATAGACGTTGTACTAGACGAAACAAGATTCGCATTACAATAACATCAATCTGCAGTAGTCAGTAACAAGTATTTTTTTAGGATATTCCTTTCGAATGGTGTTAAAATATTCATGCGAGGTCACTTCACACCATCCTGAACAATAACACTTATAAAATCATTATATAAATAATGTTTGTGTTTTAGTTGTAAGCACGTTTTTTTAATCTTTAAAATAATTACTTTGGATTGTAAATGTAAAAAATCTCCGTTGAGTTGGAACTAAGGAGATATCTTCTAGCTTTGAAGTACTTTGCTTTTAGCTTAGTACTCGTACATGGTACATACCTACTTGCAAATTGCTTTGTGGGGAACTTTAGTTTTTTTTCAACTACCAAAAATAACACAAAATTTCTCCGGTCGCAGAATCCATACTAATATTATAAATGCGAAAATGCTCGAGTTTGTTTATGACGCTTTCACGTATTAACCAATAAAAAGACTTTAAAAATTCATTCACCAATAGAAAGCTAAATTATATGCGAAGACTATATTTTGTATATGATGGCAAGCTCTGGCGTTATGAAATTATAAATATTAATATATTATATTTGTTATACGTTTTCTGTCGCTAACAAAAGCGAGTTTTTGCTAACATCAGAAAAAAATCGTTTTCATGGAAACGATGTTGATATATTTGTGGGCTCTAAGCTGGTAGGTAGGTACTCAGCCTCCTAGTCAGCTACTGCTCCAGAAAATTCAAATATTAGAATATGTTTTGTTTTTTTGGACAAGCTTCTGTTTCGGAATAAATGTCAGATAAGAGTTCCTAGATTAAAAATATAATTCGTAACGATTATATTTTGAATGAATAATAAATAGTGTATTTTTTTATTATATTAACAAACTTCCAAATATTTAATTAAAAATTAACATCCGAAATGTTTGTAAGCGCATAAATTCCGAACGAATGAACGAAATTGGATAATTCTTTTTTTTCTTTGAGCTATAGCATTATGAAATTTAGGTGGCAGGCGAGATGTTTGGAAAACTGAATGTAAGGGAATGAATGTATGGAATGCGGGAGGTGGTGGGGGTGGGGGGTAGGGGGGATAATTGATAAGTGCAAGCGCTACAGTAATTTCCCGTAAAACCATGCGAGCGAAGCCGTGGGGAAAAAGCTAGTAATTCTATAAAACAGAAATGTGGTATGACTCCAAGGTGATCCGACAGTTGATCCCCCTACAGTTGGTCCCCAAAATTAAAATAACTCTTTATTTTTTTGTGCATTATTTAACAGGTTAAAACCTAAAATCAACTTCAAAAATACTTTTAATGATAAGTTGGTGTGGATACCAATATACAAACAATTAAATTCATCCTTGATGCATGTGAATGAAAATATGTTTTATACTTTTGTTACTCGGCGGTATATCCTCTCTGCATACCTACTCCTTTGGAAACATCTAGTTATATTTTGTAAGTTGTAAGTATGTAAGTAGGTTTACCGTTTTTCCCTAAACTGACTGCATTTTGTATATAAGTATGCTGTCGGGGATCAACTGTCATGGAATCGAATTTAATATTTTAGGTTAAAATCTGTAACTTTAACGTACAACTTGGCAATGCAATACTCCTTGTAGATGGCGATAAGGTTGAAATTACTGCAACACCAGCTGCTCTATGCTTTTATGCAAAATAACGAAATCACCAAAAACACTAATGTTGAAATGCTTTCCGATCATTTTCTAAAGAACTTAATTTGCCACATTATACGATAAAACCATTACCGAAAAGGGGTTCGTAAGTGACGGCCTCCGTAGGCAAGGCTCTCGTGTCGTGTCGTGGGTTCAAATCCTGGCGTGCGCAGATAAATTATGTTTGATTGATTTGTGTTTTCACAGTTTAATCATTTCAAATAATTTAAGCTATATTTGCACTTTACAGAGTAGAAGATACTCGCAGTATCGCCTTGGAGTAAGATCACCATTCAGAATTGAAACGGCTTGAAATGGCTTTAGCCGTCGATGGTGACTAGATCTGAATAGCCAGGTACATCCCCATTGTTTTTTTCCCCATCGCCTTCCCGTCCACAGTTAACTACAGCCTCACAACATACCCCAACTGGGGATGCCACAATCTCACTGGCTCCAAACGGGGGCAGTTGGAACTCTTGTGAAGTATTCACATTAAAAAAATAAAGTTTTGAAAGTAGAAGATTTCGCATTTTAAAGCGTTATTAATAGGCCTTTGTTCTGGGTTTATAGAAGGACTATCAAGAAATGGTGGATTATTTCAAAAGCCAAGATGTGTTTTATTCGCAGCATTTCGTTAAAGCATTCTAAGGGATTAATTTCTTTGTCAAAATCACTTTATTTTGCTTTATTTAAGTTAGCCATAAATCAATAAATACTTGCAGTTTGTTTTTGCTTTTCCGCTTTTTCAATGTGTGCGTGTGTTTTTATTGACTAATGTTTACAGAAAAAAATAAAGTATAAGCCCAGTTTATAAAATTAAAACCTGCATTATGTAAACGCGTTTTAAGTTGGGCTTTGGAGGTGTTAATTTCGATATCAGGAGCAAGGTCACTACACTACAGTACAATCAATCCTTTAGAGATAAGTTCTGTATCGGAACAATGAACGATGTGTCCCTCGCACTATCTTGAAATTGTCAGGAACATTTTTTTTTCTAAATTATTTGTGTTACTTATGTCAGTTCAATAGGTTATAAGGTCATTGCTAACAAAGCAGTTCTATTTCTAAAATTTCAGTTGACATCACAGCAAACAACATGGATCATGTGTTGTTCGCTATGATGCCAATTTAAGTCGTAGATATGAAAATAGAGAAGAAAATAGCGATCGCGTAAAGCGAAAAAAAATGTCTTTGGTCTCTAATACGGGAATCGGGCTGAAAAAAATAGATGGTGTAAAACCTAAATTAGTCTTTAACTCTAAAGCAGTGATGAGAAACCTGCGGTTTATATATTTAATTACAGTCGTAGTACATTATACAGGCATTAAAAATAAACAATAATATCAAAAACTCATTATGCAGTGACTTCGTTAACGTATAATTGGCTGAAATGTTCGATCAGTACAACCTTATATTTCAGTATGGAAATATTAAAAATATCAGTCACATTGGCATAAAAAATTCCAAAGGTGTGTAATCTATTTACAACTGAATTGGAGCCTGATACCGACATGTAGTTGTCACAATTAAGTGTAAAAAAAATTTTACCTTCGGAACGCAGCACTTTTTTGTTGATATCTATATTTTTTTAGTATTTTAAATGTTTCTGTTTTATAAAATACCAAAAAATATTAAAGTTAAAAATTAACAGTTGTCCAAAATTGCAATTATTTTTAACACGTTTTTTAATATTTCAGAATGATAAAAATCGACAGCATTTGGCATTGGCGATATAAAATTTCTTTTCACGTTCTATAAGAGTTTAGTTAGAAAATTGAGGTTTTACAAAATATAAATAGATATGCGACATGAATGTTTTTAGGTTTTCACGGCCAAAAAGTATTTTTGTTTTGATTTTTGGGGTGTTATGCCGTGTTTTGCTACCTCCTTCTTTAGCCAACGTTTCGGACAGCGTTACAGTGTCCATCATCAGGGCAGATGAGCAAATGATATTGGTGAGAGTGTTTACTTATGTGTGTCGAAGCGATACCGTGCTGCCAGCTCCATTTCTCTACGAGCTGGTGTTAGAAAAAATTCGGCATGGTTTTTTGCGTTTAGCTTTGGTGTAGCCGTCAATTACTGGATACCAAGAACTATTGAGCTTAGCTCCGTCGTCTCTGTTAATATTGATGGGGTTTTTATGGATTTCAATTGCCTCCGTAATTAGGCGTGCTCTGTAAGTTTTGGGTCTTCCCAAGACTTCAGGAACAAATCCAAAGTAATGGCCGGTTTCGATTAAGTGCTCGGCGATTGCCGATTTGTCAGGGTGGCCAAGTTTACAAGCACGAAAGTGTTCCGAAATCCTTTTGGAGATCGTCCGCTCTGTCTGACCTACATAGACCTTGTCACATCCGGAACAGCTGAGTGTATATACTCCATCTGTTTCCAGAGGAAACTTAGTCTTTGCCGACCTCAGTAGGTCTTGGATTTTTGTTGTGATAGAACCACAGTGATAGTTTTTTATTCACTTTTAAAGGACGATTTATAAATTCTACGAGCACCTAATAGTATATAATAAAGCTTACTCCGAATCATTTGTCAATCTATATGAATACACTATTTTTCGATGGAGTTACTTATTGATAATTTGGTCCTCGCTGGGTGCTTTACCCGTGCTTTGTATTATTTATTCATTATGTATTAATATGATAATATTTAATACGGAATGGAGGCAACAACATCGCACATTAACAAATGAATAAGGGGCCATTGTGAGTGCGGCATTCTACCTTGTCATGATAGGTCAACTGGGTTTGTCAATATAACAGATACGAAGCGTTTCTTTACACTTTACACGCCCATTATAACATCAGCTGTGTATTAAGACTCCGTATAGCATTCAAAACGAAGAAGATGGTTTGAAAGGGAGATATGTAAATAAGAATGTTAGAGGCTAGTAGTAACTCGCCAATTGACTTGGCACTGACCAAAAAGCGTGCACATTACGGTCTAGCAGAGTATATTAGTGAGTGGCGCATCGGAAGTTGAACGGGTTGCAACGCAACACAGTAAATAGACTAATTAAGCCGCCGCTACCCGAATTTCTACCGAATTCTTACATATCTCCCTTAAGCATTTGAAGTTTTTAAGCTTTTAAAAAAACATTTTATTTTTGAAGATAATACCAAGGCGTTCCACGCCGAAACGCAAATTATATGAAATTCCCTTGATAGAAAAAACTCGCAAAGTATGCTCCGAAAATTATTAAAAACACGTCTGTTTCTATTATTTTACAAGTTAGAGTTGTGAAAAAATTCACAATGTTTCTTTAAATGATACTTAAGACGCCTTCCATGAGATTTTTGCTATATTTTAAACGAGTCATGTTTTATTAAACAATTTCACAATTTTCGCTTCAATTTTATCATTTAAAATATTAGCGCGCTCTGTCCAACATTCGTAATTACATATCTCTCCATCATCTTCTTTTTGAGCCGGGAAGCGTCGCCTTAATAAAGATCGTTTTCTTCCTGCGTGTCCTTTCCGTTTCCCTTCCGCCTCCTCTTCCTCTCCCGCATTTCCCGCTCCGCGAACTCCCCTCCCGAGTTCCCCTCCCCCCTCCCGCATTCCATACATTCAATCACGGTACATTCAATTTTCAAACAGCTCGCTTGTTACGGTGCAATTTTTTTATACAAATTTCATAATGCCCGAGCTCACGAGTATATATAAAAATCTTCGCGGGCGTGCTCACAACAACTCACCAAAGTTTCATCGCAATGGGATAAATGGTTTAACAACGCATAATTTCATGACGCCAGAATTCACTGTTACATACAAAAACCATCGCGGGCATGCACTCATCAAATCCCCAAAGTTTCATCGCAATCGGATAAATGGTTTAACAACGCATAATTTCGTGATGCCAGAACTCATTATATATAGAAACCATCGCGGGCATGCGCACATCAAATCCCCAAAGTTTCATCCCAATCGGATGAATGGTTTAGCAACATAGACATCTCATACATCCCTTAACATATTTTGATTTATATATACTTAAATAGTTATTACACATGTGCACTGAAAAAATGAAAACTGTCGATTTCCCGAAAATGAATAAATAAATAAATAAATAATGTAATGCTATAAGTATGGGCAGAAAAAGCGTCGAAGGCGGAAGACGGCATAGAAACATAAAACCAAAGAATTATTTAATATTCCATTTGGATATCTCGCTAACTTCTTAAAAGTTTATTATTTTGTTCCGAAGATATCTACTTAATGACCATTTGACATTTGAATATAACATTTCCGTACATAACCAATACGATACGGTTCTCATATTAAAAAAGAAACAAAAGGTTTTAAAAATGAAGGAATATTGTGAAATGAATCACGTATTCTTTTAGGCGCCAAGGAAGGAACGACTACAAAGAAAATTAACGCTTCAATCAGCTGTCGTGTCTGAAGCAAATACACTTGCTTCGTGCCAAATAATCCATCTCAAGTACAAATCACTTGTTCTGCTTTCAGATTTTAACTTGATGGGAAATGTAAAACTTGATGCCTTTGGAATCTTCGTGCGAATAACTAGTAACCCCAACTTGCAATAAGGCAACTTGCGGTTTGGAAATTTCATTTGAACTTGCGCGTGGTGTATAGCGTTGATAGTGAACTTTAGAACTATTGTTCCCTAATCTGAATCTATGTCAACTACCGTAATCACCAGTGGCGCATCCAGAAGGTGGGCAGCCCCAAAAAACCATTTTTAAGTGAAACTTCTATAGCCCCGTTAGTTATTTGAAGAGCGTCACTAAAATTTATTATTTGATGGGTCCTCGGTTCTAATATAATGCGCTAAATTCACGCCTCGGCTCGAACCTCCGTAGCGCAGCGGCTAATACGCCAAACAAATCCAAGCGGCCAGAGAGATAGACATCCAGCGAACGGAGTTCGAATCTTTAAAGTAAACAGGCAAAAGAAAAGAAAGCGATATCTAGCGACATTCTAGTTTCACTTTTACCGCGTGTGAATCGCACACTCTGATTTTTTTTACATTCGCTCCACACAGCTGAAGAAAAAAAAACCCTTCAGGGCCTAAGTCATATTTGGGGATGCTGTGTGGAGGATCTTTTTAGGGAAGAAGGAGAGGAAGTTCTGGGAAGAAAAAAACTATGAGGAGTGGATGGGAATCTGGGGGTCAATGTGTCTAAGAGTTATGGACGTATTAATCTGTACATTGCGGTGTAAGGCGTTGGATCAAGAGAGTCCGGCTGGAGAGGTCTAGATTAGGACCCGCTCGACCAATCTCTCTCGATCCGGCCCGCCATGCAGTAGATGGGCACAAGCTTGGCTGCCAAGACCTGGACAAACCTCACCCCATGAACCCAGGCATCCCTGCTAAATCACCAAATCTAGCGAACTGGGGTGTCTTATTGCGGGGTGTTGGTTATCCAATAAATGGTTCTCGGGGCGGCGGTACCCATACCCGCCAACTAATTGTGTCCCCCTTTTATTCATACAAAGGTATTTTCCAAAAAGTACCATTTTTTATGCATGTGTAATGCTTGCAATGATTTTTAATTACTTCAACAAAGTTATATCTGAAAAATGTGCGCAAAGTAATATCTTGAAAAACCAAAACAAGATGATTAAAATAATGTTAGTGACGATATGACAGTTGGGAATCTTGTGCGAAATTAAAAAATCCTAACTTTTTTTTGAAATTGGCTTATTCTTATGTTCTTGAGGACATCTGTATAACCTGTGTTTTATGGACTTAATTGAATTTAAAAATAATAATGCGTAGCATATTTTCCAAGTCAAATCCTGGGTGCGCCACTGGCGTTGATAGTGAACTTTGATTCTTCATTCCGCAATTTGTACTACGTAATTATATTTAGAAGTGATAGAAATAAAAAAAAGAATAATGAAAAAAATTGTAGTACGTTTTTTTCGTATTCTTTGGTAAGCGATCATTATTTTATTTTTTATTACCGTTATTATAATTATTGCAATTCTTACAAGTTATATTTATTTAATATCAACGGTGTACATACACCATAAGCACTAATAAAAATAAAAAAGGGAGTATAACAGATAATTGTGGCATTTGAATGAGAAATAATACCAGAGATACAATTGCATACAAAAATCTAAAGTACAAAAAGAATTAATATTGATTGAAAATATTTTTGATAGTATAGTCCTCTTGTACCCACATTCCGTGCAGTTAAATAGATCTGCATATCTATTACTTACTCCATGTAACGTAGCTATAAGCGAGTGTTTCGTATCCTCAGTTCTGTTATTGTTGCTTTTAAACAGGATTTTAGAACGAGTGGCTCTCGTGGGAATATTAAATTCAATGAGGTTAGTTAAATCAGGACTGTCAATTCTACCATTTACAATAATTTTTAACATAATTATTAAATCGGATATAATTCTTCGATCTGAGAGTCTTAATAAATTTAATTCTTTCATCAAGTTCATTAGTTTATGTTTTCAATGGGAATACCGAGTTTAAAATTAATGTGTCTTAAAAATTTATGTTGAATTTTTTCGATAGAATCTGAATGTGTTTTAAAATGGGGGACCAGATCGAGGAGCTATATTCGACTTGACTACGTACCAAGGATGTATACGAAATTCAAAATACGCATCACCTGCTATTCTTAAAGTTGGCAAGCGTTTACTTCGATGACTTAATTTAATAAAGTTCCATTTTTTGCTACATACCGGTTCAACGAGAAAAAAGCAATTGTCAAAGGTTACCATGTTTTGTAGAAACGATGCTTTAGTTCAAGGATACAGATGCTGACCTGTACCAAACATACATCATCACTGATTATTCAATCATCAGCTTATTGAAAAAGCCTCCCAAAATCTAATCTAAAAATCATAAACGTCCATCAAAATGATCCATTCGTTATTAAATGATAGATTGTCTGATAAAAATTGGCATTTTTTCCAAAAATTACCTCATAAATGGTAAAATGACGAAATATGTTGCTGCAAAATAGCAATTAAAAAATTGTAATTGCACAAATCATGAAAAAGACCTCTGATTTTATTGTGATTAATGTCTTATTTTTAATCTGCCAAGGAAGTTAATTGTGAGCCTCTTCCAGAGGTCACCTGTTAATATTTTAAACGATTAAAAATTTTATTCAACACCTGTTGGGATGTATTAAAGATTTTTATTCCTTCCTTCCCTTCTCTCTAGTATCAAAATTCTATATAATGTAATGTCAATATTCTAAATATTGTTAGGACTAAAAGCTGGTTAAATTAGTGCGCCCCACGGTTGAATTAGGCATCCAAAATTCCTGAACAAAACCCTCGACTCTGTGCACAAACGGGCTGTCCGTTTGATAGATTCTTCTATCTTAAGCCTCAATTACATTGAGCGAGTTTACAAGCTACTAGCCGGTAAGTTTAAAAGCGGGTGAATCGGCGAATGAGATTGTCATGATGACACACAGAACTGTCTCAGTAGCGACAGTAGCAGCTAAAATAACGACTCTCGCGCGAACCAATTCAGTTGACATTTTGTAAAAAACTTGAGTTTGCAGCTAGCGCCACACGCTAGCCAGTAGCGAGAATTACGGCTCCCACGTGAACTAATTCGGACAGTTACGAAATCAGCTGTTGGTAGGCCGCCATCTTGAGCGAGTAGCGAGTAAAGTTGACCACCTTTTAACATTTTTCGTAGATTGTCGGCAATCTGCTTGTTAGAAAGTAATACGATGACACTGAGCGAGTTTACTAACAGATAGTGAATTTGCCAGATAGTAGCTTGTAAACTCGCTCAATGTCATCGAGGCTTTAACAAACAGTTTGCAATCTTTAGAACACAGCGTCGAAAGGGAATGCTGTCCTTCCGGTATTTCAATAGAAGATGCTCCGAGGAACTAGCGTCATTGATCCCCTCGGCACCGGTGCATAGTCGGAAAACACGCCAACACGCGCTTAACATTTTTACACAGTTGAAATTAGTCACATGAGAATGGGTCACTTCTACGACTCGTTCTTCCACAGAGATACGCAAGGATCCGATACTCAACGATCCAAGTATCTTGACGACTACCGCCATAGCGCTGAGGTTCGTACATATACATACGTTTCCATACGTGGACAAACTACACATTACTATTGTTTTGTAAACTGACAGTATTAGGCTTTGGTGCAGGCGAAACCAGGAAATCTCAAAAACATTTCTAAATAGTTAAGCTAAAACATTTGTTTCTGCGTTTCATTTCACATTTTATATTGATGTATTACCATAGTACACAGTATGACCATGATGACAAACGTGTGAATCCATCCTTCCCACTGGGGTGCAAGGCTATAGGTCGAGAGAGTTCGGCTCTCTAAGAGTCTCTCTCAAACAGGCACTCCCGATCCGGCGTCACGCAGTAGATAGGCAAACAGGCGGACAAGACCTTGACAACCCTCACCCCATGAACCCGGGCGCGTATTTCCAAAACCTATACCGTTTCAGTCGCGGTGGCGGCAATTTACATTTTAAAGACACCTCTATATTGGTTATTTTTTATCACTTATCAAAAACAAAAATTGTTCTAAAATCTTGATAAAATAATCTTTCCAATTTGTATATTAGAAATTTATAATTTTATTTCTAAATATTTAAATTTTGATATTATTCCCATTTATTGTAAAAACACCTCCATATTGGTTATTTTTTATCATTTTGCAAAAATAAAAATTGCTCTATAATCTAGATAACATAATCTTTCCAATGTTTATATTAGAAATCGATAATTTTGTTTCTAAATATTTAAATTTTGATATTTAAAATGTTAATCGTCGCTACCGCGACTGAACCGATACAGGGTTTGGAAATACGCAACCCGGGCACCCCTGTTAAGCCACCAAACCACTTGGTGTGACCTGTGGCAAGGGTGTTGGTTTTCCAATCATTAGTTCTCGTCTGTAGCCACACCCGCCTCCCAAATTGAAGGTGTGGAAGGTATTTCTATATTCTTCATAATATGTTGGCTTGGAAAATATAATATTATGTTTTTGTTAAACAATACCCTGAGGCCGCAAAAAACACGTGACGTTATTTTATATTATAACAACTTAACGTACTGACGAGAACGTGCCAGTTAAAAATAATAGTTTCCCTTGGAGATGGCGTCTGCCGATACAAACATAATAGGTGTACCTACAAAGTTGCTACTAGAAGCACTTTAATCTTTGTCAACTTTGATCTCCAAGCACTGCGCTAGTGACGGGAAATAACCCGACAAACACGCCATTAATTACAGGTTTGGAGACGCCGCAACACGACTGTGGCTGCTCAAATGTCGAAGATAAAGACAAGACACATGACAGGACATAGCAAAAGATAAGACACGGCAAAAGTCACAAGACTCAAGGCACCGGTTGGCATTGACTCGTAATTGACCGCAGCACGCAGCCCAAACCACACTTACATTGCAATCATCTTGGCTGAGAGGGAATCAGATAAATGGATTATTCCCATAGATTTGCGGTTGCATTTGCATTCTGCGTGCATTTCTTCTCAGTTGCACTCAGAAGTTAATCCTTTATGCCTTTCACATTATCCTAGCCAGTGGTGGAACCACGTTGTTCCAGGAATCCAGCGGTGTTTTCACGGAATATATATATTGTCAATACGTAATCAAACTATTAATGTTAGCAAAGCCTCGATTACATTGAGCTAGTTAACAAGCGGGTAAGTTTAAAAACGGGTTAATCGGCGAGTGAGATTGTCATGATGACACACAAAACTGTCTACTCGCTCAGTAGCGACAGTAGCAGCTAAAATAACGACTATCGCGCAAACCAATTCGGTCGACATTTTGTAAAAACCTTGAGCCCGCAGCTGGCGCCACACGCTAGCCAGTAGCGATAATTATGGCTCCCGCGCGAACGAATTCTGACAGTTACGAAATCAGCTGTTGGGAAGCCGCCATCTTGAGCTAGTAGCGAGTAAAGTTGACCACCTTTCAACTTTTTTTGTCCACAATCTGTTAGTTAGCAAGTAATACGATGACACTGAGCGAGTTTACTAACAGATAGTAAATTTTCCTGATAGTAGCTTGTAAACTCGCTCAATGTCATCGAGGCTTTTGACAGTTGTTTCGCATTATCACAAATTGATCCAAAATTCACGACCCTTTGAGAAAGACCACTTCTCGCTTGATAATAAATAATAACGAGGATAAGAAACGTCTAGAAAGCATTACGAGCTTGATTTTCTGAAATTAGAGATGAACAAAAGAATAAATAATCCAAACAAACCCTAATTAAATAGATTTTTAATGAAAATATTAGTTGATTATTAAAAACATTATGCAATAAAAATTAGGTCTGCGCAGGATTTTACCGCACTCGGTTCGTGTCGATCTTTACCGACCCATGGGAATACGGCCTAACAGTGAACTGTTACCATTTTGAATTTATCTGACCTTTTTAAAATTAAATTTTTCAAACTTTTTTATTAACCTTTCCTTTACCAGTGTCAATTTTAATTACACTATTTTAGAAGAAAATGGATACCGTACTTATAAAATTAATTTGATTCTTTATTCAAACATCCTGAAATAAGTCCGTAATATAAAATTTGCAGCTGAAAATAAAACAACTTTTCAAATGAACAAAAAACAACAGGTAAACCAAAATCATCCCTTTTGTTATGTTGTCAGTTGTTCGGCTACTGATTTAAATGAAAAAAATTGAACGTCATCGTTGAGTACATTCAACTAGAAAAAACAGTAAATGTATGAGATTCGGTACATAGGTACGTTAACCAGCTTTCAAATCAATTACAATAATGAGCTTGCAATTTTTTTTATTGCAATTTTTTGAGAGCAAAGAGCAAACCATTTGGCATTGCAAAAGTAAAAACTGTTCCTGATATCAGATGCGTCAATCATCTGTCAAATTAAATTATAATTATATGCTTACAATCATTTTGTTAATGCAATTTAATAAAAACCAGAAATTCAACAGACTAAAAATGTGTGACTTTTGGAAATTTAATGATTCACTATTTGAATGACTATTTATAATATTGGACTTGAATCGAACTCATCGATTCAAATTAGTGGATGATGGATTTGTTTTCGAACTATTAAATCGTTTTTTACCATCACTTCGGGAAGGAAAACCAATAAAATTTTATTCATAGATACAATTTAAAAGTAATCGATTCATTTGAAACGAATTATTTCTGCGCACACTAATCGAAGAAGGCACTATTTAAGGCGGCACTCTTGAAACGCACGGCGCTGAAAAAGAAGAAGATGGAGAGATATGTAATTACGAATGTTGGACAGAGCGCGCTAATATTTTAAGTCGTGTAATAGCAGCGAAAATTGCGAAAAAGCTTAATAAAACATGACTCGTTTAAAATAGAGAAAAAATCTCGTGGAACGTATCTTAAGTATCTTTTAAAGAAACATTGTGAATTTTTTCACAAATATAACTTGTAAAATAAAAGAAATAGACTTGTTTTAAATAATTTGAGGAGCATAATTTGCGATTTTTTTCTATCGAGGGAATTTCATATAATTTGCGTCTCGGCGTGGAACGTATCTAGATATTATCTTCAAAAATAACATATATTTCTTTAAGAGCTTAAAAACTTCAAATGTTTAAGGGAGATATGTAAGAAATCGGTCGAAATACGAATAGTAGACCCTTAAGGAGGCACTATTAAGCATGAAATGTAGGTGTTTTTTCAGGTGCAATAAAAAAAACCGATAATATTTTTGTAGCCATTATTTTAAATCAAACGAAAAAATTTTAAAATTACAGGGTGTTGAAGAGGGGGTCTCAAAAATATGGCGCGTCCTGGTTGATACGATTGCTACCCTCCTAGTAATCCGAAAAAAGTAAAACAAATTTAAATAAATTCAAACAAAAGCTGCTACGGCATGAACCTCGGAGAATAAAATTTTTTTTTCGCAAAATGGCGGCTGTCTGAAAAAAAAAGACATTTTTTTAACAGTTTTTTTTTCGAATTTTTTAGAATAGTAAAAATTAAAATATTGTTATATTTCTGGTTCACGCGATAAGTAATGTATACAGAAGGCTCACACCAAATTTCAAGTAAATTAGTTTAATTGAATTGAAATATCGTGTCAACCGTCTCTAAAAAAGTGGTTTTGAGTTTAAAATTTTGTTTTATTTAGATTTTGGTTAGATCATGTCTTAACCGCGAAATTAAAATGGTTATAACTTTTAAAATAATGCGAATTTCGAAAATTCCTTTTAAGGAGATATTTTTGAATTTTTAAACTTTGGAAATGTGAAGAAAAAAATTTTTTTTTTAGACTAGAATACCCCCTTTAGGATATTTGATTCGTTTTGTAAAACGTTTGCTTCCCGATCCAAAGGTCGCGGGTTATTATAACCGCCGGATGCAAAACTTGTTTATAAATTGCGTTAGATAACAAGAAAATCCGGGCCATAACTATTGATATTTTAGTCATACGAGTATATAATCGTTTTACTATTGATGAGTCTGACAGTCAGAAAAAAACTAGAAGAGTTTAACAATAGTAACAATTTTAACAAGTGTGGCGCTGTCATATGAAAAAATGCTACTAAGAACAGTTTAGAATTAACAATAATTTAACATCCATGTCGTCGCAGTTATTTTGATTGTAATTCATGATTTTTAATTAAACTTTTTTGGAAAGTTGACACGCCTATGGGAGTTGGAAAACATTGGACATTTGTAAAGGACTGACTTATCCTTGTATTGTGATATGGTATTATGGGGAATCGACATTACGGCACTGAGGGATCAGTGTGTTAATATTGATTGGTCATGATTGTTGATTATTGATCACTGCACAAGTTTCTGTAATAGAATCGAATAAACGGCACTAAGACAACAACTGAATGTTCACTCTTCAGATTTCTTATTTTAACTAATTGTTGCTTGATTTATTGTTCCAAATGTCACAAGTAGGTAATTTGGCCACACATTGTCAGATAGGATGGGTACACGGAAAGTAGGTAGAAGGGAGATCGATAGGTAGACATAGTTCCTAGTTAGGTAACTGTTTTGAGTTGTCACTATTATTGATGATACTTTTGTACATTGCAGAATTTCCTCATTTCAATAAATTAATCTTAAAGCAGCTTTTTTACGTTAACTCCCTCTGTGGAAAATAATTTCATCTTTGGGGATAGTGGGTGGAGGGTTTTTTTTAGTAGAGGGAAGTGTGAACATGGTTCCTAAAGTGAGATGAAACGGAAAAACTACTTCTAAGTGGAAGAAACTCTCAGCAGCGCCCTAGTGTAAGACCACCATTCAGGATTGAAACTTTACTTGAAATGACTTTAGCCGTATTTGGTGGCCAGATCTGGATCCCCGACCTTCCTCTTTCCCATCTCCTCCCTCTTCCCACCACCCCAATTGGGAATGCTGTCGTCTTACTGACTCCAGACGGTTAGGCACAGTTCCCACTCTTGTACGGTATTCACATAAAAAAGATATCAAACGGAATTCATCTCAATGTGATATGAAATGCCTAAAGAAAGGCTCCTGCGTTTGTCCTCCAAACAAGTAGCATTAGTAAAATTTAAACAGTGGATTCATAATTCAATAACAGTTATAAATAATCACACATGAAACAAAAGGCGTTCAGCTAAAACAAACAATAGCTTGCCACACCCAATGACAAAATAATGAAGGTTATTTATCATATTTCAATGGGTAGATCCTAGAGCACGTATTTCATATACGAGTATATTATGTTAGTCTGAAAAATAAACGGCGCTAATATTGGAGCGCCTTAAGGCGTGGCTGATGATAGATTGGCTGAACGATTTCTGCATCGGATGTGAAAGGTTATAAAAGTCAAGGTCGGGGAAGAAATTCCGCAAATTGTGGGCCAACCTACTGAACTTTGTTCTCAAATAAACAGAATGGTGTTTTATAGCACCTACTTGGCAGTGGCTGGGCGAATAAACTCTTTGACCCAAGGCATGGTTATTTTTATACAGCCTTATTGACCTGAAATGGATTAAAATTAGCAGACATCCTGTAAGAAATACGGTGCAATATGCTTCAAAAAGAAAATAATTGTTTTTTATTTTAACTTTTTACGAGTAAAACCTCAAATTGTAATATTTAATTAAATTGAGCGAAACTCAATCGAAAATCTGAAAACAGAAAAATCAGAAAAAGATATTTGCACCTCTTAGTCGGTTCTTAATTTGGTTCTTAGTCGAAGTATGGTACACATTGGTACAGTTAAAGGTGACCGAATTGGATATCGATACCTTAGCTCAGTGGTCAAAAGCACTCGCCCGAAAAGTAGAGAGTTCCTGGGTTTGAGTCCCAGAGGTGCAATTATCTTTTTCTGATTTTTCTGTTTCCAGATTTTGTATTGTGTTTCGCTCATAGTGTCTTCTTTTAATCAAAAAGAAAATCATTGAATGCTCAAAGATATAAAAAAATATTCATTCTTAGCGGACATGGGTTTGTTAATTGTTTTTGTGTTTAATTCGTAGAACTCTATTTATTTTTTTTAATATTGAATTAAAATTAAATTTGATAGTTTTATTATCAAGTTCTGCAAGTATTTTAGTGTGTATTTTTGTTACAGCTGTTTCGGTTTACAAGAACAGTGACAGCGACAGTTTGAAAATGGTCTTGTAAACTGAAACAGCTGTAACAAAATACATACTTAAATACTTATAGAACTTGATAATAAAACTAACTATCAAATTTAATTATAATTAAATATTTAAAATAAAATAATTTTATTCTTAGAATGAAAGTTTAAAATATAATCCATGAAGAAAATTATCAATGGACCGTGAACATGGACTCATACGTCTGACATTCCGGGACACATTGATCTCCAAATTGCTACCCACCCCTCATACCTTTTTCCATCCCTGAACTTCTTCTCCTTCATTTTCTTAACCACTCCGACCCATAAGCTTGTTTACACGACAATATAACAGTAACTTGTACAATAAGCTTGTTTTCAAGCTAACGCGTGTGTTCCCACAGATATCGTTATAACTCCGTTTTTGTTCTAGTTACAACACTAAAACAAACAGGAAAATATCCATAATAAAACACGCTACATATTTCTATTCAACGTTGTCCATATATATAGATAAAAAATATTTATTTTGTAAAAAAGCTTTTTCACCCGCCAAATCGGATACGCGCCGTTAGATAGTGTAAATTTATTATCAAATATTTTGGTATGAAATGGTAAAAAGAGAGCTAACAAAATTGTTTGTCATACATTTGTATAATAAAATAAGTGTTTTTTTTACATAATCCGTGATTTTAGTACCGTTTTCACATAAAAACATCATGAGAGTCATTTTTACAATTTTTTATGTTTGCATTCTAAATTTTAATATTAGAAATGTTAATATTTATCATTTGTAATAATACTATTTGAAAGCTTATTTTATAACCTTTCAAAACAGTTTTTAGTATTCGGCTACATTCTGAAAAATTTAATTTGTTGAGCTGTAATTGTGAAGCGGAAATAACACAAAATTTTTAAAATTCTGACGGCCTCATATTGTTCATAACGTGGCGAGCAATTCGCGCTCCCATTTAAAAATGTCTATTCATTCAAAATCAGATTTTACTTTTAAGAACTAAATGGTGATATTATAATGCGAGATGTATATTTACTTATACTGTCTGATTGATTTATTGACGAATCACATATCATCACATCATCTTCCCCCCTTCGCGTGCCGCTATAGTTGTTTTGTACTCCTCACCTGTCTGTTCTCGTCTAGTAATATTTGTATGTCCATGCATAGGCCCAAATGGATGTTTTTTTCTCAGGGCTATCTGTGTAGAGCTACTGTAAAAAAAATTACATAAACTTTGAAATAGGTATGAACTAGGAACTATGAGTACAAGCATAGTGGCAACTTTCCGTCCTTTGAAAGGTAGGTTCATAAATTATTATCCTTAAATTTATTAATCCTCAAATTAACTGTCTATGGTATATAAAAGATTTTTTTTAATATCCCAGTTAGATAAACAACGAGAGCGTTCTTTAGATTATATTTCACAAAAACTACGCTGTATTAATTATTCATATATTATTTCAAAGTTCATAAAATATATCATAATATTAGCTTTAATCTGTTATTCGTCTTAAGTTTAGTAACTAGTTTACGCATTTTCCTCGCTTAAAGGTTTAATTACAGACCGGTCACCAATTAAACTGACATTTAATGTTAACCATAAATAAACAAGAAAACCAGAATATTTTATGAAATTCATTAAAGTTAATTAAATGTTGACCTTTCTATATTTTTTTGTTGGGAATTGACCAGATTTAAAAATCCAATTAATGTTGTCAAAAAAACGAATTAGTGTCCTTTATGCATTAATTTTGGTTTGATTCCATTCATTAACACTTCTATTTTCTACCAGAATTAAATAATATCATTATTTCTTACAGAACTTTAAAATTTCAGCATTAATCTTGTCACTTATCAAGGTTACGTTTTAACTTATCGAAAAATATTCGTTTTGGGATCTGTAAAAGACCGCCAGCACAGAACAGCAATAATTTGATCCGAATGTTTTTTAAATAATTTATTGGATTCGTTTAAGGAGGTTTTAGTTATGTCGTGTCTGTTTAAATGGTATTTTAATAATAAATTTGTTCATCAAACTTAATTATCAACAAAACTACACCCAGACGTAACATCGTCTAAATATATTATTAAATACGTGAAAAATCTACCAAAATATTTATTTTTGACGGCCGCCGTGGTCTAGATATAAGGCTCTTGACTCACAATCCAAAGATCGCGGGCTCGAATCCCGGCGAGCGCATATTAATTTTATTTGATTAATTTACATTATTTCACAATCAATTCATTTAAAAATAATGTATGGTATATTTGTGACACTTTCCAGAGTGGAAGATACTCTGAGTATCGTCCTGGTGCAAGACCACTATTCAGTATTGAAACGTTGCTTGAAATGGCTTTAGCCGAGTTTGGTGACCAGATATGAATAGCCAGGTACTTCCCACCTTCCTCTTTCCCACCTCTTTCCCCTCCCCACTACCTTCAGCCTCACAATATACCCCGATTGGGGATGCCATAGTCTCACTGGCTCCAGATGAGAGCAGCTGGGACTCTTGTGAGGTATTGGTGGTTAAGTGTGCGTCGCGTGTTCGATTCCTCGACTGGCTAAGTCCTCCACCACGACTCAAGCAACATTTTCGGCTTACTTTGGTGGTAGTAGGAGATTTTCAAGCATTGTTGGGTTATTTGTAACCCGGGAATGTTTGTCTTTCTTTTATTAAAGATTTTTTAAAGAGTCATATAAAAAATGTGTTCTGCAGGAGAATAGAGCTTGTAATCTCTCGAATCAAACAAAGTCTTGAACCAATATTTTCGGAAGGTTTTTATATGTCGAGTCTATTCGGTTCATGGAAGAAATAATTCTTAAAAAATTTGGACGCCATACATTAAAAAAAAAACTGTCCTAAAAAGTGAGAAAATCTTCATAGTTGGGCACCCAAAACCTTCGTTCGTTCGTTAAAGGTAATGTTTAAATAAATATTTTTTAAAACACAACCTTCGTTTTACATAAATCTGCATACATAACTAAGTAGTAAAATTCAAGGCTAAGTATTTATGTTTCGCCTATAAAATATGAAATTCCACTACGTTTTACATATATACCTACAATTTTTATTTAGGTAGATGCCCACTGTTTGAGATTTTTGGGCAATGCCCTTAGAAGGTGAAACCGCCGTAACCTAAACTAGGCTCCCAGCGTAGTAAACTTGTATTTACAAAGTAGTTTGTAAATATTTACTCTATGCGGGCTCTCTGCAAACGTGTCTGACTCAAGAATAATCAACTTAATTTATCTTGAAACAAATAACGCTGAATTTGATATGGATAAAAGCGGGTTTGTAGCTTGCCCGCTCATTGAGTTTTTTCGAATCATGACGCTTTCGTGAAATTAAATTAATAGAAACTTATTTAAAAAGCTGAAATTAAAAACATTCATATTAAGAAAAGGATGGTTCATAGTTCATACACCTTAACATGGTTAACTCTAGAGTCGGCAAAGGAGGCATAATACAAGAATGGCATGTTTTTAAATGTGCACAGTTGGAAAAGACGCCAAACGCGCGTCCAACATTTGTACACAGTTAACATTTATCGCATGAGAACTGGTCATTTCTGCAACTCGTTCTTGAGTTCAACGCTTGCCGGCCTCTATTTCTCTTCCCTCCTACAACAAATGAGTCTCTTCAAGACCCAGATTCACTCCTTCGTTTCCACAAAAAGACCCTCTTCACAGCATCCCCATAGGTGACATAGACCGTGATTAATTAAATTATTCTCTTCTGGACCTCACGATTTTTTTTTTATTTGAATACCGCACAAGAGTCCCAACTGCTCCTATGAGACTATGGCATCCCCAATTGGGATATGTTGTGAGGCTGAAGGTAGTGGGGAGGGGAAGGAGATGGAAAAGAGGAAGGTGGGAAGTACCTGGTTATTCAGATCTGGTCACCAAACACGGCTAAAGCTATTTCAAGCAACGTTTCAATTCTGAATCCTGGTCTTACACCAGGGCGATACTGAGAGTATCTTCCACTCTGGAACGTGTCGCAAATATACTATCCTTTTAAATGAATTAATTGTGAAATAACACAAATTAATCAAATAAAATCTATTTGCCATGCCGGGATTCGATCCCGCGACCTCTGGAATGCGATTCAAGAGCCTTACCGCTGGACTACGTCGGCCGTCAGACGCTGGACTACGTGTGAAGCTATTGAAAAAAAAATCCGCAGTTTATTTTGGATTCCCAAATTAAAACCTGCGAAAGCGACGCCTAAATAGCATAGGCACCTTGTTGACCTGTAATTTTATAGGTACCTACGTACTTACCAACTTTCTTATTGCAAACCCATACCCTTTAGAGCAGGGGTGGCCAACTTGATTAGACCCAAGATCTACTGTTCACTGACAAAACGCTGTGAGATCTACCCTTTTGCCGCCCCCTTATTTATGTACTTCAACCACAGATTTTCACGCGCCGGGGAGGGGGGGGGGGGGGGGGGGTAGACATCATATTACGACCTCATTTTTTGACGAGTATTCTTTTACAAATTCTACTACTTATTTGTGAACTGCTCTCGGAAATCGAGAATAGGAGGTATCTGTTTAATAGGATTTCGCATCTCGAATTTTTATACTGTGTTAAATGTAAGGTTCCGCGTGCCCAAAATAATAATTAAACATGGAAAAGTCATTTTTTAGAATTTTGCAGCATGTAAAGGCATATGCTGCAAATGTAAAGCTTCCCCCCCCCCCCCTCCGCTCCCCCACGCTAGGCCTCTGTGTTGATCCGAAACACGAATGCAAGTGTTCAAAACATTTCTTTTAATTTGGATATTTCTCGTTGGAATCCAATGCCTAGACCTGAGGATTATCTTGGCTTAAGAAATATGTCGCAGCGCAGAGTAATTGTTTTGTTTTGCAATATCATGCGGTCCATTTGAAATGTATCTGCAATTTTTTTTTGCCGTAAAAATCACTATGATGAATGGAATTATTAAACGGATAACCGATGAATTCCACCAACTTCACAATTTTATTGAAATAACTAAAGCGATTTTCGAAGTCTGATACCGATATCTTAATTTTTGCTGTGTACTTGTCGTGAATGAAATTGTAGGTAATTTTTTTTCCCATATGATCCTTGCTGTTTAAAAATTGTTGATTTTTTTTCTTTTCAATGTCGACTACGCTGTTTGACTTTGGAATGCTGCAATAGGATCATTTCTGTTTATGTTTTATTCTTGCCTTTTAATTCCAGATTTAATGTGCACAGTTTTCCGATAAAATCTGCTAAAAGTGCTGAATCACTTTGCCAGTCTTAATCACGCAGTTGCTGATAATCATCCCCCTTTCTTCAAGAAATTTTGTTCTTCCGTGAATATATCAGGCCACGAGTTTTTCGTGAAGATGATACGCGCAGTTCTTGTGCGGGTCCGGGTTCTATTGGGTTCGAGTCCTTGGTCGGACCGTTGCGTCCGATCGACTGGCCTTATAGCCGCGATCGACCGGTTGGCCATCCCTGCTTTAGAGAGTTTTATGACTTATCTGTGCAGATCATCAAAAGAGGAACGAGCAAAAGAGTGGAACTTTTTTGGATTGTCATGAGGTCCCTTTCTTATAAATTATTTTGTGTATATATTTGTGAAAAGAATTTTTTTTTTAAATCTGCATAGCAATATCGTGAATCTTTTAAATAAAAGAAACATAAAAGCAAACCCTATTTATCCCCATATTATGTTTTAAAGTATTTAATAAAATCTTGCAAAGACAATGAAAAATCTGGTTTTAAAAACAAATTAAGATTATCATAAACATATTAAAAGTTAGAAATAAATAATAAAAAATTGCCCACATAACATTATCTTTCATTCACAATTTATAGGTAGGGACTAATAATGTTTATGCATAATTAATGATATAGCTTTTGATCATTAATTGGTGCAATAAACTTTGAAACAACATGGCAAAATATCACGAATATTACGAAGTTTATTTGATTATTTGTTCGTTTCTTGTCTCGAGCAGTTTAAGCAACTAATTGATGTTTAAGAAGTTTATTTTTTATTGAAATTGAGTTATTGCTTCCGTTAACGGCCACCCACAAAACCTGCATTATGCCCACATCCGTGAAAACATAAATTTATGAATAAATTTACGATCCTTGCAGAGTTGTTGACAGTATTTTGCCTTTCTAATATTTTAAACAAAAGGATCATTCTTGTCATTGGTTTTGTAAATTCCTTGAAATATTGGATAACGTTTTTTGCCTATTTTTGATTCTTAATTTGTAGCATCGTGCCGTACACCCACACGAGCAGTCGACTAAATTTCATATCCTATTTGCCTATATTAGACAATAATTTCATAAACAATACTAGCTGGTCGCCGACATGCGTCGCAATGCCATATTCAAAGAAATAAATTGTTTCTCCCTGCATGTCCCTTCTCGTGCGTCCGTTCCCCTCCCGCGTCGCCTTTCCCTCCCGCGTTCCACTTCCACCTTTCCCTACTTTCCTCTCCCCTCTCCCGCTTCCCCGCCAACATCCGGCCAACCTCCCTTCCGCGTTCCATTTATTTAGTCCCAGTACATTCAGTTTTCAAACAGCTCGCGTTCCACCTATTATAATTATTTTTAATTTAAATTTTTATTTTTCATATATTACAAATATTAATATTTGTTTATTATAAGAACAATCAAATTTGGTAACTAACATAGGAACCTATTTAAAATATCCATAATTCTTGATTCGATCCAAAGTATTAGGCAGAGTTTGAAAATTGAATTTTGAAGTAACGATCGATGGTTTGCAAAATGTCATTCTCAAATTGTGACATTTTTTACAGTTTTGCAAGAGATTTTGTAATTTTTGTTATTGTTTTTGGGGTGTTATGCCGTGTTTCGCTATCTCCTTCTTTAGCCAACGTTTCGGACAGCGTTACAGTGTCCATCATCAGGGCAGATGAGTAAACAACACCAACAAGATTGACCTGAAGACAAGGGAACTAGTTAAAGCTTCCAGTATTAGGAAAGAGGATCGATCTGGGCTTTTCGTAAAAGCCTCCAGAACTCCTGCCCTATACGGTCTTCCGAAAATCCACAAAAAGGATATCCCAATGCGACCGATTGTCAGTGCTATTGGTGCACCGACGTACAAACTTTCCCAATACCTATCGAGATTGTTGCAGATGCAAACTGGGAAAACTGAATCTTGGATTAAGGATTCCACAGATCTAATCAGTAAGCTCAAGAAGGTAAAGACTGATGAAAGAGATATCCTAGTCAGTTTTGATGTAGTGTCTCTTTTTACAAATGTTCCTCTAGAAGACTCCATGACTTTGCTCAGGGAGATTTATGAGGATGACATCTGCAAACTTTTTGAACACTGCCTCAAAACAGGTTATTTTGCTTTTCAGGGTGAACTTTTCGAGCAAGTGGAGGGAGTTGCGATGGGCAGTCCATTGTCGCCAGTTCTAGCCAACTTTTTTATGGAGAAGTTTGAAGAAGTGGCACTCGACACAGCTTCGGCTGTTCCTAAAGTATGGTGGCGCTATGTCGATGATGTCTTCGCCATCTGGCCTCACGGAACAGAGAAACTGAATGAATTCCTGGACCATCTCAACTCACTACACAGCAAAATTAAATTCACGATGGAGCTGGAAAATAACCAAAAAGTCCTGCCTTTTCTGGATGTGGAGGTGATGCGAAAAGAGGATGGTACCCTAGGACATACAGTTTATAGGAAACCAACACATACAAATAGATATCTCCACGCTGATTCGCATCATCACCCCGCTCAGAAGAGAGGTCTCATCCATACTTTGGTAACCCGAGCGACCAGAATATGTGAGGAGCCAAAACTCGGATTAGAACTGACCAAACTCACCGATGCACTGGAGCGTAATGGCTACCCAGCAAGGCAGACAAGGCAAATCATAAGAGCCAAATCAGCACGAAACGAAGACAGGGGTGAACAAGAGTCAAAAGGCTGCGCTTTCCTGCCTTACGTCCATAATGTAACAGACAGAATTGCCAGGCTGTTGAGAAAAGAGAACATCAAGACGGTCTTCGGAACCACGACGAAAATCCAAGACCTACTGAGGTCGGCAAAGACTAAGTTTCCTTTGGAAACAGATGGAGTATATAAACTCAGCTGTTCCGGATGTGACAAGGTCTATGTAGGCCAGACAGAGCGGACGATCTCCTAAAGGATTTCGGAACACTTTCGTGCTTGTAAACTTGGCCACCCTGACAAATCGGCAATCGCCAAGCACTTAATCGAAACCGGCCATTACTTTGGATTTGTTCCTGAAGTCCTGGGAAGACCCAAAACTTACAGAGCACGCCTAATTACGGAGGCAATTGAAATCCATAAAAACCCAATCAATATTAACAGAGACGACGGAGCTAAGCTCAATAGTTCTTGGTATCCAGTAATTGACGGCTACACCAAAGCTAAACGCAAAAAACCATGCTGAATTGTTTCTAACACCAGCTCGTAGAGAAATGGAGCTGGCAGCACGGTATCGCTTCGACACACATAAGTAAACACTCTCACCAATATCATTTACTCATCTGCCCTGATGATGGACACTGTAACGCTGTCCGAAACGTTGGCTAAAGAAGGAGATAGCGAAACACGGCATAACACCCCAAAAACAATAACAAAAATACTTTTTGGCCGTGAAAACCTTAAAACATACCAGATTTTGTAATGATTAAAAAACTTTTCAGGTGCATTGTTGTGGTTGTAATAATCCAGAAACCTTTGCGAGGACGAAAAGAAGGTATTTTGAAAGTTTCAAACATTTCATGTGCTTAATATAGCAATACATAGACATTTCCGAACTCCTTTGTCCCCAAGCGAACACATTTTTTTATTTTTATATGTACAGAATTACTAGTTTTATTAAAAAAAACTTACATTTTACATGTTTTTGTGTGAGGAAACGTAGTGGAATAAAACGCTTCAAAATATTGTATCGGAGTGATCAAATTTACTAAGACTGAGCGGAAAAGTATGACCTATACCGATTTGAAAGAAAACTGAAGTCACCACTCTATGTAAGTCCTTCTGACTTGTAGGCTTCAGTCATGCTTTTGAAATTGATTTAAAAATTGATAAATTCTAACCCAAGAAATTGAAAAATCTGATTAAAATTCTAATCGATATATGACAATTGCATTATATTTGCGGCATTTAAAAATAATATCGCCTACATAGCCCTCAAATGTGTCGACTGTATGTTGTTTAAAAATATGGAGTGCGCTGAAGTAGACATTTTCGTCGATCAAAAATGTCCTGCTCTTACTCAAAAATTTGTGACAATCAAATTGTTTAGCTATTTATATTATGTATCACTTGCGTCACTCTCTGTGTCCCTATTTATGTCTCTTTTGTCTCTTATCCCTTTGTGTATTAAATCATTTTGTCATTTGAGTGAGTTTTTATATAATTTTGTAATTAAGTACCAATTTGTATATTGACTGAGTTTTTATGACTGGATCGTTCTCACACAAATGAAAACATTTTGTATAAATAAATAAATGCTTAATATTCAGACGAATATTAACGTAGATTTTACAACCAAAAAGCTTTGAAACTTTATATAACTTTATTTATAACCCGATATATTTTTGAGACGATTAAATAGCAGGTTCAGTAAAGCAGCTATAGAAGATTCAATAATATTATAATTTTGTCGTGTGTTTGTTGCAAATTTCTAGAATTTTAATAGTGTTAAACAATGTCACTGGCATTTAAATCCTCTTTTAAAAGAGCAAAAACTGGAAATTTACATATTTTTGCATTTTCGATTGAACTAAATAACATCACCGCGTGGGTGTTTAATAATGCCCTCAGTTTGATATATTATGGAGATTACATAATCCTTATGAATATTTTCCTAAGGTATACTTGATACAAGTTATATTTGTAATGTGACGAAGTTGACATAATAATTATGTTAATAATATGCTTACTGTGGAGATCAGTAACCCACATATTTTTTACACGGTGTCCGGAAATTCAAATCACTTTTGGAAATTAAAATCACTTTTGGAGTCAATTTTGTAGAGAAATCTTATTGATTTGGGCTTTCGTTTTCGAGAAAGTCGAGTCGAAAGTTGAAATTTTAAAGGTCAAATTTTAAATAAATTGGTCGCTAGGGGGTTAATGTCAGTTGTTTAAACGACTTGATCCGACACCTAAATATTGTTTAACCCTTCAGTTGCCGAAAACATTTTTTAATCTTGAAATGAAATCCTCTAAACGTGCGGATTTCATTATGAAAATATATGGCAATTACAGGAAAACTATTTTTTTTATTTATTATAAAGACAGAGTAATGCAATATGACATCAAAAATAAAATATTGTACAGAAAAAAGAAAAGTCCCAAAAAACTACTTTTAAGTATTTTAATTAAATGAAGACATTATGAGCGAAACTCAATCGAAAATCTGGAAACAGAAAAATCAGAAAAAGATATTTACACCTCTGGGACTCGAACCCAGGACCTCCCTACTTTCCGGGTTGGGCGCTCTTATCCACTGAGCTAAGGTGTCGATATCCAATTCGGTCACTTTTAACTGTACCATACTTCGACTAAGAACCACCCATATTATCTTCATTTTTCTTAACGCATATTTTTATTGGCTGCCATCTTTATGAATGATTGTCAATCATTAGCTGGAAACAGCTTTAACAGTGTTTAGTGATCATATCTGCCAACTTTCCGATCTTCCTCTTCTCCATCTCCTTCCTCTCCCAACTCCCTTCAGCCTCCCAATATACCCAATTGGGGGTGCCGTAGAACCATTGGCTCTGGATATTTGTCATCTTTTTATATTTGGATTACTTAGGAGGGATGCCCAGGTTCATAGGGTGAGGTTTGTCCGGATTTTGTTAGTGGACGCGTTTTTCCACCAACTGCGTGGCAGGCCGGATCAGGAGAGACTGGTTAAAGGAGACCTTTTGATCTCTCCTGCAGGCTTTCTTGGAACATCGCCTTGCATAGCAAGGTTGTATTCATACGTCCGCCTCAGATCTTTTTCTTTCGCAGAACTTTCTCTCCTTCCTTTTTTAAAAAGGCCCACCACATAGAATCCCCAAAGATGACATAGGTCCTGAGAGGCGTTATTTTCCTGTGTGGTACTGATGTAAAAAAAAATAATTTATCGCTTCAGGCGAAATGCACCGTCGTGTCATGTATCCGCCGTTTATCCAATTAACCACTCGGACCCATAAGCTTGTTTACATGACAATGTAACATTACTAGACATACACATGAGGCGTATCTGAGTTATTAAATAAAGTTATTCCAAAATGTAATCACTAAAGTAGATTAGTAACAGCTTATTTGTGACAAGTTCATAAATATTATAAATCACTCGGAACTAATGGTCGTCATTACCTATGCTAATAATCCATTAAAAATGTGCTGATTTATATTCATAAATTAAATGGTTTCCATAATAATTGGAGGCCGCATCTCGCGCCATCTTCGATGTCTTCTTGTTATAATTTTTCATTCGACCTCCACATTCCTAATGATACGGTTTTACTTTCAATGGTATAATATTTATGTTAAATGGTTAAAGGGGACACTGTGCTGTTGTATGTTGTTGCTAGGTTTTGGAATATTATTATTTTAACTTTAGTTGTTAGACATGCAAATTGATGCAACCTTCAGGCTTTACGTACAAGTTATAATGATTCCATGACAGTTTATCCCCCATCAGTTGGCCCTCGGCATACTTGATGATCCGACAATTGATCCCCCGATAATTAATCAACCGTAATTATAACTATTAGAACATTATTTACCAATTTCATTCCTAAAATCAACTCTAAAAATATCTTTAATAATAAGTTGTTATGGATATCAGATAAATTTATTTACAATATATATTATAATAAAACAAATATAAACTTTTTTCCACTTTAATTTTATTGACCGTAACCGATTTCAGCTCGTCAAAGCCATCTTCAAACTGGTACAAATTATTCTTAGTCTACGGTTTATATACATAACATATGGGAGAGGGGTGGTCTACGACAATTTTAATCAATTATATTAATTACATTTGTTACTAATTCGTTTCAGGCTGTCGAATTTCTAATTATTTTGGTTATCCCAGTAGACTAATTACCTTGGGTTTGTAGCTCACTTCAATATTGTTTGGGGAAAAACTTTACAGGTAATATGAATAATTTAATGACCTAATTTTATTGTCAAATCATCATTATGGCGTATGGGATTTTTTAGGGATACAATGTAAACATGTATCCTTTCGAAAACAATCAAATAATTGAATTGTCAGTTTCAAAAATAGAAATTTATTTACAGTGTCAATTTTTGTACTTGTACGCTGGTGTATATAGTAAACAGACAAGTAATTTTATCCTCGACGAATTTGAGTGAAAATATGTTTTACACTTTGTTATCTGGGTCCGAGTGGGTAGAGGTATTTTTAAGTCGATTTTGGAGTCGAAATTGGTAAGGTATGTAAAAAAATTTAGATTTTACAATAATCATAATTTTGGGGGGGGGGTCAACTGTCGGGTCACCGTTATAATATAATACGTTCCAGTTTCGTGATCTTCGAAACCTGTTGTGAAAATAATTCAATTGTGGTAAATATTTTCATTGATAGGATGGTAAAAATGGAAATCGATAATATAAAAAATAAGTTATATTGAGGTAACAGAGTTGTAATTTCTATTTTTTTACGTTAGCTCTACACGGGAGGCCCTGAGGAAAATAATAACATACTCCATTCAAGAACTTGAATGGTAGTATGAAGAATCGTTAATTAATTATTGTATAATTTATTTAGCAAAACCAGTAATTTTATTTAACATTTCCCAGCAGGTGCATTTGTCCTTAAACCGAACACTGATAAATGAGGGGTCAAATTATCAACTAGAAAACTAAAATTACTGCAATAGGTGGTTCAATTCATAGTAAGCACGTAGCGTGACATCATAATAAACGATGTGTAATCAATTTCATCTTAAACACAATTTACGTATCGAATTGAGTGCGTTTTTTTCATACACTCAAATGTAGCTGGTAAATCCATTGAACTTTCATGGTGTTAAGTGGCCAATTACCCACTAACCTAGACACTAAATTACGCAAACAAAATTTTGTAGAACGAATCTATAAATAAGTAATCACGAACTTTTTGTCTGTGCGTCTTCTTTATTTCGAATGTGTTGAACACAAAACCGGTTTGCCTTGAACTGGCTGAGGAGCTGCAAGGTCTAGGTACTGATCAATGACCCTAGGTATATCAGGAGACCCTTTTCTAGGTCACGATAAAACCTTCATAACCTGCGTAAGATGTCCTTTAAACCGGTTTGAATCCTGCTTCCTGCAGGGTTTTTTATTATTTTATTTTATTGGGGAAACATAAAGTTGCATACACATTTTGACGTGTTGATTTATTTATTTGGTTGCATCAACTAGTGAATTTCATCTGGATTTTGTTGTGTAAATAAAGGACACTGTTTGTTTTGCCAATCACATGTATTATTCAATTCTTTACGTTTATAATGCTAAAAACATAAGGACCCTTCGATTAAAAGCTGCTGTTCGATTAGTTTAAAGAGAGAAAATTCAGTCTCTTAAGGCGACGCTTCCCGGCTCAAAATGAAGAAGATGGAGAGATATGTAATTACGAATGTTGGACAGAGCGCGCTAATATTTTCAATGGTAAAATTGAAGCGAAAATTATGAAAATGCTTAATAAAACATGACTCGTTTAAAATAGAGCAAAAATCTCATGAAGAGTATCTTAAGTATCATTTAAAGAAACATTGTGATTTTTTTCACAAATATAACTTGTAAAATAATAGAAATAGACTTGTTTTAAATAATTTTCGGAGCATATTTTGCGATTTTTTCTTTCGAGGGAATTTCATATAATTTGCGTTTCGGCGTGGAACGTATCTAGATATTATCTTCAAAAATACCATGTATTTTTTTAAGAGCTTAAAAACTTCAAATGTTTAAGGGAGATATGTAAGAAATCGGTCGAAATTCGGATAGCGGCGGCTTAAAGTAAAATTGTTAAGTTGATAAAACGGGAATATCTTTAGATATCGCTCTTTCGGTGACCGGACAACTCGGAATGAAACCAACTCAGAACCATCTCAGATAAGTCACTTAGACTTAGAGTGATAAAAAATATATATATAAAATATTGGTTAAATAGGTTACGTTAGGTTAGGGTTATCGGCTAATTTAAAGTTATTTTTTTCATAGCTTTTAATGAATTTTCAAGGAGGTGTTGAGTTGACTTTATTCTCAATTGGCATGGAACCCGCTCTATCATAATGTTGTTCCAAGGTTGTATGCGTTTAACACGCATTTTCTACGAACCTTGATGTTGTTCTATTCTAAATGTAAATGGTTAACCATGGTAAAACAAGAATCTGTACATAATATTGATAAATAAATGGAACCGTAGAGACATCTCTCGACAATAGTAGTTGCTTGTATTAGGTATTTAAAATATTATATTTTTCAGAACTCAAATTAAACAATATTATTTTACGCAAAAAATGGAAAATGTAAATGATTAAATGAAAAAAAAATAAGATGGCGTTAAAACCGATTTGTATTTTGGCAAATACCTTTTTTTAAATTTTAACTCGGTGCTAACATTTATTACCTACTAGCTGTCCCCGGCATGCGTCGCAATGCCATTCAAAGAAACAAATTGTTTCTCCCTGCAAGTCCTTTCCCGTGCCTCCCGTTCCCTTCCACCTTCCCCGCCTTCCCCCTCTTTCGTCTCTTCCCTCTCCGCGAACCCCACCACCCCTGTTCCCCTTCCCCCTGCCATTCCTCCCTGCCGCTAAAATATATGAAATACACACATTTTCATTTATACTAATTTCATAACGCCAGAGCTTACCATCATATATAGCCTATATGTAATTCTGATGTATGAGCTATATTATCGTAAAGTTTCATTACAATCATTCATTAGTTTTTGCGTGAAAGAGTAACAAACATACATACAAACTTTTGCCTTTATAATATTAGTAGGGTAAAAACTTTAATTTTGACGGCTTTTAATGTTGTGCTCCAAATTTTACGCCAGCTCGATTCAACAACTGCGCTGAGAACTGCACTATAACTTCTTACATAATAATATTATAATGTACTAGCGAGTACCCGGCACAATGAGTTACAATGGCACTAAAAGAAAGAAAATATTTGTGTTTTAATGCTGTTTATTGAAGTGCTTTAGGATGCATAAAATTTTATGTTTTTCTGTCTGGTGTGTACACGAAGGTTTTCCGACACGTGAACAGGCCATATACAGCTGTCCGTGCGAGAAGCACGGTTTAGACCCGCGTTCCCCTTCCACCTTTCCCCTTCCCTCGTCCCCCCGCCAGCAAACCCCTCCCTCTTTCCTTACCTGCCACTAAACTATATGAAATACACACATTTTTCAAACAACTAATTTCTAATACAAATTTCATAAGCCAGAGTTCACCATCTACATATGTCAAAATCAAAATATGTTTGTTTCTGGGTTTGTATGTGAGATGCCTATGCGTTGCTGAACCATTCATCCGATTGCGATGAAACTTGGGGATTTGATGTGCGCATGCCCGCGATAGTTTCTATATACAATAGTGAGTTCTGGCATCATGAAATTATGCATTGCTAACCGTTCATTCGATTGCGTTGAAACTTTGGGGATTTGATGTGTACCTAGGTACTTGCCCGCGTTGGTTTCTACACATAACAGTGAGTTCTGGCATCATGATATTATGCGTTGCTAGTTCATCCGATTGCGATGAAACTTTGGGGATGAATGAATGAGTGGGTGAGTGAGTGAGTGAGTGAGTGAGTGAGTGAGTGAGTGAATGAGTGAGTGAGTGGTATTTTCACCAATACCATGCGTGCGAAGCCGCGGGTAAAAGCTATTATTTATAAAAACCTTTGCGGGCGTGTGCACAACAATTCACCAAAGTTTTATTTCAATCGAATTAATGGTAGGTATAGAGACACATACAGGACAAACAAAGAAACCTTCATTTTCATGTATAAAGATTTACGTACGTCGCGTCGTTATGAGGAAGAGGATTAAAACGGAAAATTTTAAGCACCGTTTTAAATTACACCATGTAAGAAACATAAAGCTAATAATATAATACATCAACGGTAAGAAACAACCGGGTCTTACATTATAAACCCGTTTCTTACCAGATCAACTGCTATTTCAATTTCCTGTAGTTAATGACCGGATATTATATATTATTTTATAAATATGTCACTTAAGTGGCGTCGTAAATATTGTTCCTGATAGGTACTGCCAATACTAAAGGTATTGTGGTTTTATTCACGTCTTTATTAATTAAGGACTTTACAGGACAAGAAGTAGTAATAGGAAAGAAATTAGATAAATTAATATAACGTGTTATATTTTTGGTAGGTACCTACCTATCTCAATATTTACCTAACCGCCGCACTTTTAGGCGCATATTACGGAAATTACTCGTCGTTTCAACTTAATTACTTTTTTTACATTAGCTCCACACAGACCCTGAGGCAAATAATTCCCCCAAGGGCTTCAGTCATCTTTGGGGATGCTGGAGGGTCTTTGGAGGGAAGGAAAAGCTATGAGGGGATGATAGGAATCTGGGGGTCAGCATCTCCAGGAATGCCAGGCGTATGAATCCATCCCTCTCACTGCAGTGTAAAGCGATGCTCCGAGGGAGTCCTGCTGGAGATTTTAAAAGATCTCCCTCAACCAGTCTCTCCCAACCCGACCTGCCGCGCGGCTGATGGGCAGACGCATCCACCACCGAGTCCCGGTGGTAAATAAACCTCACTCCATGAACCCGGGCATCCCTGCTGAGTCGCCAAACGTAGCGAACCACTTGGGGTGTTGGTTATCCAATAAAAGGTTGTCGGGGGCGGCAGAACCCATACCCGCCTCCCAAAATGTAGAAGTAAACAAAACTTTAAGAAATAACTATTACCTGCACTAATTTGGATACTACATTCTTAGGTATGTTTTTAGGTTTTCACGGCCAAAAAGTATTTTTGTTATTGTTTTTGGGGTGTTATGCCGTGTTTCGCTACCTCCTTCTTTAGCCAACGTTTTGGACAGCGTTACAGTGTCCATCATCAGGGCAGATGAGGGACACATCTGCCCTGATGATGGAAACTGTAACGCTGTCCGAAACGTTGGCTAAAGAAGGAGGTAACGAAACACGGCATAACACCCCAAAAACAATAACAAAAATACTACATTCTTAGTTTGGATTATTTAAATAATTTGTGTGTGCTTACATTAAAGCGACACTCGCAAACACCCCGTACAAAATAATCCAAAATGGCGGCGCAAGATAATTTTATAGAGGTAATTTTGAACTTTGATTGAATAAAAAAGAAACATTATTGCATATTTTACCATCTCTATCGACGTAAATAGTTTTTTCTTTCCAAAAAATTGAATTTTTGCAAACTTTTACTAAATATAATTTTTCTGATTTGTTTCAGGGGATGGTGAAAATTCCTAAGACGGGCTTCAACTGCGAAGGAAGACCTTCCGGATATTACGCTGATTTGGAAACCGGATGTCAGGTAAATCTCTAAAACCCAATTTTATCCAAGTTTTTAATTTGATCAAACGCTGAAAAGGGCCGAGGATCTGCATTTATATTTTTTTCTGTTTCAGATTTTCGATCGAGTTTCGCTCACATCGTCTTCATTAAAAATATAATAATTTGAGGTTTTACTCATTACGTTAAAATTAAAAATATATATTCATTCTAGACTTGCAAACAAGTCAATAAATGTCGCACATTAAATAAAAATTGATAAATTTATCCAAGACACTATATAGATAGCATTTAGTTCGAGTTGAATTTTGCAATCATACATAAAGATGGCAACCAATAAAAATATGCGTTAAGAAAATGATGATAATGTTGGGAGTTCTTAGTCAAAGAATGATACAGATAAAAATGACCGAATCGGATAGGGACACATTAGCTCAGTTGATTGAGCACTGACCCGGCAAGTCTTAGGTCCTGGGTTCGAGTCCCAGATGCGACTGTATCTTTTTCTGATTTTTCTGTTTCAGATTTTCGATTTAGTTTCGCTAAAATTGTCTTCATTAATTAAATAATACAATTTTAAGTACTCATTTTACAATTTTAATTCACTAACCTCCATGGTCCGGAATAAAAAATTATTATATATTATAAAACTAACAAATTTTAAATGTTAACAACAATGAATAAATGAAAGCTAATGAGCAACGACAATGCATTACAGGTTTACCATATGTGCGATGGGTTGGGCCGCCAGTTCAGCTACTCCTGTCCCAACACCACTCTGTTCCAGCAGAGGATGTTGATCTGCGACCATTGGTATATGGTCAACTGCTCCGTGTCCGAGAAGGACTACAGTGCCAATCTTCTCATCGGTAATTATCGCTTTCAAAATACAAACTTTTAAAAACTTATATATCGTGGGGTATTTACCTGGGTAACCTTAAACCTCGATTACATTGAGCGAGTTTCCAAGCTGCTAGCCAGCGAATTCACTATCTGCTAGTAAAATTGTTCAGTATAAAATCTGCTAGTTAGCTAGTTAATATGATTACACTGAGCGAGTTTACTAGCAGATAGTAAATTCGCCGTCTAGTAGCTTGTAAAGTCGCCCAATGTAATCGAGGCTTTACACACTTCTGAAGTCAATTCCTTATTGCTGAAGATCATGACGCCACTGCGAATTCCTTGATGGACAAGGTTCCTCGACTCTCTGGTTCTGCTCTGCGTGGAGAGCTGCAGACAGTTCCTCCAGTGCAGTACTGACTTTCCTCTTCTTTTCCTACCTTCCCCTTTGCCACTGACTGAGTTTCTCCAGGTTTCTCAGTTTGACGAGTGACGTGTCCAAAATAAATACATTGAAAGCAGGCTCTTCCACAATGATCAAATTCGTAAGCCTGGCTACCCATGAAATCCTGAATATTTTTCACCAGGTTTGGCTCCACCACTTTGATGGTCCAATAGGCGAGTCAGTATGCTTCCGTGCCATGATCTCCCTTTATTTGGTTGGTTGGGGTGGTGCCTTCAAAACTTCTCTTTTACCTTTGGAAATCATTCAAAAAACAATAATAAAAATAATTTAAAAAAAGTCATATTATTACCCCACCACTATTTCAAGATTTTAAAGTACCTTCACTTCACATTATTTATAAAAAAATACAATTTTACAAATACACAAAGATTGCTTCAATAATGAGAACCTTACTCATTTTTCAAACAGCATTAGAACAAATATACTTGGCTCTATGACTGTCCCACGTTGTAACACTACCACAGCCCAACAATTCTATAAATATACTGGAGTGAAATGGTTTAACCAATTACCAGTTAATCTAAGATTGGAAACTAATTATAAAAAATTCAAAAAAATCAATAAAAACACATTATTATGACTACATCTTATAATACTATACTTCTCAACACAATTGTAGTTTACGGATATCCTTTTTCTTTCTTTATTTTTCTCCTTTCTTTTTTGTTACCTCCTCAACTTCATTTCTGTTTTATTCATATATGTATATTTTTATATATGTATGTGTACACATATACATATGTTTTTATGTATGTACACATGCCGATAACTTTTTGTATACGTGTATATATGTAGGTATGTGTGTATATCTACGTGTGTGTATGTGTATACTTACATACATGACCTTTTTTTCTTATTTCACTGTTAAATTCCTATCTTTTGTTTTACACATAAAAAAAATACTATTTTTTTCTTTGTTAAATTGTGTTTTACATTCGTTTTCTCCGCCTTTTTTACTCGAGCTCTGCTCTAAAAAAAGGTGTAATACTTATTAATGAATGTATTTTCAAAAGAAAAACTTTATTTAATTTATAAAAACATGTAACCTCTGTACCATTATATTCAATAAAAAAATAAAAAAAAAATAAAAATTTCTATTTTTTTTTCAAGGTATATTTTACTATCTACATTTTATATCTAGTGATCCATTCTAAAACTACTATTCTATTACCTAATATTATTATATTACCTAAGTACTAAAATTTGTACTTCACACAAACATTGAGACATAAAAAATTAAAAACTGCAAGACTTTTAGCTTCCTTAACATTTATTGGGAGTTCATTAAACATTTTAAAGCATTTATAATTGTTTTTGTGTTCCGATAAATTTGTCTGAGGAAACCTAAAATCGTTACAGCTTCTCATAGGATAGTCATGAACCATACTATTAATACTAACACTTTTGAACATTATAACATCTGATAACATTTTAGTTTTTTAACCTATAAATAAATACTAGGGAATTATAGCCTAAATGTTGCCACACACTTTAGCGTTGCATTGTTTTTATTCAAGTATATCTGCTACAGCACAATATAGACCTCATGCCTCTGTTCTGAATTATTTCCATTCTTTTAACTTATGTTTTATTACACAGAAAAATTATGTTTGAAGTAATGCAGGTGGGATGCTACAGTGGTGTTGTAGACCAATTTCCACATTAAGGGGCCATCCATAAATTACGTCACACTTAAGGGGGGGGGGGGTGTAGAGAAGTGTGACAAGGGATATGGGGGGGTCAAAAAATCATGAAATTCTAGGGGGGAGGGGGTCTCACAAATGTGACAGGGGGGGGGAGGGGGTCAAAAAGTCATGAAATTCGTGTGACGTAATTTATGGATGGCCCCTAACCGCCCTACCTTTGGGTTATTTTTCAAAAAGTAGGTAAAAAAATATCGGGTTTTTTAAACGGTTATACAAACCGCGCCACTTGCGTAGGGAGTACCGCGGCATTACTTGCATGGGAGAGACAAAAGTACCCTTCCCAAGTCCCAAGTCCCTTAGCTTTGCGATAGCGCAGGAACAAACTTGATGTATACAAACGTATCACGCATGTTTTGTGGGTTTTGGGTTATATAGTTATTTTTGTTATTTTTTATAGTTATTTTTGATACAAACGTACGTGATACGGTTTGTTGCATTTGGGCGATAATATTGCGGCCTTTTCACGTACTTTCGTATGTGTAGGGCGGTTAAGGTCTAATTTTCCCTTTTTCCTGCTTAATAAGTGGTTAACTTTTTTGCAATTTTTTTTTTATTTCAAGTTTAGTAAAAAAGATAGGGTTACATTATCTAGGAGCAATGTTCTAATTTATTACATTCCTACCATTGTCCTGCTACTGAGAGCTCCATTGTAACTCCTATCACTGATACACAATAGCCACCATTGCAAAAGTATAATGCGATCTAAGATTTGATCAGAGATATAAGCTTTACATCGCAAACCAATCCAAAATGCTGTTCTGTTACCCAAATATAAATACATCTTTCTATCAATTTCCATATTTAATTTCTATTTTACAATTGCTGAATACCTTATAATGAGCATTTTTTTTAAATTTGCTAATTCAGTTGGCTACGATTCAAAGATTTATGTTTTAACTTGTTATTTCTACTTCTAGGTCAGCGGGATAAACCCTTCGTATCGGACTCTGAAGATCATCAGAGAACTCCACGACCAGACATCTTATCAGCCCCTTATGCCCAAGGATTTAACAACTACGGCGGATTCCAAGAACTGGTAATTTGCTTTGTTATTAGAGACATTTCAGTATTTATAAGACCAATAAAGACTTTTCTTAACTTCAAACCGTTTTTAGTAAGCCTTGTGATTTTAATTGCAAAGTAGTGAGGTTTTTGTTAAAAAATATGGCAGATGTTTTAATTGTTTTATCTTTTTTTTCCAGAATCCTACTGCGGGAGAAAAGAGCATCTTTGATGACTCTATCGCTAATGGCCACAATGACATCAATGACGGAGTTCGCCGCTTTCCTCTTCCCACCCACTGGTCCACCGAGCTCACCAACTTCAACCGTTTCACCACCGCGTCCCCCATCTCAGCCGTCAGCAAGGGATTCACCGGTAGACCTATCATCATTGAAGACATTGACACAAATTCTAATGGTCTGCTGTCCCAAAGCACCGAAAACACTAAAGTCATAAGCAACTTCCCAGCCTTTGAAAGAGACCAAAACAGACAAACTACAAACTTCCGAACAAACAATCGAAAGACAACAGTAAAAGAACCAACACAACAAACCCAAAACTCATTTGACCGTCCAAATAAAATCAACTCTTTCAACAACAATGGTGCAAACCTTCCTTCCAAATTCTTAGACCCGCCTTTCGCATTTGATTCTTCCCTGGAGAAAGCTAGTAGTTCATTCAAAAGTACAACAGTTAAATCTATCGCATCTTTCAACAATGATTTCTTGAGTGACTTCCTGCCACCTATATCATCAGAAAGCTCCGAGGAAGGTTCGCTAAGAAATGATCTTCAAAACAATAAAGACGCTGTTATCAATTTCATCAAAAGATTTAATACCGAAGTGACTCCTAATAAGGAACAAGATAATCCACCCAACCCATTCCAATTCCCTTCTGGAGGTAGTGTAAGCGGTCCTTTCGATAATGGATTTGAAATACAAACATCTTCAGAAACTGCCGGGTTCGCCACTCAACAAAGCAGCAATGATCAAATCTCGAGAACACCACCACAAACAGCACAAGCAACCCCGAGCCCCAAGCCCCCGGCACAGACTGTGTTCACACCGCAAGCCAAGATATTGACTACTCCGCCGCAGGCGCAACAAAATGATAACACTAACAAGATCGAAAGTAACTTGAGCACATTCAACAGTAATATCAATACAAATGTTCCTACACTGTCTCCAGACCTTCTGCCACCATTTGAAAATGAGTATTCAGATGCTGCCTCAACAACGATGGGTCCTATTATTTATTACGAATGGAAAGAGGCTGCCCCCGTGATGGATCTTCAACCTCCATTACTTGATAACGAAAGCAGCAAAGACAACATCCAGAAGCGAGGTGAACAGAATACAAAAGTAGAGGGAAAACCTGATTTTGCCAAGCCAAGACCCGCAACCATCAAACCAGTGAACCAAGTTACTGAAAGATCCACCCCAGACCAAACAACAAGTGAAGGAAACACAGATTTCAAGGTATCTTCCTACTTTGTACCTGATTATGTCTTTCCTTTGGATAAAGAGCATCCGGGATACGAAGAAGACGATGCTCTTACTTCATTCCAAGTCAAAATACCGCATACAATAGACAATAACGAAGCTCATCCTTACTACGGAGAAAATGCTCAATGTCCCCAATGCCATCCTTCCTTCGTAGTTCCTGGAACGTGCAAGCCTTGTGTCATGATTAGACGTTGAAACCCAACCTATAAACACACTGTGTCAGACAATCTTATCACGCAATATTAAACTATTAGTTTTATGTGCAGTGAAGTACAACGAAGCAATTAAATTTTCAAAGTTGACTGCAACTATTTTTAAGTATGTGTGTAAGTTTTGCCAATATTTTTATAAGATTATGAATAGTCGCTGTAAATAAAAGTATGAAAAGAATGTGTTAATTAGGTATGTAGCAATTAATTTCAACACAAAACTATTTTATGTATTAGCTTTAACGAACAAATAAATAAATAAAAACCAATCAAACACTAAGAGTGCATCCTCAACTTAAAGTAAGCAGTCATTATTTCGTCGGAGATAAAACTAGGTACGATATAAAAGAGTTTTTGAATATCTCTGACACTGATTACAGATCAACCATTCTTTAAATGACTCCTCTTAATATTATTATTTATAGTATTGTTAGACAAATTAGATTTTAAATAGATTTCTATTTTTGATACTGACAATTCGTGGTGGAACTCCATTACAATGATTTATTAAAACAATTTTAAACTTTTATCCAATTTTTCCACTCTAAAACTTTTATACGCTATGTGGAAAAAAGCTATTAATTGTTTTAATAAATTTAAATAGATTACTTTTGTCTAAATAGGAAGATCTGTAAAAACTGTGTACCTAATAACATGTTTTTAATTAAGGTGATACTTAAAAGAATTCATAATCTTCTTTTTCGGAGTATAATTATTTTAGGGAAACACGCTTTTTACAAGTTATGCTTTTAAATATTAAGAAGAATTAATTGTTTGCGCCCGTACATACGCAATGTGAATATGGATAAATAGTTTTGTCCATAAACAAACTAAAATCTTTCAAGAAAAGCTAACAAATACAATATTGTATCGGTGATTCAATCCAATATTATACTTGCTATTCTTTCTTGAAAGGTTTCTGTTTGTTTATGAATGAAACTTTTTATTCATTTTCATAATGTGAATGTATGGGTGAAAACAATTAAATCATCTTCAATTTGGGAGGCGGGAATGGGTACCGCCGCCCCGGGAACCTTTATTGAATAACTAACACCTCTGACATAGGTCACCCCAAGCGGTTCGCTACGTTTGGTGATTTAGCAGGGGTGCCCGGGTTCATGGGATGAGGTTTGTCTAGGTCTTGAAGGCGGATGACCAGGACACACTGAACCCCAGATTCCTATCCACCCCTTAAACCCTTTTCCTTCCCAGAACTCTATTTCCCTTCCTTTCCTTAAAAAACCCTCCACAGCATCAGGGCTACATGAGCTCCACTCAGGGCCTCCTGTGTGGAGCTCATGTAAAAAAAAAAAAATCTTAATACATATTTAAAAGCGAAACTTGCAAAAAGCGTTTTTCCATAAAATAATATAATTATACTCGCGCTGTCTAAGGAAGAGTAGATTAAGAATTCTCTTGAGTCACCTTAAGTTCTTGCATTGGTTCTGAAAAGTCATAAGTATCTACCTAATCTGAAAAGGTAATAAATTAATAATATAATAAATATCATTAATAACAATTTACGCTGTCGAGTGGCTAGTAATATTTTCAAAAATTGTAAAAAGGTGGATAACAATATAAGAAAAACGTTATGAAGAGATTTACACAATATTTTGATTCAATAGATTCAGGTACAAGAATTTTGGGTTAATATTCCACAAGTCCTCCCACTTTTAATAGGCACAGATTTTGGAAACTACACAATGTTTTGACTTAATAAAATTACTTCAAGAAACAACTAATTACAAATTCCAAGTTCAAAATTTCCCATATAAAACAATCTTTTTACCGCCATTCTGATTTTTTTGTATGTATGTATCGATCTAAATACGCTTGAATTACTTATTTTACCCAAACCAAGAACCTAATAACCTATTTTATGCACGTAAATAATTGTTTCTTGTAGTAATTGTTGAAATGAAGTGTAATTTCAATAATCTGTGCCTTAAAGTGCGGCAGTTAGTGGAATGATTAACGAATGTTGAATTTAGAGACGTTTTAAACTTTATTAGAAATAATTATTTTTATTTTCAGACATTTTTAATAAGTAAGATGTGTTAAATTATATCATATTAAAATAGGTAATATTATACGTATTTTTTATTGTGTTGTGTAGTTGCATTACCATTTATTGTAATATTGTAACATAAATGTTATCATCTTCATTCCTTTGTACACATTTCAAGCTCATTTAAAATAAAGAATAAAAATGTTTTCCTCAAAGCATTAGATACTTATTTCAAAAGTGTAAAACAAATAATATGTATTTATATAAATAATATAATAATGTACTTATTATAAATGTGTTCTATTTATTGCTGTACTCCACTCCAATAGCTTCCCAAATAAAAAAAATGATAATCTTCTATCCATTTAACTCTTTGAGGAATATCGCCGCACGTATGCGACGGCACTCGGATGATCCAGATAGAGTATCGCTGCATAAGTGCGGCCGTATGACTTTTTTGAAAAAAATTTATTTGTAAAATGTTGAGAACCATTGAATTTGTCCAACTATAATAAGACAAGGTTATATTAATAAAAATTAACTAAAGCTCCGAAATTAACTTGTGTAGTAAAAAAAGGTAAGAAACGATTACAAAATTAAGAAAAACTTGAAAAATAACTCACTCCCACGATGTAAATGGCAAAAAAATTACTCACTAATCAAAGGGTTAAATAAAGTGTTTGTGTGGCAGGCCGTGCAACGTGAATTTGATTTTCATACAAATCTACAGTTTTATTCCAAGATTAATGAAATTTTGCAAACTTGACCTTAAAAACAGGAGGAAGGACACTGTTTACATGAGATTTCGAAAAACTACCCCATTCCCCTTTTCCCACCCAATTTTGATACTTCTTGATGAAATTTTGAAAGCTTGACATTCAAAATAGGATGAAAATGACTGTCTACATCTGATTTCTAAAAACTAGTAGAGTGTAAATATTGCCTAACTGCCTTTTAATTTTACAAATCTAGTCATATGATGCTTAGCGAAAATGAATCGTAGAAGTAGTTCGACGCCCGAGGATGGCATGGCACAATCGAGTGGATCATGTTAACCCTTGGCAACACTTACTATTTTCAGCCTACACAAATTCACTTGTGAATTTATGCTTCGTAAAAATAGAAATAAGCACTTTTTTGGGATTTATTTATTTAAAATTAATGAAAATTCAAGAAAATAAATTCAAGAAAACGAGTTTATGATATTTTTAAACAAACATGTGACATTTATAGGAATTTCAAGCAGAGTCGTACTCGTTTTTCGATCGAGGAGGACCTCTTATAATGCACAATAATGTTATGCGCTCAAACTCGTGAATGTGTTGGCGGCTTTTTTTCCCCATTTGTACCTGTTTTTGCTATAAAATGCATTAGAGCTACTGTCACTCAGATTTGCATTATCTAGGCTATCATTTTCCGAGTCACCAATGCATAAAAATGTAATCAAAAAATTTTACTTACGTAATTACACTCGTGGGGGACCTAGGTCCCAGGTCCTAGGCCCTAGGTCCCAGGTCAGTCCAGGCGATATTCTTAGTATCGACCTCTCAGGTGATGCTAAGAATACACGGAGCCGCAAGCGCGTAAGGCTTAAAAAAAAATAAATATTTGGAATAACCTGCTTGGTGGGGGATTCTACTCCCCCGCGAGTGGTGTTAGGGGTTAAGATTCGGAATAACAGAAATGTATGTATGAAACAAGAAGTGTACCCCTGTAGGAAACAGTGCAAATAAGTTTAGTATTATGGTAAATGTTCCACAAGCCGCCGGACTTTTATTAGGCACAGATTTTGGAAATTACACTACATTTCAACTTAATCACTTTAACTTCAACTAATAACATTTGGAGAGATGGTAAAAGATTCATTGAAATTCAATTTTTATTCAAAGTTCCAAATTTCCCGTATAAAACGTTTCCTTTGCCGCCATTTTTTTTTTAATGGATTTCACATTTGCGAAATTTCGTTTCTATCTAAATACGCATGAATTACTTAGTTTACCAAACAAAGAAGTTCTTAGTAAGAACCTGATAATCTGTTTTGTGCACGTAAATAGTTGTTTCTCGTAGTAATTGTTGAGATGGAGTGTAATTTCCATACTCTGTGCTTAAAGTGTGGCAGCTTATGAAACATTTAACGACTTTAAAAAAAACAATTGTTTGGTTTTAAATTTGAATCATAAATAAACCAAATCACTCACATTTGAATTAAACGGTGACCGGACAACTCGGAATGAAACCAACTCAGAACCATCTCAGATAAGTCATTTAGAGTGATAAAAAAATATATAGGTGTAGAAAATTGGTTCAATAGGTTATGTTAGGTTAGGGTTATCGGCTAATTTAAAATTATTTTTTCATAGCTTTTAATGACTTTTCACGCAGTTGTTTAGTTGACTTTATTCTCAGTTGGCATGGAACCGAATAAAACTAATGACCATAATGAATCTGATGACGTTCAAAACGTCACTTCAAATTTGACAGTTAGATCACCATAGATAATAAATCTTAATAGATGTACCACCAGTGATCAGTGGTGCCATGTTAGAGAAAAGAGAAACGCACAACTGTAGCTAGAGCTAAATATAAGAAAAAAATCGGTGAACAATAAAAATCAAGAGATTGACAAAAATAATCGTTTTATTGTGCTGAGGATGATAATCTTAAAATTTCCCTATAAATTCCTGAGATTCAGAATGTTCCAAATTAATCAAATCGAATTTTTCACTGCCGAATACCTAAAACGTTTGAACAAAAAAATATTTTATCAATTTGTCGGTGTACAAGGAGATGTGAGTGATAAAACATTGCAATATGTACGTGCTAAAACTAGTGAATTTTTACCAGACTCAAAAAAAAATCTATTTAAAAAATCAGACGATCGTTCATTTTTCTGTCATATTATTTATTTAATCTTCGTTATTTTTTAAATGCCAACTAGTTTCGACGTATTCAATCTTCACAGACATTTGCAGTTAACAAGCGGTAGAAGTGAAATTTTCAGAAAACTAAACTTCGAGAGAATTAGATGGACCCTGAGTATCAGGAGTAAAATAATTGTTGTGTATTTATGATCATATTTAAGTTTAAAAATTATCTAACATTTTATTTTACGACTCACCGCATAAAACGGAGGCCGATAGGCTTCGAAGTATCACGCAAAGAGGAGACCGATAAGTCTATCTCATTCTCTCGCAGGCTTAATCATATAGATGTATGTGTTTGTCTCTTTCTGTATCATGTTTCATCGAATTCCAAATCACAACGGTGCTAAAGAAGATTTCACTTCAAAAACACTTGAAAATATATATTTAACAATATCAGTCTTTTAGAAAGTTTTTTTTCTTACCTCAGATATGATATACAAATATTTTCGCAAATTTCACACTTGAAGTGAAACTTCTTTACTGTTGTAATGGGAAACTCAATGAAACGGAAATGACGCTAAAAGAGACAAACACGTACATCTATAGGATTTAGCCTGCGAGAGAATGAGATAGAATTAAACCTTCTTCGAATGTTCTTGTCATTGTCAAGTAAAGGTGATTGATGTTTCTTTTTTGTAAATACACGCGGGGTAGAAATCGATTGTCTTCAATTTCGTAGTTTTAGCACTAAACTGCCATGCATCGCAAGAAGTCGTTTCCTACGTCCTACCCCTAAATTGCGTTAACTCCGTTAACTAGAACCTATCTACATTGCATAATAATGATAATAAATATAAGAAATATGCTAAACACTTAATACAAGATGCCACTTTTATAGTTCAAAGGTAAATTTACTTTGATTTTTAAAATCTCACGATTGTGATTACGTACATATTTACATTTAAAAAAAAAACTCATAATAAAAAAATAAGTTGATACAATAGAAAGAAAGGCCTTAGAGAAAATCATAAAACCCAACCATTTTGTGTTTCAGAAGACATTTTGTTTGTAAAACATACCAACAGATTTTCGATGAATTTCAGTAGAAAAATCTACCTCATTTCCAATATAAAACGCTTTCTGAGATTTCTTATCGTAGTCGAGCGGTGATTGGCTGACGGTATTTATTCTGACCAATCCTAAACATGTTATTCGTTGAGTTGGTTGAGCATGGTTGAGATTCTAGCCGGGATTGGTTTATTTATGTTCTAGCTCCTCTGATTTGTAAACACCAACGGTCAAAATCAAAATTTCTAAATTTGAATTTATTTCTGATCTGACAACTGACACGGAGCGTGATTGTTATTATAATTTATACGTTAACTCTACTTCAAAAGTTTATAACTTCAATAATTTTGTGAATAAAATATAACCGAGAAGAGGCAGCTCAACTGAAATACAACATTAATATTAAAATAGCGGTCGCCTGACAAAAACAGCAGAGTAAAACTAAATTTCAACTGACATTTATAATTCAAATATTTTTGATGGCGCAGTTCAACTATTTAAACGAAATCAACAGCCTTATTTCTTTGGATGGGCCTTTGACGAAAGGGCCATTGCCGAGATGGCAAAAGAAGACTCAAGAAAATTCCAAACCGCCTTCGAAAAATAACATATCAAACATGAAGAATTCGAGCTCAAGTTTTTTGAACATGAGTTCAAACATTTCGTTTCAAAAACTGTCGGTTTCTTCGAACCAGAGTATGAACTCCAGTGCTGCGAATGTTAAATCAAGAAGCCCTGACAAGAAAAAGAAGACTCCTTCTAAGAATAAGTCGCCAGGTTAGTAATTATATCAGATTAATGTGACAATAACAAAGCTGCATCTGATTTATTTATAAAACTAAATCACAATTTTTTTTAAATTTAATATTTAAATCAATTTAAATAACTCGGATTGAATCCCATGGACTATATGATTTTCACAATCTTATTGCAACTGGTCTTTTTGTTCGATTCAAAACTTAGTTTATGCCTTGTAAACTTTATGCTGTAAAGTTGAGATTCATTGGGTATACCTGTATTTATTAAAACCATGTACGTCCTTATTAAAAGTGTGGAAATCCGGAAAGAATGCATACCCGATTAACCCTAGAAAAAAACCTTATTTTTTAGTATTAAAAGATAAACATGCGCCTGAGAGGCGCACAGTTTATAAAAGCGATTTATTAACAAAATGAAACAATTTACCTTATTTTTATAACTTCAATCAAGTGTTACACTTTTAATAAGTAAATAAAACACAAATATATTTTGTTATTTTTTTATTTTAAGGAAATATGTAAGGTTTTACAAAAAGTAACAGAACTTGAGGTATTTATGGTAGTAACTATATAAAAGGATATTTTGGTTAAAAATAGTTGACATTTTTAGTATTTTGTCTTACTAACTAATTAATTACGATACAATTAGTCTCAAATTACAAAAAATACTGAAAACATCAAATATTACATACAGTTGTTACACAGTCATAAAAGTTGCACAGAAGATAAACATGCGCCTCTCGAGCGCAACCCGTTGTCATAGCAACAAAACTGTACAGCCGAACAGCAGCGGTCGTCCCTCGACGGTGTTGACCGACGACTGAGTTGGCTCGAAAACACAAGCTTGTACACGCATCGGTTAAAAAAAGACAGTGATATATCGGTTTTGCAGGCACCTCTGAGGCACACATTATCTTTCTAGGGTTAAGAAAGGGATGCTTGGATGGTTTGGACATAAAATATATAATACTAAAAGTGAATGGTACATGGCACAATAAAGTATATCGGACACTTCAGTCAAGTTAGCACCAAAGTCAGAATAATAAAAGAGTTAGCACGAAAACGAATTGTGAATTTGAATCAAGTAAGCAGTGTGATGCTAGTTGTGCAGCAGTTCAACCTCACTGCCTACCCCGTGGATAAAGTAGATAATTAATTAGTTAAGGAATTGACATGGTTTCATTGCACATAATCCTCGAGTCAGTTTTATTCAGTATGCATTGTGTTCATACGAGTTGCATTTGTTTTCAGGCCGGAGTTCATCGACACCGACCCCTCGTAAGGGATCCAAGACCCCCAACAGTGGAGGAGCGGCTGCTGACAGATTTATTCCATCCAGATCTAACTCTAACTTTGACCTGTGCCATTATATGGTGAGTTTCTCTATTACTCCTGCTTAAACTTTCCGCTGATCTCTGTGTTTCCTTCTTCTTACAACAAGGGTCTCTTTGAAACCCAGGTTCACTCATTCCTTTCCTCAAAAAGACCCTACTTATGCTGCGGATTTCTCTTGAACATTTAAAGTTTTTCAGTTTTTAAAAATTATGTGTTTATTTTGAAGATAATATGTATGCATTTGCCGCGCCGAAGCGGTAACTACATGAAATTTCCTCGATAGAAAAAAATCGTTAAGTATGCTCTGAAAATTATTATAAACGCGGTTTTCTTTTATTTTACAAGTTATACGTATGTTTCTAATATTGGCGCGCTCCCTCTGACATTCGAGTCCCCTTCTTCTTTTTGAGCGCTTACTACCGGGGCTTAAGAGGCGTGCGCGTGAAAAAACCATATACGGCCATGTTACAAATGCGGAAATCAGAAAAATTTACAAGGCTGATGAAGGCCTAATGAATAAGATCCAGAAAAGGACATTGAGATGGCTTGAACATGTGGACGTGATGAATGAAGAAAGGATATAAGAAGAATACACTAATACAATAAGAAAGTGGATGGTAAAAGAAGTTGGAGACGCCCGAAGAAAACATGGCTCAACCAAATAATCAAATGCTTAAGTTCGATCGTATCAACAGTCGGATAAACAGAAGAGTCTGATAATATGAAACGATGTATGATTGTAAGCAAGGAGAGCGTGCTAAGACAGAGTTGTGTGGCAGTCCGGCCTCTCTGCCTACTCCTCCGGATAAACAGAATGATGGTATGTGTATCTTACCGCATGTACTGCACAAGAGTTCAAACTATAAAAATGGCATCCACAATCAGAGTGTTGGGTGTACTCAAGGAAGTGAGGAGGGAAAGGAGACAGGGAATAGGAAGGTGGGAAAGTACCTGGCTCTCCATATCCGGTCACCAAACATGGTTATTTCAAGCAACCTTTCAATACCGAAAGGTAGTCTTTCACTTTTAATCAATGGGGCAATACGGAGAGCTTCTTCCACTGTGGAAGTTACTGTTTATTCATTAGGTTGTGTTATTTATTAGTGCTAATTTAATTTATTTGTTAGGTAAACAAGCAAGCAGCCCGCACGGAAGGTGACGATGAGGAATCAGGCTCCCCCGGCAACACGGAGGCGCAGGAGGCCATGAAGAGGGCACTGGCAGAGAACATGAGTGCCCCCCTGCCTCAGGGCCAGCGCCTGCTGCAGTACACTTGCAAGGCCCCCGCCGCCCCCGAAGGACACCAGAACCCACTGCGCATCGTCTACTCTCAGGTAAATCACTATTAATTTTTTAATGTTTAGTTTAATTTCTTACAAAAATGATATTTATGGGAGGTTTCCTGTGAATACTATTTTTATTCATTTATTACCTATTTTGATTAAGTTGGCTGGAGATCATTCTCGTTGAAGAATGAAGAGGTTTTTTTTTAGTAAAATTAACTATATTATGATAACTATTTCATGAAAAGACATTAAGGACTAGTTGTTTCACATAATTTAAACAATTCATCTAATTTTTAAGTTAATATTCAAGTTCTGTTACTATTGAACTTGAATTTTCGCGGAACTTTAATTTTGACTTAGAAATTTGATGAATTGTTCATTTTCTGTGAAACAACCCATCCTAAATGTGTAAGTCATTAGAACAATTCGAAGGTTGAGCATGGCAACCCAAGTTTGGTTTTGCGTCTTGGTATATATGGCCAAAGGTTAATAAATATTATTTTTCTCTATATTTCTAGTCGAAAGCCCCTTCAACCGTAAAGGCTAACAGTCGCTACATCCCCCAAGCTCCCGACAGAATCTTAGATGCTCCTGATATCATTGATGACTATTGTAAGTATATTTATGACCTTTTAAACAGTTTTTGCATTGTCGAAGTGATGGGTCATCGGCCCGAATAGGACAAGAGGAAGAAGATGATAAAACCATGGGAACAAGAACTAAATACTGTACTTGTTTCCAGACCTAAACCTCCTGGACTGGAGCGCTTCCAACCTGCTGGCCGTGGCGCTGGGCGGCTCCGTGTACCTGTGGAATGCGGGCACGGGCGTGATCCAACAACTGATGACCCTGGACGCAGCGGAGCATGTGTGCTCGCTGGCCTGGATCCAGGGTGGGGGCTCTCACCTCGCCGTGGGCATCACTAACGGCACCACCGAGCTGTGGGACACGGAACGTATAAAGCGCCTGAGGGTGAGTGCTGCTATCTCATAGAGATCTACAACTGGTATGATTTCTTCAGATTGATTCGTGGATGGTTTTAAAACTCAACTATCATGGAGAGTGTTCATTTTTATATTCCCGATAGTTACCTCTGTCACCGAGAGCATAGACTGTTCTATCTCTCAGCCTACAAGACTAACTTGCCAATGGTCGTGCTTGCTGTTGAACAGAATCATTTCGTATATCGGCATATTTAGCATCAATGTAGCTGCCTTTAATGGTGAGCGTTCATCTGTCCGCGCCGGCCGCAACGCACGCACGGCACGCAACGGATTGAACGGATTTGCCGATGACTTGCGTCCACTGTATCCGGAACGCCGCGACTAATCAGTGTGACGTCACCGGCACGAAACGCATATTTTGCTCACAAATGCCGGCAGTCCTGAATCTGTGTGACGTCACCGGCACGAAACGCATTTTTTGCTCATAAATGCCGGCGGTTGGTGCGGGCGGTACTAATAGTGGACGCAGTGCTGTACTAATTCATATAAAAATAAAAAAAATCCATTGCGTGGCGTGCGTGCGTTGCGGCCGGTGCGGACGTCCACCTTAAAGGTGAATTTAAACCAAACGTGCATAGAGCTAAGAGCTTTCTTTCTTAATCTTTAGTGAAAACGGTAATTCGTTTTCACCATTTACACCAAAAGAGTACCAACAAACAGGAAGGAAAACAACAAGAACTAGAATTCTTGCAGATGCTCTAGGGATGTTTAGATCAGGCAAGCAAATGCTAATTGCTTATTGTTCAACAATCAGCGGGTTAACTACACCATGTCTGACAGTGAGAGCGATATTGTTATTTCAACAAGTGTTGCATGTATCGTTTTGAGTTACAACTCAGTTTTCGAAAAAGAAAAGAAGTAAAAGACTTATTTTTTTATAATTTCTATTAGTTGGATCCCACAGAAATCTGAAATTTTTGTACGGTTCTATCATTTTAGACATTTTTCATTATTCCAATCTTAATTAATACCAACAAGTCGACGCAAGTTCCAAGAACATAAGAACGCTTTGAAGAGGCCGATTCGCATCCGAATACGAAGGAATGCTCTAGGCGTTTACTTCAAATCAACAAATATTCTTAGAGCATTCTACTAAATTTCAGCGAATACACCTGTTTATACCAAAATAATTTGCAAGAGCAGACCAGAATAAGCATTTGCTCGTTAGTCTAAATCCACCTTCGGGCAAGCTCTGTTGCTTTTTTTTTATTAAAGTTATGAATGATGTTACATAGTAAATAGATATTTTTAATTCATATATATTCATGTGAATTAAAAATATCGATTTACTATGTAACATCATTCATAACATTCACAGCGCCCTTGAGGTGATTTTTCACAAAAACGGTGCTCTACAAATTATCCAATTATTATTATTATTAATTAACTTTATCATTACCTATATGTACCTTAAATCAACAAAATAACTTATAATACCTTTAATCATGGGTCGGCAACCTGCGAGGTGTCTTGGTGCGGCCCGCGAGATTCTCGCCGCAACGCACATGACGGACGATATCATACACAACGGAGTGAAAAGGAGCGAAGGGGGAGCGATTAGCAAATCAACGTGTAAGGTTTGCAAAGTAATACAACGCTTAAAATAGCTTTAAAGGAAAAACTTGATGGCTTACTACGGGAGTTTGCCTTTTGAAGACTACAAGGAGTTAAAATGGTTTGCTGAGTAAATAATTACTATGTTAGATAGTAAATAAATTTGTGAGCAAGCTTTTTCAATTCTGAATTATCTAGAAAACAAACAATGTTCTCAAAACTACCGACTCTACTTCAAAAATGTAAGCTAATGTAAGAAAACTTGCAAGTCAAATACATCCACAAAAATCTCATTGGTTTTATTAACTACAATAAATGTTGTAAAATATACAATAAGCGTTTTATTTTTAAAACTAAAATATTTATACACAAATATTTTTGTTATAAATATAAATATTTAAATATAGTTTTTTTTTTACAATAGCTCCATATATGTCATCTTAGGGGATGCCGTGTGGAGGGTCATTTTAAGGAAAGAAAGGATTGGAAGTTCTGGAAAGGAAAAAGCGGGTAGGAATCTGGGTGTCGTGGGTCCAGGAGAGATGCACGTATGAATCAATCCTTCCTACTGCATTGCAAGGCGATGAGTCGAAAGAGTCTGTCTAAAAAGGTCAAAAAGCCTCCCTCAGCCAGTTTCTCGATCCGGCCCGCCACGCAACAGATGGGCAGATGCATCCGCCGCCAAGACCTGGACAAACCTCACCCCATGAACCCGGGCAACCCTACTAAGTCACCAAATATCCCGTATACTTAATGACATTTGGCCCAAGAGCAGCCCGCACTAATCCCCACATACAATTTTTGGCCCTTTTACAACAAAAGGTTGCCGACCCATGCCTTAAATTAACAAAATAAAAACATTCATTATATAGAGACAATGTTGTGTACCCCTGCCTAAGTTTGTATAAATGCCATAGCATAAGAATTTCAACTGCCAATCTGAAAATGACCATAGTAGGATGAAACCGGTCCTGGTGAAAATAAATAAGTTGAACAAAGTGCAAAAGTGTTTTAATTTCAATTCTAATATTTACGAGTGTTTCAAATATTGTCAGGTTATTCATAATCGAGGAATCTTTGTATTTCATATGTAATAAGTTATATGCTTGAATTTAGCAGCCAACGGTTTGCCTGTTTAATTAATAGCACGCGCCTCGGTTGTTTTCAGATAATGGAGGGCCACGAAGGGCGCGTGGGCTCGCTGGCGTGGAATACATACGTCCTCTCTTCGGGCAGTCGCACTGGGACCATCGTGCACCACGACGTGCGCCAGAGAGAGCACATCATCTCCACGCTCAATGGTCACTCTCAAGAGGTAAGCCTGTCAATAAACCTTTACAACGTTGACTTTTTCAACGCAATCTATCTCATCATGCGGCACGTTTTGACGCAATTTATGTGTTTTGCTGGAACTTCATGGTTCGAAGTAAATTCGTAAAAATACTATCTATTTCCGCATTAATCGAAAATTCGCAGCCGGCCCTTCCAATTCAGATATTCAAAGTAAATTCGTAATTGTTCTGCATAATTTCAGCATAAATCAAAATTTTGCGGCCGATACCCGTCGCAGCCGGCCCTTCACATTCAGATAATTGAAGACGTAAATTCATAAAAATCAAATTTTCTCGTCCGAATACAATCGCGGCCAGCCCTTTAAAGTCAGATTTTCATAGTAATTTCGTAAAAATATAATAAATTTTCAGGCGAATCGAAATTTCGCAGCCAAATTCCGTCGGCATTTGGATTCGCTAGCATTCCAAGGTTTAAATACCAGGTTTACTCTGTGTTAAAAAGATCTCATGCACAACATCCCGAAAGTAGGCATATTATTAATTTTAATTTGTAATCATTTCACTTAATTTCTTGTTTCTTCTTTGAAGGTCTGCGGTCTAAAGTGGTCTCCTGACGGCAAGTATCTGGCCTCCGGTGGCAACGATAACCTCCTCAACATCTGGGCACCGGCTTCTGGCGAACATCACTCCCAACCGACACCCATCTATTCCTTCAAGTAAGCCTTCAGACATTGTAATACACTTCTCTTAAAATGTAATTGTATTTGATATATGCATCCAGAATGGTTCTCCGCTATTAAAGATAGAGGCAATAGTGTACAATAAATTAAAAGTAGATAGATGTTTTTTTGTATCTGGCCTGGAGAGGCCACAACACATTTACTGGCTTAATGACAGAATTAATTGTTATTACGTATTATTGATTTGTTTTTTTAGTCAGCACATGGCCGCCGTGAAGGGGCTAGCGTGGTGTCCGTGGAGCGCTGGCATCCTGGCTTCGGGCGGCGGCACTGCAGATCGATCCATCCGCATTTGGAATGTGAACAATGGCACCAACATCAATACGGTGGACGCCAAGTCACAGGTAACAGACACAATGCTCAGTTTATACCTATAATTTATTCAATTGTAAAACAATCCTGTGGGAAGATTATCACAAAAGCTTTTACCGTGTATATGTATTGCGATGGTCGGAGGAACGTACAGAAGGACTGCTCATTGCGGCAGCAGGACAACGGGGGTTGGGTGCTGATCAGGGTTTGAGTGTGGAACCTCGTAGGTTTGGTTATCCAGTGTAACTACATCACCTGCCTGACGGTGTTGACATAATAAAGTCATGAGACTTCCACCATCAATCATCAGGTAGTAAGCTTTCCCGGGATCTGGATTTCATCAAAATCGCCGAAAATGACTTGGATCTAGTGGCCACATTCATGATAAACAATTTGAAGAACATAGGTTTGCTGATAGTGCGAAAACATATCCCTAGCTTTGACGAATTTCAATCACTCTCTCTCTGTTATCGCATGAATTACGGGGAAGGGTCATTAAGAAAACGAAAGGGTTCTCTAAAATCACAGCGATAGCAGGATCCTGAACTCGGCCGTCTAAGGATATTCAGTGCGGCTCCCGGGCTGCATTCAGATTCCAGCGTCACTGATGTTAAGTTAGCTCATGACTTCACTCCCCAGCTTTAGGCGAGTGGGAGGTCCGTTTAAAATAGCAATAAGTGCTCTGAGCTCCCTTATTGCTAAAATGAGATGGCGTGCATCATCTCAACAGTTTCTCCAAATGCACGAATTTGTGTGCGCAACTAGCGCAGGCAGCATATTCTAAGGACGGCTGAAGACTGACTGCGCGAGCCAAAGTCCCATTGAGCAAACAATCGTGGGTTAATTCCGTGTTTCACCATTTTTTGGCGCCATAAAGCAGATCAACTTTAAGCCGGACTTTCACCGGGCTCCAGTTTTAGAAAAGCTTATATTTCAAACGGCTCCATTTTTATGCAATGTAACACTATCTTTCTTCAACTAACAATATGATATCCTCCGCAGGTGTGCTCCATCCTCTGGTCCCAGACCTACAAGGAGCTGATCTCGGGTCACGGCTACGCCAACAACCAGCTCATCATCTGGAAGTACCCACTCATGACGAGGGTAGCGGAGCTGACAGGGCATACGGCCAGGGTGCTCCACCTCGCCATGTCGCCTGACGGCACCACCGTACTCAGCGCTGGTGCAGATGAGACCCTCAGGTAAGCAATACAATACATACCTGCAGATGCAGATGATGCAGCAATAACTTTAAATCGCACTCTTTTCATTTGTGTATAGTACGCTCCAAACTTAAATTTCGACCTGAAGTCTATACAGAAATCGTCGCAATAGGCGAGTTTAAAGTCTGAAAAGTGGCATGCCTCCCTGCCCACGCCTTTCTCTGTCACACTAATGTTTTACACATCATTCTCTTTCGCTCTTGGTCTTTGTAAAGTCAGTAAAGTGACTATACTTTCACGAGAATACTTTGGTATCAAGTTCAGTTCGGCATTTAAGTTTGCACTCTTACAATTCAATCAAAAATAAAAGATCGTTCTCTAGTGTTGTCTGGAATAAAGCGAGGTTTGGCCAGCGAGTGTGGCAAGCCACCAATGAGTGCTAACGAACTACTAATAAACCACGCCCTTTCTGCCCTTGGTAAACGAAATGCGTCTGCGCACCTTCTTTTTTATTAAGAACTTGCTTATTATTTTTGTAATATGGCAGTTTGGGTATTGGACCATCCACAATCTTCTAGAATAAAATTCAAATATGAAGTCAAAAATTTCTTGCATCCTCAATTACTTGCCCGGTTTTTGGGGTTGCTGATTAGCAGGAATAATATTATATATATTTTTTAATTCTAATTCAATGCAATCACAATGTTAACCGCATAACCACTGGAGCGACCACGCGGAATAAATAAATTTGCCTCGATTGCTCGAGATTTCCAGAACATCATTTCTCAAATTTTTCGCCAATATTAAAAAAATCATACCTTTGAATTTTAATATGGAGACATAAAAACTTTTGTCACCTCACTTTTTTACCATTTCATACAATAATATTTAATAAAAAATTAACGCTGTCTAACGGAGCATATGCGATTTGGCGGGTGAAAACTGTTTCTACAAAATAAGTATTTTATATCTATTTTTATGGGCAACGTTGAAAAGTTATGTGTAGCGTGTTTTGTTATAGATATTCTCCTTTTAGGGTTGTAACTAGAACAAAAACAGAGTTATAACGATTTTTGTGGGAACACACGCGTTAGCTTGAAAACAAGCTTATTGTACTTGACTGCTATTGTTATATTGATTGTTATATAAACAAGCTTAGGGTCCAAGTGGTTAATAAATAAATGTTGATGTTGTTTCCCAGGTTATGGAAGTGCTTTGTCCCTGACGCATCCAAGAGCAAGAAACCCACGGAAGTCACTGTGGCGAAGAGCATCTTCAAACAGAGCATCCGATAAAGAATGCCGATTATTGCAGAGGAGCCTGGTAATCCTGTGAAAGTGAACACTCAACTCAGAAGCTACTGCGGATAGCTTTTTTATACCATCAATATTACAATATTATCATTAATTTCATCACTTTGTTAGGTAGTTGTGTATTTTTATATTTTGTAATTTTGGGTTTTGATTTTATATAATTTTTATCTAGTAATATTTTGAGACAATGATATTATTATTGTATTTATTTGCACTGACTGAATATTATTATATAAAATATATAATACATACATAATAATATTATGAAAGATGAGGATTTCTACTGTAGTAAATATTTGTGTTTTAGCCAAGCAAGTTATTAAAACGTGTTTCCAATGATATTTAGGTTGGAGTGTTTCACATAAATTCAAATGTAACATTATCATGGAATAGCCAATCAACGCCATTTTTTTTTTTTTTCCATTTTAAAAGTTCTTGTTAAATGCCGATTCTAGGTCCGTTTAAACTTTTGAATAAATTGTGATAAGCAGAAAAGCACAACTGTCCTGTTGTTATGCTCGTCAGCCAATCACAATTTGATAAAAAGTTGAAACCGACCTATAATTGGCATAGGGAACTTTTCAAATTGAGGTTAAAAAAAGAAGGGCGCTAATTGGCCTTTAATGACAATGTTACATTTGAAAGTCTACCTTAGAAATCTGAAGCTACTGGTGAACGAGCAAGATAAATTGCTGTTTATTGCTAATAATAAATTGTCTTGGCCGTCAATAGTCTTGCAGGGCAAGGTATTGGCTGTCAATATTGCTGTGTCCTGTCAAGATTGTCGTAATTGAAGATAAATTCACTACACAAAAAAATGATCTCCTGCAATAACCAAACTTGTATAAACTTGAAAAATTTTACAAGCTGACAAACTCGCAAATTTATTTATTTTTAGTAATTGAAATTATGACAGTTTTGGTAGCGGGCAGGTGGCGAACAGAGACGCACACATGTAATAGAGCGAGAATGAAATACGTTTGGTCTGTTAATATTGTTATAACGTCGGTAGCCGAGCAAACTCACCATCAAGATACGGCAATACGTCGACAAGAATAGGCAACACAGTGCAATCTTGCGCAAACTTGACCAACAATACTGAAATCTTGACGGAAATACCTTACCAGTGAAAAATTGTCATCAAAAGTTGCTCATTTACCAGAGCCAAATTTTTGATTTCGTTTGAGCCATTTCTCAAAAGCCAAATTTTTTAAATATGTATTAAGATATTTCCTCTCCAATTTCTTTTCAAATATGTTGTGCATATTGTAAAATCATATTAAGGCTAAAAAGAAGAATTCGTCATAATTTCGCTTGTAAAAATATTATCGACATTGGGGAAAGGAAAAATGGCTAAAGCTCCATACGCAGCTGCGACATTAAAGACGAACCTACACAATAAGCTATATTTTTTAGCTTAGCTTTAGCTTAGCACAAACAAACAATACAGCTCATTGTGTAGACTCGTCATTAATGTCACAGCTGTATGGCGCTTTAGCCATTTTTCCTTTCCAGAGTCATTATTTTACTTTGGCATCAAGAAATTTGCACCCTGGTAAAGTTTACAATGTATGTATGCATGTTTTACAAATGTGATAATTAAGTCACTTTAATCTTAACAAAACTGAATAAAGTCACTACACATAATATAAGACTCTGGACGTTCATACAAATTAAGCAAGCTATTGTGATCAATATTGTTTGTAATTTTATAGTTATGATGTTCTTTTGACTTTGTTTTATACGTTTTTTTTTATATTAGGTTATGTTTAAAATGATAAGAGATTCATTATTATTAAAATTTAATGATTTATTTGTGCCATGTTTATTATTATTTATCATAGTGTTGGTATTTGTTTGTAATGTAAAATATCAAATTGAAATAAATAAATGTGATTTTAATACATAATAAAATTTACTTTTTTTATTTGACATTTTCTATAACCATCGAGTACAGCCAGCTGATGATTATGCTAAAAGCTTAGCACAATCAATCATGCCACAGCCCGACTATTAACACGCTCTAGAAGCATAAAATGTCTTGGCATTCAAATTGATGAAAATCTTCCACAAAAACAGCATTACAGAGAAACTCACGAAGCTCATTTACTTCTTTATGCCTAGTTAACATGAGGACAAAACAATATTGTATTGTCCCAGCTCCCATCCTATCATCCTAGTGTGAACAGAAGTTGGGAGGACAAGATAATGAACCAAGCCATGTCCTGAAGATAATGTCTTACACCCATCAACGTGCCTAGCCACATTGTCCGCATGTAAGCACACAAAGACAAGACAGTAGGACAGCAGCAGACAGCAGGCGGTCGCTCCACACATATGTATTTCGAACTTGCTCAAAATGCACCGTGTCGTGTATCCATTTTCGCAGTGTTTCGCGTTTGAATTAAAGTGAAATTGTTATATTTTCCCATTGTCCTATCCTGCACAGTTGAGGCTATTCACGGAGCTGGAACAATACAATATTATGTTGTTTTCTGTAATGTCCTCGTGTGAACTACGCATTAGAAACCTGTGCAATATACTTTAATGAAAATAATCTGCATAGAATCTACTTTGCCAATCATGTATAGAATATGGAATTATTGGATGTGGATCTTCCTCAAACACCCTCAAGCGGCTCGTTAAAACACAAAAAATAATAATAAAAATAATCTTGAAAGTACCCATAAGAATAGCATAAAAAGAAATTTTCAACGTTTTCATTATTATAAAACTACTCAAATTTACAGGAAAAAATTAGTACCTTATATTTAATTGCATATATTATACCTACTAGTAGCTAATAAGGCGTCACTTACGTTAACAACTAGAATGAGGAACGTCGGCTGGAACCTGCGGAGCGAGTTTTTAACTGCTAGTTCTGATAGTATTATTATCTGAAGGACTGAATATTTTGGATTGTTCTAAACGGAAGTTGCGCTCTCTGTTATTTCCAAAAAAACTGTTGATATTTCAACTTTGACTGAAAGTGTTAAAAAAAATTTAACAAATTTGGAATTTTTCAGTTTCAAAAACTTTAATACTTTTTCCCGACCTATTTTCTGAGCAATTTTTTCCCTATTTCATCGCTTAATAAAATCAGAAGGACAAATCTTTTTTTTTAATTTACTGACTCATTTTCCTAGCAATGTATTTCAATTTTCCCGAAAGAATTTTTTTCAGAAAAATAAAAATTTCCAAATGTGGCTAATTTCCAAACTCCGTATAATATTTTTAAAAATTCCTAACCTATTTTCTGACAAATTTTCCAAGAAGATTTTTGTTCTAAAAAATTCAACTTTCCGAGATCAAAAGTTTTCCCAACCTAAAAGTTTCCAAAACTTCAAAAACCAAAATTAAAAAAATATATTTATATATATTTGATCGGTCAGTGGTTGAATGGGCATCGCGTTTTGGTCCCACCCGGGCGTCCCGTGTTCGATTCTTCGGCTGGCTAAGGCCCTCCGTTCATGGAGATACTTACAAACTACGTGATTGTGACACAACCACAAGTACCCTGCAGATGTACTACTTTTTAAAGCTGGTTTCCGTACACGGCGCTACCCGAATTATACTGAACTTGATCATTTTTCACGTGCAGCCGTGGAGTTAACACGATGTCAAATGACTTTTTTCCCAACATTAACGCCTTCTTCACTAAATCCTTTCTTGCGTATTCTGGTAATGTAAAGTTATGTAAACACGCATTTTTTCACTTCCAGAACAAATCTAACATTACTTTCATGTTCAGACGCCATTTCTGTCAAACGTCAAACGAAAGTAGTAGACACGAATGCTGCAACGCGTAGCGCGCTACCAGCACCGTCGTTAGCGCGCTACCGACTTCAACCTGACATCCGTCGCGTAGCGCCGTGTACGAACACCAGCAAAATTGTATGGCGGGTACCCACGAGCGATGTGCGTGCTACGCGCATCAGGCTCGAATAGCTTGTAAGTAGCTCCATGTACGGAGGCGCTAAGTCCTCCATCACAACACAAGCAACATTTTCGGCTTTCTGTGGTGGTAGTAGGAGATTTTCAAACATTGTTGGGTTATTCGTAACCCGGGAATGTTTGTCTTTCTTTTAAAAAAAAAAAAAAATATGTTGGGTTAATCTTTTTGATTTTGAAGGTAAAAAAGGACGGGGAAGAATTTGAACAATTTATCAAAGTTAACATTGAAGTTCTTTGAATGTCCTATTCAAGTTCTGTTATTAGCAAAATAGTATGAAACAACTGGCCCAGGTTGAAATAACAGCAGAACTAGAATAGAACCTTCACGGAACACAAATTTAATAAATAAAAAGAAAAAATAAAATTTTCCAACTTGAAAAATTCCAAAACTTAACATAAAATCAAAAAGTCAATGTTTTTACAAAAAATCCTAACCCATTTTCCAACCAATTGTATGAACTGAAATTTTCCCGTAAGAATGTTTTCAGATAAACAATCATTTCCCAACATGGAAAATTCCCAAACATCACAATATCAAAATGACGATGTTAAAAAAAATTTCCAACCAATTATCCGATCCTAAACTTCAAATAACAAAATCAAAAAGATAAATGTCTTACCAAACATAACATTTTCCAAAATCAAATATAAAAATTGAAAAAAAATCAACCGAACTTAATGTACGACGATATTTGTGTCACGGTTTTTTGTCCCGGTGACTTTTCTGCCAAGATCGCCCAATATTATGTTTTCAGGGAAACGGTCATTTTTTTAAAGTGTTCCTTTTAGTTTTAATAAAATTTGAACGGTGCCTCTGAACAACAAATGTATCTAAAATGAACATATTATTTATAAATATTAATCGTGAAATTTTATAACTTTAAAACCGATTTGGTTGAAAATTGTTATAGGGAAGGTTTAAGGAGAGAAACTTCAATTTTATTTTAAAATACACATTTTCGAGGTTTCGTTCGTTCGTTTCGAGGTTTCGAAATTCCGGAGGCGTTTTTATCTGCTAGTTATTAATATTATGTTAATTATGGTATTATTTCCATATGTGGGTAATTGCCAGTAGGTAGCTACAGGAATATGTACACATTGATAAACGTGTAAGTACAATAATTTTTTTATCTTATCTTACTAATATTATAAATGCGAAAGTTTGTATGGATGTATATGTGTGTTTGTTACTCTTTCACGCAAAAACTACTGAATGGATTCTAATTAAACTTTACAATAATATAGCTCATACATCAGAATAACATATAGGCTTTATATAACGGTAAGCTCCGGCGTTATGAAATTTGTATAAATGAAAATGTGTGTATTTCATATATCTTTGGGGAAGGGGGACAGGGGAGGTGGGGTTCGCAGAGAGGGAATAAATGAGGAAGTGGGGAGGCGGGGATGGTGGAAGGGAATGGGAACGCGCAGGAAAGGACATGCAGGGAGAATCAGTTTATTTCTTTGAATGGCATTGCAATGCATGCCGGGGACATTCAGATAGTAATGTTATAAATTAATCATTTCTGATAGTACCTACCTACTTACTCTAAAATACTTATTATTTTTCCCCCAAAAAAAAAATGTTCTCAGGTTTTGTAGGTTAGTAATAAATTAAATTTGCAAAAACCGAAATTGAAAAAAAAATCAAAATATGTTTTTCAAATTTACAGCATATTTATCTTTTTACTAACGAATCTGTGTCTCTCGGGTAAAAAAATAATAACAATATTGTCATTGAGATGGTGAGTGCGATGACCTTAGACTTTAGACCTTTTGACTCTGCGTAAATCTATACGTCATTTTATTCCGGACTTCCCAAGTTTTGTAAAACCCAACCGATAATACAAAGTTATCGGCAGAGAGAAATCTTCTGCGCATCTATCTCACCTGCAACTTTTCAGATCCGCGGATTGCATTTCACGCTCATACCGCGAAACCAGGACGATTTTTTAAGCACGGTATATTAGATTGTGTTGGAAAAATAATAATTATATTGGACTATATTGGTTTTTATTTTTATATGCTGAGAACTTTGAATTCCACAATGTCCATCTGCCAACTGCCAATGAATTATTATTTTGCGAACACGACTATTGCGAATAGTCCTGACGGAGAATATAGAAATTTTGGGTAAATATTCTGATGAAAAGTCAAAATTTTTAGCCCTCTTGGCATAGAAAATATAATTACTTTGAATTCTTTATTGTTTAGCTACTTATGCTGTTGACGATTTGTCGAATTGCGATTGTGATTACGATTCTATTTAAATTTACTCATTGACAATGTGTGCTCGCGGTTTATCTATGGTGACATCTGTCATTATCATAATGTAACGTCTAGCAAACTTTTCATTTTTTTTTTATTATTTTGCGAAAACTTTGTAGTGAAGACCAGATTCAATTTTTTCATTGATAAATTGTACGTGAAATATGTTGTGCTTGTGTCGAAGTGATTAACCGATTAGAATTTCGAGTGATCCTCCGAATGCATCTGCTAGTTTCAATTTATTGTGACTAACTTTTCCAAGTGGATATATAAATTTTGAGTCAGCAGAATGGAATCATATTCTTCCAGCTGCTTGTTTCCAAATCCAAGATTCAATCTTGACGTGCTGCAGCACTTGGAGAATGATTTACTGTTGGAAGAGAAGATTGCTTTGGTTTTCCTGCTCTACGATGATGTGCCAGTCGCCCAAGAGAGATTATTCCTGACCTACAAAGCCAGCAAAGAAAACACATCTTGCCAATTACTTCAGATGAATCTATTGCATGATTGGGCTTTAAGAAGTGGTCCATTTTGGAAAGAGAAACTGGTAGAAGGCCTTTTGATACTTAAATCTTTTAGCAATCTAAAAAAGTTGGACCTTGATCTAGATTTGCTCATCAAACATTTCTTACCATACTGCTTGCAGACTTCGCTGTTCATCCACCCCATGAAGAAAGTTCTATATTCTGTTTGTGAATCTCTGGACACTAAAGATACTAAAAGTGTGGTTTCCGCAGTGTTAAGGGACTGCCCGAGCATAAAATTAGAAATGCTGGATTTGGAATACCTTGAATATTTCCTCCTAAAGTTATTTAGACATCAATACATCCAATTGGGTGCTTTCAATATTCAAAACAATCTTACTACCAGATCGGATAGCATTGTAGCTTCATATATACAGAAATTTGTGGCAATATTGAAGTCATTGAATTTCACTGAACATTGTGATGACCTATTAGCCATGGAAGAATTCCTAAATAAATCTCCGAATGATATTAAACCACGAGTCACCCTTTCTCATACAAGTATTCCCAACATACAACATCTATTCATCGCAAATCCAACTATACTGAAACAGAAAATAACACAGGATAACTCTCAACACGCAATGCTTTCGGCAAATTTTCAATTAAAAAAGTATTTATTACAACAAAATAGTGTGGAAGCTTCGACTAGTAGTGCCAGTAGTTTGCAACCAAGAACTCTCCCAGATGACAAACATGTGTACGATGGTCGTTACACAATCAAAAATTCAAATCCTATTGGCTTGTTTGTTATAATCAATCAAGTTGTGTTTAAAAATGAGAAAAATCCCGAACTTGTAGCCGATCTGGGGAATCGGGAAGGCTCAGATGAAGATGTCAAACGTCTGACCAAATCGTGGGAATCCCTCGGCTTTAAAGTTGTCGTACATGAAAATCTGAATTATAACGATACACTTCTGAAGATCAGACTGGCTGCAACAACTATGGTGTCACCGGAGCACAGCGTGTTTGCACTCTGCTTCCTGACTCACGGGGCCAGGGGATCTGTCTTTGCTGCTGATGGAGTTGGAATCAAAATCGAAAGTATTGAGGAAATGCTTTACGTCTCCGAAGCCCCGGACCTGGCCGGGAAACCTAAGATTATATTCATTCAAGCCTGTCAAGGAGAAGACAAACTGTCTTTGTTCAAACACAACCAGCCGCAGCATGACGGACCGCGACCACCGGCAAGTTCAACATCTCCTGATAAATCTGATATGTTTGTTCATTGTTCCACGGTCCCTAATTATGCGTCGTATCGAGATCCGTTTGTTGGGACTTGGTTTATCCAATGTCTCTGCGATCACCTGGACCAGCAGAATGGAGACTTTGATTTTGTGACATTGTGCCTCCGTGTTAATGGTGAAGTCGGGAGGAAAACATTTGGAAAATTTGGTCAAATGCCAGAATTCACAACATGCTTTACTAAGTCTCTATACCTTAGGAAAAAATAATTTCATTTGGTAAAACAATAATTAAGGACAGAACCTTATCTTAATAACCTGCTACAAATCAGTAGAGGTTAATATATAAAATTATCTTTTGTGTATGCCAACTGATTCTATTTTTGTAATAACTTAAGTGTTTAATTATGTTTTTATAAATTATGCCACCCTATGTGTTTATTTATGTATTATGATTATTCATTTATATTACTTACCAGATAATGTTTATATATTTATAAAAATGGTATATAATCTACCATATGTATTATCCCCAGAATAACTAATTATATTCAAGGAAATGATTTTTTTAACAGTATCCTTAAGGATATCCTGGGGTTCAAGTGGTTAAGTTAATTATGGAGTGTAATAATATTTTCCTCAGGTATATAATATGATAAAACTACCTTTGTAGCTTAGTGGTGAACACATTACTAACATGACTAAGTTGAGAGATTGCGGATTCAATTCCCACCTAGATAAGAATAAATTAACACCAATTTTGGCTTAAATTATATGAAAATGGCCTACTTTGTTTTTTTTTTAACTACTTTTTGTAAAAAAAAATACCTCTGGCTAAAATACTAGATATGATAAAAGAACCCCTTTATATTTGAGCTTGATGAGTACCCCTTCTCATCTATCCTCTATTCCCCTCTCCCACCACAACCTGTCCAAACTAATACAACCCCTCTAACCATCTCACCAACCCCCCCTCTCGCCACCTCCCAGAGTACCCTTCTAGCCCCAACCCCTCAGATTGTGTCCCACCAATCATGTTCCTCAAGACAGACTGGAGCTCCCTCTAAGCCGCGCTAATCGTCCAAGGTGTCGATTTCCACAATAAAAACATGTCATACATTAATATCTCTAATGAACCCTCCGCGATCACCACCAGACTCCTCAACTCAAGGACCTTCGAATCCCGAGGACAAACCACTGAAAGCGATAATCTGCAGTATCCCGGAGGACAATACCTGCCAAAAAATTCTGGATCTCCTGGCTTATTGACGAATGACTCTCCCCCTCATCCTACTCAACCTAACTAAAGAGTTAAGACCATATTCATTCATTAAACTCAATCTTTAATCTCAGAGTGACCGCGGAAACACTGGGTAGCAGTCTCAGCATTGGACAGTTCTTCCAATGCCAAAATCAGTCACAGTTCTTCCTGCTGCAATGCCCGTATGAATATACGAAATCTCCCGGTACCCCAGCCAAGTGTATGCTCTTCCAAGAAGCACCCACAGCCAACTACAGAGCTACTTTGCCAAGCCCCCCAATAAAACAACCAGTGCAGCCAACACCAGTGGCGTAACCCAACCATGTGTCAGGATCCCTCAGAAAGGGCCACCTGGCTCCTCCCTCAATTTTCAATCAATGAGTTCAATCACGTCTTTCACTTATGGAAGAATTCTTCAAAAAATGGAGAATCTCAGTCAACCCCACCAAAAGCATAGTCAACAGAAGAAACCTTACACGTCCGCCGAACCTTTACCTGCCGTGGTGCAAAATACCTTGACCTAATGTTTGATTCTAAGCTCACTTGGCGTCACCACACACAAGACAAACGCAAATCAGCTACCTGGGCCCTACAAGATGTGCAAAAACAGTAAACTTGCCATGAAAAATAATTTATTAACCTAAAATGCCATCCATCAGACCCATCTTTACTTCCGCAGCCCCCATTTGGGGAATGCAGCTTCCTCCCGTATGAAAAAACTTTGGATCCTCCAAAACAAAGACATCAGCCCTTGGCGCTCCCCACTGGATGAGGATGTCTCAAATCCACAAAGACTGGTATTCCTATGCTAAAAGAATTCATCCAAAAACAAACTGAGAATTTTTACATAAATCCGCGAGGTATGATGAAAGTGTCCAAACAAAATTTAAAAAGCCAAAACAAATTCTCCGGAAGAATTAAAAAAATTGCTATCAGAGTCAAGCTTGCTTTTGACTTTTGGGTATTGAATATTATTTAGAAAAAACAATGTAATTGCACTAACTATCTATATAGTTGTATATTTATTTATTATATACTAGCTTTTCCCCGCGGCTTCGCTCGCATGGTATTACGGGAAATTACTGTAGCGCTTGCACTTATCAATTATCTCCCCCCCCCCCCACCCCACCCCCATCCCCTCCCGCATTCCATATATTCATTCCCTTACATTCAGTTTTCAAACATCGCGCCTACCACCTAAATTTCATAATGCTATAGCTCAAAGAAAAAAAGAATTACTTTTCCAATTTTGTTCATTCGTTCGGAATTTATGCGCTTACAAACATTTCGGATGTTTATTTTTAATTAAATATTTGAAAGTTTGTGAATATAATAAAAAATTACACTATTTATTCAGTTCATTTATTCAGTCTTTATAATCGTTACGAATTATATTTTTAATGTAGGAACTGACATTTATTCCAAAACAGCTTGTCCAAAAAAATAAAACATATTCTAATATTTGAATTTTCTGAAGCAGTAGCAATCGTTACCATGGAAACGATTTTTTTCTGACGTTAGCAAAAATTTGCTTTAGTTAGCGACAGAAAACGTATAACAAATATAATATATTAATATTTATAATTTCATTACGCCAGAGCTTACCATCATATACAAAATATAGTCTGCGCATATAATTTAGCTTTCTATTGGTGAATGAATTTTTAAAGTCTTTATATTGTGTTATGCGTGAAAAGGTCATAAACAAACTCGAGCAGTTTCGCATTTATAATATTAGTATGGATTATATGTGGTGTCGGGAAACTCAAATATAAACGGGATAATGGTAAATCTATATCACATAGAGAACCTAAAAAATGTGAATTGAGATAACTAACATATTTATTTGTTATTTTTTAACATCCCTTTTAGGGGCTTTTATGTATGAATATTAACAATTATTAATATAATATGTAACAATTATTAATATGAATAGTAATTATACAGTATTTATTATACTGATCTGCCTCAGTAATAAGCTTTTTTTATTTGCTTAGTGATAAGTTGAATATGTCCACTGACTGTGTAATTATTTCCCTCCATTCTGGGCAGAGAGGAATACATATTATGGTAGTTACTCCCAGAATTATTACACTGAAATAAATCCCGATTTTTAGTATTGGTGCCTAATAAATAATATTGTTATTGAAATAATTAACATTTTAGTTTTCAAATATTTTTATTTTAAAATCATTTTTTACTTCCCAACTCTTTACGTAAGTAAAATTCGCCGACATTTTTAATTAAAGCTGACAAAATATATATTTTTTTTAATTTTCAAGGAGTCAAGACAAAAAAAAATTTAATGGTATGAATTTTTTCCACTTTTATTGTATTTAAAAATAAATGAGTAATTAATATATAAATTATTTTACTTTATTTTAAACCCATTTTTATAACTTTATCATTTTGAAGATGAACCTTTTTTTTTTCCATGCATCCTTAATTTTGGGAGGTGGATATGGGTACCGCTGCCCCGGAAACATGTTATTGGATAACTAACATCTCTGCCATATTCGTTATTTGTTTTTGGGGTGTTATGCCGTGTTGCGCTACCTCCTTCTTTAGCCAAAGTTTCGGACAGCGTTACAGGGTCCATAATCAGGGCAGATGTGCTAACGCTGTCCGAAACGTTAGCTAAAGAAGGAGGTAGCGCAACACGGCATAACACCCCAAAAACAAATAACGAAAATACTTTTGGCCGTGAAAATCTGAAAACACCTCTGCCATAGGTCATCCCAAGTGGTTCGCTACATTTGGTAACTTAGCAGGGGTGCTCGGGTTCATGGGGGGGAGGTTTGTCCGGGTCTTGGTGGTGGATGCATCTATCCACTAGCTGCATGGCAGGCCAGGTCAGGAGAGACTAGTCGAGGGGGACCTTTTGACCTCTCCAGCTGGATTCTCTTGGAACAGCTCCTTGCACCACAGTGGGAGGGATAGACTTATATATTCATATATCCATCTCCTGGAGACACTAACCTCCAAATTCCTACCCACCCCTCATACCTTTTTCCTTTCCAGAGCTTCATCTCCTTTCTTTCCTCAAAATACTCTCCACGCAGCATCCCCAAAGATGCCACAGGCCCTTTTAGATTTATTTAATTTTAATATTAAAGAAAGGGAAAACAAGCATTAATTTATTTTAGTCCTATTAGGCTTACTTTTGCTAATAAAAAATCATTTTTAACTTAATATACATATAAATAATGTTGTACTTGTCCGGTCTCCTGCGACCGAAAATGAACATTTGCTTACACATTACTATAAACATTGTCAATGGTGAAGTGGCCTTGTACAATTCTTGCTTGCGGACGCAATGCTTGTTTTGTGTGGCCAATGGAAAAACATTCTCCTCCCGGGTAAAACAGGGAAAGCGGTGGAGGGGATTATTTCATTTTTTGACAATAGCCGCATGATGCGATCAGTCGTGGAGAATAAATGTCACAAGTTTTTGAGGTTATGTGCAATGAGTGAGCCTAATAATCACGAGTTTAAATAATTATTATATCTAAATATATTTGATAATAAAATTATAATATAATAAACAATTCTGAAAATATTCTCCAGGGAGAGGGAAATATGTTTTTGAAGTGATTTTCCACAAAAACGGCAAATTTCATAAACAGCCAAATATTGTTATTATTTTTAAGGCTTCTTAGTTTGCCGGAACCGCTACTCTTCAACATCTTCCTCGTCAGAATTCTTTTTTTTTTGACACTTGATAGCACACGCATATTCCTAGACGTCTACAAAAGAATGTGTAAGCAAATGTTTTCGAAATGTTTCTGTTTTGTTTGTGTTTAAGATCGGAGGAGACCCAACTTTACGTATGAAAATAATTATTGTGAACTTAATTTAAAATTACCTAAAAAATGCATAATAATTAATTATACTTGTGATTAAAAAAAAAATTGTCCAAAGGGACGAAAGTAAGAATTAAAAAGTGTTCACAAAATATTCTAGTCTTGAGGTAAAATTATAAAAAAAAAATTTTAAAATACTTATGTTGAAATCATTATTATTTATTATAATAATAAATTTCTGTACAAATTAATTTATTTGAGCGTTTTCTTTTTATGTATAAAATTATAATCGTATTGTTTTGTGTGACTTCTTTAGGCACTTCTTCCGCAGAAATATGCAAGTATCTGATACTGACATCGTGTATTCACCTTGGAAACAATTTGCCGCGCACAGTCCGTATACTTTGCGCTCAACTGTTGTTATACCTGTAATTTTTTGTTAGCTACTTTGTTCCTAACATTGATCTAAAGCACAAGCATTGTGACACAAGTGACGACTTTACCAAACTGGTCGCAGGAGACCGGCGCAACTGACGAGTTTCGACATTAAAAGGTCGGCAACGTGCTCCTGTATACAAACTTCCGCGCAGATATACGGTACATTGAGATACATAAATCGTTGAGTATCGGATACTTGCGTATCCCCATGGAAAAAGGGCCTATGTTGTATTACGCAATAATATATATATTTTTATTATAGGTGCCTTGTACATTTTAGTCCTTCAAATGGATATGGAAATGCACGTTACATGAAACAAAAATTTAAAAAATATCCAATTTAAATATCAATATTTTTCAATGAAAATGGATTTGTGGAAAATAAACACTAATTATCTGTGGCAGGCAGGCAGGCACCGTGAGGGTGATGTTTATTAAATTTTTATACAAATCTACAATTTTTTTCCGAGATTGATGAAATTTAGCACACTGACCTTCAAAACAAAGGTGAGATCACTGTCTAAGTCTGATTTCGAAAAAAATTGCATAAAGCCCAGGCAACCGGGGACTTCAGCTAGTGCATTAATAAACTTTTTTTTTACGTGAGCTCCACACAGGAGGCCCTGAGGAAAATAATTTCCCTCAGGGCCTGTGTCATCTTTGGGGATGCTGTGTGGAGAGTTTTTTAGGGAAAAGGAGGAGAGGAGAGTTCTGGGGCTGGGTAGGAATCTGGGGTTCAGTGTGTCCTGATCATCTGCCTCCAGGACCTAGACAAAGCTCACTCCATAAAAAAGGCAAATAAAATAATAAATAGAAATGGGTAAGAAATTTATTTAACCATAAAAATACTTTTGGTAAATATGCAATATTCCACCACACTTTGTTTCAACTTAAGCTGCCGAGGTTAGTAAACACGTACAGCCTTACTAAAAAAAAAACTTTCACGGCCGATAACCTGTATTATTGCAACAACATAAATAAAGCCCGTATACACTAGAACACAATCTGTTACTAATAAGCTTACTTCCGCAGCCACGCTGTAAAAACGCATTGAATGTATTTAACAGCTGGCAACATTGTATATCGTTATAGTTTACTTGGTAAAAATGGTTGTTTTAATTCTTTTCCGCAAGGGGGCGCAATTAGCGCGCCTGCGCATTTGTCCTCCGCGCCGGAAAAACAGTAAAACTGCGAAAACATTTTCTCTGTTGAAAGTTAGTAAATTATGTGTTTAAATTACAGTGCATCATGTGCCTCCTGAGCGATCACGAAATGCATGTGAAAATATATAATACCTTTTCGGACTTTTTACATGTATGCACGAGATATTCCCTTAATCTTTTGAGATGGGCGCCATGTATACATGCCAACATGACGCATATATGCGAGAATTTGAAATATCCACCTGCGGGTATTGCAAATTCTTTAACGACATCGTCGTAAAAAGGTTAAGAAAATAATGCTTCAAATTAATAAAATAGATTATTTTGCAAAGAAAATAAAAAACAAAACAATTCTCCAGGGAAGCTAACATTTACATACTAATAATAATAGTTTCATTCCCAGCTACATGCATGAGATGTGCCGTTATCCACATTGGCATTACAACAAAACAACAGAATAATAAAAAAATAAAAGAAGAACTAATCCAACATAAAACAAAAAAAAGGAATTATATCTACAACATTTTGAAAAAACATCATAGGAGTCTAAAATCTCAGCGAGGGGTTGTATGTGATGTCATCGTTCTAGTATCTTCAGCCTTTTACGTTTTCATACGAGACGGAATATGATGATTGATGATGTACATACGAGTTCTCGCCGGGACTAGAATAGTGCTAATATTTTACTACTAAAAATGTACAAACTTGGTTTCGATCGACAAACACTTCGCATTCTGTTTAAAATCCAAAAGTCAATATATAAATGGACATGAATCTAAAGAATTCCCGGCATTAATAGGTATTCCCCAACGGTCAAACCTTGGTCCTCTGTTGTTCCTTATGCTTATAGACGACATCCAGATATGTGTAAAATATTGCAAATGTCTTCTATTTGCGGATGACCTCAAACTTTTGATGGAAATAATCTGTTACCAGAAAGGCTATTCCCTAAAATTTGTGATAAGAGATCGTTCTCCCGCGAGAGGTGCTGTCAGATGTGTGTGATTTTCTACAACTATTATTTGCTTTTTCTATCGGCCGATGTCAAAATTTTAGCTGTGAGCTGTCACGTATTTTAATTTGGGTCGTTTTAAACACGAATTCCTGCAAGTATGCATGATTATTTATTCATGCATACTTGCAGCTGTAGAAAATCACACAAATCTGACAGCACTTCTCGCGGGAGAACGATCTCTTATCACAAATTTTATGGAATAGCCTTTCAGGACTGCTTAAAAATGTAATCTGACCTTGATGCTATAGCAGAATGGTCAGAAAAAACAAATTAGAATTCAATATTAACAAATGTGTAACAATGACATATACCCCGCTCTCGGAAGCCTGTAGTTTTTGAGAACACCATTAAAGGGAAAAGATTATGTCGAGTCAATAGCTTTAAAGATCTCGGTATCGTCTTTGATCTCAAACTGACATTCTCGAATCACATATCACGACTTACTCCAGCATGCTACAAACTCCTGGGTTTTATCATCAGAATATGTAAGCGGTTGGATGACCCAGATGCAATGATAGCCATATTTGATGGCATCATAAGAAGTAAGCTGGAGTATGCAAGTGGTGTGTGGACTCCGCACCAAACTAAATATATTAATATGCTAGAAAAAATCCAAAAAAAATTCCTTAGGTATGTCTATATGCGGATGCATGGAACTTATCCGAGGTTATTACTTGAGGCAACCATATACCATATTACCATTTAGAATTACTTGAGGCAATAAATAGATTTAGCTTAGAAACTAGACATTATGCAAATCTTAGTTTTAACATAATCCATAACTATATTGACAGCCCATTCCTCTTGGAATGCTATGGCTTACACGTACCTGAAAATTTCAGCCGTAGTTGTTGACACGACTTGTCTAAAATACCATATGGCAGAACAGATGTTCTAGCACAACATAACATGACAAGAGGAATGGTGCTGTTGAACGAAATATCTAAAATGTATATAACTCTTCTTTAGATAGCCTCAACATTTTTTCATCATCTTCCTAGGTGTTAAGACTGTCAAAATGAGAAAATTGTATGGTAATTGGATAAAATAATCTGTTGTACAATTAAAAAATAAAAAAAACTCCGTACAGCCCCGTGTGGAGGAGTAAGAAAAACGTCATTATCATCATTTACCCTTGTAATTAATTATTATGCAAATACAGTCGATTCCGCTCAATTGGACCCAAACATTTTGTCCCAAATAAGTGGTTATCCCAAATAGGCAAAGTTTAACGGAGGTCGAAAAAAAAGTTACTGAGTTTTTGTTTTAATTGAGTACTCTCAAATTATTATTTTGAAATATACCTAATATGCTAAATATAAATACAAATATTTCGTTTTTATAGAGGCGAGTGAAATCCTCCAATGCGAAAAAATTTAATTTTACAGGAAAGTGAAAACACGCAGGAACATGAAGGGAGGGGATCCATTTATTTTTATATTTTGTTTACATTAAGACAAATAAATATTATTTTGGTGTTCACCTTCATTTTCCTGCTTCAAACTCGGTTTTAAATTAAATTACGTTTATTGAGACACGTTTTGCATTGACTTCAGACCGGAATTTGTCCCAATTAAACAGAATGGTGTCCCAAGTAACCAAAGTAAATTAGTATTAGTTTCTTTATTTGGTTTCTGTTCCTTGGGTTTTGTCCCAAATAATCGTCTGTCCCGATAAACCGGTGTACCAATTAAGCGGAATCGACTGTAAATAAAAATGTATTATATTGAAACTAAATAAAAGTAAAAATAAACGAAAATGAAATTACATCCTGAAAAGTTGCTTCTCGTATGTTACCATCTTCTTGCCAGTTGGTAAAGTATTGTAAGAACCTTGGGAAATTGCTGATGGTACCGCCAACTGTAAAAAGAACATTACACACTCGTCAAAATTCAAATTTTAAAACGAAAAGCTCAAAACAAATAAACAATTTATTTTTTTTAATGTGAATACGTCACAAGAGTTCCAGCTGCTCCTGTCTGGAGCCAGTGAGACTATGGCATCCCAAACGGGGTATGTTGTGAGGCTGAAGGTAGTGAGGAGGGAAAGGAGCTGGGTAAGAGGAAGGTGGGGAAGTACCTGGCTATTCAGATCTGGTCACCAAACGTGGCAAAAGCCATATCAAGCAACGTTTCAATTCTGAGTGGTGATCTTACACCAGGGGGACATTGAGAGTATTTTCCAATCTGAAACGTGCCGCAAATAAACTATTTATTATTTTAAATGAATTACCACGCCGGGATTCGATTAGGATTGAGGGTCAAGAGCCTTACCCCTAAACCATGCTGGCCAATACCACTTAAATAAAGAAATTGTTTCTCCCTGCATGTCTTTTCCCATTCGCCCCCTCCCCCTCCCATGTTCTCCCTCCACCTTCCCTGGCTTCCACCTTCCCAAACTTCCCCCTCCCACAACCCCCCCTGTAATGTTCTTTTATTGTGGCCTTACTAGCCCACAAATAATAAGATGTACACGTAAGTTCTTTCGTCTTTTATTGTAATGTACAATGGATTCGATAGTACTGTTTTATTGTCTATAACGTAGCGAGTGATTACTAAGGCTACTAAAATGGTTCTGCCCGCGCCGACGGCTGCCTCGGCTCAGAGAGCACCGCGGCCGCTCGACAAACTTCGTCGGAACCCAAACGTTTCCGAATGATCCAATACATGGATAATTACATATACTACACCCCCCCCCCTTCGTCCTCCTTCCCCTCCTGCCTTCCCTCCCCGCCGCTGAATTACATGAAATACACTCATTTTTCAAACAATTTGCAAAATTTTTATACAAAATTTGTAACGCCAGGACTCACCAGTTTAATTAACACTCACTAAAATTTCATTGCAATTGGATGAATAGTATTAGAAATAATTTCATGATGCCAGAGCTCACTATTATATATATATGTAGAAACCATCGCGGGCATGCGCAGATCTAATCACCAGTTTCATCGCAATCGGATGAATGGTTTAGGAGCACATAAGGGACAAACAAAAAAACATTCATTTAAGAAGATTTATTAACAAACCTTCAACAAAATTAGCCATCTGGAATCATTTTCATTTCGGAATCATTTTCAGCAATGCATTCAATTTTTAATTCGTCGTCGAACGGGTTATATACGCTGCTTATCATTTTGAAGAAAGAGTGCATCCTGTCTAGATGATTTGGGACTGACCTCTTCCAGAGGAATTCGCATAGATAGCCTTCGAGGTGGAGTTCACGCCCCCCATATTTAGGCACACTTCCCCGAACATCCCTCCAACAACGCCCAATGTTTTGAGTGTGAGCTCCAGTGGATGGGTTAACGAAATTAATGCTACGATTTACAGTGAGATGCTCAAACCCTTCATCCTTTAGGCAGTCGTATGCGTTCCAGCAGTCTGAAATTATCGTCGTTCCTGGTAAAATAAAATCTTTTATGACTGCCAATAAAGTTTCTTTTGTTCTGTCTTCAACACTGCAAACAAACATTTTCTTTGATTCTCTTTCGAATCCACCAAACAGCCATTTTTCTTTAATTATTCTCCCCTTATAGGTTTTGCGTTTTCTAATTTTTGCCTCATCAATTTCCACTGCAACGCCGACACCACCAATTTTTTGCTTCATTTTGTGACACCAATTAATGCAAACTTCCCTACAATATGAGGACCAGTCTGTTACAGTAGAAGAAGCCATTCCAAGCTCATCCATTATGAATTTGGTTCTGGGTGGTCGCAAAACTGACCACAATAAAACAAATTTGCAAATATTCTCCATAGAAAGACTAGATTTGGCAAAAAATGTGTTATTTCGGAGAGCTGCACTAAACCTGCACCTAGTTTTCAGTTTTCTCTTATGTCTTATAGTCGTGATTGTTTTTCCGCACACAAACCGAAAATCGGATTTTAAAGAACAAATATTTCCACATCTTTCACATTTTTTATCTCTCCGTATAACGTCGTGATCCCTTAGCCAATCTAACAGCACATCCTTCTTTCCAATAATCTCCAAAAATCCTATCAAACTAACAACACAAGAATCACAGCCCATTATAATTTTTGAAAACCGACAAATGCCGACAAATTTTGCAAAACAAATAAGTCGCAACTGGTCGCAACCATAAATGAACCATACATTAGATTGATAACTCCGTGCTTTTTGTATGGGCAAGGTTTCGACACTATTTAACTATATATACGTACATATATATATATATATACCAATATCTGGCGGCGCCGTGTGACGTCATACATACCATAGACAAAAGTTGAGGACACAAATAAAACTCGACCATAGACAATATACGAATATCTCTTTCGGTACCTACCCTATTTTTTAGCCTAAATTACTATTTAAAAAATAAATGAAATGTGGTTTCAGCAGAAAAATGAAAAACCCTGGATTAGATGTTTTAGTCTTTTATTTATGCATGTATTTAAATATAAAAACAGATAAGACATAAACCGGAAATACAATATAAGCACAAAACACTGAAAAACCAAAATTTATCGCTTTCTTTATCAATAAATTTAAATAAAAACCAGAATAAAAAATTATAATACACCAAAGTAAATGTAGCAGAACTAATTGCAATCAAGCATGTTCTATAACTTAGTCTAACTTCCAAAAGTAAATATCTTGGTGTGTATATAGGTTAACATTTTAAATGGAAAACCTATATGGTTTATATCACAAAAATCATTTAGAGGTGTATAATATAATAACACAGAAACAGGAAATATGAGAACAAATAATTCAAATCTGAATGTGCCTTCCTACGACAATATCAATTTTTTACATTTCTCTGTAACAGAAATTTAACTCATAATTACATGTTCAAGTATTTTATTTATTTGTGTATTAATAATATATATTAATACAGATAACAACAAACAGGAAATTCAAAAAAGCGAAAAACATTTATAGAAGAAATATAGAAAATATTCTTCCTCTCCGTCCCCGACTTCATCTACCACTCACATCTACGTCATATGAATGTACTTACATTCCATGCTTCGTTCATTCGCTCTACGTGCCCAAACCATGTGAGGGTTCCCTTTCTTAATCTTACTCATTACGATTAGCCTTGCATTACAAAGTAGACAAACTATTGGCTAAACAACTTAAGGCTTAAAATCGCATCCACCGGTTCATCCATCACTGATATATATGAAATACCGCACAAGAGTCCCAACTGCTCCCCTCTGGAGCCAGTGAGACTATGGCATCCCCAACTGGGGTATGTTGTGTGGCTGAAGGTAGTGGGGAGGGGAAGGAGATAGGGAAGAGGAAGGTGGGGAATTACCTGGCTATTCAGATCTGGTCACTAAACACGGCTAATGCCATTTCGAGCAACGTTTCAATTCTGAATGGTGGTCTTACACCAGGGCGATACTGATAGTATCTTCCACTCTGGAACGTGCCGCAAATATACTATATATTATTTTAAATGAATAAATTGTGAAATAACACAATATGAAACCATACGTACAACGATTTGACTAATAAACGGTCTGCTGTGTAAAAGTATACCTACATCGTTTTATTTACACTCTGTACAGGCAGAAAATATAAAGGACCATACAAGGTTTTACCACACACGCCTCAGGGATCTCATTTCTACGGCATTTAGTCTACTTTCATCTTTCCTCTCATCTTCACTGCCATACATCAGGTACAGTACTACATTGTGGACTGTTAACTTCGCTTCTTTAGAGAGTTTTTTTGTTAGCTCCAACGGCATTCAACCCTCCGTTAATGGAGTTACCTGCATTTACCCTTCTTTCAATATCTCTATCAGCCGTAAATATACGTCCCACGACATATAAACTCATTCACCTGCTCTTAGTATTCATCATTCACAACTGTATTGCACACTGTTTTCGTACTCACTCTAATGATAAAAATAGTACAAATAATATAAAGTACAGAATAGAAAAGGCGACCGTGCTGAGTGACTTGTTCCTGTCGTTTCCTGGTCCAGTCCATGGATTCCTTCTTGTGTTCTCTCAAGAACAGCGGCGGCACAAAGTAATGGGACACATCCGCCCCACATCTCCTGACATGACAATTATATATCTACAACAAACAATCATAATATCATTAAGATACTAAATTAATGCTTTTAAATGTGCATCAAAATAAATGAATTTTAATAAAAATATTTAATTTATGTTAAAATCGTCATACTGCATTTGGTGGATAAAGTTCACCATCAAGCGAGCTTATTCTTATAATATACGTATATCTTTACCTATGTAATAATTTATAATAATAAAGTAAAATGCACACGTACCCAGACAGGGGACGGGCCATCGCTCGTGGGTTGTGCACTCCAAGGAAATGAGTGTACTCCAGCACTAGTAGCCACCACCAGACCAACCAGTGGGTGGTTTGGTATATTTATGCACCAGCCTGACAGCTGACAGGGAAGAAAGTAAACATCCTGACAATAGGCTGTATATCCGTCATTTGTTTGGGCATTGTGTGTTTCGAACTGAAAACATTAATCAAAACAACTCTCATGAGACACATCACGACAGACAGATCAAAACAAAACAAAATAAATGCATGAAAACAAGGTTTAACTCTGCAAAAGAATGTACGCTTGCACAATGAAATGATTGAAATTAAATGCGTTATAATAAACTCCACATTTAGAAAATAACAGGACGAAAGGAGCTTAGAATTTCATATAAGTAATCAATATATATTTGTACCTGTACTTTGGTTACAATGAATCCTGTTTACACGAGAATTGCATGATTTCAAGAAGAGAGCTAGGTACGGCGTCATTTTACACTTTTGCAATCGCGAAATTTACCATTTCGCGATAGTTTGAGCTACAAGCACATGCACGAATTCTCAAAATCGAGTTATCAATATATTAAAGTCTGCTCATTTCCCACCGCGCCGACATTTAATTATTTAGGAAGCAATCTTATGGGTAAATAAACCGCCATAATGATGTACTCGTAGCAAACGTCAAAACATACAATTCAATAACAAAGCTTTCCATTAGTCCCGCCGTGAATTGAGTGACGTCACACGGTGGCGCCGTGTGACGTCACTCGGTTGAAGATTTATATCGAAGTTATACCCCCCTGGTCGCAACCAATTCTTCCATAGATATTGCAATAATTGAAAATGGAAAGGAAAGTGACATTTGAGCGCGAGCTGTAGGTAATAGCGCCCTTCAGACGGAGAGTTTGGCCTGCGAGTCTCACCACACTTCGCTCCGAATCGTTGGCGGAAACGTGCGTGTGAAGGCGATCGACTCGCAGGCGAAACGCTCAGGTCACTCGCCAGTTCCCCTCCGGTTCGCATCAGCGTTTAGCCCGTTGAGCCTTTACACGTAAGGGTTGGAGCGGGCGCCGCGCGAGATGTCTCTGACTTTTTTTGTTTGTTTATGGCTTTTTACCGACTAATTCTATTCACGAATTAATTTATCTACCATTCAGTTTTACCAGATGTATGGTTTTTTGGGTCATTTATAGATCCACGGTATAAAAAAAAACCATGTCAAACAAGGCATATTTTTTTAGCGGAAGCCAAATGATGTATTTTGAGTGGATTTTGCATGGGTCGCGTGATTGAAATCCCGAATTCATGAACGTAGTTCTTGAAATTTAGTACGGGTCTATACATACATACGGGTTCACAACGTCTTTTCATCTAATAATTTTATTAATATGAATAAATTAATAAAATAAAATTATAAGATAAAAATACTAGAGATGAAACGGATAGTTGTTTTGCCGGATATCGGATATACGGCCAACCTTGAAGCCGGATTGCCGGATATCCGGCCGCCGGATATCCAGCTAAACATAGCCGATTGGCGACTCGTTACACGAGCGAACCGCACGAACAATCGGGTGAGTTCGGGCCCTTTCGTTTATGAATGAAGCTAGTGTTTCATTGTCTTATTGAATTGATTGCAAACACGATCATTTGAGGTTACGAAAAAACGCGCTGTTGTAGTTTGAGGTGATTTTATTATTGTTTCTTTTTATAAATTCAAAGATATTCAGTTACCGAAAAAATATGTTTTCGATAAAAAAGATCGTTTTTCTGGAAATATTTTGATATAAAAAGTGACGATCAAAAATATGCTACTTTTTCGTTATGTAATGTTAAAATTTCTCGTGGTGGGAAGAAAAAAGGGCAGGTATGTACCAAACGAAAATAGCTTACCTCTTTTCTTCTGCTTTTAGTTACTTAATGGAATTTATCACTGAACGAACGATTTAAATTTAGATAAATAGATGTAATTGGGGTTAAGTTCAATACACGAAGAGAAATCGATTTTGGCCTTCACGAAAAAATTACATTTCTTCTTAATAAAACATTCATTTCACGATGTTTTATCGAATTGCTTCGATAATATATCATACTGTTACAAAGAAAAAATATTTTAATAACGTTATATACTTTCAAAATTAGATTACTAATAATTTATTCCTACAGTTTACTAACAAGTTACACGTCAAAAATCAAAATATTGCATTTTATTCTAATACTCTGTTATTTAAAATTATCCGCTATCCGGCCGGATTTTAAATATAGGCCGGATATGCCGGATACCGGATATTTGCCGGATATCCGTTTCATCTCTAAAAAAGACGTTGTGAACCCGTAGTCCCGTACTAAATTATATAATAAAATGATATGATTATAACCATGTAAATAACTTTAATTAGGTGCCTAATCTAGGTACCGTAAAATTTTTATTATTATTTATTTTTTAACATATTATTTAATTGAAAATACAATTCTGCAAATTAAGCTTGATAACAGAAAAAAATAAGAGTTTGATTTGTATGATGTTTTTTTAAAAAGTTTTTTCCTATTTAAATTTTCAATAAAATCTTTCAAAAAATGTTTTTTTTGTCCTCACAACAACGAAAAAACGTGGTTTGCTTTCCCTGAAAAATGTTTTTTTTTTCTTTGGGAAAATGTCGTACAAAAAAATGGCATACATATAATCAATATATATTATGAAAGAGAGTGTACAATGTGCGTGCCGCCAAAACTCAGAAACGGGTGGTGCCCCCTGTCCCCCATACATGATCCTGTTTTAACCTGAAGGGCGTGCTTTTGAAGATATATGGGCTGGAAGTTTCGCCCTCTAGACATTTCTAGAACAGTCCAGAACATTCGAGAATATCGAGAGCATTCCACAACATTCCAGAACGCTCCGGAACATTCTTTAACGTTCGGAAACATCCCGGAACATCACAGATCATTGCGAAACATTCAAGAACACTCTTGAATGTTTCCATAATTTTAAATAAAATTACGTGAAAAGGGATTTGTTTGCAAAAAATACCATCTAAGATTACACCAACTTCACAAATAGCTTTGCATGTTTCGAGAATAATTAATATACCGGGACCCGGTGATCTAGATATTAAACATTTTTTTGTTCAATATTTCGAAAGTACAATCCTTTAACAATATACTGTAATTTTTTTGCAATGGTATTGACGATTTTTAAAGTTCTACAGCCCACAGCAGGTCAGCGCAGAACCAGGTAAAAGGGCCGGGCGAAACTTCAAACTCATTTATTTAAAAACTACTTTTTTCTGCAGGCAAAAAAAACTACTCATCCGATTCGTCTCAAATTTTACCATGTTATTTCGTACCCCAGTACCTATCGCAGGAACTAGAACAAAGTTTTTACCTTGAATACTTCTATTTTTTTACATAAAAAATATAATGAAAAAACAGTCTGTTTTCTGTATTTAAATTTCAACAACGAGCCATTTTGTCAATTTTTTTCATTTATTTTTTATTCTAGTTCCTGCAATAACTACACTCATACTGATCATAAATATTTTTTTGTTTTTGTTTTCGGAGCCAAAACTGGACACACCACCAAGGTCCATATTTATGAGGAGGGTAACTTCAGCGCAGTTCCTTAACTACTTAGAATTAAAAAAAAAATTATAACAATGTTTTTGTATACTATTTAAGTAATTTAATATATCTATAAAGTTTGAATGGCATTGTTCACTGTTTTCATTTTTTTTTAAATCCTAAAAACTCTTCGAAAATATGGGGGCTAGACCATTGGGTCCCCTTAAGGCAAATGCAGAAAACAGATACTTAATTTTAAAAAATCTTCGGAAGAACAACCAGTCGCAAGAAATCTCAAGATTGCTGTGGGTTTTCTTGTTCTCATAATAAATATACATTTTCTCATAACAGCATCAGTCATTTTTTATTGGACCATTGCAAGTAAACTATGGAAATTTTCTCAGTTCGCATAAAGTAATTTTTATAATCTCTGTGAAGTTAAGGCGCAATTCTTTTAAAATTGGCAAATGATTCTCCTAGCAAGTTGTTCCCGAAAAATTATATATTATATTTAATTATCTACAGTACACATCGTTCTTACTTTACTGTCGACATTCTATTCCTAAAAAACAATCTCCACTCAGCATCCCGAAAGATGACATAGGCCCTGAGGGAAATTATTTTCCTCAGGGCCTCCTATATGGAGCTCACGTAAAAAATATATATATATTTTTTTTTTTTTTTTACTTCTTGTTTGTGTCTATACTGGGGTATCCCTTTATAAGGTCACATTGTACACGGTTACGTGGATGAATTATAAGTACCTATGTTTAAATATTACGAGAGGAAAATTGCTTTAATAATTTATTGTAAATTCTTTTTATGGCATCGTTTTTATTAAATAAAAATAATCAACATTTTTACCTCCTCTTTAAAAAAAATATCAAAATAATAATAATATGGCAATTTTTAATAAAATGCTGGTCTAAAATTTCACAATTGTTGTAGTAATAACATGTGCATTAAATAAGTAACATTTCATTTGTCTTAATTATGACTTTATTTTTAAGATGTTCTCCGTAAAAAGCTATGCTTGCGTGTATGGGGAGGAGGGGTGGGGATGTTAGTTATTGAGAAGATTTTGAGTACTGTTATTGTTTTTATAATTTTTATTTTGAACTACAAAAATAAAAATTAATTTACACGTTGTCTAATGTATTTTTAAGTTCAAGTTTAAGTGAGTTAAAATCACATTTTGTCCTGTTATTTAACATGCCATAGGTATGAAAAAATTGCAGAGTTTCTATAAATGCTACGTTAGAAAGATTTTTGCTCCGTTTTCAAAGAGTCGAATTTTAAATATTTTCACTATTTTTGCTAAATTATAATCACCTCCCTCCTTCTCCCCACAGGGAACGATAGTATAGTAATAAAGCATTATAGAATCTTTACTTACATATCGTTATTTTCTTATTTAAATTCTCATTATAAAGCTTACGAAAAGCATGTTTTTATTTTTTTATTCTTCAAAACATGGTAATACATGGTGTTTTCAACATGGTTTTTCAATTTTGGCAACACTGGCTACTGGCTGTCAAATTTAAAATTTTTGAACCGTGAAAGGTTGGTAAGTCAGATTTCGTGGGTTTTTATCTAGATATTACGAATTTTTATTCTAAAATAGCACAAATAAAAGTATCGAAATTGGCAACTTTCGTTTGGGGTTTCGAGAAGTGATTCCTGATCAAACGTTACCAGAGACCTGGAAAGAAATATATCTAAATACCGGTAAGACGGAGGTTATGATTTGTTATGTCAAAAAGTTTTTAGCGAAGATTTTTTAGTTATATTTTAAGTATTTAATGATTTTATCGCTTGCTAATTATTAATATAATAATATAATTATTATGTAATTATTTTACTTGTTTGCAGGACGTCCACAAAGTACTTCACAAGAGGCTTTCACAAAGAAATGGCGGATATTTCTATAAAGATTGCTCAAAATATTATACGAGAAACAGATTTTTGTCATGGTTTGTATTCTTTATGGATGTATTTATTTCAATTAGTTATAACATTTATATCCACGAAGGTGTCCCGTTAATGACAGGTAATAATTAACTCCGAAAGGGTCAAGCGTGTCAATTACATTTAATTGAACTGGTATTTCAGAGATTGCATATTTGGGAGGGAGCAAATTTTAAATCATGTAAAGTCCAGTGTTTTAAAATATAGTGTCCTCTGTGTGCAAAGTCGTATCTTCTCCAAGCATTGATATTTTGATACAATATTTTACATTTTATAGTATAATTTAATTATGTTGGCCTCACTGGGTGGCTTACCCATGTTAAGGCTTCCATTTTAAACAGCTATGTAACTTTATTATTATTAAAAAGTTATTGAGTGATTATCTGCAAAAGTCTGTGTAATGAATAATCTGTGTATAAGTTATTTATCAGGGAACACCCTCTATTTCAGAATGTATGAGCTGATACCGAACCAGCACGGGGCGAAGAGCAGCCCCCACTGATGAACATCCTCATCTTTCCGCCAAGGGCCATGACGGACCAAGACCTTCAGCGGAGGTAGCGAGGAGGCAGCGCTACATTGATACTCAAAACACAACCTCAAGACACAATCAGCGAGGAGGCAGCGCTACATTGATACTCAAGACACAACCTGCAATTTTAATTTTTCAGATCTGCCTGAAGATTTTACTGCTAGATATTTCAAATTATTTTTTTTGACAATATATAATATAAAATACGATAGAGCAGACTCCGTTGAGTCGAAAACGAATGCGCCTTAGTTGAATCAATAGAGAAATTTCTTTGCCTTCATACCATGATGGGTATTAGTACAGTAACTAGCACAGGTGCATGTCTATTAACAGGAATATCTGAATATTCCTTACATCAGCAACATTTGTTATGTCAAAAAATAGGTTCCTCAAATCCCGAGCCAACCTGCCTTAAATAATAATGCAAATGTGATACCTCGTGGTGGACCTGGTCATGCTAAAGTTTTCAACTGGTAGATGCCTTCCGTGCCAATTTTGCGAAAGATCAATAACATGGATGAATTCATGATCTCAAAGGGTGAATGACACATAAAAGAATTCTAAATTTATTATTTCGCAACAGATGGCGCTAGTTTAATTCTTTTTAGGAAAAACACTTTTTGCAAGTTATGCTTTAAAATATTAAGTGGAATAGTTTACATATTGAATATGAATAAATAGTTTTGTCCATAAACAAACTCAATTCTTTCATGAAAGGCATGAATACATATTACATACAATAATGTATCGGCGATTCAATCCAATATTGTATTTGTATGCCTTTCTTGAAAGAATTGATTTTGCCAAACTTTTTGACCAAACATTTTATTCTTACACGTATATGCAGGTGCAAACAATTAATTCATTTTAATATTTTGAAGCACGTTGCAAAAAGTGTTTTTTTCTAAAATAACTAAACTAGCATCATCGAAAAATCTTTTCACCTTAAAGGATAAGTATTATCACGTAAGTCCAGATATGATTATAGATTTTCACGGCCAAAAATATTTTCAATTAAATGAAAACAAATAATTACACCACTCTCCCCTGACGAGCCAGGAAAAAACGAAAAAACGTCAACTTTAACGTATTATTTTGCAGGTTAATTTTATGCCATCTAATGTAATTTTTACTGAAACACATTCCTTGAATACTAAACTATACATAAGAACAATATTACTTGCGTTTATTCAATGAATTTATACTTTTTACTACGTTTCAAATAACACGGAAAAAACGAAAAAATTTCGCGATGTTTTGACTTTTACGTAATATTTTGCAGGTTAATTTTTATGCTATCTTATGTAATCTTTACTGAAACACATTCCTTGAATACTAAACTATACATAAGAACAATATTACTTGCGTTTATTCGATGAATTTATACGTTTTACGATCATTTCGTCGCCCGCGACGCGAGACTTCACAGCCGCCATTTTGTCCAGCCGGGTGACGCGCAGCCTCGCAGGCCGTGTCATAAACAATCTCAAAGAAATTATATCGCTGCTCTAGGTGGGTTCATGGTATCTTATACCTTATGAACAAGAATGCCCCAAGCGATTCTGACCTTCTTCTTCACACGTTTTCTTTATACATAAGGGTTAAAATCGCATAACAAAATTATTTTTTAGTGATTATTTTGGTTTGCGTCGATTGATCACCGGTGATCGAACGGCAAGTAACGAGTTAATCAAAATTATCAACATGTTTCGAAAACAAAGTTTTCTTCATCAGGATAAGATAATTAATAAAAATAAAAAAAGACAAACAAGTATAGACAAATAAGAACTAAACTAACTAGTCAACTATCATGCCGTTTCTCCGCAGGGGTAGGCCGAGAGGACGGACCGCCAAACAACTAGGTCTTGGCACACTCTTTGCCTCATTCATATTCATACATACTCTTCTATTATTCTGACTCTTAACATGGCCTATCTATAGTATCTGATTCACTTGATCGTGCCTTGTCTTCCTAGGGAAATAAAATCTATAGACAAAAATATTAAAGAGAGGTGAATACTCCTAACAAACTGAATATTATTTTTTTTTTATCTAAAGGTGTATTAAATATCAAGAACAGATACTGATCGTCCAGTTGATTAGTCAGACATCTCCAAATACTAAGTTTTAAGATAATGAGGAAAGGAACATTGGAATGTTCACTACAAATCAAATATTTTTTACACTTGTACATACTAAAAATGATATAAAATAACACCGGGAGGCATAATGGTCCGGTAAATTCGTGAAATGTCCTATTAGTGACCCAGAAAACATTAACACTTTGTTCAATTTCAAGTTTTTCTGCAATATAATTGATTTGGTGGTGTTTATGAGTAATCTTAGTATTCTACCAGATAGGGGGTACACTTTTACACGTAACTGCATACTCAACTCAAATTCGATTTTTCGGAGATGTCGGACCAATCAACTGGACGATCGAAATGTATTTTATATTAGGATATTATAGGCCACTAAAGAAGTAAATCTTTTCAAGATTTTAATTTTTATATGGGAGGTGTATCACAGTGTGCTAGTTGAGTTGTACGCATCACCAATGTATGTTCCCGCGACCGGTCAGTGACTGAGTTGGCTTGGAGTCTTGAAGAGACCCAAGTTGTAGGAGGGAGGAAACACAGAGGCTGGCAAATCTTTCCACCGCCGAGCTATCAAGCTACGTTGTGTTCAACGCAGCTATGTAGAAATGACACGTTCTCATGTGACACATGTCATGACCGGTCAGTGGCTGAGTTGGCATCGCGAAAAGAAAGACAAACATTCCGGGGTTACGAATAACCTGACAATGTTTGAAAATCTCCTACTACCACATCGTTAAGTGGAAAATGTTGCTTGTGTCATGATGGAGGACTTAGCCAGCCGAGGAATCGAACATGTCACGCCCAGGTGGGACCCAAACGCGATACCAACTGACTGACCGGTCATGACAGTCATTTATCACATTAGAACGGTTCATTTTTACGGCTCGTTCTTGAGTTCAACAGCTTGGCGGTGAACGATTTGCCAGCGTCTGTGTTTCCTCCCTCCTACAACTTGACAACCCATGTTCATTCCTTCCTCTCCTCAAAAAGACCCTCCGTACAGAATATTTTAGAAATTATTTTCCTCGGGGCCTCCTGTATGGAGTCAGCATAAAAAAAATCAACGTATGATCTGTTTTTTCAAATCCTAGCGTAATCAAGGCATTTAATTTTATAAGCTTATTTGTTCTGTTTTTTAATGTAGTATGTAAATAAAATATATTTTATAAGGTAACAAAAGTGTTTTATTTATCTTTGTACTAATAAATTACACACCTCTCTCTACCACAGTTGTTAAAACAAAGCTAAATAATGCCAGTACACAAAATAAACTGTTAAATATTTCTTTAAGTCTAAGGAAATTAATTCGGATGAGAATTATAATTGAATTAATACAACTACTGTAAAATAAATACACACATAAATACTTCTACAATTTATTGTAAATTCATTTTGTGACATCATTCTAATTATGAAAATAATTATCTTCCCTCTTTTAAACATTATCAAAATAATTATAATATGCATGTAGCGTCATAGATAATTTTCATTAAAATACTGGTTAACAATTATTTCATTCATATAAATAATTTGTTGCCGCCGCTCAAACTGTCAAAACATGATGGGTGACAGCTGACAGGCATATGACAGGTATCATCGCCATGGCCAAAACTGCACCAAAACTTTTGAACCGCCCAACATGTCCCGCGGCACACCACACTTCGCTCCGAACGCTTGATAATCACCCTACACGTCCACTTCCGCCCGAAGGCCGCTCAAGGTCGCCCAATCAACAATTCCGCCTGCCCGCGGAAGTGTGGTGACTTTTTTACCCAAATTAGTGTACCTGTTTGGCCGGCAGGCGAACCCGGCGTTTCGGCGGGCTGCTCGGCGGACACCATAGACATCCACCTTCGTGAGGGCACATTTGTATGGAGCTTCTATTATCTATGGTCAAAACTGACGCTTCGGCCTGCCCGCGGAAGTGGGGTGACTTTTTAGCGTAAGGGGTTGGCCTGCAGGCGGACACGGCGTGTCGGCGGGATGGTCGCATGCCGCTTTAGCCTGGGGGTCTAGGCACGCGGTCGGAACTGTACGTGTGGGGCTACCTAATATCCATGTAATAGTACCCTTTACACACAGAGTTCGGAGCGGGACGTGCCACACGCCACTTCAGGCCGCCGCGCAGAAAAGTCTCACAATGAGCTGCGCTGTAAACCGTTATCTTACTTTCGGTCTTTACTTTTCTGCGCGGCGGCCTGAAGTGGCGCGGGGCACGTCCCGCTCCGAACTCTGTGTGTAAAGGGTACTAATATCTATGGAAGAATTGGTTGTAACTAGTGATGTGCACAATCGAAACATTAAAATAATCGAAACATCAAAAGAATCATTCATAAACCACGGGTTTTGTGCTGCTAGGCTCTGCAGGCGGCTTTTAGATTGGGCTAAATTATTAAAACACAAAAAAAATTTTGATGTAAAATTGGAAAATATGTGACGTCACAGTACGGGGGAGGGGGTCTCATGAATGTGACGATGTGTGACAGGGACGGGGGTGGGGGGTCAAAAAAACCATGAAATGCGTGTGACGTAATTTATGAATGGCCCTTTAGTCGTAGAGTTTTGCCCCTTTGCATCCCTTTGTATGTACAACAGCAATTATAAGAATGCGTGCTTAGACATACATTTATTTATTAAGGTACTTATCCAATAATCTAATCAAATTTAAACCAATTGGGAATGTCTACATAATATAATATATGTACACGGTTGACATTTGTCACACGAGAACGGGTCGTTTTTTTCGACTCAATTTGAGTTCAACAGCTTGGCTATAGAACGATTTGCCAGTTTCTATGTTTCCTCCCTCCTACAACATAGGTCTCTTCAAGACCAATGTTCATTCCTTCCTCTCCTCAAAAAACCCTCCACACAGCATCCTAGATGACATAGGCCCTGGGGGAAATTATTTTTCTCTGGGCCTCCTGTGTGGAGTTAATGTAAAAAAAAAAATTTACGATATTTACCATTGCATAAAATTCTCCAAGTTCCTCTTATTCGCGGATGACATTAAACTATTCCTTTTAATAAAATCTTTGGAAAATTGCTAGCAGCTATAGTGATATAAATTCTATCATTGAATGGTGTCACACCAATAAACTAGGATTTAATATTAAGACATGCTCCATTATGTGCTACACCAAGGCAAACCAAACGATTTATTATAACTACAAAATGTCTTATTCATCTCTTCAGCACATTATTGTTTCGAGAGATTTGGGAATCATATTTGATACGCACCTAACATTTCGCGTCCACATAGAAACGATTTGCAGCAAAGCTTTAATGCTAGAATTTGTGCTAAACAACTCCAGACATTTTTGCAGCTCAGCCGCGATTCGCGTGCTATACTATAGTTTAGTACGTAGCATTTTGGAAAGTGGTTCAGTAATATGGGGACCAATGGATTTAACTTACTCTCATGATAGAGAAAGTACAAAAAAAGTTTCCGAGATATTTATATCTTAGAGACTTCGGAAATTATCCCTGGTTATATCCATCAGCCTTTTTGTCCGGCATGCTGGGTATTAAAGCCTCGATAGAAGGAAAACTGCTTTGCTGACAACAGCATATAAACTTCTAAACGGTAACATCTGTATTCCCGATATAATACAAAAATTTGAGTTTTATGTCCCCGACAACTTCACAAGAGCTCGCAGACACAGAACTTTTGTTGTTCCGAGATGCAAAACTAACTTACCATTAGTGATGCCGCTCGGAAAAATGATTCTGTTACTAAATTGCCTGTCCCCTGATATAGATATTTTTCAACTAAATATTCAAAAACGCTATTATGACTTAATAAAATAAAGTGTATGTTTGTTATTATGTTAAAAACATTATTATGTTATGTTAAAAACGCTATTATTACTTAATAAAATAAAATGTATGTTTGCTATTGGTTATATATAACTGTAAATGTGCATTTAAAATAAAATAAATTAAAATAAATTTCATTCAAAAATCACAGAAATAGACAAAAAAAATCTTGGGTGGAGAGCTCACATAAATTATATTACAAGAAAATTTACAAAATACACTTTTTTAAATATTGTGAATATTTTATGTTGAAATCATAGAACAAAGAAGGAACACAAGAAATACCTTGTGGACGTGGTTCGTGAACAATACAAAAATTGTGTTTAACCATGATTACGAAATTCAAATAGGATGGAGATCTAGTCAGACGAGTGTAATGAGTAAGAGCGCCCGCTAAATGGAACAATTGAGCCCTTGCCCGGAAGAATGTTGTATCCAACAATATTATAGTTCTGAGAAAAATTGAAAAAACGAAACTAGTTGTGTTTTATAACATTTTATATTTAAAATACATAAAACATACAATTCTTTTTAATTGAAAAGTCGTCTAGAAAGGTAATTAAATTAGAGTTTATTACTAGAATTTACGCTTGAATTTGTGGAATAATGTTGTATATGAACACTTTCACATACAACGTTATTCCACAAAATGTTTTTTTTTTTTAATCTTCATACCTTATAGAAAACAACATGCTCTTCTAACATAATGTATACGTGTCATTGATGTTTAAGAGCTTAAAAATCAAAAAAACGATACGAATAAATAAAACCATTTGCGTTCTAGATATTGTCTTGAGATCAACATACAACATTATCCCACAAAACTGTTTTGAGGGTTAAAAGAGGGGGTTCATAATATTTTTTCTGGACAAATTCTACTTTCCTGCATTCTTCAGCTTCTTGGCTTCGAAGACTTTCTAATTGAAGCCATAAGACACTATTTTCTCCATTTGTTCCCATAAATTAAACTATGCACCTTGATTTTGATAAATGGCATTATACAACATTCTTCCACAAACCAAACATTAAAAGGCTGTCACAGGCCTAAAAAAATTTTCATTACCATAATTCCTACCAAGATGCATATTAATATGCCCAACATTATTCCATCAATAGCTCAAAATTGATAGTTTTGTTGGATACAACATTATTCCATTGAAGCCAGAGTAAAGTTAGCCTCTCAAAAACTGGGCGTACTATACAGGGCCCGCAGATACTTTAATAGTACACAACAGCTAACCCTGCAGATACTTTAATAGTACACAACAGCTACAAATCGCAAGTGCGCCCCACAGTTGAATTTGGCAGCCACCTCTGGTCTGGAGCCCCAAAATACTTGAAAAATACCCTCAACTCTGTGCAGAAACGGGCGGTCCGTTTTATAGATTCTCCCACCTTAACGAACGGATTGCAATCTTTAGAGCACAGGCGTCGGGTGGGAATGCTATCCCTGTTCTACCGGTATTTCAATGGAAGATGCTCTGAGGAACTAGCGTCATTGATCCTTTCGGCACCGGTGCATAGTCGGGAGTCACGCCAAACGCGCGCCCAACATATGTACACGGTTGACATTTGTCAGATGAGAACGGGTCTTTTTTTCGACTCGTTCTTGAGTTCAACAGCTCGGCTATGGAATGATTTGCCGGCTTCTGTGTTTCCTCTCTCCTACAACATGGGTCTCTTCAAGACCAATTTTCATTCCTTCCTCTCCTCAATAAGACCCCCACACAGCATCCCAGATGACATAGGCCCTAAGGGAAATTATTTTCCTCAGGGCCCCCTGTGTGGAGTTAATGTAAAAAAAAAAGATTCCGGGCAGGGGCTCAATTGTTGCCATTCAAATTTATTTGGAAAGAACTTCTATTTTTCTTCTTTATTCCATGGTTGAAGTGATATTTAAAAAAAGTTTACTATGCGTTATGTATGCTGGTGACCCGATGCCAGTTGATCCGCCGACAATTGGCCCCCAGGAAAGGTTTTTACTACAAAATTACAATTTTTTGCGCATTATTTACCAATTTCAAACTTAAAATTCACTTCAAAAAAACCCTTCATAATAAGTTTGTATGAATATAAAACAAATTTATATACAACGTCGATGTTTTGTACTTATGCGCTGGTATACCCAGTAAGCAGATTTTTCTTGATGCGTTTGAATGAAAATATGTTTTATACTTTGTTATTCGGCGGTACATCTTCTCTGCACATCCCTTCGGGGTCACTTGGTTATATTTTGTGTAATTAGGTATACCGTATTTTCCCTGAACCGACTGCATATTGTATATAAGTATGCCAGGAGGCCTATTGTCGGCAGATCAACTGTCATGGAACCATGTACGTTACTCCCATCTTGAACATAGTATACATACTAGAAAGGGTATCTGCTAACTCAAATAATATGAAAGAGTATTATGAAAACCTAAAAGATAAAGACATCCTAAATGCTCCCACAAGAACGTCGACAAAAGAAATTTTCAATTTTTTTGCAGCCCAAATTCAAAAAATATTTATGCTAAAAATATTTTAATCAGATATTTCAAAAACAAGAAACCACAATTTTACAACACAAAACTAACCAGAATGAGATCATTTATTGATTTACGCCCTTATGCCCGGTGCACACGAGGCTAGTTTTCAAGCCAGGACAGCAAGCTAGTATGCCGGCATTCTGTCCTGGCAAGATCCTGGCTTGACACTTGACACAAACTAGAGCGATTTACACGATTCTAGGATATTTTAAGCCAGAATCATTACAGTGACTATGGTAACCGCACGTCTGCTTCCGTCCATAGGTGACAATTAACAGCTTAGGGGGCATACATTAATTACGTGAGCTGCTTTTCTTTCAATTTAGACTCCTCCCCCTCCTTCTCTTGGTGAGATTTGGTGGGATCCCCCCTCATGTGAGATTTACACTACAGTTGTGAAAAGACTACATTTATTTTCATAAAGAATAAAAATTTGATTTTTTCAGTGGGCAAAATGGGATATTTCAAAATGGGACAATTCAAAAGAAGAAACAATTTAATAATTTTTTTTATTATCTCTATAATAATATATGTTCTTTTAGTTGATGTGAGATTTTTATTGACTCCCCCTAGGTTTAAATGAGATTTGGTGAGATTTTACTGGATTTTAAGGAACTATAAATACCACTAAGCTCTATTTTAATTCACTTTCACAATAGTGTGGGCCGCAACTGAAAAAAAAAGATCTTATTTCCTTGAGCGCTAGTAATAAAAAGTTGTCTTTGCATCTAAAACATCAAAAAAATTTAGTTTTAAAAAAATCAAAAAATATCCTAAGGTTCCGCAGGTCCTTTAAAGTTTGAGAAAATATCGAAATATTTCCATTTTTTCAGCCTTTGCACAAAATATTCTGAAAGAGTTTAAAGATATTCATTTATGAGCTCTTGTTAAATAAAGTCTATAGCTTCGATGTGAACAACCACCATTTATTATTTTTGTCGTAGTATGGCACTAAACCACGTCCACCCGCAATCCCCAAACCCGCCCTCGCTTGAGCAGCGCGCCATATCGGCAGTTCCTTAGTCAACCAAGGACCCTCCGTTTCGTGATATTGTTTTGTAGGTAACTAAAAATATTATTAAAATATGGGAAAAAGCGTATTTGTAAATAGAGCTGACTTCTGAAGTTAGGTTAAGTTCTTCTAATTCTTCCTCCGTTACATTTTCCAAAATGGGAGGATTCATGATTGGCGTATCTTGCCAAGATATCAAATCAAAGTAGGATTGTGCATTAAAATTCAATGGGGGTACTTTAAATGTTCGATTTTCTGTCCGGAATAACTCTTTGGCTTTCGATAAACGCCTTATTCCAAGTTCTTTGATGGTAGGTGATTCATTGGTTATCATTGACAAGAGTAAATTTTCAGTATGAACGAAGTAAAAATATGCCTCGCACCTTTTTGCACGACTCATGTAGTTTTATATCAAACCACAGAGGAGCGTATGCCCTCATTATAAACGTGGCTAACATAACGAAAAAATATGATGGCGTTGCGCTTCCAATATATAATCGTGGGATTTGACACGCTGTAGTAATCACTCCTGGGTTCTTCTGGCAATATCAGGATGACAACGTCCGCTGGAAACCACTTTGAAAATATCAAGCACGTATTTTTGATCGGTGCTTAAATCTTGGTGTTGAATACTCAACATAAATTTGAAAAAAGATTGTACTGGTAAATTATGCCAATTATGAAGAGTCGAACCTACGGGGCCGGAAAAATCATGAAGCCCAGTGGTTGTATTATCCGACTTCATAATCAAATGGCGTAGAAGCAGCTCGTTGCAATGAAAAATGCAGATCAGCCACTGTGCCGGTCCATTCAAGTGTTTATCCATCGTTTGAATCACACCAACAGTTATTCCCGTGTTAAAATTTGTGCCGTCACACCCAATTGCGTTTAAATGGTAGAGTGAAATGTTTTGACCAGCAAAATATTCCATTATTGGTTTGGCTATGTTTACGGCAGTGCTGACCTAGGCATAATACGCGTCAAGAAAATTGGTTCCTCGATTATCGATACGTGTTCTTCGAGTACTATGCTTTCATAGTATTTTTGTCTTTTTTATATTAGCTAAGGTCTTGTTCTTTCGACCATTAAAAACGATCTACTTACTTTATGCACATAGCTTTGATGAGTACAGATCTGGTACGCGGACGTCCGCGACGCAGTCTATTTGTGTCTATAACTTTATTATCCTGCGTGATTATGTTGAAATCATTTAAATGGCAGAAGCAATTGCTGCTCCAGCTCGATCCGATATCCTGAACCTGTCAAAGATCTTGGAGAGAACTGTTAATAAAAAGACGAAGAATTGCTGGTTGTCGGAAAGGCGATGTTATTAGTCTTAAGTAGCCGACTTGATTTTGCGACCGGAGAAGATAATTTTGATGTTAAGGTGGAAGATAATGATACGCAATGATAAACAATGATTCAAAGCGTCCACAAATTCTAAAGCTTTTTCTTCTCAAACCTGTTCATTTAATTTGGTAAGATCTTATCATTTTCTCTTCATAGGCTTTAGCAATTGTTTCGTAGTCGGTATATCAACACTGCCGATGAACATTTTTCTCTCACCTCTTTGGTCTTCCGAAAACTCTTTTTCCTTAGGGGAAACTTTCATTTATTGTCTGTAATTTGCATTAATAAATTGCATTTATTGTCTTTCCATTTACAATATCAATAACAAACAGTAGGGAGCTTGTGATTTTAAATAGAGAGACTTTTCTTTGGAAGGAAACTGTATTTCTTCTACCTTTTTCTGACTTTAACAAGTTTATATACTTATGTAGATATGCCTTAATAATTTTTGTAATTCTTTCTTTCAAAATGGTTGGCAAAGAAGCTTTATCCCATACTTTCGAAATACTTTTAGTTACCTACAAAACAATATCACGAAACGGAGGGTTCTTGGTCGACTAAGGAACGGCCAATATGGCGCGCTGCTCAAGCGAGGGCGGGTTTGGGGACTGCGGGCGGACGTGGTTTAGTGCCATACTACTACAAAAATAATAAATGGTGGTTTTATACATCGAAGCTTTAGACTTCATTTAACAAGAGTTCATAAATGAATATCTTTAAACTATTTCAGAATATTTTGTGCAAAGGCTGAAAAAATGGAAATACAGTGTAAACTCCATGTAACGTCACTCGATTTAACGACAAACTCTCTAAAGCGTCGAAATCACTCGGCTTTGGTTGATTTAGCTTGTCTTCCATACAATGATACACTCCATTTAGCGTTACACCCACTCTCAATAACGACAAGAATTAAATAATAAAAAGTTATTTTTTAGTTGCCAAAATTAGTCAAATCTGCGCAGATGTGTACGTTCTTTTGTCGCTTTATTATCCTAGCCCGTAATAAACTGTCGGTACTGCCCGTAATAAACTGATCGTCATAAACTGTCGGCATCATACATACCGAACTTTTTAAGAAATCCGTTCTTTTGTTTACAAATTGGGATTGCTTGTACCTGTAGACCGTTGTTTTCTAAGAAATCCGTTCTTTTGTTTACGAATTGGGATTGCTTGCACTTGTAGATTGTTGTTATTAGGTGTCATGGATTATCTATACGTTATCATATTCTTAGTTGCCCACAAACTTTCTAAACATGGCAAGTAAAAGAAAATCACTGTGTATTGACGAAAAAGTTTTACTGACACGCGCAATAGAGGCGGGAGAGAAGATAAGTGATGTTGGCAGACGCTTTGGATTTAGTCGCTCTACCGTGTCCACAATGTGGAAAAATAAAGAAAAAATTCTACAAGCAAAGAAGGATGGAAAATCTTCCAAAAAATTAAAGAAACCTAAATACGAAGATTTGGATCAAGCTGTGCTATCATGGTTTCACCGACAGCGCCAGAATAATATGCCTTTCTCGGGGCCGATCGTGAAAGCTAAGGCGTAGAAGTTTGCCGAAGAACTTGGTTTACTTTCTTTCAAAGCATCAGAGGGATGGCTCGGAAAATTCAAGCAACGTCACCATATCAACTATGGTAAAATTAGTGGAGAAGCACGAAGTGTTGATACAAATGTTACTCACGACTGGATTAATAGTGTGGTCAAAATTGACAGAAAAATACGCCTCAAGTGAAATTTTTAATGCTGATGAAGCAGGAATTTTCTTTAAGTTGACCCCAGATAAAACTCTGAAATTTAAAAGGGAAAAGTGTGTTAGAGGAAAGCTCTCCAAGGAGCGTATTACAGTACTTGTGGCTGCTAATATGGATGGCACAGAAAAAAAGCTGATGGTAATAGGCAAATCGAAAAATCCGCGGTGTTTTAAGAACATTAAAAAATTGCCAGTGACGTATAAAGCTAATAAATCAGCTTGGATGATCAGTCAACTTTTTGAAGAAGAAGTGCGAAAGTGGGATGCAGAATTAAAGGGACGAAATTTTTTACTTCTTGTTGACAACTGCCCTGCCCACCCTCTTATATCAAACCTTCAAAACATAGAGTTGGCATTTCTTCCTCCAAATACAACTAGTGTGTTGCAGCCTATGGATCAAAGCGTGATTAAAAGCCTCAAGGGTCACTACAGAAATAAATTATTGATGGAGCTAGTCGAATCTGAGGGTAAAACTTCTATTAATATGCTGCAAGCAGTAATTTTTTTTATCTAAAGCCCGGGAAGAAGTGACACCCACAACTATACAGCGCTCTTTTCGACATGCTGGACTTTTTACAAATTCTATGAGTGATGAGGTGGACACGGAACCGGAGTTTGATAACGATGACGACCTTCCATTAACTGAGTGGATTCAACAGTTCAACATGGCAGGAAAATTTACAGAAAATCTTCAAACCTACATCGAAGTAGACGACTGTTTGCTTACAACGGCTTCGCTCACAGACAAAGAAATTTTAGATTCGGTGAGAAAAACTGAGGATCAAGAACAAGGAGATGAAGAAGATGAGACGGATGAGCCTGAGCCTCCGCCGAGCATTAAAGAAGCTCTGGAAGCAGCAAAATTATTGGAAAACTACTTTCTTTATCACCAAGATGCCTCAATATCGCACGATATGAATAAAATAAGTAAAAAAATACAACAAAATTACTGGTGCAGCAAAAAACATCAGACGAAAATAACAGACTATACGCAATAGCGTTAAAATAAAAATTGTTTTTTTATGTATGTAATTACTAACACTAGTCTGAAATAAACTTTTTCTTTTTCTAATACAGATTTTTCTTCTCTCCATTTAACAACAACTCTCTATAACGTCAAAATACACACAGTCCCTTGAGTTCCGTTATATAGAGTTTACACTGTATTTCGATATTTTCTCAAACTTCAAAGGACTTGCGGAGCCTTAGGATATTTTTTAATTTTTTTAAAACTTAATTTTTTTGATGTTTTAGATGCAAAGACAACTTTTTATCACTAGCGCCAAAAGAAATTCAGAAGAAAAAAAATCGGCCCACACTATTTCACAAGCAATATGAAAAACGGTTGGTCCAAATGTCTTTAAAAAGCAAAACTGAGAAAATAAAAAAATAAGCAGCTCCGTGTACAAATGCATTAATACAATCAATATTTAACTAGCAGATAAAATCCCACTTCCTTGGGTGGCTTTCTTTGATAGTTATAATTTTTCACCTTTGTATGTACATCAGTAATTTGAAAGTTTGCAAAAATTTACCTTATCACTAGGAAGCGGAATGCGGAGGCAAAACAAAAATTCCAGAGCCGCTAATTATTAAAGGCAAAACCATTAAACTATTTGTAAAAACATTAACTTTGTGGCTCACCATAATTTACAATAAAAAAACACAAATATGTTTTTTTTATTGTAAATTATGTTGTTGTTCTACAACAAATTTATGCGTTTTTTATTGCAATTAAACTATCGTTATTTGATCGGTCTAATAAGGTTTGTAATACGGTCTGTTTTAAGGGGCCAACAGATTTGGCTATAAAAAAAATATATCAATTGGTTTTGGCCTATTTCAGCATATCGCTCACCATACATTCCCAATGTTTTTGCCTCCGCCAACCGCCTACTATTTATCACTATTCATTTTTCTATCTAAATAAAAAAAATTGTGAATGCCGTATAACTTTGATCATTTGAAATCCACTGGACATTTGATAACTGATTTCTACTAAATAACAAATTCCCTCCAATTAAATAATACATTAACCGCCAATCTAAACTTAAGAAATTAAAGAACACAGCCAAAATTGTACATTTTGACTTAAAATTCGAGTTCCATTCTTCCCCTAACCTCCTGTAGCAATTTTGAATCAATCTGTTGAAAACTCTAAAATTTTAAGATCACCACCAAAAGTTGGTTTTAATTTGAGTTCATCTCCCATCCAACCTCATTTGTAACAAAGTTTGTAGAAAATGCGTTTAACAAGGTTAGCTCATCGAGGGGGTAGAGCGGTGATTGGCAAAAATTCGTGATGTAGCTTGCAGTCCATGTTCCACTGGGAGATTTGAATTAACTGCAATACAAGTGAGTGTTGTACTTCAAGCTACATCACATGTTCGAAATTTCGAAAGCGGCCCGACGAGTTTTTTTTTCAAAAAAGGCCCTAATGAGCTAACCTTGTTAAACGCATTTTCTACGAACCTTCAAGCTCCGCTCTTCTGTAGAACTAGTAAATTCATAAATAAAAAACGCACTTTCTGCTTTTTAACTATTTGATTAGATGGAGAAGTCCATCCATAACTCTAAATAATTTATATTTTTTTAACATTTTACTTATTTTAAGTAACTCTCAAGCGGCTGGTCATGCTTCGATGCCCGGAGCCGCAGCGCCCTTTATAAGATTTTTTTATTCATCAGTCTGTAATATTATTTAAATTCGATCGATGTACAAAAACTTCAATAACAGAGGAGGCCACTTCCATTTACAACAATCTGAAAATGTACAGACACTAGAGTACGAAAGAAGAACTAGAGTAAGACAGATTAGAACTTTATCCACCTCCGCACAGGAACCCCTGTGAGGAAGACCAAGAAAAACATTTTGAATTCTTTTAACCCTTATTATTATATCTGGAATAAACTAATTATTATTATTATGCAAATAAATTAATAAATTATGCGTTGAAATAAAAGTAAAAAGTTATGAAATTTAAAATCTCTCCCTGAAAAGTTGCTTCTCATGTAGATACCAAATTCTTCCCAGTTGGTACAGTATTGTAAGAACCTTGAGCAATTGCTTCTCGTGTAGTTACCAAATTCTTCCCAGTTGGTACAGTATTGTAAGAACCTTGAGCAATTGCTTCTCGTGTAGTTACGAAATTCTTCCCAGTTGGTACAGTATTGTAAGAACCTTGAGCAATTGCTTCTCGTGTAGTTACCAAATTCTTCCCAGTTGGTACAGTATTGTAAGAACCTTGAGCAATTGCTTCTCGTGTAGTTACGAAATTCTTCCCAGTTGGTACAGTATTGTAAGAACCTCGAGCTATTACTCCTCATACGACATTTGATGATGTGCCAACTGCAAATAGAAAATTACACTCTAGTCAAAGTTCAAATTGGAACGAAAAGCTCAAACAAATAAATAATAATTGATTGTAAAATTAGCCAACAAACCTTCGACAAAATTAGCCAACAATCAAGTCAGAATCATTTTCAGGGCATTCAATTTTTATTTCGTCTCCGTATGGGTTGTATGTACTGCTGGCCATTTTGAAAAAAGAGTGCATCCTGTCTAGATGATTTGGGACTGACCTCTTCCAGAGGAATTCGCATAGATAGCCCTCGAGGTGGAGTTCACTCCCCCCATATTTAGGCACACTTTCCCGAACATCCCTCCAACAACGCTCAAGGTTTTGAGTGTGAGCCCCAGTGGTTGGGTTAACAAAATTAATGCTTCGATTTACAGTGAGATGCTCAAACCCTTCATCCTTCAGGCAGTCGTATGCGTTCCAGCAGTCTGAAATTATCGTCGTTCCTGGTAAAATAAAATCTTTTATGACTGCCAATAAAGTTTCTTTTGTTCTGTCTTCAACACTGCAAACAAACATTTTCTTTGATTCTCTTTCGAATCCACCAAACAGCCATTTTTCCTCTGTTATTTTCCCCTTACAGGTTTTGCGTTTTCTAATTTTTACCTCATCAATTTCCACTGTAATGCCGACACCACCAATTTTTTGCTTCATTTTATGACACCAATTAATGCAAACTTCCCTACAAAATGAGGACCAGTCTACTACAGTATTACTAGACATTCCAAGCTCGTCCATTATGAATTTTGTTCTGGGTGGTCGCAAAACTGACCAAAATAGAACAAATTTGCAAATATTCTCAATAGAAAGATTAGATTGGGCGAAAAAGGTGTTATTTCGGACCGATGCACTAAACTTGCACCTTTTTTTAAATACTTTATGATGTACTCTAGTGATGATCGTTTTTCCGCACGCAAACCGTAAATCGGATTTTAAAAAGCAAATATTTCCACATCTTTCACATTTTTTATCTCTCCGTATAACGTCGTGATCCCTTAGCCAATCTAACAGCACATCCTTCTTTCCAATAATCTCCAAAAATCCCATCAAACCAACAACACATGAATTACAGCCCATTATTTCAATTTTCGGTAAACTTTCGAGATCACTGGACAAGCTTAATACGAATATTTTTCAGAAAAAACCTTTTGATTTGCCTTAATTACTATAAAAAGCAACTATTTGCCTTCGGGGCGATGGAAACTATTGCATTAAAAACTTCAACTAAGCAAAATGAAAATTGGCTTTCGTCGCATGAGATATCGGTGTCGGCCATTTACAATAATTTCTGTCATTTTGTTGTGTTGGTGTATTCCATAAATAAACCATTCATTGATTCCACAGTCATTAGATTGATAACTTCGAGGTTTTTGTATGGACAAAACGTCAACGCTATTTAATCAAAGATGTGCCAGTATTTGGCGATTTTCTTTTTTGCCGTGTGTTAACGACGTCACACGTACCATAGACAAGAATAGAGAAATTAAAAAAAAAAAGCTCGACCATAGACAACACAATCCTCTTTTAGTACCTACCCAATTTATTAGCCTAAAATATTATTTTAAAAATAAATTGAAATGTCAAAATATTCCCCAGGGTAACGAGGCTGCATCTGACGAATTGCTGCCTTGAGAAAATGAGCTTACTTTTCTTTACGGCTCATTTTCTCCAGACAGAGTTTGTCAGATTGAAACCTGTTGCCCTACAAAGAAACCAACTGTCGTAAAAATAACTTAAAATTACTTGAAACTTCAATCCCTTCAAAAAGGGAAGAAAAATTTCAAATAAGATTTAGCTTTCCTACGATAGTATCGACTTTGACATTTCTCTGTGGTTTCAACAGAAAAATGAAAGACTCAATTCAACGTTTTAGCATTTTATTAAAAAACAGGAAATACAAGAATAACAAACCATCACGCCGTTTCCCCACAGGGGTAGGCCAATAGAACGGACCGCCAAACAACTCGGTCTTGGCACACACTCTTTGCCACACTCACACATCGACTCATACATACTATTCCGACTCTTGACGTGGCCCGAAGCAAGTATCGGATTCACTTGATCGTGCCACGTCTTCCTCGGGCGTCCCCAACTTCTTCTACCATTCACATATGTCATATTTCTCCTTACACTGCTTTCTTCATTCATTCACTCTACATGCCCAAACCATCTGAGGGTCCCTTTCTTAATCTTACTCGATACGATCAGCCTTGCATTCTTTGCAGATCTCTCTACATCACCTCAAAGGCGCTCTGCACAAACTCATAATATATTTCTACAATCTTACTTCCAACTACAAAGTAGACAAACCATTATAACTTAAGGCTAAAAATTGCATCCACCGGTTCAGCGATCACTGAAATGAAACTATACATACAATTTGACCAATAAACGCTTTGCTGTATAAAAATATAAATATATTGCTCTATTTACACTCTGTACAGGCAGAAAATATACAGGACCATACATGGTTTTACCACACATACGCCTCAGGGATCTCATTCAGTCTATTTTCATATTTCCTCTGCCAGTTCCTCACTGTCATAGATCAAGGTACCAGCACTCCATTGTAGACTGCTAGCTTCGCTTCTTTAGACAGTTTTTTTATTAGCGTTACCTGCATTTACCCTTCTTTCAATATCTCTACCAGCCTTCCCATCTCTCATAAACACACTTCTCACGATATATAAACTCATCCATCTGCTCAAAGTATTCATCATTCACAACTATATTTCGCACTGTTTTCGTCTTCTCTCTACTGATAAAAATAGTACAGAATAGAAAAGGCGTACTAAGAAAGTGTAGTTCCTGTTGCGTCCCGTCCTTGGTGTTTTCTTCCTTCCTCTCTCAAGGACAGCGGCGGCACAAAGTGATTGGAAACGTCAGCCCCATCTCCTTACATGACACCTACAACAAACAATCTCATCATTAAGGTGCTAAATGAATGCTTTTAAATGTGCATCACAATGACCTTCATAAAAAAAATATTTAAGAAACGTTAAAACAATAGTAGAATTGTCACACTGTATCCGGTGGATAAAGTTAACTACCAATGTAATCCTCGCAATATATATACCTTTACCTAGGTAATAATTTATAATAATAAAGTAAAATGCATACAAACCAAAAGTTCTGTTGGCGGGGGGCATCGCTAGTGGGACGTGAGTATTATGAGAGAATTCATTCATATGAATGAGAGAATTCCAGCACTAGTAGTCTTCACCAGCCTGTAAGCCGTAGGGGGGTAGAAAGTAGGCAGCATGACAGTATATCGGCCACGATTTGGTGTTTCGAGCTGAAAATATTAATGAAAAAACTCAGAAGATATATCAAGACAGACAATCTGATCAAAACAAAACAATGTTTGTGTATTTTCAAGTATGTTTACATCAGGTTTTTTGATGCCTGTCTCACTAGGATATACCTGTGTCGAGACAGGCGTAGAGGTACATAAATGAATATCATTGTTAAAAGAATATTTAAGGTTAAATACAAATTAATTTTAATACAATTAAAACAGAAAGATATCGAGAGTGTGGGTGAATCCCATGAAGAGAGTTATTTTGTAAATGTAGGAAGAGATGAAGTAAGTACAATCAATTTATTTATTGTCAATCTATTTATGGAGTTCGATTAAACAGGATTCTATTATTTTTAATTGTTTTACATGGGTAAGGATGTCAGTAAATTGATATTTCTGTCTATATGTAATTTATTTTACAGATGTTAGCACTAGTGTGACGTCCAATACTTATAATCCATTTCTTTACAATGTAACTTTGACACTGAAATGATTGTAATTATTCGTTAGAAAATAACCATAAGAAAAAAACTTACCTTTAGGTTAGGACGAATCCTATTTCCACGAGGATCATGGATTTAATCCCGAAATAAGCCATTTCGGGTTAGTATTAGCCACAAATAGATGCATGAGTTCCCAAAATTGGGTAATCAATGTATTCAAGTATGCTAATTACACACTGCCCTGATATTTACTTGTTATAAGCGATTTGCGTCGTGCTTGTTCATACAACGTGAGAGCGTCCATTTTGTTAGATTCGCTCAGCCACGCTCAGCTTTCAAAAAATCAAAGCTTTCCATTGGTCGGTGTGTTAATGACGTCACACAGTCATAGATATTTACCATTTTTGAACTCGGTTGAAATTTTGGATCGGAGTTTTACCCCTGGTGTATTCAGTGCCGCGGGCCGCCATCAGTGTTGCCAACCCGGATTTTGAAAAAGACGTAAGCCTGACTAGAAAATTACGTAGATTTAACCCATTTGCAACATAAAGTTCGTAGATGTACCGAAATGAAGAAGTCGCGTTAGGTGAAACTGAATAAATACTGCCACATTAGAAATATTTTCACCACAACGGAAAGGGCCAAATGGGATATTGGATATGGGATGGGGCGAGGTGGGGCGGAAAAGGGATGGGTACCTTGTGTTTTGAAAAGCGGCGCGAACTTTAGTATGAAACCGAGTGTTGTACAATTTTGGTAGAAAGATTCTGGGACTGGAGTTAGTAGATGTGCAGAAAAGGCCTAAAATACGTAGATCTACGTAAAAATATGAGTTGCTGGTCGACACGCGGCCTCTGCTAATAAAAAAATTCATTCTCATATTTCTGGTGACCGGTAAAAAACCATAAAACTATGGTAAAAACCATTCAAATGGTGTTGCAACCCGCAGGCTTTTCGGTGGGGCCCGCGAGCACTTTTGGTGCGTCGTGCTGAAATCTGAAGGAAACGCAAAAAAATTACATTTAGAACGCGAGAAAGGCTGCTTTCATAATTCCCGCGGAAACGGCACGGCAACTGTAATAGCTCGCGGCCTCGCGACACCTAATTGCTTTAATATAATACATTATAATTGATCTATGGTTAATAATATAATATCCATGTTCGTGGCGTGAGGTTTGTCTAGGTCTTGAAGGTGGATGAACAGGACCCTCTGAACCCCAGATTCCTACCCACCCCTTAAACTCTTTTCCTTCCCAGAACTCTCTTCCCCTTCCTTTCCTTAAAAAACCCTCCAGACAGCATCCTCAAAGATGACATAGGCCCTGTGGGAAATTATTTTCCTCAAGGCCTCCTGTCTAGAGCTCATGTAAAAAAAAAAATCTATGGGTCGATCGGGTTTATTTATGGGTTGATCTGTCAAAAATTGTACGACGCACATGGTCGCACGTGTTTACAAATCTCTAAGAACAATAAATTATTTTAGTATTTATATAGAGGGGTTATTTTAATTTGACTTAAAATGACGAAAGTTAGGAAACAACACAAGAAAAAAGTTTTCAACACCAGCATTAACAGAAAACGGCTACGAAATCGTTTATCAAACCTTGGACCGATTGAATGGTAGGTAATATTGAATTATTATTATCTGAATCACGTGCAAGTATGTTTAGAAGTTCGAATATGAGTAGCTACTTATTTAAATTATTGTTTTAGTGACCCGATAACCCAAGCATGGAATCGCAACAGATCTGTGCGTACGAACCTGAAAGAAATGGGGTTGACGTACGATTCCAACAGTACCATGAAAATTCAAAGCTACAGGGAGGGTCAAAAAGTAAAGGCAATCTCCATTATGAAAGGAGAGTTTAACGTGACACAAGAAACGAATGCGAAACCTTCCACAGTCGAGAAACCAGAAGTTGTCAGTGAATTGGAAGCAGTAGCGAAAGCACCAAAAACCTCAAAATTAAGGTAACAGTTTTGTTAATATTTTCACTGCAATTATAGAAATATAAATCCACTTCTGGTAAAATTTCAGCATTGCTAACCACCCTTCAAATGATTGGGCAGTTCCATTATCCGCCGAACTTTTAGGCACAGATTATGGAAATTACACTTTGTTTTAACAATTACTACAAGAAACATTGGTAATTTTTCGAAATCACTGGATTTTTTTAGAAAAAATCTTTGCTTTACCTTAATTGCTGTAAAAACCATCAGGTAAAAAGCCATTCGCAGCCGCGAACTCATACTAGTAATTCAAATTTTGAATGCAGTATTTTCGATCAAACCGATCGCACAAAGTTGTTCTTTACAATAATTAAGGTGAATCTAAAGATTTTTCTTAAAAATGTTTATAGTAAGCATGTCCAGTGATTTCGAAAGTTTACCACAACTATTTACGTGCACAAAATAGGTTATTAGGTTCTTAGTTTAGATAAACTGAGTAATTCATGCGTATTTAAATGCAAATATCAACCTATTAAAAAAAATGAAAATGGCAACAAATGAATCGTTTTATATGGGAAATTTTGAACATTGATTGAATAAAAATGAATTTTTGATGCGCCTATTGCTATCTATCACACAAAATTAGTTTTTTTTGCGGTATTTAAATTGAAATGTAGTATATTTTCCAAAATATGTGCCTAATAAAAGTGCAGCAGTTAGTTGAATATTCACCTTTTTGAAATAACACTTTGATTCAACTTAGTTACTAAATAAACCTGTAAATATTCCACTTCGGGAATCACACTATATATTAACTTAATTACTTCAAGAAAAAACTAATTACATTTGGATAGATGGTAAGACCCTCCACACAGCATCCCCAAAGATGACCTAGGCCCTGATGGATTTATTTTCCTCAGGGCTTCCTGCGTGAAGCTAATCTAAAAAAAGCTACATTTGTATTCATACTAGCTGAAGTCCCTGCTTTGCCCGGGCTTTACACAGAGTAGACGGTAATTTTATTTTACCCTTATTTTGAACGTCAAGCGTGCAAAATTTCATCAAGAGGTATCAAAATTCTGCTGTGAGCTGGGAAAAAGGGGTAGGGGTGGTTTTTTGAAATCTCATGAAGACCGCGACCTTCCTCCAGTTTTGAAGATAAAGTGTGCAAAATTTGATCAATCCCGGAATAAATAAACTGTAGATTTGTTTAAAATCCCACACATTGTGTTCTAACACCATTTCCCTGTTGAGGGTAGATTGTGGCGACCATTCTTTACTCACCCCCACCTCTGATGTTATATTTCCATAGATCTAATAAATTTATTCTTTACACAGAATCAATTTATCAGTATTAACGCAGTACATCCTGAAAATCTTCATACAAAATATCGAAATTTTGAAAAAAAATTTCATTTTCAGCTACAACAACATCAACAATGTTGTATTTTTCAATCTTAGCACTAAAAGGTGCACGGACGACAGTAATTTCAGAGATTTTGATTGCCACCGTTGGCACTGGGAAATTTAAATTATGTAAAGGGTTTTCCAATAAAAGGTGTTATTTTGATATTCAAAGAAAAATGCCATTTTTTAATATAAATGATCGGATGTTTATTTCATTATAAAGAGGAAGGTATGCCGTTAATAGTGGAAAATAACATCAGGCAAATGACCACCACGACCACGCTTACCGGACCATATCCTTTTCATGAAATTTTCCATAATCAAATCGCTGCAAAGTGGCTGCCCTATGTCCTCGATAACCCCACGAATTCCATCTTTGAGGTCTTGAATCGACGCTGGGCCGTTGGCGTAGACCTTCTCTTTCACGTGGCCCCAAAGAAGAAGTCGCAAGGTGTTAAATCACAAGATCTCGGTGGCCAATTGTGATCACCTCTTCGAGAGATAACACGGTCTGGAAACTTTTCCCGTAAAAGATCAATGGTTTCGTTGCTTGTGTGGCACGTAGCGCCGTATTATTGAAAGTAAACGTTGTTCAGATCAACACCATCCAATTCCGGCCATAAAAAATCATTAATCATCTCTCGATCGCTAATCGCTATTCAAAATAACACCTCTTATTGGAAAACCCTTTAGTTCGTTCAATTTTAACATATTATGTAATTTTTGTATTATTTTCCAGGCTACCCAAGTCTCATATCGAATACATCACATATTTCATGGATAAATACGGAAATGACTACAAAGCCATGGCAAAGGATAGAAGAAATTACAATCAAGAAACCTGGAAACAGCTTCGGCAAAAGGCAAAGAAATTTATGAAAATACCCAACCAGTACGCTAAGTTCTTAGATTCTAAAGGATTACTGGGCAAAGACACCGATGATGACCTGTTAAAAAAGGACGCTCTAGCGCTAGAAATGGATAGTGATTAAGATTTTAAAACAAGTGCTTTTTTTTAATATTTTTAAGGACCCATCTCTGTTTTTATTTGTACCAAAAGTTTTTAGAATAAAAAAAAGATGTGTCGATTGCCTTTATTGTTTTGTTTATTTATTATTAAAAATAAAAAAAAAATTACTTGCATAAGTTGACCCATTATTAAATTTAATTTAAAGTTAATTTTGTACCAAAAATTGTAAATCTGCATTGGTGTACTAAATCTAATGTAACTTTTAATCACTCAGGCAAGTTTGTTTGCTTTTGGGAACAGCTCACATAGGTTTCATAGAAATTGTTGTATCTCTCCCTTGCTGTCATGGCGAGAAATACAATCTAAGCAGTGTTAGAAAGAGAAATCACAACACTTTATACTTGAATCCAGAAGTTAACCACAGAAAAGAATTAAATGTGCACCTCTATGAAACCTAAGTTAACCGCAAATTGAAGTGACAAAAAAAGTGAGGTGACAATAACATTGTAATAAAACTAGCTTTTATCTGCTGCTTCGCTCGCGTGGTATTAGGGGGAAATTAGTGTAGCGCTTGCACTTATTAATTATTCCCACTCTTCCACCCTCCCCCTCCCTCCTCCCGCATTCCATACATTCATTCCCGGTACATTCAGTTTTCTAACAGCTCGCGTGCCTCCTAATAATGCCAGAGCTCAAAGAAAAAATAATTATCCACTTTGGTGCAGTCGTTCGGAAGTTAGACACTACAAACATTTCGGAGATTCATTTTTATTTAAAAATATCAACATCGTTTCCACGGCAATGATTTTTTTCTGACGTTAGCAATAACTCGCTTTTGCTAGCGACAGAAAACGTATAAGAAATATAATATATTAATATTTATAATTTCATAATGCCAGAGCTTACCATCATATACAGCTTATATTACTCACATATAATGTAGCTTTCTATTGGTAAAAGAATTTTTAAAATTGGTTTTTTGGTTTATGCTTAGTTCACACTGAGCTATGTATCTGCGGGCAGATATCTGTTGATTCGCGAGCGCTTACCTTTTGTCCTTTCACACGAGGCTATCAAATATTTCTTCCTGTGGTAGGAGAGGGGGTCAGTTGAATTAGGGAGCGGCAACGGAACGCATATTTTTTGTACTGAAATCTGTCACCTTGACATTTGTCATCCACGGTAATTACAATGACCCCCTCTCCTGTTTTAGTCGGAGAAGGGGAGAGCTATCTTCTGGGATATCGCGTCTGGAGCGGTTGCGTCTGAGATGTGTATTGTCTATGATTGATCTGCGCTTAAAATCGCTTAGATGTGAACGGTCTGAAGGGATTGTATGGAGAGCGTTATTTGGCGTGCTATGATCTTTTATATTTGATAGCTGAGTGTGAACCAGCTCTTATGCGTGAAAGCGTAACAAACACACGCAATTTTGCATTTATAATATTAGCCATTTTTTTAAAACTTTTTTGTTTGCATCAAAAATTTTTATATTTCAAAAATTATATATTTATTTCTAATAACATTTGTGAGCATATTTCTCTACCTTTCAAAAATAGTATATGTATAGTCTTCGGATACATTCAGAAATATTTAATTTCTTTAGATTTTATTGCAAAGCGGAAATTTTCTGCCCTGACAATCTAATCGCTGGGCGTGTAATAACTGAAATGTTTTAAAATTTTTACAGGATACTGAAAAAACTCATTTTCAAGCAGGAAAATTGGGAAACGTAGATTTCTTTTTATGTATTGTGTACATTATTAATATGCATAAATAAATATTTTTTAAGGTCTACCTCGAGTTTTCCTCCATCAAAATTAGTTTTTTCACTTTCCTGCAAATTTTTTTTCACGTTGGAAGTATTACGCACCCGGCGATTATATGTCTGAGGCCTGAGGCCAAAGCAGCATGATGGGATCGGGGGTTCAGCAAGGAACTTCTAAATGAAATAAGTTATTAGTCTGATGCCTTAATTGACAGCCGCACGGAACATTCGCATCGAGAGGTTCACCAATAGACATGCAAGAGAGTAAAACATTAACACCAAGATATTCATTCATTCACCCGGATACATAGTTGTATTGTGCTTTCTAAATTTATTTTAAACTTGCTGAAGTTCCTGGCGTTTGCCTCGCCCCATACCTGGTCCCTGCCCCTTGCCCCCACCCATGGCTGGACTCCTGCGCTCCACCTCTTGCACTTCCCTCCCTCATCCCCAACCCCCCCACCTCTTCTCCCCCTTATGTTATTCCACAATTAATTAAAAATAATATATAGCATTTTTGTTATCTATTTTTCGGGTGTTATGCCGTGTTTCGCTACCTCCTTCTTTAGCCAACGTTTCGGACAGCGTTACAGTATCCGAAACGTTGGCTAAAGGAGGTAGCGAAACACGGCATAACACCCCAAAAATAGATAACAAAAATACTTGCAAAAAACGTGAAAACCTAAAAACATACCCAAATATATAGCATGTTTGCGTTACATTCCAGAGTGGAAGATTCTCTCAGTATCACCCTGGTATAAGACCACCATTCAAAATTAAAACATTGCTTGAAATGGCTTTAGCCGATCAGATCTGAATAACCAGGTACTTCCCCACCTTCCTCTTCCCCATCTCCTTCCCCTCCCCACTACCTTCGGCCTCACAACATAACCCAATTGGGGATGCCATAGTCTCACTGGCTCTGGACGGAAGCAATTGGGACTCTTGCGCCATATTCACATAAAAAAAAATCTTCCCTTTCTCCCACCATCCCTCCTCCATTATCCCTTCCCTCTCCTTTCTCCTCCCGTCACTTTCTCCTCCCTGAAAAAAAATGTACCTAATAAAATTACACCGAATTTTGCTAAATTTATTTAAAAGTGTTAAAATAAATTATTTATCAAAAATCACAAATTTTATTGGTAAATAATAATACAGACCTTCACAGTAGTACACCACACATAAAAATTCATAACTCACCTCGATAAAATGAATTTTTATCAGCAAAATTGTGATATGTTGTGAAGAGGTCATAAATTAAAAACACATACCTACCTACCTATTTACTTCGGCCACGGAGTTCAAATAAACAGATGGTCGAAATTCAAAATAAACCGTATTGCCTATTTATAGCAATCAATCGCCAAAACGATGCGTTTGTGATTAGAGCATAAATAGATTAGATAAATGGATTAGAAATAAGTAGGTACTTTTCTTGTTCACAAAATTCAGAAATTACCCTTTTTTTCAGTAAGTAGTATCACCTGATATGTTACTGGAAACCCCCTTTCATTAGTGATCTTTATCAGCGGGTTTATAATATTTATCAGTAGTCACGATTACATCATAATATTGTTCGCATAGTATCAATTTCTAAAACATTTTAATATTGAACGATTTAATCGAATGATAGCTCAGAATTTCTGAAGACGTAAGTGGTAGGTAGGTACTATATACAAAAAATATTTTAGCAATTTTTAGATAAAAAAAATCATCCATTTAAATTGTGAATATCCAAAAGAAAATGCTACGCCTGCTGTAAAAGGCTCTGAAAAAAAACGATTTTCCGATGTACCTACCATTTCACTTGAAAGAATTTTGTATGGGATGGCTCTCGTTGCACTAAAATCAAGATAGGTAGAAGAGCAAAATCTCAATATTATTTAGTTTTTTAATCGCTACTTTCTTTTTTGTAATAGCTGTCAAATGTAACATAATAATGCATTACATACGCACACGTATACATTTATAGGGTGTTTTTTTAGAGGTATACAAATTCAAAATTAAAAAAAACGCATTAAAATAATGTTAATGTCTATGATATTGGCTTTATTTAATAGATAGTTATATGCCATTATTGTTTAAATACAATTTTGGGCATATGAGCGCCCACGGCTGGCTCAAATGAAACGCAATTGTGAAGTCTAATTTTCGCCAACTTTATCGAGGAACTGGGTCCATGTATCGGCAACAACACGGCAAATGTTGACTTCCAAATGATCCAACGTCTGTTTATCAGCATAGACTAGTGACTTCACATACCCCAAAGAAAGTAATCTAATGGTGAGATCACACAATCGTGAAGGCCACGTTAGATCAGATCCACGTTACACAGGCCCGCAATAATTGCGTGAAACATTGGGTGAGCGCATAATTTCACTTAATAGACCTGTGAACTGGCCTTCACGATGCCCCTCAGGGCCTATGTCATCTGGGATGCTGTGTGGAGGAGAGGAAGGCTTTTTGAGGAGAGGAAGGAATGAACATTGGTCTTGAAGAGACCCATGTTGTAGGAGGGAGGAAACACAGATGCCGGCAAATCGTTCCATAGCCGAGCTGTTGAACTCAAGAACGAGTCGAAAAAACGACCCGTTCTCATGTGACAAATGTCAACCGTGTACATATGTTGGGCGCGCGTTTGGCGTGTCTCCCGACTATGCACCGGTGCCGAAGGGATCAATGACGCTAGTTCCTCAGAGTATCTTCCATTGAAATACCGGTAGAACATGGATAGCATTCCCACCCGACGCCTGTGCTCTAAAGATTGCAACCCGTTCGTTAAGATGGGAGAATCTATAAAACGGACCGCCCGTTTCTGCACAGAGTCGAGGGTATTTTTCAAGTATTTTGGAGGTCCAGACCAGAGGTGGCTGCCAAATTCAACCGTGGGGCGCACTTGCAATTTGTACAGGGTAAGCAGTTGTGTACTATTAAAGTATCTGCGGGCCCTGTACAGTACGCCCAGTTTTTGAGAAGCTAACTTTACTCTGGCTTCGATGGAGCCCCCATACCTGAGCTGGTCACTTATAGTTACACCAAGCATATCAATGGAAGGTCTGTTGGGAAGATTGCTTCCGTTGAAGGAGACTAGATTTTCATTTCGATCCCTTTTAGACGTAATCAGACATGATTGGGTCTTTGAAACATTGAATTCGACGAGGTTATTCTTACCCCAAGAGAAAACACTCTCGAGGTAACCATCCATTCTTTGCTTCAAAGCCCTCCGAGCCGTTGGAGTTTGTGTGCCCTTTGGGGGCTTGTCAAACGAAAAGCTGTCATGGACTGTACTGTCATCCGCGTAACAATGAATTGGGTTATGAAGGGTTATCGGCTAGTTTAAATTTTTTTTTTTCATAGCTTTTAATGACTTTTCAAAGAGGTGTTGAGTTGACTTTATTCTCAGTTGGCATGGAACCATTTTCAAGTTATCAATATAGTCTCAAACAGTCTCAAATATTCCACCACTGAAGAACTCCATAAAATTATAGATAAATAATTCCACGAATTTTCCTTCTGTTATTACTTCAAAATGATCAAATAATATAAATATACCAAACCACCCGCGCCGGCACTAAGCCGAACCTTGATAAGTCGGCACCTGGAGCGGGCTGCTCCATTTGCGCCTGCACAAGACCGGACCGGGTAGTAGGTATGGTTCCATCTGAAAATAAAGCATTAACACTTCCGTGTAGCGGGTTCAGGCGATTCCATTTTAATTGATCAACTTTGATTGAACGTCAAAAATTGTTCGAAAAAACTTGTTTATCTTTGTTGAAAGAATGTTTACACGTGTCAATACGCTTTCAAGCATTGAGTTGATCAACTGAAATTGAACCAAGGAATCCGCTAATACTTGCATGATATAAAATAATACAAAATTATCTGAAATAATTATTTAAAACAACTTTATACCGTCGCTCATATTATAAAACTGCGTATCTCATTTCACACAGGTTTTCAGGAGGAACAAAAAACCGTTTGGTTTATTAAATAAAAATAGCACGTCTTTAAAAAAAAGGGTCAACTAATATTTAGGGATCAGATACCTAATTGAAAAAGTGGTTTTTTTCATTAAAAACATATGGTTAGGTATTTTAAACAATTTCATTCGTGATATTCGCGGTGAAAAATAGAGAAATAATCAGATACGCGATGTTGTTATGCGAGAAATACCTAACTTTTTATTCAACTTTCTTCAAATAATAAAACAAAATTAATTATTAGAGCATTAAAAAATTATAAAATATTTATTTATATTACTAAATAAAACTTTTTTAGAAACATTTACTGATAATCATTGATAAAGTACCAATTATTTTGTTAAAAACTTTGTTTAAAAGGAGCGGTGATTGGTCAAAATATTTGTCGATTCAAATCATGGCGCATGCATAATTTTAAGGCGCCGTATTTCCGCTCAATGAGAAGAAGATGGAGAGATAATATGTAAATACAAATGTGAGAAAGAGTGTGCTAATATTAAAACCGATAAAATTTAAGCGAAAATTGTGAAAATGTTTAATAAAACCCGATTCATTTAAAATAGAGCAAAACTCTCAAGGGGAACATCTATAAAAGCATTTAAAGTAACACTGTGAATTTTTTCATACATATAACTTCTAAAATAAGTAAAAAAACGTGTTTATAATAATTTTCGGAGCATACTTTGCGATTTTTTTCTATCGAGGGAATTTCATATAATTTGCGTTTCGTCTAGATATTATCTTCAAAAATAGCATATAAATATTTTTAAGAGCTTTAACACTTAAAAGTATTAAGATTTTTTACCCTAGCAACCGTTTGAAAGCACGTATTTACTGTTTTTTCCCATCCAATTTACAATTTTTGTGCATTTAAACGTATATTTCCTATTTTAAATAAGAAAATAAAGTGAAACATTTAATAAAGATAACAAACAAATAACTGTAACAATGGATATCCAGTCTTTTATCGCCAATGCTGAAAGGGCAGTAAACGCAATAAACAAGGTACTTCTTGACCTCAGTAATAAATTCAACAAGGACCAAATTGCGAAAATCACTCCGATATCATGCGAAATTTTAGCCGCAATTGGCAGCATGTCGGCAGCGGTAGCTTCCAAAACTGGCACCTTGGAAGGTGTACTGAAGGCATACAAAGAAATGCTAAAAAATACTCCACCTCCAAACCCGTCACCCGTAAACAATGTGACCGACATCTGTGAGATGCTAACTGAGATGGAGGAAAGAAAGTCAAGATCTAAAAACATTATACTATTTAACATCCCCGAGAGCAATTCCCTGTCAACTGCAACGAGAATCACTGAAGACATACAACAGGTTTCATCTTCCCTGGAGGGTTTTGAAAACGCCTTTAATCCCAATGAGATCAAAATCCACCGGTTGGGAATCAAGAAATCTGACCAAAAGGCCCATCAAGATCGAATTCAAAGATTCAACAACTTCCAAATTCATTCTGATGAACAGAGCAAAGTTGAAGAACGGTGTTAAAGCAGCAAACGACCTCACCAATCTCCAAAGAAATGAACTTGCTCTTTTACGAAGTGTACTTGAATCTAGAATAAAAAACGGCGAAACCAATATTACTATTAAATATGTCAATTCTACACCAAAAATCGTGAATTTTGTACGAACAAAAAACTATTAAAATCCAGCACTTTAAATCTTTATTATCAAAAAACTATTAAAATCCAGTACTCTGAATCTTTCTTATCAACAAACTATTAAAATCCAGTACTCTGAATCTTTATTATCAAAATGAAAAAATTTAAACACCAAATAATGAAATCATTTATCCATAATTCAAGTACTCTCTAAAGAAATTCTTTGGTAAATTTGTGAAATAAATTTACTTAACATATTTATAACATTTCTCTACGTATATTATAGTATTATTCTAATTATTTTGTTCACAAATTTTCTTAATTTTATTGTTTTGTTGGAAACAAGGTTTGTTTCCTAGCTTGTAATATATTTTATTTGTTATTTACTTACCATTAAATACTTTCAATGTACCTCTTAAGTAAGGATTTTTGCATATATATCATATTTAAATATATTTTTTCATTGTTGCAATATTGTAATATTTAAATATACAAGCTCACTTGAACTTTTTTTTCATGTTGTTGCTATACCTTATCTATGTTATTATGTAAAAGCCAAATGGCGTTAATTTCATCAATAAATAAATAAATAAAAAAGACAAAATATGTAATAAATCAGTAGAAATTCGGGATGCGGTGGTTTAAAAGAAATTCGAAGAAAAATCGTGTTTTATAAGCGAAACCTTATTTGGCACCGTTATGATTGAAAACTCGATGAAACGAAACAACGACACTAAAAAGAGACAAATACATCTATAGGATTTAGCCTGCGAGAAAATGAGATAGAGTAATCGGTTTCTTATTTGTGCGGTGCTTCGTAGTCTCACCACTCTTGTCTACTTTAGCTTTCTGAAGGTTTCACTTTTACCGCGTGTGAACTGCACACATGTATTTTTTTAGATATGCGGTGTTATAATGTGAGCGATGATACTCAATTATACTTCATATATATTATGTTGGCCGTGAAAATTCAAGTAATTACCATAGCGTGTTATTTCATAATAGTTGTCACATAAGAGTGGGCTACCTCTATATTCTACCTGCCTGTCATAAATAAACCAATCCCCAATCCCCCGTCTGTTTTGTGTTATGTAGTTCTGTCTGCGGATTTCTGTGATTATGAATGATCTATGGATATGACTGTGACCAGCTGTGACTGTGTGTGGGTGTATAGTACCCTTTACACACAGAGTTCGGAGCGGGACGTGCCCCGCGCCACTTCAGGCCGCCGCGCAAAAAAGTAAAGACTGAAAGTAAGAGAACGGTTTACAGCGCAGTTCACTGTGAGACTTTTCTGCGCGGCGGCCTAAAGTGGCGCGGGGCACGTCCCGCTCCGAACTCTGTGTGTGTGTACTTATTTATGTGTATGAAGTACGCGTCAGACGGGATTAGTTTATTTTTTATTTACGAGTGTATTGGTGCGCGCTGATTGTGATTATTTTGGTTATTTATCCCGCCGTCTGTAATCTCGCATTTTGATTTGAATGCCGAGTTTGTGCGTCTGTCTAGTGTTCTGCTCCTTTACGTCCCCTTTTCGAGAATGTTTTGATAACTTACCCAGAATACAACGGCCGCTGACATGTCGTTCGAAGGTGAATGTAAAAATGCAAACAGTGCGAACAACTACCAAGACTCAGAATTTGACGGAAGAACCTTCGGTATTTTGAAAGACATTTTTGCAAGTGTTACCGAAGAGATTGTGATTAAAGAGGTACTGGTTTCGTGCAATGGAAATTGTGAGTACTATTACTACTGTTTTATGTCTCTTGGTCGAGTTGTGCCGTGTTATGTACGTGGAACTCGTCCCTGAAATTACTACGCATATGTATATAACAGCGCACTCCATACTTGCGTACCTAGTTGTAATCGTAAACTTTGTTATGATCAGAGTGGTGTGTTATAATAAATATAAGCATGTATTATTACTTTTGTAAATACACTTCTAGTTAGGTACTTTAGTGTAAATAAATAATTATTGTGTTTACGCTTCTGATAACTAAATATTATTATTGTTGTATTTAGAATACAACTGTTTGGGTAAAGTACTGTTGGGCCAGCGTCACAAATTTGAGATAAAAAAGTATGTATTCCGTTTTATTTGAAAAGGTAATGATATTTACTACTACAAACTTATTACACATTTTATAAAAAGTTATGACTTTTCCTGTTTATCACAATTTCTAAACGAAAAATTTGAAATCTTATAGATACCTAGTAAAACTTAAGTGACTGACATGTTTATTATTGATAAATGTAATTTTGGTCGATTTTAATATAAAATTTAATGTTAAAACAAATCTTTGCCTTTTTCAGTTTGTAAAATAACAATGGGGCACCATTTTAATCAAATGATAGAAAGTAAATTAAGTATTTTATCACAAAATCATATTATATTTTTAATTTGCTTCAAAGTAGAGTTGGGTCGATCGATGATTTTACACGACCCGGGTAGCTCATGATCCACTGACATCGTGAGCGGGGCGCGCGAAAACCCGTTTGTTTTTGTTAAAAGTTTGTTCTCAATAGAGACGCGCAGCCTGCTGCCGTACCAGGTCATGCACCCGAATACCCGTCACCGGGTGCTTTCGTTTGATACAGGTGGGCCAGTAGGTACTGTAACTGTTAGACCATGCCATAGATGTGAAATTTTGTAGACTGGGCGTCTTGAGTCTCATTCTCAATAACAAGAAATAGAGATGGTTAATCTTAAACTTAATTAAATGATTTGTCACTGCGGTTTCAAAACAATGAAACGATCAATAGGATGAAACAATATCATTATTAACGTTATTTCCCTAAGTAAATAAATAGATTGATTTTAAGAGAATTACACAAAGGACCAAATAATTGAAATTTGGGTGTTGCTACAAATGCACTAGACCCCCAGCGACTTATTAATGCTTAATTTACCCGGTAGGTCCCTGGGACTCCATTGAAAACTTTCAGCGCTCATAAAACTGTTAGTTTTTGGAATAAAAAATTGTGCGTTCCAGTAATTTCACGCAGTGACACGCCAAACGCAGGGGAGAGCGCATATATTTGCCATAGTTGTACTAAGCCTTTGTGCCTTAGCTGTACAAAAAAAATATGCAATGACTGTGTCACCAACCGTGGCTGGAAGGTCTTGCACCTTCTTTTTTTGTTCGAACCATGTTCTTTTTTTTTTGCTTTTTATAAGAATTGATTATTTTTTGTTATATTTCTTTAAAAATTACTTTGAAAAATTGTTTTGTTTTTGAAATGTTGAGACTAGAAGTTAGGTCTCGTAATTTTGTTAAAAAAAGTGCCTATAAAAAGTTTAGCTACAATAACATTAATAAGGTCATATTTTTCAATCTTAGCACTCTAGCTCACTGAAACTCACGGACCGCAACTGGTAGGACCTATTCTATCCTGTTAACAGATCTATTGTGGGGACGAAGATTAAGAGGGAGGTGGGATGGTATTAATGTTGTGAAACGAGAGACGGGTGGAATACGAGAGAAAGGGGGTAATCATACAGGAAACTGGGGGAAGGCAAAGAATTAATCCAAGTGGGGGCAGAATGGGGTGGTGTGTGGAATGGACAAATGATTAATGTTGCAACAGAGGAAGAATGAGGGTTTTGCGATGTTGTGAGGGCCGCGTGTCTGCTTTTACCGTTTTCAAAACATGAAATTAATTTCTTTGGTTTATTACGATTTTTTTTATTGTCTGCCTGCCATTCACTGTTTTCAAAACTTAAAATCAATTTCTCTGTACTTTACTATGATAAATTTTTATGTTTTTTTTGTGACGATGTACTATTTTTTATCGCTTACTCTATGTCTGAACATTCCACAAGTGAAAGAGATTGGAGGTAAAATTTCAGATTTACAATTTTATTATTATTTATATACCTAACTCCTAACAATTATTATTTATTTGTGATTGGTTTTCTCATAGACATTTGTATTGAGCATAGAATGTATAAATCCATGTGCAATGAAGTGTGTTTTATAGTACCTAGAGAATTCAGTGTTATTTTTTGTGACTACAAGATGGCTCGCTCGCTGCATGTAGTATTTATATTCATTCTTTCTTATGTTGAGACTATTTTATTAAAGACTTGTACTTATTGTATAATAATATGGTACCCTCGTTTAGTGCCAGTTTCAAAACAGATTTGATAAAACACACTCAATTTACTTGTGTAAATCAAAATTTTCTTTGTCACCATATGGACATTATACATTTGTTAAACAGAAAGATGATGTTAATTCTCTTTGATTGGTATAATTATTAAAAATTAATTAATTTCGTCATTGTGTTCAGTCAAAACGTTCATGTTTGTTAAGTTATAAACATAGGCATTCAAATAGATAGACAAGACATTCAGGGAAAGGGAAATAAGCGGAGCATGGGAGGCGGCTTGACCGTTTCCCTTTCTGTGATTTGTCAATAAATTAATCTGACAGTACACATGCAACCCGTAGTATCACTATTCAGTTCCCGTAAATAGAATCTGCTTTCGAATTACTAATCCTTTTTAGTGATGCACAAATTGCTCGCTGTGTAAAAACTTAACTACAAATCTCAAATTGGGTAAACAAAAGTATGGGCTTGATTCCAAAATTGAATATTTTGTCGCATTATATAGTTAGACCCTTTTATGTGTTACAATTTACCCACCTCATTCATTTTTAGCGTCGCTATGCCAGGCGGTTTGTTTAGAAATGAACATTCAGATCCTGCGCAGAAAAGTCCCACAATGGACTGCACTACTAACTTTTGCCTTTGTAGTGCAGTCCAGTTCATAAACTTTCGTGAACTTTACTTTTCTGCTCAGGGTCTGGTTATTTCAATATGCGCTCTTCAGTGATCAATGTATTGTTTATTCAAATCTTTCTGGAACCCTCTTGGTGCCAAAAATATGATCAGGTAATTGCCTCCAGCCGTCGAAATGATACCCAGATTTCATGTTAGGTCAGGTCTGTGAATTTGGATGTCCTTGATTATAATAATATCCCCCCCCCCTCACAACCAACTTACTTTGCTCAATGAAATATGATATTATTTGTATACAGAAGTTGAGATGTTTCAAACTCCATGACATTTGATGGCATTCAAATAGACTTTTAGCGCTAATACATAAATTTGACTTTTGAAAGATGTCGTTGAATGTTGATTCTCTGCCCGTTTCAGCTTTTGATCAAATTGTGATCAAATAAGCATAACAGCATGATCTTTTTATCTTAGAATTTTATCAATGGAGGAGTTTTTGAGAAACCTCCACAGTGTTGAAAAATGACTTATTATAATTCAACTTTTATTTGTTTTGGTATGGTTTAATGGTTTAGTAAGGCGCACTTGAGATGAAACATCTCTTATTTGATTATTTAATAATAATTATTAAAATAATTAAATTAGATTAAGCTTTAAAAAAAAGGCATTTCGTCAGCTGAGTAGATCCTTAATAATTGTTCTAACAGAACATTTTCCAACTTTACAGCACAGTGTTTAACCGCCCTACCTCTGGGTTATTATTCAAAAAGTAGGTAAAAAACATTGGGTTTTTAAATGATTATATAAACCGTTCCACTTGCATAGAGAGTACCACTGATTTTCAGCGGCGTGACTTGTATGGGTGAGATGAAAATACCCGGACACATCTCTTAGCTTCGCGATAATGCAGGAACAAACTTGATACGAAAGTACCGCATACGTTTTGTGGGTTTCGGGTATAGTTATTTTTTTTACCTGAACGTACGTGATACGGCTTGTTGCATTTGGGCGATAATATAGTGGACGTATCACAAACGTTTGTGTGTGTATGGCGGTTAAAAATCTGAGTATTGTGTGCCTTTGGAAGAAATTGTCATAATTTCAATAAATTATTTATGTACTTCCTAAAAATCCAAAATATTAATTATTACTATTTTATTTTTATTAATTAGTATTATTAAACTTTTATTCTTTCTAATTAAAAACAAAAACAATGAAAGTTGCTGATTTTTGGTTCACCATAGAAATTTGTTCTATCCGATGACATCAATTAAGATATTTTTCGTTAATAATAATAAACATGAACAAAGTGTTAAAACTAACTAAAAAATAAATAACCTCATTAAATTTGCCCCTTTTGCAGCCGACAAAAAATTCCTCATTGTGATGGGTCACATTAGTAAAGTTTTTAGTTATGATCCCATAGGGCTGGGCAACTTACTGGTTGGTAGATGAGCAGCTTCTACATAAGAAGCTCCTGCATACTTGATACAGGTTCCGTTTCCAAAAACAGATTTATTTTCTGTCAGGATTTTTTCAAAGTCAAACTCACGCTGTAAAGGGAAAACCAAAAAGATTTACTCTTTTCTGCCTGATTTTTATGATTCAGGCAAAAGCAAGGATATCAATAGATAAAATGAGTTACCTGACAGTTGGCCTCGTGAAATTATCAACTCCAAAAATGCCGTTAATAATGAGTTGGTATGGATTATGCCGGTATATACAGTATATAGACAAGTAGTTTTTTCCTTGATGCATTTGAATGTAAATATGCTTTATACTTTGGTTATTCGGCGGTACATTCTCTCTGCACATTTCTCCGGCGACACTTAGTTGTATTTTGTGTAAGTAGGTTTACTGGTGGGCTAACTGTCGGGGGATCTACTGTCATGGAATTGATAAAATGGATAGCTATCTACCCAAAAAGTTGAAAAAGTCAATTTTCCAAAAATCTGCTGTTGGATCAATTGCGTACCTATTCAGCTGATGATTTATTTTCTGTATTTTTTATTTTGTTACTGCCCTGAAAAATTTTGATCCAAAACTAGATAGATACCTTTAAATAAAAAAGTGATTTATTCAAAATTATTTAAAAAATATGTATATTAGTTATTGTTATTTCTTGTAATATCTTCATTTATAATTCGTATGTTGCATTATTATTTGTCTTGTGATATTTTTTATTTTGATTACCTAATGTAATTTTTTAATACATTTTTATTTTATTTGTTTTTAGTGACGAGTTCAATAGAATGGCTAATGAGAATAACGAACACGAATGAATTGAGTTTGAATAAAGATACGGTTTCTCTTCCAAGCGACCATTGCAGTGGTGATGATTCTCAGGCGATAGTTCCCGCTCCCTTTCCAGCTTCAGCCACTCACATCATGATGAGCTATTCCCAAACTGCTGGCCAAAAAGCCAACAACCAATTGCCCACAACCAATAATAATTACAGTCCTAAAAATAATAACCTCCCTGTAAAAGCAGGTAGTTTGATCAGCAACAATGCACGAGCGTTGAAGGCTATTGAAGAAATCAATAAAGGTTACTTGGTCATGGTTTTGATGAGGGGTTTACCGGGAAGTGGAAAGAGCACCGTAGCCAAGCAAATAATAGACGCCACCGTTAAAGAAAACTATAACAATCATATATTCAGCACAGATGATTACTTCATGACTCGCAACGGCTACAGGTTCGTTAGGGAAAATTTAAATGACGCTCACTTATGGAATCAGAAGAGAGTTAAGAAAGAGTTACTGAAAGGAACCAGTCCTGTCATAGTGGACAACACTAATACCCAAATCTGGGAAATGCAAGTGAATGTGATCAATGCTTCCGAGAATGGATATATTTTGCATGTGGTGGAGTCACAATCCAGCTGGGCCTTTAACCCTAACAAGTTAGCTAGCAAGAATAGCCACGGTGTCCCCCTGGACCACATCACCACTATGCTGCATAGGTACGAGAAAGGATTAACACCTGCCTCTCTTTTCAACTTTTATAAATGCGTCTATCCTCCAGATAAGAGACCGCCCATATATAGAACATTTCCAAAACTTGCAACACCACAAGTAAACCCGATGACGTCTCAAATGAATGGCCAGGATCTAAATATGCCCGTAAATAACAGTAGCCAGGAAGTTCTCTTTAAATCTCGGGGTTTTACTGTACAAAGGGACTTAGATATTCCTCAGAGCCTAAATAAGTCCATAAATTACAATGGGCAGGATGTTGCCTCAAAATCTCGGAATCTTACTGTACAAAGGGACCTGGATATTCCTCAGAACACAGTCATCAGAGGGTGGAATGATGCTGAAACTCCGATGATTAACGGCGCAGGTGCAGTAAACGGTATAGGATGCTCTCAGTCTGACGATGTAAATGCTTTTTTAAAGGATTCTCCTAAACCACAGCGCTCAATTGCCGATAAAAAGAAACCAGGCAGATCTAAACTGTTCACTACTAGCGAGAGTGTGAATTGGGAACCATTTTGTCCTTCAACATCGGAATGGGCTGGTCTCAATATTGCTGCTGCGCAACCCACCAACGGCTTCATCACTCAACTTCCTTCTGCAGTAGAATATACAGATTCTTCAACAAACACTCGATGCTTTGATATTAAACCGGAGAATTGGAGTTGCTTTACACTTTTGACGCCAGTTAGTCGTGATATTAATAGCGCTTATATTTCCCCTAAAATAATGTCTCCCCGTTTAAAACTCTCTCTAGATAAGGGCACCATGACATCTGACGAAGAAGAATTTAATATTATGGCTGAAGACTGTAAAAACAAAGCCGAGCATTTGAAAAATATGAAAGCCATCTTCAGCCGTATACCGGAACATTATTTGAAGGATATTTTGGAAAGGTGTAATGGTGATTTTAACTGGGCTGTAGAAATATTACTGGATGGAGAAACAGAAAATGGGTTCATAAATCCAGATGAGGAACAAGAACCCGAAGAACCGAATGAGGAGACAGAGAGCCAGAATGTGGTCAATTCATTGTGTTCCCCTATGCAAAGTACATTAATTGAAACATTGGAAGATGAAGAGAATAGGAAGCAGACTGCCCTTGAAAATGCTTGCAAGCAGGAAAAGTGTATCGCCGAAGAGTCGGTAAATTTGAAAAAGCACATTGAGCATAATTTTACTTTTAGTGATGATCATTATTCTGAACATGTCTTAAAACTTCGTCGAAAAATACATGGCATCCCTGCTCCAAAAGAGGATGAAAATAAGGACAATTTGACTATGTCACCGGAACCGATGGCTGAATCGCCCGTTTCTCAAAGATCCTCCAGTGAAAGCTCTGAAGAGGTGGCTGAAGAAGACAATAAAGTGGTATCCGTTACGGTGGGAAATGAATTCATACAATCGCTTCAGGAAATGTATGGAGCTTCTTCCTGTGACCACCCTTTGGAGCCAGTTATCCACATGCCCCTCTCTCTGCTGAATCAGATCCACGCTCTCTGGATGGAGTCTTTGTACAACCAGATTGATGTGCAAAAGGAATATTTAAAGTCTATAATCAAGGAAGATGAAGACTTTGCGAGGTAAGCTTTCTTGTCCTTAAAATCATTTATAAACTAATTCTGCTAAGAATCAAATACTCAATTTGGATCAATATGGATTTGCCTTATCTCACTTAGGTGTTTTCAAATTATTGTTTATTTTACAGTCATAGTTCAATTCTCTGCAAGTTCCTCTATCACAGGAAAGCATTAGATATTATAAACAAATTAGCGCCGACCCTTGAAAAATAATGGGATGTAACAATTGTAGGATTTGTGAAGCTGAAATCATTATAAAAAAAAAGTTTGCCTCAGGACCTTTGCTTTTCAAAAGTAAAGTTTTACAATTTTTTGTATTTCTTGGGCTTTAACTGTAACAATTTCTAGACATTTTGTTTTTTGAAGAGTTTTATTTTTTAAATGTACATTTGTTACTTAAATTTAATTTTTCCGCGACCGGTTTCGATACAACCGTATCATTCACGAGCAGGATTAAAACTAACTTAAAAATTAAATGCAAGTACCAAAGATTAATTAGGTGGGAGTAGTGGGAGGGATGATTCTGGGGGAGGGGGAAAGCGGTGGGAGGAGTCAATATTACACGGAAACATGGTTAGTAAAGGAGATTTGCAAGGCGCTATTATTTTATTCACTAAATTAATTTTTGATTTAATTTTTTATTTTTATTTCGAGGGTTTCTAAAGCGCACAGATTAAAGTATCTGATCTGGTAATAAATCATATTTCTCCAGCTTTCTATACTAATTCGAAAATAAAAAAAATGATAAATAATAAGGATGTTTCTAATAAATTTGAAAAAAACGGGATATACACTTTAGAATGTAACGATTGTGACGCACAGTATGTAGGTATGACAACTAGAAATTTTAAAACTAGAATCAGGGAACATGAACTTTGTTTACGGAATAATAATTACTCCGAATTTGCTAATCATTTAATAGAGTCAGGCCATAGCTTCAATAAAGAAAAACAAAGTTCAAACATTGCAATATAAATTCATACTTCTGTGCGCTTTAGAAACCCTCAAAATAAACAAAAAAATTAAATCTAAAATTAATTTAGTGAATAAAATAATAGCGCCTTGCAAATCTCCTTTACTAACCATGTTTCCGTGTAATATTGACTCCTCCCACCGCTTTCCCCCTCCCCCAAAATCATCCCTCCCACTACTCCCACCTAATTAATCTTTGGTACTTGCATTTAATTTTTAAGTTAGTTTTAATCCTGCTCGTGAATGATACGGTTGTATCGAAACCGGTCGCGGAAAAATTAAATTTAAGTATCAAATGTACATTTAAAAAATAAAACTCTTCAAAAAACAAAATGTAAAGATTTACGTTTCAAATGTTAGTAAACTTGAAAACCTCTTTATTATATCTTTATTTATATCTTCACTTAATTAATTCACTATCTGTCAAACATTTAAACAAAACAAATACACATTTCGAAAAAAGAATTATTTATCATCATAAAATAAATTTGGTTCATATTTTACCGCTTGTGGTGGGGAGTATAAGTAGTGCCAACTAAGGCGGGCTTTATGCCCTAAGAAATGTTACAAATGATTAATTATATACGCGGTGTTCTCACTTCAAAAATTACGGTAAAGAAATTGCCTAAATGTAAAATGAAACTGCATTCCTGAAGGAAATGCATTCCTGCAATAGTGTAGGCAATATATATATCCTTGTATACCCACGTAATATGAGCAGGCCGAATTCAGTTGGCGCATTTCATCAGTTAATTATGTTGTGTCTTGAATTCTTGAAAACAGAAAACCAATTTTTGATAACAAGAAAAAATAATTGCCCACAGATAAACAGGCAAAGAACAATTCTTATTTTGAATTAATTTATATCCAAAATAAACTATATAACTTTCCATTTGCCGTGCATTCAGGTAAGTAGTACCTACCAGATGAGTGCACATTATAAATGCATAGAGGGATGAATAATAATCTTTGAGGTATTTATTTAAACTTATACGTAATTATAAACCAACGATAACAAAAAATAAATGATGCATTATGGTGCTTAACTGCTTGTCTTTATATGATAAGTAGTAATTTTGAAAATTAAAAGTTCATTAAGTTTGAATTGATACACATTAAGCAGGAATATTTCATATTACCAACCCACCAACAACCGAAATTAGTATTTTTAATTAGTCGCAATTAAGCGTAATCAGTTTTGATGCTATTTATTATTCTTCCTTAGTTTATTTATTATGTATCTCTAAACATTGAACTGGTACTACAGCTTCTGCCAGGGCAGTTGGATCTCTTTTTCCATATTAAATTTAAAAATGCTTTGCATTTTTTCAGCAGTATTATTATGAATATGAATAAATTCCAGGAAATTGGAGGCGAAAGAAAAGGAGGAAGCGATGAAAGGACAACCGCAGGCCGTGCCCAATTTGCGTGAGATTATGGATATGGAGGTGGCCCTCGCCCAGTACAAGGTGGACATGGCGGACTGGAAGAAGGAGACTCCTGACGACATGGCATCCCGCCTGTCACGCCAGAAACTGCTGCAACTCTTCCCGGACATAGACTCTGAGGTGGTCCTCGAAGTTCTCAACGCCCACAACAATAATTTCGATCAGACCTGTCAAGTAGGAATAATTCAACTGTACCAATATTTTTAATAAACTTTTCAACGCAATATATCCCATTACGTGGCACATTTTGACAAAACTTAATGGATCATACATGCAACATCTGCGTACGAAGATAGCGGCCAGTGGATCATATATGGCTGCCGCGTAGATAAGGGTAATGAAATTGTGTAATTTTTATTGATTCATTAAGTTAATTTTAACTAGCGAATACCCTGCATGCGTTGAAATATTTTGTGCTTTTGGATACAAAATATTTGTTGTTTTTCCGTCCGGTGCGTACGTGAATAAATCGGAAGGTTTTCTGACGCCTGAGCAGGCCATATACAGCTGTCCATGTGATAGTAGGGATTTTTCCAAATTTACCCTCTGCTATCCCTTACCGCTACTGTGTCTCCTTTGCAATACCTCTCTCTGCTCCTCTCTCGTCTCCCACTCCTTTCCCTCCCCTGCGAGTCCTTCCCCGTGCTTCTCTGTTCTCGCCCCTATTTCCTTCTCGTGTCCCCTTTCCCTCCCGCATTCACCTTCTCCCCGTAACGGTATTGATAATAAACCATTCATATTGGTGTAAAGTGTAAACCAAAAGTATTGAAATAGAAGGAGACGGGCTATCGGCAGTTTTTACTGAGTGGGACGGGGCTTTCTGGTGTCGCCGATATTTTTAACCAATACTACTGCACACCTTAAAAAAATCAATTAATTGAACGAATTCTTTCCGTATTCAGACTATATTATTAACCAATACTACTACACACCTTTGAAAAATCAACTAAATTCTGTATTCAAACTAGCACCATGAGATCGTAATCCGCTGACAGTCGGGCGGACATCATAGCATATCTTCTTATATTTAAATATCTTTGGTGTAAACTGAAGGGTGCTTATATCACACTTTGAATATTGTTGAATTTTCTCAGGAAGAAAATAATATTGGGGAGGTGAACGAAAAATCATCCTAAAAAGTAAAGAAACATCATGAATAATTTTTTGTACCCATACTACTGAAAATTGACACATTCCTTTAATTAACTCTACCACTTTCGTGGTCCGTGCAGTTTGGTCATAGCTTGGGGATAGTCTTTTTTTATTTTTTATATCAATACCGCACAAGAGTCCCAACTGCTCCCGTGTGGAGCCAGTGAGACTGGCATCCCCAATATAGTATGTTGTGAGGCTGAAGGTAGTGGGGAGGGGAAGGAGATGGGGAAGAGGAAGGTGGGAAGTACCTGGCTATTCAGATCTGGTCACCAAACACGGCCAAAGCCATTTCAAGCAACTTTTCAATTCTGAATGGTGGTCTTACACCAGGGCGATACTGAGAGTATCTTCCACTCTGGAACGTGCCCCAAATATACTATATATTATTTTTAATTAATAAATTGTGAAATAACACAAAGTAATCAGATAAAATTTATTTGCACGCCGGGATTCGATCCCGCGACCTTCGGAATGCTAGTCAAGAGCCTTACCGCTGGACTACGTCGGCCAACCTTCCACGCCATATCTTTTGCCCTTTGTTTCTTTGTGTGTTTATCTATATTCAAATATGTACGCTTAATGGTGGGTAGAATAGGATGAAAATACTAATAATGCGATTATTTGTGTACTTACAGAGTCTCTTTGTGTCAACTGGTAGAATTCCCATCACACAGGCAGAAGAGGAAGGCCTCAAGTCTATTCAGCCACTGCTCTTAGCCCAGGAGAGAGATCTTCTTGCCAGGGCCAACAGAGAACAGCAGACGGTATGATTTTATATTTTTTGGGAGGCAGTTATGGGTACCGATACCCTGGGAACCATTTATTGGATAACCAAAACCCCTGCCATAGATCGCCCCAAGTGGTGTGCTAAGTTTGGTGACTTAGTAACCGGGTTCATAGCGTGAGGTTTGTCTAGGTCTTGGCGGAGGATGCACTTGCCTACCTACCGCGTGGCGGGCTGAATCGGGAGAGACTGGTTGAGGGAGTCCAGCCAGACTTTCTCGACCCATCGCTCTGCACTGCAGTGTGAAGGATGGATTCATATGTCCATCACTCCTGGACACATTGACCCCCAGATTACTACCCACCCCTCGTACGTTTTTCCTTCTCAGAACTTCCTCATTCCTTTCCATAAAATGAACCCCATACAGCATCCCCAAAGATGACATATTCCCTGAGGGACTTTTTCCTCAGGGCTTCCTGTGTGGAGTTAATGAATTTTTTTTTCAATATATATTTACTCTAGCGCAGACCCGTGATAGAAATCATGGGATATTATAATAATTTTAGGATTAAAGCTGGTTCACATTGAGCTATCAAATATAAAAGATCATAGCACGCCAAATAACGCTCTCCATACAGACCGTTCACACCTAAGCGTTTTTAAGCGCAGATCAATCATAGACAATACACATCTCAGACATAACCGCTCCAGAGGCGATATCCCAGAAGATAACTCTCTCCTTCTCCAACTAAAACAGGAGAGGGGGTCATTGTTATTACGGAGCTGCATATACCCGTGAATGACAGATGTCAAGTTGACAGATTTCAGTACAAAAAATATGCGTTCCGTTGCCGCTCCCTAATTCGACTGACCCCCTCTCCTACCATAGGAAGAAATATTTGATAGCCTCGTGTGAAAGGACAAAAGATAAGCGCTCGCGAATCAACAGATATCTGCTCGCAGATTTATAGCGTAATATGAACTAAGCATTAATTAAGCCGAAAGTTTTTTTTATAAAAAGGTTAGCCTCAGGATTATTAACTTTCAAAAACAAACTTGAAAAATTACAACATCCAAAAATTAAACAAAAGAAATGCGCACTTCATATACAGAATTATTAATTAATAAAATAATTTTGGTACCTGCTTTATCGCTTGTTAGAATCGTTCCCACAATCACATCCAATTTTGAAAATCACAGGCTCGATTCTTCAACACTGCAATTGCAGGGCTCCAGCCCCTAGTGGTTAACATGCCAAAAATAACAAGGTCAAAATATTAACCTTCACATTATGACAATACATATCATGTTAACCAAGGGGATTTTTATTTTATTTCATTCTCTGATGCACAGTAGCAAACATTTTTTCCAGAATCCTCCGAGGAGTTTTACAAACTGGGTACTGGGAACCGTGGTATGTGCCGAGATGCACGGTTCTAGCCCTAAACTCGAACACAGAACCTACATCAGGACTTAAATGTGTCCAAGTTCGCTGGGAATGCTTGATTTGAAAAAAAGTGGGATCAGTTTCCCGCAAAGGATTCTAGAGGAGAACTATTTAAGAACCTATTCCGATAGAATCTACGCATCGCCAATGCACAATATCATACTGATTGACCTTTACTTTTCAAACAGGCAAGAACATCATCGGAAGCTCCTACCTCCTCAAGTGCTGAGTTTGATGGAAGATTGACTATTAAACAATACAGGTACGTTAAGCCGATTTATTTATTATGCATGTCAGTTTTATTTTCATAGAAAAAAATTTAGCATTACTAGCTGCTTTAGCTCTGTGATGTTAATTAAAAGGAATTGGTGCGTCTGTAAATTGGACTCTGGACTTTTCGCAATCTGGGCATTGGCTAATGCACAAACTTTCTGACATGACATCTCCATTGAAAAATATGGTTTTTGTTATATATATTTATTTATTAAAGCGGAGACGGTGTACAGATAGTTCTTGTGAGCACTTAGGCCATGGGCCCATTGTGCTATCTCCCACTTTACCTCAGTTTTTCCAAGTCTTGAGGGTCTGTGGTTTCACACGTATGAATGATATCGTGGAGATTCCTGTATCAGTAAGGGTTTTTAGCAGCTTTTATTTCCACTAGGTTCCTCAAAGAGCCTAGTTTTTTTGTTTGAATGGTCTATTTTTGGTCCCACTTTTATCTAGCGAATTAGAAGATCCACCCGAGCAGAGCCCCAAATGCTGGGGTAAAGTCGAAATACTTCGAGAAGCAACTCTGTATTTTAGATTTTGGAGACACCGTGTGAAACATTGTTCCCCAGTGTCATTCTGCCTGAGCGATAGGATCGCCCCCCTCAACCCGCCTGCTCCCAGTCGCAAGGAAGCATGCACGCAGCGTCTGCGTGATTATCTGATTTTTGTCGTTCCATTTATAAAACAGAAGTCAGAAACAGGGCGTCCGATATCTGCCTTTTTATCATTCCATTTTTTTAACGGAGATGTGAATGGGGCATCTGACATCTGTTTTTTGTTGTCTATTTAAACGAATGGAAGATATTTCTTTCTTTTAAAAAATAACTACAATAAATTCTTTTTGAATTATTTCAGAGACCAGGCCGTGCAACACCTTGAGATTCGTAAGGTATACCTGAACAAAGCTATGGAGTACTATAATCGCGGCATGACACAGGCGGCTGCATACTACTCCCAGATGGCTCACCTTCACACCAAGAAGCACGACTACATCAACAACCTGGCCGCCAGCGAAATCATGGAGGTATGTATTACCTTATACTGTTTCGTATTAAGTCCCATTGTAGCAAATCTAATTACATATTTCCAAGCATATTTTGGTAGTTATTCAATCTCAAATGCTTTCCCTTTCCCGCGTCGCTTCGTCTCTTACTAATTAGGGACGAGGGATGCTATTGGTTAGATTTTTCACCCGTTGCTCAGGCTTACAGATTTCACAGCTGGTCTGACTGACATAAGATTGTGTTTAACTCTAGAGAGTTGAAGTTGTTTCCCTGTTCTAACCGCGCATCTTCAAGTGAAACCTCTGGCAGGTCTGGAATACTTTCAGCTAACTCAGTGAATAGACTCTTAACCCTTTTGGTAAAAAGGTAAAACGAGCGATTGATGGAAATATCAGGTTTCCTTTGGGAGTGCCCATAAAGTTTATTGTGCTGTCTTTCTATTAATGAACCGTGTCATACTTGCAAATTGATTGCATCTACCCCAAATAAAAACTAGTTGTGTAATGCCGCGTCCGCACCCTTGGCAAACCTCAACAAGCCTTCACAAATACAAATGGATGGATAGAGTGTTTGGCTTGGTTTGCTTTGAAGCGCTTGTAGCCTATTGTAGTGAGTGTCGGTTTTCTGTCACAAATCAAAGGGAATTTGCCGCATCATGCTTGCCTCTTCAGAACAAATTAATACACTCGATGCCGACGTTCGAATTCCAAAATCAAGCCAAACGTTATTTGGAGTTTGCGGCCAGTGCCAAGCGTGCGGACGCGGCATTACACAGTTGACATTTGTCTTATGAGAACAGGTCGCTTCTACAACTGGTTCTTGTGTTTGACAGCTCGGCTGTGGAATGATTTGTCAGGCTTTGTATTTCCTCCCAACTACAAAATGGGTCTCTTCAAGACCCAAGTTCACTCCTACATCTCCTTAAAGAGACCCTCCAATCAGCATCAAAGTTGACTCCTGTTATTCTATGTGGTTAAATTTTTTCTCATGGGAAGGTAAATTTAACGAATCATTCTTGGCTTGCTTGTTTGTCACCTACACTTTGTTATTAGCGGCTCTTTAAACAGGGTTTCATCTAGTCAAGCTGGGACTTCACACCTTGCAGATCAGAAGAGATGGGTATGCCGACACCCACTTATTCAGACTGCCGCAAGGCTATTTCGAGAACTTAGCTATTTAAGGCGAGCGAGTCTCTTTGTACTGATGACTATCTTAGACAGTGTCATCATAGATCATATCTTCCTGCCTGTCGGACCAATGATTCTCCCGGTGGGGAGGAGTCTATTGCTCCTGAACCAAATCTTTTCCTATATCCTTGACCACCATAACACGGGCATGTGCCTAGCATGGTTGTCGAAAAATCCACTAATTATGTAACTATCAAAACAATGAATAAAGAAAAATTAAAAAAATATATATATATGAATAAATTTTACATCAGTGAGGAGAGAGACTCAAAATGAAAATCCTATAGATTCTTGAAAGACTGTATCCTCATTGATGCCATCTTCACCATTGCCTAAAAAAAAATTCTGTCTATAAATCAATAAATTATTATATACTACTATTGATAAATTCCAGGCTAACACGTCCACGAAGAATGACTACACGCTGGATCTGCACAGCCTGTACGTGGCGGAGGCGCGTCAGGTGCTGGATATGTTCCTGGACAAGCACATCCAACAGCTGCGGGAGCGGGGGGCCCGGTATGACCTGAAGTTGTTCCTCATCACGGGACGGGGGCTGCACAGCCCCAAGATGCACGCCCGGATCAAACCCGCCGTCATCATCAGGCTGAAGGCTCGACAAATAAGGTATATAACCTCAAAATTATTAAAATAGTGGGTCTAGCAGCTTACAATTGAGTGTTGGTACAAACCAATTCTGATATATAGTAGTGAGGCTTGGAACTGGCAGAGGAAGGATGAAAGTAGATTGGATGCTGTAGGTCTCTTGTGTGGTAAAACAACCATTTGAAAAATGTAGAGATTTATCAAGAATCTTCACATTTTGGAGGTTCTTTGCTATCGTTTGCATTCCGAAACTAATGTAAGCGTTATGACTTAGATTAAGAAAGGGACGTTTAGATGGTTTGGGTATGTATGTAGACTGGATGAACGAAGAAAGGAGTGAATGGCGAAAGAAGTCGAGGATACCCCAAGAAGACATGGCACGATCAAGTAAATCAAATACTTGAATCGGGTCATGTCAAGATTCAATTTATGCGAAATATTAGTATTTTTACAAATTTACTTCGTATATCTAAAATTGAAGAGCCGGCCGCGGCAGTAATAAGCCACGAAAATTTGATTTATGCGGTATTTTTACAAATTTATTTCGATGTGTCTGAATTTAGGGCCAGCCGCGACGGGTTTCGGTTTCGGAGGAACTCAGTTTTTGGCGATTTTTTATGATTTTTTTTCATAAAATTTCGAATGTGATAATTTGTTGATTGAAAATTTTATTTTTGATGTCCTGAGGATTTCGAATTAACGGGATTGTACTGTAGTTAGTCAGTTTTATGCCCGAGTACTACTTAACCTCTTAAATGCCAGGGAAGAAACTCGAAAATTTCGCGATGTTTTGACTTTGACGTAATATTTTGCGGATTTATTTTATGCTATCGTATATAATATTTACCGAAACACGTTCCCTGAACAATAAACTGTGCTTACAAATAATATTATTTGCGTTTATTTGACAAATTGATAGTTTTATCAATCTTTTCATGACATGCGACGCTCAAAGTTTGACAGCTCAAATCGCGGCAGAAATGTCATTTCGAAAGTCATAGATATGTGCAAAGATGATTATTTGAGAGGCTAGGTGTGTTCCTTATATCTGTTACGTCAAGAACAAGAATGCCCCAAGCGATTCTGACCTTGTCCTTCATACATTTTCTTTATACATAAGGTTTAAAATCGCATCTCAAATTTTTTTTTTTTTATGGCGCGTCCTGGGCGCGCAATCGGCAAACCAGAGGTTAATCATAGCGTCATTGTGTTATTACTTTTGCAATACATAACCTGCCATATTATGCAAAATGTATCATAGTATAAAATAATATATTATGTACACATTATATCGTCAACAAAGACTTTCAAATATTATGTTACACTAAACATATCAATTTACGTTTATAGCTCACCTAATCTTTTTATAGTTTTATTGTTAACGTTTATTTACTTTTAATGTAACTTTTCCTCAATGTAGTATTGCTTGAATATTTTATTTTACTTTGTACTATACTTATTTGAAAAGATATACATATCGATCGTCCAGTTAATTAGTCAGATATCTCCAAATACCCCAGAACTTGCCTGTTTTACTCCAGTTTTGAGATAATGATGAAAACAATATTCAAATGCTCACCATAAATCAAATATTATTTATACGTGTCCGTGTTTTATGTATTAAATATGCTATAAAATAACAACAGGAGGCATAATGGTCCAGTACATTAGTATGACATTTTGAAATATCCTACTAGTAACCCAGAAAACTTCTATTTTTTATTTCACAAGTTTTTCTGCATTATAACTGTTTTGGTGGTGTTTATGAGTAGTAGTCTTGAGTATTGTACTAGATAGAGGTACACTTTTATATTTGTAACCGCATACTCAACTCAAATTTCGATTATTCAGAGATGTGTGACTAATCAACTTGACGATCGATAAGCACAAACTTGTAATATTAAAATATGTGTAAAAAAGGATACAAATATAATGAAATTAAACAGTACAAGAATTTGTGAATAGGGGTATATTCCATGAGCGTTACAACCATTGTGAGTCTTGACTACCTCCAGGAACACCTCTCCTGCCCATCTCCTTTTGTTTCCCTCTAGTTCTTATGTCTGACTACGTTGTTCACTTGCATACCGTTCAGACACCTTGGCTTAGGCATCCCAACACATTTTCAATGCAATCTACCCCATAAGGACCACGTTTTGACACAAAGTATGTGTTTTATTGAATATGCGTATCACATAAGAGACATCCGCATTATATGGAAACAGCCACTAATGGATCACATGCGTGAAAGTTGCGTAGATCAGGTTAAATAAGTGAATATTACGGCAATGCACTAGTAATGCAAAAATCAGGTTCGAAAATTTGATTGCTTAGAAATATCATAGATGCTTTAATTAAATACCGCGAGTAGAACATATCTTTTGGCCTTTGAAATAATCAAGCGTTTTCTTGAGCAAGTTTTTTTTAAAGTCCAGAGAAAATAAAATAACAGGTCTATATTAACTGCCTTAAAGTTCAAAATCTCCTACTTACAACTCCCTTTTCGGTTATGGGATGGTCCAATGCTCTGTAGGGAACCCGCTTGCACAGCGTGGGCTTAAACTGTGCCCTCTAAAGTTTAAGTTTAGACTTACAGAATTCAATACTTTGTTTGTGTGAAAGCACTATGGAGCAATAATACGTGGTTTTATTGTAAAATGTGGCTAATTAAGTTCTTTAGAAAGTGATCATAAATTTTTAAAATATTGGTCAATATATAAGCCTAAATTTAGCAAAATATTTTTTTTGCAAAATGTTTCACGATGTGAAAAATATTTTAATGTGTGTATATTATTAAATTTATACAGGTACAGCGAGGCAAATCCAGGCTTGCTGTGTATAGTAGTGAATGCTCTCCATCTGCTGACTGATGCCATCGCCGATACAAACAACTGACAATTGCCCTCGTCTGAAGGGTATGTCCCCATATATTGTCACAACAACGAGATGAATCCCTTTCCGGTCCAGTACATCTTCCAGCCATATTTACCGAGATCCTTGTTGGTCTATTTCTAGATCCAATAATACAGGGCCTACGGTCAATGTAAGAATTCATCTTTTAGGACAGTGATGCTAAGCGGTCTAATTCCTCGTTTGTTGTGGTCCAATAAATGATTGAAAAGTTTGAAATCACTGAAAAAAATTCTCAAGAACGTTATAAAAAAAAGGCAGTGTTTTTTTTTATGTATCTAATAATTTTTATATACGGAGAGATACAGTTGATTAATTGTTTATAAACATTATTTGTGTGTTAATATTAGTTCTCTCAAAACATAATTATTGAAGCCATTTTTACCTTTTTTACCATTTATAATTATATATTAGCACCACTGTAAAGCTTAAGGTTCTAAATGTTAATTTAAAAAACTCTTCTAAATGAGAATTTGATCTCTTTTTACAATTAAATGGGCCTTGTCAGTCATTCAATGAAATGATTTTGAACTTTTATTATTAAATTGAGCAAATTGTCAATTAGTGCAAAGGCTTCTATTGTGACTTATTTATTTACAATATCACTATATTTTTATATCCACGGATTATCTATTTTGAACATTCTGGGAATATTTTAATTCTAATTAATCATTATTTAGATTGATGTTATCTTATCGGTCATTATTAGTAGGCGGACGGCGGAGGCAAAAACATTGGGAATGTATGGCGAGCAATGTGTTAAAAAGGGCAAAATCAAATGATATTTTATCTTTTATAGCTAAGTCCTTTGGCCCCATAAAACAAATTAGACCGGTCAAATAACGATAGTTGAATTGTTTTGCCTTTAATAATTAGCGGCTCTTGAATTTTCGTTTTGCCTCCGAATTCCGCCTCCTAGTCATTATCATATCCATATCTTCACACATACATACAAGAAATCAGTATTCATATTTATAATACATATTAAATGTATGTATATAGTTGGATGTACATATGTGTATGTAAGGTCAAATAATTTCATGTTCTAAAATCTCGTGTACCTTGGGACAAATATTGCGAATGTTATTTTAAATGTTATTTATTATGTAACCTTTATTAAGCAAAAACAAATTGCCGTTATGAACTTAAGCGGTATATATGTTTTAAAGTTTTTAAAGAATTTATTGAAACTTTTAAAATTAATTTTATTTTTAGTGAAATTATCTCTTAAAATCTTATATTATGTGAGTTAATCCATTTTTTAAATTTTTCGGTAGCGGAGGATCGAAAAACCTAATCTTTTTAAGCATGAGACTTCTTATGTGGAAGATTTCATATTTTCACTTTATGTGCAGTCTGTGTTTCAACAGTTTCTGTAGGGTCCTGCGAATGTGCGAAAACAATAGATGCATGTACAGAAAAAGTTACATTAATAAAAAAAAGATACTATTTCGGATACAATTGAATACATTAAATAAAATTGCCGTGATTCCTAAACACTTGGCTAAATCAGCAAAATTTTTTCCCACTCAGACAATTTATCACCTTTCTTGAATAGTACTAACCCTTTTCACTGGACGGTTAATTTTTAAGGTGCTTTTCATGCTCAAAAACTAGTAAGTAAAAAGATAAATGCACTGCTGTGTTTTAACGTCTAATGACAGAAGCAGACGCCGGAAGCGATCGATTGAGTAAAATAATACAAAAACTGCGTGCTTTAAAAGATTAATACGGTAAAGTGATGCAGAGAAGAATGATCGATGTGACCTATTTTTCGAGTTTTTAATGAAATTAATTCAGGACTGAAAGAAATAAACGGCACACGAGTATTCGAGAAATGATGAATCGAGATTTCACTGTATGTGTGGTACCTAAATAAATAGTACGTAATTTTTATAAGTGTGCATAATGTGTTGAACTAATAAAGGTCCAAGAATTGCGTACCCTCAGGCTAGTTTGTTCTCTTTTGGGAACTGCTCACATAGGTCTTATAGAAATCGCTGTATCTGCCTTACTGCCATGGTGAGAAATATGATCTAAACAGTGCTAGAAAGAGAAAACACAACTGTACTCGAATCTAGAAGTTTACCACAGAAAAATTAAAATGTGCACCCCTATGAAAATTGATGAAATTTTGTGAAATTTTTTTTATGAAACTACAAAAAATTGAGATGGCAATAATGTTTTTAATACATTGGTCTAATAAATTATGTGGGTAATTTTTTTTTCCTTTTTAGTCAGTTTAATTAGAAAGAATGGTGAGCCATTTTTAAAACTTTTTATGTTTGTATTAAAAATTGTAATTTTTCAAAAACTGTTTATATTTCTAATAATAATGTTTGAATGCGTATTTCATCACCTTTCATAAGCAGGTTTTGGTTTTCAGATACATTCAGAAATATTCAATTTATTTCGATTTTATTGCAAAGTAAAAATTTTCTGACCTTTTGAAAAAATATGCCTGAGGGGTTAATCCTATCATATTAATTCTGTACCTTAAAGTATAAACCACTTAAGTCCATAGCAATTGCTATAAGATAAACCACTTAAGTCCAAAGCAATTGCTATGGACTAAGGTGGTTTATCCTATAGCAATTGCTATGGATTTAAGTGGTTTATCCTTTAAGTACAGAATTTTTGTATTCTTTCAATCCCTAGTTGATAAATTGTTTTTAATACAGTCATGTTATCTAAGAACAAACAAAGATTGGATATGATTGAATACTTTCATGGCCATAAATGTTATGATTATTGATTTTTGGGGTTACAATAATTGTGTTGCATTCTTCCTCCTTTAAAATAAATAGCAACCTAGTAGTGCCCATGTAGAATGCAGACATCTGCCCTGATGATTGCTACTGCAAGGCTGTTCGAAACATTGATTAAATGCGAAGGAAGCGCAACAAAGCTTATTTGTGTACCCCAAAAAAAATCACTGTAAACGATATTATTAATTTTTAGGTTATCACATCGTGTTGCACTGCCTCCATTTTTAGCCAATTTAACATCACATCTGCTCTGATGATGGCACTGCAACACCATCTGAAACTTTGGCGAAATAAGAAGGAAGCGCAACACGGCTTAATAACCCAAAAATTATTCACTAATATTTTGGCTGTGAAAATTTCAGATCACATCCATAAACAATGATTGTTCCAATAATAATTTTTAAGATAATTTTTGTACTGTCGATTAGTAAGATCTTTGATTTCATTCATTATTTTTTATACTAAAAATGACCCATAGGTAAACCGTTATGATAGCAAACAAGTGGATGGAAACATGTCAATTAAAAATGTGATTTTAGTTAGATATATATAAGCTCAAATATTGTTTGTGTAAATTGCTCTTTCAAGTGACATATTTTTATCTGTATTTTAATATTATACTTCAGTTACCTATTAGTCATGATATTTTATAGTTTAAATTTATGTATTGTGAAAGGGTAATGATGTGAAATGGTTTACGAATTGATCTTATGAAGAAGAAGGAAATTGAAAGTAAATTGAAAAGTGGATTCCAAGATGAAAGAAAATTGTACATGCCAGCGAGTATGGGAATAATTTTAAATAAACCTTAGAGAAGGGACATAGTTGTTTATTGAACTGTTTAGAAAGTTATATGTATGTATTATGGTTGAGATTGTCTCTCGTGTATTGGATAGTGATAAATGTGTCTTGGGCAAGATGGGAAGATTGTCACTCATGTCTTGGCCAAGATGGGAAGATTGTCACTCGTGTATTGGATAGTGATAAATGTGTCTTGGTCAAGGTGGAAAGATTATCACTAGTGTATTGGATAGTGATAAATGTGTCTTGGACAAGATGGTAAGTTCGTCACTTGTGTATTGGATAGTGATAAATGTGTCTTGGGTAAGATGGGATAATGGTTGTGTCTTTTTTTGTTGAATTGAATTCGCCTTGTAGTCATGGAAATGATGGGACATTGACTGTATTTTAATAGTTACCAATCTGTTGATTATTTTTTAATGACTTTCGAAGGCTGTGTGTGTAGGCAAAGGTTCCTCAATTATGTTTTTTTTTTTATATAAAATCAACAAAAGTAAAAATCTTTGCCAATGCTAAAGTATTACTTTTTGTTTTTTTTTTATGTGAATACCGCACCAACTGCTCCCAACCGCCTGGAGCCGGTGAGACTGGCATTGGGGTATGTTGTGAGGCGGAAGGTAGAGGGGAGGGGAAGGCGATTTGGAAGAGAAAGGTAGGGAAATATCTGGCTATTCAGATCTGGTCACCAAACACAGCTAAAAACCATTTCAAGCCATGTTTAAATTCTGAATGGTGGTCTTACACCAGGCGATACTGAAAGGATCTTCCACATCTGGAACACGCCGCAAATGCATTTTATTAGATTAAAATGATTAAATTTTGAAATAACACAATTCAATCCAATAAAACTTACTTGTGCATGCTGAAATTCGAACCCACAACCTTTGGATTGCTAGTCGAGAGCCTTACCCCTCGCGGAGGCCGACACTGTTGCATTATTGAAAGAAACATGTTTTATTTAAATGATATTGCTATCTTGTATCCATGTCTATATGTATACCAATTTGTTTTGTGACATGTGTGATGATTTATTTAAATGATTTTATAATTTAACATTTATTTTTAACGTGTCAATTATAAGGAGTATAAGAATTTTGGTAACGGTGGTTCAGTAAAGATAATTAGTCTAATATTAAGTAATTGGTGTGATTTTATTGTGATTTGGTAAAGCGGCGCTATTTATTCTTTTATATCTTTATTCCTAAAGAGAACTTTTAAAGCAATCTCTTTAATGATGAATAATATTAAATATGTAGTTATATTTTTCCTACCAATATTTTGATAATTTTTATTCTTATTCTAAGATAGTTGTATTTATTATCAATGATCTAACTTAAGTAGAACGTTCATGCTGCCCATTTCGGCTCTTTTTATACAAATCTTAATTTTGGATTTGAGATCAAATTACTCAACCAAACTGAAAAATTATTTTTGTAATCAAAAGGTATGTCAAATATCTAGTACGGGTGTGAGCTACTCACTATGAGTCGTACGGCCGCACGTATGCGGCGATACTCTTATCTGGATCGCCACATACGTGCGGCGATACTCCTCAAGGGTTAAAGATTTTAGTGTACAGTAGAACCCTGTTAATTCGAACCCCGTTAATTCGAAAAATGGCGTAATTCGTAGTTCGAAATTTATTTCTGCACGAAAATTTGATTGTGTAATTCGAAAAACAACGATTTTTGCACATATAAACATAATAATTTCGTAAATCTGAATCTGTCAGACAGCTGTGGAGGTAAAAACGCCGTAAAATGTCGACTAGGCGGTTAATATCGTCCTAATTCGTACATTGTAATGTAATGATTTTAAAGGCAACTTGGAAGATTATTTGTGAGTAAACGCTGAACATTTAAAAAATAATTTTACTACATTTATTTTAAAAATATGATTAAAAATAAAAAAAATATTAAACATTGTTAAAAATGCATTTTTTCGGTAGTAATTTTAATACATAAAAACAAATTTTTGTACCTACGAAAATAGGTAATTTTTATTTTAAAATTACACCCATCAAAATGATTTCTTTTATTTATTTTTTTTAATAAATATTGTAAAATTATTTTTACAATATTTGGGGGGGCACTGAATAATAAAAGCAAAAATAAATAAAGTAGCTCACATCTTTACTAGATATTTGATGTCTTTTGATTACAAAAATAATGTTTCAGTTTGGTTGGGTGTTTTGATCTCAAATCCAAAATTAAGATTTGTATGAAACGGGCCGAGGCAGGTCGCGCAAATGTTCCTATTAATTAAAATTTAAATGTTAATTGCCTTCCAAGGGCAGAAATTAACATTATTTAAATGTTAGAAAAATTTCTCCAGTCCTTGCCACTCTTTTTTACCACCATTCTTTCCTTGGAACTCTTATTCTTGATGACTGCAATTCTCTTTTACCTTTTCAACACGTTTTTAATGCACACTACATGTTCCAGGTGTTACACGTCAATGTTTTTGAGTCAGTGAGTTTTCAGTCATTGTAATACACAGTTAACTGCAAGATTAGAATCAATTTGCGCTTCTTTCACAAAATTTTTTGTATGAACAAGGAAATGACCAAGTATATGGTAGGATTAAAATATTGTTGGTGAAAACAACTTATCTACTAATTTTGGTTCCATGACAAATCATAACAGTGACTTGTTATCGCTTTTGTAAAGCGATATCATAAAGTCATTGAAAGTGAAAAAAAGTCTTAAAACTTAACCTAACCTAGTTTTTTCTTCTTTTTTATCACTTTGCCTCACCTTCCGCAGGTCACTCCAAGCGGTTCGCTACGTTTGGTGACATGTTAGGGGTTCATGGGTGAGGATTGTCTAGGTCTTGGTGGCGAATACATTTGCCCACCTACTGCGTGGCGGACCTAATCGGGAGAGATTGGTTGAGGGAGACCTAACCTATACCTCTCCAGCCGGACTCTGTTGACCAATCGCAATACACCATAGTGGGAGGGATGGATTCATACATCCGTCACTCCCGGACACATTGACGCCTAGATTTCTACCCAACACTCATACCTTTTTCCTTCTCAGAACTTCCCTCCTTCCTTTCCCCAAAAGAACACTCCACACAGCATCTCCAAAGATGGCCCTGAGGGAATTTTTTTTCTCCTCCTTTTTTTTGGGCCTCCTGTGTGAAGCTTTTGTTAAAAAAAACTTTTCATGACTATGCCACTTTTCAAAAGTGTTCTGATTTGTCGCTGTTCTGGTTTTTCATTGTTCTGATTTGTCCGGTTACCACTAATTTTAGAATAATATTAAATGTTTAATGATTAATTGCAGTACGACTTATACTGATTGAGTCCATCGATGTATGTATGCGATGAATGTTTATTGTGTAGTTATAAGATTTTGCTTTGCCTACAGAGTTAAGGCTGCAAGTATATGGTATGTGTGTACTTAGTCATAGCCTAATTAAACAAAATTAGGCTTAGTTGAAGAAAAGAAACCATGTTGAGCACTTTCTTCAATCGAGTGATTTCAGGACAATATAGCTTCTCTTTTCTGGCAAAAAACATTATAAATATTATGTAATATAATAACTGAGACAACATCATACTTCTTTATGCTGGCTTTAAATTAAAAGACGAAATGCAACTTTACTCTTCTGCAATTAATATTGTCAAATTCTATTTTATATGTCAAAGATATTCACCTAAAATAAGTGCATATTGTAAGACTTCTAAATATATATTTTTTATGACACCTCAGTTGAAAATATGCCGAGGTTTGGCACCTGACCCAATCTTATTTTGTAATTTCTGTCACGCAAAGTTATTATCTATCTATAAAGTTACGTTATAATGTTTTCGAATAATAATTTGAAATTAACTTTTCGAATATACACATACATAGTGCCTCATATCAGATGTTTGCGATAAACTTCCATATTGTTGATAATAAGTCCAGGGGTAATGTTATTTTCTCACCTTGATAACCTGAGGTTTAAAATGTGCAATTTTATATGCGTATAATTAGCTAATTAGCTGCCGAAATTTAAAATCATTCTAAATATCTGAGTTCAGATTGCCTGTGCTTAGTTCGGAGTATTTGTACAAATTATGTTAATCCCAGGTTTTTTTTTGGTGTGTACGCCAACAAGAAAGTATTTTTAATAACTGAATTTAAAGAGATTAAAGATTGTAATAAGTAATGATAGGAAATTGTTCGCCTTTTGGATAAAATTTGTAGTATTTTTTTGTAAAAAATTTATGGGTGAGAGAGAAGGGGAATGGTGAGGTAGTTTTGTAAACAAATATTATTGGTAATTTTAGTAAAACCAGTACCTTACTTATGGAATGAATTGATTGAAATGTCTAAAAATTCAGCCTTATTTTGAGAATTTTAAAATTGTACCATTCAAATTAATATCCTTGCAAAATTTGCAAGTTATATTTAACTCACTCCTTATGAATATTGACATATTGTCTTTTGGAGTTGTGTATATTTCAAATTTATCAATGGGTGCTGTGTGGGTTGATTTTTACAAAGGTAATCAGGTTAAAAACATGCGAAATATATTATTATATTATTTAAATATATTATTTTTATTAAATGGTGCTGTGGGGGTAGGTTTTTGTAATCATTTGGTCAGAAAACTAAAGTGTTAGCTAATTAGTTTGTGAAGAAAAAAGTTTAAATCTTAGTACGTAATATTATTTGTTGCCTTGTATTTTTAGATATTCTTCCAAATTTGTTATTATTTTCTAAGCTTTATGAAAATTTTACTGTTGACTTATATAGTATGCTATTTTAGTATGTAATATATTCTTGATTAAATGTATTTTTGTCTTAATCATGATCAAAAAAGAGATGAATTCCTTTTAAAATATATTTTTATATTTTATTTACTAGTTTATCGATTTATGCTATTTTTTAAAGTTGTAACTGTATATTTTTTATATGTGTTATGATAGAATAAGTATTTTATTTACAATTTAAAAATTATGATAATTACTTTGACAAATACAATACGAAATTTTATAATAATTAACAAAAGGGGTAAAAATAATATTATTTTTGTAAACCACAAAACCCTTCTCTAAATTCTTTCAAAGTACAACAAATAAAAGATTTCCCTCCTAAAGTAAAATACTGTATGTACAAATAGTTATATGAAATCCATATTTGCATGGAATATTAGAATTTGTTTTAGTTTTTAATATATATATTCTAATAAATAAAAGACAAAATTTACATTCCGTGAAATTGGAAAACATGGCTAATTTCAAATATTTGTGGTCACCAATTTCTTTGTCCATATTGCTCAATACTGTTGGATACTGAAGTTTTAAGTTCATTAGTTCTTAAGTAAGTTAAGAACTGAGGAACAGCCATTATTATTGTCTTAAGTTTTAGCTTTATCAAATCAACGATCAGCGCCATTTTGAATTATTGATATTTCAATGGTCTGCAAAACGCCGATTTGTTTAAGATTTGGATTAAAATGGGATCAGCTGGCAAGCAAAATAGATAGCTGATCACAATTTGATTAAAAGCTAAATTCTACCGAGAATCGGCTTTTAACGGGGACAACTTAATCGTTGGTTTGATGGTCATCAAATTTTTTAAATAAGTTGTTTAAATCAAACTTTAAAGATTACCACTGAAGTGTTTGTCTGACAAATTTTACATTGATTCTTAGATCATAATATCGAGGGTAATTACTATGTCTAGTTAACTCTAAAATCATCATTTTTGAGTTGCACACAATTTGGGAAAGGTTACCGCCGCCCCGGAAACCTTTTTATTGGATAACCAACCCCCCTGCCGTAGGTCACCCCAAGTGATTTGGTGACCTTGCAGGGGTGCCTGCGTTTATGGGATGAGGTTTATCTAAGTCTTGACACATGCATTTGCCCATCTCCTGAGTGGCGGGCCGGAGAGACTGGTTGAGGGAGACCTTTTTACCTCTCCAGCCAGACTCTCTCAACCCAGCCTTGTAACTGCAGTGGGATAGTTGGATTCGTACATCCGTCATTCCTGTACACATTGACTGCCAGATTCCTACCCACCCCTCGCACTTTTTTCCTTCCCGGAACTTTCTCTCCTTTTTATCCCTAAAAAGATCCTTCGCTCGCACAGCATCCCCAAAGATGACTTAGGCCCTGGGGGGAATTATTTTCATCAGGTGGAACTAACGTAAAAAAAAACCCTAACAATATTTCCTCGTCCATGTGTGCAACAAGATTTTTTCAAAATCAATAAAATACTTAAGGTTTTAACCACTTTTATTGTTTAAAACTAAATATTTTATTAATTTTGAATTAAAATGGTGCCAGAAATAATATTTTATGTTTGTGGCATACATGGGCGATGAAATAAAAGTAAGCATGGTTTTGTTCAGCTCGAAAACGCTGATTTTGTGGTTACCTAGTTGTGGCAATTAATCTGCGATATTCCTAGAAGTTAATAAGAAAAAGTTTGGTAGGTTTGGATTGGAATTTTATTTGCGATAGTTTTTTTAAATTCCTAGCAAAATATTTATGTACATCATTTTGACAATCCTTGGCCAAATGGTTACCAAAAACCAATGCATGAAAAATGTTGACCAAAATAAATTATTTTCCAAGATTACACTTCACCTGCATTTACAGTTTTATTACATCTGTGTTATTTGTGGATGTTGTAATTTTACTTTTTAATTTAGATGTGATGTCTAAGTGTAAGATTTCAACTGAGATTTTTAGTCACAGCATTAAATTAGTTAAGGAGGACCATTGAAATGTTACAAGTGTTTTGATGTTAATTTATCAAAATAATTATCCGAAGTGTGTATCAGAATGGCTATCAATGTTATGTTATACTGTGAAGATGCATAACATCTTTAGAGAAGAGAGATCGATGCGCACGCCGTCCACTACCTTTTTGTAATGATAACATTGGAAGAGTTTAGAATGCGTTAAAAGGTGATTTGTTTTACTGACAAGCTTGTTCAATTTAAAATTATTTTTTCTGTGGTTTTATATCTATGTACCTTTTTAGTGTTTAAATAAATGTTTTAAGTGTGCTTGTTAAACTTTATTTATATTATCCTTTTGTCTCTAATCCCAGAATACTGAGTGTACGAGACTATTGGGGCGTTTGTACAATACTGTATTTCTGAAAGGTGCCGTACACATTTTTCACGCCAAAAGCCTCTCACAGAGTTTCGCAACGATCAGTTTATTACTGCGCGAAAATGATTTCATCTCCCAAATATGGGAACGAATACGAATTTAGTACTGAATTAAGACACTTGAAAATAGATTTGAACTGGTAGACTTTGGTTGTAGGAGACTGTTACTTCGTTGGTGGTAGATTTGGAACTCCTGGGAAAGGAGAGAGGTCTCTATTTATAGGACCGACCTGGGTTGAACTTTTGTTGCCAGAAACTTCCTATTCTTTGTAGGATATGTGAGTTTAGGCATTTTTCCTGAACGCTGTGTTTGGCGATTAGATTTTGCAAAAATTGTATGCAATAGTTCTCACCAAGTCAGATCAGCTCCTACAAACCATCGTCTCCCATTATTTTTATTGTATTTATAAGAAAATGTACAATGTTTACATATTAGAACCAAATCACAATTTTGTTGGAATAAATATTTTTCAAAGTGCGAAAAACATAGATAGATGTCAGTTTTCAGGTTATTATTTTAGCACATACTTATTTTTTGGCGCTGATATTTATTTACTGATCGTAAATGTGACCAATTTATCGTAATTTCGCTCCTCGTTTTCGAGAAAGAGAATTTGGTTACGTAATTATTCCCGATTTGGGAACTTCTTTTGTCAGCGTTGACCAATAGTAGCTCGGCGGTTGGCAAAGTGGGGGCAACGTAAATAGTGAGATTTTTTACTCAGCTGTAGTCATTTCATCGGCCCCATAAACTGTCTCACCCAGTACGACATTAGCGAAAAAACAAAACATAAGAAACCCAAACAAATCCTCCGAAAAATCCCTCCCCCCATATTGCAGCCATGTACCCCCCTTGCAAATAACAATTAAAAAAACACGAATAAATTCATTTTTCCTACAAACATAATTTTTTAAATTATAAACTCATGATGAAAGAGAAAGGGGCCTTTTTTGGCCCGGAGCTCTGTATGCCAGTATATTCAAAAGTTCAAAAGTTCATTTCATCGGCTGCAGGCTCCGGGTGAATAGGGACACGATATCGAATAGAGAGTATCGATACTGTACTCATGAGTAGTATCGGAAAAAAAGTATCGTACTCGTAAAAGTATTGAAATAAAAGTATCGATACTCCAAGTATCGAGTACATTACATGGGGCCTTGATTTACGGCTCTGACCGGGCTAACCGCGTATCAACCCCCCCCCCCCCCCCCCCAGGATCAAAAGTTTCTGGTCTTCTTATATGATACTTGCCAAAAAGTATCGAATACAAAGTATCGAGTACAAAAGTATCGGTATCGAAAGAAAAGTACTCGATACCGCAAAGTATCGATACTTTATTCGTGTCCCTAGTGAAGAGTTTAAGCGGTTGTTTAGAAGGGGTTTGGGACCCGTTTTGATGCTGTATGTAACATCTATTATCAATTGCGCATATATTTCCAATTGATAAAGATAATTGAAGAAACGCAAATGTGTGAGCTGGCGGCACGGTACTGTGTAATTGTGTGGGCTGGCGACATGGTACTGTGTGGGGACGTAAATTTCAATATCGACCTTTTCAGTTGTCTCATTTGCTTTTGTGGACACGTTTGATACATAAATCATTACAGAATTATAAGTACAAACGATAGAAACATATGCACATAACACATTCATGAAACATCAGAGAAATACTTTTTTATATGTATTGATTTCTTTGACACATTCGATACACTGAGTATCGCTCCATCAGTCCATTGTGTCCATAGAATTAAGAATAATACAAGAAGTGCCTTGTGGGCGTGTTTCGTGATTTGAATATTTGCCTAATTGGGGCTTGTATGGATGTCATCGATGTTTGTCCTTTTGCTCCTCATTCGTCTTGCTTGAAAATGAAAAAAAAATAGATGATACTAGAAAGATGACCTCACGTACAATCTCTTGCTGGGACTGGTATACATTTTCTATTTTCTTGCATAACATACAGTTCCTGTAGTGTTTGTTTTATTCAGTGTTTTCTTTATTTTTTGTTGTGAAAAACTTTATTTATCGTACGGAAAATATAATAAAACTTCCAAGAATATTTTCTTATTTCTTTATAACATGTAAACCGACACAACTAGCTACAGTCTGCCTCGGAACTATAGTAAGGAGGACTGTAAATAAAGGTTCCATGACAGTTGATCCATTGACAATTTGTCCCCTGGCACACTTGTATACAATGTGCAGTCGCTTTAGGGAAAATACGTTATACCTAATTGCACAAAATATAACTAAGTAGGGATGTGCAGAGAGGATGTACCGCCGAATAACAAAAGAATGAAATATATCTTCATTCAAATGCGTCAAGGAAAAATCTGCTTCTTTATTTACTGTATGCACCAGCGCATAAGTACAAATTATAATTTTATAGTAAATATCATTTTGGGGCACTGTTGGGTCACCGTAAATAAACTACTATACTTAATGAGATAAGTTCTTAGATTTTCACGGCCAAAAGTATTTTCTTTATTTGTTTTTGGGGTGCTATGCCGTGTTGCGCTACCTCCCTCTTTAGCCAACGTTTCGGATAGCGTTACAGTGTCCATCATCAGGGCAGATGTGTAATTGTATTTAAATAGTCTGATACTATACTTTGTATTTAAATAGTCAGGAGAAGGCACACGTCTGTTTTAATTTTTATTTTATTTTATAAAGAATCCAATGAAGAGCAAAATGCAAATTTCCAAGGAGTTATGACTGACCTATCTCAGAGTAGGAATAAGATAATTAAATTTAATCCCAAAATTTGAGCTGCTCTTTAGGCTTGCAAAATAATTAAAATCTTTCAAGTTGCAGGAGTCTTGACAGGATAAGCCGAGTGATACTTACCTTGCACCATTCAGAATTGAAACATTGCTTGAAACGGATTTAGATGGTTAGCTCTGATCTAATAGCCAGGTGGTTCCCCACCTTCCTCCTCCCCTCCCCACCATCTTCAGCCTTACAACATACCCAAGTTGGGGATGCCCTAGTCTCACTGACTTCAGTCGGTTGGGGCTCTTGTGCGGTATTCACATTTATAAAAAAAAGATACTGTATACAATAGCTAAGATTTATATCCAATAAAGGGGATGATGGTAAATAATTTACTGACCTTAAATGTTAATTAAGTAAGGCATTTAGTATTATTTATTTTATTTTGTAATATCAAAATTGCGCTAAAACCAAAAAGCTGTTTTTCAGATAAAATGTAAAAAAAACGCCCGGTCATGGTTCCTACTCTACGGATTATAAATCGACATCGATCGGCATTTTCATGCATAACGTTTATTGAATGAATTTCATCTATGATTTATTGTTATCGATAAAACAGATTTCTATGGAGTATATGTCAAAAAATATTATTTGGCGTTTTTGTTGTCTTTGTGCGTCGTAATAATTTCATTGTGATATCTTATTTACGTAGATTCTAAACGCGAAGCTAAGTTGATGCAAAGTTATCCCAAAAAATACAAAAATGGTTGACCCGATTTTTGACTATCAGTTCAGGTTAATATTAATCGGTGACAGCACCGTGGGGAAAAGTTCTCTTTTAAAATATTTTACTGATGGAAAATTCGCAGAGGTGGGTGTATTATATCATCAAATCGGTGGCTCCTGATCTCAAGGTTTATATTGTTGTTAAATTAATTCGTTTTTTGCAGCTATCAGATCCCACTGTTGGTGTTGATTTCTTTGCACGGTTGCTGGAGGTGAAAGACGGAACGCGAATAAAATTACAACTATGGGACACTGCTGGACAAGAAAGATTTCGTTCAATAACAAAGTCTTACTACAGAAATTCAGTTGGAGCGTTATTGGTGTATGATGTGTGCAATCGGTTAAGTTTCGAGCATATACCACTGTGGATGATGGAAGCAAAGCGCCATATTGAGCCACACAGACCAGTGTTTGCTTTGGTGGGGTGTAAAGTAGACTTAGTAGGGTCAGGAAACAAGAATGGAGCGAGAAGAGAAGTTTCCTGTGAAGAGGCTAGAGCGTTTGCAGAGCAAAATGGTGAGTTTGACTATCTGGCACATATTATACCCATCACGAGAGCAATTGTTTTTTAATACACAAAAAACTTTAAAAACACTTAATTCTTACATAAAAAAATGTTTTCAGTAAGTGCAAAACCCATTTGATACTTTTATATAATAATTTGGTAATTTTTCGAAATCACTGGAAACATGGCCGCGTTTTCATGTGACAAAAGCAAACTTTGAATGCAGTATTTTCGATCGCCCCGAATGCAAATAGCTGTCTTTTATAGTAATTAAAATCAAAAGGTTTTTTTTTTCAAAAATATCCATATTGCGTGTCCAGTGATTTCGAAAATATACGAATGATTTATATAAAATATATTAACATCACTCCACGATTCCGCAACGCTCAAAAATCTAGATTAATATTGTGGTGACAACCGTAATTAATTTCTACAAGGATTCCCAATTTATTACGCAGGTAAAGCTGCCAAATTCCACCTCACGCGCAAAAAATGTTTAAAATACTACTTTGTTGCAACTTAATTATTACAAGAAAAAAATATTTATACAGCAGTGAGAAGGTAAAAGATGCCTTAAAAGTCAATTTTTTTTTCTCAAAGTTAAATTCGAAGGCTAGGAAATATGCATAAATTATTTAAATAACCCAAACTAAGAACCTTTTAACTTTGCACATTGTACATACTCCTCTTTCTCCCTGACTTAAATAGTTGTTTCTACTAGTAATCAGGTAGAAATCAAGTGTTATTTTTTAAAAAATTGCATGTACGAGGCGAAATTTGGCAACTTTACCACTTTACCTGATAATGTAATGTATTTATTATACTTATTAAAATGTATTTAGATATTTATGCTAATGGCTGTGCTAATGCTTATCTTACATTAGTTACATTATTAATACCATAAATAATGTTTGTGCTTTCCTTACTTACAAAATAAGTTTATCATTTACTACATGTGTGTTTTTAAACAGTTTTCATATAGACAAAACAAGTGCTGTCGTGTATCCATATTTACCATTTATCTTTGTAAATGTCAGTAGACTAGAGATACCGTTAGAATACTACCATGTCTGAGTGCTGAATATTAGCCACAAAATTTGGCACTAAAATTTATTCTCAATGTTATTATTTAAATACACAACACCTGACCTTGACAATTGCAAACTAGTTATCGGGACAAAGGAATGTTGGTATGTTGTTTATACTATGTTAAGCAAATTACAACTATTTCTTTATTGCTAAACATGCAGTTACTTTTAACTACCTACTCTCAGTGTATGATTTAAATAGATTTATTATTTCATAATTTCATGTTTGTAGATTTACTATCATACAATTTTTTATAATTGCACTTTAGAATCTTTGTTGTGTTTCATCTTCGAGGTTGAAAGTCAAGGTCTGTATTGGATATAACTTTTTTTATCGATTACGTAAATTATTTCAATTGTTGCCATGTCACAAATTTTTTTAATAAAATTGAAATACTCCACTCACTGATGCTCAAATTGTATAACACTTTGTTTCAACTAAATTGCAACAAGCAACTATTTACAGGAGATGGTAAAAAATGCATGACTCCATTTTTTTTTCAGAGTTAAAAATTTCCCTGACATGTTTGTTTGAAAATTGTTTTGAAATGTTTTTACACCATTTTTGATCTTGCTAGTATGATGTAACGTTTGCTGTAAGGTTCCACTTAAATGTGAATATTCACAAATTATTTACATAACCCAAACTGAGAACCTAATAACCTATTTAGTGCATGTTTTTCCATATCCTGCAACGTAAATAGTTGTTTCTTGTACTATTTAAGTTGAAACAAAGTGTTATTTCACTATTTTGGACAAATTTAGATACAAGCAGAGAACAGAAATGTTTTCAAACTTTTTGACAAGTTTCAAAATAAAAAAATCTGTGATTTAATAAATTTAACAATAAATAAGAGTAACTAAACATTTCTTAATAATAAGGCTCACAAAAAATGATACATGTAGGTCACCCAATTAGATTTAAGGTAACCATACACACTTGGGATTGCGTGTATTACTGCATACATGTATACACTTCCGACAGTGATGTCCTTGAAAAGCGTCACTGAGAAACAGCCTCTTCTCTTGCTTACGCCTTTTTATTGTTTGTAGCGTTATAGTGACAACAAAGTGTATACATACATGGATCGAATTGAATATTTTAAAAGTTTTATACTGTGTTCTTTTTATTGTGTTTTATACTATTTTCTTTTTATTAATAAAAAATTAGCTTTTTTTTTCAATTTCACTTGACTTTTTTAAAAACTTAAATAACAAGTTTTTGCATCAAATTTTACTGATAGGTTCGGTATTGAAAATATACTACAAAAAAATTATCGGCCTGTAAAAATTGTTAACTCTTTATTTTATCTTAATATATATATTTCTTCTGTCCGTATGTATGTCACTGAACTCCTCCTAAACTAATTTTGATGAAATTTTTTGTGTGGGTTCAAAGGGATTCGAGAATGGTTTAGATTCACAATTTGGTCCACTGGAAAAATGTTCTTTTAATTAATTTTTTTATTTCTAAGGAGTTGTTGATTTTGGAATGTTTTACATTGGATCCGGCAGACTGCGCTGCCATCGCAGTATCAAATATTCAATATTATTCTATTTTAATTTTAGTTTGTCCCGACAGTTGTGTACAGGACAACGTCTGTCGAGTCCGCTATAAATAAATTGTGGAACATTCCAGAGCACTCTCGAATGTTGTCCTGAGCGAAGCCGGGTAACCCAGCTAGTTTATATATAAAATTATTTATTATTTAATTCTTTTTTAATCCTAAGTATCTTTTATTTAGTGCTTGATTTTATTGTATTGTAGATTGAACATCTGACATACTCAATGATTTGAATAATTACGTCTGTTGAATAAATGATAATAATAATGCGTAGAATTTCTAATTGAACATTTAAGATGGCAACATATCTTTATCTGCATAATACACAACTAGCGTGATAATTTAATCAATAATGCTACTTCTTTGAACTCAATTTGGTAATATTATGCTTGCTTTATTTCATTTTGACATAAATTACTCATTATCACAGACGTGATATCATCAATTGGGACATATTCTGGATTTTTCTTTTGCAGCTCAGAAATTCTTAGTGAGAACAGCCTTTCTATGCCAAAGAAGGCCCAATAGAAATAGAAACCCAATGTTGAATGAACTTCAACTTTCATTCTATTCTATGTAGAATTGATCATAGAGTAAAGCAAGTTTGAACGAAATAGAATAGAGCAAGAGTGGATGCGCAACAATACCTTTCCATTTGCAACTGGTTTTTTCTATGAACTGGATCGTAGAATCGATTAGTCGGGATCCCAGCTTACATATGTATGCACATCGATCATCGCACAGTTAATTAGTCAGCTATCTCCAAATACTAAGTTTTGAGATAATGAGGAAAGCAATATTCAAATCGCTCACCATAAATCAGATTTTATTTACATGTGTACGTGTTTTGTATTTTAAATATGCAATAAAATAACATCGGGAGGCATAACGGTCCGGTATATTGTCAATTCTTAATAATAATAATTCACAATAATATTATAGAATAAAAAATAAAAATTTTCATATCATCCAATTTTTTTGTTTTTGTTTTAGGCAATTCACCCTGGAGAGAGTGCTTTGTGCCGGTAATATTTAAAATGGATAAGAAATTTCGGTTAATCTAATGGGAAAATAATAAAACAAATTAAATATTGGACTCATTTAGATCACTAAAACAAATTAAATATTGAATTCATTCAGGTTAATAAACTTACATAAAGCTGTATGAACACGAGAATTGTTAAGAGATAAAAGGTATGAAATATTAAGGGGGGACTGGTGTGTGATTTTAATAAGCCGGCGGTATATGTTCTTGAAAGATGAATGGTTTTTACAGTTAAAGAAAACGTGGTCGAGGGTTTCCTCTTCCACACCACACTGGCAGAACGGATCATCTAAAACTCTAATTCTAGACAAGTGAGATGCAATTGAACAGTGGCCAATTCTCATTCTCGAGATACATGAAATGAATCGTTTTGAAAGTTTTTTACCGTGAAACCATGGCTTAGCAGGGATATGGTTTTGAATTCCCGCATAGAAAGATCCAGTTCTTATTTTGGAGACTGCCCAATTTTCTTCCCAGGCACGAGTCATATTGGATTTAAGAATCGGAAAGACATCGGATATAGGAATTCTAAAATTTAGTGGAATAGTTCCGGAATCTGAACCAGATTTGGCGAGAAAATCGGCCATCTCATTACCCTCGATACCCAAATGGGCAGGGACCCAGGCCAATATCGTCTCAAACCCAGATTCACTAAGAGAATTGAGAAGATTTTTTATTTTACATATAATATTGTCTTCCGGATAACGTAAAATATTTGACCTAATTTTAGTTAGAGCACTTAGCGAATCAGTACATAGTAAGGCTCGATGAATGTTGAGAACCTGAATTTGATTTAGCGCTTGTTCAATTGCAAAACATTCGGCTGTAAATATGGAAGCTTCTTTCGGTAATTTATAAGTGAGATTGATGTTGAATTCTGGACTATATATAGATGCTCCACATCTTTTATTTTCAAATTTGGAACCATCCGTGAAAAGGATGGAAAATCCAGGGAATTTCGAAGCCACTATGCTTTTAAAGCAATCATCCACATTTTGAAATTTATTTGGGGAAGATAAAATATTCTTCTGAAAGACTGATGTTATTGTGTTTGGCATAAAAGTGATTGCCTTAAATGGAATATTGTATATAGGAAGATTGGGAACTTCTTGAAGATATTGGAGGGAAGATGATAGAGAATTATAGAGATGAAAACTTTTAATTAAGAGAGGAAAACATTGTTTTTCTCTCAATCTTTTGTTAGAATTCAAATTAACACTTAACCTATTAAGACTTTGTTTAATAGGATGATGTGATAACGATAAAGCCTTGAAAGTATATTTATTGGCAAGGAATTGCCTTCTGAAATATAATGGAGGCTCCACACATTCCACCTGAAGCGCATTAATTGGAGAAGACTTCATAGCTCCAATAATCATTCTGAGGGCTTTTGATTGAATTCTTTCCATTTTCTTATCTAGATATTTAGGGAGTGGGTCAAAAAGAAATGAGCCATAATCCAAGTGGCTCCGAACTAGGGAATTATACATTAATTTAAGAGTGGTAGGATGAGATCCCCACCATACTCTGGAAACTGCTCGCATCATATTAAGTCCCTTTTCACACTTTGTAGAAATTATCTGAATGTGTGGAAGCCAGGAAAGTTTATGGTTCAAAAGAAGACCAAGGAATTTGATTTGAGTAGCGGTTTGTAGAGGCACATTATCAAAAGAAATTGAGAATTGGGGAATTTTTCTTTTGCGCGTGAAAGCCACGACCCTTGTTTTAGATGCCGCCAGATTCATCCCATTTAATGACAACCAGCTTTTAATATATTGTAAAGCCAAATTCATTTCCTTAGCTGCAAGAATAATATTTTTATGTAACAAATATATAAGGATATCATCCGCAAAGTAAAGACGCTTGATAGAAAAAGGAATTACTGAGTCTAGGTCGCTTATATAAATATTAAACAACAGAGGACTAATAACAGAACCCTGGGGCAAACCTCTCCATAGTTTGCGCCTTAAGCATTTAGAGGAAGACTCAATAATAATGGACCTATCTGAGAGCAAATTAATAATAAATTGGACTAATTTCGGGGGGATTTGTTTTTTAATTAGCTTTTCTTTCAAAACATTCAGTAAAACATCATCGTAAGCTGATGAAAGGTCAAGGAATGTGGCCAATGTATAAGAATTTAGGGATTGGGAAACTCGGATATCAGTTGTGAACAAACTTAAATTATCCATTGTAGATTTCTTTTTCCGAAAACCATACTGATTTGGTGAGATAATATCTTGACTTTCAACAAACCACTCTAATCTGTTCTTTATCAACCGCTCCGCTACTTTCATCAAACATGATGAAAGAGCAATAGGCCGATAAGACGAAATTTCAGATGGATTTTTTCCAGGTTTTAAAATGGGAATGATTTTTTGAGTTTTCCAATCATCCGGAATTAGTCCTGTTTCAAACATATTATTAATAAGAGATAAGAAATATTCAACCGCCATATCAGAAAATGATTTAATGAAACTATTAAGTATTCCATCGGGACCCGGAGCAGAGTCAGAAAGGGTTCTTATTACTAGTTTCATCTCATCAATGGAGAAAGGAGCATCTAGCCAGTTAGAGTGAGATGGATATGGCTTAATAGAAGGCATTTCTTCACATCCGGCCACTGATGGGGGGGCTATTTTATCCGCAAATCCTATAAGAATTTCTTCTGATATATGCTTGGTTCTCGGCGGAGAATACGATGATCCGAATTTTTTTAAGCTAGACCAAACTGAAGATTGGGGAGTTTCCGGAGACAGGTTCTCACAGAACTTCCGCCATCCAGCGCGTTTTTTATTTTTCAAAATTCGTTTGGTTTCTGCCTGGGCTTTTTTAACTGATAAAAAATTTTCTAGTGACATACACTTACGAAAAGAGGAAATTGCTTTTTTACGAGAGTTGACGGAGCGAGTGCATTCCTCGTCCCACCACGGAGTAGAGTGTTTTATTTTAATGTTCGCATTGCGTTTCGGGATGGATTTTTCTGCTGCATTTATAACCATAGAGGGAAACGTCTCACATTGCAATCTGATGTCTCCCGGGGACGATTTTTTTTTAAAATTAATAAGGTTATCTAGTTCAGAAGAGAAAGTGCTCCAATTCGCATCATTTATTCTAAATTTGAGATTATTTTTAACTGGTGGAGGATAAGTGTTAGATTGATGTTGGAATCGGATTATAATTGGAAAATGATCACTAGAGAGGGGATCGTTTAGGATGTCCCAAGAGCATTTAGATGCTAACGAATATGAACAAAGAGATAAATCAACAGCACTTTTCCGATCATCCAATTTAATGTAGATCTGAATGTAATGGAATCTTTCAGTTCCATTTTCATCCACTTCCCGAACTACCGAAATATGTGAATTTTCGCACACATGATAAAAAGTTTGCTTTGCTTTTTTAGTATGTGATGAGCGTTTTTTTTCCTCTTTAGACCATATTTTTTTTACCTGCCCACGCTCTCACCGTGCCATCTCAACGCCCCCTAATTTTCTCTAGGTCTTCTACTGCCCCCCTGAAAGTCTCAAATGCCTACAAGGGGGCGTTATCGCCCACGTTGAGAACATATGATCTAAACTATGCTTTATATTCAAATCTAAAAGTTAACCATAATAGAATTAAAACCTTTCTGAAACCAGTTGCAAACCGCAATTAAAATTTTTTTTTTAAACTTTGAATTTTTTTACTAATTATTTTTATTAACATAAAAACAATAAAAAAGTGAGGTGATGATAATGTTTATAATACGTTTTTCTAATATAATACGTGTGAATAATCAAAAATGGAAACTTTATTAAAGATAGACAGCAGTGTTTTGTTTGTTTCTACAAAATACTCGTCTAACTTTTTAACCCCTTATCCAAAAAGAGTGGTGTTATAAGTTTGACGTGTTTGTGTGTCTGTCTATGGCATCGTAGCTCCTAAACGAATAGACCGATTATGATGTGATTTTTTTGTTGTTGTTTGAAAGCTGATGTGATTGAGATGGTTTTTAGCTACAATTCATGAAAATCTGTTCAGGCGTTTCAAGGTCATCAGCTCTGTTTTTAGAGTTTTTTTTGTGTCGGGGGTTTTTTTTTTTTTTGCGTTAACTCCACGCAGGAGGCCCTGAGGAAAATAATTTCCCTCAGGGCCTATGTCATTTTTGAAGATTCTGTGTTGAGGGTGATTTTGAGGAAAGGAAGGAGTGAACATGGGTCTTAAAGAGACCCATGTTCAGCGATGGATCCATGAAGAGATAGGAGGGAGGAAACACTGAGGCCTGCAAATCGTTCCATAGCCGAGCTGTTGAACTAAGAACGAGTCGTAGAAACGACCCGTTCTCATGTGACTAATGTCAACCGTGTACAAATGTTTGGCATGTTTCCCGACTATGAACCGGTGCTGAGGGGATCAATGACGCTAGTTCTTCCGAGCATCTTCCATTGTAATACCGGTAGAATAAGGACAGCATTCCCACCTGACGCCTGTGCTCTAAAGATTGCAATCCGTTTTTTAAGTTAGGAGAATCTATCAAACGGACCGCCCATTTCTGCACAGAGTCGAGGGTTTTTTTAGGTATTTTGGGGCTCCAAACCAGAGGTGGCTGCAAATTCAACCGTGGGGCGCACTTGCGATTTGTACAGGGGCGCACTAGCGCACTTAATTATTAGCATATTTTGTATGTATGCACTATAATCTACCATTTTTATTAATTGTAAACTAACTTGCTCAGTTTTTGGGGTAGCGGATTAGTGAGAACGTACTGTACATTTTAAGCAATCAAACTAATAATTATTGACAATCTTTTTCTATTTTGTGAGCTCACATATTTCAAGGATTTTAGAGCATATTTTCCACGTTTTTAGAGCAAGGTTATTTTTAATACTTACATATTAATTTGTTCCTTATTGATTATGTATTAAAATCAAAATAAATTATCTCTGAATTAATGAATAAAGTATTCAACACAAATATTCACATGAGTAAACAATAGAAATCCTTATTCACACTAATTCTTTGCATTTTTAATGTAAAATTTCGACACTAACAACTACCTATCAACATTGTTATTATAGATTAGCGCAGACCAATGAAAAATAACAGGATAATCTGAATTCTTAAAAATTCAGTTTCAATTTTGAAAATGACAGTTAAAATCTGTTATAAATATCAAATCATAGATAGGTACTTTGTCGCTTTTCTTAATCCTTCCGACAATCAGTTCCGATTTTGAAATGATACTTAAATTCAAAGCAAATTCAAGTTAATTGATCCAGAGTTACACAGGAGTCACGCACAACTGAAATTAGTATTTTTGATTAGATCGACATGCTTGTCTATGTATCTTGGGGGTGTCGCTCTTGGACATAAAAATCAATGATGATCAATTTTGTTAGTTCCTTTATCGAGACCACCTGAATAGATAAGTGTGTCATAAAGTGTCAAGCAATAGTCGTAATAATTGTAGTGTCTGCTAATCACAATAAGGGGCCATCCATAAATTACGTCACACGAATTTCATAATTTTTTGACCCCCCGTCCCTGTCACCCATCGTCACATTTGTGAGACCCACTCCCTTCTAGTGTGAAGTCACATATTTTGCAATTTTACATCTAAAAATAAATTTACCACAACGGGGGCGGGGGGCGGGGGGGGGGGGCGTAATGGGGTAGGAAGGGGCGGGATGGGATACATAAAATATTTTTGTGACAAATGCACTGAATGTGACGTCACAAAGCTGATGACCCCCCATACCCCTTGTTATACAATTTCACGTTTCTCTACCCCCCTCCCCCCCTTAATGTGTGACGTAATTTATGGATGGCCCCTAATCAATACTACTTAAAATGTATTGGGAAATGAGATCAAGGTTCATTGAGATTGCAATTGGCTTATTTACCTTATCATAAAATTTACAATTAATATTTAACTGGACCAGACATCCTTACTCTAGTAGGCTCTAAGTTATTCTGAGGCTCCGAGTCGCCAGATTGATGACTATCAGATGCCTTCGGCTATCATCGGAACCGTTTGTTCATCAGACACAGAGGACGATAGATGATACTATTCTAATATAATGCTTCCATGACATCTGTTGGAATATTGCCAAACTTTGTACAACTAATTATACTAATGACATCTGTTGAAGGATGTTGAAACTACATGACAAACCTGTACACAGTAATGATGTTACCTATAATCTTCTGTGAATTAAAGAAGTCAGCACTAAAATATTTGTATTGTTACTGTTCAGGTTTACACCACGTAGAAACGTCTGCCAAAACCGGCGTGAACGTGGAAGAGGCCTTCTCCGTGGTGACCGAAGAGGTGTACAACAGAATACAGACGGGAGAGTACAAAGTGGAGGACGGGTGGGATGGGATAAAGACCGGCTTCAACCGCCCCAACGGGTTGGACTTCAATCTGGTGGAGGCAGAACCCGCCCGGAGCCACTGCTGCTGAGAGGACTCCTCCACCAGTCTTCATTCAATTAGACGTGTTAACCCAATAGTCAGATAGACACGTAGGTTACAAATTATTGTGTTTGTGCCTCACATAAATATTATATATATCTAGGTGGGTTCCACGACAACTCAACAAAGTGGCATTTTAACACCCCTTTGAAAAGTCAAAGCGATGAAAATCAAGGAGTGATGAAGTGCCACTATTTTGAGTTATCCGGTCATCATCCAGGTGAAATGGTAATGAATTTATGAGTTATATTGGAAAGATTGATTGACGAAAAAACAACATTTAGAACTCTCACCTTTTAATTTTTTTTTTAATTTTGATTTGTACCTACTGAAGCGAGAATCAGGTATTGTGGATAATTTGACCCATTTGCATGACAAAACAGAACAGAAAAAAAGTGACAAAAACAAAACTCACCTAACCTAACCTATTATTTTATCTTGTTATGTTTTGTCGCTGTTTATTTTGCACGGTTACCAATTTGACCACCTTTCTTCGGGTGAAGATTGATATAAAAATAAAAAATTTCTTTGACTGTTATCCTTGGAGCGGAAAGGTCTTGCGTGAATTGACAAAATCAGTTTTTAACCCCCCGATGCAAAAAGAGGAGTGTTATAAGTTTGACATGTCTGTGTGTGGCATCGTAGCTCCTGGACGAATGGACCAATTATGATGCGTTTTTTTTGTTTGAAAGCTGACGTGATCGAGATGGTTCTTAGCTACAATTCATGAAAATCTGTTCAGGCGTTTCAAGGTCATCAGCTCTTTTCCACTTCTATAGATTGTCTGTTCAGTGATTCATGCTATTAACGTGATTAAAAAATACATTGTCATCAATCTTCTTTTTAGTAGCTGTTTTTTTGTTTTGGTTTAAAATTTTCAATGTTTTGTAAAATATGTATTCAATATCCAGAAAGTCTTCGGATGAACAGTTTTCTCTTCAACTTAACTTATATATTTATTATAATTATCAAAACACCAAAAAATAGTTTGGGAACAACAGTAAAAATAATCAACCTAAACTAATTTCTTTTCTAGTGATAAAACTATTTAATCGTTTAATTTTAACAGAGATTGGTTGAATAATCATGGTTTATATACATAATTAGTTAATTAATATTATGTATAGTTAATAAGATATTATGTTACACACTTTTACCACCTGACTAATTCATATCGTTTTGCATACCGTGGCAATTTTTTTTTAACAATTTTTTTCTTGATTTTTCCTGAATCCAAGTTTTGAGACCCTAAAAATTTGTATGAAGTAATCTCCATTTGCAAAAAATATGAAAATCAGGCAAAAAGTGTAAACTTCCTTTCGGTGCATTATAAATAGCCATCGATATATCAACTCTAGATACGGCGTGTCTCACAAATTCGGTTGAATAATTCGGCACACCAAATTGTTCCCTATTTGCATCAGTTGCCTCGCTCCAAAAGCATAATATCTTGGGAGACAAATTTGGTCCTTGCAGACCCAACAAAAGATGAAAAGCAATGTATTGACTGCAAAATAATAAAATAATTTTGTCTACCAATAAAATTTATATTTTGTTTCCGTCGATACCTGGAATCCATTATGAGAGACAGCTAGCTCTTTCGCCCTTTTTATTACCGTTTCGCGCATGTTTATTCCTTATATTTGCCCTTTTATTCGACTTGCCACACTTTCTTTCACTACTGGCAACACTGGGGTGATGCAAATTTCAGGTCATTTCGTCAACCAATTTTTGGAACCGGATTTTGGTTTCGGTGTCATTTTTAACACCCACACGCCCTGTCTAGACTTCGACGATGTAAATAGCCAATATATTATATTTTAATTGGTTTCTTCCCTAGATTTATCCCCTCACATTTTATTGTAATGGTATTATATTAACATCTGAATGTAAGAGTTTTAATCGGTGACATTCTTGAATGCCCTACTACTCTTGTCTGAAAATCTGTCCAATTGCTTCACAAGTGTGTTCAAATTTATGGAAAATATAAGGTATTGTGATTGGTTTGAATGTAAGATCTGACCATTTTAAAACTAATTTTTCTGTAAAATTTACCAATTACATTTGCCTTTTTCAAAATTACGAACATGGGTATCTTTGTATGTAATAATTATGATAACATTAAGAAAATTACAAAACGATTGCAGCATAAAACCTTATTTCTAGTCAGAATGTAAAATTTGCGTTCTATGCACGATTTTACAGAAAGGTAATGTAAATACAGATTTAAACATAAAATCATTTTTCTCGTTTATTTTAAATTCAATACTTGTCACGAAATTGCTAAAGTTAAATTTCTGTGTAAACTCTAAATGAAATTATTCCACAACTGTATTTAAATCAGTTACTTTGATTAATAATGATTGATTTAAAGAGACAAAATGACAAATTAGTGCCAATTTAATTTTCGGGAAATAAAAAAATTGATATGACGAAGGGTTAAGTATATAATTAGTCTTGAATATTTTGAAAATGATAGTCCAAACCCAAAATAAATCTATAAATCTTTTGCAATCGCAAAATTCTAGGTTTTTTCTATGTTATTGCAATTTTTCTCTTTTGAATTGAAAATTAATAAAATATCTACTGGCTCAGCATGCACAAATTGTATGTTTTTATTTATCAAAATTATTAGCCAAGAAGCCATTATTTAATTATGTAGCAGTTTTTTTGTGGATTAAATTAAGATCTTTTAACTACAGAAATGCACACTTTAAGAGTCAATCCTTTGGGTACAATATTGGTGCGCTAAAGTGAATGCTATTATTCAATTAGTCACTTGAAGAAGTAAGTAGGGAAGATTGCAAATTCCCTCCCACAAATAGAAGATTAGGTTGCAAGAGATATAATAGCGTCCTCTGTTCAATTGAACTTCCAACTGCATTGTGTTTACATATATTACATGAACCCAGAAATGTTATTTCATATATCCATTAAATTAAAATTCATGAAAATTTAATGGATAAATCAGTCAGTTTTAAGTTGGTAACATTCAAAAAAAGATTATCGTCCATGATAAATAGTTCAAAATACAAACCTTTCCCTCTCTATTGTATTGAATTATTATTTAATATTTGATTTCATAATACACATTTGACTCACTCATATGAATAATTTCCCATGATTCAAAAAGATAATAATATTATGTAGGTATTGGATAAGACAAATCTGTTATTGTAAAAGTACACCTAATTATAAGAGATAATGATATGTAAAGTAATATTGTTTTATATTTGAAGTTTTCTTTCATGTTATTAATAATATTTAAACTCACCTCTTGTTTTATTTTTTTCCACAAAAATTTGGTCAGAAGGTTCTCCAGTAACAATATATTACAAAATGTTTTGATCACCGTAGTTATCAAGTTTCTATGGCTCAAGTTCATCAAGAAAGTAATATTAGAATAAGGAAAGTTTTCAATATCTCTTAATGTTAGGGGCCATCCATAAATTACGTCACACGAATTTCATGATTTTTTGACCCCCCCCTTCCCTGTCACACATTGTCACATTTGTGAGACCTCCTTCCCCCTAGTGTGATGTCACATATTTGGCAATTTTATATCAATTTTTTTTTTAAATTTTAATAATTTAGATTTTTACATGTGACGTCACAGAGCTGATGACCCCCCCATACCCCTTGTCACTACTCCCCCCCCACCCCCTTAAGATGTGATGTAATTTATGGATAGCCTCTTAATAACCTCAGTTTTAACCCTTTCAATACCAGAATTTTTCCAGCCATTGAAAAAAATTTTTGTCTATGTTTTCGAGTTTTGTGATTTTTTTCAATATTTTTACAAAAAAAAAAAATTTTTCATACAGTTTTGGAAATATTTCATGTTCCTGTGGAAGAACATTGGGGCTTACGGGGTGTTAATCAAATAACGAGTAGTACAAGAAGTATAGTGATTTTTAAGTGTTTTTAAATGTTTCAATGGAAAATAAATATACAAAATTCAATACTAATAAATTATAAAGACAAACATATTAAAAAAAAAATAATTTAAATACACAATTAAAATTTTTTTTTTTTCAAAAACTGAAACATTTCGCTAAATTAACACAAGACAAACAAATACAAATAAAAATAACAAATACAATTAAAATTGTTTTGTTTTATTCCGTCACTAATTTTTTGTTTTATTCCTTCATTAACGATGTAATAAAATAAAACACTTTTTTTCTCTCTGGAGACAAAGAGCTGTGATCTTCTCATGTGACAAATTTCTACACGCCATCAATAAAAATGATAAAAAACAGTTAAAGTCTACCGAAAATATTAAAATAAATTAATATACCTTGAAAAAATCAAATTAGAACGAGTAATAATAATAATAATAACAATTGGACAATTTGTAGAGTGCCATTTTTGTGAAAAATCACCTCAAGGGCGCTTAAGTAAAGAGTAAAACAAAATAAAAGCCAAAAAGGGATCTTCATGAAAAGCATCCACGAACAACCAATGTGCCAGCTCAGAAATCATATTTATTTTATTTTATTTTTATTTTTATTTTTTTTTTTACAATAATAATTACATTTATAATATTACTAGCTTTTCCCCGCGGCTTCGCTCGCATGGTATTACGGGAAATTACTGTAGCGGTTGAACTTATCAATTATCCCCCCTCCTCCCCACCCCACCCCCTCCCGCATTCCATACATTCATTCCTTTACATTCAGTTTTCAAACATCTAGCCTGCCACCTAAATTTCACAAAGAAGAAAAAAAATATCCAATTTTGTTCATTCGTTCGGAATTTATGCGCTTACAAACATTTTGGATGTTTATTTTTAATTAAATATTTGGAATTTTGTTAATATAATACAAAATTACACTATTTATTATTCAGTCTTTATAATCGTTACGAATTATATTTTTAATGTAGGAACTCTTATCTGACATTTATTCCAGCTTGTCCAAAAAAACAAAACATATTCTAATATTTGAATTTTCTGGGGCAGTAGCTGACCAGGGGGCTGAGTACCTACCAGCTTAGAGCCCACAAATATATCAACATTGTTTCCATGAGAATGATTTTTTTCTGACATTTGCAATTAACTCGCTTTTGTTAGCAGACAGAAAACTTATAACAAGTATAATATATTAATATTTATAATTTCATTACGCCAGAGCTTACCATCATATACAACATATGGTCTGCGCATATACTTTAGCTTTCTATTGGTGAATGAATTTTTAAAGTCTTTTTATTGGTTAATGCCTGAAAAGGTCATAAACAAACTCGAGCAGTTTCGCATTTATAATATTAGTATGGATTACCTAGGTGTACATAAGAATTAATTTTATGGTTCTACTACTCCATAAATTGAGCTCTAGGAGCTCGTGTTTATGGGAGGAGTATTTACATGCATAAAAAAACAATGTTCTGAAAAGTGTTAACACATTGTAATCTGATCACGTATTAATACGTGTTTAGCAAATCAATGCTAGAGAGCGGAACACGTATTTATACGTTTTTGATAGATTGTTAGTGGAGCGCGGGTCACGTTAAAATGCGGGTTCCAATATACTTGAGTTTTCGCTATATAGCGTCTATAGGGTTGTAGCCATGCAGGTAAAAACCTTTTGAGAACAATAGATGGGGTGTACGGTAAGTACCGAGGTAGTGTAAATATTATTTTTTTCATAACTTTCCTGCTTTATGTGAAATTCTGCACTAGTTTAACGATAAAGAATACATTTCTAAATATAATAAAATAAAATAAAATAAAATAAATAATTTGCAAAAAGAATTATTGAAATCAAACAAATATTTTTGAAGTTATCGCAATTTTTCTAGAGGTCTACGTTAGCGCGAAATTACGCGAAAAATCACCCGTTACCAGCACGATACGCGGCCGAAAACTGCCCGATCACAATGTGTTAATACAATGATCAAAGACTTAAATGTCTTGAATTAAATAGATATTCAAATACTTTTTGACATAGATATAAAAAAAAAAACAATAACAATAATACTTTTTTTTATTAGATGTAGTAGATCAGATTAGACATGTAAATAAATACAATATAATAATTATTTTCAGCAGAAAAATTCGATATCTTATTTTTAAAACTAAGCTGAAATCAGAGATATTTCAAACCGTTAAATTCTGTCAAACACGCGTTTTGAATTCGAAATAACAGTAATATTTTGTGTTACCCAGTACGCGATTTGTTATATTCCTTATAAACAATATCTTTCACAAACGATTTGCAAAATATAGGGCTATTTGTTTTGTAAAATCAAAAGATATTAATTTTTTTCCTTCGTGTTCCTCAGGAAGCACTCTGGTATTGAGGGGTTAAAAAAAAAATTAATAAATTGTTTTACAAAATGTTAAGGTCCGATGGCAAACTTAAGATATTGGAAAATTGATTGCGTTTCTTGTATCACAGGACAAGAGAATGATGGGGAAAGCTCTACCTTTTGATGTGGCGATCTGCTGGTACACTCACGGGTCATAATTATACAGGTTGGCACAATTACACCGTAAAAGTATCATACAAAATTTACATGAACGCGAGTTTCGAAGGAGAATAATTGCTGTTAACACAAGCGCAACAATGGGAGATGAATACATTGAACAGGAACTTGGGAAATAAATTAGTCCTCAGTGGATCAGTGGTCAGTCCATCTTTAGTGGATTAGAAAAAAATCTGTATATTGCAGTTTTTGACTTTTGACAAATATTTGGAAATTCGTAAAATAATCTTCAGCCATTTTCTCAAAACATGAGAAAAGTGGATATGTGAAACCTTCAGAAAACTAAACTTCGAGAGAATGAGACGAATGCAGAGTATCAGGAGTGGGATAATTGTAGGGTTTATTTATTATGATATTGTTACCAAGTTTAAAAGCTATTTTACATTTTATTCTACGAAGCACCACACAAATAGGAGGCCGATAGGCTACGAAGCACTGTACAAAGAGGATCTATCTATCTCATTCTCTCGCAGGTTAAATCCTATAGATGTATGGAGTGTCTTTTCATCGAGTTCCAAATCACAACGATGCTAAAGAAGTTTTCACTTGAAAAATAATGCTCCTGGTAGATTTTCCAAAATTCAGTTATTATATGCACCGAAGATTCTAAGTGATTTAGAATTCATTTACCTCTTCAGTTATTATGTGCTCCTGGTATTTTCAAATGAAACATGTTGAGTAATTTAGAATTCATTACCACTTCAGTTATTATGTGCTCCTGATATTTTGAAATGTAAAATGCTAAGTAATTTAAAGTTCATTTACCTTTTCAGTTATTATGTGCTTCTGATATTTATTATTTTTGAAGTAAAAATGTTAAGTAATTTAAAATTCATTTACTCTTTAGTTAATATGTGATATTTTCGTTCAAAATTATTTCTACCAAAGGAAGTTATTTTAAAATAAATAAGGCTTATCTTCAAAAGTGCCAAAAATGTACACAAAGTTCAAAGCTAACATGCAAAAAAACTTCAGAGTTCAATCAATGCTCAAAACAAAAAGCTCAAAGCTTTCTCAAATCAAAAAGGTCTTAGCATAAAATTGAAAGCGTGAAGCTCAAACACGCTTGCGCGTTGTGTATTCTCCTGATTCCTAATCTGGTCATACATGATTTTACATGTATTCCTCGGTTGTCCCCGACTTCTATCATTCACATTAGCGTTATACATAAATTCTCCTTAAAGTTTTATTAAAAAAAATATATATAAAACTATTCAGCATCATTATCCGAGTTTTCGTCTCAACTTTCATCTCTCTACAGTCCAGAAAAGCTGTGCCTACCCTAATACAAATTAATTTGCTGTCCTCATCAATATTTAATAAAAAAAATTGTGTTCAATTGTTTGCAAATGAGTGTTCCGACAACCTCAGAATTGTCTTGGCGAAAGACCAATATTCAGAATTGAAACCTTGCTTGAAATGGCGCTAGCCATTTTTGGTGACCAGGTCTGAACAGATACTTTCCTTACCTTGCTCTTCTCACCTCTTTCCTCTCCCCACTATATTCAGCGTCACAGCATACCCCAATTCGCCATAGTCTCACTGGCTCCAGACTATTGGGAGTAGTCGGGATTATAAAAAGAAAATTTCACAAAAACAGCAGAAAGAACACGAACTTCGAACACTTTCAGAACTAAATGTCGTTGTGTGCTGACAAACATGCACCCACAGGGATGTCATGGCTGGTGTTTGGTGGAAAAAGTCAATAAGTGCAACCTTTTTACCTAAGCATAATTTAAGCAAATAAAATCGATTATTTTCAGATAGATCTCATTTTACTGATGTATGAATGTAAAAGAGAAATGTAATTTTTGTCAAAAAGCATACCAACCAACAATGAATTTTATCTCTTTAGGGGCTTCCTGATAAGCACGCTTTGTGACATTATTTCATATTAGTTTTGTTGAGAACTGTTTTCCTGAGAATTGAAAATGAAAAATGGGAAAATGAAAACATGTGGACAAGATGATGTAATCAAACAATTGTTTATTAACACAGGATAATACAACTGCAGTGTGGATAGAATAGGTGAATTACATGGAGCATTCAGAATACAAAATAGGGCACACACCAAAAGTGCAACTTCCGTAATACAACTAACCAAACTGATCACATTACATATGTACTAATAAGAAATAAAGCTTCTTTATTCCTGTACTTGATCGTTGATATATACTTTTTTATTCAAACAAAGAAATACTTATCGCTCAATTTTTTACATTAACCTTAAAACAGCAAGCATGATCGTGATGTGTGCTGGAAACATGTCTCAATCATGCATCGTTCTCTAACGTCACGAGAGTTTATAGGAAAAGCAAATATTTGACAAATTAACCAAATCATTTTCATATAAAAGTATCACATATTACTATTACATTATTTGCAAAAATACACGTGGAAATATAAGTACAATATAAAACATAGTGAAAATGTATTATTTGGACCCCACTAAATATAAAATTGAAATAATAAGGATGAACTTTACATAATATTTATCAGTGAGTAAAAAAATAATGCATTTTAATGCATTTATTAAGTCTTTTTAACTGCAATTAATTTGGGAACATTACTGTAGTGTGAATATCTACTTAGTGTTGCTAAAAGATTTATAGAGTGGTTAAAAAATTAGAAAAAGAAAACCGACAATAAACATTTACATAATTGGCTAAATTAATTAAATACTCGTTGTTGAGTTTTATTCTCACTGAAAATTTGTAATCTATTGCACGGTTAATCTCAACATGAACAAACGAATAGACTGACTGAACTACTTGTACAGTGATGACACATTCAGGCAAACTCATTCTTTGTTCATAAGCTCTGTCACTATTTTACACAGAAAACATGAGTAATGATCTCTAAAACTGAACAATGAATTATAGCTAACTAAATCAATGTGATTAGTTTTCAGCAAGTAAAATACAGTATCAGTTTTAAGATATTTCAAAATTACTATTATTTTTCATGCAGGAAATTTAATTATGTGAAATCTAACACTTCAAAATGGATCGTCTTAAACCATAGTGAACTAGCTCACTTTTTGCAGTTTTTGACTTAAAGCTTGAAATTAGGGCTCCAAATCATAATCTAGCTCTGCCGGAGAGAACCTTTCAGAGAAATACTGTCTTGACCAATCATAGATAGTTTTTCTACGATTGGTTCTTCTTTCTGGCAGAGCTAGATTATGATTTGGAAACCTCAATTCAAGCTCTAACTCAAAAATTGCCAAGTGAGTTAGTTCACTATGGTTTGAAGATCCAAATAATCATTACGAAATTAACATTTTGCAAAGAACTCGAAATTCGTAATTTTATCACAAATATGCAGAGAAGTATACTTTTTTGGTTATACCGACATTTATCTGAAATAATCACAGAATTTGGGATTTAATAAACTTATTCCTATTCTTGCCAAATGAAAAAAAAACCAACAAAAAAGAAGCAAATTGAAGCACTACTACATTATCCCTGGTTGTATTTTAAAATCATACAATTAACATTTGAGGCGGTAGTTAATTGAGTTTGTATTATTTACTAACGGGTAGATAATTTTCAACACTATACGAAGCCAATGCCTCACAGTTATTTAAAATTTGGCTGATATATATTTATGGAAAGTAATAACATCAAAAGCACCAGAAATAGCAGAAAACACTCAGTCTGCACAAATGCTTTGATTGACAGAAAGCATTTTTTACATATTATTGGAAATTTTAATTTAAACATAATTACTCAACTACTAATAGGTTAAGAACACAATTCTCTACGGATATAAAAAGGTATGTATATTTAAATGCATATTGGCTGTACACTGTACAGTATGAGCGTCACTATTCAATATGTACATTGTACCATCGTAAATACTGATTTGAACTCTAACAACGAATGGATCAGCTTAAAGGTAAAGGTAAGTAAGGTAGGGGGTAAGGTAATGTGGCAACTAGGTGAGCATTGGAACTCCCAATGATATGGTGAGTGGGGGATATGGTTACCTTTGTGTACACGTTGATACAATCATTAAATCAATTGATTAAACCCTATGTAGGCAAACAGACATTGGCATTGCGTGCTTGGATAATTGAACCACTTTTCAATGAGATCACTCAAATGCCAATGACGCCTATACAATAATTTAAGTTCTAAATTATAATTAAAAAGTGTATAACAAATACCTGTGTTAAATTAAAATAAAACATGATATCTTTATGTTAGATTTTATGACTATTGTTGAAGCAACAATGTACGAACTTTACATCGAGATGTTAGAATATGCTATCAGGAATGTTGCTCTTCACATGCAAACATAACACTATTCATTGTTAACGAATGGTGCAAAATTAAGTGTTATTGCACATTCCAAATTAATTTACTTAAAAAAACATTAAAATTCGAACAATATTATAATGTGAAGTAATTTGAGCAGGCACTGATTGGATTTGGGAAGAAGATAAAAGTTTAATAATTTTATAGTTATCTTTGAAGGCATTATATTACACTTTGCAAATAAACACAATGACATCTTGAAAACACTTAAAATGCATTAGCGTTAAATCACAAGTCTAGAAGTCTGCTTCAGTTAGTCAGTTAGTTGTAACTGATAATTATGACATTGTGCCTCCACTGGGTATCCCGTCCACATAGATCCACCGATTTCTCTTACGGGCATGTCTAACTGGGTTTGTTTGGGGCTAATACTATAATATAATACAGTGATTATTGCAATAATATATTTTCAACAAAGCCTTTACACATTTAACATAGTGAAAATAAATCTATCGGGTAAAGTAGGTTTAGGTTAGGTTTCTGCTAAAAATGTAAAAAAGTGAAAACTGATTGGTTTATCGTAGCGCATTACAAATTCAATATAAAGACTTTGTTAAGTCAATATTCTTCTTGAGCCATTAGCCGTTACTGTCAATAGAATTTTGGCCAGATCATCGAAGAGACATAACATTGTTTGTTCGGAGACAAATTAACAAATTGACAACTAAATACCTTAAATAATTGCGCGGTCATGAGCCATATCAATCAACAGACTTGAAATAATCATCTTTGACTATCAACGGAGGCGTCTTGGCCGGCGTCAGGGTTGCTATTCTGTACCGCAGGAGATCCAGTCTCCGCGCCGGTCGGGGCGTCCACTACAGCGGCCACCTTCTCCTCGATGCACACGTTGGCTAGAGACTTGGTGAGAGCTTCTACATCAATTGCAGGGGGCTTACTAGCATCAGGCACATCTGCCACTGAAATACAATAACGACAGATTGTTATCAAGCAAATTCCCGGCGTACCTTCCAACGATACTATGTAAAACATAAAGACAGGTAGACAGTGAGGTTTTAAATTAATATTGATGATTTAAACGTACCTCGGGTGGCTGGTGCCGATTCTTCCGATGCTGCCGGCTCAGACAAAATGTTCACAACCACTTTTTGAGCACCAGGTTGCTGTCGAACAATATCTGCAAATGATGGAGTACCTCCGGACACACTTATAATCGTGTCATTACAAGTCTCCGACTGAATCTGTTCAAATCTTTTTGTATCGTGAATGTTGACCATTTCATTCGTCGTGCTACCTGCGACTTCCACTTTAGGGTCAGCGAGGATGGGAGTTTCGAGTTTAGGAACGGCGGGTTCCTTAATGTTGCCTTCTGCGGGTGTTGGAACATTCTCTTGATCGAATGCAGCGAAAGCTTCGCAGGTGAAGGTGTTGGGGACATTTGATATTCCAGCAGTTTCTTGAAGGTTCCCAAAGTCAGCCCAGCCGCTTTGTTCATTGGACAAGTTACCCATATCACCCCAAGCTATTAGAATGAAAGGACAATATTTTATATGTGTTTTGTGATACATGAACATAATGCTATGTAATAATTACACTATAACCCATAGATACTAGAAACAGAGAGAGATATGGTATGGAAGCGAGTCCCATGGACTATTGCTGATTTAAGACCAAACTGCACGGACTATCACATCGGCGGAACCAATGAAAGTTATGCATTTGGTGTAGAAGTAGAAACAAAGACAGGGCACCGTTACGCTTAGAAGCAATTTATTTGCGGTAATATAGGTGAACGACAATGTTTATACTGATAATGGTACATGGCCAATCCCTCTTGTTTCTATTATCTGTGCTACATATAAAAACATATGCTTGGGCTGTTACAACTGAGTTTGATAAAATCGTAACATTGGGGGTCCGCGACGATATGAAAAACAAGCATAGAATAAATGGAATTCATGCAAATTTAATTTTAATGAATGTATACATTTGGACGCACATTGATTCCATAAATAATAATAATGAACATGAGAAAACTTACGTGAAGAATTGCTTTCCGTAATGGCGGGGATGGGGGGAGTGACAGCGGTACTGCCGTTATCATCAATCCAATCAGGACTGAAAAAAATAATAATTAGATTAAAAATTAGAACAGGCCTCACATACACAACGTATGTGTTGATACATTCCCATGCCGACAAGCACACTTGTCCTATGTAAGCAACGCATAATAGGTCCTGCCGTCTAACGCATGTGACCAGTGTTTCTAGTTCTTATGAACGTGGCACAGCAGTTGATTTGATGGTTATTTTTTAGGTTATTTGTTTCCGTCCATAGAAGACAAATTTTTCATATTCAACTTTGTCATGTCTTGTAATTCTGAAAATGAATTTGAGGACGACCTGAACAAGCAAATATCAACTGCGTTGCATGTGACAAGTGTGTTCCTAAAGCATCTATTTTCATAGAAAATGCACAAATTTTAACTTGACCAGATGTACTCATTCTTTGCGTACATGGGCCCAGTACGTCCGTAACCTCGAAAATGTCAGAGCCGAAAATCTTCAAAGTACCCTCGAATGTCAGCTGAGAATTTGCAAAACTGCGTGAAAATTACCTTCATGAGTTTTTCCCAAATATCGGAATAAAAACCATGATTTATATTATTTTACAATTGTTTTCTGACTCCCAGATAATGTATCTAATTATTCATATTTCATGTTTTAAAAAAAAAAAACTACCCAAAACTATATTTACACAAATGTATAAACTGTTCTTATTATTTCCACTTAAATCTGAACATGTACATTGATCTTCCAGTTGATTAGTCAGACATCTCCAAATACTAAGCGTTGAGATAATGAGGAAAGCAATATTCGAATGCTCATCATAAATTATATGCACATGTCTGTTTATTGCATTTTAAATACCCTATAAAATAACCCCGGAAGGCATAGTAGTCCGGTACATTAGTACGACATTTTGAAATATTCTACTAGTGACCCAAAAATCATTTGTTTTAATTCACTACAAATTTTTCTGCATTATAATTTGGTGGTGTTTATGAGTAATCTGAGTAGTGTAGCAGAGAGAGAGTACATTTTTACATATAACTGCGTACTCATCTCAAATTTCAATTTTTCAGAGATGTCTGACTAATCAACTGGACGAAAAACAATAACCAATAGCTGTTTTCAAAGAAATAATGACCTTTATACTACTTTAAAATTCAAATAAATTCATTTTTGGTATGCCATTGAAATTTCGACATTCGTAGACAATTTGTTTGGTAAGCCGTCAAAGAGATTACATTCATGAAATAAAAAAGTTGAATCTAATGCAACATTAGTGCAAGCGATTCTGATTTAATCCTTCGTACATTTTCCAAAGAATGAAGGTTAAAATTCCATTGCAAAAATTTCCAGCAGAGTGATATTAGAGTGCACATTGTGCGCGAGCGTCGAGCACGGCCATGAAAATTATTGCACACAAGTGCTGTGAAAACCAACAAGTTGACTGGTTAGGTACCAGTCGACTGATTATGCTAAAATGTTAAATGCTAGGTATGGTGGATATCATATTTTGGAACAAATTAAACCCCAATATCAAAAAAAGCTGATTAATAGGTGCGGTTCAAATACATCAACAGTTTTACCGAAAATTCCAGCATTTCACTTAGAATTTAAGATTACTGTTTAAGATTTTTACTCACTGGCAACCTTATAGAATTTTTAGGTAAATCGTTTGTGGTATTGTTTGTGACAAATTTAAAAAAAAATTGCCACGAAGATGCTCTTAACCGGTGGACTGCCGATTGCGCGCCCGGGACGCGCCATAAAAAAAAAAAAACTTTTTGATATGCGATTTTAAACCTTATGTATAAAGAAAATGTATGAAGGACAAGGTCAGAATCGCTTGGGGCATTCTTGTTCTTGACGTAACAGATATAAGGAACACACCTAGCCTCTCAAATAATCATCTTTGCACATATCTATGACTTTCGAAATGACATTTCTCCCGCGATTTGAACTGTTAAACTGTTAGCGCCGGCGGGTCATGAAAAGATCGATAAACCTATCAATTTGTCAAATAAACGCAAGTAATATTGTTTGTAAGCATAGTTTATTGTTCAGGGAACGTGTTTCGGTAAATATTATTTACGATAGCATAAAATAAATCCGCAAAATCTTACATCAAAAGTCAAAACATCGCGAAATTTACGAGTTTCCTCCCGTGGCACGTCACGAGTTAAAAGCAATTTTTTTGTAGATTATGTTTTTTTGTTTCTGTTATTATTACCAGTCATTATTCCGGAGCCATTTGTTGAAGGCATTCATTGTCTCATACTCCGTGTAGTCGTTGAGCAGGTGGGCAAAGTAAGCTCCGTCTTCCAACTCCCCCAGATTGGTGGTGGCCTTGTCTTCAGCGTTCCCGTTGTCATTATCTTCCAAAATGTTCTCACCAGTAATGCTAAAAAAAAGAATTAGGATCAGTATTGATTTCTGATTGGCCTTTCAGCAGTATCCATCACTCTCGAACGTGCCACAATTGTATACATTAATCTTTATAAAATATACATAAATTAATGTTTCTTTGTTTTGTCCCTTATGCGTTCCTAAATAAAAAAAGTCAAATCTGCATCTTTTAACATTCATCCGATTACTTTGATGAGCTGTTGTGCGCACGCCCGCAAAGGTTTCTGTATATAATGGTAAGTTCTGGTACAACATAAAATTTTACAATAGGTGGCATGCAAGTTGTTTGAAAAAAAAAGTGTGTATTTCATATAGTTTAACGGCAGTGGGGGAGGGGAATCCGGGAGGGTGAGGGGAATCTGGAAGGGGGAAAACGAAGGAGGGGAGAAGGTGGAAGGGGAATGCGGAAGGGGGAACGCCTTAGAAAAAGGGGGGGAGGTTTGTAGGATGGGAGGGACGCGGGAGGGGGTTAAGGAAGAACACTTACTTTGAGTGGCATAGTTTTATAAAAATTAAATATGAGATAACACAAATTAACATGCCCATGCTGAGATATGAACCCACAAACTCTGAATTCGTAGTCGACGACGGAGGTAGTCAAGATTCAGGTATGTAGGTACTATTGAAAGATGGCTGATGCCAAAAGGGTTAAAAATGTGGGTTATGAAAATGACAGATAATAAATAATGTATTAGTACTTTTTAATGTTGGCATGAGTCCAGTGATCTGCCACGTTGTTCCCACCAAAAGAACTAGAAGTATTTTCACACATGGAACTGAACATCTGTTCAGAGCTATCCGGCAGTTCACCCATGGTATCGCTGAAATATTTACAATATTTGTTAAGCACACAAATACAAATCAAGTTAATGAAGTAAAAAGGGGTGTGTGATTAAACATCTAAGAATGTAAAATAGTTTGGGCACATCATCACTGAAGACCTCTCGGATGATGGTGATATTGAACGACAGAGGGGAAGTATCAGTATACTGTCGAATATGATTGCCCGAAGGTTCTTCCAATGCAGCAATAATGTAAAAAAAAACATTGTTCGATGCATTTCGCACTAGCCTGAATACATGTGAAACATGGTGTCACTACCGAATCAGCTGGATGGAACGACTCTAGATCCAATTTAATAACGCAGGCAGAATTGTGTTTGGATACAGAAGATACAGCAGCGCATCGACAATGTTTACGGAGCTAGGACTGCATGGATTTGCTGGTCTGATGAGACACCGGGTCACTGGAGTCAGGATGCGGCTAATGGCCTTCGACAACACGGTGGTGAGCGCAACCTTCCAGCACCAAGTGCCACTCCTGAGTGAGCGCTGGGCCCGAGCTCACCTCAGACCATGCCCTACATAATAATTGATTATGTATTTATTTATTTTTTAAATAATAACATTTATTTCTACTCTACGTATCTTTACTTAAAATCTGTTGTGTAAATAAGATAAACTATATGGGAGGTGTGGGATTGCACAATCTTCCCGACAAATAAAAAAAGGTTTTTAATGGCAACACGAAGATGACCCATAGGAAGATAAATTGAAGTTAAAAAAGCACATAGTCCTAGGAATAATGAATAATAATAATTCCCTTGATTAAGGTAAAAAAAGACTTAATTTCCGAAGACTAGAATAAAATTTCAGGGTGAGAGGAAAGAGGTTTATATAGAATTTAGGGAATCGCAAAGCATAGCAATGGAGACTGAAAAGCATGTTGAAATCTGAGTTCTGTCTGAGCTGCGAAAGAAATACTGTAGACGGCAGATGGGGTAAGTGTGTTACCCCCTTCGGAATGGAAGTGTTAAGTTTTGTTTTCGGGTTCTTTGGAAACCAGAATAAAAAAATGGCTAATTTGAAACTCACAATAAAATAAATATTTTTTTAACCCATGAAAAACCATATTTGGAGAGTTTTATGTATTTTGAGGTTAGTTTGTAGAATTCCATGTTATTTGAAAATAAGAGATGACAAAAAAAAAAGGTTTTACTTACGTAATGATATCTTCCCCATCATTGAAGTTTATATCATGGTGCAGATATTCAGAAGTGTAACATTCCTATAAAAATAAATACAAACAGCATTAAAATTAGAAAAAAGAAAGTGAAATATTTTTTATTTTAACAGAAACAACTAAAAAAATCTACCGGTAAAAACAAGTTTTTTTAGAACATCGACGGTCCCAAAGAACAATTTCAGGTTCAGACGGTCAGATTTTCGATTTTGTGGTTTTGCAGTTAAAGTTTTGTTTCTGCAGTTTTATTGTTTTTGAGATCAAGAATTACAATAATTTTTTTTCTTCTTATATGCATAAGAATTTTTTTTTTTTATTTCACTCCATCCAAATCTTTCTTTCTCTCTCTCTCATCTCAGAATCTCATCTAGAATAGACGCTGGTCACAGTTGCAACGGTAATGCATTGATAAATTAAGTTGTTGTGAACCTATCGAGTAATTATTATAAATCTGCTATTGATCATGATAACAGTAATATATAATAATAACAGTTATAGTGACAGTGATTTACAGTGAAACCCTCTTAAGAAGTTTCGTGGCTTAAGAAATTTGTTTTTTTCGGTCCCTCGCCTCGAAATTGGCCCAATTTTTCCCCACATATAAGGTTTTCTGTTTAAGAAGTTTGTTTTTTCTAGACCCTTGGAAAACTTCTTAAGAGGGTTTCACTGCATATTTTCCTTTTTTGTGTTTAGTGTTTATTTGAGAGAAATATGAAAGCATACCTGTTGAGAGGGCTGAATTCCCTGCAAATTATTGTCAGCAGGATGAAAACCACCCTGAAAACACAAGAGAAAAACATACTACAGAATCATATTGTTAATGTATACTAGATAATATTGAAAATTAATAATTTATTTTATGTGTTTCCCCAGCCATGGTAATTAAAATTTATGGAAATTAAGCAACATAGTTTTAATTCCATTCTAACATTTAAAACTTTGAATTTGAATGGTAATAAAATAAAAACAATAATAAAATTCACAAATAGAAACTCCACGGCACCCTCGCTCGTCTGGTCTTCAATGAATTTTTGCCACATTTTATTAAGTTAAGACAGGTCAATCCAGAATGAGGTTGTTTGTCGATCAAATTTAAATTGTTAAACAAATTTACTTCTTTGCCCACAGATAGAACCAAAATTAGAAAAAAATTCCAAATTCCCCGTATATGTATGCCATATAACACAAAATTTCACAATGTTGATATTCTTAGCAATAACCTCCAGAAATATCGAACAGAAGTAACGCAAATACTCGTAAATTAATACACGAGTATGGAATATATGGGGTGCATCTCCTATCCTTATCCCATATTCCTCTTCCTCTCCCCCTTACCAAAAATAAATTGTAAGATACAAACTCTGTCTCTGAGCAACATTAGCATAAGAAACTTTTTTGGCTTAATCAATTCAATTAACTTGAAAAAGAATTCCGGTTAGTTTTGCGTCCCATCCCAAACAATTGGGATTGAATAAAACAATTGGGCCTTAGACTCAATACTGGCAGGCTTTTGATTTAGCTTACCGCGGACAAAACATTATTAATAAATCGTTGTAATCGTTGTCCAAAGGCAGTATTCTTACCAAACAGGTAGAGTACAATGTGTTGACTTCGTTCAGCCTTTCCAGCAGTTTCTCCCACAGATCGAGGTCCGGCGTGGAGGCCGAGTCACAGGATATGTCAGAGCAGATGGCGTGCTTCATGTGGTTGGCTATTTGTATCATGTGGCCCATGTAGCCAGGTCGGGCTTTGTCACTGGGAAATAAAGTAAATTTATTGTTAGACTTAATAATGAAGACCATAGTTCGGAAGCTGTGCTTTTGGAGCTGAACCGGAATCTTATGTCGAAATGGACAATTTCGGTGGCCATCTTGAATTTAGTTCTCCACAGATGTGAATCAAAATCAGTATAGGACAGGTTGAGAAGGGCGTTGAACTCAAATCTAAAGTCAAAAGGCAAAATTTCAACAGCCATCCTAAAATCGTAGTATTCTGATTATTAGATCCAATGGAGAAAGAGAGCCCCAGTGTAACCTCTCTTTCTTTACATGGTATTTTACATTTTTGTGAAATATCACCCCAAAGACAATCATAGCATACAGAGAAAATCCCCCAAATAAAAATTGCATGTACAGTGAAACCCTCGTAAAAAGTTTAAAGGACCAGAAAAAACCAACTTCTGCGGGAAAACCTTATATGTATGTGGGAAAAATTGGGCCAAGGAACTAAAAAACCAAATTTCTTAAGCTACGAAACTTGTTAAGAGGTTTTTACTGTATTTCTTTTATTGTATAAAAAAACAAAGTTTATGAACAATAAACATGAATACACAAAAGCAATGATTTTTATTGCTCTCGGAAGATATTAAATTGTCATTAACAGTTGGGATTTGTGTGGAGTAAAATTAAACATACAGTGAAACCCTCTTAAGAAGTTCCCGCTTAAGAAGTTTCGTGGCTTAAGAAGTTTGGTTTTTTCGGTCCCTCGGCCCAAAATTGGCCCAATTTTTCCCACATATAAGGTTTTCCTGCTTAAGTTTATTTTTTCCGGTCCCTTAGAAAACTTTTTAAGAGGGTTTCACTGTAATTGAATTCGATACGATTTTAGATTTTCACGGCCAAAAGTATTTTCGTTATTTGTTTTTGGGGTGTTATGCCATGTTGCGCTACCTCCTTCTTTAGCCAACTTTTTGGACAGCGTTACAGTGTCCAAAACATTGGCTAAAGAAGGAGGTAGCGCATCACGGCATAACACCCCAAAAACAAAAACGAAAATACTTTAATTCATTCATGTCTCAAAAGACTAGTTGTGTTAAGAATGATTACAGAAAAAATTAACTGAAAATTATTAAAAAAATTAACTCAATTTCAAAGACTGAAAGTAAGAACTAAATTGTACTTGTTGTACAGGATACTTTATTAGTATTCTACACAATATAAGTTAAAAATATATAAAACACATCATGTGCTAAGGAATGAATGAAGAACTTACGGCTTGACATTTTCATCCCAGGCGGTGTAAATTCTTTTTATTAATTTACAATCCGTAAATAACTGTAAAAAGAAGAAAAATAATTCATTATTATTAATGGAATACATTGAATATTGCCTAACAAAAAAAAGAAAAATCTGATTTGCTAGAACTTGTATTTTACTTTCACAAAAAATCACACAATAGTCACAACTGCTCTCAATTGTATGGAGCCAGTGGGCGTATGTTATGAGGCTTACCGATTCGGCTTCAATACTGACTAGTCTTAATATCAGAGGTCTCATGGATTACTAGAGCAGGTCCAAGAAAAATTACGGGATATTATAATTGTAGGATTGATAATAATCGATTGAAAAAGACAAAACCTGACTTTACTAGTCAAAATTAAGCCTAAGAAATTAAAACAAAAAGAAAAACTGCACATTTCAAATACAGAATTAAAATAATGTTCTGGTAGAAAACATTATTTCATAGGTTTCAATTTGGGAGGCGGGTACAGGTACCGCCGCATGGGAACCATTTATTGGATAGCCAACACCGTTCGGTTCACTACGTTTGGTGACTTAGTAGGGGTGCCAGGGATCATGGGGTGAGGTTTGTCTAGGTCTTGGCGGCGGATGTTTGTCCACCCACCGCGTGGCGGGCCGGATCGGGGGAGGCTGATTGAGGGAGATTTTTTGGCCTCTCCAGCCGTACTCTATCGAACTATCTCCGTGCACCGTAGAAGGAAGTATGGATTCACACACTCTTCACTCCTGGACACACTGACCCCCAAATTCCTACCCACCCTCCATACATTTTTCCTTCCCAAAACTTCTTCTCCTTCCTTTCCCTAAAAATACCCCCCACACAACATCCCCAAAGATGACGTAGGCCCCAAAGGAAAATGTTTTTCTCAAAGCCTCAAGTGTGGAGCTAATGTAAAAAAATACATATAACATATAGAAACAAACTTTATCGCTTGCCTGAATTCTTGACAAATCAGTTCCAATTTTGAAAATGGCACTTAAATTCAAAACAAATCTAGTTCATTAAACCATAGTTCTAATCTCAGACCCACAACAAAAAATTAGTATTTTTGATTTTTAAATTAGTATTTCTGTAGTACCTGGCAGCAATTTTTTTATTATTTGTCCAGGCAACTAAACCAGAAAACCATCTCACATGCTTCTTGTAGATCTCCTTCTGCGAGGGGGCATTTAGCGCCTTTTCGATGATGCTCTCAACGTGCGCGTGCAGGAAGTTGTTCCACTGGAACTGGAAGAACATGTCCAGCAGCAGCGTGAAGACCTGATGCTCCACGACGGCGGCGGTCACGGCCGGGCTGTCTGTGTCCACCATCACCACCAGGAGATGGGCCACGGTCAGGCGTGCTACTCCCACGGCCTGGTCTTTGGTCAAACCCTGAAATAAACAATTAAATGGTACGTAAGAAAAAATAAACCACAATGAAACACTTTGTTATATTAATGAAGACTGAAGTAAATTATTCTGTTTTTAAACAAATTTAAAAATAACATAGTCAAAAAGCATAATGGTAATAAATACCCATTCTAGATTTTTCCCACCTCCTTGCAGACACTACCCGATAAAATATATTTTTTTAATATGAATACCGCACAAGAGTCCCAACTGCTCCCGTCTGGAGCCAGTGAGACTATGGCATCCCCAATTAGTGTATGTTGTGAGGTTGAAGGTAGTGGGGGAGGGGAAGTAGATAGAGAAGAGGAAAGTGGTGAAGTATCTAGCTATTCAGATCTGGTCACTAAACACGGCTAAAGCCATTTCAATTCTGAATGGTCTTACACCAGGGCGATACTGATAGTATCTTACACTCTGGAACGTGCTGCAAATATACTATGTATTATTTTATTTTATTTATTTATACAACACATGTTACATATTTGTGACACTTTCATACAATTTTAAATGGATAAATTGTGAAACAAAACAAATTAATCAAATAAAATTTATTTGCCACGCCGGGATTCGATCCCTCGACCTTCGGATTGCGAGTCAAGAGCCTTACCGCTGGATTTTATAATTTAAAATTAACATATATTTTTCAAAATATTAAAATTTGCGTGCAAACATAAAAAAGTTTTAAAAATGGCTCACCTCACGTTTTTTCTAACTAAAATTACTGGTAATGAAAAAAAATAACAAAACCTAAATATTTTATTAGACAAATGTATTTCAAATGCTAGTGTCACCTTACTTTTTTGTCTTTTCATATAAAAATAATTATAAAAAAATTATCAAAGTTTCAATTTTTTTTTAAAATTGTGATTAAAAAATTTGGTTTCATAAAGGTGTACATTTTACTTTTATGGTCATTATTTTTTAGATTAGACTATAAAGCTTGGAGTTTTTCCTTTCTAACACAGTTTAGAACATAATTCTCACTTTGATAACAAGGGAGTTACGGTGATTTATATGTGAAGCATGTGAGCTGGGTGTGAGCATTCAAGGGGTTAAGTGTCATTCTTTGGTTTGAGTCAGTGGAATGATGATATCCCCAAACATACTGGAATATTGAGGAAGAATGAGCCAGGGGAATGAAAGGAAAAGACAAGAGTTTATGTTTACAAGTTAAAAGTTAAAAAAAGCCAAATCAGCCAGAGATTTGAACAATTTTTTTAAATCTCTTTTCTTATTAACTCTCCCCCAGCCAAATAGGGCCAAAGGTGGTACCCAAAATTACTATCCTTCTTACATTTACTTAAATACATGAAATATATTTTTAGTTAGGGGAGGGGAGAGGGAAGGTGGTTAAGATCCCCACAAAATAGAAAAATGCATGGGGTCGTCGGCCGACCCACATGGTTACCGATGTTACATGTTATATATGTTAAACAAATAATGCGGTATCTTGTCTAAATATGTGACAAATAAATTGACATTTCAAAGCTAGTGTGTACTAATAATGTTGTGAGTTGTAAATAGAAGCATTGAACTATAAATTCCAGAAAGGAAAAATGTACACCAGATTGATATATGTACGCTACACAAGGGTTCATCAGTCCCGAGCCAGTGTTTCTAAAATTCTTCAGAGTTATTCTTGGAATATTCAACATCTTCGAAAGATAGGGATAGGATTAATAAATTAACAATCGGCTTACATTGGGTAGTATTGGCGGGTCTTTCAAGATATTCACAAATTGCGGAAGCCATGGGGTTACAATTTCGGCAATTCTATGAATCTCTTCTTGCTTTACTATGGGTTGCTGGATTTGCCTGAAATTTTACATTGAATAAGATCAAAATGAAGATTACAGAGAAATTAATTACAGTGAAACCCTCTTAAGAAGTTTCATGGCTAAAGAATTTTGGTCTCTAGGCCCAAAATTGTCGGATATTTGACCAGAAAGCAACAAGGTAAAATCCGCACGGTTTTTCAAAATATGCCTGGCATTCGAGAGGTTAATCTACAAAATAATGAAAGTGAATAATATTTTAATGTTTCAAATAAATATGTGAAACGTAATATAAAATGTATTTATTTTAGTTATTTCTAGTTAAATAAGTGAAAACGTAATTTTATTTTTTTTCTGGAATAAAAACTTTAAAAAATAATGAGTCTACAGTTTGACACACTCAACTTGGCAGTCTAACTATATATCACCCATAAAGTCTTCGCTTCTTCTGAATTTCAATACAGTACTCTCTCACTAATCTGCCACCCCAAAAACGGATCATCTTTAACCATAGTGAACTAACTCACTTTTTGCAGGTTCTGAGTTAGAGCTTGAAATGTGGGCTCCAAATCATAATCTAGCTCTGCCAGAGAGAAGAACCAATCAGAGAAAAACTGTCCATGATTGGTCAGGATGATTAGAAGCCCTCATTTCAAGCTCTAATTAAAAAAATTGCAAAAGTGATTTAGTTCACTATGGTTTAAGACGATCCAAATATTATATTCAACGTTATGTGACATGTTTCACAGAAATAATAACATTACTGTGGATTTTTCATTTACATTCTTACCCGGTTTCATCGTTAAGCAGAGTCAGCAAAACTTGTATTCCGTTGTAGATGGAATTTTTTCTATTGTTTTCGGGTGAGTTGAAGATGGATTCCAGCAGCTGGTTGATAATTTCAGCCGACAGACATTTGGCGAGGAGGGGATTGTAAAATTTGTGACCCCTGTAATAGAAAGATACGAAACTTTGTACAGACAATAGGCTAAAGTAAATCATAGATTAGTAATCATACCTTATTTCTACTTGAAGTGATTATTACATTTATTTATCAATGAAAAGACAGTCTTGAACACAATTTTACACAAATTAATAGTGAGGTTTTAGAATATCGATAACTTAGTAAGTCAGTTTTTTTTGTATGTTCCGACTTTCCTCTTCTTCATTTAATACCCATCCCCACTTTCTCCAGCCTCACAACACACCCCAATTGGGGATGCCGTAGCACCACTGGCTTCGGATAGTCGGGATTCATGTGCACGGGCCGATTTTGTGGGAGATCAAAATATTTCCGTTTTGCGATAAAATCAAAATAAATGGAATTTTTATGAATGCATCCGAAAACTGAAAACTGTTTTTGAAAGGTGATGAAATACACTTTCAAATTTTATAAAACAAAATAAACACATAATTTTTGAAATACAAAATTTTTGAATGCAAACAAAAAGTTTTAAAAATGGCTCACCTAACGTTTTTAGTAACTAGAATTATTGATAATGAAAAAAAATAAAAACATACATATATTTCATTAGAAAAATGTACCTTAAAAGTTACGGTCAAAACATTCATGTAAAAATAATTCATAAAAAATTCTCTTAAGTTTCATAAATTATTTTCAAATTGCGATTTGGAATTTTGGTTTCACAATTGGTTAACTTTTAGATTTGAATATAAAATGTGGTGTTTTCTCTTTCTACCACCGCTTAGATAATATTTCTCTAACAATGATAGTAAGGGAGACACAATGATTTCTTTGAGATGTTCCGAAATCGAACAAATTAGCCTGAGGGGTTAAGATGAAGCTATACGTGAAATCCTATTTAGATTCATCTTTACGATGAATCGGTTTACAGTACGAACATCAAAAAATAGGCTACGGATAAATTGAAGCTTCTATCTACTGGCTACTGGAATCTACTGGCTTTTCTATGTATTTGAATTACAATAAAATTATTATTTACCTAATAAAAAATATAAGCGTAAACCACCAAAAAAATATTTTTTCATGAATTAACTATGAAGTTAATATAAGAAACAATTTTTAAAAAATATCCCTTTATGGCTAAGACTATTTTTGAGGTTTTGTATGTTTTAACTTTTTTTCATTCTTATAAAATTATGCACTAAATAAATGAAAAACCACTTTTTCGCTTACTTGCCTCGTGCAAATACGACGCGCGATTTTAAATTTTGTATGGCACGAGAAACGAAATATTTCTAGCGTTAATATTCCTCTTAATACACTTGTAACAAAATATTACGCACAATTTTTATTTTATTTTGTGAAAATGACCGGAAAATTTAATATTAGTTTCTGTCAAAAGATTGATAAATAAACAAAGAACCAGCAAACAATAAAATATTGGGACTTACAAGTCAGTATTTGGCTCCCGTCCCTTTGAAATAAAGTTGCAAATCAGTTGAGACGCGTTAGTGGACCGACTGGTCAGCAATCTCTCATCCAACTTCTCAGCAGCAATGGGAGGCAATAATTCATCCAAATTCTTTTTAATTTCAACAGGTCCATTCGATACTACGTCTTCAGGCACAACAGCATTAGATTCATCAGTTTTAGATCCTTCAACAGCCTTGGTCTCTATTTCTTCAACAGGTTTGGATTCTACAGCAGGTTTGGATCCTTCAACAGCCAAATTATCACTTGAATCCTCCTTCGGTTCAGCCTTAGTTTTGGGGGTTTCCTCAGATGGTTGGTTGGAGTTTGCTACGTCCAAGTTAACAACGGCATCTTTGGGAATATCTGCGTCGACCGCGGCTTCTTTTACGTACGTTGTTGTGTACGTTCCGCAAATTAGAGCTATTAACTTTTCAATTAAATTTTGTGAATCTAGCCACTGAAAAATAAATTCATCATTAGTACATTAGAATACATACTAGATATCACTTCATTGAAAAATCTTTAAATTTCATGGTCCCTAATGACATGTATTAACAATGAATATGAAAAGATTTTGATTACAAAATTTTGAATAATACATATTGACATTGGAAAGGAAAACGGGCTAAAGCGCCATACAACCGACATTAACTCGTCAAATGCCACGGGAACAAATGAGAAAATTTCGCGATGTTTTGACTTTTATGTAATATTTTGCAGGTTAATTTTATGCTATCTTATGTAATATTTACTGAAACACATTCCTTGAATACTAAACTATGCATAAAAATAACATTACTTGCGTTTATTCTATGAATTTATACGTTTTACAATCATTTCATCGACCGAGGCGCGAGACTTGACAGACTCCAACTGACAGCCGAGAGGCGGGAAAAAGTTCTAGGCCCGTGTCATAAACAATTTCAAAGAAAAAATATCGCTGCGCTAGGTGGGTTCACGGTATCTTATACCTTATGAACAAGAATGCCCCAAGCGATTCTTCATACGTTTTCTTTATACATAAGGGTTAAAATCGCATAACAAAATTATTTTTTAGTGATTATTTTGGCCTGCGCCGATGGTACGCCGGCGGACGAGCGGCAATCTAGCGGTTAAAGGTGAACTACACAATAAGCTGTATTGTTACAAAATACCCACACGTTCCAGGAAATTCTAGCAAACTTCATTTGATGAACACAAGCACAAACAAACAATATGGCTTATTGTGTTGGTTCATCTTTAATGTCACAGTTATAAAGCGCTTTAGCCATTTTTCCCTTCCAGCATCGATATTATCAAAATACAGCATAAGCTAAGAATGATCCGATGTCAGATTACTGGAAGCGTCGGATTATGTAAGAAAAATCAGACATAATTAATTGATTTATTAAAATAAAGTGCATAATCAGCTTCATAAATATGTACACATCAATGAAAAATAAGATACTACTAATAAATCTAAAAGAAATAAGAATGATAAAGAACACAACACAGAAAAATAAAAAGATAACGGTCGCAACTAGGAATCCAACCGAGGATATGTCTTACCGAGACAAACGCCGTAATAGTAACGTAATCCTTTGGTAGATAAAGTTTAAATTCCCGTTTAACACCAATCGCCTGTTTTGATTTATTCGCAAAAAAAAAGCATGTTTTATTTTTTTTACGTGAAGCTCAGGCCCAAATACTGAAATGTTTTAGAATCATTATCTAAAGAATTTAATTTTCCACATTATATAATAAAACCTTAACCGAAAAGGGGTTCGTAAGTAGGAGATTTTGAACTTCAAACCAGTTTTTATAGATCTGATACTATAATTTTTCTGGGTTTATAAGAAGACTAATAAAAAAAAAATTGATTGTTTCAAAAGCAAATATGTGTTCTACTTGAAGTATTTAATGAAAGCATCTAAAATGTTTCTAAGCTATCTAATTTTCAGACCAAAATCACATGATTTTGCATTTTTCAGAGTGCATCACCTTAACCTTTTTTTTTTTTTTTTTTTTTTTTTTTTTTATTTAATATAGATATATAAGTTTACAGTGGGTTAATATAAATTACATATTGGTTCAGAAATTCTTTAAAATTGCAGTCTCACCAAAGAAGAAGCTAGTTCTTGTGCTTGATGAGCGAGTTACACTAATTATGACAGAAATAGAATGACATTATGCAATAGGTAAGTATATAAGGGAACAATTGAAACTTCTGGATCATCTATATGTGAAGATGTACATACAATGGGATATAGTTACATACTAAAATATTGTGCACTTTAGAGAAATTAGAAAAATCTAAATTAAATAGGAATAAATATAGATTGCCAATAAATAGAAAGAAAGAGAAAAACAGGTAATTATTTAATTAATTATTCCTGATGAAGTGTTGCTTCAGTTTGAGTTTCAGTTTATTGATGTCTTTGATTTTTTTTATTTCAATCGGAAGATTGTTGAAATACTTTATTCCTAAATAGATGTAATTGTTTTGCATTAGTTTGGTATTAAATTTTGGTATTTTGATGTTGTCTTGATATCTTTTTGATTGGTGGGTTTCAAATTTTTTGATGATATTATCTTTGTAAATTTGGATAATTGCATTTTTCTTGAAGATATTCTCCACTCGAGGCACCGTGAAATCTGCGAAAAGCGTTTCTGTTGGATATGTGGAGGGTTTCTTTAGGATTACTTTAATGATTAGTTTCTGGATCACTTTGATCGGGGTAAGAATATTGTTGTATGAACCCCCCCATCCAATAATTCCATATTGAATTAATGACTGGATTAGTGCATAGTATACTCTTTTTAGATTGTTGGGTTTTAAAAAATTTCTTAATCTTATGAATATATATATACACTTTCTGATACGCTTAACCAATTCATAGATATGGCTCTTCCACTTCATATGTTGTTCTATTATCACTCCGAGATATTTAATTTCTGATACTGATTTCAACGTTGAACAGCCTTGGATACATACAACCTATTCAGCTAAAAAAAATCCTGATTCCCAGTTGTGACTGTTACCTTTTTATTTTTCTGTGTCTTGTTCTTTTTCATATTTCATATACGATACGATAATTTTAGATACATTAGTATTATATTTTTCTTCAACATTGATGGGTATAACCTTCAAGTTATTATTAGAGTTATTCTAATAAAATTGAATGTACACATCACGTTAAAAATGTGTAGTTTTGGTAAAGAAGTTGTTTTGTATATGCATAAATTATATCTGGGAAACGATAGAAATGTTTTCTTTAGCCCAGCCTGAATTATTAAAATGTCTGATTCCTGGGTTTGTCCAATTATTGAATGTTGGATTACAGGGGTTATGTCATATCAAAGCTTATTTCTTTGTAAAACTTACAGTAAGTATATTATTTTTCATATCATCGACTGGGACTTGAGTGATGTACTGCAAGGAGTTCATGATTCCGGAGGTGCCGATATGTTCTAAAATTTTTGGTAAAAAATCTGGACAACTCTTGAAAAACTCAATCACTTGAAGGCACATTAACTGGTAGGTGTACCAATCCTAGAAAACAGAAAAACAAAGACAATTAAAAAAAACCACTGAAATCTTAATTGGACACGTGCAGCACTGAGAAGATTATTTGTCTCTACAAATATGTCAATAGTTACTGTAATATATTAACATCATTCGGCAATACTGCGAATGTGTCAATTCTTTAAAATTTTTACATTTCAATGATATTTGATTCATAATCATTTTCTGGGAGAACCCACTGAATGCCAAATATTTGTTAAAATGTTCCTTTTAGGAAAATATGATTGTAAATAATTGTATTTCAATTTGGGAGGCGGGTAATGGTATCGCCGCACCGGGAAACATTTATTGGATAACCAGTATCCCAAGTGGTTCGCTACGTTTAGGGATGTCCGGCTTCATTAGACGAGGTTTGTCTAGGTCTTGGTGGCACATGCGCTTGCCCTCCTACTGCGTGACGGGCCTTATCGGGAGAGACTGGTTGATGGATACATTTTACCTCTCAAGCTGGGCTCTCTCAACCCATCGCCTTGTATCGCAGTGGGAGGGATGGATTCATACGTCCGTCACTTCCGGAAACATTGACTGTCAGATTCCTAACCACCCCTCATACCTTTTTCCTTCCCAGAGCTTTCTCTTCTTCCTTTCCCTAAAAAGACCCTCCACAGATCATCCCCAAAAGTGACATAGGCCCCGATGGAAATTATTTTCCTCAAGGCCTTCAGCGTGGAGCTAATTTAAAAATAATAAAAAATGTTACACCGCTTTCACGATAATATTTATCGCTTATTATTTACGGCTTTTCTCTCTCTCCTGAACAATACAATTTTTGCAGAAGTGATATTTTAAAGCAATTCCATTCATAATCATTTTCTTTGAGTATCCACGAATATTTGTAAAAATAAAGATGTTTTTTTTGGACAATATCTAACACTGCTTCCAATAACAATACCATATTCATGTGACATGTTTTTTTTGTTGTTTTCTCTCACGAACAATTTTATTTTATGTCGCATTTGCATGTAGTATTGCACACCAAATTACGAAATGATAATTAAAAAAAAAAGATTGAATTGGCAATTTTTAATAAAATACATTTACAGAAAGACGCCTTCAAAAGAATAAGAAGATAAAATGTGCAAACAATGAGAAATTTGTATTGGATAAGCAAAGTAACCAAAGTAGTTTTGTTTCTATAAAAATAATGTAATATATTTCTGCAACGTGTGACACTTATAAAACAGATTGGACGGACAATTTCCACTGACAGATTGCATCAAGATAGTCCACCATCAAATAGCCTACAATGATTTTGTCAAGCAAATGGCTATCAGCAAAGCAGATCTAATTGAACTGATTATTAAACGAGATAAATAAATTATTGATCATTATTCATATTTACAAATACTAAGTAAATCTAGTAATATTGATTTTGTCAGCATTTTTTACAGTGATCAAGAATTTATTTTTAATTTCTTACATTAGAAAGGATGACCTTTTACAAAGATGTATAAAGTTAACAAATCATTAAATTTAACCTTTACAACACCAAGCTATCCCATCACGTGGCTTATTGCACGTGTTTTAGTGAAACTTCATGAATCAAATATGCAACACTTGAGAAAGGGGATGCCGATGGATCACATATGGGACAGAAACGTTTATATATATTTTTTTACATTAGCTCCACACAGGAGGCTCTGATGGAGTGTGGAGGATGATGAATAGTAGGCGGCTGGTGGAGGCAAAAACATTGAATGTATGGCGAGCGATATGCTGAAATTGGCCAAAACCAAATGATTATAGCTAAGTCTGTTGGCCCCATAAAACAAATTAGACCGGTCAAATAACGATTGTGTAATTGTTTTGCCTTTAATAATTAGCGGCTCTGGAATTTTCGTTTTGCCTCCGCATTCCGCCTCCTAGTGATGACGCATGCTGTGTGGAGGGTCTTTCAGAGAAAGGAAGGAGTAGAAGTTCTGGGAAGGAAAAAGGTTTGAGGCGTAGATAGGAATCCAGGGGTCGATGTGTCTAGTAGTGACGGACTTATGAATCCATCCCTCCCACTGCAGTGCAAGGCGATGGGTAGAGTTTTGTTCAAGGGTCGGGCTAGAGAGATCTAGGTTAGGTCTCCCTCGACCAGTCTCTCCCCATCTGGTCCGCCACGCAGTAGGCGAGCAAATGCATTCACCAAGACCTTGACAAACCTCACCCCGTGAACCACTTGAGGTAACCACTGAGGGGTGTTGTTTATCCAATAAATAGTTCCCGGGGCAGCGATAACCATACCCGCCTCCCAAACTGTTCATTCAAATCATCAGCGAATCAAGTTAAAAAAATTTAAAAACAATTTTTTTGTTGAGTTCAGGAAATTCACAAAAACGGTAAAAAAATTCACAAAGCATAAAATAAAAAAATATATTTATAAATTTAATTTAGATTACCTGGTGTGCCGTACTGTGGGTAAAGAGCACTTCAATAGTTTTAGCAAAGAAGCTGGCTAGCAGGGGGTTAAGAGGGGGTTTGGATTCCAGGAATGAGTACAGCTTTCCTAATATCTTGGGGTCCCCGGCTATGTTTTCACAAAGAGTGGGCACCTGGAATACAACACATACATGGTTTACTCATTGAAATAATAAATGTCATCATAATATGGTTGTAAAATTGTACATTGTGTTATTTGCAAATTAACGGATGGAGAAATTACTATTAGAAAAATGCTTTCTTAAGTGAAAATGGAGTCGCAATATGATTGTGAAGTGTTTATCTGCTTTCAGTAACATGTTTAGTAATATTTTTAATATAATGATTCGGAACTCATTCGGAAAGAAATGTTTGGAAATAATTTACGCCTTGAATACTGAACGAAGGATAAAAATATCAAAACATTAAGGAAAATAAGAAAAAATTCCAATAATTTTATGAAAAAAGGTGGTTTTGCATAAATTAACATTCATAAAATCATTATTATTTTATGTACAAGTTCCGCTTGCTGTGTAATTTGTCGAAAAATTCCATTATAAGCACCTATATAGGTAGAAATAGTATAAATAGATTGTGTGTAAGGGCTTTACCACAGTTTGATAATGCCTTCGGAAGGCGATAAAGCTGTAACATGTTTTTTTAAATTTATTTTTGGGCTGTTATGCTGTGTTGCGCTACCTCCTTTTTTATCAGTGTCCATCATCAGGGCAGATATGTCGATGATGGACTCTGTAATGCTGTCCGAAACGTTGGCTAAAGAAGGCGTTAGCACAACACGGCACAACATCCCAAAAATAAATAACTTTTGGCCGTGAAAATCTAAAAACATGTACCTAATAATAATTACACAACAGAAAATGTGAAATATATTTTACTTGTTCTTTTTTTAGGGCATGCTAAGTTTTGCAGGCCTTACAAATTGTATGTTCTATTATTAACTCAGTAGTATTAGAAACTTCGGCAATGTTTGCTGAACCTAATAGACATAAGTTAGGAAAAAGAATGAACGCTGTCATTATTTATTATGAGATATATATTTAATAAATATCATTTTCAGAAAAAAAACCCAAAGACAACATAATTAAGTACTCACTTATTTTATTTACTATTACCATAAACAATAAACTACTTGGACTTACCCTACTGGCAATAATTTCACAGGCCATGGAAGAGTTCCTGTACTGTTGGCGTAGATCCATATTGTTTGGGGGCTCCTCCACAATCAACTGGATTAGTTCGTGAATTGTGTTCGGCCGCGCAAGACTGGAAAATAATTCCAAGTTGAGTAAAATATATCTTCAAATGTCATTGATAAGAACTATGTTAGTCCCCGTTGAAGACAGGCTTACCAATTGAAGACATTCTATTTGCTGTCAAATTCAATATTTGTACAGGAAAATGCAGAACGATAAATGTATGTAGTTACCAAGGCCTGAATGGTGATTTTGTAACTTTTGCGACAGTGTAACACGTGTTACACCAGCCGGCCATACATGACGCACTTTGACAGTTTCTTAAATGTGGTATTCCTTATCGTGCTAATGAGCTAAATTCTGTGCTTGCGTTGACCTGTCAGGTCCATTTGTTGGGTTTTCCGAACAACTGATATAGGTCTCATAGAAATCGTTATGTCTCCCCTTAAGATCGTGGTTAGAAATATAATCTAAACGGTGTTAGAAAGAGAACATACCACACTTTATATTCAAATCTAAAAGTTAATTGCAAAATAATTAAAATGTACACCTTTATAAATCCAAAGTTTCCGTACGCAAATCGAAAAAAAAATTATGAAACTTTGAGAACTTTTTATTAATTACTAGCTGGTACCCGGCATGCGTTGCAACGCAAAGAAATAAATTGTTTATCCCTGCATTTCCTTTCCCGTGCGTCCCCGTTCCCCTCCCGCGTCCCCTCCCCCCAGCGTTTCTACCTTCCACACCTTCCCCCTCCCTTGTCATCCACCCACCTCCTTAATTAACCTTCCCCTTCTGCCTCTTCCCTTCCCTAAAATATATTAAACACACTCATTTTCATTTATACAAATTTCAACACGCCAGAGTTTACCACTATATATAGCTCTTAACCTTCGAGGATGTGCGCGCAACAAATCACCAAAGTTTTATCGCAATCGGATGAACGGTATGGCAGTGCATAACATACGAACAAACAAATGTTGATTTTTATATATAAGATTTTTACATGAAACAACAAAAAAGTGAGTTGACGATAACATTTATAATTCATTTGCCTGATAAATTTTGTGTGTTTTTTTTTCGTTATCAATAATTTTAGTTAGAAAAAATGTAAGGTCATTTTTAAAACTTTTTTATGTTTGCATTCAAAATTTCAAAAATTATATGTTCATTTTGAATTTTGATAGCGTATTTGAATTTGAAAGCGTATTTCATCACCTTTTCAAAACAGTTTTTAGTTTTCAGATGCATTCAGAAATATTTCATCTAATTGGATTTTATTGCAAAACAGAATTATTTTGACCCTCTGACAAAATACGATCCAGGCATGTTTTGCCGCATAATTTCTCATTAAGAGATGTAAATTGCGGGAAAATTTGCGAATCGAATGTCATCGCGTACAATAATACGACAAACTGATAGACATATAAATGAACTTTTATTAGTCTTATATGTAAGTAGTTTTAATAGCTAATAAATAGTATTGGTGTTTTTTATCACCTCAAGAGTGCTGTTTAAGCCGTTGAAAGCCATAGAAAATCTCAGAAATTTGACCGCCGATAATACACGATGGGCGTCTTCTGAGATCCGACGGATTTTGCCTTTTTGTCTTAATTGTCTCATAACGCTGACTTAACGCAAAAGATGACACAAACGATACAGAATCAACCTTCAAGTTATTTCATCTATGGTGTAGCAACAAAGCTTATCCAAAATTTTAAATTTTTAACCCGCCTGTCGCTTAAAGTTCGGAATTTAAGTTTAAACTTTCCCAGTTAAAATTGATAGTTTTAACCTGTCTAATCACAGGAGACCCAAGTTGTCCCAAAACATCAAATGCCGTTATAATAACAGAAGACCCAGATTGTCCCAGAGCGACCGTGCATTATTAAAAGTTAGATATCTATCTTCCTGTCATGCAAACATTTGTGATTTCTTTTATGTTAGAAAGCGAAAGAAATAAAGCTTCTAATTGCCTTTGAAATATATGAGCTATATTGTTCAGATTTTTGCAAACTCAATCATAAGTGACGGATTTATTTTGCGCCAATTTGTGACGTAACACACATTTAATTTTAAAATAAATGTGAAAAAAGAATGTTTTAAAATAAATTAATGTGAAAAAAAGGGAAGTGATAGTTTTCTTACAAATTTTCTTGCGAAAAGAAATCTGTATTGAAAATTTTGAGTTTATTCTATTTTAAGTACTTCAGGTCGAATATTCGTAAGTATGTATTTGTAAGCCAATTTACATTTCCAAAATCAAAATTTTAATATTTAGAAACAAAAATGTTGATTTCAATAAACACATCGGAAAGATTATTTTATCTAGATTTTAGAACAATTTTTGTTTTTGTAAAAGGGTTAAAAAATAACAAATAAAAAGGAACATTTAAAGAAGAACCGAGATTTTTTGCGTGCAAACTTGGCAGGCAAAAGTTTACAGATATTATTTTCATATAATTCAAAGGGTTAAATGCTAGAATGGAGTAAAACTTAAAAATTTTCATTACATAATGGCTAAAAATCCGCCTTCCTCTTTCATTATAAATTGTTTTGAAAATGTTTGTGATGTTATGTCTTCGCCATTTGGCCTCATGGAACAGAGAAACTGAACGAATTTCTGGACCATCTCAATTCACTCCACAGAAAAATTAAGTTCACAATGGGGCTGGAAAACAACAATAAAATCCTGCCTTTTCTAGATGTGGAAGTGATGCGAAAAGAAGATGGTAGCCTAGGAGACAGTATATAGAAAACAAAAGCATACAAATCGATATCTACATGCTGATCCACATCACCACCCAGCGCAGAAGAGAGGACTTATCCATACATTGGTGACCCGAATATGTGAAGAACCAAAAATCGGAGCAGAACTTACAAATCAATGCACTGGAGCGTAACAGTTGAGTTTAACAAAATGAATTTGAATAGTAGCTTTCTTGCAAGACTTTTGGGTTAGAAAACGTAAACAGAGTTATAGTTTTTTTTTTTTTTTTGTTTTAGGCAATTCACCCTGGAGAGAGTGCTTTGTGCCGGTAATATTTAAAATGGATAAGAAATTTCGGTTAATCTAATGGGAAAATAATAAAACAAATTAAATATTGGACTCATTTAGATCACTAAAACAAATTAAATATTGAATTCATTCAGGTTAATAAACTTACATAAAGCTGTATGAACACGAGAATTGTTAAGAGATAAAAGGTATGAAATATTAAGGGGGGACTGGTGTGTGATTTTAATAAGCCGGCGGTATATGTTCTTGAAAGATGAATGGTTTTTACAGTTAAAGAAAACGTGGTCGAGGGTTTCCTCTTCCACACCACACTGGCAGAACGGATCATCTAAAACTCTAATTCTAGACAAGTGAGATGCAACTGAACAGTGGCCAATTCTCATTCTCGAGATACATGAAATGAATCGTTTTGAAAGTTTTTTACCGTGAAACCATGGCTTAGCAGGGATATGGTTTTGAATTCCCGCATAGAAAGATCCAGTTCTTATTTTGGAGACTGCCCAATTTTCTTCCCAGGCACGAGTCATATTGGATTTAAGAATCGGAAAGACATCGGATATAGGAATTCTAAAATTTAGTGGAATAGTTCCGGAATCTGAACCAGATTTGGCGAGAAAATCGGCCATCTCATTACCCCCGATACCCAAATGGGCAGGGACCCAGGCCAATATCGTCTCAAACCCAGATTCACTAAGAGAATTGAGAAGATTTTTTATTTTACATATAATATTGTCTTCCGGATAACGTAAAATATTTGACCTAATTTTAGTTAGAGCACTTAGCGAATCAGTACATAGTAAGGCTCGATGAATGTTGAGAACCTGAATTTGATTTAGCGCTTGTTCAATTGCAAAACATTCGGCTGTAAATATGGAAGCTTCTTTCGGTAATTTATAAGTGAGATTGATGTTGAATTCTGGACTATATATAGATGCTCCACATCTTTTATTTTCAAATTTGGAACCATCCGTGAAAAGGATGGAAAATCCAGGGAATTTCGAAGCCACTATGCTTTTAAAGCAATCATCCACATTTTGAAATTTATTTGGGGAAGATAAAATATTCTTCCGAAAGACTGATGTTATTGTGTTCGGCATAAAAGTGATTGCCTTAAATGGAATATTGTATATAGGAAGATTGGGAACTTCTTGAAGATATTGGAGGGAAGATGATAGAGAATTATAGAGATGAAAACTTTTAATTAAGAGAGGAAAACATTGTTTTTCTCTCAATCTTTTGTTAGAATTCAAATTAACACTTAACCTATTAAGACTTTGTTTAACAGGATGATGTGATAACGATAAAGCCTTGAAAATATATTTATTGGCAAGGAATTGCCTTCTGAAATATAATGGAGGCTCCACACATTCCACCTGAAGCGCATTAATTGGAGAAGACTTCATAGCTCCAATAATCACTCTGAGGGCTTTTGATTGAATTCTTTCCATTTTCTTATCTAGATATTTAGGGAGTGGGTCAAAAAGAAATGAGCCATAATCCAAGTGGCTCCGAACTAGGGAATTATACATTAATTTAAGAGTGGTAGGATGAGATCCCCACCATACTCTGGAAACTGCTCGCATCATATTAAGTCCCTTTTCACACTTTGTAGAAATTATCTGAATGTGTGGAAGCCAGGAAAGTTTATGGTTCAAAAGAAGACCAAGGAATTTGATTTGAGTAGCGGTTTGTAGAGGCACATTATCAAAAGAAATTGAGAATTGGGGAATTTTTCTTTTGCGCGTGAAAGCCACGACCCTTGTTTTAGATGCCGCCAGATTCATCCCATTTAATGACAACCAGCTTTTAATATATTGTAAAGCCAAATTCATTTCCTTAGCTGCAAGAATAATATTTTTATGTAACAAATATATAAGGATATCATCCGCAAAGTAAAGACGCTTGATAGAAAAAGGAATTACTGAGTCTAGGTCGCTTATATAAATATTAAACAACAGAGGACTAATAACAGAACCCTGGGGCAAACCTCTCCATAGTTTGCGCCTTAAGCATTTAGAGGAAGACTCAATAATAATGGACCTATCTGAGAGCAAATTAATAATAAATTGGACTAATTTCGGGGGGATTTGTTTTTTAATTAGCTTTTCTTTCAAAACATTCAGTAAAACATCATCGTAAGCTGATGAAAGGTCAAGGAATGTGGCCAATGTATAAGAATTTAGGGATTGGGAAACTCGGATATCAGTTGTGAACAAACTTAAATTATCCATTGTAGATTTCTTTTTCCGAAAACCATACTGATTTGGTGAGATAATATCTTGACTTTCAACAAACCACTCTAATCTGTTCTTCATCAACCGCTCCGCTACTTTCATCAAACATGATGAAAGAGCAATAGGCCGATAAGACGAAATTTCAGATGGATTTTTTCCAGGTTTTAAAATGGGAATGATTTTTTGAGTTTTCCAATCATCCGGAATTAGTCCTGTTTCAAACATATTATTAATAAGAGATAAGAAATATTCAACCGCCATATCAGAAAATGATTTAATGAAACTATTAAGTATTCCATCGGGACCCGGAGCAGAGTCAGAAAGGGTTCTTATTACTAGTTTCATCTCATCAATGGAGAAAGGAGCATCTAGCCAGTTAGAGTGAGATGGATATGGCTTAATAGAAGGCATTTCTTCACATCCGGCCACTGATGGGGGGGCTATTTTATCCGCAAATCCTATAAGAATTTCTTCTGATATATGCTTGGTTCTCGGCGGAGAATACGATGATCCGAATTTTTTTAAGCTAGACCAAACTGAAGATTGGGGAGTTTCCGGAGACAGGTTCTCACAGAACTTCCGCCATCCAGCGCGTTTTTTATTTTTCAAAATTCGTTTGGTTTCTGCCTGGGCTTTTTTAACTGATAAAAAATTTTCTAGTGACATTCACTTACGAAAAGAGGAAATTGCTTTTTTACGAGAGTTGACGGAGCGAGTGCATTCCTCGTCCCACCACGGAGTAGAGTGTTTTATTTTAATGTTCGCATTGCGTTTCGGGATGGATTTTTCTGCTGCATTTATAACCATAGAGGGAAACGTCTCACATTGCAATCTGATGTCTCCCGGGGACGATTTTTTTTTTAAATTAATAAGGTTATCTAGTTCAGAAGAGAAAGTGCTCCAATTCGCATCATTTATTCTAAATTTGAGATTATTTTTAACTGGTGGAGGATAAGTGTTAGATTGATGTTGGAATCGGATTATAATTGGAAAATGATCACTAGAGAGGGGATCGTTTAGGATGTCCCAAGAGCATTTAGATGCTAACGAATATGAACAAAGAGATAAATCAACAGCACTTTTCCGTTGATGAGGGGGGGTGAATCTGGTTGGAGATCCGTCATTTAAAAAACATAGGTTATGGGTATCAATAAAATCTAAAAGATTGTGGCCAGAACGATTTGTTATTTTGCTACCCCAAGAAGGGGAATGTGCATTAAAATCTCCAAGGATCATAAAAGGGGAACAAATCTGGGTTAAGATTGGTGCCCATTCATTTTCAATAAAAGTGGTAGAGGGAGGAATATATATTGATAATATTGTGATATCAGATAAGACAGCTGCTATTATCTGGATATCGTCGGAGGGAGTATGTATATTAATTTGTTTAAACGGGATAGAATTATGGATTATCAGAGCCGTGCCGCCTTTACCATCCGGTCTGTCGTGTCTGAGACAATAATAACCCGGAATTCTTAAGTGAAAGGAGGGTTTTAACCACGTTTCAGAAATGGCGGCCACTGAAACGTCGTGTTCGTCGAGTAACTGAATTAGGTCAGATTTGTTAGCGAAGAGGCTTCTACTGTTCCACTGAAGAATTTTGTTCAGTTTCGAAGTCATTGGGGAGGCAAGATAATAAAGATTTAATGTAATCGGCAGCGTTGGACGGTACAGTATTGTTGTTTGTAAGGATAGAAATTAAAAGGGTAATTAAAGTTTGTATAAAAGAATTATTATTCAATATTTCGGGGAGAGCAGGAGGGGATGTATTACTATTAATGGCACACCCATTGGGGGTCCGAGATTTGGCATTCCCATTCGGGCTGGTCAAAATATTATTCAATTGTTTTTTATCAAGGTAAGGAGTATATTTTGGGTTGGGTTTGACTGGCTTGAGAATGGTTTCTCTGTGAGAAGATGACGTTGAATTTAAAAAGGTGGTTGATTGGAAAGGAGCTGAGGACGATGTCATCTCTGCGAATGATTTTTTTGCAGGAGAGAATAACTTTGAGGCCTGGAAGTACGAAATGTTGTCGGTAGCCATTTTATGTTTTATGTTCCTCTGTCTTGTCAATTCCGGACAGGCTAGACTGACCGCGGTATGTGCACCCGAACAGTTAATGCAAATGGGATTATTGGAAGATTTTGGACATTGATCAAATGGGTGACCTTCTCCGCAAAAGTAACAACGTGGAGGGGAGCGGCATACGGATTTTGTATGTCCAAACCGGCAGCAATTGAAGCATTGAACAGTTGGAAATTTATAAACTTCGACGGGAAGCGAGGTATAATAAATAAACACACGAGACGGAAGGGATTGTCCCTCAAATGTAACAACAACAGATTGGGAAGGTTTCCAGATCGTGTTCCCATCAGTAGAATCCTTGTAGTTCAGTCGACGTGCTTTTATTACTTTCGGGGTTCCTTGGGAATTATTCAAAGCATCAACAATTTCAGCCTCTGGGATCTCCGTGGGTATTCCTCGAACAAGACCCATTCTCGTAAGGTTAAATGACGGGATGAACGATTTATATTTATGTTTTGAGAGCGAGTCAATTTTTTTTACAAATCCATTTGCGGAAGCGGCAGTATTAAACTCGATAGATAATTTATATCGCCCTTCCGGTTTAATTGAACCGTTAACAATACCAAGGTTATTATTTTTTGAGTCAAATAAGAATTTTCCAAAATCTAAAGGATGAATAAGTTTTCCTTGTTCAGTTCTCTGAACAATTACGATAAAAGGACCGGAAGCGGAAGCAGGATAAAGTAAGTCAGTACTTTTTGTATTATCGCTAGCTAAAGTACTTGTCTGGGTGTTACTATTGGGGTTAAGGTCGTTAGAGGTCGAGGTTTGTTGAATCGGCGGTATAGTTTTAATTTTCGATGGGATGTAAAGGCTATGCGATGGTCGTCGTTTACGAGATGGAAGCGTAATAGAAGCCTGGCTAGTGTTAGATTCCGAATCAGAAAAATCTAATATCGATCCTGGGTCGGGAGGTCTATCTTCGTCTTCCTCCATTATATAAAAAAAAAACTTAACTTTTAAAAATTAAACTGAAAAAATAATACGCAGTCTATTTCATTGACTGTACAAACAAAAACGGATTAGCCGTAAGTAGGAATGCAAACAAATAAGTATACGATAAACAGAATTAAATAAAATGTAACAATAATCTCTTATCTGTATGAGGCACGGGAACGGGCGAACGGCACTAAGCAATAGGTAAGGTACACACAACCACTGTTGACCGCGGCTCGAATCGGACTCCAGAGTTATAGTTAGTTATGTATGTTTAGGATATTATGCCGTAATGCGCCCCTTCCTTTTTTAGCCAACTTTTGGACAGCATTACAGTGTCCATCATAACGTAATACCAGCAATAAGCAATATAATCTTGGGGGATTGGAGCTGGCAACACAATAATGCATTAGTGCACATAAGCACACACTTCACCACAATCTTCGATTACACATCTGACCCGATAATGGACACTCTACGATAATGGAAACTCTGTCCGAAACGTTGGCTAAAGAAGGAGGTAGCGCAACACGTCATAATACTCCAAAAATAAATAATGAAAATACTTTTGGGCATATAAATCTAAAATCAAGCCGTTGGATTGTAACACGGCATAGCTACCGCCGTATCAATGATACGGGGCCCCCGGGCTTTTGTTTCTTTTGTGAGAAATCTTTAACCTTCATTTGGGCCCCCCAATTAATTTTGATACAGGGCCCCTCCAAGGCACGCTACGCTACTGGTAACATGACAGACTCATATTCGAAACCAAAGTATTTTATTGCATCACTTTTCATTGTTTGCCTAGCATCAAGAACCTCTTAACTTAATGTTTCGTTCATCTCAAATTCACTTACAATTCCACGAGTTGTTTATTGAGAGTTTTGCATTCCTGAAGGATGTCATCTTCATCTAGTAACTCAGTTAGCGTTACATTCTGAAAAGAGATTAACTTGTTAAAGAAGCAGTGGGCGAAGACTAAGCAATCAAATATTGTGGGTTTATACTGTTTGAGTACTTCGGCAAAATGTAACTCACTCACGAGTGTCCTATTATATGATCGTTCAATTTACTTTTACTGAATCCTTGTAGAAGATTTACAAAAAAAGGAAAATAGGTTATAATATATTTTTGTAGTATTAACTGTACCAGCATATCACTGAAGGTTAACCACATTACTGGGGTTTGATAATATTTCATGGGAGATAAAGATTAGGCATCAGGAATTCATTTAGAAACACAAAAGTATTGGACAAAGGATTAAGTATTGATGCTGAATTGATATTCCTGACTTCATTATACGTTGCAGAGCACCTTGATACGATAAATAGGTGAAATGAGGTTCATTTTTTGAGTTATATCTAAGAAAATACACCCCCAAAACATAAGACAATACCACTTTTGTTTTGTGCATATTGCAGAAAAAGTTGGCTCTTATCAATTCTACAGCTATTTTCATAAATAATGAAAATAAACAAGTCAAGTGGAGTATTTTATTAAATTTGAGCGCTTCTCAGTTGTTGAAATTGAATAATCACTTTGCATTATTTGAAAATGAATTTGCAATTAAAACAACAAATTAGTCGTGTATTGGTGAGAGTAACCTTTGCTTGGATTAACACATACGTTTTATATTTTACTCCAACAAGTTAATTAAAACAATATTGATCTTATCTACTACGTTATTAATGTAAAATATCGGTAAAATGTGTTGCGGAATATTCAACAATCAGAGGAATGCTGGTGTTTTCGAATGACATTCCCGTTTTTAACCAACCTCATTTTCCAGCAGGGTGTTGATTGGGGACGAAGTCATCTGAATCTCTTGCCAAAACATTTTGCCGGAGTTCAATATACATCAGTTTAAAATATAGTTTATTGTGAAAGTGGTAAAGTTACTTAAGAAAAAAAGTAAACTTAGCAAGCAGAACATGTCATTCATTTCCACAGTAGAAACATTTTATAGAAAGATACACGACTACACGGAAATAGCGATGAGCAACCAAATATCGATCTTTGAGACTGGGGCAGGTTGTTACTTTTTTTTCATTGTTTCATAATTTGGGCTAGGCGGTGGATGATAATATTATTCTAATTTAAATAACGCTGTTTTGTATTTAACTTTAAATAAATAGCACTCGCTCGGCAAAATATCTAATATTTATCAAAGGATAGACTTTGTGGTTAGAACAAAATATTACGAAAATTTTAGCGGAAATACTAATAGAAATATTATTACTGTTCACGAATAATCTTATCAATGAATATAAATGAATCACGGCGTATTTTTAAACGATGATATGTAAGGTTTATGTTAGGTTTCCAATTACCACATTATTTCAGCACTGATCCAATGTTTGATAAAATATCCTTCCTGTCAATTAAAATAAATAGGTATTTTATCTATGTTACAAGCATCTAGTCTAAAATCATATTACAATTAAATAATCAATAGCAAAGAGATTTTTCCCTCGTTTGGAGGAGTTGGAATTGTTATGGGAAGGGGTCCAAAATTTTGAATTCGGAACCAGGTATTGTAGTTTCACTAGCTAAAAGCATACTTTCATGTATTTTTGGTTTATCAAGTAAATTTTTTCAGGAAAAAAAAGTTTTTTAAATGGTTAGAGGGAAAAATATATTGTGTGAAGTTAATCAGTTTATAATGCGCATTCCCACCTCATCTACTCTTTAATCTATTTTCCCCGACAACTTCACAAGAGCGCGCAGACGCAGAACTTTTGTTGTTCCGAGATGCAGAACTAACTTACCATTAGTAATGCTGCTCGGAAAAATGATTCTATTACTTAATTACCTGTCCCCTGAAATCGATATTTTTCAACTAAATATTAAAAAATTTCAAAACGCTCTTATTTATAAAATAAAATGTATGTTTGTAATTGGGTTTGTAAACTGTAAATGTACATTTAAAATAAAATAAAAAATAAAAATTTCATAGGATCTCTGAAATAGATCAGTTAGAATCATCACCTTAAAGAACTTGGACAGAGTTCTAGAATAATTTAGTCGCGGGGTGAGGGAGAAGATGTATGAAAAATGCTAAAACCTAAAATTTTTTAAAGGTACATCTCATTACCATTTATATCAAATACCCAAAAAATCAAAAGCCTATACAACTGCATTAACAACACAAAAATTTAATCGAAATAGTTCAATTTGTACCACATTGGACACAAATCATTTCAAAATTTTGTCAGACAAGGTGGTTGCCAGGCAACTCCCCCTCACCCTAGATTTGGCTTCAATGCCATTCACAAAAAATCCCACTAATGCTCTGTCTAAGGCTTTTTAGGTTCATGGTTAACCTTTCCCATACTAACCGTCCAAAAATTCCGCATGCACCGAACAGGGGAATCATACGCCCCTGCTTGTATTTGTACAAATCTTAATAAATAGTTTGTTTCGAGACGCGTTTTCTCAACCGTCTGGTCTAGCGCAGAACGTAGCTGAAACCGTCGGCCGCGTGAACAACTGGTTTGCCAGTGCTTTTTAAACAGTGAGATATATTTTCAAATAAAACCTAATTTAGGAACAATCGCAGTGGATAGCTAGTGGTCTTTATTTTTCATCAAAAATTAATAACACATTGATAAATTTACAAAGAAAGCTTAAATTTAAAGCATAACAATTATAATTTCTTTATGTCGTTCATTGAAATTCCCTCAGGGCCTATGTCTTCTTTGGAGATGCTGTGTATCGGATATTTTTAGTGAAAGGAAGGAGAGAAAATTCTGGGAAGGAATGGGGTAGGAATCTGAAAGTCAATGTGTCCAGAAGTGACAGACGTATAAATCAACCCCTTTCACTGGGGTTCAAGGCGATGGAACGAAAGAGTCCGGCCGGAGAGGTTTAGGTTAGATCTCCTCAACCAGTCTCTCCCGATCCGGCCCGCCACTCAGTAGGTGGGCAAACGCAGAGACCTAGACAAACCTCGCCCTATGAACCTGGGCATCCCTGCTAAGCCACCACGTAGAGAACTTAGGGTGACCTATGGCAGGGGTGTTGGCTATCCAATAAATGGTTCCCGGGGCTACGGTACACCTGCCAAATTTTTTACCCATTCCCACCTCCCAAATTTTAAGTACTACGACTAAGAAAGCTTTAAAAGCTTTTACCTACAGATTTTATTTTTATATTTAAAAAAAACTTTCTTTATCATGATTATTAGTATCGGATGTGTTAATTTATCTAAAAAAAATTTAAAAAAACTTTTAAAAGCAGTTCTACAAATCAAACTAAAAAATAAAATAAACTTTTTTTAAAAGAACTTAACACAACGTAACTTCAAATTTGGTTTAAAATAAACGTTTAAGAAACTTCGAACTTAACATGTGAGTTCGGCAAAAAGGTCGAAACTGACCGAGACTGTCGAAAGTTATAAGGCTAAGGCCACGTCCGCATAGGCAAGCGGCTTGCTTAGCGCCTAGAGCCTAGTGGCTTGCACCCTGGCTACTTGCTAGGATACATGGTGGCCGCACTGAAGGTGGTTTGCCTGGTGGGTTGCTAGGTGCCTTGGTCATTTGCTTGTCGGCACGTTGACGAGATGTCAATAGCTCTAAAACTGATACTTACAGAAAATTCATCTTTAGAATATACCATTTCACGGCCTTATCCATAATGTTGGGTTCATGACATAAATAAGTCACGGTCAAGTCATGGGGAGTTTAATGTTCCGTATAAACAATTGCGTAATTTTGACAAATATTTGCGTATGTCCAGAGAAACATTTTTGATCTACTTCTCAGTAAAGTTAAAGGAAAATTAACTCTTTTGGATACTTATCTTAGAAAAAGTATAAGCAAAGCTTATCATAAACAAATCACTTTTTAGTACTACCATCTTTTTCTACTTCGATTGCTACCTCTTCCCATAGTTTCTCTGCTGTTCATTAGCTGAATTCCACAAGGGTTCTCTTTTAAAAAACTGATGCAATTAATATTTCATCCGTTTTTTCCCTGTAAAATGCCTCGCGCCTAGTGACAAAAAGCCAACACATTTGTTTATTTCGATTGTCGCCTAGCGAGTCACCTAGCGACTAGCTAGGCGCCGAGCGCGCAGTGTGGCCGGTCGCGAACATTTTAGAATGTTCGTTTTACTAAGCTACTCGCTAGGCGACTCGCTAGGCGACTCGCTAGGCGACTCGCTAGGCTCTAGGCGCTAAGCAAGCCGCCTGCCTATGCGGACGTAGCCTAAGGGCTATCCCGGGTGACTACCTGGGTATGTAAGACTGAAAAAAAAACATGACTCAAGAATATAAAGCAAAGACAAGAATAATGGTACCGAAGCGCAAGCAATTAACTAGCGGGCAATTTGCACTAATATTGATCGAAAACATTTTTTTTTCTATGTTACGTACTTTGAATATTGGAAAACAAAAGATGGCAAAAAAATAGTTGGTATTTTCAAGGATTAAAAAAATATGGATAAAATTGTACGATTAACTATCGAGATATCATAAAAAAAGGTGGATTTTGGGGATTTTGTACACTCCTTTCCAGGCTGGCCGGGTTAGAAGTTAGGCAGTCTGATAGAACTAGAAACCCAATGACATGTTGAATCAACTTGAACTTTTATTGAATTCTATATAGAATTGACCATAGAACAGCAAGTAAGTTTGAAGGAAATAGAATAGAGCAAGTACAAACGCTCAACAATTCCTTCCCATTTTCAAACGGTTCGTTTCATGAAACAGATTATAGTACAGATCAGGTGGGATCCCAGCTTCACAACCGCGCACATTGCAAAATTGCTTCAGAAGTATAGACACAGGAAAAAGCAGACCACAATGTTATTGTGCCATTTCGACGAGCTGGAGGCAAACCACGTAACAATCATTTGGGCACCAGGGAGTTCCATCAAGTTTTGAATAAACAACGAGATCATTTGGAAAATGACCGCTGGCGAGCGAACGTTGAAATAAACCGACATTGCACAGAAAAGTAAAGTTCGCTAAAGTAACGGTTTGCAGTGCGTTGTGGGACTTTTCTGCACACGGTCTGAATGTTTGGTATTAACGACTAATGCTCTCATATCGGGTTACAGTTACTCGGGTGGCCATCAGTGAAAAATCCCACACTCGATATAACTCGGGCAAACTTAGTACTAATGTAGTAAAAATGTGTTTTTTTAATTTGTAATGATTACTGAAGGGGTTAATTTCAATTTTTTTTCACAGTAAAATTATTGTACCCTTAAGAGATATAACTTTTTACAAAATACATAACAATTATTCTAATATAAAATTATGGCTAAGCACTAGGTGATTTTCGTACAGCAGGTCCAATGGGAATGCTTACACACGCTAAATAAAAACAGCCTGATTTGTGTTATTCGTTAATTTTTTTCTGAAATGTCCCCTATACTTATTATGTACATCGATGTTGCAAAATGTCTCAGGTAGGGCTTTGTTCATCTGGTGCCTTCTGGTTTGAAAAGAACTCTCTGTTATTCATTTACTTTTGTAAGCAAAAAAGTTGTGAATCGAACCAACAAAAAATTTTGATAAAGTTATGTTGATAAAGTCTTCTTACTTCATTTACCCCGAGAGGATGCGACAATGAGCTTGGCAAGTATCAAGCAATTGTTGAGCATTCATGGAAATCTGCAAATATATTATTATAGTTGCAAATGACTTCGTATACTTTATTAAATATTTATTTGTTAGTTGGGAATATGTTGTTATGTGCTATGTGGACTAACCAAATGAAGCCATTGAGTTGTGGGTGAAATATATATGAATACATTGTACGCACGAGTACTATGTATGTAGTAATAGGAGTACAAACAATTTGTATTGTTTTTTATGGATGGAGCAAGGTTTTAAAATAAAGATGAAAGGTTATGTTTTATATTATTTACTTTCATATTTTTTGAATACATATGCATGTATATAATAACAGCTATTTTGTTTCTACATGAACATAAAACATGAGCATAAATGTAATATACTCTGGTAATAATTTCAATCTTATTTACAATGTCTTAAACATTAAATAAAAGTAGGTTACCATATATATCTATAATGTTATTGTGCATTAGAAAATTGAAACGACTCAGATGATCAAGCCTCGGTAACAACACATTTTTCATTTTCTATAAAAATACCATTTCTTCATAAAATCTTCATCAAATGTTAACTTCTCTCAAAATTAAACGCTACGGAAAATACATAATTGGGTTAACAATAGTAGAAGGTCTACGTAACAAAAGTTCTTACTGGAACTAGCTCTCACCAGCAAAACCAGAAGGATCATAAGAAGAGTTAAGTACTTGTCATAGAGAAGGTGCCCACCAACCATTGTGCACCGTTCTGTACAGAGATTGCACTCTGCAAGGAGATTGCACTCTGTGTGGAAATTGCACTCTGCATGGAGATTGCACTCTGCATGGAAATTGCACTCTGCATGGAGATTGCACTCTGCATGGATATTGCACTCTGCATGGAGATTGCACTCTATACGGAGATTGCAATCTGCACAGATATTGCACTGCTCAGAGATTGCCCTCTGCACAGAGATTGCACTCTGCATGGAGATTGCACTCTGCATGGAGATTGCAATCAGCACGGGGATTGCACTTCGCAAGGAGATTGCACTGCTCAGAGATTGCCCTCTGCACAGAGATTGCACTCTGCTCAGAGATTGCCCTGCTCAGAGAAAGCAATCTGCACAGAAGTTGTGTTCTGCACAGATATTGCGCTCTACATGCACTCCAAACAGAGATTGCACTCTAACAGAGAATGCGCTCTGCAGGGATATCGAATTATGCACACAGATTGCATTTTGCAAAGAGATTGCACTCTGTACAGAGATTTTACGGTGGAGAGCTCGGTCAACCAACCTTTCTAAATAAATATATCCAACGGATTTATTCATATTTCACAATATTTATTATTCAACATGTTCTTTATACATTAATTATTGACTTGTTTTTTTTTTAAATATAAAAATTCTTAATTAAACCCACGTTAGTAATACGTGGGAAATTACTATGTATATTATTTATTTTGCTAATATTATAAAATGTTATCATTGAAGCAACAATCTTATTTACAAAAAGAATAAACTTTAAATATCATTGCATAAAATCCATAATGTACAACTACGTTATTTGGCCAAACGGTAACAATAATTTAAAGTATGCAACATTAGTAATATATGTATCAAGTAACTAGGAAGACGTAGTAATTTAATGTCACTACTTTGACCATTAGGTACAGCAAGTTAGGGAAATATTCATCAACTGAAATCTAGGTTAGAAATAATGAAAAAATTTTGCCGACTTGTTAATTAGTATCTATACGGTATCAATAGTATACATAATAGATTTGCAGATTTGCCTTATCGTATTCTAATGAAGAGTTTTAACAAAAACAAATGTGCTCTCAGCTTTTGACTTCAACGCAGAATAAAATACTGTTGTACTTTATGCTACCATAGATTTATGTATTTATGAGAGCAGAATAAACGTAATATATATTGCTAAAATGAAGATATTTAAAAATTAATTGCCGCAACAGAAAAACAAAATGTTAATAATAACCATCTAAATATTGTACAACTTTAGATCTAAGCCTTCCAATTCAACGCATGGCAGATGTGGAAATGTAAAATTTTAATAGAAGAGTGAGAACTTTAATTTTGGCACTTAAAACAGATAAGAAGCGTCTCTATTTACTGAAAGCTTATTAAAAAAAACTTTAGTCTGTGAAAAAATTACAAATGAATCGAGGGTGTTCAGAAAGAAGTCCCCAATCAACAAAGTAATGTTCTTTAAATATTAGGTAAACAGAAGGGATATATATATATATATAGAAGTTGTAATAAAATGCTGATTTAAATGGCCACTCCTGCCATCAAAGCCATTATTATTAATCAGTTGTTTTAAAAATAAAATACAGGTATCACAGAGCACAACTAAGAATAATGACTTTGTTAAATAGAAAAAAAAAATACAATACCTAATGTTAAAATAACGCAATCATCAAGTGGTAGATTTATTGAATGGTAAAATAGAGAGAAGACGGCGTCTAAAAGAGACGTGGGATGTGTCAAAGAATGAAGAGTTCTATGTTTTCAATCCGATATTTTCTAAACTCTGTCTATATAGATTTATTCATTCTAAGATTCTTGCTCACAAATATAAAGTTAACAACATCTCATTGATAATCAGAACATCTAACATTCATACTTTTAACCAAAGAAGGATCGACGAGATAAACACGGTTCCTGAATTATTTCTCGCTACATCTTGCTACTGAATATTGAATTGAAAGTCCGAGTGATATAAATATTTATGACTATTTCATCTCGCTAATGATAATCGAAAAGATAGTATTTTAAAGCACACTTGTAAATGAAGATTAACGCTTCTCAACCGAGGAAATCCCTGAGACATATTTAAAACTATTTTCTATTGTCTCTACATTCTTAACATCACAGAATTTATTAATTAATTATATAATATAAATATCTAAAGAAGATGTTTCCCATAAATACAATTTACTAACATTTAAAATTTAACAAACCGAATACTTGTTCAAGAACAAACACTTCTAATATGGAGAATACTTCTCAACTAATCTGCATTTTATATCCCTATTAAACTCTCTGATGTTCATCCTTCTTTTTATTAAAAATGTATATAATATTCTGTCTTACTAAAATAAACTCTTTCTTGGAATATAAAACACCCAAATAAATCTTTTCACTGTTAATCTAGTGAAACAATAATTTTATTATAATATTATACTTTCCACAATAATTTATAATATATATATCAGGTAATGATATTTAATAAAGTGATATTAGTATTTTTGTCGAGGGGATGATGTTAAATTGTGTTTAGTTGGGATAAAATCATAATACAATAGGAAGTAATGATGTAAAAACAATTATAAATATTTGAACCACTCCAAAGATAATTAAAAATCTTAAAATGTAAAGGCACAAAAAAATTGACGGATATTTACAAACATTTGAAGTACCCGTGTCACGATACTTGGAGACAATAATAACTAAAATTATACCGTGTGAATGTTTTACACTGAATTCTACAAGAAACAACTCAAAATTAAATTATTGAAATTAAAGGCTTTATATTATTATGACTAGCGAATATAATAATATAACTGATATAAAATAACACCATGAACACTACGCTCTTTAAGTATGCACAATGCACGTGTATGTAATATATACTAAAATTAGCTCACTATTTAATACAATATAATATTTTGTATAAAATGACCTTTTCAAGGTAGCAATAGTAATAATTATTGTTGCAGCGTAAACCCGGTGTTGGTTTTATTAATTTACAACACAATGAAATGAAACAAGCAATATCCTATAGGCTAGCAAAGGAATACTGATTGCGAATATGGTATTGACCTTATCACATAGAGTTATTGTATATGTATTATGTTGTAGTGAATTAAATATTCACGGGTAGTAATATAATTTTAAAAGACAAATTGGTTTTTTTTATTTATCTGCGAATGGGTATAAGTATTCCACATAAAATTGCGTCAGTCATATTTTGGATTTCCCAAAGCTTGACGCATTGTCAAGTGACCGATTAATCTTCTGCTTGACAGAGTTACTTCACGGTACATACATATTGCGTACAAAGGATATTTCCTTTCCAAGGAGTGTTTCCTTTTCACAGCTGATACCATTTCTTGTCTTTGTACTTCATCATGAGTTGGTGGGCTGTGGAGCCAAACTCCTGGGCGTTGCTGGCCATCCTCTCGGCTCTGTCCTCCAGTTGCCCGAGTTTTTCGCCCCTCTCGACTACCATCATGTGCGCCCGAGCTATCTCGGATGTGGCGGTCGAAGTGCGTGCGTTGAGCGCTTCCACGTTGGCGGTCGGCCCGGGAACGTGTTTGGCTACCGTCCGACTAGGTTTACCGCTACCTTCGCCAACTGTGAACAGGCAAAATAAGCATTAGACATGGACAGGTATATAATAATCGAGTACCAACTGCTCCTAACTATCTGGAGCCAGTGAGTATGGCATTCCCATATGAGGTATATTGTGAGGCTGAAGGCAAAGGGGAGGGGAAGGAGATGGGGAAGAGGAAGGTGGGGAAGCACCTGGCTATTCAGGTCTAGTCACCAAACACGGCTAAAGCCATTTCAAGCAACTTTTCATTTCTGAATGGTGGTCTTTCAATGTGGCGATACTGAGAGTATCTTCTACTCTGGATTGTGGATTTCTACCTGGAACGCGATTTTCAGGTCAACGCACCTAACATATTCAGCTTACAGCATAATTTCTATCATGTGCTATAAAGCATTGAAAAATGCATTAAACAGTCAGACAATTAGATAAAAATGCAATATTGCTTCGTTTCATATTTTCTATCACTCAAAAAAAAAAAGGGTTCAAAATTCGGGCAAACAGGATAGTGTAACCATGCAGTAAAATAATAAATTTAGGTTAGGTTAGGTTCACTTCATCATCACTCTGCCCTCGACGGTCATAAATTGTTACGTATGACTCAGGAATTATCTTATAATGTTGAACTTACACAGCTCTTCTCTGTCAAGTGGGCGAGCCCCTCCGCCAAACAGGCCTCGGAAGAAGCTCTCCTTCGGTGGTTCAGGCATGTCGTGCGGGAGGAACAGTTCCCCCATCATCTCATTCACGGCTTGGCTGGAAACACAATTTATATTAATTGCACAGAACAAATGCAAGTTGCACAAAAATGCAAACAATCAGTAAGTACCTACCTAGTAAAAATAATAATTAATGTATTCAATGGCCATATTATTTCTTCAAATGCTGACAACACCCTCCAGGAGGGTCGTGAGTGTTGTCAGCATTCAGAGAAATAATATGGCTAATGAATAAAATAATTATTTACACTAGGTAGCCATACTAACAGGCACTAGCTGAGAGTGAAGGCTCAGCAACTTTTTATGACAATTTCTTGCCAGCAAGGTATTTCCGTCAAGATTTCCATATTGTCGGTCAAGATTGCGCAAGATTTTCATGTATTGCCTTTTCTTAATGATACATTGCCCTGTCCTGACGGTGAGTTCGCTCAGTTACTGAAATTACGACAATATTGCCGGAACGAATCTGTTTCCTTCCAGCTGTTATTATTTTAAAAATCGAAATTTTTGTTTTATTGGAACAATTATTAAATACAGGATAATAAAACGAAAATTCAAAAAAACAAGGAAATACAAAAAAATGAACAAATTATAAATTGTAAACAAAAAATTTCACGTATTATAATATTTTTATAAGGTATTTTAATATTGTCCGTGGGTCCTATAATATTTTTTAACATATTTCTATGATTTAAGATTGTACTAAGTAAATAAATATTAAGAATTACACAGTCTTAGTTATCCAGGAAAAAATATAAAAATGGAGTAATAAGCGAGATAAAATTCTATTTAGCAGTAAATACTACAACATAAATAATAACTGTAGTCTTACATGAAAAATGTATGGATTTCAGTGAATTTTAGCCATGATTTGATATATTTTATATAAGAGCTAATGTTTTGACGAACATTCTCCATAATTGCAAGTAGTGAATTGTACATTTTAGGGGCAATAAAATCCATATGCCTTTGGGCTAATCTGGTTTTGCAATGGGTTACTGACTAAATTTGGACATGTGTAAATAAATTTTAGAAATCAGATGATTTAATAGGATGAAGATACGTTAATGAGACAAAACGCATTGTTTCAATTTAGGTCTAGTGGAAATACTTTGGTGGCCTGATCATAAACATATATTATTCTTTGAATGGCTATCCTTTTCAAAAGCGGCATTACATTTTTTGTGTGATTACATAGTATGAATAAAACGTGTATGGTATTTTTATAATGTTATTGTCATATTATGTTCTTGTCTGTTCACCAACTAGCAAAACTGTTATAATTTCGAATACGATTAATATTAATAAATAATTTAGTGATTTTTTTATACAAGTTTATAAAAGGTTGGTGGAGTTATTGCAAGAATTCCTTTTTTGTGTTGTGGATTTGTTGCGGATACATTGCGGCAATCTTGATGGGACTCGACAATATTGACGGCCAACACCTTGCCCTGCAAGACAATTTGACGGCCAAAACATAGGCCTGAGTTATCACCGATATATACTCGAGAACTCACTGAAATTTGCATGCTTTACGAAAGTTTTCATGATTATGCTGGTAAAAAACAAAATAGAAAATCAATTAATTATTTGTTTCTGCAAAAATTCTACAACAGGGCCATGATATATGCATAAGCTGTTCTGTAAGGAATTTCTCAGTGAACGCAAACATTTCCCTAAGTAAATTCCATCAAGAGCTATTGAACTTTGAATATCCAATAAGTACTCTCAAAATATAAGAAAATAATCATATTTTTAAATCGTTAGAAAAAAGTATGTTGAAGTTCAGTCCATGTGGAATATGAAAATATACTATTTAATAACTAAATTGTAATTGTTCTAGTTTGTTTAACACAGTTGATTAGTCAGACATTCCCAAATACAAAATTTTGACAAAATAAGAAAAGCAATATTCGAATGCTCACCATAAATCAAATATTAATTACCCTTATGTGTCTGTGTTTTAATATTAAATATGTTATAAAATAACAACGGGAGGTGTAACGGTCCGGTGCATTAGTATGGCATTTTGTAATATATGCTACTAGTAACCCAGAAAACACCAAAATTTTATTAAATTCATTGCAAGTTATTCTGCATTATAATTGATTTAGTGTTTATGAGTAATCTACCATTGTGTTGTGAGTATTGTACCAGATAGAGGATACACTTTTACGTATAACTGCATATTGAACTCAAACTTCGATTTTTCGGAGAGGGACCACTAATCAACTGAATGCTCGACAAATACATTTATTAATTTATTATTTCAAGTTCATTATACATATGGTACTTACCAAAATTCAATGTCGATAGTGAACTTCTGAACCTCACTGGGAGAGGAGAGGTACAAACCATGGCCTCTGTTACTAAAGCAAAATGTTCTTGCAATTCTGAAATAATTTCAACCAAAGCATTAAAACACACTGTTCTGTTATCAGAGATCTTTATTGATAGATAAAAGAGTTGAGTTTAAATTTAGATTATTAAATTTATTAGAAGTAATTCAGATGGAAATTACAAAATTAGTTTTTTTAGATTACATATTTTTTATTGTCACTACTTTATAACAACTGATTCTAATTTGGGAAACATCAAATAAATACCAGAAAGTATCAGAAGAAGGTTTTGGTAAATTATAAAGATTTTGTAATTTTGTAAGAATTTTGCATGAATTTGTAAATATGTATGAATAAGCTTAGTCTACGCAAATGTAATTTACTTACCAATTGACAAAATGTATTTAGTATATATAAAATAAATCATTATTAATTAACCCCCGTGACATTTCATGCAGAGTTTGCCGTAAATGTATTTTCACGGAATCGACCACATTCAGCTTTGTTTAGCAGTGAAACATTGAGAATTTTATTTTGTGCGAGTGAAAAGCCCAATAGAGAAATCTGGTGCAATTTTATTACGAAGAATAATTCACATTTGACCAATCAGATAAATAGAAAATTAAGAAAAGCATAACTTAATAATAATTTAAATTCGTTTTCAAAGATTAAAAATAACGGCCGTGCAAAAATATGAAGAGATTTAATAAATTATTTTATGAAATTGTTCAAGTATCATGTTATGTAGTAGAGTAGAGATTATATTTATTAAAAAAAAAAACACATAAAAAGTGTAATTTGAAATTTTTTGTAAAATATCAATAAATTTAAGGAATAAAAACAAACATTTCCAGGATTTAAAGGTAGGTTATTCAACGCTGATTTCAAATCATTTTCATGAAAACATTTTAAAGTAAATTGTTGCAACATTTTAAAATTTTAAATGTTTCGGGCCATGAAAATAATTTGAGACGGCAAAAGTAACAGAATATCTGGATAGTTGGGAAAGGTGATTGATATATAATAATTAATTGTGTGCCTAGGATTATTATGTTAGTTGGGGACACTTACTGGTCGGTGTCCTCGTTTACTATGAGCTGTTGTCCCCAAATGGAGAGCATGGGATCTACAATTCCTCCCTGAGTGTTGCACTGAGTCTGGAAGCTACACACAGCACCAACCATACACACGGGCCAACAGACAGTTAGCAGTTAGCAAGTCACACTATTAGCTTACATTTAATGGTTAGGTTGGGTAAGTTAGGTTAGGTTAGGGCACACATCTGTCACATGTACGATACAGGTAGGGCACGAGTACGGTACTGCACAGACGGATAAGGGAAGCCTTTATTAAGAAAGAGAGCGAACTTGCCAACTATTGGCATTCATTCTTAACATTACCAATGAATACCAAAATCAGTTATGTCGTGGAAACCTCGTTTTTGTCCAATGTTGATGTGACCTTACGTAAGTATAATCATTTGTGTTGCGTACCAAACTATGAATAGGCACAGCGCAATAAATGTGTAAAATTGATTTTGTTTTATATTATGTACATAATAATATGTTGCATCTGTTATGTTGTCTTTTAATGAGTATTGTGTTGTATACACTTGATTGAATGGCAAAAATGTTAAAATATTATCACACCTTTCGCAAAGTGATGAACAAATCAATGTTGGCAATGCAGTTCCTTATTTGGAACTTGCGACAGAATCATAACTAAATAAAATTTTGACTAAATAATGAAAATAAAATTAAAATCAGCCGATAGGGTGCTCTCTTTCTAAACAATTCAGCAAAAGGGTGATCATTTATTAGTAAGAAAAGGAAATCTTGCTTCTACATTGTGAACATCTTTCAATCTCAATAACAATGGTTTATCTCAGTACAAACCCAATTTAAATGTGTATTTAAAAAAAAAATAATTAGAAAAATAGCTAAAAAGGATTGAAAGATTTTCAGTTTTTAGAAAAGACAGAAAGGATCTAACAAAAAAATGTATTCTAATAAACAAAGATGTATTTAAAAAAGTTAAAATGCTATCCTTGCATATTTGAAAGCATTTTTTTGTTGGACCACAGGTTAATATACATTTATGTTTGTTTCTTGTAAATGAGTAAATACTTGTTTAATATCACTAAAGAATGAAGATCATTGAAACATTTGTATTAAATCATTTTCCAAGAAAACAAACCAACAACCATATTATTACCAAAGTGCGACTTCACGTAATGAGCGGCGGATGAATGCATTTAATTTGTTATTATATAGGTGCAATTATTTCAATACCTATTAAATTTTCAATATATTAGTAATTACTTCTTGCATCCATGGACTAAATAATCAATGGATTTGTTTCACAACAAAAGACAAGAAGGAATAATACTTTATATTGTAAATTCAACAATTAATCAAAACACTCTATTTATTAAATAATATAATTGAGGAGCAAAGAAATTAAATCTTATTTGCCATAGTCGAAGAGTGAAATGAAATATAAATAAAAATGTCGATGAACTTGCAAAAATATACACAGTGAAATTTACATTTTCGAGAAACCCTTTCGTTATGTATTTATTTACATTAAAAATAACAATGCGTATGACAACATAAAATAAATATATTTGCTCCGCAACCGTTGACAACATTAAACTTACGAAATTATTGACAACAGTGACGAATTACTTGCTTATTTATACACTTTATCATCGAAAGATGGTTAAATAAATATTTCATAAATCCAAAGGATTTGGGGTGTTTGCTGTGTTAGAATCAATGTGATTTGCAAGATGGTGATTTTCTTAAAATTTGAAATGTAGTTTTCTAAATTAAAAAAAAAATTGTGTAAATTTTGCATGGAAAAATTTGAGTGATTTTTTCATACCGTTGCCAAAAGTTATCACTTATTTTGGGAGAAATAAAATGTGATTGATTCATGACCTGATAGATGGCTGGAAGCAAAAAATGTTGTGTGTCTAGAGCAATCTAGTGCATGCCTATCCAAGACTTTGAACAAAGATGAACATTACAATAATTTTTCAAAATGAAGATGGATGATATTTATTATGTTCATCGCTAATTCTTTTTTACTTCTAATAAAAAAACTGAGAGCACCTAATAAACGCATGACGATATATTTTGGTTGACAATGAAATACGTTTCAATAACTGTACAAAAAAAAAGAATTATTTTAATAAATTTTGTATAAAAAATGTTAACTTTCCACCACCTATTAATAATGAGTACGGAGGGGTAATTGTTATATCCATGCCACCACAGAAAACTAACAAAAGGGAGGCACGCGGGGTGAAACCATCTCTAGGGTAATTAGGTATGCGGTAGTTATTGAGGTGTATGTACGAGAATGTTGGTTGGAAACAGCAAGCAAGTCCAAGTGTCACCTGTTGACTAACTACACACTTAATACCTGAGTTCTGAGAGAGGCAGGAAGTTGATGTCTATCAGTGGCCTGAGCGAAGGCAGGCTGTAGGCAAACAGGTGACCCGAAGAGAAATAGCACACTAAGCATACGCTGTCTGAAATTAGAAGAAGCGATATTATATGGTTGTCAAGATATTGAACACATTATCCATTCTTGGAAAGGAGAATTTCAAAATAACAGAATAATATTAAAAGTAGGTAGGTATTTTTATTTGGAAAAAGCTACACTCTACAATAGCCTAAAGCTGAATAGCCAATAACTCTGGTGAACTTTATTAAAGAGACTGGGAAAATTTTGTCAAAGGGATAAGGTAAACATGAGAGAAAGCAAAATGGGCTTATGACCTGAGTGCTCACGGGAGCAATAACATTGATAATAAATTATCTCGTAGAAATGGTGTCAGAAATCAAACAAATCAGTGACACATACATTTCGATTTACAGGGGCTATTGAAATGTTCTCTTGAGAAATAATGTCATTAACATGCCATGTCAGACAACAATAATATTGATTATAAATACAAATGAAGCAATAGAATCAAATGAGAGGCAGTTTGAAAGAATGGACGCTAATCTCGGGTGGGAAAACTTAAGAATATCATGTAACTTTTTTATTACAAAAATGTTTAAGTGTGTAAATTATAGGTGTATACCTTTCATGCTGACGATTTCCGCCTTCACGACAAAGTCCGTATCGACCAGCTGCTGTCTATAGACGCAGTTCTGACTGGGCAGGGCAACCACTCTCGCCTGCTTCTCTGAGGCGATTACCACAAACTGTCTGTCGCTGCACAGCCCTGCGTCAGCTGACCCGCTAGCTCCAGGGGTGGGGCTCATGCGGCTGCTGGGCCCGCTGCCACTGCCCTGCTTGGTCGGCGTGCGGTCCCTCTTTTCACGCCCCTGGATTTCAACACTCGGTAAGGGGTGTGGACTAATGAGGTTGACACATCAACTATGCAACTAAATATTTTACAGGATGATTCATATTTGATTCTTTTGTGGCTTTATGGAGAGAATTGGCAGTTTTCGGGGAGCATTCAAATGTTGAAATTCAAAACGGCAATTCGTCGATCAAATGTGACAGAGATAGAAGCAACCCATCCTGAGTATTTTAGCAATTTTTAGCAGAAGAACAAAAACACAAAGTATTGTAACATATAAAGTAACGAGATTTCAAAATAATGTACCTAACAATGTTTTAACATTTATACGTTAAGCGCGATATGGTGAGAAAAAGATTATCTAACTTAGTAGTAATGGAACTCTAAATTTACATTACTTAGACCAAAGACTAGGTATATCTTTAGAGGAAGAGTGCAAAAAATTCTTATGAATCAACCTGTAAAGTATATTTAGATAAATATTTGTGCCTATACCCATCCAGAATTTTCTGCTGTGCGCATTATTTCATCTGTAAGCTGCTGTGAGGGAAGGGAGAGGGAAGGAGAGAAAACATTCTAAGTAATACAGATTTATTTGCTTGTCTAAGACAAGGAATTATTTTTAAAAATCAGTTATTTACTGCTGTACCTGCAATGGAAGAAATTAATTGTACACATTGTGGTAAGTAACCACCCAAGCGCGCCCTAGGTAAAGATACCCCGTGAGCAAAATGATTGTTACCTACTTAACAGAAGAGAACTTTAATTATTTTGGTAGTATTATCAAATGTACATCACTAGCTGGATGCCCCATCTCTACGGTGTGTGGGGTGGCCATCTTGGATGCTTTCCCCCATTCCCATTTATTAAATTAGGTAAGTTTGCAACATTTGTTTTAAAGTAAAGTAAATAACCCATGTATAACCATTGACTTCATTACAAGACATTGACTTTATTATATTATTATTCTATGAAAAGAAAATTTCATAAAATTTTAGGACAACAACCCTTAAAAAACAACTGATGTTCATTCTCGTTGAGTGACAGATAATAATATCTTAAGTACTTTACCAAGGGCACGTTGATGTACATGCTAATCAAATTCAAGAATGATTAGTTTACTCTACAAAGTTGTTCTGTAGGCTTGGAAAATAAAAAAGAATTTACTATCAGACACGTTGAATTTCAAGAAAAAGTCAATAACTTTGTTATAAAAGATACTTTGAAAATGATGAAGAAATCAGAATCAAGATGCGAAAGAAAAGGAATAAGGATGAGATGATATTATTTAGGATACTTCAAGATTTTTAATGCTCACAAATTTAAACAAAAATTACTAAGTAATATTCGATAAATGATTGGCTCTGTCAAATCTGTTTTTTCAGCAAATCGGTAGACGAATATTATGTGACATTTATTGTTTAAATTGATTGCTTTAATTATTTTGGAGAATATTCGGTTTGCATTTAAAGAGCACAGTGGAAGGGAAGTAAACCATAATTTAGACATTTAGAGATTGTTTATGCATTACTTATTGCATGCACAAATCATATTTGACACATAACACGAAACATGTCAATAATTTGTTAAACGCCTAGATCTAACACCCAAAATAATAAAATAATAGTGATGATAATCAGTTCTTAGTTTTATAATACCAGCTATTTTAATGCCATCACATTTATCCAATCACACGACACCTTTTGACAAGATGTATTAATGAAATGGATCACATAGGCGACATACGTGTACGGGGATTGCCACCGACAGATCATACACGCTACAGCCGCATAACTCGGTTAGTAAATTTATGAAAAATAGAATTGGACGGCATTTATGTGAGTAGAGTTTAAATCTCACAGATTTAAACTCTTTTTTCAATACGAGCTATGGCCCAATGAACGGGTGTGAAGTATCTTTAAACTAAGGCTTTGGTCTCCAAAAAACACTTCACAACGTAAATAAATTTGTATAAAGTACCTAATTATGTACTTGAATACACCTGATTTTGTGTTCAAGAAAATTACCAATGCTAAAAATATATAATTTTATGAAAAACTTTATGTATGCATGTTTATTTGCAAACTTCCTCACTTTAGGTGTAATTATTTGGAAGAGAGCAGTATTTAGGCAGATCAGGTAATAAAAAAATCACACCAAACAATGCAAAAAATACCATCTCGACAATAATTCCAAACAACACAAAATAAAACACTCAAATGCAGTAACCAGTAAGAGATCTGGCATGCTCATCGACAAAAGTACCTACATCGAGCTCCCACCAACACATTGAAACACCCAATCTAAAGCGACACCAGAGGAATATCACACATCAAACAAGAAGACATAAGTCACAATATTATCATTTGTAGGGAGGAAAAGAAAAATCAAATTCATAGGTTATGTTAAAAGATCTCAAAGAGAAAAGTCATAGAAAAGAAGCAAAGCAAGATTGGGAAAGTGAAGATAATATTTTGTACAATTGGGTGCGGTGCTTTCATCTGAGAAAGGCGAGATGCAGCCTGGAAAGTGTGCATAAAATAAAATGCCAGCTGTGAAAATAAATCCAGTGTAATTTCCAAAAAGAAAACAACTGTATTTATTCGTGTTGGTATTGACATAGGGTAAAATATTCCATGCTTCACTTACTTAACGGGTAAATCATTATGTATGTAACGTTTTATTTATATATAATACATCTTTCAAATGTTGTGGCTGACTATTTTCATATATTAAAACCTATTTAAAATCTATTTCTATATAATATATAATGATATTTACATAAATTAAAAAGAGTAATTAGTAAGTACCTAATACCTAGTACCATGTTTCCTAACACACCTACGCTATTTTTATCTAGATAGATAAAATATATTTTAGTCATAGTTTTTACACATCTAAGAAAGCTCCTAAACAAAAAGCAAATTATAAATAAATCTGTTAAATTTAGGAAAAAAAATTGTCAATAATAATGTATAAAAAAGCAATCTAATTGTTAAGTAGGGAGATAAAATTTTTAAAAATCAGTTATACTAAACTAAAAGCCCAAAAATAGTATTTAAATAACACTATTCTGCTAGCTATAGCAAAACGAAATTTACACAACTTGAAAAATCTTTTTATATATTTATTTATTTGGGAAACATTTCATTATTATTACATTGCAGTTTCATTAATAGTTCAGTGAAGTTTCCGCCTGTGTTCTTGTGATATAGTAAAGCAAATTAAATATTATTTCACTCCTTTTCTTAATTCTCATATTAATAATATAAATATTTGGGTTGGCCTACTACGAATTTCTTAGAATTTAAAAAAACATCATTTGAAATGATAAAGCGTTAAGAAATATAGTTTGCCTTCATCACTTTTAATTAATTTTTCCTACTGAATATTTTTTTAGTTTCATAAATATATTAGACGATTGTATAGCAGTTAAATATTGTATTTACAGATATCAGTGTTTCTCAAACTGTGTACGCGTACCCCAAGTGGTCAATCTTTGACAAATTATCAAAAATATTATCTAATAATATTTGAGTCCCTTTAGAAGCAATTTAAATTATTCTTTCTCTTATTTTGGTCTGTTTATTTAGACAAGTATTTAATATGTAACAAAAATTTTCCTTTTATTAATCATAACATTTTTTTGCAAGGATTACCTAAGCTTAATATTGTGTAACAGTTAAACAACTTCTCAGATATTTTTTTTATCAAAGGTGGAAAAAATTTAATATCCAGGAGGCCTGGAAAGGGGTAGGCGCATTTTGTAAGTTTTAGAAACACTAAGGACCTTACTATTAAACTTGTTTCAAATCTTACACAACTGATAAACAACCATTAATGTAATTAATGGTTGTTTATCAGTTGGATAAACTTTTAAACACATTTATTAGTAAGGAGATAAGAGTGTATAATATTAATACATATATTTATTATTATGTAAACCTGCAGTTAGCAAAAGTGTTTTAACGGTATTTAGATAACTAGACACACCAAATTAGCCACACACCAATGTCAATGTTTTAACGAAAAAAATCAGTCAGAAAGCGAATCTTATTTATTGGGAAATTTCTAGAGCAGAATGAATTTAATTAAAAAAAATTCACTGTATTTTAAACCGTAGTATAAAATGCATGCTCTTTTACAAATGATTGTTTTTTTTCAGATGTCAGTGAATACTTAGGCAGTTATTGTATATGCACGGCGTATTATTTTTCTTTAATATGCTTTATGTTAAAGTACAGTAATATTTTGTTGTGCAGTACGTCTGTATATGAAATGAATGAAGAGTAGTGGTAACCCGACAGTTGATTCACGACAGTTGGCCTCCGGAAATTATAATAATTAAAAATTATAATTTTTTATATATTATTTACCAATATCAAATCTAAAATCGACTTCAAAAATACTTTTGATAATAAGTTCGTATAGATTTCAAACTAATTTATTTACAATGTCGATTTTGTGTACTTAAACGCTGGTATATCGTCGCCGTAAACGTCAAGGGAGCCAAGCCACAAATTTGGTGAAAATGAGTTAAGTAGGCAGAAGTGTTTTAAAATCTTCAAAGTTGCCGTGGTCAATGAATTTGAGCCATAAAACACTCCATTTAATGAGTTTTTTGAAAATTGCCAATAGATCGAACACACATAGATGAAAATAGTCAATGATTAAAAGCCGCATAGATCTTTTGATTTCCGAAAAATTTAATACAAATTAGAGCAGTCAACGACGACAAGCAGCATAAATAACTTCACAAAATATCTATTTCCAATGTTTCACCCTTCTATCTTTAAAAACAAAAAAACTTATACCAAAAAAATGTTACTTTTGATTCACCAAAAATCTTTGAGAGAAGTTTTCTCAGCTTTGTGGCTTGACTCCCTTGACATCTACGGCGACGATATACAAGTAGTTTTATCCTTGATGCATTTGAATGAAAATATGTTTTATACTTCTGTTATTCGGGGGCACATCCTCTCTGCACACCCCTTCGGAGATACTTAGTTATATTTTGTGTAAGTGGGTATACAGTATTTTCCCTTACGTTGTTGTATATAAGTATGCCGGGAAGCCAACTGTCTGAGGATCAACTGTCATGGAATCAAGAGTAGTAGTATGGTAGACATGGAAGGTACACTTATGTACAAACACTGCGTGCATTCATATTATATTTACGGTTCAAATACTTGCAAAATGAAATTGTTTGAGATAGACTTATTTATCATATTATGAGGTAGCAGTTGCCGTTAAACATTCACAATTTCATTGAAACATTGAAATGCAACTCTAGAAGCACTTGCAACTTACCCTATTTAGGACCAATGCCCAACGCTGTCCCAGGTTGGAAAGCGTTATAATCCATTTAGAGCCACAATATTCAGTTTACATTGTAAGTGGGGCAAAACAACCAATGTGACAATTTAACGTAAGTTAAAGGATTTTGTTGTAATCCACCAAGCTAGGTCGTCGATTGTGTAAAGAATAAAAGTGAGTTTATTGATTGTGTTAGCACAAATAAGTGCAATTATTTCAACCAAATCAAAAGTTATGGAATGGAAATAATTGATTTTTTGAGAAATGGCGACAAACAGCCGGTGAAGGCAGTTGTGTGAAGCAAACGTGAAGTGGAATAAACAATGTTAATTTGAGTAGATTGATTACCTTTTGGGCTTAAAGTGATTTATTTTTGGGGTATTATGCCGTGTTGCGCTAATTCTTTCTTTAGCCAACGATTTGGACAGCATTACAGTGTACATCATCAGGGCAGATGTATAATTGTAGATTGTGGTGAAGTGTGTGCTTATGTATGTAGATGCGATACCATTTTGCCAGCTCCAAAGAGCCAGTATTATAATAAAATTTAAAATGGTTTTCTGCCTTTAGTTATAGACGTCAATTATCGGATACCAAGAACTATTAACATTATCAGCCATGTCGTCCATATTAATATTAATAGGATTTTTGTGAATTTCAATTGCTTCCATAATTAGACGTGCTCAATGCGTTTTTGGTCTTCCCAGGACTTCGGGAACAAATCCAAAGTAACGAACGGTTTCAATTAAAAGCTCGTCAATTGCAGATTTGTCAGGATGGCCGAGTTTACAAGCTCAAAAAAGTTCTGATATACTTATGGCAACATGGTATCGCATCTACAAACACAAGCACACACCTTACCAGAATCTTCAATTAAGCATCTGCCCTGATGATGGCCACCGTAATGCTATCCGAAACGTTGGCTAAAGAAGGAGGTAGCGCAACACGGCATAATACCCCAAAGATAAATCACTATAATACTTTTGGCCATGAAAATCTCAAACCTTTAGGACTGTTAATCGCAATTCTCTACATTAATAATCAAATTAAAGTTATGTAAGTTAAAAATAATTCCATGCACCCAATAGAGAACATTTTTATGAAGTTCCTCCATCTACATTGTCGGATAAAAACCTAGAAGACTTTGTTAACATGGTGAATTTAAGAGAAACAAAGTAGGGATAGTTGAAGTAAGAAGAGATAGTGATAACAGTATCTTGTGAATAATGAAGAAGAATTAATAATTATTATACTATGAAGTAAGATAAGGAAATAGTTAAGTAAATATTTTATACAAAGGCACAGAGTTGAAGAATCTGGGATAAATAATGATATGTACCTCTTTGTTTTCATCTCTCCAGGGTTCGTAAGCGTAAGGAATTAGTGCACCGTTGCAGTCTAAAAATGACATTGTTAGAATTGAGCCCTTTAACCTAAATATGGGACCGCCTGAAAACAATAAAATAAAAACATTAATCACAAATTGAATATTACATAAAACACTATTTTAAGTTTCATTTAGTAGTCACAGATTTAATTTAGTAGCCAAAAGTTGTGATTTGTCCACAAATTTATAGGTCTTTCTTTAATATATATTGGAATAATAAGGGCCCTAAGATGCTACCTTGTGGAACACCACAAAACCGTTTTTTGAAAATTTTACTAACTAGTGGAGCTCAAAAGAACATTGGATAATTACAATAAATTTGAAGCAAGTGAAATATTGTGAATATCGGAGTAAATCAAAACCTTCCTTCCTAAATAACGAATTATTTATTGGATATTTCAGGTTTGGGAAATAAACACATCCACAATAAAAAAAAAATCAACCCCTAAAAGGCAAAGTTTTTTTATTATAATTTTTAAAATTTTATTTTTTTTTTAAAAGAAAGACAAACATTCCCGGGTTACGAATAGTCCAACAATGTTTGAAAATCTCCTACTACCACCACAGAAAGCAAAAAATGTTGCTTGCGTTGTGAACGACTTAGCCAGCCAAGGAATCGAACACGGGACGCCTGGGTGGGACCCAAAGGCAATGCCCACTCAACCACCGACCGGTCAATTCTCAACCTAGTTTAATTTTACTCAGTTTGCCTGAGAATTGAATCTTCCTCCCCAGGTACTGACTAAAATGAGTGAACACTTAAGCCAAATTCTAATTGGATGGTACCAAGACTTATTTTGTATATTAACTGAAGTAAATTTTTAAATATAATGTAACTCAATTCGGAAAAACACGTGTGAGTGCGGCGCATGTGTGCATGTGAGTGCCACCAAAAATTGACAGAATGCGTTAACATCGACAAGGAGTCTATCTGCCGAGTTTCAGCTCGCTCGGATGTCGGGAAGTAGGTTAATTTCCACTTTCAAGATTTGCATTAATTCATTAAAAGAAAAAAAATTCGAAATTTAAATAGATGTTCAATTTTTTATGAGAAAAACTCTCTTTTAATAACTTTTGAAGGTTATTCCCATCAACGTAATATATCATTGAAGAAGAAGATAACACTTATAATCTAAATGAAAATATGAAAGAAAAAAAGACACAGAAAAACAGAAAAACAGAAAAAAAAAAAAAAAAAAACAAAAACAAAAAAAAACAATGGTCGCAACTGGGACTCGAACCCAGACCTCTCGTCTTACCGGGACGGCGCGTTTTCCAATTTCGCTATTGCCACCTTCTGTCAAACCGTCATATTTGTCAATCTCATATTTCAAATATTTAGAATCATTAATATTATCTTCAACTAGTTCTTTTTCCATATTATAGGCAACTACTCTTTTTATTGGAAACAATCATTCAAAGAATTGGTTTGTAACCTGAATAGCGTCTCGGATAAATGTATTCGAGTCCCAGTTGCGACCATTGTTTTTTTCTGTTTTTCTGTGTCTTGTTTTCTTTCATATTTTCATTTAGATTATAAGTGTTATCTTCTTCTTCAATTAAATAGATGTATTTAAAAAGGAAATATGTGTAACAATGTGAAAAAGATCTGTGGCCATCTTGAATGTCAGTGTCCGAGCATTACGTAGGAAGGTTTTGCATAAATTCACAAGACAATCGGGTAAACAGTTAGAAATTGAAATATTGTTTGTAGGCTAGAAAATTATTTCTGACGATTAGTTTATTTAATTAGATGAAAGAGAAGAAAGAATCAAACCTAATATTGAAACAACAACGGGCTGTGTATGTCTCACATCGGGTTCAGGCAGATTAATCATCACAGTAAGAACAGACCCCAGACTGGTGCCTACCCACAGCGTGGGGAGGAGGGCTGAAGGATCTGAAAGGAAGTCATCACATTGCTTACAACTCTTTTCTATTTTGGATAGTAACTTTATGATGGAACATTTTTTTTTTTTACATTAACCCCACACAGGAGGCCCAGAAGAAGATAGTTTCCCTCAGGGCTTCGTCTTATTTGAGGATTCTGTACGGAGGGTCTTTTTAAGGAAAGGTATGAAGTTCGGGGAAGAAAACAGGTATGAGGGTTAAGTAGGAATCTAGAGGTCAGTGAGTCCAGGAGCGATGGATGTTTGAATCCATCACTCCCGTTGCGGCGCAAGACAATGGGTCGAGAGAGAGCAGCTGGAGAGGTCAAAAGTATTCTTAAACCTCCCCAGGCCTCTCTCAATCCTGTTGATGGACAAACATATCCGCCGCCAAAACTCATCCCATTAACTCGGACACTCCTGTTAAATCACCAAATGTAGCGAACCACTTGGGGTAACCTCTGACAGAGGTGTTGGTTATCCAATAAATTGTTGTTGGGGCGGCGGTACCCATACCCGCCTCCGAAATTGAAAAAGTGATCTACGAAAATTAACATTAAGAACAATCATTCTGTAAAACTTTTGAGTGGAAATAAAATTTGTGATTCAAATTAGATAAAAGAGGTTTCTAAATGAATGATTCATTTCCTATGTTGAATTTTCATAGGGGATCAAGGTATATTTATTTATTAAAGTCTTTTTAGGGGCCTTTACGTAGGGATGGTAAAAATTATTAGGTATTTTAAACATAACTGAACTGGTAGAATACATATGGTAGTTAATACCAGAATTTATGTATTAATACATAGCGGCTTTTGTTTTAAAATTAGAATCACAGATTTTAAATAATGTGTAAACAACAGTACAATCTCGATAATCGAACACTAAGAAAACCAGCAAGATTGAAGAAATTAAATTATGTAAAAAAAATGCAATTCGTGCACCAACAAATTTATTTACAATAAAATTACGAATAGAATTACATTGATTAAAGTTTATATGATTAAAGATTAAAATTTATATCCTGTTGATATAAATTTTATCATCCATTAAATTACATTATGAAAGCAAGTAATATTTTTTTTTTCGTTGCATTTTCTTCAGCTCAGTAAGTGATAAAATGTTCAATTACCTGGTGTGATAGACTTATTGAATGTTCAACACATGATGACATTTAGTTAGTAGTCTTATTGAATGTCCAATTTCTGGATGTGTTCAACTATTGAAAGTCTGATTACTGGGTGTGTTCAACTATCGAAAATCCAGTTGCTGGATGTTTTCAACTATTGAATGTCCAATACTGGGTGTGTTCAACTATCGAATGTCCAATTTCTAGATATTTCAACCATTGAACGTCCGATGATTACTGGTTATGTTCAACTTTCGAAAATCCATTTACTGGATGTTTTAAACTATTGATTGTCCGATTACTGGGTGTGTTTAACTATCAGACATCAGATTACCACTTGTACTGAACAGAACATACTTATAATTAAGATATTAAATGAACACAACATAAATACAGAATGTAGTTAGTTACCTGATTTTTTTGTATAACTATCAGCAAACGCTAAGCACTGTACAGCTTCCGTAGATATATTTTCGAGACTCGACATACTGCTGGATCGGGATCTTGAAAACGAGCTATCCAATTTATCTACGCGGCCAGTAATGGATATGAAACACAACAATTTTCAGATTATTTTGCTGTCAAGGAAAGAAACATACATACAGGGGCATTAAAGCATACTAGACACACATAAACAACAACATAAAGATTTCGGTCTGAAATTTATGACGATATTGTACCAAGAATTAACATTACGGCCTGATTTTATTATGTGGACAGGAAGACATACTTCTATAAACAGAAGGAAAGAGAATTTCAAAAAGGCAATCGCATTACAAGCTGAAGCTGACTCATTTATGAGTCACACTATATTTTATACAGCATTGTGATTCTCTTACGTTCAGAAATTAAAATACTGCATAGCGTATATGTACCTAATTGTCTACCTAGTGTAAAACTGTCCCAAATGAATTTTTTTTTTTTTAATATTTATAAATCCATCGTTCAGTTGATTACAAAGTTTTGAGCTAATGAGGAAAGCAATATTCGAATGCTCACCATAAATCAAATATTATTTACACATGTCTGCGTTTTACAAATTAAATATTCTATAAAATAACACCAGTAGGCACAGCGGTCCGGTACATAAATATGACATTTTGAAATATATACTACATTTCGGTTAATTCACTACAAGTTTTTCTGCAATATAATTGATTTTGTGGTGTTTATGAGTAATTTGAGTATTGCACCAGATATATGGTACACTTTTACGCATAACTGCATACTCAACTCAAATTTAAAAATTTCGGAGATGTCTGACTAATCAACTGGACAATCGAAATGTACTATAAAATTTTAATATTCAAGTTCATTGGATCGTTTCAATCTTTCAATCCCTACACTCGAAAAAATGCATTAGCCGGTTCTGTGCCTTAAGCGTGTTTACGCGCTCTAGATAGCCTTGCTCAGGGGGCCGGCCATACAAAATTAGCGCATTAACACACTGTTCTAAATGAAGATTTTTCTTGTCAAACTCAACCATTTAGAAAATTCGAAAATATGTAACCAACGGTGACATCTATTGGAATGATGAAGAACTAATATAATACAACAGTTATTTCAGAAAAGCATTATTTAAAAAAAAAAATTTTTTGCAAAAAAATTCGCAGCCTGCCAGGAAATCATGAAATTCGTGTGAAGTAATTTATGGATGGCCCCTCAGCCAAACCCAGCGGGCAGCCCAAAATGCTACTTAAAAAATACTGATAATATAAACATACAAATATATTGACAAATAAAATTACACATAATTAGAAGAGAAAAAACTTTAATCGCTTGTTATCTCTCTTTTCAGTCACACTTTTAGGTGAACGAAGTCAGAAAAAATTTCAGTTCTTCTGGAAAATTTGCTATTTGTTGTTTAGGACAATTTTACACTAGATAGACGTTGTGCATATTGTATTTTACTTTGTGGGAAAGGGTTGAAGCAAAATTTAGACATTTCAATGTCAATCGCACTTTGTACATTTTATTATTCTGATTCTTTATGTATTTAATTGTTGATTTTCTACGCTGATATGATAGATAAATTTAAATGATTTTGGTACAGTGAAGTCATAAACTATAGGCCAAGCATGCAAATCGTTAACTCTTCTTGCTGTACATCCATTTAATGTATGTAGAAGATTTTCATAATGATTGCATATTGTGATTGCGTACATTGAACATATCATGTAAATGTTAGCATGATGGTATGATTCTATGAATCTGATTAACAGCTTAGCTGTAGCGTTGGATGTATATAACATTAATACGTTTTTAATAGTCAGCTAAATGTTATGTACAAGAACGATGTACATTCTTAAAAATGAGAGGAGTTTTAATATGTACTTTTATCTATTTTGATGAAATATTTAATCAAATAAATACAGCATACAAAGTGGTTTTATTTTAAAATATTGGAACATAATGGCGATTTGATTCTTAATTTTTAATGGGAACTTACTTAAGTAAATTTTTAAAGTAATGTATCATTAAATCAAAGGGCCATTTTTAGTGCAAAAAATGTTTTAGTAATTCTACATCATCAAAAACCCGAATTACGTAATTATAGGTAGATATTTATTTAAAAAAAAATAACACATTAGGGTGTTTTATAATAATAAAAATAATGCTATATTATTTAAAAACAAAGTGTTGTTTTGTAGGTGTGTCTGAATACAAACATTTAGAAAAACAAATTATTTTAGAGTAAGGCTGTCCGCTCAAGGAGAAACTGAAAAAAAACTAGTTGTCGACGCAATCGCAATCAACCCCCTAAATCGATATTTTTCTGATCTGACATGTCAAAACTTGACAGTTTGTGAGTCGCTGCTATGGCAAATTGTCAACATTGCAATTGAAACGCGACCGCCGCGGCGACCAGCAGTGCTGGTTTTTCAATTGCATTGTTTTCAGTTGCATTGTTGACAGATTGCCATGGTAGCAGCCACGAGAGTCACGATGTCAAGTTTTGACACGTCAGATCAGAAAAATATCGATTTTGGGAGGTTGATTGCGATTGCGCCGACAACTGTTTTTTTTTCAGTTTCACCATGAGCGGAGGCCCTAACAAATAACTGCTATAGAATTACTAAAACTGTTTATTTAAATGTAATTTTTCAAAAGGAGATGTGATGAATAAAATATAAAAAATGATTACTTTTTGTAAATGCAAATTTTTAAACGATTTTCAGATATAAAATTTCACTATATGAATGAAATTCATAACATTCTTTGACAAAAATCTGAAAAAGATGCTCATCACTTTACAAAAAATAACAAAACTTATTGTACATAGATTAGTAATAAAATGAATGCAGTAAGCAGGCATGGAAAAGCAGTAAGTAATGCGAATTTTAATAATTCTTTATCATTCTCCGTTGAACTGATTACTAATATTTATTGTTAGACACAATTCTTCTAAAACTTACAACCATCGATATGATTACATTAAGTTGTTAATTTTTAATTCGATTGATTCGATTACCTAGTTAAGCAATGATATATTTTATAAAACCTTTATTGGTTATTGTTAGTACGTACGACATTTTTATTGTTAGGCTTGTTTAATTGTTTAAAGTGCAATTTTTATTTTTTTCACAAACAAATACTCTTTTAAACTACATGTAAATTTGATTGTAATTTCAAAAAATGTGACTGATAGAGGTAATCATAGAGAAAACCGGTTTTAATGTTTTTATTTGAATTGCAAAACAAAGTATAGTAGAATCTCACTAATTCGATACATCTAGTAATCTGTTACTATCTCAGTCAGGTTTGAGTGTGAGAAGCGAATCGCTGACATATAATCCAACAATATTCATATATCTGATATGTGTTGGATTACTGGAAGATGTATGGAAAACTGGAAAAAAAGTATTTATTTATAATTTATATTACTTATTTTGGTAAGCAACAGAAAAACATAATGTTTTGTGATTTTAAATAGGAAATATATATTATTTAGTTAAATAAAAGCACTATTAGGTACTTATGTACATAATTTCGTGCTTCAATTTTTCCAGTTTTCTATATATTTTAGAAATCCGGCAATTCCAGGAATCTGGAATTGTCAGGATTTTGTGTAGTGCCATATTAATGATTTTCTACTGAACAATATTCTGAAGCACACATGAATGTTAAAAGAGTTTGTCGGTGAATTTTCATTTATTGGAAGAGTTTCTAGTCGAGCAAGATCTAGTGCCAATTAAGGAAAGCATTCATGAAGGGCTAAGAAGATAGAGAGTAGATAATTATTGCACGATGCATCATCTATTAGATTAAGTATTATGACAGTGCATACAAATATCTACAAAGCAAATAGAGAAGTTGAAGTTGAAGAAGAAAAATATATTAAGAAGATTGATAGTTTGGTTATAGGATTTAAGTCATTTAAAGAAATCATTTGAAAAATATGAAGATAGAAAAAATGATTAAATTATAATCCTGAACAATACAACTCTGTTATATTCTTGAGCAAGGTAATTATTAATTAAATACAATTTGTTTATTTAATTTTTGTACAAAGGAGTTATATTATTTATGATTGCGTTATTAGATATTTAATTTATATAGAAAGGCCAAGAAAACGGCAAATATCATTTTAGAAAAATAGAGGTAGGCAGTAGTGTAAAAGGGAATATAAAAAAGGGAATATAAGAAAAGTTAAATAAATAGCTTTATACAAAATAGTTATTGAATGTATAACACTTAAGCAAAGATATTATTTATGAAGATTAATTTATAGACATAGAATACAACAGAGATCAGGGGACATCACGTGGGTATTGGTGATACTAAATAAAACCAGACAGAAAACTTGAGCGCCCATTGCTAAATCAGATTTTTCTGAATGTATTGTTTTAGAGTGAGAATAAAATGGCTTCTGGAAGTCAACGGTTGATTTAAGTCGTTAGATTTCCGATCAAGTTTTCGGCCTGATTTGGTTCAAGAATACACGGTTTTATCAGAAATTATAAATTCAAACAGCACACACATACTTCAGCTGTAGTTAAGTTCTCAGTAGAAGACTGTCGAATGAAAAAAAGGCATTTATTACAATAGTTTAGAGTTTGGATAGTACGTCACCTTTATGGAATAACTAAAGCATGCTCAAATGAAGGCGAGAAATGAAAAATCAAAAAAATAATAACATAATATTAGACGTGTGCTCATAATCAAAAGGTGTTTGTGTTAAATAAACTATAAAACAATAACACTATAAATAGTCTTATAGTTGGGTGTTTGTTGCTTCAAGTGACTACTTTGTGTAGAAATTGCTACGAGAGTTGTGAGTCAAATGTTCTACGGAAAGAAGTGAAAATATTATTTTTAATCATTTATTTATTCAATCAATTTAAACAAAGTCATGAAAGTGCATCTACAGGATGGATGCGTAACGTAACACAGACAATAGTCATATCAATAACCTTTAATTTTTTTGCATGGGTTGCATTTTATTATTAACTTAATTAAACCCAGATGTACGCTGAAAAGGTCATATTTAAGTGCCGTGATATTCTATGTCACACGTTTCATGCTTTATTGTGAAACAAAACATGGAAATGAGATACTATTTTTCAAATCATAATGTCAAACTGTAAACTGGTTGTTCTTCTTTTTAACCTACATAACTTTTACTACTCTGTCACATTTCCACCTAGTGAAGATTTTTTTTAAATATAAATGACTTCTCTATGGATCTCAGAGGGGAAATTGTAGCAAGGGGGGAAGGAGGCCTAAAATGCCTATCGGGGGTGAAAAACACGAGCTGCATGTATACCTATTTCGAATGACTACCCAAGTGACAGAATTAACATCAGTTGTAGGAGACAAGTTTTTGAGATATTTTAAAATATTTTATTAAACGTCATAAAAATTAATAATTGCTGTGACTTGATAGGTTATACCTTTTGAAGTTTAAAAATAGTTTTATAATTTATGTCGTCATATCAATTTTTTGTAACATTGTAGAATACACGCAAGTCGAGGTGGCGGGAGACAACTGTGTTTTGTATGATGTATTTCATTCTTCTATCACGAGGATTTACAACTCTGTAATATAATTTTTACTAGAAAAATATAAACACATATTTTTTAAAACGCACACAGTCGTTACATCTTTAGTGCAGTAGATTTTAAAGTAACTATAAAATAATAATATTGATTATTCTGTTGAATTTTTCTCCACTAACTGGTGAAGACAACTTTATGCAGGTTAAAAAGAAGAGCAACCCAAACACCGAAGGTGTTTATATTTCTACCATTTTACAAAATGCTTTTGGTGTTTGTTTATAAGATAAATTTACCTTATTGACTGAAACAGATTATTCAAATTAATTAAATACACAATGCCTAAAAGAAGATAACAACAAAATATCATGGCGATAATACATTGATATTAATTAATATTTTGAGAATGAAATGCCCTGAAATTATACAAAAATTATTATATGTGAAAAAATAAAAATAAAACATATTATATGTATCACTTTTCCATGTTGTGTGTACGAGGTTTTACTTTTTTTTTTTTTAAATCTCTGTATTACCAACTGAATGATTTCTTCATTTACAACAGAATAAATGTGTTAATTACATACAATTTAAAGCACATAGGTCACACATACATGATTTTTTAAGCTTTGACTTCATCATCAAAAAATACAAATGAAATAAAAAAGGCAGATAATCTTAAAGTTAAAATTTTAGAAGAAAATCATTCAGCAAGTAATGCGAATAGGTGTTTTTGTAGGTACATAATCCTTAAAATTAGGTTGATATTATAACATAATATTTATATTGCAAAATCAATTTGAAATTAGTGTCTCAGATTTGATTAAAAGAATAATTTCATACTGTTGTTTACTGCTATTCCTGTCCAGCCGAGTTCATTACATAAATAAATAATAAAAAAGTTAAATATCGAGTGAACAACAAATAAATGGAATCATCTAATAATAAAATAAACAAAACTAACGAAAAATCATAAAAATCAATTTACCTATAATATGATTCCGATCTGAAAATTTAAGCAAAAAAAGTTCACATTTGTTTGTAAAATAAATCTAATAAAAACAAGACACTGATAAATCATATGTTTAAAAATCATTTGTTACTTTAAGGCAAACTACAATTTTTCGAAAACTAAAATAAATTATAAAAGTTTTGATCTAGATCTATAAATGGGGACAGTACAGAAAATAAATTCAAAGGCGATAGTGAAGGAGTTGTGTAACGTTAAGAAATTTCATGCCAGAGTTTGGTGCAAATGAGATTTTAGAAAGGAAGTGAAATAATGTGCCAAATGGTATGAAATCCTCCAGGCGTGGATTATATCATACTGAGAATATTTCTAAAAGGGATTGAGTAAGTTGACGAGGAGAAAAAAGCATTCTGTGAATCAGAACAAAGGAGAGAAGTTCGGAGAAATAAAAATGACAGATTCTGGAGGGCGCTAATATCATAATGTGTCGGATCTATTCTCAGGACGTCCAGAAACACTGGATTAATCGATAAGGGTTCGTGTAGGGGACATGCTTGCACAAGACTATTCCTGGAATTGGATAAAGAATCGGAAAAATAGAAGTAGGGTACCTTCGGTATGACTTTGCGGACACCCTGTTAGGAAAAAGGACTTTCGTTACAATAACTGAATTATTGTCAATCATGCCAGCTTAACAATTATTTGGTGTTTCGGAAAAAAAGGTATACAGAAAAGTTGCTTTGAGGGAAAGGCGAAAGTTTTATCAGAATAAGGCACCTTTACGATAAAATTTAATCTGAAAAGGGTGAAAATTTTTAACAATGGAGACATATCTAGAACACTGGTTCAAATTGTTCACAGAAGACATGAATTAGATCCATAGAGAATTATAGAAAAATAAAATTTCTAACATAAAACATAATATTTTGCAATCTGGATATTACTCAACAACTCACACAGAATAGGTACCCGATAGAAATTTTTTCTGAAAACAAACTTGAAAAGTTACCAAAATTTACCATTAAATAATTTTTTTCACAAAAATCATATTTTTATTTTAAAAGTATTTACTCGTAATAATAAAATACAAAACCACCAAATTAATTGAAGTTAATTTTTCATCTGCTTCGTTTCTAGGGATTCGAACCCGAATTATTTGAGTTTTAAGTTCTTTAATACTCTTATAAAGTTGTTAAGAGCTCATTTGTATAAACATAAGACTTTGTCAAGTGTCCAATAGAGTAGAGAGTAAAGTAACAGAAAAATAAGCACACTGAATGTTCAAAACCGTATTTCTGGTCATATAATTCAAAGAGAAAGGGTCACACAATTTAAATTTGTTGTAAGTTTGCAATACTCGGGTTTCAGCCAACATCCTTTACTCTACTTTATTTAGTAAAACTTTAAAGAACCAGAATATGTATATAATGACAACAGAATTATATAATTGGTAAAATTTCATTTATAATTGGTAACATTCAATTTGTGATTGGTAATATTCCATTTATAATCGGAAATATATTTATTATTGATAAAATTTCGTTTTCTTGGGGATCACCTTTAACTTAATTTGTGTTAATTGTAAAATATATGAGAGATTTTATTTCATATTGCTGTTTTTCTGGTAAACAACATCGAAAGGGTTGACTTAATTTTTGTTGATTGAAACAAAATGCATCATTAAATATGTTGATACATAAAATATATTAATTAGGATGAATAAAATAATAAAGTATATTAATACGTAATAATAATTAATAGGCACCAGCTGACAAGCCATATTTTTAGCCTTAGCAGTATCTTAAAGTAACTTCATGTTTCTGATTAAAAAAAAAAAATTAAAAAAACTGCTCCAGAACAAAAATATAAACATTTCTTTTGTGTAACCATTTTTCTGTAAAATAACAACCACTACAATACAGTTTTGCACTGCCAGTACGAAAGTGTAAAGTCTGAAGACATAATATCAATCTATAAGCAAAAAAAAAATAATGAAAAAAAAAAGTACGATTATAATAATGATGTCAGGTGACTGTACTACCAAAACTGCAATACTGTCTGGTGACAAGCAGCGATTGGTGTGTGGAGTTTGTAGGCGGGGGTGCCCGGGCCTCCTCGCTGTAGGAGGCGGTGCTGAGGCACTTCTGCAGCTTGCGGGTACCTTGGGAGCGCGAGCGCCGGACTGCCTCGTTGCGCTGACCAGCCGTCGGCACGCCGGGCCGGCCCTCGCGCGACGCCAGGCAGACCCCGTTCATCTGTCCACGCACCACACTCTTTATGGCCGGGTCAGATAGTGGTGTATTGTGTTCAACCTTATTTAAATGTATGTTTTTCAATTTTGTTTGCAGAATGTTTTTAAAATTAGCAAAAATATATTTGTGGTCTTAGGTCTCTCTGGAAAAACCCATTCATTTAAAAAAAAAAACTGGTTTTTCGGCCTTTAGGAAACTGAAATTAACAAAGAACCCGCAGATAAGTACGAAATTTTCACTGAGCTTAATTGGTGTAAAGATGAGAATTTTGTGTTATATGTACAAACACATCATCAGAGGAAATTTGAAATGCTTTAAAGGACAATAGATCCAAAAATGAGTTCAGTATGTCATTTCGTCGCCTTAGTTCTTAATTGTCCAAACGACCATTAGAAAATTTGACAGGAGGAGAAGGTTTTCTTTCAATATTTCAACGAAACTTTGTGATAGGTGTTTAAGATAAAGCTATTTCCGTAAAGGTAAAGGTCCCATTAGTTTAAATAATTCTTAAGGAGAATATATGACGCAAATGTGAATGGTAGACGATGTCGGGGACGCCCGAGGAAGACATGGCACGACCAAGTGAATCAGATACTTGAGTCGGGCGATGTCAAGAGTCAGAATAATAGAAGAGCATGTATGAGACGATGTATGAATGTGAACGAAGCAAGGAGTGTGTGCCAAGATCGAGTTGTTTGGCGGTCCGTCCTCTCTGCCTACCCCTGTGGGGAAACGGCGTGATGGTTAGTTAGTTTAGTTAGTTTAGTCAAGTGATTAACTTTTAATACTTTTTTTTAAATTTTAAAGTGGAGATTGAACAAAAACTAGAATGGTCATTTGGACAATTAAGAACTAAGGCGACGATTTGTCTCAATTGTTTTTCTCTTTCGATCTGCGTCCTCAAAATATTTGTATTAAGTGTGTCTTTTATGACATGCATTTTAAAAGGGTTTGTTTTTATGAAAAATTAAATATAGTTATTAAAAAAAATCAGTATTCTGAAAGATCTATTCAATATTATTTTATAATAAAAATTCATAATTATTGATCTACGAAAACTAGTGATATGATTTTTTGAAAAAATAAAAAACTTTCTTTTCGCTCTCCTAAACAACATTTTGTCTTTTACAGCATTTCAAATTTCTGTGATCGATATATATATGTATCTCATCAAGTGCCGTATTTTGTTAGGTGAAAACTGTATCTTATATGTACATATAAGATACAGGATATTTTAAGCAATACAAAATATTTTATTTCCACTTTCCTTATTTTGACCTACGACCAAAGATATTGCTGCAAATATTTGCCGGTAATTTTGGCCTCATGAAATTTTGCAGTATGGTGTTAGTGTACCTGTAGGTATACCACAATTATGTACAAAATTATTTTGGATAAACTTTGAATTAGGCAAATATTTATGTATTAACTGCATGAATTATGAAGCTCTATTTGACTCTGTAAAATTTGTGTAAAGAATTATTTGTTTTTAATGAGTACTTTTGTTTGAATAATTTGTTTTTAATAGGAGTAAAGTTCAGAATAATTTAACCGAGTATAGTCTAGAATTCTTGCAAAAATGTATATGATAAAAAAGTTACTGATTGGGAAAATTTATTGATGCAGAACACAAAACCCACTAAAAGACCTAGACACCAACTTACAACTTAAAATCGAAGTTTAATTCCTGGGATTTCTATGACTACACAATATCATAATTATATATATTATGCTAAATGCTTTAATATCTAGGCAGGTTAGGAATTTATTATTTAGTTAATGAAATTATTCAAGCTTCGTTCTCTCTCCAAAGGGTAAAAGAATTTAACAAAATGCTATCGAATAATTTCATTTATTAAACATTTTATCCTTATATTATTTTGTTACAATCATGTTGTGTATTATTTCCATTGAATAAGATAAACAAATAAAAGTGATCATAGAATATGCAGATCACAGAATAATAAGTCATTTCAATTCATCTTGTAGATTGGAGGAACTCTCCTGTTAGAAATCGGTCCATAATATCACATAAAAAATATAAATAAAATTCTTAAAAAAAATTGACGTAGATGCATGCAATTTTTACAATAGGGAATCGAATTAATTTAAAATGAAACGGTACAATAAGTTTCATGAGCTCTGTTCAGTATATTATCACCTAAGAATGCATTTAGCAGACAATGTTTCAAATTGAATGATATATTGAGATGGTCATTCAAATCAAAACGGTGAAAATTAACATATTTTGAAATCTCTTGTGTGTTGTATTATTAGTAATTTAGAAAGAGTGTATCATACGACATAACGTGGGTTTAAATTATTTGTAAATATTAGTTGTGAATGAGAGATGTTAATGTTATGTTAGATGGAAGGCTTATAATTTTTTTATATAGAGCAGTAATTTTTTTTAGTAGTATATTGTTGGGATTCTGTAATTGATTTATAAAGCGACATTTTCCCAAAATATTGCAAAGTTTTATCCAGATCCCAATCACCTTTATCCATATTTCCTACCTATATGTTTAGACTTGATAGCCGGCTCTGACTTCTTTCGGTTCGATTTTTTATTTCGACGACGAGCTCTACAAAGTCGGCACATACATTTTCCTACGAGAAAGATTGAAAATTTAAAGAAGATTTGATTAACAAACACCAACATGTTCTTTTTATTTTGTTTTTATAAAAGTAACAATTTTTATGCGGCAGAAGAAAGTATTAAGTACAAATATTAAATCATTATTAGACATTCATCCGATACCTGTTAATGTTTGGAAAATACAAATATTTCGCCCGTGGATTAATGAAATGACAATGGAAAGCTCCAGTGAAAAGCAAAATACCAGATCATCTAAGTCAGGGGGGATTTGGCCTAGTATTTGAGTTGAAAACTAAAAGCGCATTGATCTCGTAATGATCCTATAATGGACATTGTGTCTTGCAGCTCTCATCGACGACACAAAGAAAGTGAAGCACGGACATTTCTAGAACTATATTTTCTGCCTACGCCTTTCAAAGCAAAACGAGGTGGGTGAAAAGAACCACGATGATCAAAAAAAGCTCAAAACAAATCGGCAGCTCTAAGGGACTTTGGTCACATCTAACAGTGTCACAATCTCTAGGTTTGGTCACACGTGAGTTATGAATGATGCTTTTAAAGTGATCAATTTTGATTTACCAAACAGATCAGCAAAAAGGTATTTAAGGCAGTTTTGGTCATCATCCGACGATGTATCCTTGAAATAAAAAGATTTTATATCACACAGATTAAATTACTGCTAGAAATTATTATGAATCCTATTAAAAAACCTACAGCAACTAGGACACAATGGGTGGCTATTGACAAACACTGTGAATGATACAGCTGCAAATTTGAAGCTGCAAAATAAATTACTTTTGATAAATGGGGCGAAATAAAATATTATTTTGTTATCTATTTTGGAACAAAATAACCTTGGGGTTAAATTGACGTTTCAAACAAAAAATATTTTCGATTCATATTCTAATAGAATCAGATGAATGTGAGAGGTGACTTAAAAATGAATGATATCCATTGATATATAGTTTGACACAAAATATTTTTATAAACAGCCAAACAATATTGATGTCTCTTTTTGAAAATACAATAATATTCAATGAACCATTCATTTTTATATTTGAACTCCTAAAAACACCAGTGATTGACGACTATAAAATTTCAGATGAAATAGACACGTGTAATACACCCTATTTAAAATTATGTTATCCGTACACAAAATAATAATGAAAAATGTGATATTTTTGGACGCTGTATTCTTGCTAGTATTATTATTTCATAGGATTAATAAAAAAATTATTAAATGTGGACACTAACACATGTGAAATTAGTTATTTTTGGACAGACAATGTGACAACACATAACACACAATATATTAATACGTGACGTGGACTATATATTATTAATTTTAAATCAATATTAGTCACACGTATCATAAAAACGATGCTGTTATGTCAACTTGTAATGTTTAAAGCAAGAGAAAAAACTACACAAATGTTGTCACATTCAAATTGATGAGTTTGTGAATTTATGATATGATACAAACATATTATTATTTTATAATATACATTGATATTATTAAAAATATGTACAATATATAATTAGGAATTTATGATTTTTTTTATTGTGCTCAATATTAGTTTTCTTACAATGTTTATAATATAGAAAATAAAGTCAACAAAACGAAAAGCGGTCAAAAACCAAACCAAAAAAGCCATAAAGCAAAAAAAAAAACAATAAACATAAGATTAAAAAGGGATTTTGGAAGAAAGGGGATTTAAAATTTTTATTTATTTATTTCTAGAATAAATGTAAAAATGCTATCTAGTTATTATCAATAAAAAGTTTACACTGTATTTCTTACCACCACTAGATTTACTCTCTTTACAAAAAGAGCTAGTTAGTAATTATTGCTAACATTAAAATATAATGTACTTAGATAAACTTCTAATAATTATTATTAAATCACTGTTAATTATTCTTTGAGTAACTACTGTGCAAAATGTTTTAGTCTAATTTTTAAATTTTCTACTGAGGGGTAAAAATCTATCATTAACCATTGTAAAATAATGTATTTACAAGAGTAATTCAAAGGTACCAGCTAAGACGGTATATTATAAAGCCTTAGATGAAAGAAACCAAGAAACAGAATTGATACTTACTGAAGCGCCGCATGATGGTGCCAGCGAAGGAGGGCTGTGACTGAGCACTGCCGTCCTTTTTCCTCAAATCTTTCAACACATTCTCTTGGCGGATGTACTTGATGTTGGGGACAGAAAGTAACCTTTGGTCTCGCTTGTCCCCAATTAGAGACTTGCTCTTCTTGTATTGCCTCGGAGGGCGGATGGGCTTGCCGTCTTCGTCAAATAAGGGCAGGTTATCCGGCCGAGAAGATTTGTTACCAGCATCCTTATCGTCTTGAAGAGATGTTTTGGAACTTTCCTCAGTAGGGAGCTCGCTTTTCCAAGTCTCTCTGAGTTCCTGGTGCATGCGGTCATACATGTTCAAACTTTTCTTTTCAAAGTGTGCTGGATCTGCACCTTCTGATCCCACTGCGGTAAATCTTTCTACTGCGGTAAATTCACTGTCAGGATCAGGCGTAACATCTGAATCACATTTAACAGGCTCGTTTGACTCTTCTTTCAATGGAGCACTTTGACTGACGGGTGATTCCCCTTCGTTGTCCACAGGTGACAGTGACGATCCTTCAGCATTGGGAAAATAAAATACGGAATTCTTTTTGGGATTTGCTTCTCTGGGTTCAGTTTCTTTCTTCTCTTGTGCAACGGAGAATGTATTCTTGAACTTCATATCGACTTTAGAAAGTTGTCTTTTCAAGTTGAAGTTTTTCCACGTTGTGGATTTTCTACGATTTTGTGCAGCTTCGATTTTGTGTTTTTCTTCAGCTGTCAGGTTTAGTGAATCGTAGGTTTCTGTCATTTCTGTGATTGGCAAACTCCCGGCATGGCTCGGAGCGAACTGGGAAGAGGTTTGCTGGATGGCTATGGCAGCACTTATTTCTCGCTTAGAGTTTGGACTCAGTTGGATATACGCTTCATCAGCTATTTCCACAGAACTCTCCAAGTTACTGGACAGAGCCGTACCTGGACCACTTCCCCCTGGTACTTGAGCCGCATTGGTGGAGCTACTAACCGCTTGATCAGTTTCCGTATATTCTACAATCTTGTCTTGCGGCTGCGCCTAGTGTTGATGATATGGGAAGGTAAATGCGATACCAGAGGACACGGGTGATATCAGAATTAAATTGTGCGGGTCATGCATGGATTTAAAGGGAATAAAGAAAATTGGAATTAAAGGATAATGGATAGTGCAGAAAAAGAAATGGAAAAAAAATAAGTCATTAAATCAAATACAAAGTGTTTGGAATGGTAAAAAACTGCTCTCAAATCTACCAAAATACCTATACAGGTGATTTCCATGGATCAGGAGTGAATTTGGTTTATTCAAAGTTTATCAATAATTGAAATAAGATCAGTTTAATATTACGTATTATGATGATAAATACTTCTAGTGCTGTGAACAAATATGTGTTGCAATTACCAAACTTAAGTTATTCTACTCAAAATAATTGCTTATTTAAGAAGTAAAACAAGATGAGATTGTACACTTTCCCAGCAAGGGTTGTGAAGGAGTTTCATATTACGCATAATATTTTAGAGGAAACTTGGAATTTCATACTGGAGCTCATTTGGTTTGAAACAAAGATCTTTATAATATAATTCATGAAAGTTAAAGTTAAGTATTCAGAAACAAAGCTTCAAATCAAGCAAAGCAAACAAGGTTCTCGTATTCTGATTTGTAAACAAACCATTTAACTTATAAGAAAAGAAAAGATGCTGTGTAAATTCTCAAACACAAATCTAGCAAAGGTTTTTTAAATAGAAAAAAGAAAGTAAAATAATATGGGAGTAATAGTAAATTGTAACTAGAGAAAAAAAAATTGCAAGAAAGAAAAAACGCTAATAAATTTTCATTGTTGACCGATTACGAGTAATATAACTTTAAAATCATAAATTCCTCTTTTAAAATTAGTTATTAATAATTCAATTAAAATATCTTACGTTCAGTTGTTTCACAGAATTTGAACATTTCATCAAATTTCAAAGTCAATTTTCAAGTTCTGCGAAAGTTGTATTCAAGTTCTGTTTTTATATCATTATGGGGCAAGTTGCTTCACAAAACTGGTATCATAACAGAACTTGAAAATAACTTTCACAGAACTTGAAAATTAACTTAAAAATTTGAAGAATTGTTCAAAATCTGTAAAACAACTCGACCTAAGTAAATAATTGGTTTTTGAGATTTTATTTTTGTGCTATACTTATCTTGACAGAATACCATTCAATATGTATTTTTTATTTCAATAGATTTCACTTATGTGCGAATGATCCAACATTTATAAAAATAGCTTTGGAAACAGAGAAAGTAAAAAATGGTATTTTTTCAATGCTGAACATTAATAATATTGTAAAGAAACGTTTAAAAATGAACACTTAATTTTTAATACTAGAATGCTTAATCAATTTGAGTGATGAAAAATATGATTTAGAAATGTTTTTAAAGCCAGTGCCACACCAACGTAAAATAAGTTATGTCAATACAAATCTTTTCGTATAAAATGTTTTGATATGCTAATTTAGATTGCTAATTACTATTTATTTTATTAGGAGTGACACCGGTTATAGTCTAAAACAAAAAAAAAATTTTAAAAAAGTAATTAGATAAAATTTATAATCGTGTAGAACATCAAACAGATAATTGATTTACACACATTCGACAAAGATATTTTTTTGACACATTAACAACAAGATACGGCAATATTATAATACAATACATCCAAATCTTACTCACAAACAAAATGAGACGTTCGTATTATTTAAGTTAATAAAAGAAAAAAAAAGAATCAATTTTTGACTGAGCATTATTTCTGCGAGTGTCTAAGTCGGTAGTGAGTAAGTTCAAGTAAGTACTAAGGTTGGGGGGTTTCAAACCCCATCTCATTTTTTTTAACATTTGAACATTCCTCATAAAATGCAGCTTATCAGCTTTTGTTTAACTCTAAGCCTTCGTTTCAACTCTGATCAGCTGACAACCGTAATAACATAACTGTCATCCTTGAGAGCCTACGAAAATTTGATCAAAAGCCGAAATGGTCTGAGAATTGGAGGACTATTACGGGAACTGTTCAAATGTCAAAAATTCTAATGTTATCAAATGTGATGGAGGTTTTGAAACACCCCCACCTATGTAAGAACTTAGTAGTACCTACTGAACATTTTTTCTGATATTTCTGAGTACTATTTTGTTTGTAAGTAAGATTTGCCAGCAACTATTGTAATAAAAAAACAAAATCAAGTGGTCATTGGATAACCGTGTAAGATAGTAAGCGATTTTAATTATACCTGGTCGATACTGGGGGAGGTGGGAGCCTCAGCGTGGACGGCCATGGGCGGGTCTGGACACGCCCTCCGCGGGGATCGGCAGTACGGATCCTGGGACCCGTATAGCTCGGCGGAACTAGCGCTCCAAACTATCACACGCCGAACTACGTCTACGATCACGAGGCCGTGGTCATTGCCGAACGCCATGCTAGAAACGATTGGTGAGAAAATGGTCCATTTAGATTAGAAAAAAAATAATCAGTGAAGAGCCAATAGATTTAGTCAAAATTTTGTCAATTCCAATCGGCAAAATTGTCAATCAAAATTTTGGTCAGTGTTGTGTTTGATGGTGGTTCAAAGAATCCAATATAACAACCCATTTCAAAAACATATAAAAAAACTGTATCAAGTCAACAGGAAGAGATTTCATAAAAAAAAAGAAAAATAAAGAATAATATATACACAAACCGTGAACACAACACAACTAACAGAAGCAGCACACCAAGATCTTCTCTTTATTTATTTTTTATATTAGAGGTTCAAATCACTATAGAATAATATTGTAACAATATGCGGACCTCGGTATAATGTCTAGTGAGGTGAGTACAACAAAAATGCATAATTTGAAACCCTTTTTCAAAGTAATGAATAAAATTTATCAACATGAAAAATGGTTGTTTCCATTAAAGATAATGCTTCTATTTTTTGGTTAGAGTTATTATGAAAACTTTTATTTATTCCCAATATCACAATCACACGGTTTAATACGAGGCAGGCTGTGGCAGTCTGACTTTTCAGTGAGCGGTAAGATTGAAAAAAATATTCTTGTAGCTGAAAATATTTAAAAAATTTTTCAAAATTTCTATTTCTCGTATGATGATTTTCAGAATTCTTTCAGTTTGAAAAATCTTCATCTGAAAAAATTGAAATTTTGAAGAAAAATATTATTTTTCAGCTTTACCTACAACAACATCAATAATGTTGAATTTTTCAATCTTACCACTCCAGCTTGCTGAAAAGTCACAGACCGCCATTGGAGGCAGAGGAGCATATTCCTGGTATATAATAATATAATTACGTGATTTCCTTGATAAGGTAGAGATTTCTACCAAAATTTAATAACAATTTTAATTAGCAACATCTATGAAATTAATTTCCTAACTTTTTAAAATTTGAAATCAGTAAATAGGTAGGTACTGCAGAATAAACCAAAAAAATGTTCCTCACAGGCCATAGGAAGAGTTGATGGTGAGCGCAGTGATGTTGAATTGCTGCGGTTGTGCGGGATCAGGAGGTCGCGGGGGCGCGGGGGGCAGGCACACCAACGCGGCCTGGAACCCCGCCGCCTTGCGCACCGAGTTGCCACCCTTCACACGCAGCTGGGGCGAACACCAAACCTGCAAAAGCAACAGGAAAATAAGAAATCGGTTTGTAGAACTCCAAATAACATACAATTTGGTTCTGATTTCTGAGAACATTAAAAGAATAATCAAATAAAAATGATAATTTATTCCTAGGACCATCCATTAGGAAGATTAGTTTTCCACTCAAAGACAGTTTCCAACCTACAACATCATTTATATTTTGTAAACTCACTGCTTATTGTAATAGAGCTTAACACCATTACATACACAGTATGTCTAACTTAGTATATTTTCGAGAGCCAGTTCAGCGATGGCGTAGTTACACAGAGTTTAACTGTAGCCTTACACCCGGTTTAACTATACCTCATAGAGATATACTTTAGAGGCGCTACTCCTTACAAAAATTTCTGAAATTCGTGTTCAGGTTAGGCACAAAGAGGTGTGCGGAGGGGTAGTTCGACAGTTTCCGTCTTCCACCGAATGAAAACATTTGGCAAGAATTCGGTGAAGGGGTTTCCAGATGCAGGGGTTTACAGAGTTTCAAGTAGAGGGCCGCATATGACGACATCAAAGTTCATCAATTATTATTCCACATAGTTATTTTTTATAGATGCAATGTGTACTTTTGGTAAACTTTCGAAATCACTGGTCACGTTTAATATAAATATTTTAAGTATTTTAATAATATTTTTAATATTTTTCTTAAGAAAAATCTAAGAACATCTCAACACATTATCACCTATGAATATTTTTATGTTATCTGAAAACTTTTTGTACATAGGGAAATGTACATAGGGCATTCAAAATGTCAATTACGAGCATGACATCGCGCCATTCGCGGCCACGAGTTCTGGAATGAGTTGAACTTAGCTCTGAAGCCGGGTATTGAACCATTTAAGTGACTTACAATATAATCCATACCGAGCGCGGGCCGCTATATAAGTATCCCTTGACGGCCTCCGTGGTCCTGAGGCAAGACTCTCGACTCACAATCCGAAGGTCGCGGGTTCGAACCCGGCGTGCGCAAATAAATTTTATTTGATTAATTTGTGTTATTTCACAATTTATTCATTTAAAATAATATATAGTTTATCTGCGGCACGTTCCAGAGTGGAAGATACTATCAGTATCGCCCTGGTGTAAGACCACCATTCAGAATTGAAACGTTGCTTGAAATGGCTTTAGCCGTGTTTAGTGACCAGATCTGAATAGCCAGGTACTTCCCCACCTTCCTCTTCCATATCTCCTTCCCCTCCCCACTACCTTCAGCCTCACAACATACCCCAATTGGGGATGCCATAGTCTCACTGGCTCCAGACGGGAGCAGTTGGGACTCTTGTGCGGTATTAACTGTAAAAAAAAAAAAAAACAATGCACGTGTTCTTTAACTGAGGCCGCTATGTAAGTATCTCTTGCAACAATGCACATGTTCTTTGCCTGAGGGCACCGCGTAGTAAGGACTCGGACGTTCAACAGTCTGAATAGTCCGTTCGATACATTGTATGAACACCTTTTACACATGCTTTTGACCAGACGTGTATTGCATAACATGCTTTGAATACGATGGTTGTAGGTCAACTAAATTCGTGAAATAGAGACTTGGTGGGCCCCCCCCAAACGCCATTGGACCAATTTTTTTCGCTCATGTCTAATCTAAATATAATACATCAATGCTATACCTATGCAGTAGCCAAGTTTCTTCTCAATTACATATGTACACCGTGTTTATAAGTAATGACATTTCAAAAGATTTGCCCACAAAATAAGAAGAAAAGACATTGATATAGAACTTACTTTCTTTTCCAGATCTTGTGAAACAGAATGCCTGTGCGACGGAACAAATTCACAGTCCGGAGACGTTTCAGTGTCTTCCGGGACATCACAATTCAAAGGGATTTCTAATACCTGAAATTAAACATTAATAAATCATTAAAACATTTCAAAAAATATCATTTATAAACGTGGATTTGATTACAAAAGATTAACAAATCATAGGCTACCATATAAGATAATGAGAATTGGTACCTGCTACAAATGAAAAAATAAATTTATTTTTTAATTCTAATTAAAAAACATATACATATTATATGATAAATAAATAAATAATATGACGACTGCAGAAGTTGAGCATGTTTTGTAGATCTTGAAGTAGGAACTTTTGGAGGTTATCCACCATTTACCCGCCCTGGTATAAGTAACAGATGGTTACTCCTTCAAGGCTATCGCGAGATTCTAATTTTTTTGTTAAACGAAGCTACATTTATTTATTTTAAACGAATCTAGACCTCCAGTGTCCCTGCATACGTTGTTAGAAAGCAGTATGCAAGCATTTAACAGAAAAAAAAACATAAAACAACAAATCAGGTCAAAAGTAAGAACTGAAGTAGGAACTGCAATAAATTAGATTAAGAGGGTAGGTACTCACATGAGTTTCGCTAGATGATTCTGTTTTTCTAAATTTAAAAAATATAACATGGCCGCCGGCGCCCGCTACCGCCATTTTTCTGGATTCTGGACATAAGGAGATCAGCTGGATGGATAAGGGGTCTTCTTCCGTTCCGTCCACTGATCTTGAGCGGGGTTTTTCAAATACTGAAAAATAAGAACAAATCATTAGAAAGTAATAACTACAGACACCATAATTTTATTGTTTGGAACCATAAACTACTGTCATGGCGGTGTGAACATAAAAAAAGAGGGAAAAATTATTGGGGCACTTTTTTCATCTTACCTTTAGCTGTTTTTAATTTATATAATATCTGTAGTGTGCCTGCACTTGCATCCCAAAATTTTATACTTCCGTCTGCATGTCTGTAAAAAAGTTTAGAATCATCAACCAATTTATAAAAAGAACATACCAAATAAGGAACTAAATATTATGGCTTAAAAATGATGACCGGACAACTCAACTCGAAGTGAACTTAACTCAACACCTCCTTTGAAAAGTCAAAGTGATGAAAAACTCGCAAAATTTTATTGTATTGATTTTGGAATACCTATATATTTTTTAAATTTGGAATACAATTATTTGGAAGTGTGTGATATACTTCCAGAAAAGCAAATACTAAGGACGGGTTGTTTCAAAAAAATTGATGGATTCATCAAATATTTGAAGTTAATTTTCACGTTTTGTGTAAGTTCTATTCAAGTTCTGTGATTATTTCAGTATTGTGAAGCAACTGTCCTATAACTATATAATAACAGAACTTGAAAAGAACTTACACAGAACGTGAAAATCAACTTCAAATATTTGATGAATCCATCAACTTTTTTGAAACAACCCATCCTAAGCATAGTGTTATGTCTTTCGTAATACGAAAGGAAATACCTAGAATGACTATATTATCATGGGTCAGTCTCAGTTTAGTAGGTACTGAGTTGATCTTGTTGATACAAAAAGTAAGCATCATGTGATGTCACAGGTCTCCTTATGACGTCACGGGCGTTTTAAAGGGCATTGAAAAATAAAATAATTCTAACTGTTTAAAACCAACTACAAAAAATGCTGTTATTTAAGTTAGAATGTCATTATTAATAGAAAAACTATAAACCCAGAAAGCAGAAAAAATACTGGCAACATTATTACAAAATCTGAAAATTTCCATAGGGGTACCAACCCAAACAAAGAGTTGAATTATAATGCTGTCTTCAAAATAATATGACTATTTTCAATATTCGAATCAAGAGATTTTTACCTACGCAGAAAGTTAATTTAAATATCCTATAAAAAGGATCAAGAACAGAAGGTACCTACTAAAGTGTTAAATTCTAATAGGGACTTAAAAATTAATACGATTATATGGTATATATACGAATCAAGACATTTTTACAGAAAAAATAATTATTAAAAATGGGAAAGTAGTAGGTACCTACCCAGCAAGCACATTTAAATAGTCTATAAAAAGTATCAAGAAAGAGTTAAATTCTAGTGCCCTAAAAATGTGTTTATATTCCACACACGAATCAAAAGATTTTAGAGAGAGAGGGAAAACAGTACCTACGCTAGTTAAGTTAATTTAAATAGCCTAAAAAAATTCAAGAATAAAGTACTTACCCAGTTAAGATAATTTCATTATAAGAACAAGAGGCCGGCGACCATTCTCCTCCATTGACCGGCCATTCTCGTTCACTAAATCCGACTCGCTTTTGACTACATTGTCTACCGACAGAATAAAAGGCGGGTATCTGGAAAAAGGGAATTCATTCATTAAAAATTAGAATAATGAATTGTAGACAAACGAATTGTTTTTCACACTTTTGAATTTATGAACAGTTATTATATCAAACATTACAAAGTCTCAAAACATTATCAAAACAAAAAAATTCAACCCGTAAAAACCAAAGTTTTTTGTTCTATAAAACATCTATTTTTATTATGTTAAGTGCAACCCCGCAACTCCCATAGAGGGTATAAGAACATAGTCACGAGTACATAAGAGAATTAAAAAAAACAAAGGTATTTATAAATAAGAGTAAAGATAGAACAAATTCAAAACTAAAAATAAAAACGAAAACAAAGAAACAGAGGAAACTCAAAACAAATTCAAAATTAAAAATAAAAACGAAAACAAAGAAACAGAGGAAAGAGAGAAAAAAAATAAAAGATCGGCCACGTGATCAGTGTTTCAAAACGTCACGAAAATTGACGACAAAATTAAAATAAATTATAATATTTCGACGAAAGAATAGTGGGTACGATACCAAATCGGAAGGGCAGTCAGCAAAGTAGGAGCAGCAGGTGACGGGCGACTCGTGCAGGTCCATAGGGTAGGGGTTCTCAAAGCACGGATAGCCCGGCGTCTGCAGGTCGATTACCACCAGGTCGTTCTGCAGCAGCACCACTATCGCGTAAGGGTCCTGCATGTCTGCAATAAATCACATATGTAATCAATAGGGCAGTCAGAAAAGTAGGCGCTGCTGATGACAGGTGACTCATGCAGGTTGAAGTTTGCAGGTCAATCACCACTAGGTAGGTACTAGGTCGCTCTGCAGCAGAACCACTATCACTATTGCATGTCTGCAATAAATCACATATGAAATCAGTAGGGCAGTCAGAAAAGTAGGTGCAACAGGAGATAGGTGACTCGTGCTGGTTCAGGTCTGCAGGTCAATCATCACTAGGTCGTTCTGCAGCAGCACAACTATCGCATGAGGGGCATGCATGCCTTAAATAAGTCACATATTAAATCAGAAGGAACTAGGCGCCGCAGGTGACGGATAATTCGTGCAGGTCCGAGTCTATAGGTCAATCACCACCAGGTCGTTCTGCAGCAGCACCGCTATAATAGGTATGACCACAATAATAGGTAGTACGGTATGTGACAGAGGTTTCCGTTTGGGAGGCTCCAATAATTCATCTTCGCTGTTTCACGTGGTCTTTCCTCTGAGCGGCGCCATTTTAATATTTCGTATAAGAATAAATCAAATACCTACTAAATAATTCCAACCAGATTTCTAAATTAGGGACATTTTTCTGAAATGTCAACTGCTTTCCATTAATTATTTACGGCAATTACTAGCTACTGAAACGTGAAATCAATAACTGGCGTCTCCCTCGTACAGTCTTAGCGTGGATAATTTATTAAAGTCTATGAAAAAGGTCACCATTATTATCAGTAGGCATTATTAAATTCGTTAGGTTAAGGACGTTATAAAAGATCGAGCTCAAAACTCGATGTTATTGAATACGTAGTTCGAAACTTATTGGTTACCAACTAACTCCTATTTTGGGTACCTAAGCTCAATAGGTTAAAATATGAAACGATTTTAAGAGTTGCCATTGATAAGCCACTTAAGAAAATTCTAGCCTTTTAGAGATTTTCTTACATTCACTCCCTGAAAAGAAGGCCTTAAGCAAAATTTTAAGATTCACGAAGATCTAAGTTCTTACCACATTTGTTATTTTCGTACCTTTATTTATTATTATTTTTGCATTAGCTTCACCCGGGATGCCCTGATGAAAATAATTTCCTTCAGGGTCTGTGCCATCTGCTATGAAGAGGGTCTTTTTATGGAAAGCAGGGGAGGAAGTTCTAGGAAGGAAAAAGGTACAAGAGATGAGCAGTAATCTGGGGGTCAGTGTGTCCAGGAGTGACAGACGTATGAATCCATCTCTCCAACTGATGTGCTAGGGGACCTACTATTGAAAATAATAATTTCAGTTGTTATCCTGTCCACAACACCGGTTCAATGAACTCTAAAACTTTTGCTTTGAATTTAAAATTGAGTTTCAAAATCGGAAGTGTTTATTTGGAGAATTCAGGTAAGCGATAAAGTACCTACCTAAAATATAATATTTTGAATCGAAAATTATTTTAGTTGCCATTTTCAAAACTGAAACTGATTTGTCGAGAATTCAGACTATCACCGCTGAAGTAAAGTATTTAGTCCGTTAGTAAGTAAAGAACCCGGTCCCCGCGCACTGCTACTCATGTAACAATGGAACACTACGAAATGAAAAGTAAAAAACAGAAAGAGTTAATAAGTGTGTGGAGAAAACAATGATATGAAGTCCCATCTTACCTCCAGACCAGGGGCTATCGCACAGCGTGATGAAGTCCACAACGTTGTGTTCCATTTCTAGCACGGTGATGGCCTTGCCGTTGATGACGGTGATGCTGGGAGTTCTCCCCGCCTTGTCGAAGGGAAGGCCGCCGGAGAATATCACGTACGATTCCCTAAGAGAAGAGGGACGATTAGTATACAAAAGATAAAAAATACAAGATAAAATAGCGCGAACATTTTCGGCTGTCTCATACTAGGAATGATAAAAAATTATAAAAAAACGATAAAATTAAGAAGCCTCTAAAGTCTCGTAGGTAGTTGAAGATGTGAACAAAAAACCTATAAAAATGCACGAAAACTAAAAAAATTAACATTTTTTAAACTTAATTTTCTCCATTAAAAAATAATCATTTTTAATAACAACTACTTCCTAAATTTGTTTTATTTAATATTTTATGTACCCATGGGGCTTTTAGATTGGGTACATTTAGGATATAAATTTATAATTAATACAAAATTTATACACAGGAGTTAGTAATGAATAATGGTTGCACATGTTTTACTATTGCGTAAAAACAAAAAAAAATAATATTAAATTTTCAGAAAAACAGATTTAACTCAAAAAAAGTCTAGGTATGTTTTCAACATCGAATTTGTTATGTCAAAAATAATCGTTATCATTCGTTTGTTAAACTAAGCAGGCGAGGAATTGGCGAATTTGCTTCGTAATTTCTTTGTGAATGGTGACATTGAAATGTCAGCATAAAGTGTCCAGTAGATACTCATACATCGATCAGAATTTTTATTCTAGTAATTTTTAATTATTACCTAATTGGTCACCCCTTCCCTCCAATACAGTAGTGTTTGCATCTATATTTATAAGTAATTTGCATATTTAGTATGCTCTGCATCCCGAAGAAGGAATCATTGATTCAGAAACATGTTGCTATGGATCATTAAAAACAACAGTCACAAGTAAGTATTTCATTATTATTTAATTAAAAACGGCACCACAAATACTTTTACAACTATTGAATAAATAATTTTCTTCGCTTGTTGTAAGCGAGGATGAATTATTTATTGAACATAGGAACGTGTGATGGTAAGAAAATCTCAACAAAAAAAATACTTGATTCATTTAAGTAGATGGCGGTTTGCTGAAAGTTTTTTAATTAACAATTTCGATGAAATAACTATAATTTTAAATGCCATTTGCAAACGCACTGAGAAAAAATTAGGTACCATTAAACAATTAAGGTATTTTTAAGCATTTTGTTATTATTTATATTGCTCATTATTATTAAACCTAAAAGTATTTCAAATAAGAAATGTTTGGCAAGAATAATTCATAAGTTTTATAGTTTTGTCCGCCTTACATCCGTATATATGTATACATGTTTTGGTGGGAAAGGTATCTATTCATTTAACTGTTTTCTAAAAGCTTAATTAATATTTTGGGTGCCGTACAAAGAAAAGGTACAGGAAATTGCCTAAGATATCTACAGGTCTGGTAGCAGAAGAACAAAGAAAACTTGAACGACAGCAATTAAGATGCCAGAATTTGTCCAATGATTAAAGGGGACAATAATTAAGGAGACAAACGGCAGTCAAATACCTGGAAGGCAGAAACTGACTGATGAACACATCTTTCATTTACGAAAACAAACAAAAACAATCTGACATAAATCGTAGAGCTTGATGAGTGATGACCAGATAGCTACCAAAGTTGGACAAATTATTACGTTAAGCGATTATTCCGGCAGTAAAGTCAAGAGCGCTTATTTCTCTTTCCTTGTCTAATTATTAGAGAAATCAGCCATCACTTTTGTCTCATTCTAGAACTTGTGTTTTTCTGGTTGTATGGTTCATTGCACGGGTTCAAACCTTAGTATTTATATTGATGAGTTGCTCGCAAGTGTCGCGCATTTGATTTGAGTCGAATGGTTGTAGGTTCGATTCCCGCGTTTTGTTAAAATATTCACGTGGAATGTTTCATTTAATATATTCGCAAATTCGCTTTGTGGCATCATTTTTAATTAAATAAAAACAAATCACTTTGTAAAACATCACTAATTTAATTAGTCTGACGAAGGAACCTTTGGTTTTGAAACATGTAAATATTTTGATTAAATAAGTGATATTTTACAAAGTGATTTGTTTTAATTTAAATAAATTAATATAATTTTAAATCTCAAACATGGTTTTCTTGCCCCAGTGTATAATAAGTTGCCATTTTTTTTTACATGAGCTCCACACAGGAGGCCCTGAGAAAAATAATTTCCCTCAAGGCCTATGTCATCTTTGGGGATGCTGTGTGGAGGTTTTTTTTTTGGGAAAGGAAGGGAAGGAGAGTGCTGGGAAGGAAAAGAGTTTAAGGGGTGGGTAGGAATCTGGGGTTCAGTGTCCTGGTCATCCGCTTAGACAAACCTCCCCCCATGAACCCGGGCACCCCTGCTAAATCACCAAACGTAGCGAACCACTTGGGGTGACCTATGGCAGAGGTGTTGGTTATCCAATAAAAGTTCCCGGGGCGGCGGTACCCATTCCCGCCTCCCAAATTCACATGTTGAAATGCACCATAGATGGTACGTTAACGTCGGTTTGAATAACAATTAAAATTTTTAAATATTTTGTTATCGCGTCATGAATTTAAACCATCTGCGTTCTTCACTGTGAATATTGCTTTCCCTGGGTCTACTTGGAGCCCTAATTTATTTGCCGAGAAATATAATTTTGATTGCGTGAGGTGCCATTTAATGTGTAAAATCCATCTGGAATTTGTAAGAGCCGTTTTAGCTGGAAGACATCGTTTACAGGTTGATGCATCTTTTTATGTATTAAGGCAATTGAGGATTACCATTTTGAGATATTTTGGCAGCGAAGTAAATTCAAATCATTATTTTTACCGGCTCAGAAAGGCTATTCCCTAAAATTTGTGATAATATATCGTTCTCCCGCGAGAAGTGCTGTCAGATTTGTTTGATTTTCTACGGCTGTTATTTGCTTTTTCTATCGGCCGATGTCAAAATTTCAGCTGTGAGCCGTCACGTATTTTAGTTTAAGTCGTTTTAAACACGAATTCCTGCATTTATGCATGATTATTTATTCATTTAACAGCTGTAGAAAATCACACAAATCTGACAGCACTTCTCGCGGGAGAACGATATCTTATCACAAATTTTAGGGAATAGCCTTTTAGTCCGCTTGATTTGAGGCTATTTATACGCCCCACAGACATTTAGCATGAGAACAAACTGTTCCAAATACATAAAGCATCGAGGGCTACCAATCGCTTAAATATTTATTAAAATTTAGAAATGCATTTAGTTATGCATTGCTTTTGAGGCTAGTAAGCTTGTTAAATCTAGTAAAAAAAATTATCATAATTAATACGGTTCCGCGCGTTAAAATATCCTCGACAAAAAATTATCATAATTAATACGGTTCCGCGCGTTAAAATATCCTCGACAAAAAATTATCAAAATTAATACGGTTCCGCGCGTTAAAATATTCCCGACAAAAAATTATCATAATTAATACGGTTCCGCGCGTTAAAATATCCTCGACAAAAAATTATCATAATTAATACGGTTCCGCGCGTTAAAATATCCTCGACAAAAAATTATCAAAATTAATACGGTTCCGCGCGTTAAAATATTCCCGACAAAAAATTATCATAATTAATACGGTTCTGCGCGTTAAAATATCCTCGACAAAAAATTATCATAATTAATACGGTCCCGCGCGTTAAAATATCCTCGACAAAAAATTATCATAATTGATACGGTTCCGCGCGTTAAAATATCCTCGACAAAAAATTATCATAATTAATACGGTTCCGCGCGTTAAAATATTCCCGACAAAAAATTATCATAATTAATACGGTTCCGCGCGTTAAAATATTCCCGACAAAAAATTATCATAATTAATACGGTTCCGCGCGTTAAAATATCCTCGACAAAAAATTATCATAATTAATACGGTTCCGCGCATTAAAATATCCTCGACAAAAAATTATCATAATTAATACGGTTCCGCGCGTTAAAATATCCTCGACAAAAAATTATCATAATTAATACGGTTCCGCGCGTTAAAATAGCCTCGACAAAAAATTATCATAATTAATACGGTTCCGCGCGTTAAAAAATCCCTGACAAAAAATTATCATAATTAATACGGTTCCGCGCGTTAAAATATCCCCGACAAAAAATTATCATAATTAATACGGTTCCGCGCGTTAAAATATCCCCGACAAAAAATTATTATTATTAATACAGTTCCGCGCGTTAAAATATCCACGACAAAAAATCCTACGGACAAAACATCCCCCAACAAAATATCTACTAAAAACTAGCCTAACCTAACCTAGCCAAACCTAACAAAAATAATACAGACATCCTGTAGAGGTAAGACAATAAATTAATGTTGCCTGTATTATTTTTGTCCCATTTTATTATTTTTGAACAATAATTTATTGTCTTTACAGGAAATCTGTTATTATTTTTGTCAAATTATTTTTGTCCAATTTTTGTTAGGTCAGGTAAGTTTAGGTTAGGTTAGGTTAGGTAAGGTTAGGCTAGTTTTTAGTAGATATTTTGTTGGGGGATGTTTTGTCCGTAGGATTTTTTGTCGTGGATATTTTAACGCGCGGAACTGTATTAATAATAATAATTTTTTGTCGGGGATATTTTAACGCGCGGAACCGTAAATCGCGCATTACCAATTAATAAGAAACAAAAGCTATGCTATTTTTTGTTCCTGTATACAAAACAAAACTGTTTAATAATAATTGACAGTGTTGCCCAAGTCGGTTCGACAGCAAAACGGGCATTTGGCTAGTCTATCAAGGATTTGTTTGACGGGGCATAATGGAGGATAGGGAGGCAGGTACCGGAAAGTCATATTGTTAAACTATCAAAGTAAAGCGACCGGAAGGGGTCCAGTCCCGGAAGCACCATTTATTTAATCGAGCTCTCTCCGTCGGCATAAAATCTCGATTTAGAAAATGTTATGTCGCTTTGCTTAGGCACATAAAAGAGGAAGTTAAAGGTTTCATACATAAAGGTTTATTTGATAGAATGATAAAAATAATAATACGTTTAGTGAGAAATTAAAAATAATGTAAAAAAATCAGAAATCAGCTTGTTAGTCGGTAGCAGGAAAAGTTCTGTGAGAAAGGGTGATCTCTGTATTTTCAACGCAACTATTTTGAGATAGCAATGTCGGTTCCATTTCCAAGTAATAAAGGATACGTCATATTCTTGTTTATTATTTTATCTCAAGTGCTGAAGGAGAAATAATATTAAAATTTGAGCGAAACAAGGTTGTAATTACCAGGCGCGGTTTACCCGCCCAAAAAGAAGAAGATGGAGAGATATGTAAATACGCACGTTAGAGAGAGCGCACTAATGTTAAAATTGATAATATTTAAGCGAGAAATGTTTAATAAAACACGACTCGTTTAAAATAGAACAACAATCTCGCTGGGGTTGTCTAAAACAGCATTTAAAGAAACATTGTGAATTTTTTCATACATATAACTTGTAAAATAACTGAAACAAATGTGTTCATAATAATTTTCGGAGCATACTTTGCAACTTTTTTCTATCGAGGGAATTTCATATAATTTGCGTTTCGGCACAGGGAATGTATAAATATTATCTTCAAGAATTACATATATTTTTTAAAAACTTTAAAACTTAGTGTTTACGGTACACACGTATGTAATAAATTGGTAGAAATAGGGTATGCCGCGGCATAACTATAAAACAAAATATTTAATTTTATTTTTAAAATGTAATTTTTCTTTTTCAATCTGCGTCGTCGAAATATTTCTAATAAGTACGTCTTTGACGAGGTTCATTTTAAGAGGATTTTTTAATGAAGAATAAATTATACATTAAACACTCTTATTAAAGATTTGGGATCAATTTGGGAGGCGGGTATGGGTACCGCCGCCCCGGGAACCATTTACTGGATAATCAATATCTCTGCCATGTGTTCGCTATGTTTAGTGACTTAGCAGGGGTGCCCGGGTTATTGGGGTGAGGTTTGTCCAGGTCTTGGCGGCCAATGCGTCTGCCCTCCTGCTGCATGGTGGGCAGGATCGAGATAAAGGATAAAAACCACAAACATATAAAATAAGCAGTAAAGTTTACTTAGCGCAGCACTAACTTCATAATTTGCTGTCGCGCACCCAGGCCAGAATTCTAGTCGGCCTTGGACATACCATAATAATATATTATACGAAAAAACGTACGTACGTATCTATTAAAAAAAATACACACCTAGAAATGTATGCATTTTTCATAGTTTTCAAGTATTAAAAAAATTGTCGAAAAATAGTGTCGAAACTCGAAAAAGTCGGGTAGTACCTAACTACTAGAACCTAATAAAAACTTTACGACATATGCGTCTGCCGTACCGGAGTGGAAAATGTATATTATCATCATTTCTATAAATGCTTCATACTACCACACTACGCTTTACGCAAGGACGTTATTCTATTCCTTGTACGTGGTATATATTCTAGGTTTATATTCCTCGCATCACTATGCAGAGTGAGGTTACGCAGGGTGACTTTCAGACTCCGTATCGCAATATAAATTAACCCATAAATATACAATGTCAGCGACATTATGGGTTTCTGGTCAAATAAAATCACCGGAATAGGAAACCATATTTCTTGGTAATAGTTGGTTTATTCCCAAGGGCCATTCCTTTATAACTCCAAGGGCCAGTCTTGTTTTATGAAAGCGTCGAGTGAAAAATCGGGCGCAGTTAAAAAGCCTAGAAAAAGACAATGGGATTTGGACCTACAATACATCAGTTGGTTACTCAAGTAAATAAGTGATAAGGCAATTTAAAACTATGACGTGACATGCTTAACTTCGTAGTTTATGGCGTTGTTAGCGTAGATTTTTCACACCCAAAAAATCAATGGTAGAAAAAACGTTTGTTCGTTTCTCTTTTAACTGACCGCAAAGTTAACGGTGGTAAGCTGTACAAAATATTAGAATTTTAAATTATAATGACATGTGTTATATGAGGTGTGTAGAAGCAAAGGCAGCAATCTCGAAAATATCGGAAAAAAAGTTGTAAATGCAGTTTAATAGCGATTCGAATGAACCTAAATTCAATTTGCAAATCTGGTTAGTTACAAACTCAGCTTTCTCCCATCAAAATCAGAGTTTGAAAATATGTATCAAAGGCAAAGATATCAATGTTTTTTATGCCTTTTTTTCAAAAAAACGGGAGTGGAGATTGCTGCCTTTGCTTCTACACACCTCATAAAATGCTTTATATTCTCTCCAAAGGGAATAAGCACTGGGAACTGTATTCTTGAAAGGTTATTTATCATTTTAAATTTTAGGATGCTTTATTGAAAGACTAAGGTTCTTGAATAAGACAATGACTGTTTATTGTCGTATTGTGGTATTGTCATCTCATTATCTTCTTCCCCCCTTATCCTATTCGGGTCGGGGACCCACTGCATCGACAAGGCGCCCCCATGCGTCCCTGTCTTGCGCTGATTGTTAGACCTCCGTCCATGGCAGTCCCATCCTCTCCTCACAGTTTCTGGAGTTGCCTCGCCCAAATGTGTCTATTGTCGTATTATAATTATAATAATACTTCTGAGGACAAAACATCTTTCAGAAGAGCTCATGAAAATCTAAAGACTTCGTAAATCTACCTTCGGTCACAATCGGCACGACTCGGCAACGAGATAAAGAGACCCGAAGAGCCCATAGACTACTAGTGTAAAGAATGTAGATCATAGACTATCATGATACATTACAATATATCAACTGTATTTGGGACACCAGTGTCCTCCAACTAAAAATCGTTTTTTTAAACGATTTTAATCCTTATGTATAGAGGAACCGTATGACGCAGAATCGCTTGCGCTAAGTATCAGTTTAGAAATTACTTTTTATTTGATGTATGCATTTTCCCTGATATCTTTGAAAGAAATAATTTATGATTTTTCTGCGCGTCATTTTTTCTGAAGGTCACTGAAGTCCCAGAGGCAACAGGTTGATAGCTAAGTACGCAAGAAATGTTAAGCAGAAATTATTGCAGAAAATAAAGTTCGATAGATTGTAAGATGATGTGCGGTTTTTTTAACAGTCGGGTCTATTTGTTCGGTTTTCGAACTAATCAATAGGTCTCATAGAAATCGCTGTACTCCCTTACTATCATGGATAGAAATATGGTTTCAACGGTGTTAAAAAGAGGAAACACCGCGCTTTATATTCATATCTAAAAAAACGCAAAATAACAATAAAAAACATTTATAAATCCAAAGTTTCATACCACAGTTTGAAAAAAAAAATTAAGCTTTGGAATTTTTTTGTGTTGATAATAACGCTTATAATACATTTGCCTGTTAAATTATTTCCGTGTTTTTATTTTTTTGTTAACAGTAATTTTAGTACTTTTTAAAAACTTTTTATGTTGGCATGCAAAAGTTTTATATTAAAAAATTATATGTTTATTTCAAATTATAAAATTTGAAAGCGTATTTTATCACCTTTTCAGATCAGTTTTTAGTTTCGGATACATTCAGAAATGTTCCATATATTTGAAATTTATTGCAAAATGGAAATATTTTGACCCTCTGACAAAATATTGTCGAGGCCTGAGCGGTTATTTTTTTTTTAATATCACAGGATACCAAATGCCATATGAAACCCTACATTTTTACTCAACACACTATTGGATCAGAAATCGTTTAATTAATTTGTCATATACCCTGCTTAGGAATATTTATATATTCTACGCAATTTTTCATTTAAATATAACCCTGATGAAACAAAACGAAACAAAATAATTAGTGGTTACAGACAAATTAATTGTTTCATTTCGTCCAATAATGTAATTGATTCGGCAGATGTGGGCGGTGGGCGGTAATTTGGTCGTCATCTCTCTTTAAGGACCGTTATCTTAAGGGGCTGGTTAGGGAGACGAAGCATTAATTATTACGTCCCAGGGCAATCGAATTGTAAATGTAATTATAATTACTGGGAGCAACACGACAATACTAAATGTAAATGACAGTACCTACAGTTTGTCAAAGTAAACAAAAATGGAGGGCGCTGCGATCGATAAATGGTTTTATATGGCAATACCAAGATGGTTGAAAAGAAAAACGATGAATTTTGTTTTTGAAAAGTTTTATTTTCCAATGTACATTTGTTACTTAATGGAAAATAAAACTTTTCAAAAACAAAATGTCTGGAAATTGTTACATAGTTAATGCCCAAGAAATACAGAAAAAAACGATGAAACTTAAAATTTTTTTATAATAAAACAATAACTTTGTAAACACCACTTTTTATTTTTTATGTACTTAATGCCGACCGGGTTTCGCTACCACCGTAGCTTCTTCAGGGCAGTACAGAACTCTACCGCTAACTCTAGTAGAGTTCTGTACTGCCCTGAAGAAGCTACGGTGGTAGCGAAACCCGGTCGGCATTAAGTACATAAAAAATAAAAAGTGGTGTTTACAAAGTTATTGTTTTATTTTAAATTATAATGTCACATCAAAAAGTATCTGCTTCATATGAACAAAAATTAAAAAAAAATTAGTGTCCAATTCACACGCGGTAGAAGCGAAACTTTATCAAAACAATTTCAGCCAATAGGGCAAAAGGGAGATCATAATCAAACAAGCAAGTAACTCAACCAATAGGAGCCTTGAAAAATGATATCATAATCAAAGCGGCCAATGAGCACATATTAATGCTTTGTAGGTATTGTTTTGCGTCATTTCCGTTTCATCCGAATTTCAAGTCACATCGGGGCTAAAGAAGTTACACTTCAAAAATAATGTTAACCGGAGCGCCAATATTCTATCTGTTCATTGTTGTCTTCAGGAAGCCCTGAGGAAAACAATTTCTCTGGGGGCCTATGTCATGTTTGTGAAGGGTGGGTAGGAATCCGGGGGTCAGTGTGTCCAGGTCAGACATATGAATCCCTTCCTCCCATTGCGATGCAAGGCGGTGGGTAGAGAGTCCGATTGGATAGGTCAAAATGTCTCCCTCAACCAGTCTCTCCCGTTCCGGCCCGCCACGTAATAGATAGGCAAACGCATCCGCCGCCGAGGCTTAGACAAACTTCACCCCATAAACCCGGGCTCCCCAGAAAATGTAGCGAAACACTTGAGGTATCCTTCGGTAGGAGCGAAATGATTCTCGGGGCGGCGTTGCGGTGGCTTCGTTTATTTACACAAATATAAAGTTTTATTCCGAGATTGATGAAATTCTGCAAAATTTTTGAACGGTCAATGGCTGAGTTGGCATCGCGTATGGGTCCCATCCGGGCGTCGCGTGTTCGATTCATCAGCTGGCTTTTTTTTTTTTTACGGTTAATACCGCACAAGAGTCTCAACTGCTCCCGTCTGGAGCCAGTGAGACTATGGCATCCCCAATCGGGGTATGATGTGAGGCTGAAGGTAGTGGGGTGGGGAAGGAGATAGGGAAGAGGAAGGTGGGGAAGTACCTGGCTATTCAGATCTGGTCACTAAACACGGCTAAAGCCATTTCAAGCAACGTTTTAATTCTGAATGGTAGTCTTACACCAGAGCGATACTGAGTATCTTCCACTCTGGAACGTGCCGCAAATATACTATATATTATTTTTAAATTAATAAATTGTTAAATAACACAAATTAATCAAATAAAATTTATTTGCGCACGCCGGGTTCGAACCCGCGACCTTCGGATTGTGAGTCGAGAGTCTTGCCTCGGGACCACGGAGGCCGTCTGGCTAAGTCCTGGCTAAGTCCTCCATCACGATTTAAGCGTCATTTCGGCTTACTGCGGTAGTAGTGGAGATTTTCAAACATTGTTGGGTTATTCGTAACCCGGAAATGTTTGTTTGTCTTAAAAAAAAAAGAAAAAAAAAGAATTGATTTTCAAAACAAGAGGAAAGTGACTGGCTGCATGAAATTTGCAAAAACCAACCCCATCCTCTTTTCCCACCAATTTGACACTTCTTGATGAAATTTTGCACACTTGACGTTCAAAATAAAAGGAAAAATACTGCCTACCTCTAATTATGAGAAACTCTGCGTAAAGCTCGGGCAACGCCGGGGAACCCAGCTAGTGCTTATATAAATAATATTACGTGGTCGATAGCCGAGGGTAGGACCTACACCCTCAAAACAAGTTATGTTAAGTGCAAAGATCTGTACAATAAATCTTACACTGGAAACCCAAGTGTCAGATTTCTCTGATAATATTTTCTGTAGATATTATAATGCTTGAATATTATTCTAGCTTGGGTTTGTCACGATCTGCGATTGTATCACTATAAAAACACCACTAACGTACAATACATCTATTATGAATATAAATATCGGGTTACGTAAACATATCAGTATGACAAGATACTTCCGTGGCATAGTATTCACGTGTACGTCTATTAGGTTGAGGGTGAATAAGTGATGGCTCTACTGTCACACAGCAATGCCATCACCCCTTAACCTTTTCTCGCAGCGAATCCTTTATCTGGTCATCCCCCGGGATCCGTGTGATTTCCACCCTTTTTCGGCAATCCATCACAGGCGAGCCTCGCCCCGGGGGTAGCCTGGTTTGTAAATTCTGGTTTATTATGCAAATGGATCTCCAAGAACCTACTGAAAGTTTATGAACGGATAAGTATTGACTGATTTTGACTCTTCTAAATTATAAATAAAAAAATTAAGGTTGTTTTTAAGGTTTTACATTCAAAACAATAAGAACATATTTATTTATTTTATTTATTATGTGCATCTATATAAAAAGGTTAACATATATTTTTTTTGTCCTTGCCTGTCTCACTAGAAAATCCTGTGTCGATAATGAATCTATAGCTGATAGTGTTGCACCTCCCCATGCGATTATTCCACATTCAATGATTGATTGACAAAGAGAGTAATAAACAATTTTCATAGACTTGGAGTCTAGTATGTTTTTGAAGAAATAAATATGTTTTCTAAGTTTATTCGTGATAAGTAGGCAAGGCGTATTAGGGTGGGTCACGACTGTATGGGGAAAGAAAAATTCTTGTTTTGATTTGTCTAAAAGTGATAAAAGGGTGTTAAATGGAGACATAAAATCACGTAATTTTTTGTAAAAATGTTTGGATTTCATCTTCATCCTCCGGATTGACTTTGAAATTTCACACAACAGAGAAAAACCCACCCTTGTTAAATCTTAAAAAAATATTAGATAAACCATTAAAAATGAACTATTTTTAATAAAAAACGAAATGGAGGGAATATTTTAATTTATTTATTAAAAATATATTTGAATATAATTCAAATTATCTCAAGGCAGTGTATTCAAATACCAGCAAAATCCTTCTTACTCTCAAATTTTGGCATTATTTTGTGAGACTCAATTTTGGGACTTTTTGTTAATGATTTCGTCAAATTTACTGTATTTGCCATGGAAGATTACAAAAAATATGGTTTGGTAAAAAAAAAATAAAATTGAAAATATAATTTAAAAAAAAAATATTAACATTTTCAAAACTTTGAAGTGAATCCGGATTGGAAGAAGATCGTATCAGAAAGTTGAAAAATTTTAAACACGTCATTTTGAACCCATTTGGCACCCTTTTATCGCTCTTAGAATTTAAAAATAACATTTTTTGTTAAATGACCCACCTTAAAGATATTGATCAAATGTAAGACCAAGGTATATGATGTGGTCCGTTCGATCTAGGCTAGGACATTGACGAAATGTATCGTGAATACAAGAACATTCATGTATTTTTATTTCAACATCTTGATTAAATTGGCTAACGATATTCATACTAAAAGTAATGTATTTTGTTTTGGTAGTATTAAGTCCAAGATAATTAGTATCTAGCCATTTTTTAACAGAATTAATTGATTGACATAGCAGTAACGTAACCTCTTTTACGTAATGTAAACACACGTTTCAAGCTTTCGTGAATTGCGTGTTTTTACTGCCTGGTCAAAAGCACGTTTATTGAGATGGATTTTCACTTGGATAGATGATTTGAAGTTTTCACGGTCACAAGTATAATCGAGATTAATTTTTGGGTTATTATGCCGTGTTCCGGATGTGAAAAGGTTTATTTATGTAGGCCGGACAGAACGGACCATATCCAAAAGGAATGTTTTCAAGCACGTAAACTCGGCCATCTTGACAAATTTAATTGAAACCGGTCATTATTTTGGATTTATTCCTGAAGTCTTGGAAATACCCAAAACGCATAGAGCATGCCTAATTACGTAGGCAGTTGAAATTCACAAACTAAATTAATATTAATAAAGACGACGGGGATAAGCTCAATTTTTCTTGGTAATTGAAGGCTACACCAAAACTAAACGAAGAAAACCATTAATTATACTTTAATTAAACCAGCTTTCAGAGGGTTGGAGCTGGCTACACGGTTTTGCGTGTATATACATAAGCACATACTACACCACAATCTTCGATTACAGATCTGTCCCGATGATGCGTACTGTAATGCTGTCCGAAACGTTGGCTAAAGAAGAAGATAGCGCAATAGGTCATAAAAACCCAAAAATAAATCACGATAAATCTTTCACTTACATTCTTTATAATTGTATCTTATTAAATTATTCAATCTATTTAATTTTCTGATTAATAGAACAATAATTTCTTCTCACAGGTTTAATAACTAGAGATCAATATTGCCACCGCATAAGTGAAGCATTTAATATATATTTTGCTTCTCATGTAAACATGATTAATTTTAATACCAACATTCTAATTTAATATTTGCAGGATGTACCTTTAACTCTTGTATAAATACAGCATAGTTTTATTAATATTAATAACAGCTGTAATTAGTTACTTTATGTAAATACCACCGTGGGAGCAATACGAAAACCCATGAATAGTTTATCTATGTAAATGCTTAGTATTTGTTAATTTAGTTAAAATCATACTCAGAATTCTGAAATAGCACTAACTTGCGCCATAAGTGTTAATAATAGTAAATTTCCGTTTAGTATATTATAAACAAACATTTTTTTTGTGAACATGGAGCAAGTGAAACTATAGCATTCCCAATTGGGGTAAGTTGTGAGGCTGAAGGTAATGGGGAAGATCTGGTCATCAAATACGGTTAAAGCCAGTTTCAATTCTGAATGGTGGTCTTACACAAGGGCGATATTGAGAGTCTCTTCCATTCTGGAACGTTTTTTTAATATGAATACCGCACAAGAGTCCCAACTGCTCCCGTCTGGAGCCAGTGAGACTATGGCATCCCCAATTGGGGTATGTTTTGAGACTGAGGGTAGTGGGGAGGGGAAGGAGATAGGAAAGAGGAAGGAAGAAGTACCTGGCTATTCAGATCTGGTCACTAAACACGGCCAAAGCCATTTCAAGCAAAGTTTCAATTCGAAAGGAGGTCTTACACCAGGGCGATACTGATAGTATCTTCCACTCTGGAACGTGCCGCAAATTACTATTTATTATTTTTAAGTGAATAAATTGTGAAATAATACAAATTAATCGAATAAAATTATTTGCCATGGCGGGATTCGATCCCGCGACCTTCGGATTGCGAGTGAAGAGCCGTGGAACGTGCCATAAATATACTATAAATTATTTTAAATGAATTAATTGTGAAATAACAAAAATTAATCAAATAAAATTTTTTTGCGCGTGTCGTGTTTTGAACCCGCAACCTTCTGATTGCAGGGAGAGAGCCTTACACAGAGGCCGCGATACACCAATGTATTCATTAATCGGCTGTATTAAATGCCATATTATGTCTAGACTATTAACTTGTGTCATGGATTGTTTCTACATGTTCTTGAGTTCGGCTTGGTTGTAAAATGATTTGCCGGCCTCTGTGTTTCTCCCTCCTACTACATGGGTCTCTTCAAGACCAGTGTTCACTCCTTCCTCCCCTCAATAAGACCCTCTATACATACCCTCTATATATCGCCAAAGATGACATAGGTCTTGAAGGAAACTATTTTGCTCTGAGACTCCTGTGTAGAGTTGATGTAAAAAATATATACGAGTATTATTATCGTATATTATTTGAGATGGCCAAAAATTGGCACGTGAAAAACGAAACATTTAGCAAAAAACAAAATAACATGAATTATTCCCAAGTAAGCACTACAAAAACAATTTAGAAAAATGGTTATTGCCGCGACTGTGAATTAAATTTGGCGACCATCTGCTAACCGGGACTACACTAAGCCTCTGGGCTATCGAGACAATCTATAGACCCGCTGTGCTTAACTTAAAATTTAGGTACATTGAATATTAAAATCGTAATATTCTTTCAGGCCTTTTAGCTCGAGAACGCGTTCTCGAGAGCTCTTAAAAAAGCGATTTTTGAGGAATTTTTGCTGGAAAGACATATTAATTTATTTACGTTAAAATTTATATATATGTTGCTGTAACTTTTAATATTATTCTAATATTTTTATTTATTTCAAAATAATGATTTGAAGGCCTTTGCGGTGAGCACAATATCTCTGGATTGACTATTCGTTAAAATAAGGTAAAATTTAGTATTTGAACGAAAACATATAAGAAAAATATTAATATTAACAAAATGGCGGCGCTTCAAAAAAAACTATTTTTGATGTAAATTTTAGACAAATTGTTTATAAAATGAAAAATATTTATCGGATCAGAAAAAAAATCGTATAAGTTGTAAAAAATATATTTAAAAAGCTTGTGTAAAAATTTGAGACCGGTCGGTTTAGCTGTTTCCGAGAAATCTTGCTAACCGATTTTAAAAACACAGTTTGAGAAAAGCGCTGCAGCAGCTTTAAAAATCATTATTTTAAAAATATAAAAATATCAAGATAGAGTTAAAAGTTACAACAACATATGAATAAATTTTGAAGTTTGTAAATTAAAACGTTTTTCTAGGAAAAATTCTAGAAAAAAAGCGTTTTTTTTCGGCCTCCTGTCTGCGTAGAACCCCTTAAGGGATTTGTAATGCCAACAATTATCACTGTATTTAAATCATAGTAAATATAATGATTTAGTACATTTTCTACGAATTTTGGTAGATATAATAAGTAATAAGATAAAATGAGCATTACCGCAATAGTAATATTTCAGGTTCACAAAGAGAAATCAAGCCCAAACGGTTATTTTTTAGTTATTTTTTATTATTTTTATTCTCTATACATACATGTATGTATATACATATATACTACGAATTGGCTCATTCAGATTATCAAAAATCAATGCACGAGTTTTTAGTTACTTTATGTGTAATAGAAAATTGTCACAAAAGTGAAATATCTGCATACCCACATCTTTATTAAAGTGAAATAACTAGACAGATATTTAATTTAAAACACCCATTATTTTCTTATTTTAATGTACCTGAGTAGGCCCACAGCTATAAAAAAAAGAAACTTAATTTCTGATTCCAGACCTTACAATTTGGGAGGCGGGAATGGGTACCGCCGCTCCGGGAACCTTTATTGGATAACCAACACCTCTGCCATAGGTCACCCCAAGTGGTTCGCTACGTTTGGTGATTTAGCGGGGGTGCCCGGGTTCATGGGGTGAGGTTTGTCTAGGTTTTGGAGGCGGATGACCAGGACACACTGAACCCCAGATTCCTACTCACCCCTTAAACCCTTTTCCTTCCCAGAACTCTCCTCCCCTTCCTTTCTTTAAAAAATCCTCCACACAGCATTTCCAAAGATGCTGTGTGGGGTTCACTTAAAAAAAAATACCACATTTTTTGTCGACTTTTTTCTAAGAACGCATCAACGTTAGGTATTAAGGTAAGTTTTTAGATTTTCACGGCCAAAAGTATTTTCGTTATTTGTTTTTGGGGTGTTATGCCGTGTTGCGCTACCTCCTTCTTCAGCCAACGTTTCGGACAGCGTTACAGTGTCCATCATCAGGGCAGATGTGTAATTGTGTTAGGTATTAAATTTCAAAAAATTTGAAGAAAATTTTTTATAATTATTTTTTAGGAGTAAGCAAGTACTTTGAAAGTAAAGTTTTTTTTTAAATACAATAATTTTATAGCATAACTAAAATGTATTATAATTTCGCTTTGCGAATACTCTCCTTTTCAAATAGGTAGATTAGATATTTCTCTTTCGTAAAAATTGCAAATTTTTTTAATTCTTTTTAAATAAAGACAGTTTTTCAAAAATGAATTAGATAATCATGTGATTTACCATGTCTAACAGTAAATTGAATGTGCATTTTAAGATAATCATTAAATATTGACCCCAAGCGATTATTCTCTCAAAACGGTCCAACGTAAAAACGGTTTTTGAAGATATTCTCTTTGTGAATACGCTCCTCAATAGAGAATTCCAGTCCAATTTTTCATTTTTTTTAATGAATAATGACCTTCTAAATTAAATAACTGCATATTTATTTTTATTTTTAAAGTTAGTTTTAATAGGTAAAATAAATGTCAAGTTTTAATTTTTCAAGATCCCCCGAAAACCACCGAATCTAGTGTGACGTAACCGAAGTATGATCTTGTAGGGAAATGGAATCTTGTAGGGAAATGGAATCAGCTGTTCGACTCCCGCCATTTTGAATTTCAGCATTGGAGCGTTTTCATAGACATTACTGGGCAATACGATCGTTTTTTGTACAGTTAATGTTTTTGAATGCTTTAAATAATATAGATAAACTAATAGATCTAGATTCTAAGAACAAATGTATATATAGATCCCCACCGAAACTAATCTTTTAATTTATGTGTAGGATACTGCCGCCATGGGTCGACCCACAGTGCCCTTCTTGACAATATCAAGGAGGATACAGTGTTTCTACTTAGGTCGACAGAATAGCACTTAATCCCAAACATGGGAACACCTCAGCACAGGTTCGCCTAGTGAGGTGTTCACAAAACACTACGACTAACCTATTTACATACAGTTACGGATCTTTAACATGTTTTTTTCTTATTACTAACCTATTATCTATGTAAACTATGTAATTATTTGTAAAGTGTATGTACAAGAATAGAAATAAATAAATAAATAAATAGAGATACTTTATTTTTGATACTGAATTATTTAGGCCTAAATAATGTTTCAATAAAAACAAAAACTATTATATGTCCAATTCTCTATAAACCAATAACATGGAATGCCGAACGGCTTGCGTCTTCATTTCTATTGATTTCTATACAACTTTGACCTAGGTGACGCGGCGTGGTGACATCACGCCGCCAAAATCCAGCAATAGGGTGTTTTAATGACACGTTTTAAAATGGACTTTTTAATATTTTTTTAAAAACTCTACGTTAAATATTATGTAATAAAACTTATATATTCAGAATCAGCGTATATTGGTCTACATGAACATATTTTTTTAAAGCCATAATATTTTTCACTGGAGTTCCTTATCGTTGACAACGCAATAGTTAAGGTATGGAAATAGGTACAGACTGTATCAGGATTAGAACTTAAAGTTGTTCCATTGTCGGCAAAGTGGATTACAATACTAAGCGGATACAGAGGGACAGGCTGGAGATAATCTTAAATTTGACAAACCGAACTTGGCGATGCAGGTTATACTAACTATGGATTAGGAAAACTATTATAATTGACAAATACAATATGACCATAAATATTATATGATACATGAAATATAAACCATGTTTTACGCTTTTGTAGCGACTCCGATAATATCCGTAACTCCGGTTCAATGAACTCTAGGTGGAATTCAATTTGGGAGGCGAATATGGGTTTGAACCATTTATTGGATAACCATCACCCCTGCCATAGGTCACCTCAAGTAGTACGCTATGTTTGATGACTTAGTAGAAGTGCCCGCGTTCATTGTGTGAGGTTTGTCTAAGTTTTGGCGGCGGATGCTTTTGCCCACCTTTTACGTGGCGGGCCGGATCGGGAAGGACTGGTTGAGGGAGAGCTTTTGACCTCTCCCGCCGGACTCTCTCTACCCATCGCCGTGCACCGCATTGGGAGGGATGGATTTATACGTTCGTCTCTCCTGAACACATTGACCCCCAGATTCCTAACTTCCCCTCATACCCATTTCATTCCCAAACTTCCTCTCCTTCATTTCCCTAAAGACTCTCTAAACAGCATCCCCAAAGATGACACAGACCCTAAGTGAATTTGTTCTCTTCAGGGCATCCTGTGTGGACATAATGTAAAAAAAAAACTTGAATTTGCTCAAAATTAGAACTGTTTGAACAAATTCAGACGAGCGGTAAAAACCTGAAATATAATATTTTAACAGAAAATGATTTTAATAGTTGTCTTTATGGAAATTGAAAATATAACAATCCGTGATTTTTTTATGGGTCTGCGCTAGTTTCATATAAAATCTAAGAAAAAGAATCCGAAATTTTTTTTCGAATACAGCAATCATTTAAAAAAAATCTTATTGATGTGAGAAGAGCCATTTTCAGCGATAAAATAAATGTAGTGTTAATATAATTTCACTTTTTTTAATATATTAATGTTACGCACGTCTATTATATTAGTTCATATTCGCAAAATAAGATATATACTAACTATTATGATAGGACGCATTTGGGTTGTTCTTCTTTTTAACCTACATAACTTTTACCACTCTGTCACATTTTCACCACTCTGTCACATTTTGTTTTTACTATAAAGGAATCTCTCTGGATCAGAGGGAAAATTGTAGCAAGGGGGAAGGAGGCCTAAAATGCCTATTGGGGGTGACAAACACGAGCTGCGTGTAAACCTATTTCGAATGTCAACCCACGTGACAGAATTAACGTACGACGTTGTAGGAGACAAGTTTTTGAGATTTTTAAAAATATTTTATTAAACATTATTAAAAACAATAATCGCTGTTATTGATAGGTTATACCTTTTGGAGTTCAAATATAGTTTTATATTTAATGTCGTCATATCATTTTTTTGTCAACATTATAGAATATGCGCAAGTCGAGGTGGCGGGAGACAACTGTGATTTGTATGAAATACACTTCTATCACGAGGATTTACAACTCTGTAACGTAATTTTTACTACAAAAATATAAATACATATTTTTTTTAAACGTACACAGTCGTTACGTTATTAGTACAGTAGATTTTAAAGTAATTATAAAATAGTAATATTCGTAATTCTGTTGAATTTTTCTCCATTAACTGGCGGAGACAACTTTATGTAGGTTAAAAAAAAAGAACGATCCATTTATCATTTTTTTACAAAGAAAGTCAAACATTCCCGGGTTTAAATCTCCAACCACCATCACACTACGCGGAAATTAAACCAAGCTACTGCAAAAAATATAGCAACTAAAAACGCGGATATATCGGGAAAAAAGCTAAAAACTGTAAAAAAAAACATTCAAAATAATATCTTGTTCGTGCAGGCACCAAAGTTACCTTTGCGAAAAAACAACAAAAACGGAAAAACCGCCATCGAAACAGTGTCCTTTATCCGATTGCCTCGGATTGGATGAATTTGCGGGAGTAAACCAATTTGCGGCACAAAGGGCTCCCACGTTTCCACGTTTTGTATTTCCCCAGTATGTTATAACCTTAAACCGGTTATAACAAGGACAAGGACAGAGGAAAACCTTGGGGCATTAATCATGAGAATGTGAAGGCTTAATGCGTAATGGATTCTGGACATCTCTGCGTGTGATTATGCGTTAGTTAAGGGTTGAATATTCTTTGGTGGACACTTGATATTTTCGATAAAATACATTGTAAAATATAGATAAATTGAATTGTAGGTAAAAAAAATATTTTTTAATCTTAATCAGTAAAACTTCAAATCTTAATATTTAATCACTGAAGACAATATTAGCGAGTCGCAAACGATAATCTGAAAAAGAAAAATCAGAAAAAGATACGGCCGCACCTAAGAAGATAGAAGCCAATTAAAAATAGGAGCCAAGAAAATTGAAATAATTTTGGTAGTTCTTAGTCGAAGTATGATACGGTTAATGATGATCGTAGGGGAATGGGTCGAATAAGCTCAGTGGTTAGAGCAGAGCCCCGGCAAGGCTACGGTCTTGGGTTCTTTTCCTAGAAGTGACCGTATCTTTTTCAAATTTTCGTTTGAGAGTCGATAATGATGATAATAATATTGTCTTCAATGATTTTTTTTTTATATGAATAGCTTTTTTATATGAATTTTTTATATAAAGGGTCCCATCTGCAGCCAGTGAGACTATGGTATGTTATGAGGCTGAAGGTAGTGGGGCGGGGAAGGAGATGGGGAGAGGAAGGTGGGGGTAAAAGCTGGCTATTCAGATCTGGCCACCAAACATGGCTATAACTAATTGTTTCCCTAATAAACTAAAATAAAAATAAATGTTAGAAATCATCAATATGTAAAATGTCTATGAATCATTTTTAATCGAATAATTTAGACGAGGAAATAAAACAACTATGACGAATTTGGTTGTATTTGATTCTTGTGATTTTTGAATAAACAATAAATCGTTATTAGCGATTAGTTAATATGTTTCGATAATTATGACTATTGACCACAACAAACTACAATAAAAATACTCTTAACGTAATCGAGGTACATTTACCGATCATTTCGTACAATCAAAGTCATGACATAAATACGTAAAATGAATGATACATAAGTATTACGCCAAAAACATTATTATGTGGTATTTTTCATCTCTTGAATGTGTAAGTATTCGATTTGACTTGGTACCTTCTAACCAGTCAGATGTAATAATAAGATATCGAAGCTTCCGTCTTCGTTATAAATAGGGTTAAACCCCTCAAGGGAAAATACCGTAGAATTGTTACAAAAAGGGATAGATAAATCTAATTTCCTCCAGAGAAAAGACGAGGTACTTACCCGGCTTTCGAGGTCTTCCATTCGACCTTCTGTATTGGTTTACACGATTCTAATTTTCCATCCTTGTTAGTTTTGGCTGTGAAAGAAGAAATTATTATATCGATTAGTCAGTTAAATTGAAGTTTTAAGCGAGCATTCAAAAAAAGAGTGGGGAAAGAGATAGCTGTGACGTGACACTCTACCTGTAATTGGTCGTTTAATTGTCAAGGGTTTGAAATGGCAAATTGGACAGTGATTGATACACGAACAAAGTGATGTACAACCGGTGATTTAATTTATTCCCCCAGTGGCCATATCATTTATCAAATACCGAACTGATTGGTATTATTACACGAAGCTTAACCAGGTTAGTGATAGAGCGAATAAAGTTATAATTTATACATAATGCCTGGAATATAAAGGGTCTCAATTGGTGTGTCGGAATAAGCAAATATAAAGTGAAATTGCATGGGAGTTGTGGCTTTAAAAGTAATTGAAAGGGAAGTAATGATTATTAATAGTCGTAGCATGTATGCATGCAGGATTTAGATAAGATCGGGGACATATGTAAAACGTTAGTAGGGATAGCAGATACTGCCTAGAAAGGCAAAAAGTAGGCAAAAATAATGGTAATAGGGCGCGGGGATAGTAAATAAAGTAGAAAAAGGGTAACCAGAGAGTAGGGAAAGTAGGCAAAGAATAACAAGCAAGATACCAAAGTAATAGTAGGAATAGGAAAAGTCCAGTAAGAGAACATTGCATAAGGCGTGATTAGGAGGATACGTGGTCAAAAAAGTAAGTAGATATTAGAGAAAGCGTGATGAAGGTAATGCAAATATTGGGCAAGTGCATAATATATAAGTGGACATTAGGTAGGTGTAAGTAATAGGGAAACTAAAGAATAGAGAAGAAAGCAGCAAAAACAAGCAAGTCGTAACATAGTTGCCAGTAGAGCAAGATAACAGCATAATGTAGAAGAATAAGGAAAATAAGGAAATAGGGAAAGTCGGTAGAAGAATACGGTTAGCAGAGCAAGCAGATATTACGGAAGAGAACAGTGGATGTTGAATAACTGGATAATGTAGAAGAATAAGGAAAATAAGGAAATAGGGAAAGTCGGTAGAAGAATACGGTTAGCAGAGCAAGCAGATATTACGGAAGAGAACAGTGGATGTTGAATAACTGGATAATGTAGAAGAATAAGGAAAATAAGGAAATAGGGAAAGTCGGTAGAAGAATACGGTTAGCAGAGCAAGCAGATATTACGGAAGAGAACAGTGGATGTTGAATAACTGGATAATGTAGAAGAATAAGGAAAATAAGGAAATAGGGAAAGTCGGTAGAAGAATACGGTTAGCAGAGCAAGCAGATATTACGGAAGAGAACAGTGGATGTTGAATAACTGGATAATGTAGAAGAATAAGGAAAATAAGGAAATAGGGAAAGTCGGTAGAAGAATACGTGGTTAGCAGAGCAAGCAGATATTACGGAAGAGAACAGTGGATGTTGAATAACTGGATAATGTAGAAGAATAAGGAAAATAAGGAAATAGGGAAAGTCGGTAGAAGAATACGTGGTTAGCAGAGCAAGCAGATATTACGGAAGAGAACAGTGGATGTTGAATAACTGGATAATGGGTAAGTGCTTATCAGACGTGGGAACTAGATAGCAGAGAAAGCAAGCAGCAAGAGGAAGTGTGAAAATAAGGAAATAGGGAAAGTCGGTAGAAGAATACGTGGTTAGCAGAGCAAGCAGATATTACGGAAGAGAACAGTGGATGTTGAATAACTGGATAATGGGTAAGTGCTTATCAGACGTGGGAACTAGATAGCAGAGAAAGCAAGCAGCAAGAGGAAGTGTGAAAAAAGCAGGCGGCCGGTGGTAAGTAGTCATCGTCGTATGCGTTAAGAATGTGTGATTTGATCCCCTTCAATAATTAAAATGAAGAACTTGATCTCCTTTAAGACAAATTCTCACCATGCGGGTAGGAGATGGTCAGAGGCTTGGGCGGGGTCCTGATGGTCCAGGTACAGAGCGAGCCGTCCGTGTGGCAGGACATGAACTGCTTGCCCTCATTGTGCCACACGACGCTGCGCAGCGGCTCCGAAGAGATGCAGCGGAAGTCCGCCGTACGAGTGCGCAGGTCCCATATCGCCATCTGACCGCTCTCGAAGGCTATCAGCAACTGAGGAAGATTAAAAACGCCATGTTAAAATAAATAAAATCTTAATTAAAGTCAAATTACTTTATTTAAACCACTATATTACATTCAACATCTTATCGCTTTAAGAAGAATGCTCTCTTCATCAGAATGAGTCAAATATAGATTAAAAAAGAGAGCGGTGGAGAGGGGCAAACCCAAATCGGCAAAAGAATTGATTAAGATCTATATGAATATATTTTTTTACATTAGCTCCACACAAGAAGGCCATGAGGAAAATGATTCCCAATGACATCTTTGGGGATGCTGTGTGGAGGTTCTTTGAAAAAAGGAATGCGGGTGGGTAGAAACCTGGGGGTCACTTTGTCTAGGAGTGACGGACGTATAAATCTATCTCCCCACTACGATATAAGACGAAGTTCCGAAAGAGTCATGTTGGAGAGGTCAAAATGTCTCCCTTAACCAATCTCTCTCGATCCTGCCTGCCATTCAGCCAAAATCCGGACAAACCTAACCCCATGAACCCGGTAACCACTTGGGATGTGGCCTAAGGTAGAGGTGTTGGTAATCCAATAAATGGCTCCAAAGGCGGCGGTACCTGAATGAAATAAAAGGGGTAGGAGTAGGAAGGAGTCAACGAGGGAATTAAAATGTCAATAGAAGAAGAAAAATGGTTAAGAAAGTGGAAAAAGAGGATTGTTTATATTTTTTTCTGATTATTAATTAGTGCTAAACAACAGTCTACCCCGTGGAGCCACATTAGAAAATTGTTAACCTAAATATATAAATGTACCTAGCTTCTAAAGTAGTTATAAAACGCTATATTAGCGAAGAAAGAGCCTCATTGTCTTACCCGTGAAAGAAGGTCAGAGAATCAATAATAGTGTTCGTGCCAAATTTAATTATGCTCCTTTGCATAGGCAAAATACACAGCACGAGCCAAATTCTGTTCGTTCGCCGGGTTTACATGAGCCAAGTGCTTAGCATAATCATTATATTCCTTTCAACGTCATTCCCCTGTTATTAGGGGAAAAGGAAGACGAACCATTTATTTTATATTTGTGAAAGCAAAAAAATACTTATTAAAGATTTTTGATTTCGGTAAATATTTCTTGATAATCTTAACAGTAAAGTGGATTAACGCGAGTTCTGGCTGTTGAGCGTTGTGTCGTCAAGTTTGAAAAAAAATTAACTTCATTTTCTACCTATCATTTAATATTTAAATTCATCTTAATTCATTTTTTTGTCTATGGACTCTTTTAATTTCAATTTAACGTCTGAGTCACGTTTTATCTTAATTTCCAAAAAAAATTTGTCTTTGTATCAATTTGTCTACGCTTTTACTAGAAGCGAAAGTGTCAAATCATTTTAAAACTAATGAATTCCTACCAAAAACTCGTTCATTCAATTTCTTAGCCTTAAAACCAGAGTTATAAACAATTTCACGTTATTGAAAGTTCTTCTGAACTTTTTATTATTGCCAAACTTGGTTTGTCAAGGCCAGGAGGATGTTGAATGTTGAGTGTTGAACGACGTTACACACCGGCGTTAATATAATAGCAAAATATTTTCCGTTACATCTATCCGTTACTTAAATAATAATAATAAAATAAAACGTGTATAAACTAAAAAACTAAGGATTTAAACAAAGTAACTGGTGGTTGCATTGCATATTATAGTCATATTCCTATTACGTCTAAAAACACTAAAAAGAGAGGAGAAATATTAAAATAAAATAACCAAATAAAACACGAATATTACTGTTGTTTACTCAGCAAATAATAATAAAATAAAAATGTATATATACTTAATAACAAAAGTTTAAAACATAAAAATAAAGATAAATGGTGTTTGCATTGGTTATCATAAGCCTATATACATATTTTATGTAAATATGAATAAAAATTGAAGAGAAAGAATAAAATAAAATATCCAATAAAAAAAAAATGTGTTGCTTGTTTATCATTCTAATTTTAAAAAATAGGTAGGTACGTACGTATATCTAATAATAAAAATTAGAACATAGGGATAGGTTTTACATAGTTTTTTTTGTTGGAATTTTTAATATATAGAACTTACTTTACTGGCATCGAGAGGGTTGTCGGCGATGTGCACCACAGCACCAGGGTGGGTGGATCTTACTCTGAAACAAAGAAAAATAATATCGTTAGAACACGAATATAAAAGTCATAAATTTTGGCTATTCTAATTCTAAAGACTTTTTTCTGGGCACAGCCAAGCAGGTCACGTGATACGCGCTACGTCTAGTTCTAACAGTATTGACAGACGAAACAGAGAGCATATTACGTGATCCGTTGCAACGTGCAGTAGTATGATTGATTTTTTTTGTTGTTTCAAAATTGAAAATTGTAATCATCAGACAGAAAAACGATATCTACATCCATATGTGAAATGGAATTCCCGGTTAAAATCCTTCGATATGTATTATATCTCTTTATATTATCCGAATATTGTATATTTATTACCGCACCTTTCGCATTACATATGCATATTACATTATACATATTATATTATACAAAAAGTTACCAAAGCAAATACAGATACTCGTAGATATATGGTATATTCAATACATTGACACATATCAGCGCCCATAAGGTTATTTTTCATTAAAAAAACGACGCAAGCTTTGGACATATAAATCAATTCAGAGTGAAGCCATTTTGAATTCGATGAATAACTTGCCCTCGCATCACATACACGGAAGCTTTTATTTTAAGGGTAATAAAAATAGACCACCATTTTTAACGACTTCAATTGAAGTACTACAAAATAAAACTGGCAAGAATTTAATAACATTAATTTTTGGCAATTTCCAAAAAGGTCAACATTTTATTTCATCTTCTACTATATCTCTTTCTTCCATACATTTCCTCTCAAATGCCAGGGAAGAAACTCGAACATTTCGCGATGTTTTGACTTTGACGTAATATTTTGCGGATTTATTTTATGCTATCGTATATAATATTTACCGAAACACGTTCCCTGAACAATAAACTATGCTTACAAATAATATTACTTGCGTTTATTTGACAAATTGATAGTTTTATCGATCTTTTCATGACATGCGACGCTCAAAGTTTGACAGCTCAAATCGCGGCAGAAATGTCATTTCGAAAGTCATAGATATGTGCAAAGATGATTATTTGAGAGGCTAGGTGTGTTCCTTATATCTGTTACGTCAAGAACAAGAATGCCCCAAGCAATTCTGACCTTGTCATTCATACATTTTCTTTATACATAAGGTTTAAAATCGCATCTCAATTTTTTTTTTATGGCGCGTCCTGGGCGCGCAATCGGCAAACCAGGGGTTAACATTTAATGTCATTGAAATAATTATTATTAGTGGTTAAGTTAACTAAAACACCAAAACCAACGATGTTCATTAATATTAAGAAATGCTTTTCCTTTGCGGAAAGATAATTCCAAGTTTATGGGAACTTAAAATAACCACAAAATTTGCCGCCTGAACCTTTGAGCCAGATGTCTTTTGAAAGATTATTATTATTTAGTGTGGCTCATAAAGGACTTCATTTAGTAATAAATGAGTCCAGCCTTGATAAACTAAATCAGAATACAACGTACGTTTACCTTACGGTATATCAAACTAAATTAAACCATAAAAAAGAGAAGGTACAGAAAGAACAGTAGGTAAAAAAGAGAGGTATTAAAATAAAGCTGAAAGTTTACCTGATGAACACATCAGAACAAAAAAAATTGTTGCAGAATTATCTAAAAAAAATATTTACAACAGCAATTCTTTAATAACAACATTTAATATGAATATTTTTCTTATTAGCATTATTGGCATTAGCCTAGTGACTAGTTGAAAAAACCACAATAAAAACTGTAACGTATAATTTATTAAAATTAAAAAAAACTTGGCAGTCACTCCTGGACTGGAGCCCCAAAACCCTTGACAGAAGCGGGCAGTCCATTTCATGAATTCCCCTGTCTTAACAGACGGATTGCAATCTTTGGAACACATGCTATTGTTCAACCGGTATTGCAATGGAAGATGCTCTGAGAAACTGGCGTTATTGATCCCTTCGGCACACGCCAACATTTGTAAACGTTTGCAATTATCAGAAAGAGTAGCACTTCTTACTCTGCTCAAAAAGACCCTTCACGTAGCATGTCCAAAGAGGCCCTGAGAGAAAATCTTTTCCTCGTGAAAACCTAGGTTTATGTTGAAGATATCAAGAGACATGGTATATCCCATATCATACTGTGCTGAACCAATACGTCCGTTCTGCCATATGGTATGCATAGCAGATGGAGGTGCCACCGACGGAAGTAGTTGTTTGACACAAACAATGTACATTTTTATAAGGTACGAACTGTCGATCAAATTTTGCGTAATTTTATACATTCTTATTGCAAGGGCAATATTAGAGCTAAGAGTTTCTGCGAAACAACTGGCCATTAATAACCAAGATTGTGTAAACCACAATCAGATACACTGGACGTGTAGAGCAAATGGGCGAAAAAAATAGTTTCAAAAGAATATGTACGCTTCAGTAGATGGAAAAAATGGAAATGCTTCAGGATGAAATGGCGCAAACAAGTGCAGGATTATTTTTTTTTACCGTAGCTCCCCCAGGCGGCCAACAAAAGAAAACAATTTTCCTCGGGGCCTATGTCATCGTTGGGGATGTTGAGTGGAGGTTTTTTTTTAGGGAAAAGAAAGAGGGGAAGTTCTGGGAAGTTCGTCAGGGGAAGTCCCGGGAAGGAAAAAAAGGGTACGTAGGAATCTGGGGGTTAATGTATCCAGGACTGTCGGACGTATGAATCCATTCCTCACAGTACAGTGCAAAGCAATGGGTCGAGAGGGTCCAGCTGGAGAAATCAAAAGGTCTTCCTCAACCAGTCTCACCCGATCCTGTAGCCACAGTGTAGATGGACAAACGCATTCACCGCGGAGACCTAGATAAACCGCATCCCTTGAGCCCGGAATTTTTTGCTAAGTCGCCAAACTAAGTAATCCTATGTCATGAGTGTTACGCTATGAATGGTTCCAGGACCCATATGCGGGCACCCATACCCGCCATCCAAATTGCATTATGAAATATTTATACTAATCATGTCAAAAATCTGAACAACAGAGGGTGATGTATGAATAGATACGAAGCAAGGAGCTCTGCTTACCCTGTAAAGATTTTGATATCTTTAAATGTGTATAAAAAGCAAATTGATATCTTTAAACGAATATAAAAAGCAAATAGATATCTTTGAACGAATATAAAAACCAAATAGATATCTATGAATGTGTACAAAAAGCAAATAAATTGAATGTTAATCTTTGAACGCGTATAAAAGGCTTAATTCAATAAATTTCTTCCATTTCTTCAAGAAATATCTTTTGCTCAATGCTAATAGATATTGCATATTTAAGGGGGAAAAGGTACAGATTAATTTAAATTAAATTAATGAAGATTCAAGATAGCTACGAGAACAAATTTAGTCTGTGAATTAAAATGGTAAAAAGGCAAAAAATAAATTCAAAAATTGAAATGATTACTTGAAGCTTCGTACTAATTGATATTCCCTTAATATTCATTTTTATTTAATTTGAGAAATTCTATTTGAAATATGGCCAATCTTCTGCCAATTATAATAAGCCATTTTTAGGAGATTATTTTTTAAATTAAAGAAAGTTTTTAAGCAGAATTTGTAAACAGTAAAAATGATCGAAGGACGATAGTATGCTTTAACTAGATTCATGATTTTTCATTACAAACCCAGATGTTATAAGTAGCCTTGCACGATTTTAAAAGGTACAAGATTGAAGATCCCTAATCAGGTTGACAAAATTATAAAAGTTTTATAATAATATTTAAATTTTGGCGTTTGAATCCATTCTTAAGTATTATCCTTATCGGATCTAAACAATTATGATTATTGGATTATACAATAAATATATTGACAGCAATAAATAATAAAATAGATTAACGTCATATCGAGACGCATCTTTAGCTTAATTGTGATTTTTCGAAATCTCCATAGTGCTTTAAGATACTAAATACGCAATGATTTGAAATAACAATATCGGATTTTGGGAAATGGAGTAGAGCTAATAATGTAACGTTCGCACCTGGTTCGAGGGAGCATATCGCTTAGCTAGGGTTGGCTTCATACCCTAAGCATCTATTTTCATAACACATCGATACCGTAATCACGATGACGTATATTGCGTGCGACTTAAACAACTAGAAAAAAAAATACGAAAATACATGACTTTTAATATTTTGCAGCTTCTTTATATCTAAGATAGATGACAACTGAAAAAAAGTTATATGTTACTTCACCAGAGATTTTGCCACGAGAATAATTATTGCCTTCTGTAAGACCTAAAAAAACCTTTTCTTACTTCTTTTAGTTATTAGCCGATTTATTATTTGATGAATCCTGGCCAGATACGCAATTAATCAATCGCTTTCTTTTGTTTTTATCATACAACTTCATACAGTTCTTCATTTTTATCATACAGTTCCGCCCGGTCAAAAGGTCACTTCACGAAACATCGCCAGAGAGAAGGCCCCGACGATGTTTTGATTTTGTCGTTTTTTTGCGTTATGGAGTGGTAAATCAAGGAATACTTTAGTGAATAGGATGTTTATGCCGTCAGTCTGTGTACAGTTTACTGTGAAAACCTAAAAAGCGTGATTCGATAATTCTTTTCTTTGAAAAAGTGTTGGCGTGAATAAAACTCACGCGGGACTTCATCCTAGAATCTAGAATGTATCAACATAGACTTTGCAGCATCCCTGCCTCAGACAATGGGGTGAGTTCAGAATTTCGGGTTTCAAAACAAATTAAGGTGAGAGCACCCAAAGTTTAGGAAGGGTCGAGGCTCCTCGGGTCCCGCCCGGGCCCATCGCGGAAACGGAAATGGACTGGAAACAGCGGGGAGGCTGTATTCTCCACTCACTGAATAGTTGAAAATATTCCCGCCAGAGGACGGCACAGTACGACGGAAACACGGACCGAATTACGTGTAAACCGGGTCAACGGCAAAATAAAAACAACAACTTGATTATTTTCGGAATTACGAGGGTAATCGGATTACGTTTATGAAGTATAGGTACGGTTTACGTTGTTTTGTTTTACAGTGTTTATGCTTTGTGTTTAATTTGTAAAACTTCTCCTTTTTTAAAGGTTTTGAAAAAATAAATGTTTTTATTGTGTGAATACCGCGATAGGATCCCAACTGTCCTGGAGATATAATATTTTTTTCATTAGTTTCTTTTAAGCAAAGTTTATACATTTTTGTTATTGTTTTTGGGGTGTTATGCCGTGTTTCGCTACCTCCTTCTTTAGCCAACGTTTTGGACAGCGTTACAGTGTCCATCATCAGGGCAGATGAGCAGAGCTGATGATGGACACTGTAACGCTACGTTGGCTAAAGAAGGAGGTAGCGAAACACGGCATAACACCCCAAAAACAATAACAAAAATACTTTTTGGCCGTGAAAACCTTAAAACATACCAAAGCTTATACATGATTATAACATAAGTAATAACTACGGTAAGTTATATATATTTAAAACGTTTAAGGAATATGTAAGTAGAAAGCGTAAGTAGTAGGTATAAGCATGATGTTACAATTTTCACAGTTCTCCTCACTACAGTTTCCTGATCTGAATCAGCCTGTTATTTTTATATTATTGTATTGAGTATCCAGAAATCTTTGTCTTCATACCCCTTACTTAATAAATGCGGCACTTAAGGTCAGAACGGTGAAAAACTTGACTTATAACCACGGTTTTTGTATGGTTAAAATGGCTTTAAACCTGGTTTGAAGGTTTACCACACATAAGTTGAACGGGCGTATTGTAAGTCTAATTAGTAAGAAGGTTGATGTTTGCAAGTTGAATATCATCACTCATTTGATTATCATTACAGTATTCCCTTTGGGGTAAGTTTTGGGTCTGATCACCAAAAAGGACTAAGGTCATTTCAAGCAAAGTTTGAATTCTGAATGGTGGTCTTTCTCTAGCGCGATACTTAGTGCATCGACTTCTAGTAAAAAATGCTGTTGTGAGTTTGCAATGCGTATACTAGGGTCAGTCAAAAAGTAATGCCTCCTATTTTTTTCTCATTAAATAAAGTTAGTTAAATGAAAAAAATTGGATTTGGCGCTATTCCTCAAACCTTCATCTACAATCTACTGCAATACTAATTTTCTGTGCCAACAGGTGGCAGCACTGCAATCGCTTGCAAAATGGCCGATATCAATGTTCGTATTCTTCTTTCGTATGGCGGGGGGGTTAGAGGAAGATATCTAGGTCTGCCAGCCAGTCTAGGGCCTCAGGCGTTGCCCTGTGGACCTCATCAATCCTGCCGGGGAATGAATGGAGCGGGCATTCGTTGACCACATGTTCGGTGGTCTGCGCCTCACCGCATTCACACATCTCCGACTCTTTAAGGCCCCATTTATACATCATATGGGCACAACGGCTATGGGAGCACCTTATCCTATTGATGGCGCATTAGAGTTTGCGAGGCAAGAGAACCCAGGCTGTCTCTCAGTGGAGTCTTGTAAGAGATGGGCATTTTTCACCTTGGCCGATTGCCACACAAGCTTCCACCTATCTTCTGAGTGAGAGGTGAATGGAGGAGTCTTTCTCCTTGTGTTTGTATTAGTCAGCGTTTTGTAATTGAATTCTTGAATGCAGAAGGTGAAACTATTCGCATTCATGAAAGACTGAAAAATGTGTAAGGTGTTGCAAATGCACAAAAATTGTTACCGGAGACCAAACATGGCTTTGACTGACACTCGTATATAACACAATTCCTGAGAGTAGCCGCGGAGTAATCACTGATAATATTTTTTGTTTATTGCTCTTGAAAGAAAATCATGAAAGATTGCGATATCAAAGCAATAAAATCACCCACGTCATCTTTAAAGGCACGCAACAAGTGGCATATTGTCATTCTTCCAGTGTACTAAGTACAAGAAGGTAGTTTATATGTCAGGGAGAGCCTTTTCGAGTATCTTTCCTGTCAAGTGCTCGACTTGCAGTAGATAGGTGGGTGGTTTATCAGCTGCTGCGAGGTTTTCGAGTATTTTGCCGTACGACACCCCTTCATAAAAGTCTGTCCCGACTCCCTTTGCCCGATTGATAAATAAAGCAGAGTGCTCCTTTTTGGTTCTCCGGCCGGCTCGAGTGCGCGCCCTCGAGCCGGCCGGAGCTTCTAAAAGAGGAAGCTCTTTTATCTTTGTTTATTAGCTTCGTTGTCTGCAAGGAAAATGCAAAAGAAAAAGTGGATCGCTTAAATTATATGGAAAAAAACATAAATGTTTTGGAATTATTAGCCTCCTTGTGGAACATTATGATAATATCATATTTGTTTTAGGTGTGCAAAATATTTAAACGTAACGATTAATTTCAGGGGAGTTTGATAACTAGTAAGTAGAGTGACGCAGAATGTTTTCGATATTTAAGAAGTAGTTCTGGTTCAATTTTCAATTCACAGCCATAGGTCATCCAAAGTGGTTAGCGTAATACTTAAAGAATGCCTAACATTGTAAATTAGTACATTTGCTCTTATGATTTAATTTTAATTCAAATAAAAAAAATCCCTAATTTTTATTTTTGAAGTAAAATCTTCTTTAGCAACGTTGTGATTTGAAACACGATGAAACGGAAGGGAGGGACACTAAAAAGAGACAAACACATACATTTGTAGGATTTTGACTGCGAGAGATTGAGATAGACTATTCGGTGTCCTCTTTGTGCGATGCTTCGTAGCCTATCGGCCTTCTCTTTGAGCGGTGCTTCGTAGAATAAAATGTTAAATAATTTTTAAACTTGGTCACAATATTATAATAAATACACCCTCCAATATGATACTAAGCATTCTTCTCATTCTCTCGAAGATTTCTGTAGGTTTCACTTCTACCGCGTGTGAACTGCACACATGATTTTTCAACAAAAATATGATGCTGTTTTCAAACTCAAATTTTTAATTTAATTTTTATTACTGTTTATGTATTTTCTTTTATTTTTGTTACAACATATAAACTAATAATGTAACAAAATCTACGATATTTAAGCGATTACTTACTTTCCTTTATACTTACGAAAACATAATCAGTGTAGCTGTTTTTTCTAATAATTATCTATTTCATAATATAAAACATTTAAATAGCCAAATAATTTATGACTATGACTAATTTATGACTACAAATTTGGGCAGGTGTGGGTCTCTCGTAACACAAGCTGAAACACTTTAGTACTAGAAGCCTGCTTTGTCGTAAACACAAATGTGCCGATAATCCGCACCAAACTATCAACTATTCAGTCGTTGTTTCCCAAAATTCACTTAACACTAACAGTGAATCACTGCCCGCTAGTGTTAAGCCGCCAAATAAATCAAAATGCAAATAATATTGCACGTAGTCTACTGAAGAGAGAGAGAGCTTGCGCTATTTCTACGCACAGCTGAATCCAGTTAAAGGGAGTGGTTTCAACCCATTGGCTCGTAATTGTATCATCAATCACAGGTGGCGCCGTAAGCGATGCAGAACCACCCCCTTCCTCTACCCCCACCCAACAGCACCAAACAAACCATCGAACCAACTACCCCTGGAGCCGCTGGGAATATGAACTGGACTAGAATTATAATATATCATTATAATACATATATGTTGTATGCCATAGAGTTCAGAGCGGCGTTGAAAGGACTATTGTGCATTTTCTATGGAAAGTGTTCGGTGAAATCTAGCGTTACACAAATTAGTATTATGCAGAGGCGGCTCTAGGGGTCCAGAAGTGAAGTCATTTAAAAAAATGATATTATGATACAAAATCAGATTAAATATGATAATATTCATTTTGCGTGGGTACCTCATGAGTTTAAGAGTAAAATAACATGATTTAATAAAGTAAATTATTTCATGCGACAAGCGTATAATATGCAAAATCAACCCACGTTTATCAAACCATCTCTTTCAGGCGCATAATTTCATAATGCTCTCTCCCTCACGGCAATGAACCAAAATGTCTTCAGAATCCGAAAACATTTTTATTGCGACAAAGTTCCATTTTGTTTATTATAAGGCGCGTAAAGAGACAGAGACGTGATATTGGGACATTTCGTAAATTGACCCAGCCAATAATAATGCGTGAAAAAGAAAGCTTCCATTTAAAACGTTAGATGTCACTACTTGCCTCTGCCGGCTATCTCGCAGTGGATTTCAAATACATTAGGATCAGTTGTGATTTGCATAATATTATGTTTTACTCTTATAATTTTGGGAAGTCTTTGACCAATTGACCCGAGGGAAGGACCACCACTGGTATTATGCATCATTACTGATTAGAGCCGTGAAATGAAATTGCAAAGCTAGAAAACTTTTAAATTAATTAAAAAACATTATTTTCAACAAAATAAATAACTCAACTTTACAAAGTGCAGCGCACTGAAAAGACTCAGGAGGGTTTTTACTTTGAAAAGTGTTTCATAAAGTTAAGTGTTAACGCTTCTATTATAATTGAAAAATGAATAAAGTGATGCATTATAAAGCATTACCATAACTTACAAATCGTTATAATTTCTTCTTTACATTAAGGAATTGCCTAAATGGCATCGTAACGTGAAAGTAAGCAAAGAGTTATAATTCAAGACAAGCTACGTAATTATAACACTGTTCATAAATATTATCGTACGAAGTCCACTTTAACTCGATCGTTTGACATTTTGTTTGTCTTTATTTGAACTTTGTTATTAAATATTGTTGTAACTACCTACCTAAAAAATGGTATGAAAAAAGATCTGTCACTGATTTCTTTGAACAAATTAAATAATTCCTTGTTGGGTATAGTTTTATTTTGGCAAAAAATAGGTTTATAATTGAATAGGTAGGCATTTACGAATCTTGTGATATGGGAGGAAATTTTGAATTTTATTTATTATATAAGAGAATTTTACAAAAATACTTTTTTGGATGCGAGGTTAACTGTCCACAGAACCACTAGTTACCTTCTGATTCCGATAAAATAAAATTTTGAATTCAATTCTCTTTATCATCTAATCAAATGCACTTTTTGGTAAAAAAAATACCAGTTTTAGGAGGCGCTATATCTTTTCTCTACCAATTTCTCACAACATCCATTAATTCAATTGTTTACCTAACAAAATAGCCTTAACCATTTAGATTTAGCAGAATTCTGCTGACTGGCGCGCTTGTATGGCAAAGCAAAACAGAATTACTCATTGTTGTGCTGTACCCAACTAAGTACCTCATAATACTCAAATAACACATAATAATAATATAAGCATTTCCGTCACAAAGCTTGGTATAATATCCGCGAGCAACTCCATCCTACCGGAGCTTTCCACCAATTTGTAAAGCATGATATATGGTAATGGTAATACCATATATCCAGTTACCATGATATATGGTAATTCAAAATTGAAAATTGTATGGATTTTGTTGCAAAAATTGATAATGATAGAGTCCACTGATTTATGAAAGGAGACTATTTTAATTAGGGGATGGAAAAGCGGCGGACAAGATCAAAGGAAATTCGCGGCCTTTGAAATGGTATTTTTACATGGAGGACATATTTTAATCTTCATTAATAAAGGGTCAGAGAAAAATATGGACGACATGCATAAAAAAATCGTATTGAGTGGAAAAATAAGTTTAATTTTATTTTTGATTATTTTAAAAACTAATCAAATATGTATAAAATGAGTGGTAAACAGTTAAATAATTACAGTACGATCGATGCATTTTACCGGGCCATGAACGACATAATATTTAAAAATTTATGTGATTTATAAGTGTATGCGTATAAAAATTTGCATGTATATCTACGCGTCTGAATTGTGTTGAGTAGTGGAGCATTGTGAGTGCGCATTGATTAAGTTACCAGTAATGTTTTTTATTAAATGACGGCGGGGTGTCAAAAAAATACAGAGTTGGGTTGGGACAAAGATTGTTGAATGATTGGAGAGCAAGGGAAATTGGTGATTTTGCTGCAGCTTTATAACAGGAATGATACAACATGAACTCAAGTTACCCCAAATAACTTGGACTGGCCGTTCAAAAGATTTGTAATATAGTTGACTGAAAAGGAAAGAACAGGCATTCGAAATATCCTAAATAACTAACACGAGTACAAATTATAGACACATTACACAAATACGCAGGGTATTGCTTATATATTAATTATCATGTATCTACTGTATTGTAATGTAATACATTACTGTAATGTTAATACTGCGTTCAATTCTTATTTCAATGTGTAATTTTAAATTACGTATGCAATCTTTTTATGGAAATATATCAAATAACAAAAACAAAATTTATATGGAAATATTTAACATAACAACAATATGTATGTATACGAATGCTTGTATATGTATATGTATGTGTATTTATGCATGTATATTTGTATAAATGTATGTGCATAAGTGCAGATAAAAATAAGTGCATGTGTGTATGTCCATATGCGTACATATAGGCATATATATTATTTTTTATATTTAAGATTATTTTTTTATTTATATGTCTACTTTGAAACATATATTTTTTTTTAAATAAAATAAACGCCCGAGTTGCCGGCACTGAAACTGAAAAACTGAAGCTCAGAAAATTAGTTGGTGTACATAAAAAAAAACATATTTCATGTCGACAGTTAAAAAGTTTATCATAATAGATAATTATCGAAATTTTCGCTTTTTACTTGCCCTAGCTGGACGTACGTATATGATAGATATTTATTTCGCATTTTAAAAAGATTTAGAGTAAAGGACTGGTCTATTATTATAATAATAAGCCGATCTAATAAAATCCCAATACCCCATTGCAATATTTACGATGTAAAGTCAGGTAGTAAAGCCATGATATAAAACCATCATAAGGAAAATCAAAAATGGGTAAAATAATGTGAGAAAAAGGTTCTCTTTTAGCATAGTAAATTATCTATGGGTAATGTTGGTTGATATTAAAAATAGGTTTTAAAAAGAACTCCCAAGTATAATAATCGGAATAACATGTTTTCGTATTGATAAAAAAGTTTTGATAAATTTCTACAACAAAACAAATACCACAAAGGAACAAAGGAAACAGATAAAGGTCAAAATTACAATGTGAAGTTAACTCTAATATTGTAGTCTATTTACCGGTGTTTCTCCCGCAGTTGTGACAAGGGTTTTCTGATATTCCGCAACAAAAATAAAATTCAGAGGCAACTAGAAAATCCAATTCATTGTTGGAAAAGAAAATGACATTGAAAATGAGATAGACATGAAGATTTTTAATTTACCTCGCGAAACAGCTTTAAAGCCAATTGGCAGCTTACAAATTATTACAATCGATAGGATATTGTTCTTCTATATATTTATAAAAATCAACATATGCTTGCTTGGGAATATATACGTATATGAGTTATGAATACATGAGATGTGCATTGCTATATTAAGCATAAGAATATTTAAAACTTTTAAAATACTTTCTATTCACCCCGCGAAGGTTTCTGGATTATTATAACCACATGACAATACATCTGAAAAGTTTTTTGGTCATTACAAAAACTCTTGCGAAACTGTCAAAAATGACACAATTTGAGAATGACTTTTTGCAAAACAATGATGTTCAGTCAAAATTCAATTTTCAAAACTCTTTTAGTTAAAGAATTTATTTGAAGTACTTTTCTGTTTCTTTGTAACTAAAATTTTATCCAAGTAAAGTAAAAAAAGGATTATTTATCAAAAAGCTTCTGTCCATAAATGGAAACTAAGGACGGGTTGTTTCAAAAAATTTGATGGATTCATCAAATATTTGAAGTTAATTTTCACGTTCTGCGTAAGTTCTATTCAAGTTCTGTTATTACATTATTATAGGACAGTTGCTTCACAAAACTGAAATAATCACAGAACTTGAATAGAACTTACACAAAACGTGAAAATTAACTTCAAATATTTGATGAATCCATCAAATTTTTTGAAACAACCCGTCCTAAGTAAATAGGTATGACATGTAAGTATCTAACATAATGTATGTAACATTATTGGAAAAGTTAGATCGCATCAAATTAAAAATTCTCGGCAATAAGCAGAAATATTTCCATAATGATTTCCTCTATAAAATACGATTTACAATTAGATAGTCTTTGTTTCAACATTAATAACAAAGAACTTGTTGAAGAAAAATTAACCGCAGCAACAAACAAATTGATTGGATTTGAAATGTGTGTAACAGAGGAGTGGAATTAAAGTTCAAATGAATTCGCTTACTGACTTTGCAACTTGGATAAGCAAACTGTGAAATAAATTGTTTTCGGAAACTAAAAAGTACTTGCTACAAAACAGTATTTTCAATTATAGCTCAGTGATTCGAAAGGAAAATATCCAATTATATAAACTTTGATTTATATTTCTTCATGTGCATAGGTTCCTATGATAATGAAATTTAATTTTTTAGCGTACCTACCTACTTCCTTAACACGAGTCTCAGATTTCTAAATATTTAAGAAGTCAAAATTTTCCGGGAGAAGTGTGGATAAAACGAAAATGCGTCATCAAAAATTCAAGGATAATATATTGGTTATATCAATTGTTTCATCCGATTTTTATGAGTTTTTAATAAAATTTCTATACTCAGGTACCTTTATAGTCACATATACCGTTTGCAAGCATTAAATTAGATTTAAGTTATAGATAGGTATATAAATTTGCTAATTATAATAATAATTTCGATCCTACTTAATCTAATTTTTTCTTTGGTGATGCATAAACGCGTGTTGTCCGTGTTCAATAAGTATGTGTAAAAATAGCTACAGCAGAAGTTGCTTTGGGGATTGCAAATTAATAAAAATAATCTATGAAAAATAATTCAATGTCGTATTGCTGAACAATGAAAGTATATCTTTGAATATAGGTTTACGGAACCGATTTCCAGAATCTTTTAAATTTCGAACGAATAGTTTCCGGTTACACTTGGAAACCCGCTGGAAGACCGCTGGGAGACAACCATGGCTAAATATAACAATGCTTAACATCAAAAATAACTTCATAATTCGTGAGTATATTATATCCATGGAATGAATACGCCCTGAACGGAACTATTAGAGAAAAAAATCGAGTGCAGTTCACACGCGGCAGAAGCGAAGCTTCACGAAAACAATCTCAACCAATAGAAGCCTTGAAAAGTGAGATCATAATCAAAGCGGCTAATGAGCGCAGTTTGACGTTTCGTAGGTACTATAATGCGTCATTTAAAACATCAAAAACAACTTCATAATACGTGAGTATATTATATCCATGGATTTAATAAGCCCTGAACGGAACTATTAGAGAAAAAAAATCGAATGCAGTTCACACGCGGCAGAAGCGAAGCTTCACGAAAACAATCTCAACCAATAGAAGCCTTGAAAAGTGAGATCATAATCAAAGCGGCTAATGAGCGCAGTTTGAAGTTTCGTAGGTACTATAATGCGTCATTTCCGTTTCACCCGATTTTCAAATCACAACGGTGCTAAAGAAGTTTAAATTAAAAAATTTGAAAGGGAAAAATATTTAAAATTGAAGTTTTTTTAATGAAATCCCATTCCCGCTAAAGATATACTTCAATATAAACCAAAATGCATACAAATCATTTCAAAAGCTTGTCAAACAGATGGCCGCCAGATAGTTTCCCCTCACCATTGCCATTCATACAAAATCACACTAATGCTCTGTCCAGGGCTTTTAAGGTTCATGATTGTATCTGATAGAGTGCCGAAGGAAAAAAAAGTTTCATCAATAAACAAATGTTTCCACAACAAACAAATGTCTCCACAACCAACAAATGTTTCCACAATGAACAAATGTTTCCACAATAAACAAATGTTTCCACAATAAACAAATGTTTCCGCAATAAACAAGTGTTTCCACAATAAACAAGTGTTTCCACAACAAACAAATGTTTCCCCAATAAACAATTGTTTCCGCAACAAACAAATGTTTCCACAACAAATAAATTTTTTCCACAATAAATAAAAATGTTTCCACAATAAACAGGAACAATTCAAAACTATAACATACTGGATAAATGGTTATCTCCCATAAATGCTAATGGTTATCTAGATAAATGATTCCCGATGGTTATCTCCATCATCGACAGCATAGACTGTTTTATCTCCCAGCTTGCAGAACTAACTTGCCAATGGTTATGTCAGTCGGGAGAGCAGTTTTTTTGTTAAATAGAATCACTTTGTTTATCCATATGTTTTAACATCAATGAACCACTATTTAGATAGCAAGCTTTATTGCTGTTAGTCTGATTGTGCTTCATTGATGTTTAAATTGCTTAAATATGATTGTATCTTTATATTTTCTCTACTTTTCTCTAACGATTTGAAATTTTAATATTGTTATGTTTTTAAAGCGAATAAATTGAATTGAATTGAATAAACATATAAAATATGACGTTTAAGTTTCAATAGGCTGTGAAACAAAGAATGCAGGCAGTAACAGGAATATTCCCTAGTCTCAGAGCGAAGTGCAGACGTCTATTAGGCCAAACTAGCGATAAACGGGCATTAACCAAGACTTTATAGGGGGATTAAACTTTATTCTTATGTTCCGTAGGACAAATGGGAGCTTAACCGAGGCTGTCTTCGAAAACGGAGCTTTGAGACGGAAATAAAACCTCAACGGGCGGAGTGAGCGTTCACAGTACAAAAGTTCAGCGCAAAATAAAATAAGTAAAGTGACATAGATTTTTTATTCATTTTTTCAAACTGTCCGGAGACAGCGACACGGTGGAATTTCTTTTTGGAGAATGTTTTCAGGTAAAGTGAAGTAAGAGAGAGGAATGTGAAAATGAAAAAGAAGAATGTTAAATATCTGGCTATTCAGACCTGGAGCTAGATTCTAATAAACGTATTTAGTCCTTAAGATGAAGTTGTACGTGAAATCCTATTTAGATTCATCTTTACGACGAATCGGTTTACAGTATGAACATCAAAAACTATGCTACGGATAAATTAAAGCTTTTACTACGCTTACTTCATGCAAATACGACGCGCGATTTTAAATTTTTGTAGGCGTGAGAATCGAAATACTTCTTGCGTTTATATTCCTATTAAAGTCTATTTGTTTCTTTATCATAGAAATCGTTGTGTCTCCCTTATAGAGAGATATATTCTAGTCGGCATTGGAAAGAAAAAACACCACTACATAAATTCAAATATAAAAATTAACCACAAAATAATAAAAATGACATAGGTTCTAATAAACGTATTAAGTCCTAAGTCTATTTGTTCCTTTCAAGGAATAACTACTATATGGTATCATAGAAATTGTTGTGTCTCCCTTATAGAGAGATATATTCTAGTCGACATTGAAAAGAGAAAACATCACTCCATAAATTCAAATATAAAAATTAATCACAAAAGAATTAAAATGTAAGCCTTTATGAAACGCAAGTCAAAGTTTCGAATCGCAACTTGAAATAAAAATATGAAAGTTTGGGAATTTTTTAACCAATTATGTTTATAATACTTGCATTCAAAATGTTTATTAACAAAAAAAAAATATGTTTACTTTTATTTAAAAAAAATTGAAAGCGAAAAAAATTTAAAAAATTTATCACCTTTCAAAAACAGATTTTAGAATTCGGATACATTCAGAAATATTCCATTTATATGGATTTTATTGTAGAGCGGAAATATTTTGATTCTCTGACAAAATATCGTGGAGGCCAGAAAGGTTAAAACGAATAAAAATAATAAACAGATTTACCCAAATCAAAACAAAAGAATTGCTTGATTTAAATGCAACAAGAAATTCTGTGTTTTCCTGAAAAAAAACTCCAAAAACTATTCTTGTAATATTTTAACAACGTAGAATCTTAGTTTTGGGTCTTTATTGCCAAGACAGGGAGAAAGCGACATTATCTAATCAAGCGTATCTCATATCATGGTAATAAAATTACACAAATTAAGAGAACATTTCAAAAAGACGCCCTGAGGCGTGTTTTATAATAGTTCTGGAAGAAGATAATAAAACTTTGTTTAGCAGATAACTCAACGCCTTAATTTCACCAAATTGCGAGCAGATTAGTGTTTCACACAAAATTGTGAATCATGCAAAACAGCAGAGGGCGTGTCTATGACAATGATATCATTTTAAATTGTAACTAGTCATGCGAAAATAGCATGTAATTTACTTAGCAGATTACAAACCAGCACTTCTCTGTTTTTGCCATGTCAGCAATATGACCACCCATTCGCGAACTGATGTTGGCATATATGAACACCACTTATTACTGATAGTGGATTATTACGGATTTATAGTGCGTTTCTGAACAATCCACACTTTACAGTACCGCCTTTATTTCAAGTTATAATGATTCAAAACCCCCACGCTTGGGGATTTCACCGTTTCTTATTTACGTTTTTCCATGACGAGAGGTAAAAGAAATGTCTTTCTTGTCATAAAAATAAATAAAATCTCGCATAAAACGCAGACGTTTCTGCGCTAAAAGCGATGGGAACTTTAATTCACAAAGAAGGAAAAATGTTTTGAAGGTACAAGTGCTGAAAACATTTAAGGAAATATCTGAAAAAATACACCTGCTTAAAATAAATTTTATAACATGGAAGATACGAGAAAGTCGTGTTCCAAAATAATGTTTCTTGTTTTTCATATTGTTTTCGATTAAAGAAGAGTGTAGGATGTATTCTGGTACACGTTCAGGTATAAAACTTTGTGAGCCTGCGGAAGGAAAATATTTAAAAGTTTTTAAGTAAAGTAGATAAATAAGGTTGGTTCTCTCCAGCGGGGTTAAAACATAATATTTTAAAGGCCACAGTTTCAAGCCGATATGAAGTTTATAGCTCGGAAAACTGACTTGATTAATTTAAGCAAAGTTTGATGTAGGTAATGAAAGCTGATCAATTTCCAACAGAGTTCCAAAAAAGAAGAGACTGGAATCCAAAACATTAAAGTTTTTCTAATTTCATACGTTTTCTTTAGCGAATAGTAACTTGAAGCTTGGGAAAGAGTATAGCTGAACATTTCGTAATATTAAACTCTCTAAAAGACCTATTAAAAGCGGGACGTGTTATTTTATTCTTACTCAACGTTAGATGGAAAAAGAACTGATATTTTAGCGAAAAAGAAAATAATTATCTGAGGGTTTTCTTTAAAAAAATATCAAAATGTTCAGAAAATGAACAAAGAAACGTTCGTAGTGCTGTATAAATGGTATTACGTATTATAAGGAGAGCAGTTCACTTCCTCCCAAGACCATGAAATTCTGTACAACATTAATGAAATACTTAAGATAGGAACTAATGAAATGTAAACGTTCAAAGCAATTTGAAATAACAAGCTTATAAAATACTCCAAATATAACACTAACACAAACATCACATTTTTCGTTTCCCGTCCTTGCAAAATTACTATGTAAAAATTTTAATAGAATATGAAATACTTTAGTGTGATTTTCCAACAGTTCAGTGAAACAAGATTCCAATAATTGAAAAGTAATTATTCTCAACAGTTGTATTTTGAATTGCGAAACTTTAGTAATGAACTGAACGTGTTTCATACAATGTATTGGAATATGACTGTCGAAGTACATTAATACCGTGAAACTGTCAATAAGCATATTTTAACATCGGCACTAAAAGCCCGAGGAAGCAATTTCGTAGTAACGTGCATCTGAGAATGACATTTTCAATGGAAAATATTTGCAATAAGTAACGTAGAGCCATTTGCAGAATAAAATATTGATTGAAAAACTTAAAAACACTCAAGTTATTTATTTTCACCCTTTTACCCTAATAGGGTTACAAGGTGAAATGTTCCTAAAATATACTTGCCCTTTAACTAAATAGATATTTAATAGATATTTAGTAAATGGGCAAGTAAATTTTATTTACCCTGTTACCCTAGACACCTGTTTACCCTTTTACTCTAGGGACAATTTCACTCTGTTACCCAAGGTAACTGTCTATCCTATTATCCCAGATCTGTTTTATCCCGTTACCCTAGGTGCTTGTTTACCCTATAACCCTAGGATGCGTTTTAAACCATTACCGTAGGTTTTCGTTTAACCTCTTACCCTAGAGCAGAGATGGGCAAACTTTTTAACGAAAGGGCCAGATAAATTAAAAAATTATCTAGGCGGGCCGGAAAAAAATTTAATATATTTTTTTTTAAAAGTGATGATATACTTTATTTTTTAATTTTTACATCAAAAATAATATTATATATATTACATGCTACAAAGGTAAAAAAGTAACAAAAATTGATTATTCTTTAGAAGAGTATGAAGGCGTATGTGATAGATGAAACTGTGACTGAGCTTCTAAAAGTTTTTCATAATCTGGTAGAAACTGAGATGAGCTGATTCGCAGTAGTGAAGGGTTATTCAAAACAATGTCGCGAGCCGGATTGACTAGCCTGAAGGGCCGGACTTGGCCCGCGGGCCGTACTCTGCCCATGACTGCCCTAGAGTCTATTTCGTTTCTAGGTTTCTGGTTGCCTTAGGTAACTGTTTTTCAGGTTATTCTAAGATCTGTTTCACTCTTTTACCGTAGAGAAAGGGTTTACTCTTTTACACAGCCACCCTGTTACCTTACTACCTTGTTACAGTGTTATCCTATTACCATAGGACCTATTTAACGCTGTTAATAACAAGGTGAAACACGTTCTAAATAAATAAGAACCACCCTAAAGATTTTATAATAATATAGAATCAGTTCGATTCCAAATAATTAAAAGGACAGGGTGAAACCTTTCGATCATTTGAAAAAAGCGAAAATAGTTATAAAGTTTCACAATAATAACATTACAAAGGAATTACAATATTGTAATGATCACATGTTTCTGTGATTGAGAACTCCATTGGGATCTCTGTTTCGTTGAATGCTTTATTTATGAGAAAGAAGGAAAGGTTGTACAATATCTATCTGCGGTATTCCAGTTATAAAATAAAAAGAAAGTCTGGTTACTAAATGGTCGAAATTAAATAATCTACAATGAAAAAATAAAGGTTTTTGACGACTTATGCATAAAAAAGCTACAAAACAGAACCTAGCAACATGATTTCCAATGAGATTTGAAGAGCTTAAAAGTTCCAAAGTTGAAAATAACAATGATTAAGCAACGACGACATTCAAAGCTTCATTTACATTAGTGCTAATTTATTAATTAAATTAAAATTTTCCAACCGTTTGATGCTTGTCGTGTTTATTTGAGAAAATTTAAAACGAGCTAAAAACGCCCATTTTAAGAGTTGGAGTTCTAAATATATTGCGGAAATTGTAACAGAAAAAACGTGACAGTAGAACTTAGAAAAAAATTAAGCTTTCAAAAATAACATCGATAAACAATAAACAACAAAAGTAGTTAACCCGGCTTTGCTCGAGTAAACATGAATCTTATTCCATAGTTCAAAAGGACGTTATAAAAATAATATGATACTTAGGTATTATTCAGATTGTTTTATAAATGTTCATTACAAAGCTAACGATAGCTCACGATGGAAATGCGATAACAAGCAGAATATAGTTGTATATTTTCTTGGAAATTACAGGTAGAACGAACATTGCCAATTTCATGATGTCAGAACTTACCGTTCCAGAGTTGTTATTGCTACAGAAAACAGATTTCTTTTTTGGATTTAGGATAAGACTTTTTAGATTTTAGTTTGCTGTGAAATTTTTCAGATCATATTATTTACTGAGAAAACAATATTTCCACAATAATCAAGCCTTTGCACACTTGAAAGTTAGCTTTTATTTAGAAAAAAATGGTACACTTAGCTACTTTGCACATTTGAAGGTTAGCTTTTATTTAGAAAAACGACATATTCGAATGAGTTCATAGAAAAAAACAACAAAATCATAGAGCACTATTTCACAATACTAAATAACTATTAACATAAGTACTTGTGTACCTATATTATTTGTAGTTGTAAACATATTAATTAATATATTTAAACTTTTACAGAATTTTTTCTGAATGAGATGTGTAGAAAAGCATTTTGCATGGTGGTCGTTATCGAACCTACATAATAAGGCATTTCCCGCGCTTTTATTGTTTCCGCGGCAAAACGTGCAAAATGGCCGCCGCAGCAAGATGGCGCCGAGCGATAATAACACGACTTATGGACAGGCGTGTTGTTTCTATAGCGGGTAATAACAAAGGGTTAAAAGGTTTTTTATTATTGAATAAAAACTGTAATTTTATGATGATACAACATGAAGTTTAATACAGGATTGAGATCAAATGGTTAAACTGGCTGTGCGATGATGGTAAAAGATTTTATTTGCCTTTTGAGAAGAATTTTTTTCGGACCAACGTGATTTTTATACAACAAAGATTTTGCAGTGGTAGGTATCTACAGATTTTGGTGTTGATATTTTTATTCCGTACACGGTTATAAATACAAAAATACAACGGAAAATAAAGCCGCCAGTTTATGCAAGAACCTCTAAATTCAACGCAAGATTGGGTTAGGTTAAACCTAATCCAACCATTTATTGGATTACCAACGCCTCCTGTAACATAGGTTTGGTGACTTAGCATGGGTGCCCGTAATCGTGGTTTTTCTAGATCTTGGCGGCCAAAGTGGCTACACACCTGCTGCGTGGCAGGCCGAATCAGGTGAGACTGGTTGAGGAAGACCTTTTGATCTCTCCAGCCGGACTCTCTCTCTCTCTCAGAGATGGATCCAAACGATCATCATTCCTGGACTTATTGAACCCCAGATTCTTACTCACCCCTCTTAACTATTTCCTTTCCAGAACTTCCTCTTCTTCCCTTCCTTAAAAAACTCTCCACACAGCACCCCCTAAGATGTAATAGGCCCTGAGAGATTATTTCCCTCAGGGCCTCCTGTGTGGAGCTGATGTAAAAAAACAACATTCCTGTTTTTCGTTGCCCGATTATATCCCCACACACTCTCTGTTTTTAAATTTATTATTTTGGATTGCGTATTGCGACTGTGTTAGTCAATATTACATCAATTATTATTCTGAATTTTGGAGTGTAAATCGATAGCGAAAATTGGTGAGTTTTCGCTGGAGGATTACTCTGTTTATAGTGTTTATCCGACTGCATAATGTTTTGTTTACATTTTATTAATATCAAGGCATGCGGCCTCTGTTCCCTTTTCATAGCATCAAATTGTTGCTAGCATTCTAAAGTCACCTTTCGTTTTTGTAAATCCAATAACTGCCCTTTACAATTCTTAAAAAAGAGGTCTGAACAAATTAAGTTTCTTATTTATATTAAACTTACTTAAGGCTTATTATTATTATCAAAAGTGATAATAATAATAAGCCAATCACGTTACATATAAAAAACAAAGGCCGTAAACTCAATCATTCAGAGCAGTTCGAAATAAAAAAAAAATAATAATCCGAAAGCTAGTATGATAAATGAACAAAAAAATATAATTCGCTCGCTACTTTTAGATAAGCGAAGCCGAGATCAATTATAAGAGAACACAAACATATTTAATTATGGAGAGAAAAAAAATCCCACTCGGAAACATCTCACTCTACGACTATTGGTTAAATTTAAACAATGCAATAATTGGAGAAACTTTAAAGGGTAATTAATTACCATTAATAATTTCCAACATTTTATTCAGAAATCAACATGGGCACAGGTAATAAAAATAAAATCAATAAGTTATTCATTAAGAGTATCTACATACAAATAATATAAACATATCGTCCGTAAGTGGCTTAACCACAGTTTGGAAATGCCTTCAGAAGGCGAAACAGCTGTCATGCGTAAAAATAATTAGACAGAAGAAGAACATGTTTCAAATTTTTTTTTTTTATAAATTAAATAACAATATTATTGAATATATTGTATCGAGGCCGCCCTAAAACCTGCCGGATTGACGAAATTATCAAGTCTATCTCAACTCATTGCGAGTATTAAACGTTACGTTTTGTACTGAATATATATTTTGCAAATGATAACACTGCACAAAGGATATCGCTGTACAATAACAGCATGTTTTATTAGTTTCATATTATATCAAGGCGCCCCGACGGCGACGTCTTATTATCCTCATTCTGGAATGCAGGCAGCATCAGCAGTAGAATGCAGGCAGTATAGAATGCAGGACAGAATGCAGTGAAGCCCGTACAGGATACGTCAGGTTCCCACTTCCTGCCGAGTGACGGTAACGAGCTACGAAGACAGCATCTTGTTAACTGCCAGGAATTCGTTCTGAAGTCTAAAGCTACTACCTAAGATTTTGTGCATAACTTTTGGGGATGCGTCTCGACTTTGAAGTTATGAAATATGTGGTTGTCTCTATTTGTGTATATTTTAAAAATATTGTTTTTTTGAATAGTTTGATAGCTGATACCCAATAATCACAAGACCAATAATTGTCTTATGTATGTCGTATAATGGCACTTTCCAGAGTGGAAAATACTCATGGTATCGCCCTGATGTGAGACCATCGTATAGAAATTGAAAATTTGCTTGAAATGGCTTCAGCCGTGTTTGGTGACTAGATCTAAATAGCCAGGTACTTAGCCACCCTCTTCTTCCCACTACTTTTAGCCTCACAATGTACCTCAATTGAGGATACCATAGGCGGTTGGGGTATTCACATAAAAAAATATAAGAACCTATGTTTGTATTTAGATTTCATGAGATGTTCTTCGCCATTGATTCAAATAAAGTAGTATGAATGTAGAAATTATATTTTAATGTGAAAAAAAAAGACATTTGAAAATTTTATTGCATTTGAGAGTAAGGAGATGTGCAATATTGGAGGGGGGGAGGTAATTTGAGACGACGTTTAATATAAGAAAGAGAATTACAACCCAGACAGACTACAATTTTGAATTAAAAAAAATATTAAAATTGCTAAATCAAAATATTTATCTACTACAACGTTGGAAATATTAGTTCATAGCAATATATTAAAATAATAGAGGGTTTCAAAAAGAGTCATATGCAACTCGCACTATTTAAACAATCAAGAAAAAACAGAAATGTTATAGAAAAATCACATTTTCAATATTTTTAAGGAATATTGAAATGTATTTTGGTTTCAAACTGGGCTGTCGGTATAATCATCAAACATACTGATATCAATTGCTTATTTAATTTATTTATTGTCATTGAAATTAATTTTATTTATCATTTTCAAAATTGGAATTATAATATCCCATGATATCTCGCGGGTTGCGCTAGTTTCAATATGATTTGCGATGCTTTGCAAAAAAATGAACAAAGCATAAGTCCAAAGTATCGCACCCTCCATAGTTACTACTCCACGGGAAGTGTATAGTGGAAAATTTTCTCCGCTTTCAAAGATAAAGTCAAAGGACACAAAAGAGAGAATTCTGTCTATTTTGCAACGAAAGCTATTCGCTTCTCTCCTTCAATGTTCAGTGATTACAGCCCCTACAAAGGCGACGGAGACAATTATTATATTTCTTACATGATCTAGCAACGGCGATAAAATTATATTGAAAATGTAATTCTCTTTTATAAACTGACAACATAGATGTTTCTTTTTGGTGCTTTGAAGTTTGATGCCAATTATTTCAGAACTAGGAGTCTTGGTCTATTGACTGTTTTCAGAAAGCACTAGTAGACATCATTTAATTAATATCAAATAAATTATGCTGTCAAAACAAAAAAAAATGAGTGCAGTTAACATGCGGTAGAAGTGAAACCTTCACCCACACAATGTCAACCAATATGAGCCAACAGCGAAAATGAGCTCACAGCGGCCAATGCGCGCAACTTAGGGTAACTTAGTAAAGTGTAAGGTTTCATTCTATCTCAGGCTAAATCCTACGGATGCATGTGTTTATCTCTTTTTAGTATCGCTCGTTTCCATTTCATCGAGTTTCAAATCACAACGGTGCTCAAGAAGTTTTCACTTCAATAATAATGGGTCTCTTTTTTATTATTTATTCTTAGATTAACTTTATGCAGGAGCTCTATGCAAAATAATTATCCTCAGCTTTTTAAATCATCTGTGGGGATGCTGTGTGGAGCGCCCTTTTAAGAGAAAGTTCGGGAAGGAAAATTTATAAGGGATGGATAAAAATCTGGGGTTCAGTGTATCATAAATTGACACGTGGAATGCATAGCAAGTCGTGGGATTGTCCCCTGGCGGTAGTTGTTCGGTACGACCAATTTATAGCGTCCCAGGAGGCGTGGGCTGTCGATAAAATAGTTTTAATAGGATTTTTGCCATTAAAGTTATCGTACTGCGGCATATAATACCCACCAGATGTATTCTTTAGTATCCGACCGAAACAGGACTTTCTACCGAAACCTAAACCGAAATCAAATCTTCGGTATCTGTCTCAGTTTCGGCCGAACCGAAACTTTTTTAGACATGTTAAAAATCTATTGTTTTATGAAATTTGGATTATTTTTTACACTTATACTGACAGTTAACACGGGTTAAATGAAATAAAAAAAAACAATAATTTAAGTATGTGAGATTTAAAAAAAATGCTAATAACTGCTATAAAACAAACAAAAATTATAAAAATTAACAAAACACGTTAACTTCTTCTTGGAATAAAAATTTGTAAATTATCAACAATTACATTATAAAGAAAGGACCTCATTAATTGAGTATTTTAATTTTAGTTGCGTTTACAATCGCAACATTCTTATTACACGTGTTAAAAGAAATAATAATAATAATAAAAAAAATTATTGAAGTATGTGAAAAGACAATTTTTTTTTTGAAATAACTGCTGTAAAACTAACAAAAATTATAAAAATTAAAAAATATAACAAAAATTTGTCGATAATCAACACTTACATTATAAAGGAAGGATCTCATTAATTGCGTATTTTAACCTGCCAGCGAACTCAGCCGATGATGGCGGGTGATACACGAGCCACAAACTCACCTGAAGTCAGCCGAACGACCCGTGATAATTCACGAACGCAGAGTTTCGGTGCGGCCGAAGGTTCGGCAGATTTTCTGCCGAAACCAAAACTGATGCCAAAACAAGATTTTTTTGCCGAAACTTGCCGAAACCGAAACCTAACCTTTGGTCGGTCACTAGTATTTTTCTCATTTATATTTTTAAAGCTTATATTTTTCATATCTATGTTTATTCTGGATCCATATTTAAAATTATTGTAATTCAAAATAATCGGCGTTAGTTAACATTAAATAAATAAACACTTGACACAAATGGACTGACGATGATGATGATGTAATAAATTAGCATACCTACGTACTTTGGCCTTGTGTCAGGGGCATTTGACATCAGTATATTACCAGCCCAAAGCAACTGAAAACTCAATTTAAACGCGTGACTAATTAGGGATTTCATATTTTTCACTTCAATAAATGTTACCAAAAAAAAGGTACTTTGAGGTTATGTCGAAACATTAAACTAAATTGCCTAAACGCCCTGCCATTCATCACATAGCTTTTTGCACACGGTGAAAAAAGGCGAATCTGACGACATTAATCAAACTTCATCGACATCAAAATGGTTTAACCGAATTCGAATGGAAAATTCCACGCGGGAAAAAATGTGTTAGGGGAAGGACATTAGAAATGAATTTTCACGAGGTATTTTCATTACAGACGGGATATGTACCGAATCCATTGATGGTAAGCTCGCGTGAATAGCGCATGAGCCACTAATGGCGGAAATGACGTCACAGCCAAAGGCACAATACCTTTTACTAGGGTAGCTCGTGGTAGTGGGACACATAAATAGTGAATGAGATGCAAACCAGAGGGGTGACTGGTTACAGAGTCGCAAAGTACAGGTAGATAAACCACAAACATAGGTAAGTTAGCACACTGATGTTTGTATTAACTAAGCTTCAAGTTAATGGGTAGCAACAAATTATTAAGAAAAAAAAAACTTCGAAAGAGAAATTCCCGTTAATTTAATATTATTTCTAAAATTGTAAGTGGTATGAAACTCGTAAAAACGGACTAATCTATACTAATATTATAAATGCGAATCTGCGTGTGTTTGTTTGTTACGCTTTCACGCATAAACCAATAAACCGTTTATAAAAATTCTTTCACCAATAGAAAGCTACATCGTATGCAAGTGGTAAGCTCTGGCGTTATGAAGTTATAAATATTAATATATTATATTTATTATATGTTTTCTGTCGCTAACAAAAGCGAGTTATTGCTAACGTCAGAAAACAAATCGTTACTGTGGAAACGATTTGGATATGTCAGGCGTCGTAGTTGATATCTACTTAGTATATAAATAAAAATGAATCATGGAAATGTTTGTACGCGCATAGTTACCGAACGACTGCACCAAATTGGATAATTCTTTTTTACCGGTGAGCTCTGACATTATGAAATTTAGGTGGCACGCGAGCTGTTGGCATGAAAACTGAATGTACCGGAAATAAACTTATGGAATGCGGGAGGCGGGAGTGGGGGTGGGGGGAGGGGATAATTGATCAATGCAAGCGTCACAGTAATTTACCTCTAATACCGTGCGAGTGAAGCCGCGGGTAAAAGCTAGTTTGAAATATAAAGTTACCATGGAAATTATCATTAAATGACGTCACATAATTGTCCGAAAAGGCGTCCCGACGGTAACTATGATGTCAGAAGGGTTTAGATGTGTTTAGGTTATTTTTAAAATCGCTCAAAAGACCCAACTGCTCTAAAACGTCTGGAGTTAGTGAGAATATGGCATCCCCAATTGAAGGACGTTGCGAGGGTGACGGTTGATGACGGTGACGGTGAAGGATTTGGGAAAAAGGATTGTAGAAAAGTACCTTGCTAGATCTGGTCAACAAACACGGCTAAAGCCATTTCGAGCAAAATTTCAATTCGAAATGGTGGTATTCCAAATCGATACTGTGAGTATCTTCCACTCTGGATCATGCCGCAAATCTATACAAATGCGAAACTGCGTGTGCTTTCAGGCATAAACAAATAAACCGATTTTAAAAATTCTTTCACCAATAGAAAGCTACATTACATGCGAGTAATATAGGCTGTATATAATGGTAAGCTCTGGCGTTATGAAATTATAAATATAAATATACTTTATTTGTTATACGTTTCCAAATCAATACTGTGAGTATCTTCCACTCTTGATCGTGCCGCAAATAATAAATAAATAATACAAATTAATCGGATAAAATTTACTTGGGCCTATAGAAAAGTTAAAAAAGTTTCGTAATTAATTTAATTTTAATTTCAATTCTTTCGAAATTCAAAAAAGTTGCAATGCAAACTTTAAATTTTATAGCACTTTTTATTACACATTTACAGGGCACGAAAAAAATTTAGGATTTATTTAGGCACATGAATAAAATTCCCGCTTGCGGCCGCAGATACGTGATAGGAATTTTTGTTCCGTTTAAGTGAATTAGATCTCTGACCACGTTATTTTCTGGTGAAACACTTATTTACCATGATTTAGCACGTGGAAGGTAAAACACGTCGATTTTGAAGCTACGTCGGGCTTACTGATACAAGAATTATTAATTTGAAAGTCGAAAAAAGAACCTAACTTTTTACCGACCCTTTAAAGTACCTTAAATTTTTTTAACAAATGGCAATTATCCATGCTACTATTATGAAAGGCTAATTATCACATGCCTCTGAGAAATTGAACTCGTGTAAAATTGAAAAATGCTGATTTGTTTTATGAATTTCATTTAAAAATAGTCAAATATAACTGTCCCTTTTGAAGTTAAACGAAAAAAATATTTCACGATCTTTAGCCCGACTGCGCAAGAACTGGGCGATTAATTTATTTATGGAATAGAAAAAAAATCAGTGTGTTGCGATTCACACGCGGTAGATGTCGCTTTCTTTTCTTTTGCCAGTATATTATAAAGTGGTTTGAAGATTGGATATTAATTTCAGAAAAATAAAAATGTTTATTTTTTTTGGATTTCGTAGTATTCGAACTCCGTTCGCTCGATGTCTTTCTCTCTGGCCGCTTGGATTTGTCAGGCGCCTTCGAGCCGAGGCGCAAATTCAGAGCGTTATATTAGAATCGAAGACCCATCAAATGATACATTTTAGTGACACACTTTCGTTTCACCCGAATTTCAAATCACTAACGGAGCTATAGAAGTTTCACTTAAAAAATCAGTATTGGCCTTGTTTTAACAATAATTTTTAGTTTAGTTCCCTTTGACGTGAAATATTAACTAATAACGTAGTACGTTTTTAAACAGAAATGGTTTAGCTTACTGAAAAACTTCGAGAAATTCTTTTAAACATCGTTTAATAAATCTGGGTATTTAACCAGATTTATTAAACGTGTTAGGTGTTTTTATTTAAAAACACCTCAGTGAATATGATAACACTATATAAATAATATTATTTACTCGTATTCTATTCAAATAGCATGTCGTCAAAATTCGAACAACGTGGCGTACTTTAAAACTAAACGCGTAAAGAATAAATGGTTTTGAGGGTTGTAAGGATGGATTGTTATACAAAATTTTAACAATTCATTAAATATTCAAGTTCTGTGAAAGTCCCTATCAAGTTCTGTTAGTATTCAAGTGCAGTAAAATAACCGGTCCACGATGAAATAAAAACAAAAATTAAATTTTAACTCTGAAATTTGATGAATTTTTCAAATTCTGTGTAACTAACAAACGGTTCTAAGTAATTCCTGCGCAATGAATAAGATTTTTTAAACAACTATTTACTTCTGTATATATCGTACGAGCTTTAGCTTATTTCCAAACGAAGAATCCTCTAGTAATTATTAATGGCAGTTATAAATAATGTACTTTATCATTTATTAATTTGAATACATAAATTAGATTCATTTGAGATTTTAGAAAGCTTTAATAGGGCCCTTGTCTTGGTAATTACATACTTTTAGAACATAATATTAGACTGCTTCCAAACACAAGACGTTTATACGTTGTACGAATACAATACTAAGACAAATATATCAGGAGAGCTTTTGTAGCAAAATAAAGCCTTTTGTAGCGTAAACAAAACCTTAATTTAGGCTGAATTATGGACGGGATCCTCGATAAATTTCAGTAAGAATGTTATTTACCAAATAAGGCAGGACCCATTCCTTCAAACAATAAGGTATGCAGGTATTATGGGTAGGTTCACACATAAAGTTCGCTTATTAACCTTAAAAAATATGTATACAAAATTCAACAGTCAGGAGATGTGTTTTGGTGAATAGATAAGTATACTTTCGACAGTGAAAAGCGTCACTGAGCAGCTGAATTTTATTTATTTACGGACAAATAGTCCATTAATAACATAACAAAAACATGAATAAAAAAAGAGATGAAAATGAAAGGAAAGTACATATAAATGAAGAGCATTGACAAATTATAATATAAAGAACATATAGAAGGCTACAAGTCAAAGCTTGAATGGATTTAAAGGACTTTAAAAATTACACATTTCGTATCGACTGCCGAAAGTCATTTAGGCTAACACCAACAAATTCAGTGATTTGACTTGCGTTAACAAGTCACGACATTCTGGATAAAAGAGAATGATATCCATAATTAGTAGAATGTTGATTGAGGAACAACAATTCATTATTTCGGAGTTTACGGGAAGGGATGTTAAACTGGATGAGTTGTAACAAAGCAGGTGTGTCAGCGATACTGTTGATAATTTTGAATATGCAAATTAGATCGGTGTCCTTTCTACGTTTTTCTAAAGAAGAAATTTTTAAAGTTTGTTCAATTTCATCATACGATTATTTCACCATATTTTTTTTAGACAGCTTACGCCTGTGTTGGTTTAACCAAAAAAGGGACAATAGGTATCGTTGATCGAGTTTGAGGTGACCCGACAGCTGAGTCCCTGACAGTTGACCCCCCGAAATTATAACGACTATAAAACAATATTTTTTTGAGCATTATTTATCAATTTCGAACATAAAGTCTTCAAAAATACCTTAAATGTAAATTTGATATGGACATCAAACGAGTTAATTTACAGTGTCAATTTTTGTACACATACGCTGGTGTATATAGTAAATAGATAAGTAGTTTGTCTTGGATACATCTGAATGAATGTATGTTTTATACTTTTGTTGTTCAGTGGTATATCCATTCTGCAAACCCCTTCGGAGAAACTTGTTATAGGTATTTGGTGAAAGTAAAAACACCGTATTTTCCCTAAACCGACTGCAAACTGTACATAAGTATGACAGGGGGCCAATTATCGAAGGATTAACGGTCATAGAACCGAATTTGACAAAAGTTAAATTTTTACAAAACGGTTTTTTTATTACATCAAAAATGAACATTTTTAAAAATTCAACGGAATATTTTTTCTGAGTTCGAATAATAAGAAAGAAACATGATGTATGCAAGCAATGTAACAGGATTTGAATTAATCTTGGCTGCAGTGCCAGCTGCAAGTTTTCGAGCAAACAAATTTTTACAGTGTAACAAAAAATGAAATTTGGTTCCAATAATTATGATTTACGGAGCGTAAACCTGGTTTTGTTAATCAGTGCTTATTTTATAACTATTGACTGCATACACTAAATAGACTACGGTACCTTCCTAACTTGGAGAAGCTTTTCAAGCTCAACGCAGTTTTTTATCCTAATAAATTCATAAATTGTCAGGCGTAGGAACCTTTTTTAAATCGCATATCTTCCGTACACAAATACCCACGTGGATGTGCCGCGAATTGGAAAGGACGACGGAAAATGGAGTCATTATTTTTTTTTAAAACTTATCGGTGTGTAGAGTCATTGAATATCACAAATTGACAAATAATATTGCTTCCATAAATCTAAAAGCTTTAAAAAAAATTTTGAAATTAAGATAGTTTAAGAATGACACATTATAATATAATGGATTGCTTGAGATAAAATCAACATTTGCAGGAAATTTTTTGTGATGTTCGCTTTAATAATGTGCATATAATAGACTTATAATTACGAAGTAACTCGTGTGTTACATCACCTAGAGTTCTAGAAATATTGCGTGTTCACTTTACCCTAATATGAAAACTAACAATATGTATAACTACCCAATAAAAAAATACAGCTACAAAAATACAGAGAGTTCAGTCAATTTACTAATTTAACCCTAAATCTAGTGTGAAAACATCGAAGTACGTAAATTTTCAATTAACGGGCCACTCCGAATACACTGCGCTCTGAACACCTTTAAGAAACCAAGATTCTCGACCCCTATTTGAAAAAAAAAATTAAATTAATTTTTTTTTTAATTAATTATTTTTACATGGAACGACAAAAAAGTGGGTTGATAATAATGTTTATAATACTTATTTGCCTTATAAAATATACGTGCGTTTTTATTTCAATTTTTTTCATTTTCAGTAATTTTAGTTAGAAAAAACGTAAGGTGAGCCCATTTTTAAAACTTTTTTATGCTTGCACCCAAAATTTTATATTTAAAAAATTATATGTTTTTTCCAGGTTATGACATTTGAAAGTGTATTTCATCACCTTATAAAAACAGTTTTTAGTTTTCAGATGAGGTCAGAAATATTCCATTTATTTGGATTTTATTGCAAAGCGGAAATATTTTCATCTTGCGACACAATAGGCCCGAGGCCTGAGGGGTTAGTGTTAACGGTGTTGTCATTTTATATCATATAAAAAACCTATTCAAACCCTATTCACAAACCTTCGGTTATTTTCGTAAACATTTCTGAACTCTGTATTTAAAAAAAAAAATGTTTTTTGTATTTTTATTTAATGCTTGTATTAATTATCTATCTGGGCGTAAAATAAAATAAAAAAATTAAAATTAGCATCAAGATGTCACAAACCACAAAGGATTCCTACCAGAACACACAAAATTATACAACTGTTTATAATCTACACTCACAACCAACCATCAACCAACCACCAAACAAACAACCGTCCTGACATCTAGAAATTTCTTTTGTGTAAAGGAGTGTAAATTTTACACTCCAAATATACACCAGCCATCTTAGTTCAAATATTCAAAATTTCATGCAGTATAATACAACCCTTAAAATAGCGCAGCGTAATAATGACTCGGTTGACATCTCAGCTTGTCAAACACCGCAAAGTCCCGCGGAAGCCTTAGCCACGAGCAGACGGATAAATCTCCTTTATCTCGAGCAGAATTCAGCTTAACGAAGTATTGATAGCACAGTGCTTTACTGGAGCCATTATTTAGAGAACGGAAAGCAAAGAAGGAATGTGAAGAACGAAAGAGAAACTGAAGGCGAAGAGTGATAGATTAGAAAGAAAGCTGCTGATAGATAACGAGGAATTTGTGTAAAATTCCAAGCAAATAATCTCGAGGATCACAATGAAACTAAAAGCTGAATTTGATTTCGAAGTTGATCTAACCTGATAAGTAAGGTATTCGTAAATAGTCAGCATTGAACAAAGTATTAGAGATAATTATACATTTCACTTTATTATTGTATAACCTACCTATTTTTATCTTAAAGTAGATATATGTATATCTATATTCTTTTTCAAATATTCATAAAATTTTATGTAATTTTTTTTTATTTTTAAGAAAGAAAAACATTCCCAGGTTACGAATAACCCAATAATGTTTGAAAATCTCCTACTACCACCACAGAAAGTCGAAAATGTTGCTTGTGTTGTGAACTTGTGATGGAGGACTTAGCCAATCGAGGAATCGAACACAGGACGCCCGGGTGGGACCCAAACGCGATGCCCACTCAACCCTGACCGGTCAATATATTTGCCTTATCACTTTCTAATTTTTAGTTTGCTTCAAAAATGATCTTAAACACCAAACTATAAATTCTATAAGGGTGCAGTTTGAATGTTTCACCTGAAATTCATATACGTATTTCGTACAGAACTTAAAAGCTTTCATTCAAAAAACTTATTTTACTGGAAATCTTACACCTTCAAAATGTAGTTTTGGGTGCTGCGCACTCTAAGCATCACCCTGGTAAAAGACCACCATTCAGAATCGAAACATTGCTTGAAATAACTTTAATATTTTATGACTAGATCTGAACATCCAGGTACCTATTTCCCAACCTATCTGCGTCCTTCCCGTCCTTACTCTCTTCAGCCTTACAACATACCCCAATAGAGAATTTGTTATTTTTTTATATGAACACCGTACAAGCCTCCAACCGCCTGGAACCAGTGAGACTATGGCATCACCAATTGGGGTATGTTGCGAGGCTGAAGGAGGCAAGGAGGGGAAAGAAAAGTGGTAAAAGAAAGTGGGAAAGAACCCAGCTATTCAGATCTCATCACCAAAGACGACTAAAGCCATTGCATGGAACGTTTCAATTCTGAATTGTGGTTTTGTACCAGGGCGATAGTGACTTTGTATTCCAATGTGGAACGTGCCGTAAATACGCCATAAATTACCAATTACAATCAAAACGAATTTATGCAAAGGACATGTAACTACTATAACAATAAATTTGCAAATATAGATACACGTGCTGACATATTGACTGTTAGTTACTATCGCTACAAAAAATCATTGTATCACATTCTAGGTGCGAATAACACATATTCATGACGATTAAATTAATTAAACCTAATATTGCTATATTACTTGCGTGGCAACTTTCCTTTATACCTCTCCTCCCCTTACCCGTCCCAACACAAATACCTATTTCGCAGTCTATTTAAGTAAAGTTATAATCAAATTTATTTTATTGTTGTGTATTATAGGTTAATCATTTGTTTTATTATTATTTTTTTAATTGCTGCTCAGTTCTGTCTTTTTTTAGTTTTATGTTTCTAACCTACCCATCCATGAACATTAATAATTGGTCTGTTTTTTGTCATCCTCTTGCACTGTCATTGCTTGCACACGTCGGAATTTGAACCCGCGACCTCCGGATCGCTAGCCGAGAGCTAAGGAAGCCGTCGAAGGCCCATAATCCTGGCTCCGGAACTCCGGACACCTGGGAGAAGTTGGTTCTCTTGTGCGTTATTTACGTGAAAAAAAACCATCTTCCTATACCACGAAACACAAAAAAAAAACATTTTAGAATCGTCATAACTCAACAACGATTTGTTAGCAAATTCTCCAGTACCTACACGTGCATAAAGCTTTCGTAACGTTACGTTTACACATTATTTACATACGGAGTAAAAACAATTAACACCATTCACTAAGAGTGACACACAGTCACTAAAACAGGATGATAAAACGCGAAGGTTTATTGAATCAACATCAACGGCAGACTTAAGTATTCGCGCGCGCAAGGGATAAGATTAGAATTCCAAGGTGTCGTAATTAGCAGCTTAAAGGTTAACTAATACTTAACCCTCTTAATATTCAACTTAAAACAGGTAGTTCCCTGTGTTGTACACACATATACATACACTCTTTAAACCACCACTGAAGAGATTAACGGATAGAAGTTTGTTGTGGGCGAGTCTCTGTGCTCAAAGGAAGCTCAATTTCTCCTTACTTCTACTGAAACTGAACAAAAATGTTGACTTTTTCAAACGTAGCAAACTTATTTTGTGGCAACATTAAAAAATAACATAGGTTTTACCATTTTTATTATTTAAATATAGCCGACAAGTTTCCTAAGCAGTGCTCACTCTTCAGGGTATACTTAAAATTGACCTTGTGTTGTATAAGCACTGAAGAGGTTACTAAAAATTGAACTGGTTTTATGTAAACCCTGAAGAGGTTACTTAAAATTGCACCATTTTACGTAAACCCTGAAGAGGTTTCTTAATTTTTTTTTTTACATTAACTCAACACAGGAGACCCTGAGGAAAATAATTTCCCTCAGGGCTTATGTCATCTGAGATGCAGTATGGAGGGTCTTTTTGAGGATAGGAAGGAATGAACATTGGTCTTGAAGTTGTAGGAAGGAGGAAGCACAGAGGCCGGCTAATCGTTCCACAGCCGAGCTGTTGAACACAAAAACAAGTCGAAGAAGCGATCCGTTCTCATGTGACAAATGTCAACCGTGTACATATGTTGGGCACACGTTTGAAGTGTTTCCCGACTAAGCACTGGTGCCGAAGGAATCAATGACGCTAGTTCCTCGGAGCATCTCCCATTGAAATACCGGTCGAACAACGATAGCATTCCCACCCGACGCCTGTGCTCTAAATATTGTAATCCTTTTAGATTGTTCTTGTTTTACGTAAACCCCGAAGAGGATTCTTAAATTGACCGTGTTTTATGAAAACCCTGAAGAGGATACTTATTTTTCTTGTTTTACGTAAACCCCGAAGAAGATTCTTAAATCGACCTTGTTTTATGTAAACCCTAAAAAGGTAGAGGTAGGTTACTTAAAATTGACCTTATTTTATGAAAAAACCAGAAGAAGTTACTTAAAATTAACCCAGTTTTATGTAAACCCTGAAAAGGTTACGCAAAACTGAATTTATTTTAAGTAAACCCTAAAGAGGTTACTTAAAATTGACACCATTTTATCTAAACCCACAGGAGATAGGTTACTTAAAATTGTCCTTGTTTTATGTAAACCCAGAAGAGGTTACTTAAATTGTTCTTGTTTTACGTAAACTCCGAAAAGGATTCTTAAATTGACCTTGTTTTATATAAACCCTGAAGAGAATACTTATTTTTCTTGTTTTAAGTAAACCTCGAAGAGGATTCTTAAATTGACTTTGTTTTATGTAAACCCTGAAGAGGTGAGCATTGATTACGAAACTTACGTTGGTTGTATCGGACATTAAATGTGGTTAAAACTAAGTAATTTTTTAATTTAAATATCGACATTTTTAAAAAACAGATTGACAATTTCACTAGACGGACTGGCTGGGGATAGGAGACAAAATTTTCAAATGTTTTTTTAATCGGCATAAATCATACTTCTAAGGAAAATCTATTCAGTGATAACAGCTAATTCGCTGAACTAAACACACATAGACACTATTTAAATGGAGCACGCTGAATAGAATTTTGTAAGTAATTAAATAGGTGTTATCAGGTACCTGTCTGCTCAAGAATAAAATAAACCGTATTTTAGTAAAGCTAAATTAAGGGTGTCAAAGACGAAACGCGATGATGTAATAATATTATTCATTATTCTTCACAGGGTTTGTAATGTGACCTTTCCCTAGAAGTGATTTTTTTTACTAGGAAACGCAAAAAAAGCTCTAGATATACGTAATATGTTGTCTGAAGCAATGAAAATTATGGAACCTACTGAACGGATAATACAAACTAGAAATGTTTTCCATGTAGATGTGATGGAAACCAATGTCGCCACTGACTTGTACACGCTCTGTTCCACTTGCCTGACATACTATATCGCCATCCCTTTTGATAGAAATGTAGATTGAACGATGTTTAAAAAAAGTTCTGCATATGAAATTTATGCGAAAAATGGTCAGATTTTCGGATCACGAAACACGCCCACTTCACTTGCGTTTTTTTCTAAGGTGGCACCCATGGTGGCCTTTGTTTTATTTTGTCGGTCCTATTGTATTGTCTTATTATTTTAAAGATAATTTGATGCTTCTGAACTTCATAGCTCACGGAGGAAATTAATTTGAGGGCTAAGCTTGGAATAGATGGATTGACTTCAAGTTCGGATAGTAGAAGCAGAACGTATTTCATTACGACAGAGCTCACCGTTTGAGAAGAAACAAACAAAGAGATTTCTCGAATTTAATCAATCGATGTGTTTAACAGGAAACTCACTAAATTCAGAACATTCTCAAAAAAATAACATTCGATCGAATATGTTTAAGGAGCCGTATCCTTGCTCGAAAAGAAGAAGATGGAGAGATATGTAATAACGTATATGTTAGAGAGAGCCGCTAATATTTAAAACGATAAAATTGAAGCGAAAATTGTGAAGATGTTTAATAAAACACGACTCGTTTAGAATAGAGCAAAATCTCGTGGGGGTTGTCTAAAACGACATTCAAAGAAACACTGTGCATTTTTCATTCATATAACTTGTTAAATAATAGAGACAGACGTGAAAATAAAAATTTTCGGAGCATACTTTGCGATATTTTTCTAACGAGGAAATTTCATATAATTTGCTTTTCAGCGTGAGGAATGTAAAGATATTATCTTAAAAAGTAACATATATATTTTTTAAGAGCTTAAAAACTTCAAGAAATTTTCAAGAGAGATATGCAAGAAATCGGCAGAATTTCGGGTTGCGGCGCGGGTATTTCAATGATTTTTCTTTGCTCATCACATTTACTCGGTTCTTTCAGCATTTTGAATTTGAATAAAATCACTTCCTCAAAGATATTATTGATATCCATTCCAAATTTAAATATAAACCCTTTTTGTAGATTAAAAAAGCTCTAGGTAAAAGTAAGTAGGTGCAATTTATCGGAACTGTTTATATTAGGTGTATTGTTGGGTATTTTTTTCTTTTTCTATCGTGGTCTTAAATTTGAATATCGTTATGTTACCGGTCAGTGACAAAAATATTCTTAACACTGTTACAGATGAATTTATAAGAACTGTTTATAACACTAATAAAAAAATACGATCCCCAATCAGCTACTAATAAAACATAAATACAATAGCACAATACACATGGTTACTGCTATAAAGAGCTATACATGTGTTTCAGAAATTGACTTTACTGTAATAAACACAGAATCATTTCCAGTTAATGCGATTAGGTTTAAAAAAATCCCCTCTTCAAAAAGGCGAATCGTTTAATTCATTCGATTGGTATAAATCCGATTACATAAGAGATTAATAGTGTTTTGTTTAAAATGATTGATATTAAACCACCTTTGTTCGAGTTTAAAAACGATTTTCGGTTCGTAAAATAAATAAATATGATATATGAGTATGGCGTCTGATTTTATGTCTAATTTTTTAGTAATTTCGAAGTTAATAATACTGATAATATGTTAATAATTAATAATACGTTCCAGAAAGATAATGCTGTAAAACATTTATGACGCCAGAGCTCACCGTTCGAAGATTTTTTTACTGATTTACACAAAGAATTTTGTATTAAAATTCTAATTTTTTTAGCTAGTTTGTTAATTGCGAGCCGTAAAAAATAATGATGCCAGAGTTCACATAGTTCGATAGGAAGTTTTTATTTGTCTGTTTGAAAAACAGTATTTTTAAACTTTATTTATTTAATCATAGATGCGGTTAATTAAAACTTTTTACAAGAGTCAAAAGACTCCTTACTCCGTAAAATCAGTTCAAAAATGTCGATCCTGATGAAAATTACACGAAGAAGTAAACCAGATACTTGAATCGGGCCACGTCGGGCATATATGAGACGATCTATGAATGCGAATGAAGTGAGGAGTGTTTATGGAGACCGAGTTTTTTGGCAGTTCATTCTCTCTGCCTACCCTTGTGGTTAGTTACTTATAATGGAAATTTTTTAAAACTTATAAAGCTAAAACAGTAAACAGGTTTTTGTAACTGAATTTCCCGGCGTTGCCTGGGAATTGCGTTATTCAGAGTTTGTGAAAATCAGATGTAGACAGTAATTTTCCTCTTATTTTGAAAGTCAAGTGTGCAAAATTTCATCAAGAAGTATTAAAATTCTGTTTTCAGGGGAGAGAGAAGGGAAATGGGCTTTGTTTTTCGAAATCTTATGTAATCTCGGAATAAAACTTCAGATTTGCATAAAAATCATCCCGCCAAAGTCACTCTTCTTCAAATAATGCATGAATAAAAAGCAGTTCAAATTTAAAGACGCAAAAGCTCACTAACCGAGAGCAATTTATGTAAACAGTTTCTACTTATAGTTCCGATACGGTCATAGAATCAAAGAAAACATCGTTTCCTGCAATCGAGAAAATCCCATCGCTATAAAATCTATTTTTATAGAGATTGAAGTCGACTATATAAATTTTTAAGGTTCCTTCAAGACGAGATTTTTCTATCTGTGGAATCAGAGAAGGTAGTTTGGCAAAGACATGTTAAAACATAACACAACCGGGTAAGTGGAGGGACAGATCAGTTAAAAGGCTCCCTGGACAAATGGTGAACGAATATTTGGAGTGAACTTAGGTCACCTTCAAACTACTCGAGAGTAATACACAACCTTGGGTATTTTTGTTACTGTGGAGGATACAATAGGTAGAGTTATGAGAAATTAAAATAATTGAAATTAAACTCAGGATTCCGACATATAATTTTATGACACATGCAATACTTTTAGTAAAGAATTGAAAACTGTTAACATATGTATATGAATTGAAAAAAAACAACAACTTCGATGTAATTTATTTAAACATTGCGTACTTTTCCCCAATTCTGTGTGTAACATAATTTTAAATAAATTTTATTTTTACAGACTATGTGGTCGAGGCGTAAGGCTCTCGACTAGCAATCTGAAGGTTGCGAGTTCAATCCCGGCGAGCGCAAGTAAATTTTATAATTTTTTTTTATTTAAAAATACATACAAATAACAGATTTAAAGGAAAACAATATAGTTCTTAAAACTAATTACCATATATTAATTTCTTGTTAACAAGCTACGCAACTCAATAGAGAAAGAATTTCTCGTGGTTGAATTTTGGAGTAGTGCCATTGTAAAAAAATAGGTACAGAAATTATGTTATTAGAAGTAATTAAATTAGAAAGAAAAAATAAATGAACTTATACATGATAACCGGTCTATATAATGAACAAGAATAGAAAAAGTGTTGCTAAAATTAGACATACATAGGTAAAACATTGATTTGTGTTATTTTACAATTTACATATTTAAAATAAAACATAATATATTTGCGGCACGCTCAAGAGAGGAAGACACTATTCAAAATTTAGAATTGAAACGTTGCTTGAAATGGCTTCAGCCGTGTTCGGTGACCAGATCTGAATAACCAAGTACTTCCTCACCCTCTTCACCATCTCCTTCCCCTACTCACTACCTTCAGCCTCACTGACTCCAGACGGGAGCAGTTGGGACTCTTGTGCGGTATTCAAATAAAAAAGGTTTATTTATGTGCTTGCTACTCTGTTAAGAAACAATTCAGCTTTTTAACATTTGTGCAACGCATTAAAAAAATATTTTTCCTCCGTTTAAATTTATTTAAAAAAAATTGTTATTGATTATTTAACTGCTGCTCATGTTAATTAGTGAGAAATAATTAGAATTCAGGCGAATTTTCCAGTTATATGTTCATAGTGTTTGGTAATAACTGTCTGTACCTGTGTTTTCTCGGTAAAAAAAATTGAAGAAGTAAATTTTTTTTATTTTTAAACTAAAGGTGTAAGTAAACACTTTAAACCCTTTATTTATTTTTGTTATTGTTTTTGGGGTGTTATGCCGTGTTTCGCTACCTCCTTCTTTAGCCAACGTTTCGGACAGCGTTACAGTGTCCATCATCAGGGCAGATGAGCAGGGCTGATGATGGACACTGTAACGCTAACCGAAACGTTGGCTAAAGAAGGAGGTAGCGAAACACGGCATAACACCCCAAAAACAATAACAAAAATACTTTTTGGCCGTGAAAACCTAAAAACATACCTTTATTTATTTCTTCAAACTTCGCAAATCCACTTTGTGGCGTCATTATTAAATTAATGAAAACAAATATATTCCGTCCACAAGCAAATGCTTTTAATGGAAGACCAGTACTACTTTAATATGTACCATTTTTAAGATAAACAAATAAATAGAAAAAAAAACTTTGTGTACACCACAATATAAATTTATTACATTATTTATTTATTTATTTCAATAGTTAATGATGTACCCATTACTGCTAGCTGAAAAGTACTGAGTTAAACTGAAAAGAAACACGTATATATATATATATATATATATATATATATATATATATATATATATATATAACTTCACGACGCCCGAGCTCACCGTTCGAGTTTTCGTTGTTTCAGACATGCAGATTTCAGGTTAGAGTGCCATTATGCCATGCTCTCATGTGCTGCAATCTGCTTGCTAATTGCATTAGTCAATCTGCTTCTCAATTATGTGTATATCCGAGGAATGTTCAATATAAGATACTTAGGATGGTTTGTTTCAAAACATTTTAACAATTCATCAAATATTTGATATTAATTTTCACGTTCTGTGTAAGTTCTATTCAAGTTCTGTGATTATTTCAGTTTTATGAAGCTACTGACCTACAATGATATAATAACAGAACTTGAATAGAACTTACCCAGAACGTGAAAATTAACTTCAAATAATTGATGAATTGTTAAAATTTTTGGAAACAACCCGTCCTTAGTCAGCATAATTTAGTTAATTTAATAAAGTAATAACGTCCTTAGTCAGCATTATTTAGTTAATTTAACAAATTAACTAAATTTAAGTACATTAATTTTCATAAAATGAAAATCAGTAGAATAAATTATATTTTTTTACCTTTGATCATAAATTAAATCTCATAATTCATATTACATACAAGAATTTGGTCATAAATGTGGACGGCCGATAATATCTAGACGTCTTTTCTGGAGTACCAAAAGCTTGTAAACTCACTTCTCCCTTGACCACCATTTAGAGCTTTAGTCGTGTTTGTTAACGAGGTCTGAATAGCCAGGTATTCCCTCCGCCTTCCTCTTACCCATTTACTTCATCCCACTACCTTCAGTCTTACAAAACATCCCATTTGGTGATGCCAAATGACTCCGGGCAGCCGGGAACAAGTATTATTATTGATAGCCTTGTGAAGAATTCCCATAAAAAATGCAGGTTTGCAATACCGTGCAACAATTTCTGCAGAAAACGCCAAGTGCAACCAACATAACACATCCCTTAAATTGAGATGTGTAGAAGCAAAGGCAGCAATCTCCACTTTCGTTTTTTGAAAAAAAGGCAAAAAAAACACTGATATCTTTGCCTCCGATACATATTTTCAAAATCAGAGTTTGAAAATACGTATCAAAAGCAAAGATATCAATGTGTTTTTTGCCTTAAAAAAAAAGAAAGTGGAGATTGCTGCCTTTGCTTCTACACACCTCAATTTAGTCGACCCCGTGCAAAAGTGCCATGTCAACCTTACGGTAAAGTGCCATCGAGTTGAGAGCCCTTCGCCTCGTTAATACGATACAATGGCCTTGTAACTTGTAACAGCCGGGAGATTGATGCAAACAGGGAATGGATAAGGTAGTATTGATCGGGGGAGAGTGAGGAGATGCGGGGTGATGTCGATCTCCGGGTAACGTTAAACGGTTTCAGAATCTCTTCTTTATTATCTAATATATTTTTAATTTTTCTGTGTGCTGAAACGGAAAAAAAAAACTTCTTAACGGTGATCTCTGGCGTATTCAAATGTGCATCGCTTTTTCTTTTTGGAATTTATTTTCAGTTTGGAATGTATTTTCCATTATGTCTAGAGCTACGAAATAACTACTGAACAATAAAAAGTTTACGCAGTAAGCAGTTAATTTAGTTAATTGATAAATAAAATAGAATATGGATGACTTTGTAATAGTGCACCAAGAAGATATTAAATACAAAAAAATACCATTAAAATATTCGCGAAAGAAAACTTTCGGTTTATTGCAAAGTTGACGGCAAAAAAAATTTTTTTTTGGTATAAACTGAAAGACTTACAACGCATCTAAGTTTTATACGCAAATAAAAGTCTACTATTCGTATTTCGACCGGTTTCTTACATATCTCCCTTAAACATTTTAAGTTTTTAAGCTCTTAAAAAAATATATGTTATTTTTGAAGATAATATCTAGATACGTTCCACGCCGTAACGCAAATTATATGAAATTCCCTCGATAGAAAAAAATCGCAAAGTATGCTCCGAAAATTATTTTAAACAAGTCAATTTCTTTTATTTTACAAGTTATATTTGTGAAAAAATTCACAATGTTTCTTTAGATGATACTTAAGATACGTTCCACGAGATTTTTGCTCTATTTTAAACGAGTCATGTTTTATTAAGCTTTTTCGCAATTTTTGCTGCTATTCTACGGCTTAAAATATTAGCTCGCTCTGTCCAACATTCGTAATTACATATCTCTCCATCTTCTTCTTTTTCAGCGCCGTGCGTTTCAAGAGTGCCGCCTTAAACACAAAACCTGCTTTTTAAAAAATACTAAAAAGGAAGTATGTCAGTAAACGCCTTAAAATTCTAATAAAATCCTTCCCTCATAGTGTTTTTTTTATAGAATTTTTCAATAAAAAATGACCCAATCAAGCTCCAATACCGAAAAAGATCAAAAAGAAAAAAATGTACAAAAATTAATAAGATAACCCAAGAAAACCCCTTATAATAAGCCTTTTAACTGTTTATTTTTAGTTATATTATGTTAATTTTTTATAATTTTAATTAATAGAGTAAGGAAACATATTTATTCCACATTTCTCAGTATGTTCACAAGACCCAAACAATATAACATATTAAAAAAAGTCAATAGCAGTCACGTCATTAAAAAACAAATGTGGGGAAAACAGATTTTAAAGTACCCCACAGAATATAGAATCTTTTTCTCAGAAAATCGGTTTAACGGTAATAAATCATTTTAAAATGGTTAATTTAATGGTTAATCCGCCATTTGGGCGGAAGCAAATAGATCATATAAGTAAGTCGTCTCAACGTGGCTTGGCCACAGTTTGAAAATGGCCTCGAACGCCAAAACAGCTGTCACAATAAAAAAAAAAAAACTTAAATACTTGCAAAACTCAATACTAACATTATTAAATTTGTTTCAAATTAATTAAAAAAAAAAACTAAATGAATGTAGTTTAAGAATTAAATACAAACATAATTAATAAACCTTATTATGGCAAAAAGTACGATCAATTTGAACCATGTGACCTCGTCGCTTGAAACTAATATTCCCTCAGATACGATTTAGTGGTATAGAGAAAACGGTTTAAATAGAATATCCTTTGACTATTTCTAAGCCTCTCATTAATCTAACATGTGAAGGTATTAACTATGTATTGTTGTAATAGAAACGTTTATGTGATAAATTGCTTCACTGATTCAATATCGATTCCGATTTAGTAGAAGCGATAAAATAATTAAAGAGGATGAATTCGTTAAGAAGCATGTGAAAGTTGATCATTAAACAAGCTATATTTTCCTCTTACCTTGATGGTGGTAAAAGAGGCTGAGTCCTCCACGACACGGCAAAAGCAATATTTTCCGCTTTCGTTGTAATAGAAGATTTTCAATATTTGTAACCCGGGATTCTTTGGGTATCTTTTTTTCAAACTAATGAATCACAAATAAAATTATTAGAAATGGAATTTATTTAGCTGGAACTAATAAATCTCAAAGAAAATTATTAGAGAGGTAACTAGGTAGAACTAATGAATCACAAAGAAAATTATTAGAAAGGTAGCTAGATAGAACTAATGAAACACAAAGAAAATTATTAGAAAGGTAGCTAGATAGAACTAATGAATCACAAAGAAAATTATTAGAAAGGTAGCTAGATAGAACTAATGAATCACAAAGAAAATTATTAGAAAAGTAGCTAGATAGAACTAATGAATCACAAAGAAAATTATTAGAAAGGTAGCTAGATAGAACTAATGAATCACAAAGAAAATTATTAGAAAGGTAGCTAGATAGAACTAATGAATCACAAAGAAAATTATTAGAAACTAACTAGAACTAATAAATCACAAAGAAAATAATTAGAAATGTGACTAGCGTAGACCGTGGAAACATCACGGAAAGTCTGACTCTTGACAAATCAGTTCCAAGTTTGAAAATGCCACTAAAATTCAAATAAAATTTGAGTTCACTTAACTAGAGTTACGCAGGACGTACAGACAACGCAAATAAGTGTTTTTGGTAATTAACTCACTGATCTGCATGTGCGTACAATGCCATGCTATGGATTTTGCTAGAATTCGAAGTCTGCTACAGTTAGGTTTAGAAAGGGACACCTAGATTTTTTGGATTTGTATGTAGAGTGGGAGGACGGAAAAAAGAAAGTAGATGGTGGTAATTATTAAATAAGTTTGGGACGGCCCAGGAAGACGTGATTTGACGAAATTTACAAAAAACTTAAACCAGGTCATGTTTAGAGTCGGTTTAACAGAAGAGTAGGATGTTTGACGATTAATGCATACAAATGAAGAGAGGAATGTGTACAAGACATAGTTGGCAGGCGTATCTCTGCCTCCCTGCGACGATAAGAATGGTTATTTAGCTTGTATTTCAGACGAATCTTTCTCTTTTTTTGAATGGTGTGGAAAGACCATGCAGACGTTGTAATCAGGTTTCGGGGTTTAAAACACTAGTAAATATTATAATATTAAAGTTATAGACATTGTGTGGGTATACGAATCATAATATCACCGTTATCTGATCTCAGCAAACGTAACCTATAAATTAACAACATTATTAAGTCGGAAATTAAATAATGTATTAATATTTATGTGCGAAACCATTGAAGTTTCTTCTGAGATTTTAGGTTAAGAACTCAGCTCCTAGACAGCCCCTTTTGGAGATTTCTTTCCATAAAACGTGAAGGGATAATGGTGAAGGAATAACACAGAAGGTTTAAAGGGATGTTACCTCGTTTCACGTTTCACAAATAACCGGGCCTTCGTTGAAAACATTTCTCTCGATAATGGATTTGAGCCTGAAAGTAGGCACTTCAATGTCTTATAAAAGTAATTGTTTATATTACTAAAACAGCAAGTTTGAGATATTATAAATTCATGGCCCATCTATTAATGGCTTTTGTTTAACAATCTGGAAAACTCATGTTCTAACAACATTTCAATAAGACAATAAAGGTGTTTAACAATATGTACGGGAATGGTTTAAGGTCGTGCTGTTTAAAATGTACACGACTTGTATTTCTTAAAAAAATGTGTAAAAATACATCCTGAGCTTACTCAAAGTTTAACGAGTGAAAATCCATTGTGGCAGTTTATAGTTATTTACAGTAGATATACGCCAATTATACATTAAAACATTACTAAAGCCTCGTTGACATTGAGCGAGTTTACAAGCTCTTTGTAAACCCGGTCAGTGTCATCGTATTACTTGTTAACTAGCAGATTGTGGACAATCTACAAAAAAACTGTTGAAAGGTGGTCAACTTTACTCGCTACTCGCTCAAGATGGAAGCCTACTAACAGCTGATTTCGTAACTATCAGAATTAGTTCACGCGGGAGCCGTAATTCTCGCTACTGGCTAGCGTGTGACGCTAGCTGCGAGCTCAAGTTTTTTACAAAATGTCGACCGAATTGGTTCGCGCGAGAGTCGTTATTTTAGCTGCTACTGTCGCACTGAGCGAGTAGACAGTTTTGTGTGTCATCATGACAATCTCACTCGCCGATTCAACCGCTTTTAAACGTAACGGCTAGTAGCTTGTAAACTCGCTCAATGTAATCGAGGCTCAAACTAAATTTTTGAACAAAAAAACAAATTTCAAAGAATACAAAATATCACTAACAGACCAGTTAAACAAGCGTCAAGAAAACATAAAAAATCCGACGGTAATCACAAGCTTTGGACAAAGACACCACAAATACCATGCAATAATGTATAACAGCCTTTCACTTCAAACAAAAATTTAGGAAAACAAAAATAAATTCAGATACGAAATCAAAAAATAGATTAAAGAACAATAAAACAATATTATCAAAACTTTATAACATAAAAGAATAAAACATGTACTCGTAGCACCAATACAATTATTAAACATTCATCATTCACAAACACATCACTTATAATATATGCCGATTTTAATGTTATTTTTTTTTTCATTACCAACTTTATTTATTTTATGTATTTATATTTCGTATTATGTATGTATTATGTATTTCATCTGATTAAATTTTTTGCATGATAAAATGGGGGCCTCAGCACGGATATGCCACCCAGTGAGACCGACATCAATTAATCATACTAAAAAATGTAAACTAATGCATCAAAATAAAAAAAATAAAAAAAATACAACAGTACACATATTTTCATAAGAATTTTTTTTTGATTTATTCGAAGTTTCATATTTTGCGATTTTATTTTTAAATTAGTTACAGACACGTTAATTTAATTATGTCAGATAAAATATTTTAGAGGTGGTGAAACAACAAGAATAATATTGCTTTTTCCAATGAGGCGAATATAAATTGTTGTAAACCATAAAGTTTCGTTGGTGTCTAATAGCATTTTGCAATATTGAGTTTTTAATTACGAAAAACTTTAGTGTTACCATCCCGAAATAGTCTGTAAAATTGTAGATTGGCGATAATAATCTGCAGTTTATTATTAAAACAGCTTGATCAAGCCAGCACAAAAGAAAAAAATTGATTAACCATATTTCAAATTAAATAAATTTATACGTCGTGTTTTGCAAATAAAAAATAATGAAAACAAAATCGTTCAAGCCCTGCCATCTATCGGCGCCGAGCCACAACAGCGACAATACCGATGGGCGTCGCGACGTCGAGCGACGCCCCGCTGGGTTCTAGCTTTTATCTTTGTTTGTTTTGACGTCAAGTAATAATAACACTCAAAATGAAAACGAAAGCAATTTTAAAACGTATTATGCGGTTGGAAAAGAAGCAACTGGCTTCAGAACTTCAATAAAAGGTAGGTTTTTGTAAAACAGTTTTCTAGGAACTGCCTTGTATCATGAGGACGTGAAACACGCAGCATAATCAAAACAAAGGTGACTAAAGTGACTACGCCTCGGCGTTCCCATATTTTTAAAATTTATTAAAAATAGCGACCTTTGATTTTTCAATGACTCACGCAGATGTCATGTGTGCTTTACACCTTAATTGGCGATATCAATATGGGAAGCAGGTATGTGTACCGTCGTCCTGGGAACCATTAAATAGATAACCACGTTTGGTAACTTAGCAGGGATGCCCGGGTTCATGGAGTGTGGTTCCAGGTTTAGAGGAGGGATGGATTCACACTTCCGTCATTCCTGCACACACTGATCATCAAATTTCTTACCCTCCTACCTTTTTATTTACTAGAACTCCCTTTCTTCATTGTCCTTAAAGAGACCCTCCGCACAATATCCTCAAATATGACATAGGCCCTAAAATAATATTTTCCTCAAGGCAATTATCACAACACGAGAGGTGTTGTAATGTTGAAAAAAATTGCAACCCTGCTGCGCTGTATATGTGTTGTAATGTTGAAAAAAATTGCAACCCTGCTTCGCTGTATATATACACGGTTATTATATGGGAAATACTTTACTTTCCTTGAAAAATATGGAACCAATCATTTGGCATCTGGTTTTCAATTTGGACGTTTAAAAATATTTTAAAGTTCAATATCTCATAAAGAACATTTCGTTTCCAACTGAAACTTGTTGTGCTGAGCTAGAAAATCTAAAAAACAATATCCAAAATATCCTGAACTTACCGTACTAGAGTTTTTGCATGCTTGTTTCTACCACAAACGACTCAAGTTAAGAATACGGTACAATAATAAAAGAAGTTTACACAAGGGAGCTTGAATTACTAAAATCCAAACTTAATTCATATTTAACCTACCCATTTTTAAAACCAAATAAAGATGGCTTAAAACTAGTAAAAAGTTGATCACTAATAAATTAGCTGTGCACCTAAATAATTTTGTACAAGCACCGAAAAATTAGCGCTCAGTGAATAGAAAATAAGTCGGGACTAGGGAGAAGACACTGTGGAATGAAAAGGGATTAACAGGAGCTTAGCATTTTAGGTAGGGCGAATAAAATACTGGGATAAGGTACAGCTTTTCGGTTTTGCGCGGACTTAACGAATGAGAATATTAAAGTTTTTTCTATTTATACACTAAGCCCAATGAAAAGATTGCTCGGTATAAAAAAATTCTATGCACAAAAACAAATTTTAGAAGATTATTCTTTTCTAAGAAAATATAAATTTTTCAATTTCTCTCAGGAGAGGTACTTAAATTTACCACGAAAGAATGTAATTACTTAGTATTAAACAGGATGGGTAAAGATCAAAGTATCTTACTAGTTAATTTTAAAACGCAAAAGATAAAAATCTTAAAAACTTAAAGTTTTTTGATAAGTCGAAAAGCCGTGGATTAGATTATTTAACGTAAATTAATTAAAGCCATTGAATAATTGAATATCTTTTGCGAAACGGATTTGATTTGGCGATGTAGAAAGTTAAAATGAATTACAAAATATAAAACATAACTGTCTCATTATTTTTATCAGTCGAATTTCATCAATATATTTCGTATATTCTATGAAATAGATAAGGTGAGATAACTACTTAAAATCATTAGGCAGGGACCGTGATATATGCTTTTCACTTGGAATTTTGCCATTCGTAAACAGCCAGCAGCTTTTGGGAATCCTATAAAATTTTTATATCAGGACAGTGAACATAATATTGAACATGGCAAACCACAGTCAGTGCTGCTTTGTAAGGCATTATTTATATTACAGCTGTAAAGGATACGAACAGTAGTTCAAGTTGCGTGATTTTTCATAGACGATTTAAGTGAATTCTTCAGAATTTCTCCAAAAAGTTTGGTAACCTTATTTCTTAAAATTCTAGAGTTCTGCTTTCGGAATAACTTCAGTTTTTCGCTGTTATGCATTATCAAATTAGGAACAGTTAAAGGGTTTAATTTTTTAGTATTAGAATAGAAAAATAAATTATTTTGTTACCTTTAATTGGCGATAAATAAAAATTAAATATTTCATCTCTAACCTTTCAAAGAGTATATAGGTTGTTCTTCTTTTTAACCTACTAGTGGAGAAAAATTCAATAGAATTACAAATATTATTATTTTATAATTACTTTAAAATCTACTGTACTAAAGACGTAACGATTGTGTGCGAGTTAAAAAAATACGTGTTTATATTTTTGTACTAAAAATTACGTTTTAGAGTTAACTCCTCGTGATAGAAGTGTATTTCATACAAATTACAGTTGTCTCCTGCCACCTCGACTTGCATAAGTTCTATAATGTTACAAAAAAATGATTTGACGACATAAAAAAATAAAACTATTTTTAACCTCCAAACGGTATAACCTATCAAGTAACAGCAATTATTATTGTTAATGATGTTTAATAAAATATTTAAAAAATCCCAAAAACTTAACTTCTACAACTTTTATGTTGTACGTTAATTCTGTCTGTGGGTTGTCATTCGAAATAGGTATACACGCAGCTCGTGTTTATCACCCCCAATGGGTATTTTAGGCCTCATTCCCCCTTACTACAATTTCCCTTCTGAGATCCAGAGAGAATTCATTTATAGTAAAAATAATATTGAATTACTCTAATGAATGCTAGGTAGATGGCTGGAATCTTTTTAAGGGTTAAGCGACAAACAGGTTGATCGAAGAAGAGGTCTACTGACAGCGCCTGCTCACCAGCTGCGTAGCGGGCCAGATCGGGAGAGGTCGGTTTAGACTAAGTAGTTATAGAGACCTTTTGACCTTTACAGCTACTCTCTCTCGACCCATCGCCTTGTACTGCAGTTGGAGGGATAGATTCATACGTCCGTCACTGCTGAACAGACTAATCCCTCAAGCCTTTTTCCTTCCCAGAGGTTCCTGTCCTTCTTTTCCTTAAAACCACCCATTCAGGGTCCCCTAAGATGACATACACCGTGAGCGAATTCACGGCCTTCTGCATGGAAATAATGTAAAAAAATAAGATACCTCTTGTGAATGAGTAACAATACTCTCTGAGATGATTATGAGAATGATAGAATAACTTTGACTAAAATTTTAGGTTAAACAATCAGGTGGTCTGCCATCTGTCCAATCTACATCAATGGAATATAACAATTCAACTTGTAAAAGCAATTATCGTCTCATGGCAGAATATAAGTAGATCACTTTAAATTGGCTGAACTTTTACGAGAGAAATTTCGGATGAGTGTCAGATTAACATAGAAAAGTTTTCAGGTTGGGACAGGAAAAAGCATCCCAAAGGGTATTTTCGTGTACTAAGAAAATTATTACGTGAATTTTGGAGAAATAAAATAATTTACAAGCCAAGCGGACTCAAGTACATCACACCTCTGTGCTGATGGTTGATATATATTTATATATATTCTTAGTATAGAATTTTAAACAAGAATTAGACTTTAGTTGACTTCAATACGAAAGGTGCTTTTACAATATTAAATTGGTAAAATTGCATGGCGGAAAAAAATTAAACTTAAAATCTGTAAAATTAGAAGAAAATACATTTTAATCAATTTTTTAACATAAATTAATCTTACTCCTATTAAAGACTGACAATAAATGTATGATATATAAATGTATGATCATAATTGTTAATTCCACACAAGAGTTCCATTTACTCCCTGCTAACCGGAGCTAGTAAAACAATGGCTGGGATGCCTTAGTTTAAAGGGGTATGTTGTGAGGCTGAAGGGTATGGAATGGGGAAGGACCTGAGAAATATAAAGTTGGGAAGTACTTGGCTATTCAGATCACCAATCACAGCTAAAGACATTTCAAGTAACGTTTCGATTCTGAATAATGGTCCTTCACCGAGAATAATAACTACCGGACTGGAAGCTGCCGTGAGTATCCTTTATTATTTTATAGAAATTAAATTTGAAATAAAACAAATTAATTAAATAAAATTTATTTCGAGAGTCGACAAGATAAGTGGAGAATCTTAGGCCTCGACCAATGAGAACGTCGAATTTTATCATCAGATTGTTTCAAAAAGGATACAGGTACCCAGTACCTACGTCGCAAATATTTATGAATTCATTTCCAATTTTAAATGTTAGCAAGCCTATTTGAAATGCTTTTAACCTTCACTTTAATCAAAGAAAAAAAAATTGTAAAACCCCATGAAGGAAAAGTAGGTATACGACAAATGTCCAAAAAACGGTTTATTTGCCTTTGAAATTTTATTACAAAGGATGTTGAGATTCAATTTGCGTATACACCAAATATAAGAGAAACACAAAGTAAGGGCCCACGTTTATAAAAAAAATATTAAATTTATTTAATACTTCCTGACGTGCGCCCGGCGTTGCTCGAGGTTATGAATATTTGTGAATTCCAACGTTCCTGAAATCTGGGTGTAGTTCTAAGTTGGAAAGAATGTTACCTGTTGTTAAGAATTAAAAAAAGCTTAGGTATTTAAATTATTCATTTAATCTTAATAAGTGCCATGTAATCCTCGGGCGTCCCGGATTTTTTTATCACTTCCTGTAAGTGAATACCACATTGCTACTGTTAAAAAAACTAAACTATATCGACTTTAATTCGAATCCGTATATTTATAAATATAATTTTTTTAAAACTGTAACTCCATACAGGAAGCTCCAAGGAAAATAATTTCTCTTAGGGCCTATGTCATCCTTGAAGATACTGTGTGGAGGGTCTTTTTGAGGAGAGGAGGAAGTGAACATGGATCTTGAAGATACCCGTGTAGTAGGAAGGAGAGAATACTAAACACTAGGAAATCGTTCCACAGCCGAGCTGTTGAACCCAAAAACGAGTGGTTGAAGCGACCCTTGTGACACATATCAACTGTGTTGAGCACGCGTTTGGCGTATTTCCCGATTATGCACCTGTGCCGAGAGGATCAACGAAGCTAGTTTCTCGGAATATTTTCCATTGAAATACCGGTAGAACAAGGGCAGCATTCCCCCATTTGGCCTGCGCTCTAATCAATCAAACGGACTACCCGTTTATGCACAGAATCGAGGGTTTTTCAGGTATTTTGGGGCTCCAGGCCAAAGCTGGCTGCCAAATTCTACCGTGGGGCGCACTTGCGATTTATACAGGGTTAGTATTTGTGTACTATTAAAATATCTGCAGGACTTGTACAGCAAGCCTAGTTTTAGAGAACTGATTCCACTGCCGAGATAAGCGGTAATAATGAAAAAATACATCGTTATCAAAGTATAAAAACGTACAAAAGTATGACGAATAAAATAGTTAATTCATTGCGAAATTCTAATCTAATATTATAATTTAAAAAAGGCTTACCGCAAGAGAGCTTCATATTTATCAATGAAAAATTAAAACGAAAGACCCTTAGAAGCCAAAAATACCAACCGCATCAAATACTCGGCAGACGTCCAAACATTCGGTGTCCCCTTTGAAATGTTTGTGGCCTGAGTGGCACGATGTCAAAAGGGAGCAGGGTTGTATGGGCTCACTTCTGGCAACTGGGTTTCACATTTATTCTTTTCATTTGTGCACCTCCTCCATATCCTACATTCCCTTAACCAGAAATATACCATCCAGGTTTAAAGCTCGTGGGGTAGGTACACAAATATGGGATGTAGGTAACGTAATACGGGGCGACTTTTCAATAGAGGGGTGACTTTGATAATTTATTTATTTATTAATTAACGCCCTTTTTCGGAGCTTTTACATATATAGAGCACAGTTAGAAAAATACATATTTATTGTACATAACTGAACTGCCTCAATAACAATATTTTATATTTGTTTAAAGATAAATTGAAGATGTCCACTAACTTAGTATAATTGTTTCCCTCCATTAGTATTCTGGGCAAAGAGGAATACATATGGTAGTTAGTCCCCCAGAATTTCTGCACTGAAATAAATCCTGACTTCTAGTATTACGAAGTGGAATTCGGAAACTTATCAATTCAATCAATACCGGATTTTCAACTAAATCGTTTATAATTTTATATAAAAATACCAAATCAGTGAAAATTCTTCTGTTTGACAGTTGAGCATATTCATATCATTTAAAATAGTGTTGTAGTTCAACATGATCGTTGGAATACCCATTTTAAAATTAAGAAAACGTAAGAATTTGTTTTGTATTCTTTCAACAGCTTGTACATGTATATTACAATGTGGGTTCCAGACGAGATATACATAATAGCGGATATCTGCATAATTGTCGCCACCACCCAGAAATTAAGCGCTTCTTTTTAATTATTTCGTTTTCAAGCAATGAGGATACAACGATGCTTCGAAAATATGTGCCAAATCCGTTAATTTCTAGTTATATTCAAACATTTAGTGAAAAAGTTTTTTTGTGCATATTTTAGATAGAATTTTTTTTATAAATTCCTCAACGATATCAGTATCTATATAAGTACAATATGTACATATTATAATGTAACAGCTTGAATATTCGTATTTTTGAAGTGAAAACTTTTAAGCACCGTTGTGATTTGAAACTCGATGAAACGAAAAATAACGACATTAAAAAGAGACAAACACACAATACATCTGCAGGATTCAGCCTGTGAGAGAATGAGATAGAATAATCAGTCTCCTTTTGGTGCGGTGCTTCGTAGCCTCCCCACTCTTGTCTATTTTGGTTTTCTGAAGGTTTAGTTCTCTTCTACAACTGGACACACAATTTTTTATTATTTTTTATTCGTGCATCGTTGTAATCAGTTTATAAAAAAATGTGTATGTCAATTTCAACCATCCCGAAAGGCCTTTTTGATCACCATGTTATTTTTCATCAAAACCAAAAACACACATCTACAATTTTTTCTACGTTTATTTTGATAGTTTAAATATGTGACGTTACCCCATTTTACGGTACATATAAATATGTGGGTACTGCATAAGGGTATTCTGTCCTTATCACATGAGGGCGGACGAACGGATAAGGGCTGTTTTTCGATGTTTTTTGTTACTTTCGAGTAAAGATTAGATCATAAGGGTTGCTGACCAACCATAAATAACATTTGTAGTTGGTCTTCATAATATTATTATACTGGATAATCTGGACATGAAAGGTAGAGCTTCATTCTTGGGAAAGAGGATAATTTCGTAGTCGGTATTGGCTGGAAATTCTGTAGGCAGAACAAAATAATATGTTTTTAAAATTATTGTAATAATATTTTAATGCGATACGACAAATCTTCAATTACGCAGTATATTGAAACCATTGGTACTCATGTAGATCCCAGTTCTCGGGTTTAAAAGCATACACATACGATTGCTTTAAAAATGTTGAGCAAAAATATTAGCGACTAGCTGATGTGTACCCAACGTTGCTCGGGGTCATGAACCATTCACTTCATTTAGCATAATGAAGTATACCATATTGTTACTTTAAAAAAAACTTCATTTCGACTATAATTCAACTCCGTATCTCATTCCAGTGCAAAGTTAATTGCCCCGCTTTTTTATTATTGACTATTGTATACCAAATTGTTGTTAAAAAACTACATTTCCTCGACTTGAATACGACTCTGTATCTCATTCCAGTGCCGAGATAAAGCGTAATAATGAAATAAACATTCATCGTTACACAAAAATATCGAGAAATATATATAAAATTTTCCGTATCGAGTCTTCGCCAGCCATATGATTTTTTAAGAATTTTACCCCCACTTGGGTAGATTTTCAGGTAATGCGCGTTTTCATACTACGACAAAATATCCCCGACAAAATATCCTCCAACAAAATATCCTACGGACAAAACATTCTCTAACTAAATATCTACTAAAACTCAATTTAACCTAACCCAACAAAAAAAATGGTACAAAAATAATTCTTACATCCTGTAAAGTCAATAAATTATTATTCAAAAATAGTGAAATGGGACAAAAATAATACAGACATCTTGTAAAGTCAATAAATTATTGTTCAAAAATACTAAAATGGAACAAAAATAAAAAGACAACAATAATTTATTGTCTTTACAGAATGTCTGCATTATTTTTGTCCCATTTTTTGTAAGGCAAGGTTAGGTTAGGTTTAAGCAGAAAATTTGTTGTGGGCGGTTTTATCCGTCGGATATTTTGTCGCGTGATGAAAACGCGCGGAACAAATTTGTCCGGTTCTTTGACTCCCTGGTATATATATGAAAGAGAATAAATGAGAAACAAAAGCCATATAAAAGAAAACATACAAATATGATAAATTTGTACCTGTATTAAAAAGATGAGTAAGTTATTGTATCACGCATAAATCAGGCATAAATTCGTTTAAATCGACAGCGTGCCGTAGGTACCTACGTCGCGGTTTAACTAAATTTGCTCTACGGCACTTATTTGTAACCCAACCCATCCGTGAACCCACTCCACCCGTTTCAACCCACACCACCTTCTCCACCCACACCACCTATTCCGACCATACCACCTATTCTACTCATACCGTAACATCCCCCACTCGAAATAACCCGGTCCATTTTGCTCCTTTGTTGTTTGAGTTTGTAATAGGAATAGCGAAACGGCTCGTGGACAGACGTAGAAACAGATACCTCTATACATACACTATAAGAACTGAAAGACCGAACTAGGCAGAGAACACGGAGGGAGAGAACAATGCACACAGAGAAATTCCACGACATAGAAATGCAACACAAAACAAGACCAATGTAGCAAGCCTCCATACAGCGGTGATGATTGCAACTTTGTTCTAAACGTACATACAATCACGAAGAGAAATGAACGAAGAATGGTCAAAAAAGATAATGGATGGATTAAATCCCAGCGTAGTTTCGATTCAATCAGGATGTGGGGGTTAAAATAGTTGTACGTGCTTCAAAGCTGTCTCGTTTTTTGTAGGTATTTGAGGTCTGAACTCGCAATCCAATCTATCTTAGCCAAGTGAAAAATTAAATATTGACACTACGTCTTACAAATTGAAATGAACTTAATATAGAAAATAATAATGAATTCGTGGTGTGAACACATACATATTTTTACAGCAAACTTATAGTGTTAAAAATGACTTAAGTTACGTTTTTTGTAACTAAAATTACTGATAACTGATAAAAAAAAAATAAAAACAAACATATTTTATCAGGCAAATGTATTATAAATGTTGTCGTCAACTCTTTTTTTTGTTATGTAAAAACTAGCTGACCCGGCCACGCGTTGCTGTGGCTAACGAAACAAAACGCCATCTGTTAATTTGCATGCAAATCAAATCAACACCGCCCGCTTGCCAGCCCGCTCACAGAAATTCTTATATATTTCAACCGATCGACATAAACCACTCTACCTATTAGTGAAAACCGCATGTAAATCCGTTCAGTAGTTTTTGAGTTTATCGCGAACAGACAGACAGACAGACGCGCCGGAGGACTTTAATTTATAATATGTAGAGATAATTAATAAAATTTTTCAAAAGTTTCATAAATTTTTGAAGTGAAACTTCTTTAGCACCGTTATGATTTGAAATTCGGTGAAAAAGAAACGACACTAAAAATAGACAAACACATACACCTAAAGGATTTAGCCTGCGAGAGAATGAGATAGAATGAAACCTAACCGGATTGGCCGCTTTGATTATAAGCTCACTTTTAGAGGTTCCTATTGGTTAAGATTGTGTGTAAGTTATTGTGAAGTTTTCACTTCTATCACGTGTGAACTGGACTCGATTTTTTTTTCAAATTACGGCCGGAGACTTTGGTTTCATAAACGTTCACATTTGAATTATTTTGTGGTTAATTTTTAGATTTTAATATAAAGCATGGTGTTTTCTCTTTCCAATACCGCCTAGATCATATTTTTAACCATGATAGTAAGGGAAAGAAACGATTTATATGAGACCTAGAAGATTTGTTCCCAAAAGCAAACAAACTAGTCTGAGGGGTTAAGCTGCCGTGGTTTATTGCACTTGGATTCAAAATGGAATGATAAAATTCCGAAATTATTTAGATAGAGCTGCTACATACATCCTCCCAAAAGACAAAGGAAACGGGACAAGCATGTTCCCCGATGCCGATTATCTGGCAAAGCACGAGTGCGCTAAATAAATGAACATGCGGGATTTTCAAATTTACGTTTGCCTTTATTAAAGCATCAAAGAAAAATTCGACTTTGCTAACGAGAAAATACTTTTTTATCATACAGTACGCGGAATACGTATTACAATATTATGGACCATACATTAATAAACTGAAAAGTGGACGCTTCAAAGGATATCGTTAGTATAATTACGAGGAGCAATTACAGAGGTGTAAACCTGTATTAATATTACAGCTTTGACTAGGGATTCCGTTTAATTTATACAAAGGCATACGATATGAGAGAACTGAAGTGTTACTAGTCAGGAAAATTTACCTTGAAAACAAGCCGCTCAAAGCAAGATATTTATGTCATACAATTATTTTTTTTAACATTCTATTCCACATGGCGGGTATGGTTAGTTATCAAATAAAAATCATTTATTGGATAACTAACACCTCTGCCGTAGGTCACTCCAAGTGGTTCGCAGCGTTTGATAACTTAGCAGAGTTACCTGGGTTCATAAGGTGAGGCGGATGCCCTCAAGACCCACTGCGTGGCAGGTTAGAATGGGAAAGACTGGTTGATGGAGACCTTGTGATCTCTCCATCAGGACTCTTTCGGATCATCGTCTTGCACCAAAGTGGGAGGGATGGATTCATACGTCCGTCACTCCTGGACACACTGACTCCTAGATTCCTACAATCCCTTTTTCTTTCCTAGAACTTTCCCTCCTTCCTTTCCTAGAAAGAATCTCTACTCAGCATCCCCAAAGATGACACAAGCCCTAAGGAAAATTGTTTTTCTCACGTCCTCCGGTGTTGAGCTAATATAAAAGTACGGACATGTAACGAAATATATCTCTACTATTCACAGCAAAACATATTTTAAATAAAAAAAAAACTATAACATTATAAAGACCAGCGCAGATCCGCGAAAATTAAAGGAATAACTTGACAAATTGACAAATCAATTCCGATTTTAAGATAGGTACCCTCTTAATCGCTTGTCTGAATTCTTCAATCAGTTCTAATGGAAAATGACACCTAGACTCAAATTAAATTTGAGTTCATTGAATCAGATATCAAGAGGTTGCAGAGCACAGACAAACAAAATGAGTAAGTTTAATTTCGGTGATTTCGAATGAATTCAACACTCGATATTAAAATACGTGATAGCTTTTTTGTTTATTTAAAACCGTTGACCGTAAAATAACAACATAAAAATATTGCAGAACAATCCATTTAATATCACAACATCAAATCATAAGTTGAATCTGACGCATTAAATTGTACTGTGTTTAAAATGTACGAGTATAATTTAATGGAACAGAATACAAAACTTCTAATATCATTACAGATCGTTTATTGTCGTCGTAATGTTCTCGTTTTAATAGTGAGTTAAAACTTAACTAATGCATAACATGGTTTGGATAGGAAAGATAATTTCTAGAATAATAATGTTTATTGTTGCTTTGGTTACAGATATTACAGATACGCCCACATATTCAAATTCTGGACCGTAATCAAAATATAGGATTCACAATCAAAACAAACAGCTTGTACATAAAATACACGGCATGAACACGAATATATACAGCGTAGGTATTCTAAACACACGAAACGTACCCAAAAATACCAAATTCAAATGATGGCTCGTGTGAGTACATCCGACCCTCTCAATTATACACAAAATGTCACGGGGACGTATACAAATGTAATTAAAATGCGAGATTTGTGTTGTCATAGGGAGAAAATACACAAACTGTTATTTTGACTCCGCGTTTTAAGCATTTTACGCCCCAGCGAGATAGGTACCCCCGCAACCAGAGTGAAACAGCCTGGATGAAATATGAAAATAAACGTTAAATCCGCGTTAAATGTTAAAATAATTAAATAAAACACGATATTATGACCATTTGCATATAAATTTTCATTCGCCAGTGTTCAAAGGTTGCCATGCGTTAGAAAAAAGCATAAAACACCCCGTTCTGCGATATAAAATATTAACCTACCCATTTAATGCGGACAAACATTGAACAGCCTTGTTTAACGTTTAAATAAAAAATTTAATTTTGTGAAATATGTTCATAAATGAAATACATAATCCCACGAATTGCAATTCATTAAAATAAATTGGACGAATGATGAAAATTCGAGAATACTTACAGGGTAAGAACAAAGCTTCCCTTTGACATAAAAATATAATTTTGCGGCAGAAGTATAAATGATATTTAAGAAATTTTTAGGTAGATAAGAATTTTGCCAAATAAGAAAAGTAATTCACATTTTCGGCAAAGAAATTAAGGCGAGGAACGTATAAAAGGGAGTTTGTTGTCTGAGGGAAGTGAAAACCTTGATGATATAATGTTCTCAAAGGCATGTTGTGATGTTTATGAATGATAATGCTACATTTTAATTTAGGAAGCACAAAGGAAGTTTCCTTCCCCAATAACGTCGCCAAAGAATAAGTCGCACTCAAAAGTTTACATGAACTTCGAAATTTGTTCGCTGCCTCAAGGGTAGGTTCTAATTACTAATTATTGCTCTGAGGGATATTTAACTGTTGAGAAAGAAAGCATTTAACAAGTCTGGTAATGTTACTTATAAATACGAAGTTAAATGAAAATTTAAATATTAATTCAAAGACTCGTTAAAAATCTAAGAATAAGTATAAATAATTGATAAAAGCACAGAAATAATTGATAATTGTCTGTTTTTATCAAGTATAAATATTTGATAAAAACAATTAATAATTGTCTGTTTTTATCAATTATTTATACTAAATATATATCCTTAATTGTCCAATAATGACGCGATTGCTATTGACTTCTTTAAATGTGTTATATTGTTTAGGTCTTGTGAACATACTGAGAAATGGGGAAAAAATAATAACATTATGAAAATAGCTTTGTAACCCAAAACAGCTGTCACGACAATAAAAACTTGCAGAATTCAATAACAACATTATTTAATTTATTTTAAATTAAATAAAAAAATACAAGGTAATCAGTAAGTAATTACATTTTTTCAGATGAATTTTTCGCATACTTTAAATTTTCGTCAAATAAAACAATTATAAAAATATTGCGTAATAGCGCAAAAAATTGTAACATTGTAAAATATTTTTACTACACGAAAGCTCCGATACACGTGTTTTAACTATGTAGAAGTTAATCGTAACTTGTAGGAGAGAAACTGTGGTTCGATTGCGTTTCATTCTGTAGCACTTACAGATACACGTTTTTACCGCCGATAAAAAGTTAGCTCCGTATTGTACAATAAATAAGGCAGCATCCTACGCCAAATGATAATCCACGCCGTAAACAAGGGTATTAAGGAGCAATCGACGCGATGTAGCGCCATCAACATTACTTTTAATGCCGTCTTAACGGGCCCAGCGTGGCCCGGCGCACAAACGCCCGAATTGCAACTTTAAGTGGACAAAAATACAATAATATTGACAGTGACCAAACATAATTAAAATTATTATACTATGAAAAGTAAAAGGATGACAAAAACCATAAACAAGTATTTTGAAAAAAAAAATTGATATAACGAGAAACAACAGCATCGCTCTTGTATTTTATTTGGGGCAAATTGAGTAGTGATATTTTTTCTATGGAAATCACACATACCATAATTCTAGGTATGTTCTTGACGGCAAATAAATGCCAATAAAGAAAATTAACGTTGTTTCATAGGGAAGAAAACACATTAAACCTTTATTAGGACTACAAAATACTATTTCTTTAATTTTAAACACTATTCTTGCGTTAAAGCAAAAAAAAAATTTAACATCAAATTGCACCTGATGATAATGATTTAATTTGCAATATTGTCTTTAGACCCAACTCATTTTACAGAAAACTAATTTAAAACGAAAGCGTTTACAAAAGAAAACAAATTAAGCAGACACAGGCAAATTTCTAAATTTATGTCAAGGAATATCGACTCTAAAAACATTTGTTATGCTATTGTACATAATAATTTTTAATATTTTTTGTTAAATGCAGTGAATCCAATAGCATTTTACACAAAATAGATGATCAACATATTACTTGATAACAATATGTTATTGTTAAATTAATAACATTAGTTACACGTGGAATCGTACTATTAAACAAAGATAAAAATATAACATTATATTAAAGCCAACGACACAAATACAGGATATTTCTCCCCTGTAACGCAAACATTAAGAAATTAAAACATTGCACACCGCTCTTAACATGAAAAAGACATTTTTAATGACCCATTAAAACACTTTCTGAACAAAAAATGTTTTAACATTAATCATATCAAGCTGATGACCTATTTAAATATGTGTCCCATCAGTACAGGTGCTAATAATAAATTGTTTGTGACCTGTTTATATTCTACCTTTTGCCAATTCATGTTTGTCATTTACTTTTGCATTTTCGTCACATAATTTATTTTACTCTTTTTGTCATTACTATGTATTTAAACATACATTAATGAAAATTTTTGGGCACACGCCTGTCTTTTTATGACCTGAAATAAAATAAAATAATTAAACTAGTTAAGATGTACTCGCGTAAAAAAATCGAACACGCTGAACATAATTTGTTGCCTCAGCAAATTAAATCATCATTATTTTGATACTGATTTTAGTCCAGCTGAAGTTGCAAGTTGGACCTCAGCGCAGCGTAGCCAGAGCCCAGCGTCGGCCAGTGCCAGTACCAATGGTGTGAGCGTGCCCTAATTAGATAAAATGCTTACGTCATCGTAGGCCTCTGGGATCGGGGCAATTTCCGCCAGAGAGCAGGACCGCTTTTTCATTTTTTTACACAACGACTACACCACTGTCCGGAATCCGTGGGAAGGGAATGGAGAAAAATATTACTTGGAAGAGAGTATTTAAGCATTACAAAGGGCCAACATGATTAAAAATTCTGCAAAACTTTTTTCGAGAGCTTTTTTCGGAAAGGACCGGTTTTAATGTGAAATTGCCTTAAGCATGGTAAAACCAAGCCGACTAGGAAATAAAATGTTAGTTCAAAGAAAAATAGCGTTTTCAACCACAACAACCCAGGCGTTGCTCGAGCTTAGTGTATTAGAAATCAGATGTAAATAGTAATTTTTCTTCATATTTTGATCATCAAGTGTGCAAAATTTCAAAATTGCAAATGTGCAAGATGTATTAACATACTGCTAAGAGGTGGGAAATGGGATAAGGGTGGGTTTTAGAAATTTCATGTTTCTCCCGCTTTGAAGGTCAAGTGTGCAAAATTTCATCAAACTCAGAATAAAAATTGACCGGTCAGCCGTTGAGTTGGAATCGCGTTTGGGTCCCATTCGGACGTCGCGTGTTCGATTCCTCGGCTGGCTAAGTCCTCCATTAAAACACAAGCAACATTTTCTTTGCTTTCTGTGGTGGTAGTAGGAGATTTTCAAACATTGTTGGGTTGTTCGTAACCCGGAATGTTTTTCTTTCTTAAAAAAAATAAAGAAATTAAAGAAAGAAAACTGCAGATTTGTTTAAAAACAAACCCAAAAACCCATTCACTCTGTATATAATATATAAAAAGATGGATAGATTCAAAGTTTCGAAAAAACACGTGTTTAAACCCTAATAGTTCAGCTGTAATGTCAACTATCTATCTTAACCTGAGTAGTAGGTACTCTAGCATCACCTTAGTGAAAGATCATCATTCAAAGTCGAAACGTCGATTGAAATGGCTTCAGTTGTGTTGGTGATCAGATCTGAATAGCAATGTTTTCTTTTCGCCAACTCTTCCCTTTACCAATCCCTTCCATCTCACGGACACTTTCAGACAGTATTTGAGATTCTTGCGCGGTATTCACAAGAAAAAACTTCCGTTTGAAATTACGACTATTGCATTTAAAATTCTAAACGCAAATTTATCATTATAATTCTAAACGCCAATATTTTATAATGATGGTTATAAATATACAATTAAATACATACAGCTTATTTCTAAGAATTAGCTCAACAGTTCTTGGCAGAGAAGAGATAACACCATCTATCCCAATATACCGTTTTATACAGCTCTTCAGAGCTGTTGATAGACCCCGTTGAATGCAAGACCGATCCATCTGAAACTTCGGAAATGAAACATAACCAAGAGTTTGTCGATCTATCATCAAAACCCATTATTGCTGGACTAGTTGAACCAAAATTAATAGATATTGTTAAACTTTCAATCGAACGAGAAACAGAATCAAATAATTACTATTGCTCCGGTAATGCTACAACTGCGCGATGTATGTAAGTGCAGAACACAGCCCAACGGGTAACTTAGATAGTTTAATAGTTTCAGAGAGTCAGTCCCAAAACTTTAAGTTGGGCGGAGCTGAATCAACATTCTTAATTTGTGAACTTTGCCCACATTGTCTGGAAGCTAACTTCGTTGTTACAGAGAGATATATAACGGATAGTTAAACAGGAGAAAAAATGCGAAAGTCGAACCACGAACTATGGGAAAGGAACGAAGCAAGCGCTTTCCCATAATTCGTGGTTTGGCTCGCATCTCATGACAAAATGACGTTTGTCTTCTTCCTTCTGATGCGTCTCGTTTGAAAACGAAAAAGACAGAAAGTACTAGAAGAATGATAACACGCACGATCTCCCACCGGGACTAGTATATCGTCAGAATAGTGTTATTATAATAATTATTGATTTTGTTTCTAATTTCACACAGGAAGACAATTCATTGAAAAAAATCAACCCGTTAAAGTGTAAGTTTTTTTAATACATGATCTTATTTCAAATGTCATTTAAAACCTAAAATTTGTTTTTTTTTATTTATTTTTGGTTTGAATAAGGATTGAAACTTCCTACTCAGAAACTAGAGTCAACCATGCTCCCAACTGAGCCAATTGCCGATTGGGTAAGACCGAAATTTATTTCGTATATTAAGTGCTGTAATGTTGAAATTCAAAGAAATGCGTATTTATCCGCGTGTGTGTGTTGATTGCCATTAAAAGTTGATAAAATACATTGTCTCATCGACAAAGAGTATATTTGAGTTTCAGTTTGATCGGATGTTGGAAAGCGGGTTAATTTCCACTTCAAAGATTCCATTTCATTCATTAAAACAAACGAAAATGAAATTCAAATAGAGTCTAAAAACGGGCATAGAACAAAGATTAAGGACGGATTGCTTCACAGAAATTCAAATGTAACATTGTTATCCAATGGCCGTACAGCGCCCTTTTGTTTTTTTGACAGTTGATAGGTGCCAGTTACATGAAGATCGTAAGTCCGTTTCAGCTTTTAAACAAATTGTTACCAGCATAAGAGGACAACCATCATGTTGTCGAGCTTGTCAGCTTATTACAATTTGAAAGAAAGCTGGAACGCACTTAGGATGGGTTGTTCCAAAAAATTTGACGAATTCGTCAAATATTTGACGTTAATTTTCACGTTCTGTGTAAGTTCTATTCAAGTTCTGTGATGATTTCAGTTTTGTGGAGTAGCTGGCCTATGATGATAAAAAACAAAACTCGAAAAGAACTTACACAGAACCTGAAAATTAACTTCAAATATTTGATGAACTCATCAAATTTTTTGAAACAAATGAAACAACCCGTCCTTAGAATCAGCTTTTAACGGAGATCTTCAAATGTTAAAAAAAAAAACAAAATGGCGCTGACATATGAATTTATGTGAAACAACTGGCCCGAAGAATAAACCAGGCAAGTTGGCTCTTCATTGATATGAAATAAGTAGACATACCTACGAAGTGATTCTGTTCAGAATTGAAACATCCTTTCCGAAAGACCATTCCGGCAGTATGGTTCTACAGGCAGGAAGATAAAACAATCTATGCTAAAGTTGTTGCAGAAAGTCATTTGGAACATAGGGACTTTGGAGTTCTACAAAATGACATTAGTTCTCGAGAGTTCTTGAGAGTTCTCGAAATAACCTCCCACACACAGCCTGCAGAAACTGCTGACCCATTCGTTCTGAGATGCAAGAAGTGAAATTTGTGCATGGCCAAAGCATGCATGACGTGAAGAGGAAGTGGCATGCAATCTTGGCTAGTTTAGTGCTCATCCCCTCCTCCACAGAGAGAAATATCAAAACTTTACAGAGACAGAGGGTACAAAGATGTCAATTAATGTTTGCAAGGCTATAAAAAAAAAAACAATAAATCCACTGTCATTTCCTTTAATTTGGGAGGCGAGTATGGGTACCGGCACCCCGAGAACCACTTATTGGATTACCAATGCGTCTGCCAACCAAATGCGTGGCAAGCCAGATTGGGAGAGACTGGTTGAGGGAGACCCTTTGACCTCTCCAACAGGGCTCTCTCGGAACATCACGTTGCACAGCAGTGGGAGGGATGGACTCATTAGTCACTACTAGACACACTGACCCCAGATTCCTACCCACTCCTGATACCTTTTTCCTTCCCAGAACTTCCTCTCCTACCTTTCCTAAAAAGACCCTCCACCCAGCATCCCGAAAGATGATAGGGGAATTATTTTCTTTAGGGCCTCCTGTGTGGAGCTTATGTAAAAAGAATTAGTGTTTGTCAGCATTTACATAATTGATCTAACAGGCAACACCGGATAGCTTCTTTTTTATGTGAATTGCGCCACACTCACTTACTATATCTACACCAGTAGCTATATGTCCCAGTGGGAATATGAAATCTCCAATTACATAAGGGTACGTTGTGAGATTGAAGGAAGGGAGGAACGGCATAAGATGGCAAAGAGGAAACTTGGAAAGTATCTGGCTATCCAGATTTGGTCACCAAATACGGCTAAAGATATTTCAAGCAGCATTTTGAAATTATGAATGGTGATCTTCCTCCAGGGTGATATTCCGATAATATATATATCACCCTGAAACATTCTGCAAATACACTAAATTTAATTTAATATTGATTAATAAATGTGAAAACTTATTTTCCACGAACTAAAAATATACAAGGTATGATTCTAGATTTTCACCGCCAAGTATAATAATGATTTAATTTTGGGGTATTACGCCGTGCGCCACCTTCTTCTTTAGCCAAAGTTTCGGAAATCGTGACAAGTGTCCATCATCAGAGCAGTTTAATCACAGCAGTGTAATATATAGTTGTAAAGTGTGTGTTCATGTATGTAGATACGATACAGTGTTCTACATCTACATACGTAAACACACATTTTGCCGCTATCGATTACATATCTTATGATGGATTTCTCTTATGATGGACAGTCGAGGGCACCCACCACTTTCCCAAACCGTTTTAAGGACCAGATTGGTCCCTCTATCGGTTCTCACATCAAGACTCTACATTTATTTTTTAAACGAAGCTACTTTGAAATGATTCTAAAAGCCCCCGACTGTCCCTACACGGCACAACATACAATTATACATAACAAAATTTATGATGGACACTGCAATGCTGTCCGAAACGTTGGCTAAAGAAGGAGGTAGTACAGCTCGGCATAATACCCCAAAAATAAATCATTATTATAACAAGCATCACACGACCAGGGATAATTTTTACGTAATGTATTGTAATTCGCGGGTTCTAAAGCTGCGTTTACATGCATGTTTGCTGTTGCTTCATTTCTTTAACAGCATACCGAGTGGCATGAATAAATTTAATGTTTAATATCTTTATGAATTGGACAACAATTGAAAGAAATCTCTCTTTGCGTCAAACCTACAATAATTACAATTCACTACTTATGAGGAAGTCTGAGCAACGAGCAGATTGAAACATCTAGTTCAGCACTTCTAAGACAAATATGTTTACCAGACTGCGAAGAAAGCTCTTGAGTTATAAATAACTCACGGTAAAAACACCGGGTTTTCCTAGGAAAATAACTCACCTTAGCCGACACTGGTTTTCTCAAAGGCTTGTTTGTGTTTATGCAAATGTTCCTAAACCCGAGCCCCGCTTGGGCGAGACTAGCGCTAAAGCAGTATCTAGGGTACGGTTCATTCACTAAGATCTTAATATATTACGTTCGTATATTTAGGAAATATTTAGTACCTAATGAGGAAGGTACTACTCGTCTTTGCTGGAGTTTTAGAACTCTTTTTGCCCGATTGAAAAATTTAACATATCGAACAAACAACGTAGCATAAAATACTTGTATTTTTGAACATTCTAATGGAAATTTATTGCTGTTCGATACCAAAAAATATGCAATAACTTATGTACCCCAGATAAAAAAAGCTGTGCACGTGTTTGCGAGTTTTTAGTTAAATTTAAAAACAGATTGTTTTATTTTTAAAAACAAATTAGTATGGAAGAGAAAGGCCCTAATTTATAATAAAATATGTAAATAGACCCCCCGAGGCAGTAATTGTAAAAATGAGCCTAAAAATGTTTGTAAGAATTTCGGAAATAATAAAAATGGATTATATTTATAGAGTGTTTAACGATATTAAATTTGATATCTCCAAAAAATTAGGAAGTTACGAGCTTTCAAAGCGAACACTGGTAAAAACTATACAATAGTGTCTAGTGACGTCATACGCACTATACGCAGTACAATTATTCATAATTGAAATGGCAGTGCAACAATACTACCGCGCATGTACCGTGAGTCACACGCTTTTCGGCCAACCGCAAATATCAGTATTTTGACGACTTAAATCTTAATTGTAAAAATTCTGTTCTCAGCAGGCTCCAATTAACTAACTAACATGAAATTTCACTGTAGAAGACAACCACAAGCTTAAAAAAAAAACTACCCAACTGCAAGCGTCTTAGCACAAAAACATCCAAATCTTTATTTTCAGCATTGAAAAACAAGTAACCTGTGTTCATAGTCTAATTATTATCAGAGAAACTCAAGACCACGGGAATATTCTGTCAGGATAGAATTTCCGCTTTGCAATAAAATCCAAATAAAAGGATAATTTCTGAATGTACCCGAAAACTACAAAGTGTTTCTGAAAGATGATGAATGCGTTTTCAAGCGTTTGTTTTAGAAATAAATTTATAATTTTTTAAATATTAAAATTTTTAATGGAAACATAAAAAAATGTTTTGAAAATGGCTCAACTGACGTTTTTTTCTAACTAAAATTACTGAAAACAAAAAAGAAGAACCCACATGTATTTTATTAGAAGAATAAATATTATTATAACTTAACTTATTTTTAGTTTCATAAAAAAAATAAAGCTAGGTAATTATCAGCATCATAAATTTTTCTCAAGTTGCGGTAAAGAATTTTCATAGAGGTGCACATTTCAATTTGTCTGTCGTTAACTTCTAAATTTTAATATAAAGCATGGTGTCTTCAAATTTCTCACCGTGACAGTAAGAGAGATAAAACCATTTTTATGAGAACTGTATGAAATGTTGGCGAAAGCGAACAAATTAGTCTGAAGTCTGGAATATTAGAAACGGAATGCTTTCTTAGTACAAACGACGTTACAAAAAGTTTGATTTGGTTATAATTTATAATAATACTAGCTTTTCCCCGCGGCTTCGCTCGCATGGTATTACGGAAAATTACTGTAGCGCTTGCACTTATCAATTATCTCCCCCCCACCCCACCCCCATCCCCTCCCACATTCCATATATTCATTCCCTTTCATTCAGTTTTCAAACATCTCGCCTACCACCTAAAAATCATAATGCGATAATAGCTCAAAGAAAAAAAGAATTACTTATCCAATTTTGTTCATTCGTTCGGAATTTATGCGCTTACAAACATTTCGGAGGTTTATTTTTATTTAAATATTTGGATGTTCGTTAATATAATGAAAAAATACTCTATTTATCATTCAGTCTTTATAATCGTTACGAATTATATTTTTAATATAGGAACTCTCATCTGACATTTATTCCAAGCTTGTCCAAAAAAAAAAACGTATTCTAATATTTGAATTTTCTGCAGTAGTAGCTGACCAGTAGACTGAGTACCTACCAGCATAGAGCCCAAAAATATATCAACATTGTTTCCATGGAAAGAATTTTTTCTGACGTTAGAAAAAACTCGCTTTTGTTAGCGACAGAAAACTTATAACAAATATAATATATTAATATTTATAATTTCATAACGCCAGAGCTTACCATCAAATACAACCTGTAGTCTGCGCATATAATTTAGCTTTATATTGGTGAAAGAATTATTAAAGTCTTTATATTGTGTTATGCGTGAAAAGGTCATAAACAAACTCGAGCAGTTTCGCATTTATAATATTAGTATGGATTTATCTAGCAACAATAAACAAAAGGGAATTCAAATGACACAATAAAGAAGAAAGTAAAATACGCGTGTTTCGAGGAAGATCCACAAAACATACACAGTCCCTACCCAAGTTATGATACCTACAAAGTCAGTTCACTTCCCTCACACGTGTTCAGCAAAATGAGCGGTGAAATTAGGAAAATGTGTGACGTTAAGATAAATTATTTATTTATTAGACTAATTTGCATAAATATACTATGTTTCAAGATGGCGGTGCAATATAAAAGTTAATGTTATATCTTTGCCTTTTGCAAGCTTGGGATGACGTAATAATAATTAATCCGCTGTAATTCACACAATGTTTATCTCGGATGACGAAGAGATACTGAATATTTTGGACAACCTTTCTCGTTCTTATAATAATATATATCTACATTGTTGTCCCTCTTTCGTGTTATCTCTCAGATAAAAACGATAGTTCGGTATTTGTACGTTCGGTGTGACTGAGCTGCTGTAGGCCGTGTTTTACGTACTTAAATACCCTACTTAATTACAAATCATATATTTCGTTTGAAATAAAAATAAAAATGTTTTACTTCAATTAAGGAATTATACAATTTTATTTACAAAATTTTAAAAAAGACATCGCCAAAAACATTGGAAGTGTTAAATATTATTGCGATCTATCGAAGAGAGAATTTGTTTTTTTATTTTATTTTATTTCTTTTATTATTCAATAACATAATTGGTTAATTTAAAAACAGTTGATTTATAAACAAGATCTGCTGTGTAATTATTGGTGATCCGACAGTTGAAATTTACTATAAAATTATATTTTTTTGTGCATCATTTACTAATTTCAAAAGTAAAATTGACTTCAAAAATACCCTTTATAATAAATTAGTATGAATATCAAAAGAATAATTTATATACAACGTCAATTTTTTGTACTTATGCGCTGGTATACACGGTATATAGACAAGTAGATTTTTCCTAGATGCATTTGCATGAAAATATGTTTTATACTTCGTTATTCGGCGGTACGTCCTCTATGCTACGTAATTCGGAGTCACTTAGTTAGTTTTTTTCCCTAAACCGATTGCATATTGTATATAAGCATGCCGGAGGGCCAACTTTCGGCGAATCAGCGGTCAATGCGGTAAGGTTTCATTCAATCTCATCCCCTCGCAGGCTAAATCCTATAGATGTATGTGTTTGTCTCTTTTTAGTTTAATTTCCGTTTCATCGAGTTTCAAATCACAAAGGCGCTAAAGAAGTTTCCCTTCAAAAGAAAATAAAGATTTTTAAATTGAAGTGGGATTGAGAAATGAAAAGAAACGTGAAGGAAATAATTGAAACCATAACCGTTCATCACCATAATTCATCCTCTACATATAAACAATCCAATGTTCACACGGGTCTCGCGTTCCCGGAAACGCGACATAGTAATGTGCCTGTAAAATATGAAGAGCGGAAGTGGAAAAGGTTTCGCCAAGGATGGAGGCTAGATTGTAAATTTCCGGAAAGCGATTTCCGCCAGGAATGCGACGGGAATTTAAGGCGGGACTGTATTTAATGGCCGAACGCTGATTGGCATCAGGCCTGTAGGTATGTTATAATAATATTAATATGCCAAGCCATAATTTCCGGAAATTATTTAAGGGTTGAGAAAATAAAGACGTATTTGAATTTCGCAAAATGTTGTAATTTTTTTTTTGTTATGTGCAAAGCTCGTTTTCTGATGGTATAAAAACCTACGTATTATCTAGTGCCGTTAAACACTTTTAACAAAACCGTTTTTGCGTGTTGTTATTAAAAAATAATAATAATGTGAATACCGCACAAGAGTCCCAACTGCTTCCGTATGAAGCCAGTGAGAACATGACATCTTCAATTGTGGTATGTTGTGAGGCTGAAGGTAGTGAGAAGGGGAAGGAAATGGGGAAGATGAAGGTGGGGAAGTACTTGGCTATTGAGATCTGGTCATCAAACAGCCATTTAAATCAATCGATTCAATTCTGAATTCGGTCTTTTCAATTCAATTCAGAATTCGGAAAAACACAAGGGCGATACTGAGAGTATTATGATTTAAAATTAATACATTGTGAAATAATACAAATTAATAAATTTAAATTTATTAACGTCAAAAGAACAGTTTTATATAGAATTTTACAGTCACAAGCCGAACGCTTAGGCCGATCGTGCCTCTCAATCGCTTGTTCCGCAATCTCGCTTGCACGCTCGGCTCAGGCGCAACGTGACAATGAGTCATACTTTTTAATGAGCGCTGCCGGCGTTCATCGATTTATTTTTACGTCAAAAACAAAAATAATGTTAATATTTTTAAGTTCTGCTAGTTTATTGTGTCTAAAAAATTATCTAACTAGGATAGGCTTAACGTTATGATTCATTAAATAGGAAGTTGTAAATATCTGTCGTCAATGAAATTTAAAATTAAATTTAATATGATCGGAAATAAAAATAATTTCACAAAGTAATTATGAAATGAAAATATTTGAATAAATTAACTTAATGAATGGGGTATTCGGAACACAATTGGTAACTAATCAAAAGATAATATTTTGTTTAATTAAACGAATCGTTTCCTTCAAAGTTTCCGGCAACCATTAAATCAATGTGAAATGCGGGGCACAGGGAGGTGGGGGGGGGGGGGGGGGGATCAAACCCAAACGTTTTAACTTTGGGCGCTGTGCATCCCAAGATAACTGGCTGTAATTATCTGGGGATAATTATAACTAATAACTTTATAAATAAACAGAGAACTGAGAGGCTCGGAGATCAAATCAATCGAAAAACTTAATGCGTCGTATAATATTATATGTATATAACTAGCGAGTTCCCGACATGCGTTGTTATGTCGCTTAATAAAGAAATTGTTTTTCCCCGCGTATCCTTTCCCATTCTTCACGTTCCCCTTGATGTTCCGCATCCGCTTCCCCTCACGAATTACCAGTCCACCTTCTCTCTCCCCTCTCCAGCAAACCCTTCCCCTCTCCCGCGTTCAATGTATTCAATCTCAGTACATTCAGATTTTAAAGTAGCTCGCGTGCCACCTATTGCATTTTTTTTTACAAATTTTCTATTTCAAACATTCATTTTTGTATATTGTTAGAAAAATCAATTAAATTTGGTACCTAACACAGGTACCTATTTAAAATAAATATAAATTTTGATTAGATTCACAGTATTCGATTTTGGTTAGTACCGTAGGTGATTTTAAAGAGTTTCGAAAATTGAATTTTGATTTAACAATCGATGGTTTGCAATTCTCAAATTGTGACATTTTTGTAAGAGTTTTTCTAATGATTAAAAAACTTATCAGATGTATTGTCATGTGGTTGTAATAATCCAAAAGCCTTCGCAAGGATGCAAATAAGATATTTTGAAAGTTTAAAACTTTTCATATGCTTAAAATACAGCAATACATAGGCAACCCCTAACTCGTTTACCCGCAAGCATGTTTTGATTTTTATATATAACAGTTTTTTTTTAATTTTTCGACTGAGTGAAATTTTTTTTTCTTCACCTAGTGTGCTAGGCATAAGGTTATGCCTGGACATCTTTGGACAAGGTTCCTTTAGAACAAAAATGAAATTTGAATGCAAAACCATTTTTTTGGGCATTTATGTGTTTTATATCTCTTCAAACCTTGTGCACGCCATTTTGTTTGTATCTGACAGTTGATTGATATGCAATTTAGTTCAACCACTTTGGTTGGAAAGGGTTCTAACTTCGTTTTACCATGTTGAGGTGTTAAAGCTTGAAAAGACGAATTCTCACAATATATTTAACAATGTAAAATTTTGAGATTCAATCTTGTGTAAAGTATATTAGTTTAATATACCATTGAAAACAATTACATTATTTAAATTAATTACATTTTTTATAATTTTGATATTACTAGCTGGTACCCGGCATACTTTGCTATGCTATTTAATATATCAACATCGTTTCCACGGCAACGACTTGCTTTCCACGGCAACGATTTGTTTTGCTTAGCAATAACTCGCCTTTCTTTGGGACAGAAAACGTATGATAAAAATAATATATCAATATTTATAATTTCGTAACGCCCGAGTTTACCATTATATACAACCTATCGTGCTAACATATAATTTAGCTTTCTATTGGTGAAAGAATTTAAATTTTTTTGTTATTCATTTATGCGTAGCGTAACAAACAAACACACACAGTTTCGCATTTATAATATTAGTATAGATTGAAGAAAAAATATTTAAATAAGGCGTGGCCGTTTCTTGCAATGACATTAGAGAAATGTATTAAGAAAATTATAAAATAAATCATTAGGCACTAGCTGGTAGCATATCTATCTGCACGTTTAGGTATATTTTTAAATGATAATTACTTATACGTCATATTTAAATATTTTCAATCAAACTAAAATTCTGTATACAAGATTCAACCCCAAAATCAGAAACTGTGACCAAGTTGGGTTTCTAGTCTTCGACCAATGTGCTTAAAATCAAGAACCAGAGGGGTACCGGAGGTCTCTTGTAACAGTGGTCTTAAAATAGAGGACTTAAAATGGAGCTCAGTGGCACGACCATACGAAATCTTACTTTAGAGTTGTCAAACAATAAGGAATCGAGAAGATAAAAAGCTTTTTCATGACAAACAGAAGAACGTATACCTCCTTGAAGTATTATTATGTGTTGTTGCTCCAACAAAGAGAAGCAGATTATATAATCTGCTTTGACTCCCAAGGATTAGTGGATTACTGGAATGGCATTGTATTATCAAATCATCTAGTGGTCTATTGTTATCCTCTCCATACAAGATCAAGACAGTACATGCCTTTACTTTCTCAAGAGGCCCGGAGATAAAAAAAGATGAAGAGATTTTTTTCTTTGTCTTCAAAGGTTGTTTTTCCGGCAGTGCAATACACATAAAAAATATGTCAGGGCAAATATAGAATTTACTTAGAAAAATTAAGTTAAGTCTCAGTGTTTTGTTTGGCCTTTGTAAGGACTTGAACCAAAGGAGACGCAAAAAAAATTACCAGAAAAAAAAACATTATTAAGAGTTCATTTTTTCACGAAAACGGCGCTATATAAATCAGTAAAATACTATTATTCAAATGAACATGCTTCAAACTGTGAGTAGGACTTGAACTAAAGAGGAGGCAAAAAAAAAAATAAAAGACATTAAAATGTGCTTAAATTGTTACCAACTTAATATAGATACAATACGGCCGCCGATTCCATGCCAACTCGAAATCAAGTCAACATCTTTTTGAAAAGTCATTAAAAGCCACGAAAACAAAGGAAAATAGACCATAACCTTACGTAACCAATTTAACCAATTTTTTTCATCACTTTTAATGACTTTTCAATGAAGGTGTTGAGTTGATTTCATTCTGAGTTGACCGGTCGCCACTTCCGCCATAGGTAAAACCACAGCACCCTTCTTGGAAGTCTCAAGGACGATGCTGTGTTTTTACTTATGGCGGCCGAATAACACTTTATCTGAAACATGCGAATACCTCAGCACAGGTTCTCCTAGCGTGGTATTCACAAAACACCACTAGTAACTCATTTACAAAAAGTTAATGTTACTGAAAGAAGGAGAGGAAGTTCTGGAAAGGAAAATGGTATAAGGGGTGGGTAGGAATCTGAGGGTCAGTGTATCCAGAAGTGATGGATGTATGAACCCATCCCTTCCACTGCGGAGCAAGGCGATGTTCCGAGAGAGTACGACTGGAGAAGTCAAAGGGACTCCCTCAACCACTCTCTCCCGATCCGCCGTGCAACTGGTGGGCAGACGTATCCACCGCCCAAGATCCGCATCCCAAACCTCACCCCCTGAATCCGGACACCCCCTTGCTAAGTCAGCAAACGTATAGAACCACTTGGGGTGACCTGTGGCAGTATTTCCTTTGTTCAATATTTCTGCAATGCAATTCAAAATGCATGACTTGACTAGGGGTGCGACTTACAAATACATAAATCAGTTGTTTAGAGATAAATTTCCGAGGGAATTTGAACAAAGTAGTATTTATAAAAATAAAACCAACACTTTGTATTAAACAACGAATATTTATTATTTTAAACATTTCTGTCCTACCGATTCTATCAAAAATATATGAAAGAGTAATATACGATAGGCTAGACAACTTTCTGAAAAAAAAATCATTTCTATATGCCAAACAATACGGTTTCAGAAAAAAATCTAATACTCTCTCTGCAACTAATGATCTTATAAATAAACTTAGAACTAGCATAGATAATAAAAACTATGTCATAGCAATTCTCGTAGACCTTCAAAAAGCCTTTGACACCGTAAGTCATGAAATACTAAATGAAATGCTCACCTAAAAAAATAATACCATGGCATAAACCGTTACAAATAGAAGAAAGAGACCTACATATTCTAGATAGCGAAAAATACCTGGGCTTATATATTGATAAACATCTAAACAACACGTAGAAAAACTAAAAACAAAAATCATCCCATTAATTGGTGTATTTGGTAGAATTGCTCATCTTCTACCAACAGAGGTAAAGAGGGGCCTATACTTTAGCTTAATCCAGTCCCACCTAAATTATTAAATAGAAATATGGGGAAACACATACATTACGTACTTAAACGACTTACAAATAATACAGAACAAAGTTATTAAAAAACTCTTCAACTATAACCCAGACACTCCCACAAAAAAACTATACCAGGAAATGAACCTTTTGAAAATAAGAACATTGTACGAATATAACATATGTCTTTTAATCTACAAAATACAAAATGGACTTATACACACAAACACAACATTTATAAAAACATCACAAGTACACGAACATTATACTAGACAACACAATAAATTGTACACAAATACAGTCAAGACTGAAAGTGGCAAGAGAAGTATTGGCCACGAGAGAGTTCACATTTATAATCTCCTTCCAGATAATCTAAAAACGGAAAATAATATAAAAACCTTTAAAAAAAAACTATTAAAACTTAAGATTTTGGAACAAAATTAAAAACTACTACATAATATGCTCTGTATTTAAGTTAAGAAAGCGAAATATTATATTTCTTTTAACTCCGTTTTCGCTTCGACCAAGTTTCACCAGGATATAATAATAACTGAAGTTAAAGTTGAAGCAGTTATTATTATATCCTGACGAAGCTTGGTCAAAACGAAACCAGTCGATATATAAAATAATAAATATTCGTGGTTAAATACAAAGTGTTTGTATTATTTTTATAATATAATGTCTAACTACGAAGTAATTGTTTCTTAAGAAAAAAAAAAACATTCGTTAAAACTTCGATACAAATTGCGAGTTTTTGAAAAAATGCTAATTAAAGGGTAGCAAGTAATAAAAGTAACCCTTATTATCATCAGAAAATATTCCCAAATAATTTGTTCGATGAGCCAATATTCAATTTAAAAGCGATGGAACAACTTAACAGGAAAGGAGAAAGAGGAAAAACAAAGAAAAAGTTAATCATTTCTCGTCGTGTCGACTGTGCATAATAGAGTTAGCAAATTTCCTCAAACTTAAAATCGCGTTAGTACAATACGCCGACAAAATCGAGTCAAAGAAAATTAGGAAGGGTGAATCTAGGAAAATAAATAATCTACTTTGAGTGCTTTCCTTAATTTACCGTCAACACCTGCGGTTTATATTAAATTATTGGGTGCTTCAAGTTCTCAAGGAGGCTCTTCGCGCTAGACCTCCAGAAATCATTTCAGTCGGGTGAAAATACTTTCAGAAATAATAACACAAGCAACGGGAAAAGAAAAACTTGTTCCGGCTCTAAGAGAACCCGTTGTTTTACCTGACACAAAAAAGGAAAGAATCTCGAACACCCCTATAAATATTTCTGTTGAGAACTCGAAAAGAAGCGCAAGTTTTTATTGAAGATGTTAAACGTATTGTTAAAAGTTCATAATTTATAAAAATACTAAAACGGGAACCGTAAAATAGTTTTATAAATGCTATTCGCACTAATAAATTCTCATAAAATCTCTTATAACTTCGTGATACGATATAACTGATGACCTTGAAACGCTTGAACAGATTTTCATAAATTGTAGCTAAGAACAATCTCGATGACGTCAGCTTTCGAACAAAAAAAACCGCATCGTAACCGGTCCATTTGTTTAGGAGCTACGATGCCATAGACAGACACACAGACACGTCGAACTTATAACACCCCTCTTTTAACGTTGGGGGATAAAAATAAACCGCATAAAATGCAAATCTGCCACTATGACAAAAATATTTATTCACCGATTTTTATATTACATTAAAAAAAACCTACTAAACCTACTACAAACGTACTGGCTGTCCATAAAAAAGGTCTACGTTTACAAGGAACGATTTTACGCATGATCCGGCAACACTAACACGTAGCCTGGTTCCCCCACACCAAATCCCTACCACGCTGCACTCTCTGTGACGTGTAGTCTCGGCTTGGCAGCCGTTCGCGATGAAGATTCCACTCACCGCACCGGCCAGGTGTGAATTACGTTCTGTTATATTGCTTTTCTTTTATACAATATGTACTCTTTAAAACCTCCTCATTATCTTTCATAAAACAATACTTTAAAACAAACGATATCTTTATATGTAACATGATATCTTTATACGTAATATAATCTATTGTCTTAATTCATAAAAAAAAGAATGTTTCTTTGTTTGTCCCTTTTGCGTTCATAAACCTACCATTCATCCGATTGAGACGAAAATTTGGCGAGTTGTTGTGCGTACGCTCGCAAACGTTTCTACATGTATATGATAGTGTGCTCTGGCGTTATGAAATTTTCACAAAAGATGGCGCGTGAGATATTTGAAAATGTGTGTAATTCATATATAGTAACGGGGAGAAATGGAGAGTGGGGAAGTGGAATTCGGGAGGGAGGGGATTAGCGAGAGGGGAACGGGGGCGGCAACGGGGACGCGAGGGGAAGGACGTGCAGGAAAGGGGTGATTAAGGGGCGAGGGACGAGGAAGGGGCAGAGTGATTGCAAATGTGACATAGCAGCGGTAGGGGATAGCAGGAAGTAAATTTGAAAAACACTTCCATGAACAGTAATAAAACACACTTTCTTTTTTGGGTGACATTGCAACCATTTTCTCGCGGGTTCTCGCAAGTTATAAATAAACGAAAATTGCAGGAATTTGCCTAAATAAATAAGAATTTGAAAAAACCAAAAAATTAAATGAATCGAGAAAGAGCTCGAAGGAGGAGGAAATTCTCATAAATCACTGGAATAGGTTTACAGCTTCACAAAAGCCTCCGCGGAGACAAAGGCTGTTCGCGGCAAGGCTCCCAAACGGAATCTTCCTGCAAAACGGCTTAATTAAAAGATTAACTCATAATCTCAATGATTGCGTGATAAACGACCTTATTTCCCCTTGTTGTGGTCAACGGATAAATTACGACTCAGACAAGAAAAATATAAATTTTCCTGAATTTTCCAAGCAAATCGGATTAATTTTCATCAAGGAGATCAATGACTTAAAACGAGATTAAACTTGGAATGAAATTGGCATAAAATAACCCTTACAACTGAACGATGATATTAAGGACCTTCAAAACCTTTCTCCTCCTAAATCCTTCCCTTCTCAACCTCCTTCTCTTCCCCACTCTTTTCAGCTTCAGCATCAACAACATACCCCAATTAGACCGGGAAAAGGCGACGAATTTTGCTATCCGATTGTCTGATCAGACTATCGGATCGGACTAAACAAATACAAGAACGATTCTCGTGTTAGATTTTTTGAAGTCTAAGTCATTTCCTATATGTCTAGCGAAATACTGTAATCAGCACAAAATATAATCTACGGTGTAATTTATTTATTTAAAACCTTCCTCCCAGGCTAAGTCCTGTATTTTCATTTCATGATAAGCTTTTGACCTTACGTTACATATGAATTGATACTTTTGTACTGCAGTGACAAAGAAGTTTCGTGTCCAAATGCTCATTTGCAAACTAATAAATGAGTCAGAAGCAAAAGTCAGTCGTGTATTTCACTTCTATGCAAAAGTGGGCACCGCGCGCTTTCAGACAATCGGATTGGTAATAAAATCGGCGACGTTCTTTCTGAGTTGGACGTCCGATCCGGTAGTCGAAACATAATCGAATGGGGGGGGGGGGGGGATGAATTGTTTCAAAAGATTGGACTGTTTTAAATTGGGTATGGCTTGTACGCCTTCCGATAGTTCTTCAGACTATGGATCCGACATATCGAAAAATCTGATGGATCCATAATATGGAAAAATCGGACATCCATTCCCAGCCCTAAGGATGCCATCGTCCCACTGTCATCAGATTTTAAGAGGCGGATATGGGTACCGCCGCCCCGGGAAATATTTAAAGGATAACATCCCTGCTATAGGTCACTTCAAATGGTTCACTACGTTTGGTAACTCTTGGTGGCGTAAGCGTTTGGCTACCTACTGCGTTGCGGGCTGAATCGGTAGAGACTGGCTGAGGGAGATCTAGCCTAGATCCCTCAAGCCGGACTTTCTCGACCCATCGCCTTGCAGCGCGATCGGAGGGATGGATTCGTACGTTTGTCACTCCTGGACACGTCCACACCCAGATTCCTACTGACCCCTTTTTCTTCCCAAAACTTCCCTCCTTCCTTTCCCCAAAAAGACCCTCCACACAGCATCCCCAAAGATGAAATAGGCCTTGAGTGAATTTTTCCTCAGGACCTCCCGTGTGGAGCTATTGTAAAAAAAGACAAGTAGTTGGAAGAAATGGTTTAAAATTAAATAATTTGTCATAAAGTTAATTATAACATAAGTACTGTTATTTGATTAACCGATTGATGCAAGTTATTAGCTCCATTGAACTGGAACGTTACAATTGACTTAATAATCAAAATGTATTTTCTACCGTTCACAGAAACGACATTAAATTCATCAGGGAGAATTGAAAACAATACGTGGATTGAAGCCATCAACGTAGGTAAACCATTTCTATAGACGGCGGCGCTTCAGAAATAATTAAATTAACACTGTACAAATGCATTGCCAACGTGCAAGTATCTAGAATAATACAAGATACATGACAATAGACTGCATTTGCCATGTTGCTCTAAACACATCAAAAGAGAAATAGCATCCCATTCACCGTAAACAAAGGAATGGTAAACGTAGATTCATTTGCATATTGGATAATATTGAAATGGAAGTTTTTAAGCTAAGAGGGAGGAAAGGTGGATGCATTAAGTGTGATATATTGAAAATAGCACTCATTAGAAAAGGAAAATGGAAAATCCACTTACGTCGACAATACTTCATATTGAAACAAAGCAAACTTAACGACCTCATAACTTTAATGGAAGAAGTAAATTGACGCCATAGAGCGCTGTAAAACTGAGAGCCAATAAAGGGAGTTTTACCTAATGATAGTATCAAATGAACGCGGAGGGAATATGCAAGGTTTGCATTAATGAAAACGGTCATTAAGGAGACAGAATAAAGCTGATGTCATTCTACACCACATTGCAAAACAAACTCGACCAGTTTAATGGGCTAAGATAAAATGACTATCACTGTACAAGGTAATATAAACTGTGAATGTTTTACGATACAATAAGGTAGTTAAAAATATTATTATTAAAAAATATATATACATTTTCATGTAGATCAATCGATTCAGAACATAATAAAAACATATAGTTTTATACGTAGAATAATAAAATTGTCATTAAAAAATAATTAAAATACAAACACAGCAAAATGCCCTGTTTGGTTGTCATCATCACGAATTAAACTAATTGAAAAAATTCATTCTGGTATATAAAAAAAATTATGTGTGGATTTTGTTTTGATATTAAATATTACGTATCTTTGAAGTTTTGGCGAAATTCATTCTAAATTTGGGCGACCTTAAACTTCATAATTGTTGTTAAATAAAAGAAGAAAAACTATTGTTAATGACGAAACATCAACCAATGGTGAAGAAAGGAATTGACAAAGCATTTAAAATATTATAATTTTTCTTGGAGTTTTTAATTTTATTACTTTCGTTTATTTATGGTTTACTATGAATATAAAATAAAATTATGTACGGTAAAGTTCATTCTTGTGATGACATCTGATATCATAATATCAAAATAATTAATGTAGGATAGACAGCAATCCAATAATTCAATGTAGGAAAGGCAGACATTCAATAATTTAATGTGGGATAGACAAAAATCAAACAATTAAATGTAGGATAGACAAAAATAAAATTATTAAATGTAAGATAGACGGAAATTTAATAATTTAATGTTAAGACAGACAGATATATATTCTACATTAAATAATTATTTAATGTAGAATAGACAGCAATCCAATAATTCAATGTGAGATAGATAAAAATCCAATAATTTAATGTAGGATAGACAGCAATCCAATAATTCAATGTAGGATAGACAGAAATCAAATAATTTAATGTAGGATAAACGGAAATTTCATAATTTAATGTAAGATAGACAGAAATCCAATTATTTCATGTAGAATAGACAGCAATCCAATAATTTATTGTAGGATAGACAGCAATCCAATAATTTATTGTAGGTTAGACAGCAATTCATTAATTTTATGTAGGATATACAGCAATCCAATAATTTAATGTAGGGTAGACAGAAATCAAATGCTGGATGAGTGTTAGGCAAACATTCTTGCCCTTTTGGAATTTTCCTTTTTCTATTTTATCTTTTATCATGTCCGTTACCTTAATTTCTCTTTTCATTCTCTCACCTCTCTATCATATTTCCCTTCACTAGATTTTACTTTTTCTCTTATCCCCTCATTCCCCTATCGCTTCGATAAGGCGCCACCAGGCATGCTTGTACTGCACTACTTCTGCGTTCTTCATCTGCAGTAGTCTCAGCTTCTCCTCACACAACCCATGGAATTGCTTTTTCCCCACCCATCTGATTATTTTGACTTTTTCTAGAGAGTTGTATACATTTTTTGGTTCAATTATCAAATATTTCCTATCTTTGCCGTTGGCTAACTACAAACCGTGTGATTTTTAATTACCGTTAAATAATCGCGCAAAAATAGAGTCGCTTTGTATCCGTTTTGCATAGCCTCAGCTTATCTCGATGACTGAGTGAGTTAACGGGAAGGTAATATTTAAAAAAATGTAAAAAAAAGAAAATGCGAAAAGTTAGCATCAAATGATAGACCAGATAGATACACGGCATAAATTAGGCCCGCAAGGTCAGCTAGCATTAGTGTTGCGTGACAAATAGGATTTAGCCTGAACACGCCATGCAGGCAAGTATCAGGAAAACCAAACCGAGGATTGATTTAACAAAATGTAAACAGGGGCGAGAACAGCCGCTTTCAACAATATAAATAGGATGAGTGCGACACAAACGCAGATGAGAGTTAACGTTATCTTCTCCCAACCGTATGGAGCCAGTGAGACTATGGCAGCCCCAATTGGGGCATGTAGTGTAAAAAACTGTAAGCACGGGGTTCTTTCAATTAAGGTAAATTAAAGCAATGCGGAGAAACCTGCCAACAAAGGCGACTAAATTACTAGTCAATTCGTATGTTGTTTCACGTCCAGATTATTGCAATGGAATATATGCAAGTCTCCCCAAATATCAAATCAAAAAATTTCATTCCATTTTCGACGTTGCAGCAAGACGTTGATTTATCACCAGCGTATCAAAATATTCCCATATTACAGAGCATCTCAAAAATCTTCACTGGCTCAAATGTCCTGAAAGAATCCAGTTTAACCTCTGCTGGATGGTATTTAAGTCCCTTACTGGAATGGCTCCGGCTTACTTATTCATCATCTTCATCCCCCTATCCTATTCGGGTCGGGTACCCACTACATCGACAAGGCTCCTTCATACGTTCCTGTCTTGTGCTGATTGTTCGGCCTCCGTCCATGGCAGTCCCATCCTCTTCTCACACAGTTTCTAGAGTTGCCTCGCCCATCTATGTCTGGGGCGGACCACTGGACGTCTACCCTCTGGAATCGCACTAAGTATTTTTCTCGGAAATCGGTCATCAGACATTCTTAGTACATGCCCAATTGTGATGTGTAATTAGTTGAGAGATGAAGGAGATAAAAAAGAGGAAGGTGGGGAAGTAACATGCTATTCAAAACTGGTCGCCAAACACGGCAAAAGCCATTTCAAGCAAAGTTTCAATTATGAATGTTGATCTTTCACAAGGGTTATAATGAAGAGTAATTTTCGCTTAGCGGTACCCTTAAAATAATAGATAATAGAAACAAAGAGAAAAATGGCTTATGAGCGTGCAGAATTATGCCGACCTACGACTAGCGTGCACGGACAAAGCGGCAGAGCCAATGAAAGTTATGCATTTGGTTTATAAGTAGAAACAAAAGCCGAGTGCCGCCAGAGATAATGTGCAGTTGTATGGGAGAACGATGTTGGCTTTACGCGTTGTTCGCGCGGTTGCATACCAATAATGGGCTATGGACTGTCTTCATTGTTTCTATTGTATGCTTAAAATGAAGCCATCTAATATTGTGGGCTGAACGTGAATCAATTGAACGCATTGGCAACGAAGTCAAATTCATAACTATATTTAAAGAAGTGCATACAAAAAAAGTCTTCTGTCAAAGGTTAATAAAAAATAATGTATTTAGCTTGCTCGGTTTTGAAGTCATGAAAGCATCCCTAAAGGAATATTCAATTTCAATTATGAGGGATGAAAAGAAAACAAACCGTTGTTAGAAAACAGTGCGCTGGGTTGAAAAATGATTCATTAATGTGATTCATTCAGTGTGCCAGATAAAACTCCGAGCGGCCCGCCATACGCCGGCTGACACTATTTTCATAATAACTTGATTGTTTTTGCCAAGCAAATAATGATATTAGTAAGCAGGGAGTATTTTTAAGGTTCAAAATACCACAAAAAGAGGCAACCACGGTGAGTTAGCAAATTCTTTACGGAATTGCTGGCATTGTAAGGGATAAAAATATAAACAACCTTTTGTTTTCCATTAAAATCAGTTTATTACATATACACCTACATATGGATACATTATAAATCTGAATGGTAAGTATGGAATCAAAAACATTCTCTTTTAACACAAATTTATAGGTAGTTGAGAAACAGCACAAACTCTCAAACAATGAGCTCTGGCATAAATTTGCACAGTTTTGTTTTCTTTCTGGAAACTCTAGATCAACGCAACTGCCGAAGCATTGAAAAGTCTATTTAAATGATAAAAAATAAAACCATACGCCATTAGTGCATATCAAAACAAACCAATAAGAGGGACAGGGAAACAAAATGAATTTTACAAAAATGGAATAAAATATTAAAATTCACTAAAATAACATTTTAAAATTAATTGTTATTCAACACGCATGAATTTTATACAAGCATGTTACCCACTTTTAAAACTAAAATAATTTCAATTCGCAAATTGCTTTTGCCGAAAACTCCGGAAATTAGAGACGGATCCTTAAGTTACCGAAGGGGATCCCCCGTAAGCAGGATTATTATTGTGGGGAATAATATTTAATGCACGTTCGGCCCTCCCTCTTAGCCATTCAGGAGGCACCCTAATCTTATTATGTCGGTTACCTTCACAAGTGGGGTTTATTGCGATTAGATCATATCAAAGGACTACCTCTTTACCTGAAATAAACGAATAACGTAAAAGGAAAATGATGAAAAGTGAGAAAATTCATGCATATTAAAATACAAGGCGCTTGTATTCTTATTTTCTGAATTAATATTTGCAAAGATAAACATTATTTTTTAATGCTTAATAACACCTCAAAGAAGTAGTTTTTTCATACTTGTTTTTATAAATTATGTAATTTTCATTTGAATTAACAAAGGGTTTAGAAGGGTAAAGTTTATTTTTACCATGAAAGTAGATGTGTAAATTTAAGTCTACAATGGTTAATAATTAGTTAATAGTCAATTCCGCATTTACCAAAATTCTGTGAATCCAACAATATTACGGATGTGACATTTATTAAGAAGTTTAGTGTTCTCAATTCGGCATTTGAATTTAGCACAATCCGTCAATTCCAACAATAATATGGATGCGACATTTATTAATAAGTGTTCTGAACTCTGAATTTGAATTTAGCCTAATCCGTCAATTCCAGCAATAATATGGATGCGACATTTAAAGTGTTCTTAACTCTGAATTTGAATTCCGACAAATTCCATAAATATTATGGATGCGACATTTATTAAGAAGTTTAGTGTTCTCAATTCTGCATTTAAATTTAGCATAATCCGTCAATCCCAACAATAATATGGATGCGACATTTATTACGAAGTGTTCTTAAATTTGAATTTGAACTCATCAAAACACACTGATTCCACCAATGTTATGGATGTGATATTTATTAGGTAAAAAGTGTTCTAAATTTTCTTCTTATGTCATATTTTATAGGAGGATGGCTATCATAAGAGAAGTTATTATACTGTGGTCTACATCACAAAACAAATCTATAAAACTGCAATCGGAACAGTAACAGAAGTTTCATGAACGTAAATGTTTCCCTGAATTTAAATATATTATCAGATGGGTAATCTTTTTATCGTGTTTGTTGCCTCGCAATGTAACCAAGAAAATGTTAGGTAGGCATCAAGTGACGAACGTTAATTTAACAGTAATATGGTACTTGATTAAAATTAAATTTCGCAGATAAATATAATCAACTTCCATAAATAAATTGCAAAATCGTTAAAATATTATGAAGCCCTACACGATGTGATCGGATACTCGGTTATCAAAAGCACCTGCTATCTGCTCATATAATCTGATTAAATGAATATTTACAAGAAGCCACTTTATTTCAATAATTAAAATTTTCTTCACATTATGTTTTTATAAATACTGAAGCAATGTGACTAAAAAAATAAAAACTTATGTAAAAAAAAACGTCAGTTTAGATTTCAGATTGAATTTTTTTTGGATGTGTGCAAACAGTTAAAGTGAGAATTTGTGAAAGAGAAAAATAATTAAAAAATATTTATAAACGCTTTGAGCAAGAATGAATAAAATTACCTTAATTAAGTACAAAAAACCAAAATTCTGGTGGTTCGTTACATCTTCGTAAGATATTCATGAGAAAATACACGAGGACTCTTGGGATGTTCAGTCTGGAATCTTCTGATAAACGTTATTAATAAATTTACTGTTTTTGGGAACGGAGTAAATATGATTAATTAATCGGCGTTTTCGGTAAATATTGCCAAATTAATTTTGATTGTCCTCTCTTGATTGATCCAAATAATAAACGAAAGCGTAATTAACGAGAGGGAGCAATTCTGTTTAATTTAAATGTTTAATTTATCAACAAAATTATTCAATGCAATTATTCAGCACCAGGTTTCGATGGAGTTACTGTCGAAACACTGAAAGCTATCAAAAAACATATTTCAAAACCATTGACACATTTAATCAACATTAGTCTTCAAAGCGGAATATTCCCAACGATATATAAACAAACCATCATCACTCCAATTCATAAATCTGGCAACCCAGAAGAAGTGACAAATTATCGTCCAATATCGCTGATTTCAAACATTGCCAAAATCTTTGAAAAAATTATCAAAAAAAGATTGACTGAATTTATTAACAAAAATAACATAATTCACGACAACCAATATGGATTTATGAAAAATAGAAGTACCCAAGATGCGATTGCCAAATTATCGAACATTATTCAGAACACATTAGACAAATCTTTGAAATGCCTTGGAATCTTCATAGATCTTAAAAAAGCTTTCGATAGTATTTCTCATGATAAACTTATTGAAAAATTAAACTGTGTTGGGATAAACGATAAAGCTCTAAAATGGATAAAAAGCTATCTATTTGAACGATATCAAGTGGTCAAGATAAATAACTCCCTAAGTCTACCACTAACAAGCAATTTCGGGATACCTCAAGGCACTGTGCTAGGTCCCCTACTATTTATAATTTATGTCAATGATATTTTCAAACTACCACTTAACGCAGACATAATATCATATGCCGACGACACAGCTATCATAGTGAACGGGATCGACTGGAATATAGTAAACGAACAAGCAAATAATAGCATGAACACCTTAAAACATTGGTTTGATACAAATCTCCTTTCATTGAACACTAACAAAACATACTACATACACTTCTCAATTAACAAACTAAAAACACTCCTCAACACTAAAATAATTATCCACAATAACAAATGCAATAAAATCACATGTATCCAAGGCTGTTCAACGTTGAAATCAGTATCAGAAATTAAATATCTCGGAGTGATAATAGAACAACATATGAAGTGGAAGAGCCATATCTATGAATTGGTTAAGCGTATCAGAAAGTGTATATATATATTCATAAGATTAAGAAATATTTTAAAACCCAACAATCTAAAAAGAGTATACTATGCACTAATCCAGTCATTAATTCAATATGGAATTATTGGATGGGGGGGTTCATACAACAATATTCTTACCCCGATCAAAGTAATCCAGAAGCTAATCATTAAAGTAATCCTAAAGAAACCCTCCACATATCCAACAGAAACGCTTTTCGCAGATTTCACGGTGCCTCGAGTGGAGAATATCTTCAAGAAAAATGCAATTATCCAAATTTACAAAGATAATATCCTCAAAAAATTTGAAACTCACCAATCAAAAAGATATCAAGACAACATCAAAATACCAAAATTTAATACCAAACTAATGCAAAACAATTACATCTATTTAGGAATAAAGTATTTCAACAATCTTCCGATTGAAATAAAAAAAATCAAAGACATCAATAAACTGAAACTCAAACTGAAGCAACACTTCATCAGGAATAATTAATTAAATAATTACCTGTTTTTCTCTTTCTTTCTATTTATTGGCAATCTATATTTATTTCTATTTAATTTAGATTTTTCTAATTTCTCTAAAGTGCACAATATTTTAGTATGTAACTATATCCCATTGTATGTACATCTTCACATATAGATGATCCAGAAGTTTCAATTGTTCCCTTATATACTTACCTATTGCATAATGTCATTCTATTTCTGTCATAATTAGTGTAACTCGCTCATCAAGCACAAGAACTAGCTTCTTCTTTGGTGAGACTGCAATTTTAAAGAATTTCTGAACCAATATGTAATTTATATTAACCCACTGTAAACTTATATATCTATATTAAAAAAAAAAAAAAAATAAAATAAAAAAAAATAAAAAAAATAATATAATTTATTTCTAATGAGATGGAATAAACACATTCTGGGAAGGTTAACCTTGAAATTATGTAAAGAAATACAAAAAAAAAACAGTCATTAATGTATGATGTGAAAAATAAGATGTACCTAAATAAAAAATTAATAAAAAGTAATAAAAAAAAAACGAGACAAACAAAGATTGAACAAAAGTGGTCTTATTTATTTATTAACGCCCTTTTTCGGAGCTTTTACATATGAATAATAAGAAATATATAGTATTTATTACATAGTATTTTATCAACATATATATCAGCTGATTTTCCCGACGTTGTTTGGGCTTTATTTTGCTTTCGGGTGGGAAAAAGGAATGGGTGGTTTTTCGAAATCTTATGTAGACAGACCTTCTTCCAAAATATCGTCAATCTCGGAATAAACCCATAGAATTGCAAGAAAAACAAAGCCACCCACATATACCGTTCTTTATATAGAAGAAGAAGATGTACATAGAAGATATGATATTTAAATCATGCATTCACATAAAGGTATCTTTCTACTAGTAGTGTAATGTTTACTGCCCTTTATTATAAATAAAATATCCATGTTTTAATAAATACTGAAACACACACAAAGCAAATAATAAAACACGAATTCCGAGCCTACCTATGAAGCACAAAGAACTTACAAAATCGGTAAAAAAACGGAGTGTTACCAGCGTGCTACGAGATAGATAAGGGTTGTTACAAAAAAGGGATTGGGAGAGTAATAATTATAAATTAGAGCAAATCACACCCGGATTAAGGGATGAAGCGATACGGAGGCTACGGCGTTTAACGTAATAAGAATTGGCGGAGCAAAATAAAAACAAACGAGAATTAATCTCGGGGCGGTGAGTCCCACAGTTGCGGTATAAAAAATAACAAAAGGCCAACCAGAGTGCTTTCACAGGCTGTTATTTTTAATGGTATGTTTGGTGCGTATTTTTAAATAAGGCTTATACTACAAAGCGTTTAAGTTGATTTTTAATGTTATACCTCATAACTGTACCAATTGTTCAGAACCAAAGGGAATTTTCCTTCTGTAGTTTTGGGGAATATCAGGGCAGAAGTAAGTAGGGAAGGAGACAAAAGGTTTTTGAAAGTTTTCGGCTTATCGGATCTGATTTGATCAAAACATAGCATAAGTCATTTTAAAGAAGTTTAGTGTCTGAATGTGTCTTTAGTGACCTGGGCAGTCATGAAACACTAAAATCTTTAATAGTCTTTATCTTCAAACTTAAAGCAAAAATAAATAAAGTAGCTCACACTCGTACTAGGTATTTGATAAGTATAACTTTTGATTACAAAAATAATTTCTCAGATGGTTGGTTATTTTTATCTCAAATCCAAAATTAAAATTTGTATGAAACTGGCCGAAATGGGCCGCGCATCCGTTCCTCTTACGAGAGAAATTGGAAACATCTAAATAAAATAAAGATGAATATACCTAGACCGATAATAAATATAAAAAAAGAAAAAAACAGGCAATTATTTTATTTCTTCAAAATTCGCAAATTCACTTTGTGGCGTCATTATTAATTTAATGAAAACAAATAACTTTGTGTACACCACCATTTAATTAACAATATCAACATGTTTTGAAATTTGCAGAGCGTTAAACGTCTGAAATCTCTAAAAGTAATTTCGACTTTTGAGTTGTGAAGTTTTGTAATATTCATTTCAATTGTAAATAAAAGAAAAAAGCGTTTTGAAAGGAAAACTGTGCAGTAAGAAATTGTAGGGTAGGCACAGCTATTCAATCTTTATAGACTGCACTCCACCGAATTCAGTATAATTGAAATTCTATACGATTTATTCATCTCAATTTTATTTGCATTCTGGAGACGAAACTTTAGAAACCGTTTTGATGTATTCATAACATAATTACATAGGCCAAAAAGTTAGGGAAGTTCCAGACAACAGTATGTCTGCCTCAACACAGAAACTTCTCCCAGTTCGTCAGACATAGCAAAAACAATTGTAATATTTGTTACGAGTATACAGGTGGGATACAAAATGCACCGATTAAAAATTGCAAATTTCGAGCAAGCTTGAGTCTTTAAGTTTATATTCATACGACGCATTTTGTGTAAAAACAAAAATATTCAAAGTGTCCATGAATAAACCTGAGTCGAACAACAAAAGCTCACTTGACCGAGGAAAAGGTTATTTCACGGTCCGTCGACTTGGCATTGGGAGCCATGTGAGGGGCTTCGGTAATTACCAGTGGGACAAGTTCTCCCTTACAACGTATTACGTAGTTCGACCCATTCCGTCACAAACGCGATGTTAGTGGAAGAAAAACAAATCCGAGAAAATTAATGAAAAAATCTTTAATTATTGAAAACAAGAGTAGACAAGAAGAAGACACAGAAAATAAGAAGGACACTGTCACGACTGAGATTGACTGAGACGAACTCAGAACCTGTAGTCTATTATTAAATTAAAGGGGAAATGAAGAATATAGTGACCAGAACCCCAGAGCAAAGTACTTCACAATCTTTCTCATTCCCATCTCCTTCCACTTCCCACTCTATTGAGTCTCACAGGGTAGGTACGCAAAGTGAGATTGCCGTAATCCCAATGGTTCCAGGCAATCAGAAACAGTTGGGACTCATAAACAAGCTATTTCAGTGTGAAGATGTTCTAAAAAATAACAAAAAAGTCTATAATCTGCTTTCAAGTAACTGGAACTAATGTGCGTTTAATTTTTTTTTTTTATCATTTATTCCAGATCTCGGGATTAATACGATGATTTTTTCACACTGCCATATGGGTATGGAAACTATACCGGAACCCATATGAAAAATCTTTGCTTTACACTACTATTGTTTTCATACTCGATTTCAAATAGATAGTTGCATTAGAGAAGAAATAATATTTTGGGACGGCACTAAATCGTCAAATAATGGCAACACATTGAACATAACCATAGATCACTGTAAAGCATCTGTAATTTGTCTTTGCAGCTGCCGTCAAGAAATCATTAAAAATACACGCGATTTTCACAATATTGAATAGTAAATTCAAGTTCATAATCAAAGTAAATAAATGTTGTAGTCTTTTGACTAATATTTTAAATATAAAACGAAATAAACATGGGTCACCCCACGTGATTTGCTACATTTGGTGACTTAGCAGAGGTGCCAGGGTTCATGGGATAAAGTTTGTCAAGGTCTTGGCGGCGCATGCATTTTCCACCTACTGTGTGGTGGGCCGGATCGACCCGTTGGCAATGCGAGAGATTGATTCATACGACCGTCACCAATGGTTACATCGATCCTCAAATTCCCACCCACCCCTCCTATATTTTTCCTTCCTAAAAATTCCTCTCATTTTTTTTATATTAACTCTACACAGGTCTATGTCATCTTTCAAGATGCTGTGTGTAGGGTCTTTTTGAGGAGAGAAAGGAGTGAAATGGGTCTTGAAGAGGCCGGCAAGTCTGATTCCTTGCCCTAAAAATACCCTTCATACAGCATTCCCAAAGATGACATAGATCCCGAGCGAAATATTCCTCGGGGCTTCCTGAGTGGAGCTAACAAATATTTTAAAAACTTAATATCGGTAAAATAGTGACAATAGTCAAATAATCTTGGCCGTCTTAAACGTAAATATATCGTTACTAAAATAGAACATGTCATTTTATCATTCCGAATCAATAAGAAAACATATGGAAATTTGACGAAAAAAAAAACAAAATGTAAAATTTCAACAGCTTTATCCGCTCGACAAATTAGTCCAAACCTGATTTCAAAAATCAATTCTCAGGGAACTGGTAACCAAAAAGAAAATAATGAGGTGCCAGAATATTGTTGTTGAAGTTATGGATCAATATATAAAAAATCAAAAAATGTTTGTGAGTTGTCTATGCGTTGCTAAACTATTCATCCGATTGCGATGAAGTTTTGGTGATTTGATGTGCGCATATCCACGATGGTTTATATATACAAAAGTGAGCTCTGGTGTCATGAAATTATGCGTTGCTAACCATTCATCAGATTGCGATGAAAATTTGGGGATTTGATATGTGCATGCCCGCGATGGTTTCTATTTACAATAGTGAGTCCTAGTATCGTGAAATTATGCGTCGCTAACCGTTCATCCGATTGCGATGAAACTTTGAGGATGAATGAGTGAGTGAGTGAGTGAATTAATGAATCGGTGGTATTTCCATCCAATACCATGCGAGCGAAGCCGCGGGTAAAAGCTAGAGGATCAATAAAAAATATTGTAGGCATAATATCACCTTGGCATTGACAGCGGACGCATTATGGTTTCTTGGCTGTACGAGCTGTTTATTTTTAATCCCCTTTCTTTACGACACAAGTACGCATTAGGAAAGTTTTCTTCAGGAAGAACTTTTCAAGTTCTATTGTTCCCAAACAACCATTCGGGGTGAAACTACGCTCCGACAGATGTTTAGTGCTAAAACCTTTCTTCTTGACTTCCCATATTACCAAAATTAACACCACTTAAAGGTTCAATGGCACCATTAATGACAATAATGTATTACCTTATATCAAGTGTAATTATCATTTTGTTCTTCTACAATATAGAAGATCTGCTACTGGTTGCATCGACATGGAAAGAACTGATTGCTGTAATTATTGGCCGATTTTATAAAAGTGTTTAGTAAAGAATATCACATTTTTGCGTAAATACCGCATTTGTGTGAATAACTGCTCCCGTCTGGAGCCAATGAGACTCTGGCATCCCTAATTGGGGTATATTGTGAGACAACTATTCAAAACTGGTCACCAAACACGGCTAAAGCCATTTCAATCAATATATAATTCTGAATGGTGGTCTTGCAACAGGGAGATACTGAGAGTATCTGCCAAACAATTACGTTCCGCAAATATGTTTTTTTTAATAAATTAATTGTGAAATAATACAAATAAATCAAATAAAATGTATTTGGGCTCACCGGGATTGGAATTCGCCACCTTCGAATTGCTGGTCGAGAGCCTTTTTACTCCTCGACCACTTCTGACACTTTAATAACTTTATCGGTGTGACCCGACAGTTGGTCCGCCGACAATTGACCCACCGAAAAGGTGATCGGACAACTCGGAATGAAACCAGCTCAGAACCATCTCAGATAAGTCATTTAGGGTGATAAAAAAAATATAAAATTTTTGTTAAATAGGGTACGTTACGTTAGGGTTATCGGATAATTTAAAATGATTTTTTTTATAGCTTTTAATGACTTTTCAAGGAATTGTTGAGTTGACTTTATTCTCAGTTGGCATGGAACCCAACGAAATGATATTTACTATAAAACTATATTTTTTTCGTGTATTATTTACCAATTTCAAACGTAAAATCTACTTCAAAAACACCCTTAAAAATAAGTTGGTATGAATATCACAAGAATTTATAAGTGTCGAATTTTGAACTTAAGACTGGTTATAAACAGAGAAGCCGATTTTTTTAATGAAAATATGTTTTAAACTTTGATATTCGGCGGTTCATCCTCTCTGCACATCCGTTCGGGGTCACTCAGTTATATTTTGTGTAATTAGGTGTACCGTATTTTCCCTAAACCGACTGCACATTGTATATAAGTATGCCGAGGAGCCAATTGTCGGCGGATCAACTGTCATGGAACCCTTTATCGGCCGGTATGCTAAATGAATTTGTAGTCTAATTAATTGCCCGCGTACCTGAATTTCATCAATACGGCGTCACAAACAAACAAAAACAAACATTTGCAAAAGTCACATTCTGATATAATTTCCATTGTAATAAGGTTGATGAACATAAAAGGTGTCGAAGATTAGAATGTGACTTTCGCAAATTCCCATTCCCATTTTTGCTAGTAACAGTCAATACTATTGTAATATTATTGGTTTCACACTAATCATTCACGGCCTATCTTCGGATAACAAATTATATGGTATTAACCCTGGAAATTCTGAACGCTGTATAATCTTTTCATAATTTTTTTGTAAGAATAATAGATATATGTGTGGCCTTGGATAAAAAAATTGAAGACAAAACCCCGTTATTATTATCAATCGATTCAGTTAAATAATAAATGCGAGTCGTGACAAGTTGAACCGAAAAAAGTGAAAATTGATGAGAAGTACCAAAACCTAAACAAAAAAGTGAAAATTGATGACAAGTAAGTAGTGTACACTTGAAGTATGTCATCGATCATCACTAGACCACACAAAGCCAATGTAAAGGTTATTTATGGTAGAATGTAATACACTTACGCACGTGTAAGAATAAATATTGATAAAAGTGGACACATAGATTATTTACGTTTTTATTGAATAGCTCTTTGTTACCAACTGTCTTCGCTCGAATTTCAGCACATCATTATTGAATAAAAATGGAATTTTATGGAGTAAACAACCAAGGAGACTTATTTAAATAATGTTGATAAATCAATTGAAAATTAAAAGTTCTGTACGGTCTGCATAAAAGGTGTTGATAAAAAAATATAATTAAATTATTGCGCACTATTATGGATGGGACATTTATTAAGAAGAGTTATTAATTCTGAATTTGAATTAATTGAAATACACTGATTCCAACAATATTGTGAATGCGATATTTATTAGGAAGTGTTCTTAATTCTGCATTTGAATTCACTGAAATACACTGATTCTACCAATATTATGAATGCGACATTTATTAGAAAGTGTTCTTTATTTTGCATTTGAATTCACTAAAATACACTGATTCCAACAATATCATGAATGCAAAATTTATTAAAAAGTGTTCTTAATTCTGTATTTGAATTCACTAAAGTACACTGATTCTACCAAGATTATTTATTTATACAAGACGTTACATAATTGTGACATTTACATAAAGTATATATATTAAATCACCATACTAAGCGGCTGCCTGTTTCACGGTGACCAATGGATTATAGTTACTTTGTATGAATAAGAAGTCTAATGTAAAAATATGGATTTAGTATAAATGATGCCAAAAATTGGAAAAATTATAATAAAAAGTAGAAAATATGTGGAAGCGACATTTATTAAGAAGCTTAATTCAGCATTTGAATTCACTGAAATAAACTGATTCCACCAATCTTATGGACGCGACATTTATTAAGAAGTGTTCTGAATTCTACATTTGAATTCTCTAAAATCCATTTTGGTTGATGAAAAGATTGAATATATAAAAGCATTGTTAGACATGTTTGAAACTCATCTGCCACAATTATATTATTATATCTACAAGTCTTTAAAATTGAAAACGACTTTCCAATATAAAACCCCTGCGGGCGCATATTTCAAGGATAAAATAATGCGCTGAATGTCAGGAGTTTGTTCACTGGGACTGCGGACTAAACAAATTGCATTTCCACAAATCTCCCCTTGAAACCGAGTGCAAGAAAGTTTAGCGATACTTCCTTGTCTGCGATATGGCGCGGTGAAAAATGTCAAGCCGTTTGTATGGCTTTACAGGCATCTTGTATTCACAACTTTACTTCCGGAACGAAACGGACGGCGAAACGGGAACGGAACATTCGAGACTAAAACGAAACATTCGAGGCAAAAACGGAACATTCTAGGAAAAAAGGGATCTTTTGGAACGAGTTTTATTCTGAAATATTAATCGCTTGAATGCTCCAAGAATAATAATAATCCTTTGTTCTTTTTGTCATAAATGAATTATACACATTCTTGCGAAATAAAAATTTGAATGTCAAAAAACACCATTGTTGTAATGCTTTCCTGGAGGAATGTACGTAGGTAAGTGACTATTTGACTAAAATATCTTTTTCGGGAGAATTATTTGAAAAATAAGAGAAATGAAATGTACCAGGGGAATATAGAATGTAACGGATGAAAGGAAACATTCTGCGAAATTTCATATTTTCTAAAAATAACACTTTGATGGCGAGAAGGTTAGAAAATTGTTGTCAAAACATTAGCACTCTTATAAACGTTAGATTGAAAGCTGTAGAAATCAGATATCTGAGGCGTACAAAGAAAGGAGTGTTAGGAAAGCATGTGACGGGAAAGTGAATGGTAGAAAAAGTCGGGGACGCCCGATTAAAGCACCATCAAGTGAATCAAATAAATGATTCAGAGCACGAATAACAAAATAGACGGTGTAAAAATTTGAATGAAGCAAGAAGTGTGTGCCAAGACCAAGTTGAATGGAGGTTCATCCATTATGCCTACCCCTGCGGAAAAGCCGAGATGATTAGTTGGTGATATTCTTCTTCTTCTTTGTGTGCCTTATCAGGTCCCCCCAACGTTGGCAATCACTCTGATACTCTAATGCTTTTTATTTATTTAATTTTGTTCATAACCACATTTATAAAGCCAGATTTGTATGATCCATCAAATTGAACGAATAACGTCATAGTTTCTAGCCTTATAAGTGCCCATAAAAGAAAGGAAAACTCGATGATCTATTTATGTAAAGAAATGAACCACCGGGATTTGCCTGGGTTTCATTCTGATTTTAGGAATGGGAAAAAGAAAAGCGGATAGGGTTGTTTTTGGAAATCTCATACAGACAGCGACTTTTCTTATGTTTTGAAGGTCAAGTGGTCAAAATTTCATTGAACTCGGAATAAAACTGTAGATTTGTATAAAAAACAAAGCCATACCGGAATATATAGGAGATATATGGATAATGTCTCCAGCGTTTCTTCGAAATCAGATTTACCGCAATTTTTCTCTAATGAAGCAAATGGCGGCATTAAATTACTTTAGTTATCTACAGTAAAAAGATCTTACGCCCAGTACGTCCCATTCTTTCTCTTCGTCTACAGTGTCTACACCCTCCACCCTCACTTCCGTCATCTATACAAAAGATTAAAAACCGGTTAAAATCGATTAAAAACTGTATCACATAAAAAACAAACATTGAAATATGTGAATCGGATTATAAAGTTATTATTAGCCACATAATAAATTCTGACAGTGGTTCTGAAGAGAAGTTCTGAAGAGTTCCGGAATAACATGTTCATTCCGGCATTCACTTCCCACTTTGAATGCGGTGGTTCGCGGTGGTCATTCAGGATGAGGCGGTGAGAATGGGGCGATAAAGAACACAGCGACTCCCGACTCGCGAGGCGCGATGGCTGTTCACAAAGCCACTAGGGCGAGTTTGGCTACTGAACGAGGGGCTATTGTTGTTCAAAGATTTCACAGAGCGTCTCACAAATGTTAAATTGAGGGATCAAGAAGATTATTGTGAATAATTGTGACAAACATAAAAAAATATGACAAGCCTGTGAAGTGCTAAAAGCTGATTTTTTTCATGAAAACCTAACGATAATATTAGAAGAATGTAAAACTGTATTCTTGGAGGGGAATCTTGTAACACGAAGAAAATTTGTTATGATAATAATATGTACCATGCATCAAGCTTACACCGCTAAAATTAAGAGGTTATTTTGTTCATAATAATCTAAAAAAATCTTATTCTTCAGTTATTTTAATGGAAGATGCTCTGAGAAACTAGCGTTATTGACCGATTCGCACCGGTACATAGTCGGGAAATATTCCAAATACGTGCCAAAATTTGTACATGATGGACACTAATTTGTCACTTGGGAATGGCAGTTTTTACGACTCGTTCTTGAGTTTCACAGCTCGGCTGTGAAACAATTTGCCAGTCTCTGTGATTCCTCCCTCCTACAAAATTGGTCTCTTCAAGACCCATGTTCACTCCCTTAACTCCTTAAAAAGACCGATAGAATCTTTAAAAATGTCTGATGTAAATATTTTTTTCAGAGCAATGCAGAGTTCTATTTATGTACCTATCTAAAACAAATAAATATATCTCAATTGGACGAAAATGGGAAAAGCTTAGGTACCCATTTCAGCTTTAGTTTTTACATTCTAAGGCGTTAATCTTATAAGCTTTAAGTTCCTAAAACATCTGGAAAATGGGAGCACGTTTATATAATCTGTTTGTTAACCAGGCGCTTACATAAAAACGTAAAAAACGCGTTTCCTTTAAAAATTTACCAACCTTCTGAAATACAAAGTAAAATGGCTTATTACAAAGAAGTTGTTGCAATATTTAACTGAATTCTCATATTGGTATTCGTTACACGAATTACATTCGGGAACATCGTAGTTTCTACTAGAGTGTGTTTTTGAAAACAAAACAGATCTGATCCCCTTTGTTCATCTAATTGCCGGAGCTTTTTGTTGTTTGATTGATAAATAGATTTCATCTGACAGTTGAATATCATATCTTCCAAATCCAATAACAATGGGCTCATCTCTTCAAGTGGAAAGCGAACGGAATCGGGAATCATCCAAATCCACTTCTATTTCCATTTGGATGGAACTGATGCACGCCATGCCTTGGGGAAGCTGGGAAAATACACTTCGATCGTGAGCGGTCCGGCGTCATTGGTTTGGAATTCAAAAGCGATAAGTATTGGGAAAGTGGGGCAATCTCCTTCGGTTTTTCCTATTTTTCAAGTGAGATTTATACCAAAAATGGATTTTGGACGTTCGATTCTGGAAAATTCCCCAATATTCCGGTTCGTCAAGGAATGCAAAAAGCTTAGGATCCTAACATATAAACTCCAAACTTTTATTGGTTTAGTGTGGACAACGAGTAACTTTACAGAAGGTTAGACCGAATCGCAATCAAACCAATAGAAATCGAATTATTTTGGAGTTATTTTAGAATGAAAATAGCTTTATTTAAAATAGCGTTATTTAAGAATGAAAAAAGCTTTGTATTAAAACACACTTCATTTACTACTACATAGAGCAAAGACAGTAACAAAAAATTACAAAAAATATTATACATACTTATGATCAAACGAGTGTGCTTTAGACCACACGACTGAAGTAAAACTTCTTTATGCTTCGTTCGCCTCACCCGATCACACTTTTCGTAACGCTCTTGTCACGCATTCACCAGTTTACACCCCAAGTCAAGCATGCATCGTTCGCCTCGCCTACTTTAAAAAATTTCCATTTATTCTTGCAGCCAAGGGTTCCGTTGTAACTTCTCTTGTTACATTAGTTGTTTTATAGAAAAATGGAGCGGTTACGACGGAGCTATCAGCAGTGGTTCCATGACAACTAAAAAAGTGACATTTTAACAACTCTTCGAAAAGTTATTACTTTAGGTTAGGTTACTAGTTAAACATATCATCACTTTTAATGACTTTTCAAAGGTGTGATGAACTTGCACGTTGTTGAATTGTCCGGTCACCACAAGCAGTTATGACTTTACAGAGTTAGATAGAGTGAATCTTCAATATTCTAACTGTTTATTGACGAATGTAAAGAGCTTTTAATTGAAATATGTAAGTACTTCAATAGTTTATTGGTTTAGTGAGGAGAGCGTAACTCAGAGGAAAACTCTCACTGGGTTTCCGCTGTTGGATGTTCCAGTGAGCAAATAACGAAAATGTTTCATTAAACTTCGACTGAGCTTTCGATTGGAACTGATAATTTACTCCAGAAATTATCTAAATTTGTTCAGTCGGAAACTTTTAGTAGTTTCCAATAGAAGAATAATTAAAAGTGACACTGAGCAAAATCATTACTTAATAAGGAAAATAATTGATGGTAAATAAGGTAAAGGAAATATGTTTAAAATTGGGCTGTTTGACAAATCTAACTGCATATTTATTTATTGAATGTCCATAAGTTTTTTAAATACATACTTATCAGTTTCTTCCCTAACTTTAGCAGGGGTGCCCGGGTTCATGGGGCGAAGTTTGTCTAGGTCTTGGAGGCGGATGACCAGGACACACTGAACCCCAGATTCCTACCCACCCCTTAAACCTTTTTCCTTCCCAGAACTCTCCTTCCCTTCCTTTCCTTAAAAAACCCTCCACACAGCATCCCCAAAGATGACATAGGCCCATGAACTCCACACAGGAGGCCCTGAGGAAAATAATTTTCCTCAGGGCCTCCTGTGTGGAGCTCATGTAAAAAAAAAAACTAATTATTTTTGCTACAATGCAGGACAGAGAGTTTTCGAATATATCGAAGAGGATTGTATATGTATCGGCAGTTCGGTAAAATCACGTTAGCGGTGAGATATACGAATATTTAGACATGTAAGAAAATAGACAAATAAGAATGGGCAAAAAGATTATAATAATAAGTGGTGGGAGATGGTGATTAATTAGGCATTATTGTAAAAATAAATTATGTAAAATATGAAATCATTGTGAAATGTATTACAATAACAAAAACTTTTAAAATTTCCAAAATTAGAAGCAAGGAGCAACCATTAATATTGATTGACTTTATAAAAACTATTAATAGGTATTATAGATAGACCAGATATTTATATAAACTATTCACAGCAAGAGCTCGTACCGACATCATCAAGGTTCGTCCCTTTCTTTTTTTTTTCGTTCGAATTTTTTTTATATTAACTCCACATAGGAGGCCCTGAGGGAAATAATTTCCCTCAGGGCCTATGTCATCTTTGAAGATGCTGTGTGGAGGGTGTTGTTGAGGAGAGGAAGGAGTGAAACATGGGTCTTGAAGAGACCCATGTTGTAGGAGGGAGGAAACACAGAAGCCGGCAAATCGTTCCACAGCCGGGCTGTTGAACTCAAGAACGAGTCGTAGAAACGACCCGTTCTCATGTGACTAATGTCAACCGTGTACAAATGTTGAGCGCGTGTTTGGCGTGTTTCCCGACTGTGCACCGGTGCCGAGGGGATCAGTGACGCTAGTTCCTCGGAGCATCTTCCATTGTAATACCGGTAGAACAAGGACATCATTCCCACCTGACGCCTGTGCTCTAAAGATTGCAGTCCGTTTGTTAAGTTAGGAGAATCTATCAAACGGACGGACGGTTTCTGCACAGAGTCGAGGGTTTTTTCAGGTATTTTGGGGCTCCAGACCAGAGGTGGCTGCCAAATTCAACCGTGGGGCGCACTTGCGATTTGTACAGGGTAAGCAGTTGTGTACTATTAAAGTATCTGCGGGCCCTAGTACGCCCAGTTTCTGAGAGGCTAACTTAACTCTGGCCTCGGTGGAGCCCCCGTACCTGAGCTGGTCACTTAGAGTTACACCAAGCATATCAATGGAAGGCCTGTTCGGGAGATTGCTTCCGTTGAAGGAGACTAGATAATGAAAGAGACTGAAGATCACACATAAAAATGCTAATTCATCTGGCTACCGAGGTACTGCTGCGCTACGGAAATGTTTCTGGAAGGATGAGTGCACTCTTTCAGAGCACTTCTCCGCCACCGCATGGAAAGTTTATGGCACAGACTACGCTAATCCAAGAACGCCGTCATTAATCCCATGGCTCTCCAGGAGGGGAAGATGGCCATCTAGACACAGAAGACAAAATAATGTTTCAAAAACTTCACTATCATATATTTTTGAAGGTTTATATCCTCTTCTGTTAAGAGAAAATAACCAGACAAAACCGGAAATATGTCATTTCAAAAAAATTATAAATTGATTTCGAAAGACTGTTCTTTTATCATGTGAAGCTATTTTTAAAATTTTGAGAAAATATGTTTATTTTTAGTACTATAAGGTTTTGCCGTAGGTCGTTGGCAGATTTATTAAATTTTCAAACAAAATTTTGTATTATCCAAAACGTGTTTTAAATCATTAATCAGGCAGTAAAATAAATCAATAAATTATTTGGGAAACCTACTTCTCAGAATGTAAATTTAAGTTCAAATAAAATCATAAAAAAAGATGCGCGCCCTTGTTTTGTGACGAAAATACTTCAGTTTGTCTATTTATTTATGGTCTTACAAACTAATATATTAAAAAAAATTACATTTCCATTTTGCTTAGACATAATTGAAAAATTATAAATACTTATGATCAAACAATAATTACATAAAGTACATAATTTTAATTGTTTTATCATCATGAGTTTGATCATTTTTGAAAGAGGGTATTTATCAAAGCAAATTTAGAATGAAATAAAATAGGTATTGAGTCATGTTAAAATGCTGGTACGGAGAATAATAAATATTTCTCATCGGAACCGCCCTGTACCGTTGCAAGGGTACAATCGCAAGATTATCGTTCGACGAAATTGAAATTCTCGGCCGCTAGTTAATGGCTCGTAGTCCGTTTTTTTTTTTTACTTTTAACGTTTGTTGTGTTATTTTGAAAAAAAATTCAAAGAAACAAGCTAGCAGTACACAACATAGTGCTGCACCAACACAGTGAGGCAACTGGCAGAGGAAGGAAGAAAGTAGACTGAATTCTCTATCTGATTGTTCGTCATTATGGAGTAGTTTGCATTGCAGTAGAACTACGTAACCTTTGAAATAAATTGTTATTATTAAATAACGAGAATTATTATTATTAGTTTCTTCGTGATCGTGAGAATTTAATCGAAAATCCAAAAGTATCGGTATATAAAATAAACACATAAATACTTGTCACACATAAACATAAATAAACACGTAAACACCTCAGCACAGGTTCTCCTAGTGAGGTGTTCACGAAACATACAACAATACCTACCCACAGTTTCACCTTCACAAACCTACCTTACACCCAACATAATAAAATTATAAAGGTAAATACTGTAATGTATAGAAATAAATAAATAAATAAATACATATAGCAGGTGATGAAGATACAATATCAAAAAATGCCAACATTTCCATCTATAATTTTTTGCATTTCTGAATTGCGCAAATATGTACAAGTACAACAACTTGTGAAATAGAATATGGTAAGTAGGTATTCAATATTAAGCATTAATGTTTCTATGAAAATCGTTCCAATGGAAGGTCTATCGTCAAAATCATTCCTTATAATGGGCCTATGAATATTTAATGCACCGAACAGTCTGAACACCCTTACTAACTTACCAAGCAATTCCGATGTTTTGAAGCCTTCAAAATATTCAATATTTTAACAAACTCGCCACACAAGTATTGAAACGATCCTATGATGGTGCTTTGTTGAACAGACACCTAAAATATAATCAAAATGAAATTGCAAAAAAAATCAATTACAGGTTAGTAAGTAAAAAGGCTGGAAAAATATTATTATGATTTTCACGGGTTGATTTGATGTGTTTTCTTTCTTAAAAGGTGCTTTTAAAAGTAGTGAATATTGAAGCCTTTGAAAATAAAGCTTTGAAAAATACAATGTTTGTTCAAAGCGTGTTTAACGCTAATTAAAGCCTTTGAAAGCGGTTTGTTAAGCAAACTTTGACTTGGAAAATTCTTGAGTGTGGAATTTTCTTGCGATGAGCTCTGTGGTAAAACGGTAAGAGTTTAGGTTTAACACTTTGAGTTTTCGTAATAGTAAAATTTCACAGGTGGTGATCGGTAGCCCAGTAAATAAAGTTACGTGTGTTATACGATGCGAAGAAAAGTAACATATAGAATACAGATGATCTGAATGACATCCCAATCATACGCCCAAAGATAGATAAAGATCGCTTTTGTATTTCAAAGAGTGTCTGTCATTCGTTTTCCACTCTTGACCGTGAGACAGCTAAAGGTCGCGCAGATGTTTCACAATCGACCAAATAGAAAATCAAATATTATGCCCTCAGCTTAGATTGAAAGTCATTATCAATATCGCCATGGTGAGAGACAGGTACTTGAATAGAAAAACATCTTAAATTCCTTATTATCTAAATTCTAGATTACATGTTGAAAATTAGATTTTAATAGTCATGTATTTCTCAAACCCGTCCCGTCTTACTCTTTCTGGTCTCCAGTTTTCTCCAAAAAACGAAGCCTAGTGCGTTATTCATTTTAAAATGTGAACAACGCACAAGAGTCTCAACGGCTTCCAGCTGTTTATTATGGAACCCCAATTGGGGTGAGTTGTGAGACTGAAAGCACTGTGGAGAAGGAGATATGGAAGAGGAAAGTTAAGAGGCCCACCCTAATTTGGGAGGCGGGTACGCCGCCGGTACCGCCGCCCCGGAAACCTTTATTGGATAACCAACACCTCTGCCATAGGTCACCACAAGTGGTTCGCTACACTTGGTGATTTAACAGGGGTGCCTGGGTTCATGGGGTGAGGTTTGTCTAGGTCTTGGAAGCGGATGACCAGAACACACTGAACTCCAAATTCCTACCCAACCTTTAAACCCTTTTCCTTCCCAGAACTCTCCTGTCTTTTATTTCCTTAAAAAATCCTCCACACAGCATCCCTAAAGATGGCATAGGCCCTGAGGGAAATTATGGGAGCTCATGTAAAAGAGAGGTACCTAGCTATTCAGATCAGGTCACTAAATTCGGCAGTTGCCATCTCAAGCAACGTTATGATTCTGAACAGTGGTCTTTCACCAGAGCGATACTTGTAGTATCTACAACTTATTGAATTAGACAGAATAAATGTATATTACAAAAAAAGTTTCATTTTCCTATTGATAAGTTGTTCACAATCATAAACAAGTTATTACCTATGAGTACAAGATAAAAAATATTCCGTTCAAAATATTATGTTCAAGTTATTAAAAATCACTTAATGAATGATTTTCTATCTGAGAAAAAACATAGCAATAGAACTGTGAAATAAGCTGCTCCAAAACATATAGCAAAATCTGATCTCCAATACTAAGTTAATAATTCTAATTGAAGGATGTATGTCTCAATCAAAGTTCGTTCTACTGATTGATTGGAACATACACTTGTAATTAATTAAACGCAGTTGATTGGGCGTAATACCCTTTCAACTTCAATGTTTGACATGTGCATACTATTTCATTAACTTACATCTGTATTTGGAGAGTATCTACAGTAAAAATCGTTTAAAACAAGTCCGCTTACAAGAGTTGTTTGCTTAAAGCAAGATAATTATTGATTACTAGCTGGTACCCGGCATGCGTTGCAATGCAAAGAAATAAATTGTTTCTCCCTGCATTTCCTTTCCCACCCGTCCCGTTCCCCTTCCATCTTCCACGTCTTCCCCTCCCTCGTCATCCCTCCCGCTAACCCCACCTCCTTCATTATCCTTCCCCTCATAATATATAAAATATAAAAAATACATTATTTATTATTTTAACTTTATGAGTAAAACCTCAAACTGTAATATTTAATTAAATTAAGACATTATGAGCGAAACACAATCGAAAATCTGGAAACAGAAAAATCAGAAAAAGATATTGGCACCTCTGGGACTCGAACCCAGGACCTCCCTACTTTCCGGGTTGGGCGCTCTTATCCACTGAGCTAAGGTGTCGATATCCAATTCGGTCACTTTTAACTGTACCATACTTCGACTAAGAACCACCCATATTATCTTCATTTTTCTCAACGCATATTTTTATTGGCTGCCATCTTTATGAATGATTGCAAGATTCAACTCGATACTTAATTAAATATTACAGTTTGAGGTTTTACTCATAAAGTTAAAATAATAAATAATAATATTCATCCCAGACTTGGAGAAGAGTCAAAAGATGTCGCACATTAAATAAAATGGATAATAATTTATCCAGACACCATCTAGATTGCATTTAGTTCGAGTTGAATCTTGCAATCATTCATAAAGATGGCAGCCAATAAAAATATGCGTTAAGAAAAATGAAGATAATATGGGTGGTTCTTAGTCGAAGTATGGTACAGTTAAAAGTGACCGAATTGGATATCGACACCTTAGCTCAGTGGATAAGAGCGCCCAACCCGGAAAGTAGGGAGGTCCTGGGTTCGAGTCCCAGAGGTGCCAATATCTTTTTCTGATTTTTCTGTTTCCAGATTTTCGATTGAGTTTCGCTCATAATGTCTTCATTTAATTTAATATAAAATACACTTATTTCATTTATACAAATTTCATTACGCCAGAGCTTACTATTGTATATAACCTATAACCTTCGCGGGCGTGCGCACAACAAATCACCAAAGTTTCATCGCAATCGAATGAACGGTATGGCAGTGCATAACATACGAATAAACAAACAAAAATTGATTTTTATATATATGATTCATTGCGATTGAGGTATCTGATTCAGAAGAAATATTTACGTAGCTTAGTGAAATATTTTCGGTAGTGGAAGCTGTGAAGGCAACGCTTGAAAGTTGTGAAGGACAACGTTGTATTTTTAAAGTAAAGATGCTGATTGTAATTAAAGTATGATGCCAACATGATCAGAAGCAATTCAGTTAAAACCAGATAAATAACAAATATCACGGAAATCTTTCTCTTGTGGCGGTCGATTGTTAGAAAGAGATAGGAGTTATAATGGCGCTTTCAACAGAAGTTCTGTAATAAGTTCTGTAAGATAATAATGATTAAATCAAAGAAGCGGTAAAAGATGTCATAACAAGAAGTTTTTTAACATGTCTATTTGTGTCATGTCATAACCCCTCAGGCTAATTTGTTCGCTTTTCAGAACAACTCAATAGGTCTCATAGATTGCATTGTGTCTTCCTTACTATCATAGTGAGAAATATGTTATAAGCAGCGCTAGAGGGAGAAAACACCACGCTTTATATTTTAATCTAAAAATTTACCACAAAATCAGTAAAATAGACACCTTTACCAAACTTAACTTTACCAAAAAAAATTATGAAACTTTGAGAATTTTTTATTAATTTTTTGTACATCGAATGACAAAAAATGAGGTGGTAACGTTTCTAATATAGTTATCTAATAAAGTGTGTGTGTTTTTTTCGTTTTCAGTAATTTTAGTCAGAAAAATGGAAGGGGAACCATAATTCCATGCAAAATTTAAATACTTAAAAAAATATCTGTTTATGAATTATAACATTTGAAAGCCTATTCTATCACCTTCCAAAAAAAGCAAAGCCGATTTTTTTATTTTTAACATGAGCTCCACACAGGAGGCCCTGAGGAATATAATTTCTCTCAGGGCCTATGTCATCTTTGGGGATGTTGTGTGGAGGGATTTTTCAAGGAAAAAGAGGAGAGGAGAGTTCTAGGAAGGAAAATGGTTTAAGGGGTGGGTAGGAATCTGGGGTTCAGTGTGTCCTGGTCATCCGCCTCCAACACCTAGACAAACCTCACCTCGGGTACCCCTGCTAAATCACCAAACGTAGCGAACCACTTGGGGTGACCTATGGCAGAGGTGTTGGTTATCCGATAAAGGTTCCCGGGCGGCGGTACCCATTCCCGCCTCCCAAATACTATGACCTCCCGAAAAAATAAGCCTGGGGCCCGACACCAAGTAAACACCTTCCAAATCCACCATTGACGTCGTTATAAACGAATTTGACTAACAATTGAATCAAAAGGACTTGTTAGTATATACGCAATACCAATGAATGATTCACTTGATAATGAGAATTTATTGTTCGTAGCAATGAGCAGTCAGTCGGAACGAGGAAAAAGAGACCAAGGACTTACATCTATTTGACTGGGCTCTCAATAATAACTGTTCCAGAAATTTAATGTGTCAATCAATTATCCCTGAGAGCACTTAATGTTTTCCATTTCGGTGTAATGGCAAATAATGATTTCCAGGACACTGAGTTTTCACTATGAATTATTTCGTAGCCATCGTCTATCCGCGACAGAATAAATTATGAGGGTATTTAGTTATTGAAGTTTCTGCAAAAAATAGATTTGATTTTAAAAAGGTTCACTAGAGCAAATAATATTTTATCATAAATAGTTAATCTTTATGTTTTGCATTTTTAAATTCCAATCAACAAAATAGACCACTGGGGAACATTTTAATAATGCGTCTTGAAGAAGGTATTATTTTACACTAGTAGTTCTGTGAACAGTGGACGAATACGTCCGAAAAATAAGTTTCTCAATTTCTCTTATTTAATGATAATAATAATGTCCCCTGAAATGAACACGTAAATTAAAATTAAAACATACAAAATCAGTGTTGGACAGTAAGGGTCAGGGTGAAGGGTTGACGGTTACTTGGTTGAGTGGCCAGTGGCACGTGGAAGATTTTTGCTGTTGTTTGGTTTTGAAGAAATAAAATTTAAAAACAAAACATATAAAAAAGTCACCAGAGACCAACAATTTATTTACACTTTTTTTTTTTACATTAGTTCCACACAGGAGGCCCTGAGGAAAATTATTCTCCTCAGGGCCTATGTCATCTTTGGGGATGCTGCGTGGAGGGTCTCTTTAGGAAAGGAAAGAGAGGAAGTTCTGGGAAGAAAAAGGATATATGGGATGGGTAGGAATCTGGGGGTCAGTGTGTCCAGGAGAGACGGATGTATGATGTATGAAAAGTGAAAAGGGACACACTCAACCATTCTCTCCCGATCAAGCCTGCCATGAAGCTGGTGGGCAGACGTATCCGCCGCCAAGACCCGGCCAAACCTCACCACCTTAAACCCGGGCACCCCTGCTAAGTCACCAAAAGTAGCGAACCACTTGGGGTGACCTATGGCAGAAATGTTGGTTATCCAATAAATGGTTTTCAGAGCGGCAGTACTCATACCCGCCTCCCAAATTGTAAAAAAATGTCAAAAATCACTAGTTAAAATAAGTCAAGTGGATACGTCCCTTCACATCTTTTATATTAACGTTATGATATTTAGTAGGTAAGTAACTACTTACCAAGTAGAAATCCATTTAACGTATAAAACATATCATCTTACATATTCAGTTTATTATATTATACGTTTTCATTACACTCCTGAACAACCTAGATTTAAAAATGTAAAAGCCTTAGAGGCGTCAATAAAATAAACAAATAAAATTATCAAATAATTTTATAATAACATTGTTTGCTGAAAGGAATAACCGTTTTACCTCAAAGTTCGAGCCAATAACAAACTCTGCGACGTAAGCCACAGGTGAAGTAGACTTATTGTTATATAAATTAATGTTTATAGGGTGCATTACGCCAAGTGCTCACGATCCTAGGGGATGAAGAAGCAAAACGTTTGTTTTTCAAATCGAAACGGCGCCACTCATTCAGCCAGAGGCAATAATAACAAAATAACAGAACACATTTGCATTTTAATAAGAAGTCTGGCTGTTTCCGTGCGAGGGTAAGCTTTGAATTCAATTAGCGACTGTTTTTACAGGCGGTCTGCAGTATGATTTTATCATATTATATGTCTTGTACCTGCAAAGTTTTGAATTGCGAAAGCGTTTTGGGTTTTAATTAAAAACATACAAACTGTCGCGAGATTAATATTAGAAAAGTATGTACACGTAGGAGGATGAGTGCGGAAGTTTTAATTAGTTCGAAAATAGTTAGAAAATTGAAGTTAGTTTAAAAAAAAACTCTAATTGATAATAACAACCCAGCAAAGCTGGTAAAATCCAGCAAAATAGTCGCAAATAAAATGAAATGTATAAAATATCAATGAAAATTTGGGAGGCGGGTATGAGTACCGCCGCCCCAGGGATCATTTATTGGATAACCAATATCTCTGCCATAGGTCACCCCAAGTGGTTCACTACGTTTGGTGACTTAGCAGGGGTGTCCAGGTTTATGGGGTGAGGTTTGTCGGGGTCTTGGCGGCGAATGCGTCTGCCCGCCAGTTGCATGGCAGGCCGAATCGGGAGAGAATGGTTGAGGGAGTCCCTTTGACTTCTCCAGACGTACTCTCTCGAAACATCGCCTTGCAGTGGGAAGGATGGATTCATACGTCCGTCACTCCTGGACACACTGACTCCCAGATTCCTACCCACCCCTAACACCCTTTTCCTTCTCAGAAATTCTTCTTCTTAATTTCCTTTAAAAGACCCTGCACATAGCATCCCCAAAGAAGACATAGGCCCTGAGGGGAATTATTTTCCTCAGAGCTTCCTATGTGGAGCTAATGTAAAAAAAATTACAGCGTTTCTGGGTGGTTTTGGGTTATACATTTAGGGAAACGTCGTTTTTTTTTAAAAATCAAGCAAATAATTTTACTGCAAGTTGTTTCAAAGGACAATTCATCTAGTATCTAGAAATTTAAAAAAAAAAACTTTAGAGGGTAAATAATACAAAAAAGATAAGGGCTGCAACGCCTTGTAAAAATAAATACGATAGTTTATCGAGATATTCGCCGTGAGTCAAACAGTACGAAGGCTACGAACTAAACAAACGCTGTTTATGAAAATAAAGCAAACAGTTTCAAAAAACTTTAATGTAAACCAAGTCAATGATGAAAAGTCGATACAATGTCCTTAGGCAGACAGTTCTCTGATTCAAATACAGGGAAGCAGGTTTGAAATGATATTGTTTGTAATTCAAAACGACGACATTTATTCTGCCGAGGGCAATAAAAAGTACGATTTCCATTTAAATTAGATTCCTTTCCGCCCGAGGCTTTGGTTCCTGCGTTATTACGTCAGCCTGTGAAACGCAAAACCATACGGAAGGCATATTTTTAAATGTCGTTATTTACCCATAAAAAAAATACCACGATCACTGTGATGAACGCAAAATCAATGGATTAAAATATAATTTTCTTTTCTTCGTTTTTAATGAAAAAGTTGACCAAAAAACAACTTTAAAAAAAACAATGAGACTGGCTGAGGGTGTGAATTCTGAGTCACTTAATCCACCGCTTTCTGAACTTCTACTGATCTATAACATACTTCCCTTGAAAACTCAAAGTTTTTACGCTCTTAAAAATATAGCTTTATGTTTTAAGATAATATTTAAACATTCGCCGAACGGAAACAGTATTCATATAAAATTTCCTCGATCTTAATCTTTAATCTCTTATTCTGACAAAGAAAACATTATTTTTGAAACATTTCGATAATGTTAATAACATAGTGGTGTTTACAAAGTTTATTTTTTTTATTAAATCAATAATGACGCCATAAAGTGTATTTGGGGAGTTTGAAGAATAAAAATTTTATTTTATTTTTATTTTGTGGAAATCAACACACCAGAAGATAAAGAAATCATGATCAAAACCCATAGAACAACCTACAGTCCGCCTCGGAACAGGAATACCTAGTGAGGAGGACTGAGAACAAACTTACTTTGTATTCTGACTTTACTTTGTATTGTATTTTTACTTTACTTTATATTGTCGTTAAATAAAAAAATATATATATACAGAGTACGTATATTGGGTAACATCGCTAGTTCCTGATACAGAATAAGGAAACTTCATTTCCTGTATTACACACACAAGAATTTCAATTTCCGATACAGAATTGAACCATAATCCTAAACGTGAGAACTTCACAAAGTGTACTGCAGAGTATGTAGATTGTAGAACCATAAAAGCGGTAAAAGCAGAGTAGCCTAGCGTAAACAAAAATAGAAAAGCTCTTCAGTATCGTGGGCGAGCGCCTTTCCAAGTTATCAAACTACGTACCATCCTTCCAACCTAACTTCCTTCCTACCTACCATCCCGCACTAGAAAACTCTTTGTGTATTGTTAGAACCATCCGTAAAATTCAAAGAAAAATAGGCTAGTCCGTTAATGTAAGGAAGATTTTTTTTTAAATATGGTTCTCCCAGAGGACTCACGTGTTGCATATTAACATTTAAATTATAGCCCCATTTATAATTTTACGTTTCAACTGTAATTTTAGCCCCGTTGTTCATGGGACTGTTAATTTAATTTAATATCCGGAAAACCAGGCGTTTATTGAGATGAAAAAGTCTGATAACGCTGGTGTTCTGAGACGAGAAAAAGTACAAAAAATTGAAAATATTATAAAAAATGGAGTACATAAAATTTACACAAAATTAAAACAAAAATATAAAAGTAAAAAAGACAAAAGTATATAAAATATCTCCTTAAAGGATATATATAAATATACAAATAAAAAAGTGTTAGGGTTTCTTCTATTGTTTAATAATAAGGAAACCCTAACAAAGTGCGGGAAAACAGATCTCCCACATAATGGAGTAACGACAATCTCTACTTAGTTTCTCAGAAGATCGGTTAAACCGGTAATAAATCAATTTAGACACCATCAAAATTGACATTTAGATTCGTATAAATACGTCGTCTCAAGGTGGTTCAACCACAGTTTGAATATGGTCTTGTAAACCGAAACAGTTGTAACAAAAATACATTCTAAAATACTGGCAGAGCCCTGATATGAATTAAATACAAAACAAACGAAAATTGTATTTAATTGAATTAATAACACACTTTAAGTTTTCATAATATTCAAATTGACGTATTCATCCATGCTCATTGACAGACAAACAATGTGCCTGGATTTCGTTTTTCATATATTCACCAAGTATAAGTTCACGATAAAAAAAGTTCACAATTATTAAAACAAGAACTAAGTGCTAGTTATGGAGGATCCTAGTTAAATATAAACAAACAGTTTTATCGCAACATTTTCGGAAAGCGATTATATTTTAATTTATTCTTGGAGCAGTAGAAGTATATTTTTGCTGTTGTTGAAAAAGCTTTGGCCTCTTGTGTAAGGCTAAACGCTGTATGAAAATATAATTTTAACGTTATCAGTATTCAAATGCGCAATTTCGAGTACCCTGATGTATCCAAATTCGACAAAAGGCTTTGACGTCCGCATCTATCGTACCACATACAACGTTCACGTTATTAGGCCATCCCAATACCCCTAAAAAGGGTGTAATATAAAGAGGGGTATACTCACGGTTCAATGGCTTTGTTCCAGTTGATGATGTATCCACTGAGCACGAAGGTTTCTATGTGCACTACGTGCACGTTTCCCCGCTCCGTGCCCACGTGCAGCCATTTAGACTGCAGGGGGAGGTGCAGGCAAGTGATTCTGGAATAAAAAAATATATACATTAGACAAACGTGTAAAACAGAGTGACAGTCATGTGATTAAAGATTTGCTTTATATTAATTTTACATGTAAGTTTTAACTTTTACACGCAGTTTCACCAATGAATCATTTAATCATTTTTTCTTTTGGTAGATTATTGCACAATGACTTTATATTGTTATTAAACAATTAAAATAAATAGAACTAGTAATATGGTACCGATTTACTTTTTATAGTTTTTGAAGGACGATATTATTAAAATACGCAATGAAAAAAAAATAGTTCCGAGCCGAAAATAGTGCGTTCATCAAGAAATCCCAGAGAGGTGAGCAAATTTAATGACGTCACATTTCACCGTTAGAGATCTTTATATAAAAATATATATAGAAAATAGACACATAGGTTTATGGCAATGTAGGGGAATTTCATCATTTAAGAAAAATTACAGGGGACCAGCGAGTTTTAAATCCGTTTTTTTGGAAAATTTTCATCGTTCATAAAAAAAGGGGCCCTTTATAAAAAAAACCCTACGTGGTGCCATAGAGACTAAATTTTTGAACAGTTTAAATCTTGGTGCATGCAAATCGGAAATATAGTTTTATTGATATGTTGATAAAAGCAGTTTCGAGAAAAACGCGTTCAAAGTTTTTCTGAAGGATAATTCAATATACAACACCCCGATAAAAGATGAAAACGTAGGGTCAAAATTACATGCTAAACGTTGTATTTTAATTGTAAAGAAGCAATAATAAATAAAAAAAAATAAAATGTTTCAAACAGTTTCACAGAAAATGTTGTATCTCCGTCAATTTTACGATTTTTTTTTAAATTTGGTGAGAGCATTCTTAACAAATGTATATTTCAGAAAATGAAATAAAAACAATTTTACAATTTTTTTTTCACAGTGGTCTGGTGCAAGTATCAATGCGATTCATGAAAAATGAGTTTTATTATTGACCGTGATTTTCTTTCTTACTTTAGAGCAGAAAAAACAGAATATAATATTCCCAGTAACAAGATTTTTTGAGAACTGCGTTCAAGAAAATTTTCATCAAAGGTACCTCTTGTAGGTATGCAACGAGTTTTTTTTGTTTGTGTTCGCAAAAATATGAATTATTCACTTTTATTCGTCTGCTACAGGTTGAATCAGTAGTTCTAATTCGTTGAAAAACTGACATAAAAAAACAATATGTCATTGTTTTTTTATACGACTAAATAAAAGGGTGTTTGAATAAATAAATAGAGAAAAAGTACCAAGCCAAAGAACCTTCAAGTGTCTGATAAAAAAATGGCACGAGTCGTAGGAAAGAAAAGTCAACTTGGGAGTTTATTATATTATCAAAGTCCCCCAGACAAAAAAGTTTGTTTGAAAATAAATGTAAATTTGAAATTAAATTACACTTATGAACTTAAAACCAATTCAAATATTCAAAGTTCTATTGCTACGTTTCTTTGCTATTAAATTCTCAAAAGATTTTGATAAGATGGGAACGACTGAATTATTTGTGTAATTAATTATCGTTAGGAAGATTATTATTTGTTAAAGACATCCTTTCTAAAGACCATCAATCAAAATAGAAGAGAAAGAAGATGTTTTTAAATAATGCAAAGGAATGTTTGTTTGATGTTTTTAAATAACGCAAAGGAATTCATTAAGGATAAAATTCTTTGCTTATTCATGCTCAAAATATTTTAAAAGAGGAATGATTTAAAAAAAATTCAAAACCACACAAGAGACCCAACTGCTTACAACAATACGGCATTCCTAATTGGGGTGTGTTCTGAAGCTGAAGGCAGTGAAGAGAGGAAAGAGATTTCAATAAACATATATATTTTTTAAATTCAGTGCATTGTTCCGACCACCATGCTAGGCACATGCTAAACGAATGAACACGCTCTAGATTACGAACTGCCGAAATGAAGTACTTGAAAGGAGTGGCAGAGGTTACGAAATGGGATCAAATAAGAAACTCGACGATCCGAGACGATCTAAACATTGAACCACTGTTACTCTTCATAGAAAAATCGTAACTCAGGTGGCTCGGGCACGAACTAAGAATGTCTGATGACCAAATTCCTAAGAAAATACTGAGTCCGATTCCAAAGGATAACGTCCAGGGGGCCGCCCCAGACACAGTTAGGCGAGACAACTCCAGAAACTGTGCGAGGAGAGAACGGGACTGCTATGGACGGAGGCCGAACAATCAGCGCAAAAGAGTGACGAATGGAGGCGCCTTGCCAATTCAGTAGGTCCCAGACCCGAATAGGACAAGGGAAAGAAGATGATGATGATGATGTATTTAAAAATACCCGCATTCATAAAAAAAATCGCCTAAACATTTTCCTTGTGAAATTCTATCACAGAAAATAAAGGTTAACCTACAATACGACGTTAGTAATATGATAGTGTATATAGGAAATGACATATTCAAGTCAATACGATATAAGCAGTCTCCCTCGCACATGACGGCATATCTGACTATCAACCGCCACCTATCAATAAGCAAGCAAATTTCCTCCCAGGAATCGTACGTAACAACTAGACTGTGTCAATTTGATTCATATCTCTATCTATTCTATACCGCCGCCTGTCATTTAATGGTATCTTGACAGCATTGTGTGAAGATATCTCTGACTTGGAGGAAGCAGGGACAGTCTCTCCGTTTTACTTGAATTATAATATACACGATGAAGCAGCAGAGTAACGATGAAATGACTGGACTGACTTCACGATGGCAGTGCAAATTCTTTAAACTCAAAAAACTTTAAATACTTAACAACTGGAGCGCTTTTTGCCACAGTATGGCACTATTTAAAATACCTCGGATTGCTTTGCTGCCAATTTTGGCAAATTTTCCCTTGTTCGTAAGTAATTAAGTTGAAGTTTACGATTTTATAATTTTTTTTTATAAATCCTACGAATACGTAATAATCGACAAAAGAAATGTGAATTCATTGGATATATAAATCTATGATCAGTTTGTATGTCTCCATATTAAAATTCGGAGGCATAATGTTTTTAATTTGGGCGGAAAATATTCAAAATGATAATAAAAAAATGTCGAGCAATCGGAGAAAAAAGTTTTAAATTGCGCTGTCATGATAGTATTCTTAACCACGCTCCGGTGGTTAAGAATACTATCATGACAAAAACCAGCGTTAGCTACAAAGCGCGAAATTGACGCAGCTTCTTTTAACAGTGTTTCAAGGTTAACGACACTATTTTCAATTCAGTAGGTCATTCCCGTCATGTGCTACGAAGCTTTGAAATAGCCATCTAACAATCCAAACATATATTTAAAATATTTTGTTCACTTTACCATTTTCCCCTCCAACAACCATGTAATTCCTCAATTAACTCCTCTCACTCCTACTCCTTCCAATCGTTAACACAATTAATAATTAATTAATAAGAATTATTCTTCTGCTGATTTGGGTTTGCCTTCCATCCGCTCTTTCACTTCTCTTACAATGTTTATGCACAGTTAAATTTAGTGTTTGACTCATACTGATGAAGAGAACATTGCTTTCTATACATGAATTTTTAATATTTAACAAAATGGTATAAATAAGAAATTGGACTTTAATTTAATCATAATTTGTTTGTTTCATATTAAACACATGCACAATAAGAAAATACAGTATTGATTGTCTAGCGAAGCTGGTTAGTAAAACTACTATAATTATTATAATATTTATTATACATTAATTGATTAATCATAGTTAATTGATACATTAATTAATTAAATATATTAATTAATTAATCATAATTAATTAAAGATAGCAGCAAACAAAAACATGCGTTAAGAAAATGAAGATAATGTTGATAGTTCTTGGTCGAAGAATGATACAGTTTCGCTAATTTTGTCTTCATTAATTAATTTTTTTTAATTAGTTTTGAGTAAAAGCAGCACTGTGTTTGCCATAATAGTACGAGACGAACGATCGTTGTTCCTAACTTTTTGATCGATTAATCTACATATCTCTGATCAACTAAGTGATTTGTTTAGAAATACTCGATTTGTCTAATGATCGGAGAGTTGGGTTGGAAAGAGCGTAATTGGCATTTGAGGAGAGGTTGAGCCAAAATTTCGGCTCAACAGTTGATTGGTGGGATTGATAACAATACGTATTTCCATGCCTTTGTCATCGTTAATTCTTTGCCTAAAGTGTTATTTCATTCGTTCTAGATTTGGACTGACCAACACAGCAAAATCCATGTATCTCTTTCATCGTTTCAAATATCCGATAGTGTCATGGTTTCTATGGAGCGCTCCAGGAGTAACGGCGGTGGTTTTGAGTCTAGAACTGAACTTCCGACGGAAATAGCAGCATTTCCTTTTGTTTTCTCAGCAAATAATAGCGGTGGCTCTTCCAAGAAATACGAACATCGAGGAATCGAAATCCTCACATTGCAAAAGCTGTAAATGTGTTTTATTGCAAGCTGTACGCTTTTACGACTATGTCAATGAAACATAAAATACACCCTAAAAATAAAACTGTTAAAATTAGGTAAGGGTGTTTGGTCTTAAAAAGGCTGCAGTGAAAATTCAATTGAACTTTAAAAATTAATTGAATTTTAAAGTGAGCAGAACTGTTTGTTGCTTTAATAGTTTTATTTATTTAACGATTAAAAAAATATTTGTGTGCAATTCAGTGGAATCTTCAGAAAACTAAATTAGACATGAGTGGGAAGGCTACAAAGCACCGAACAAAGAGGATACCGATTAGTCTATCCCATTCTCTTGAGGGCTAAATCCTACAGATGTATACAAATATATTTATAATTTATATATATAAAGTTTGTCTCTTTTTAGTGTAGCTTTTTCGTTTCATCGAGTTTCAAATCACAATGGTGCTAAAGAAGTTTTCACTTAAAAATATTTATTGTTATTTAATTTGACGTCGAGTTATTAAAAAAATAAATTCTTTTGAAGATTTTGAGGTTTCTTAAAATGAAAAACAAATGACGGACGTGATGAAGTATATGTATCTCCCTAATTTTGCAAATCCATATACGGAAAGTAGAAAATTGATAACAACAATTACGAACAACATACGATAGTTTATAAAAATGCGATCTCGTCTTTAAGTCAATGAATGAAGTAGTTACTTTAATAAAAAATAAGATGTTCAATAGTCAAACATTTGTTGAAGTCAGGAAATTGTATGTTTATGATTTCTGATAAACTGTTCAAAGAAAAATATCACTTTTTTTTCGTATTCATTTCGTTTTTGTGATAAAGTTTGTCCTTTGAACATGATTGGAAGCCGAATCGGAAATCATTAATTTGAAAAGACAACAAATGGGACCCAAACGTGATGCCAACTCAGCCACTGACCGGTCTTAGTCTCTTGAAACCTTCATGGTTTAGTTGAAGATGTCAAGAGATACAATGTTTAGCAGCACCATATCCCGTGTCATGCTGTGCTGAGCCGGTAAGTCTGTTCTGCCTTATGGTATGTATAGCTGTTCTTATGGTACGCATAGCAGATCGCGGTGCCGCCCCAAAAGTAGTTGTTGGGTAAAAACAACTAACAGTATTCCAGGAGGAATGGATTATCTACCATGCCTTGTCTTCCTCGGGCGTTACTGATTTCTCTTCCCAATTTTTGAAGTGAAAACTTCTTTAGCACCGTTGTGATTTGAAACACAATGAAACGAAAAAGAACACTAAAAAGAGACAAACAAACATCTACAGGATTTAAACTGCGAGAAAACGAGATAGAAAAATTGATTTCCTCTTAATGCGGTGCTTTGAAGCCTCCCCACTTATGTTTACTTTAGTTTTCTGAAGGTTTCGCTTCTACCGCATCCAAACAGCACACATTAATGTTGCTTAGATAATTAGAAAATAGATATTTAAAAGGCAGGGATCTCCTATCTTCAGTATTCAGTGTACTTTAATCTTTCATGTGGTAATTCCATGCCTCAATGCCGTACATAAAGTTTGGTACACACACCTTTATGAACTGCTAGCATCGCTTCTTTTGTCACCGTCTTAGTAGCGACTACCTTATTCAGTCCTCTGTTAATATAATATAATGCAGTTCCCTGCATTCATCCCTCTTTCAATATCCTTATTAAACTTTCCATCTCCCGTGAACATACTTCCCATAATACACAAACTCACCCACTTGCTTTTGTTGAAATAGCAGATCCCCTGCAGAAAGAGTAAGATTGTGACTGCTACGATTTTAAAATGAATATTTCAAAAAATACGCGCATTCTGACACCACGTGCTAAATAATAGAGTCATGGAAATAAAATAAAATGTTTGTGTTTGAGGATGTCATTTGCAACTCCACTTTACGGTCGACAGCGTATTTCAATTAAGTTCGTCGTTTGCAGGACAAATGATAGAAAAAAAACGAGAGCATGAATTTATGTAATGCCAGCCATTAGTTAATCCGGGGGTTAATGGTGACGTATAACTCGCGGATTAATGATATCTTGAATTAAGTGCACTTAATTCGAAAAGATTTTATATAATAATAAAAAAAAACAACTCTAACACCTGGGTAATCAGGTTGACCACTAAAATATTCTCACATTAAAAAAATAATATAAAGAATAAATACACCCCGACCAGTAACGGTGTACAAAATTTATATTAAACTAGATTACAAGAGATTATAGATAATTTAAAAAAGTTCTGGTGGCTATTGCTAAGCATATCAATAATTATCTTACCACGTTAAAATGTAGTTGACACATTGGCACTAGAAGTGGTAAGTAGGTTATAATAACTCTTTGTAAAAGAATACTTAGGAAAGTTTCGGGGGTTTCTTAGCAGTTTAATTAATATGGTGACCTTACATAGTGTTTTTGAGCGTGCAACAAATCTTTTTTATTAATTTATTTATAAACCTACATAAAGTGTTATTACATTGGGTTAATCGATGCCTGTCTCACAAGGATACACCTGTATTGAGACAGGTTTAGAGGTACATTTTTTTTTTTTTTACATTAACTCCACACAGGAGGCACTGAGAAAAATAATTTCCCTCAGGGCCTATGTTATCTGGGATGCTGTGTGGAGGGTCTTTTTGAGGAGAGGAAGGAATGAACATTGGTCTTGAAGAGACCCATGTTGTAGGAGAGAGAAAACACAGATGCCGGCAAATCGTTCCATAGCCGAGCTGTTGAACTCAAGAACGAGTCGAAAAAACGACCCGTTCTCATGTGACAAATGTCAACCGTGTACATATGTTGGGCGCGCGTTTGGCGTGTCTCCCGACTATGCACCGGTGCCGAAGGGATCAATGACGCTAGTTCCTCAGAGCATCTTCCATTGAAATACCGGTAGAACATGGATAGCATTCCCACCCGACGCCTGTGCTCTAAAGATTGCAATCCGTTCGTTAAGATGGGAGAATCTATCAAACGGAGCGCCCGTTTCTGCACAGAGTCGAGGGTATTTTTCAAGTATTTTGGAGCTCCAGACCAGAGGTGGCTGCCAAATTCAATCGTGGGGCGCACTTGCGATTTGTACAGGGTAAGCAGTTGTGTACTATTAAAGTATCTGCGGGCCCTGTACAGTACGCCCAGTTTTTGAGAAGCTAACTTTACTCTGGCTTCGATGGAGCCCCCATACCTGAGCTGGTCACTTATAGTTACACCAAGCATATCAATGGAAGGTCTGTTCGGAAGATTGCTTCCGTTGAAGGAGACTAGATTTTCATTTCGATCCCTTTTAGACGTAATCGGACATGATTGGGTCTTTGAAACATTGAATTCGACGAGGTTATTCTTACCACAAGAGAAAACACTCTCGAGGTAACCATCCATTCTTTGCTTCAAAGCCCTCCGAGCCGTTGGAGTTTGTGTGCCCTTTGGGGGCTTGTCAAACGAAAAGCTGTCATGGACTGTAGTGTCATCCGCGTAACAATGAATTGGTGCACACGACAAAAGGTCGTTGGTGTGCAATAAAAACAAAGTCGGGGACAGTGCCCATCCCTGTGGGACATAAATGAATATCTTTGTTACAAGAATATTTAAAGTTTAGTACATATTAATTTTAATACAATTAAAACAAAAAGGCGATTGAAAGTGTGGATAAATCCTTTAAAGAGAGTTATCATATAAATGTAGGAAGAGATGAAGTAAAGTGGTAAATCCTGTCAAATCTATTTATGGAGTTAAATTTGACATGATTCTATTGTTTTAATTTATTTTACATGGATTAGGTAAATTGTTATTTCTGTCTATGTGTGATTTATTTTACAGATGTTTGCAGTAGTGTGGCGTCCAATACGTAAAATCCATTTCATTATATCTTGTTTGAATTTTGACATGTTATTGAATTGGTTTTGTTAGAAAAAGAAAGAACCTGTGACGTAATTGAAAACAATCTTGAAAAAAATTGGTAAATTAGTAAAAAGTAATTCGATGTTAGAATTCAATAGCTCTTTACATCACGCCCTAAAACCCTTAGCCAGTGAGACTTTAACAAGAAATGTTGTGAGGCAGAATGACATAAAATGTAAGAAAACTGCATAAACATAATAAATACAAATAATACAAATCTAACGATTAAAAAATTAAGATTTTGATAAAATCTAAATCAATCAATATAGTGCAGAGTGATACTGAGAGAATGTTCAATATGTAACGAAATGCAAATGAATACATAATTTATTTTAAGCCGGTAGTTACTCGGTTGTAAAGTCCACATTTTTTTAATATTTTGTTCCTGTCAAACAAATTTGAAAAAAAAAAGGTACAAAAAATTCTAAATTTGAATGTCTTTTTTTTTGACAATTCAATGGATATTTTGAAGAGCTTTATAGTTCATGATACAAATAATGCTGCAAGTTTAAAAGAGTAGAATGACTCCAGAACTGCTTCAGACAAACTGATTTCTTCTGTTTAAGTAAGAATAAAACCTGCTACATTTCTGTAGCGAAGTGATATGCGAGTCGAACCTGCAATTTATAGGTCTGAGTCTAGAGAAAAATTCCAGTTTATCTCAAGATCAATTGACCATGAAGGAACGTTTGTTTTTGTCACGTGAAACATAAACTTAAAGAGAAATTAATGCCATTTGGAGGTAGTTTTCTCAAACAGACCTTTATTTATGTTCATTTGTTAACAGACCGAAACAAAAATGAATAAATAAATTTTCCAAGCCGTTTAACGTAAAATATTTGAATTTTAATGTAGTATTTTTATTAATCTTAAATATGAACAACTATCCGCAGGTATCGGTCTAAATAAAAAAGGTGTTAAAATTGTCTGACGGCTACCGTGGTCCAGGGGTAAGGCTCTTGACTCACAAACCGAAGGTTGCGGGATCGAATCACGGCGTGCAAAAATAAATTTTATTTGATCAATTTGTGTTATTTCACAATAAATTCACCAAAAAATAATATATAGTATATTTGCGGCATGTGCCAGAGTGGAAGATACTCTGGTGTAAGACCACCATTCAGAATTGAAACGTCGCGTCGCTTGAATTGGCTTAAAACGTTGGCTTAAGAAGGGGGTAGCCCAACACGGCGTAACACCCCGAAAACAAATAACGAAAAAAAGGCTTAAGCCGTATTTGGTGAACAGATCTGAATAATTAGGTAATTCCCCACCTTCCTCTTATTCATCTCCTTCCCCTCCCCACTACCTTCAGCCTCACAACATACCCCAATTGGGGAAAACATAGTCTCATTGGCTCTAGACGGTAGCAACTGGGATTCTTGTGTGGCATTCACATAAAACAAACAAAAATAGATACGAACTCGTCGAAATAAATTAAAATGTGAGCCTCGAGCAAGCCCCCATTTTTATAGTCCTTTGCCGCCAGTGTTACATTTTATAATCTCTATAATATTTTGGTGCAAAAACAACTGTTTTATGAAGACAACGAAAAATAAATAGATTTCAATAAACATGTGCTATTTTAGACGCACGTACCGTAATTAAATACCAAATTAGTAAGTCGACACACTTTTGGTGTAATAGCTAATCAGTTGTACGCCTTTCTTGTTATTTTTAACACGTAGTCGAAAGGACGAAGGTTTGTAATAAGCACGTATATAAAATAAGGTTTTTAATCTGGATTTAAGTAGCATAACAAAAGTAAGTAAGAATAAAAAAAAAGAAATATAAACAACCCCACGAAAAAGGTAATGGATAAATTTTGATTAGGTCGGTAGAAACTGAATAACGTGGGGGATATGAACTTGCAGTCACAGTAGGAAATATACAGATCACGCGTCCGGGAGATAAATATTCGTTATTTCGGTATCAGTGGCCATATTTCTCAATATTTTAAGGCGTCACGTCACAATATATGTCACAGTGAATTCGTAGGATATTCGAAACTAGTTCAGGAATATTAAAGGGTTTATTTTTTATTATTTGAGTATTTTTATAAATGTTTGCCACATGTTTTTGATATGATTGCTTTCGTACAGTCGATGTGAAGGAAAATGGTAGTAATTTTCTTCCCCAGCATAATAAAAGAGTGATATAATATCAGTACCGAAATGGTGAAAAACCACAATTTAGAATCGAAACGTTGTAAAATGGTAGTAGCATTTTTTAGTGGCAAGATCTGAATAGACAAGTATTTGTTAATCTTCCCCTTTCCCAATTACTTCCCTTCACAACAAACCAAAAATTGCTAAGTTTCTAAGGTCCAATTGTTTTCAGAAATTCACGTGTGTCAAAATCAAATGACACATTAAGCGCCATTTGGTTTTTTTTTACAGTTGAAAGGTTAAAGTTAAATGTTTTTGAACGAATTGTGATCATCAGAAAAGGACAACTTATATCACGCTCTTATGCTTGTCAGCATATTACAAATTTAGAATTGTCGTTTAAAGGGGATTTTTCAAATGTAAAATAAAAAAAAAAAAACAAAATGGTATCGAATGGTCATTTGTTGACGATGTAACATATGAAATTCTGTGAAACAACCAGTCCTGAGCGAGTCTAATCTGCATGTCTACAATATTCCCAAATTTATTGCCAAAATGATGTAGTCTATTTATTGGTGTACGAGCATCATAGTTTGTTTTAAAATTGTCACAGATAAAGGGGAGCACTTTGCCTCGTATTTCTGGTCTCTACGTAAAATTTTATTTTGACGAGAATTTCAGGGTTGTCTATGCAATTATTAATAATTTTATTTAATAGTGCAAGGTCACAGATGATCCGCAAATCAGACAGCGTAATTAAGTTGAGTTATTTCATCATAAGGACATAGTTAATATTTTGAATAATTAGATTTCGAATATTCAGCTTAAAGTTAATAATTTATTGAATTTGCGAATTTTGAAGAAATAAAGTCAATAAATCTTAGAAATTTGTGCTGTTTACTTTCTATATTATCGGAATGTGTTTTATACAATGGGGACCAAACAGGCGAATTATACTATATCTGGCTTCTTAATAAATAAGTGTACAATGTTTTCAAACATTCTAGTGACTCGAAATCACTTGCTGTTGTGCATATAAAACCAAACATTTTTTTTTATTTCATTTACATCTAGAATAAATGATAACTTTTCGTCAAATATAACGCCTAAATTGCTGATCTGAGCGAATGGTGTGAATATTATATTATTTAAATAGTATTCATAAGTTACATTACTTTGAATTTGAAGAAAACAATTAACTTGACACTTTTGAATATTAAGAAATAACGAGTTGATAACACACCATATCTTTATATGTATATAAAATCTCGCGTCACGATGTTTGTTCAAGATAAACTCCGAAACTACTTCACGGATTTTGATTAAATTTGACCTAATTTGGTCCAACTTAAAAGATGGGATAGCTTTTATCTCGATTATCGACCTCAATCTTTATAATTGCGAATTAAATGTCCATTAATTTGAGAGGCGGGAACGGGTACCGCCGCCCCGGGAGCCTTTATTGGATAACCAACACCTCTACCATGGGTCACCTGTACGTTTGGTGATTTAGCAGGAGTGCCCGGGTTCATGGGGTGTCTAGGTCTTGGAGTCGGATGACCAGGACACACTGAACCCCAGATTCCTACCCACCTCTTAAACTCTTTTCCTTCCCAGTACTTCCTCTTTTCCTTTCCCTTAAAAGAATCTTCAACAGTATCCCCAAAGATGACACAGGGCCTGAGGGATTTTTTTTCCTTAAGTCCTCTTGTGTGAAGATCATGTAAAAAAAAAATTAAATGTTTGTTATAGGATAATGCTTTGTAATTATTTGTAAGTTCCATAAGTTTCTAACATAAGGCGGTGTGTGTTAATCGACGCCCCACTTGGTTACATAGGATGGGTAACGATCCAGTAGATGGCGTTGTGTTTCGATTCTCGTCACAGCAACGCGTGGCCAGGACGGCTAGTATATTATATATCACACTATATTTCACATGCCCTGAAAACAAATATCTTCATATGTATTTGCCGATGACGAAAACGGATTGTTTCCGTTTATATCTGTTCTGAAATAATAAAAGACGCGATATAAAATGAACCCATCAGGAAATGTATGAAGTAGGTATCTCACAATTTCAGATCGCGTATCAGATATGACGTTACCGGCAAAATTGATGAGCATCGCGGGAAAAGGTGTTGCGCGGGACGGAATACAAAATTTGAATTTATTGGTGGCGGTTCTTTTTAAAAAATTCAAATCTGGAAAGAACGTCGTGAGAAATTTTCAAGATTGGTTCAATTTTGTGTATCGATGGAGAAATTTAGGAAATTTATTTAGATACTGCCGCGCCGGTACGAACTTTGAATAACGAATTGGCGGGATTTGCTTCTGTTGATTTAAGCGAAATTTGAATATAGAACGGAACTCATTCTATGTTTGATAAGTCCGTTATGGCGAGTTTTTAAAAATTAGAAATTCAAATTTAAAAAAAAAAATGACTACAACCAAACAACCAAAATCGATTCTCTTTTATTGTGTAACTAGCGCAGACCAGTGAATAATCACCGAGTCTGAATTCTCGATAAATCAGTTCCAATTTTGAGAATGGCAATCAAAATAATTTTCTGTTAAAAATATTATTTTAAAGGTAGGTTCTTATCGCTTGCCTTGAATTCTTTAACCAACCAGTTTCAATTTTGAAAACGGCATTTCAATTCAAAGCAAATTTGAGTTCATTGAACCAGAGTTACGCAAGACGGACACACACAACCTTCTTCTTCTTCTTCCCCTCATCCTATTCGGGTCGGGGACCCATTGCATCGACAAGACTCCTCCATACGTCCCTGTCTTGTGCTAATTATTTGGCCTTCGTCAATGGCAGTCCCATCCTCTCCTCACACAGTTTCTGGAGTTGCCTCGCCTAACTGTGTCTGGGGCGGCCCACTGGACGTCCGTCCTCTGGAATCGCACTCAGTATTTTACTCGGAATTCAGTCATCAGACATTCTTAGTATGTGACCAAGCCACCTCAGTTGCGATTTTTCTATGAAGAGTAGCAGTGGTTCAATGTTTAGATCGTCTCGGATCGTTGAGTTTCTTATATGATCCCATTTTGTAAACCCTGCTACTCCTCTTAAGTACCTCATTTCAGCAGCTTCGACTATAGAGCGTGTTCGTTGATTTAGCATCCATATTTGATGGCCGTAAGTGAGCGTCGGGCGGTATACCGTTTGGAACACTGCCATCTTTGTCTTGATGCTGAGCTTGGCTTTCCTTATCAATGAGCTGTACACACAACCAAAATTATTACTTTGAATGATTTGTTTACCCGTACGATAAAATAATAAATCAATCTTGAAAAAAAGGGGACAGATCTAAACGCTCCGACTTGGCCTTGCGTTGAAAATTATGTGACGTCATCTGAAGCGAATTCCCTTGACGTCATTTAACATTACAAATTGCATCCGATTTTATGAGATAAAAAATGTTTATCTTGCTATAAAAATTTGGTTCAAATGCAGTGCGATTTGATTTTGAGGATAAATACAGAATAATATAAACAAACATAAACAAAAATGGGATAGGATAAGATATTTTAAAAACACATATTTTTCCCCATTAGAGAGAAAATTAGATATGAACAGTTAATTGTTTCGGAGGAGTTGTGTTCACACAAACAGTTCTCCAACTCGTCTTTGGAGGAGATTACTTCTTAGGAAAGAATAGAGTTCTTTTATGTTAATCTGTTTGTTAAAACAACAGTTTATTATATATCTCAATTCTAAATTCGACTGTTGTGAACTCCTGCAATTGTTGAATCTACATGCACCTACACGAAATACTAGACAAATACTAACATTTCATATACATACATCTCATTCCAACTATAGTTTGCATTCTCCAAAATAGCGTTTACACAGTCTTGGTAACAAATATTTAAACAATATGGATGTATTTGATAATAAATTAAATTTGTCAAGCTTCAAACGACGTATTACCAACTATTTATACCTACTTCATAAATCATCTTTACCTCTATTTTAACTTATCATAATATATTCTATGTTACCTACTTTGGGTCAACTCTTTTATTTTGTGTTGGGTTTATTTTGTTTTCTTATATTTTATGTTATTTCCTGTATTATCTGTGTCAAAAAAACAAATAAATAAAAAATAAATATAACAAAATTTTCCGATTGAATTCTCAATTAACAATAAAAAATGATGCTTGTAAAATATTACACTCAAATTAAAAAAGCTATCTAAGTACAATTTTTGCCCAAAATAATTGCTCATTAAAATTGGGCACCCAAAGCATAACAAATGCGCTTAAAGGACATTTTAATGATCAATCAGTGACTGCAATAAAATAAATATACATCAATAAAATTATCAGAATAACAATTTAATGAATAATTCTAGAAATATAATATTTTTGAGTCAAAACTTTTTCTTTATGAAACGACAGAATTCCATCAGAATTATTGAACGTTGAATTTTGCAGTTAAACCAAGTGGAACAATTTTGATGAACATCGCTGGTCCAAACTTTGGAGTAACAGGTAGTTTATTCATTATTATAATTATTGAAAAGCTGGACGTTTTCTGATTCAGCACTTAAAGTGAAAAACAGAAATTTATTCGCTGAACTTCAAATTATGAACTTATTGGAAATCTCGAAACTATTCTTTGATTTGTCACGTAAATTCAGAACATCTAAAAAGATGGATAGGTGCTTTGTTCATCAACACGTAAAGAGAAAACAGTTAAAGTTTACAAGATAAACTTCAAAGTATAAACTCTAAACTATAACGGAAAGTCGTGACGTGAAAGTTGAACGTGAGAAATTCAAATACTAAAATACAAGATATTCAAGATGTTTCAAATATAAGTAATTGTTTTTTTAGTATACGTATGATTTTATATTTCAAAACCTCTTAACTTCAATGAATAAATCTCCAATGTTTATTTTTTTTTGTTTACATTAAAACAGGTATACTTTGATAAACACCTTAGTCGTACGTATATATTTGCTAAAAGTGTTAAATTCAAAATTCTGAATCACCCAGGGATGAAGATTGTCAATCAATTTCTTGGCGTAATAAATACAGAATCAAAATGTCGATTTCTAAATTAGATAGGCCACATTTCCGTCACATTAGAGCACCTGACATAAGTATTCATAGAATTCAAATAAGGTAGGTTTTAGAGCTTTCTGGTACCTAAATTGAAATAGCAAAAACTGACCCTTAAAAAAAAAACTATAATGTAACTTAACCTACAAAAAACTAGAAATGCTCAGATGCACAAGGATAACGAATCGAAGTTACGAAAAGCAGCTATCAGCAATTAATCTGATGATAGTAGCCATTATGCCAGACTAATTAAGTTTCAACACACAATTCACAAATTATTTCTTCCCATAGAATATTAAATAAAATGTAGAGCAAAAATTTTTTACAGATGAGTTAACTTTTCAAAGCTTTATAGCTCATGATAATAAAACTTTAAGAGCGTTAACTAGCTATTATGGCAGATATAATTTGGGAGGTGGGTGTAGGTTCCGCCGCCCCGGGAACCATTTGTTGGATAACCAACACATCTGCCATAGGTAAACCCAAGTGGTTTGCTGCGTTTAGAGACATATAAGGGGTGCCTGGATTCATCGGGTGCACCTTCTGCGTGACGAGCCGTACCAAGAGAAACTGATTGAGGGAGGCCTTTTGTCCTCTCCAGACTCTTTCGATCCATCCCCTTGCACCGCAGTTGGAGGGATGGATTCGCACGTATGTCACTCCTGGATACACTGACCCTCAGCCATTCCCCCCTCTCCTTAAAAAGACCCTCCACACCCAAAGATGATACAAGTTCTGAGTGAAATTGATTTCCTCGGGGCCCCCGCGGAGCAAATTTTTTTTTTATGATTCGGCACACAGATTTTCCGCTTCATAATAAATTAAGATTATTTTGTTTTTATCTAAATCTAGTACGTAATTAATTACCACCGGCCTTTTGTTAAAAATAAAATTAGCTAAATAATACGTGTGTCACTTGAAAATTTGCGTAAATACACCGGCTTAATTAACAAAAAGGGGCTTATCTTTTACGATTTCTTAATCCCGCTAGTAAACCATTTCATTTGATAAATTTCCGGGTTTTCTATGAAAAATAAGATGTCGCCCATAATCCGGGTCTTCATATTTACGAATCCGAACGAAGTCCATTCTATTGGATTTCTAAAAACCCTCTTCAAGCGAGAAATTGTGGAATTTTCCGGTAGCTACCTATCTTAAAATCTTTTCAGCAGAAATTGAGAATGGAGGGATGACGGATCTTTCTTTTTGAACGGAAGTTGTCAGTTAAGAGCGATCAACTGACGTCCGCTCCTTTTCTATTGCTCCGGAATTTAAACAGTCTCGCATCAAATTTGAAAAAACAACTTTGTGGAGATAATAATAAAATGAATTAAACTAAAAAAAATATATCAAGAGAGCCTCTAAAGATATTTTAAAACCGTTGAATTTGTGGAAATTTAGAATGTTATTTTAATTTTAGAATGTTTACAATGATTGAAGACCTCAGGGAAAAACAAGGAATGTCAGTTAAAATACCAAATTGAAATAATAAAACCTCCTAGTGGCAATACTGGGTAAGTTTCCCACCAAAATGTTGCTTCAGTGTCATCGCTGACATATATATATATATATATATATTTTTTTTTTACATTAGCTCCACACAGAAGTCGCCGAGGAAAATAATTCCCCTCAGGGCCTATGTCATCTTTGGGGACGCTGTGTGGAGGGTCTTTTTAGGAAATGAAGTTCTGGGAAGGAAAAAAACGTATGAGGGTTGGGTAGGAATCTCGGGGTCAGTGTGTCCAGAAGTGACGGACGTATGAATCCATCCCTCCCACTGCAGTGCAAGGCGATATTCCGAGAGAAGTCAAAAAGACTACCATTCTCTCTCGATCCGGCCTGCCGCGCAGCTGTTGGGCAGACGCATCCGCTGCCAAGATCCGGACAAACCTCACCCCATGAACCCCGGGCACTCAGTCACCAAACCTAGCGAACCACTTGGGGTGACCTACGGCAGAGGTGTTGGTTATCCAATAAATGGTTCCCGGGGTGGCGGTACCCATACCCGCTTCCCAAATATGACGAAAGATTTAATTATTTATGGCAAGAACCAGGGATTCCCGCAAGCAGTAGACAAAAAAGACTCAAATAACATATGAAAAAGTATTAACAATTAATGCCAGTGACAAAATGCAGAATTTAAAAGATTCAATTTTGATTTTTTCAAAGCGAGGTTTATAATAAGGTTTGTGTGCATTGGTACTGTAAACACTTCCGAATATGTAAAGCTTGTCAAAAATCACTGAGAAAGAGCATTTAGTCTTGCTTACGCCTACTTACTGATTTTAGCGAAAAAAACACCACAAGAACTACGAGATTGTACGCACGGTACGAGTCAAAGAACAGTCTTACTTGATACAGAAATACTCGTTTTTCTACGGCAAAATTGTGTATGTCCATGTACAACCTTCTTTAACTGCACGTACGATACGAGTCAAAGAACAAAATGTTTGATTTATGAATAGATACCCGTTTTTCTCTGGTGAACTTGCACGATCTAAACGTATGGATCAGAAGTTGTGGGTGTCCGCACGATCCGCCTCAAGCCAAGACAGCACGCACGATACGAGTCAAAGAACAAACTGGCTTGATATAACATAATACGAAGAGGTACTAACTTTTCTCTGGTGAACTGGAGCGTATGCACGATCTAAACGTATAGATCAGAAGTTGTGGTTGTCCACGCACGATCCACCTCGAGCCAAGACAGCACGCACGATACGAGTCAAAGAACAAACTGGCTTGATATAACATAATACGAAGAGGTACTAACTTTTCTCTGGTGAACTGGAGCGTATGCACGATCTAAACGTATAGATCAGAAGTTGTGGTTGTCCACGCACGATCCGCCTCGAGCCAAGACAGCACGCACGATACGAGTCAAAGAACAAACAGGATTTATTTAACAAAATATGAAGAGGTACTTTTCTCTGGTGAACTTTAGCGTGCATAAGGATCTGATGTTGTGCGCGCACTTGCACGGCCGCTTAAAGTGTACGCACTTTTACAAAGAACAAAATTGCTTGATATAATTAGTTTATTAATATATACTCACTTTTCTCTGGTGAACTTGAGCGTGTGTACGACCTGCGGCGACTTCTGCCTGAAGTTCCAGAGGTGCAGCGAGTCGTCGGCCGTGGCTGTGACCAGCGCGCCCTCGTTCACTAGGAAGGCCACGTGCGTGACGCCGGCCGCTTCGCCGTCATGCCGCACGTGCGCGTCCACGCCCGGCCTGCCTAGACTGCACGCGTGAGAGTTAAGGAACATATTGCCATAAATGTCATAGATCAAGATAATATGGGAAAATAAGATAACGAGAGAAAGAGAAAATTTGGTCTTCGGTGACTTTTTAAAGTTTATTTTATCAATTTTTTTTCACTTTTTGTCACTCGAGTAACCGCCCATCTCCTCAGTCCGACCCCAGCCGTCCATATCCACTAATTTAAAAAAAAATAAGTTTAAAAAAAAAAACATCAAAAATGTCATCAGAGACCAAAATTTCATTTGCATTTTTTACTTCAAATAATGTCGAAAATCAATGGTTAAAGTAAGTAAAATGTCTTTCTTAACACCCTGTTTTATAATCCTCGATAATAAGGAAGCAATTAAACGTAAATAAATATACATTTATTAAGATTTTTTCATTTAAATATTAAAAATCTCAAAGGAAACATAAATTTCTCCAGTTTTTTTCAAAGAAGTATTTATAAAACACAAGCTAATTATATTTTTATCCACTCCCACTTCAAAAAATGTAAATAAAAGTAATAAGAGTCAAGGCAAAGGTTATTTAAACCTCCGCTGACAATTCCAGCATGTTTGCAAGAAATAGCTATAAATAAGTCTAATTTATTATAGGACCAACGGAAAACAAAGGGAAAACCTCTTGATATTAAAAACCTATTTGAATGTTCCTTTAAGTAAGGAAAGCTTTTTGATTGTTCGCATTCCTTTGCTTAATCTGCCTTTTAGGGTTTGTTTAACTTCACGAGAAAACATTTTACTTCCTACAAATTTATAACTTAAATATGAATTAAATTTGTGTTGACTTTTATTTTCTAAAAGGCATACCTTTCTTAATTGAAATTTTTATTTTATTTATTTACTACAAGTTTTTTTTGATCCGGCTTCACCCAAAAAACGAATTAAGAATACGGGGCCTTGTCATTTTTATGGAATGAAACATTGATATTTCAAAGCATTAAATCTTATGATGGAAATGATGTTCTGAGCTCACAGATAGATAGATAACAAAATTTAGCAGTCGTAACGTTTTTAAAGTTTCATTTAAATCAAATAGAACTTCACGAAGTTCTGGTACATCTGCTGTCAGTTTGAAGATGAACTTAAAAAGGCGAAATTGTTCAACAGCGGAATGTCCACCTCAAAAGGAAGCAAAGATCGCACTGTGGCAGCTACCGAGTCAGATCACCGCTCATTTTGGAGTGAAAAGTCTGAGCTACATTCTAGTGCTGCCATCTTTTGAGTTACACTTCTACGTCACCGAAAATGAACAGAGGTGTTTAATTCTTGGACAACATCAACATTTATGGGCATCGACCAACGATAGCTTTCAGTATAATTTCATTTGCATGATACAAATTGGTCTTTAATTCAGCGAAACATATTTACAGTTAACAATAATATTATTTCTCTAATGTAGCAAATAAGCCTTGTTCTTTATCACAACAGTTGGACAGTCCCCTGTAAACAAATATTACAAAAATTAGCATTTGATGTATCCTAAAAATATAAATATATATACTACCTTTTACGTATGCAATTAATAATAAATCTTATCTCATTTAAGTATTTAGGCTCACTTATTTACTGAGACGGAGGATGTGCAGCGGATGTCAACCACAGAATAGGTGTGGGATGGATTAAATTTAGATCCATAACAGGAATCTTGTATGACTCGAAAATGCTTATAAAACTTGGGAAAGATATACCACACTATTGTTAGACCAGCGATAATGTATGGCTCCGAATGCTGGACTATGTACAACTCCTACTCTAGGCAACCCGAAACAGCAGAAATGCGAATGCTTAGATGGTCGGCAGGAGTGTCACTAAAAGAAAAGATTAAAAGTTCACGCATTCGTGGTAGCCTGAGAGTCATAGACATAACAGTAAGCTAGAGCTAGAGGAACGACAGTTGAGACAGTATGGGCACATAAGACGGAGACCACCAGACCACACAGTGAAACAGGCAATGTCGATGGAGCTTCATCGACTATCGTTCAGAGGAAGACCAAAGAACTCCTGGATGACTCAATGCTCCAAAATACTGCAGAGAAACGGCCTGGATGAAAGCGATACCCAGAACCGACGAAGTTATAACCTGAGAACGAGCAGAGCCGACCCTAACAGCCTACCTAGGCAATGAGTTGGAAGAGTGCAAGGTGGAAGATTAGTAATAAATCTTAACTGTAAGAAATTGTTAGTTTAAATTCTATGTTACAGGGTATAGGTAAAATATTATATAAAATTAGTTGTAGAGCGCCCTTGAGGTTATTTTATGACTAAAACGGCGCTATAGAAATGATCCAATTATTATTATTATTAACCTTCATTGATATGTTGCAGCTAATTAAATTGGTTAGAAACAAAATTTATAATTTTCACGGCCGAAAGCATAATCCTGAATTATTTTTGGGTTATTTATTATGCAGTGTTTCGCTACCTCTTTTGTTAGCCATAGTATGGAACAGAATTACAGTGACCATCATCACCCGTACCCTGATTATGGACATTGTAATGCTGTCGGAAATACAGGCTAAAGAAAGAGGTAGCGCAACATGGCATAATAACCCAACAATAAATCACGATAGAAATAAAAATGATTGCGTAAAATATGGTCAAGATGTAAAGTAGAGCCCGTGATGGTTTCTATAAATAATAGTGAGCTCTAGCGTTATGAAATTATTTCCTATACCGTTCATTCGATTGCGAGTTTGGCGAGTTGTTACGCGCACACCGGCCAGGTTTCTAACAATGGTGAGCTCGGGCGTATAAAAATTTTACAATAGGTGACGCGCGAGTTGTTTGAAAAATGTGTGTATTTCATATAGTTTAGCTGCAGGAAGGTTGGGATGGAGGGGGTGGAGAACCCGCGGGGGGGGGGAGAGAGGAACAAAGGAGGGGGATCGCGGGAGGGGGGAGAAGGAAGGAAGTCTTTGAAGGGAGTCTGGGAGGTATTGAAACGCGTGCCGTATACTCGCTAGTACATTATAAATTAAACCTAAATTTGAGTACTTTTTGTTATTAAATCATAGTTTTGAATAAATAGAATAAAACTAAACTTAAATGAAACTACGCAAACTCTGTACCAACAAAACAATAACCATCATGTCCGACAAGCGTCCGCCATTTTGGTTCACGGTTTTGAGACGGTGGTCCCCAAACAATAAGGAGTAAATGGAGAAAGTGGGGAAGCGAAGGGAGGTAGAAGTTTGGTAAGTTCAATTTACAGGTGCGACGAGGTGCGGAGCGACCGCGGTCCCCAACTTAAACTCCTCTGACCAAACAAGATATTCAACCGTGGCGAGATAAACGTTGAAAGTAACTAACATGTACCGTACGATTTAGACAGGGCATTTCAAGTTTACTGTGCAAACTTGGATTAGTGACAGAAACTGTTTATACTCACTTAATATTACGTATTTATGTATTCGAGAGTTTACATACCAATATTATGGGTACCCCGGGTTGTCTGATCAAACATGTCATGTAATATTAATTTATATGTTATTATGTGCGATTAAATACTTTTATAGATTTGATTACTTCGTGATTACTGATTACTTCAAGATTGACTCACTTAAAACTAGAAGGCAATAGACTGATGTTATATGTTTACATAAAATTATTCACGGCCATCTTGATACTACAATATGTCTTAGCAGTATTGAAATAAATGTCCCCAATTCCCATTGTTTAAGACGCCATAACATTTTTCATGAATATATTTAAAAATAATATCGCCTACTTTAGCCCTCTGACCCGAAAGTGTCGACTATATAACAAGATAGAGTGTGCTGAAGTAAATATTTTCGTCGATAATTTGTACGGATTCAAAAAACAAGTTCTGGCGCTGTTAAAAAATACTAACTAATTATATTGTGTCAATTGTCTCTGTAAGCATGCCTCGCATATTTCTTATGTCTCTTGCCACTCATTGTAATGTGTTACTTGAGTGAGCTTGAACATAATTCTGTATTTTTATTTGTGATGTTTTCGTTTTTCTAATTGGACGTATCTTTATTTAATTGTATGTAATTGTAGACTTTTGTAATTGTAAAATAACTGAGTTTATATAACTGGATTGTTCTCGCGTAAGTGCGAACTCTGTAAAACCCAGTATAAATAAATAAATTTCATCGATACGATATGATAAGCAAAATATCAATTTATTAACTTTAAATTTAACGAACCAATGGGGGTTTGAAGAAAAATATACTTGGAAAGTGTGAGAATGGGAACCTCCGCATTATACGACTCTGCTAGGCACGAAACGAAGCACGATGAAAACTGGCAATCAGACGGGCAGTCACAAGACTGACTGAGCAGGCATAAAAATGGCATATTCATTCATATGACCCAAAACTAATTACAGACCGCTGACCTACAGTATCATAAAATCAGCATTTTCAGCTAGACAAGCCATTTCCACCCAGTAAAAAAAAACAAGGAAAAGGGCCATTTTTCTTAAAATATTTTCAATTAAGTAAGTAAATTCAATGAAAATAAAAATATTCGAAAGAGAGAAATTGTACAATCTATTCCTGGTCGAAGACAGGTAGTATAATAATAATAATAAAAATAATTGAAATTTATTTTTTACTAGCTGGTTCCCAGCATGCGTTGCTATGCAATTTAATTATTCATCCCTACGTGTCCTTTCCCATTTTTCCCGTTCTCCTTCCGCCTCCCCTTCCTCTCCGCGTTCCCTTCCCCTCTCCCATTCCCACTCCGCCTCCTCTACCTTCCATCTTCCTACTCCATTCCCCCCCTTCCCCCGTCCCACGAACCCCCCTCCCAAGATCCCCTCCCCCTCCCAGGTTCCCCTCCCTCCCCTCCCACGAACCCTACCCCCTCCCACATTCCATACATACAGTTTTCGAACAGCTCGCGTGCCACGTATTGCAATTTTTTTAATACAAATTCCATAAAGCCAAAGCTCACCAGTAGTTTTATACAAACTTGTCCTGACAATAACGAACACAAAAAAAAGAATTATCCAATTTGGTGCAGTCGTTCGGAAGTTATGCGCGTACATACATTCCGGCGATTCATTTTTATTTAAATAGATGCCATTAAAAAGTAAGTTAGTAAAATGAAATAAAGCTTTTTTTTCCAACTACTTTACAAACTAAGACAACACGTGGAAGGCAGGTGAAGAGTTAAATATGAATCCACTGGGGAAAGTAAGATGTCACCCAAAAAAGGCTTACAAGTTGGTGAAAGAAGGATTTAGCATCCACTGGGCTTTATAAATATCTCACAGGGGTCAGTGTCAGTCCAAACTTCTGCAGCACATTTTGTAAACAAGCTTGAATAGTTTATAAAACTGTCGGATAGCCTGTTACGAAGAAATTTACTTTATCAACTCTTTCAATACAGAAAAAAAATTACAAATGGAGTAAAAAAATGATAAATAATCTCCATTTATACTAGAGTAAATCAAAGGACCCTCGTTATCGTCCTTGTGAGACCACAATTCGGAGTAGAAACATTTCTTGAAATTGTTTTAGTTTTATGTGATGATTAGATCTTCTGTACATCCAGGTACTTTACAGTCGTTCTTTTCTTTCTCTTTCCAGTCTGAAAACGAAAGACAATTATTATTCTCAGGCTACGAAAACCCAAATATAAGTAATTATAGATGGTGTAACTTGACACTATTTGAAAACTGTCTTCGTTATAAGTGGAAAATGGGTGAGTCACTAACTTAACCTAACTTAAAACGTTCCCTAAATGGGGATGCCCGTTACAAAACCGTTTGCTTTATCAACTATTATAATGAATAGTGACAAAACACTTAAAAGCACACGTAGAATCTTCCATTTGATAAAATAAAATAAATTTATACTTTATGCACGAGTTAATTAAAAACACAGTAATATCCATTATGAAACCGGATACTTTATCAACTTTGTTACTCTGGGAATAGTCTAATAATATTAATGTAAAAAAAAAAAAAAATATTCACAAAGCACAACGTCCCTAGAGCTGTGGCACAGAAAATACGTAATACTACTATACATGTAGTTATTAACTAAAAAAGAACAGAATTTCTCGTGTAATATACCTACATACTTTCTCCCTTGTGAAACAGTTTATTCTTTTAACCCTTCCTCACATCCGGGAATAGACACAAAGCACTTTAAGTATTCCTGGAACCATGCATTTTGCAAAGAAAACCAAATTATACTCGGGAGTTAATGAAAAATACAACGATCTCTATTTATACATATAACGTACCGCCGCGTAGGGGAGGCAGAATTGTCGGTTTTCCGCCGGCCGGAAGGATTTTACCTTTCAGATATGTATTTTATTTAGTAAAGCAACAGTTCTGTAAGCGTGCCGGGTATTTCGGCAAGAAGAAAAGGTTGACCGTGGTCCCCGGAGGGAGTCGGTAAGCCCCGGCGTGGAAAATGACTAATTACTTATTTGAAATGTTCCTCCGGAGGACAGCGTAAACGCTTCGGTATTTTGTTTTTTGGTAATAATTTAGTGGATGGGTTTAAAATAAGCCGAAAAGGTGAAGGTACAAACAACCCTAGAGAGGAAGGGATGGGAGATGTAATCTTCACGTGGGAGATATTTTTGATAATTATTTACCGGTGAGCATAGCGTAATCTAATTAGAAGCTACCTGAATTCATACATCTATTATTATTGTAGGCCCCTTACAGGTGGGGGTTACCAAAATTATGTTTAACACGCCCACTGCACAATATTTACCGATGCGTGACTAAGTTGCAGACTAGCTTCAATTAATAATCAAAAATATTAATCTTGATTGTGCGTCTGTCAAAGTTTATTAACACTAGAACTCAAATTTGCTTGAATTTTAGTGACATTTTCAAAGTTCGGTAAATTTTCACTTTTTGGTAAAACGCAAGGGCGTTTTTTTGTTTAAATTTTTTTTTTTAATTACGCGTTGCTTAATGTATCCGCATGAAGTCGGCTATGAACTAGCAAGTAGCTTTTTGCACAGTATCAGGAATACCAATATAACAAAATGACCGAAATTATGGCCGAAATCAAATTTTCATTTGACGTAATTGAAATTTTGAGTGTAGTATTTTCCATCGCCCAGATGCAAAAAGTTGTATTTTACAGTAATTAATGTGAATTAAAAAGTTTTTTTTTCTGAAAAATATTCATATTAAGCGTGTCCAGTGATTCCGAAAGTTTACTCAAAATTACCTACTTACCTACAATGTAATATTTTAATAGTACATTATTTTAAATGTCTTTTTACAAAATTGTACACAAAATAATATAATATTCCGTGATTTTATACTGGCTTGCGCTAGTTCAATAACAAATGAATACTGAATTTTCATTACAAATAATTATTACATTTGCTCAAACCCTCAAGAGGGTTGTCATAATATAAAGCATTGCTGAAAATTTCTTTTTCTTATTTTTCTTTTATGTATTCAATTTATCAAAAACAGTTTATTTATAAACAAGTTCCGCTACGTAAGTAATTATTATTACGCGTGAAAGCTGTTTCGCCTTCTGAAGACATTATCAAACTGTGTGAATAATTCACCCACGGATAGAGCGATTCGCTATGTGATTGAAAACAAGGTTTTTAGCATTATGTTAAGGCTGCAACAAATCTACTTTCATAGCACTTTCAGTCCTAAAATGTGTAACGTTTCTAAAATAAAAGCAACCCGACCACCACCTCCCTCTTTACCCACATCCTCCAGCCCCATACCATAACATTAAACAAACGGGGAACATACGGGCACATAATGGAAACATAAAAGGGGAACGCCATAATCACATAGAAAAATAGAATGATGGTATGTTTACGAAATTAGCATCATTCAACTATTTTAACAGGTGTGTTTATTTCGTACGAGTTACGCACACTTTCCTGTAAATATTTCATGGAACAACGCTACAACTCGCGGAAACTGGACGGCCTGAGCCCAAAAGTGAGACACACAGCGTAAACAAAGCGGGAAATGAGAAATGGTGTATTCTACGCAAAAACAGCATAATTATCTTCTTCCCGGGCGCGTCTGTGAGAGGGACAAATAAAACCCATGACAGCGGAACAAAAGTTTCCTGAAAAAGAACCACAAAACAGAGCCTTCCGCAAACGTAGCATAGTTCTAGAACCACTCAAATTAGTCTCTGTTTCCGAGGTTTTCGCGGCGAATTCCTTCACGCCTTCCTAGCTTCATGTGGCAGAAATAATACACATATAACCTGCACACTGTGAAATTGTAGATACTCAATTCTAACGATACTAAATTCAAAACAAAAGCAATAAAATACACAGATAAAGTGTCACACGAAGATATTTGACTTGCAATACCGTTTGTTTGTCAGTATTTATTTGTTTATATTTATTTAGGAAACATGCAGTCGTACATTAAAATATAAACAATAAACATTCCTTTTGGCCCACGGACCCTTTTCCCAAACTTTTTTGGCCCACGCATCCCTCCCCCTCGTTAAGCGCCGTTAAGTGTTGACAATAAGCAAACAAATCTTCATCTCTATTTTGCTATTTTGAAAGCTGGAGTATATTATATTGATTAGCATTAGTAACTTAACATAACTTCTGTATGAATAAAAATGTGTCACAATTTTGTTTATTTTAAATTAAACCTTGCGCGGACCCCCTGACCACTGTTCTAAACCAATTAAGTCCCAGTAAGTTAGAAATTGATGTAGATAAGTAGTATTTGTACCTATATTGTAATAAGAAAATACAATTTTCGCATGATTGTACTATTAAAAACAACTGCTCAATTTTCACATAGACACAAGTATTTTAAGTAATCAATTTAGTGAGCTGCATTATTTATAATAATAGTAGCTGGAATCCCCGGCGTTGGACGAGCTTTACGCAGAGTTTTATGAAAAGCGATGAATACTGTAATGTTCTTGTCATCTTAAGCGTCAAAATTTCACCAAGAAGTACCTCGGAAAAACTGTAAATGAAAAAAATTACTTGTAAAATAAACAGCTTTTGAGTTTATTTCACTTTCCGATTAAAGATCCTTTCTGGAAAGTTGAATTACCCGTTGTTAACTCTATACTTGTATTTGGCATTGGCCTAACTCTAAGCTTGATTTAATTAATAATGATGATTGAGGATGGTCACAAGCAAAAACACTTTAGATAAAGCAGTACTAAATTTCATACTTGGTCCCTTCTTCAATACATACACATCAAATATATGAATAATTAACCGAGCTGAGATAAGGCGTCGATCTAAGAGCTAAATATTATGTTCAGTTGGATATAGTGCGAATAATTTACTTGGAACTCTACGCATTGCAATACCATACCTATATAAAAAAGTTTCAGAAGCACATTAAAAAAACAGTAGGTAATTTGAGAACCAAATATTTAGTTAATTTACAGTTTATTTATCTTTGTTTATTGGACAATTACAATATGAAATACTTAAAATGTAATTTTTTTCTTATTTTTGTAATGTAAATGATGCAGAAAAAAGCCTTGCTTTTTATGTTTAGTCAGTCAAATAAGAGTAGAACATATAAAAAACGGAACTACGAATTATAGGCTGGCAACACCAAATTAACTGTCAAACATTCTTTTAAAACACAATGACACTGAACATACAGAACACTGTAAATCCCATTAAAAAAATGTTCTTAAAAAAATATTAAAATCAAAGAAGCATTGTTCTTTTACCAATGACACCCATTAATGACGTTAATTTGATTAAATGGTGTTTTACAAAATGATTTGCTTTCATTTAATTTAATAGTAAGCAGAAAGGAAGAATCACTAATGGTGCATTACTTTTAGATCTGAATAAGTTAAATATATTCAGATCTAAAATTAGAGACACGATCTAAAGCCCGGGCCACTCTAGGTACTTAAGCCAGTATTAAATAAATGTGAGCAATTTCTAAAGCGTGCTTTGTATTTTATTACAATTTCATTATTCTTTATTATGTAACCATAAAATTGCAAAGATATAATATACTTATATGCAATTTTAATTTTGAAATCTAGGAATGAATATATTGTAATGAAAAAATATTTGAATTACTTTTATACCTTTTAGTTTTTTTATATTTTTAGTATTGCCACTGGAACAACAGCGGCGCCCTCCTGTTTTCTACTTTTATTTGAAAAACTGTAGATACCTACATAATTTTCGTAAACCTAATCTATAATTCAGAGTTTAAGAGTTTTAACTGCTTCATAAAAACAGATTTTTTGACCGGATTTTAAATTAAAATACAATCACTCATTGCCGAACTTAGCCGTGCTTTTCATAGGAAACAAATAAGTGAAATTCATAAACGCCATTAATGCTTAAACAAAGAATCGCCCGTGTCTGCAGATGATGCGCGAAATTGCACATTGTATCCGTGAAATTAGCTAATCACGCCATTCCATACTATGTAATTACATGTTCCGGGGGGATGGGGGTAAGGGTTGTAGGAGGGGGAGGAGGGGGGGGGGGGGGGTGAAAACACGTTTAATGCCGGGGCGAGATGATAATGCACAGGGGGTGGATGTACACGGGGGGTGGCTCGGGCACTCAAGGCTCCACGGGATGTCTAAGTTGGCGAAACCTACATAATGGCTGAGCTTCGAGCGGCTACACAAATAATGGAGTTGCAAAAACAGACGTACTACTTACTATACAGGGTGTGAAAAGACATACCCGACACAAAAAGCATTATAAAAAAAATAATTGGAGTTAAAAAAATACATGGGTTCCGGCGACATGTTTGTCACATACAAAATGAAAAAATAATATTTATCTAAGTACCACACGTCACCAATGCCACATTACGGTAACATGAACAAAAGTTGTTATGCATTCAAAATAAACGATCATTTTAATCCATATGAGGTGACTACTTTTTTATGAAAGAATAATGTTAGCAATAATTGACTGAGGGTAGTGAATTTCCATTGATCATTTGACTTTTCTTACGTCTGTAAATTTGTTCGTTACTTTCTGGTTCCATTTCAAGATGGTGGCCTTGTTGGAAACTACCTTTTTAACCCATCAGAGTTCGCATGATCGTGGTTCCTATCACGGGCATAGCCAAAGTGGGGCAAACGACCCACCTTGCCCCACCCTGGCTGGCCGATGCATGACCTCTGGGAATGTCGACCGAGTCACGTTTTCAAATTTACAACACTTCATAAAATGGTTTTTCCTTCCTCCGTTCGTATACTTTGTTTTCAAAGAGCCTAAAGAATGTATATTTTGTAGAAGCGTACTTTTTTCGGCACCTACTACAGATTTTAATTTTTTACCCCACCGTAAATCAAAGCGGCGTTACGCCCATGGTTCGTACTACAAGTTGTCAAATAGGAATTATGAAGAAAGTATGAAAAATTAACTGTCGTTTAGATGGTGATATTTCTTCGGACAAATTGTATAATTCTTTATTTGAAATAATTTTTTCACGTAAAATATTTATGGTTATTAAATTGGTGGGTATTAGTCCATACATACCTTTACATTTCTACCTATCCTATCTACCCACATAAACCTTCCCGAGCTGATGACAATAACAATTTGTAAGTCTATTGTTAATTACTGTGCCGTGAACTTGCTCGCCCAGTTCTTAATTATATTGAACAGGAATTCTCTTGTTTTCTCAAGTGCTTGTGCAGTAATAACCTCTGGTGGTGTCCCTCAGGACCGCGAGATCAACCAATACGAAGGATTTATCATCCCACAGAGCAACGAGTCTGCTCAATTTCACATTATTGTCACATATATTTTGTGTCAACATCAAAGTCCACAAAACAAATTAAAATACAGTCCACCCTTTGAATCGCAGTAAATCTAGATTACATTATTAATTTGCGATTACAGGCCATTTGATGACAATGTTACATTTTAATTTCTGTGAAACAACCCGTTACACACTGTACCTACATATATAATGTGTCTGGCTATCTTGATTCTTGACACTTGCAATAATAACTCAGTTTAGGACACGAGCATTAATTGTCAGTACTCTGTTGGAGTTGGGGACGTCGCGGGAATCGCAATTTGAGACCCACTTTCACGGTCTGCACAAATTGCACATTACGAGATTTCCACTACTCAGCGAAGAATGAAGTTGGGTTTAATTAACATTGCTGTCAGATAACTCTTTTTTGTTATGGAAACCTTCGGCAGTAAAGAAAAACTAAATAAATTGATGAATAAATTAATAATCAACAAAAACAAATCAGATGCGTACAATTGTCATATTGTGTACGCAGTAAAAAAAATCGCCTTAATACAGTCAAAATATAACAACAAATGGCAAAATATGCAAGATACCGTTTTTAATTAATTATTTCTATATTTGTACATACAGTTTACGGGTAAATATGTAGATGATCGGTGTTTACAAAAAAAATCCTAGTACAAAACATGGTAGTAGAGTATCAAATAATTAGTAACGGAGAAGTAATAATGTTTTGTGAACACCTCACTAGGAGAACCTCACTAGGTGCTGAGGTGTTCATACGTTTTAGACGAAGTGCTATTATATATATTAGATTAGCAGCAGTTAAAATATATCATAACAGTAAGTAGACATAGTAACAGTAGTAAAAATGTAATGAAAATAAAAGAAAAGGATACTACATGAAGTTAACATAGCCTTAACTCTTAAATGAAATTTTTTTGGAAATATTGTACTTAATCCAGCAGTACCCCTATAGAGGAAGATCGTACGTATATTATGTAATTACAGGCGTTTATAGTACGTATATTATGTAATTACAGGCGCTTTATAAGACTTATGGCGCATCAGAGACAGCGCTGTTGTGTAGTTTGCGAGGATCATGAATTCAGGCGTTAAAAAGTTCTGAGACAATAGACGCAAAATGCCATTCTATTCCACCCTAAATTTCACATTGTCTAAGGCTTCTTGGAACACGAAGCGTAGATTCTAAATTCGCCTTGATAAAGGTTTTATATTTGATACCCATCGTTTTGTGATTTATGTCTTGAAAATATTAATTGATCGACGGCCTCCGTGGTCCCGAGGCAAGACTCTCGACTCACAATCCGATGGTCGCGGGTTCGAACCCGGCGTGCGCAAATAAATTTTATTTGATTAATTTGTGTTATTTCACAATTTATTCATTTAAAATAATATAAAGTTTATTTGCGGCACGTTCCAGAGTGGAAGATACTATCAGTATCGCCCTGGTGTAAGACCACCATTCAGAATTGAAACGTTGCTTGAAATGGCTTTAGCCGTGTTTAGTGACCAGATCTGAATAGCCAGGTACTTCCCCACCTTCCTCTTCCCTATCTCCTTCCCCTCTCTACTACCTTCAGCCTCACAACATACCCCGATTGGGGATGCCATAGTCTCACTGGCTCCAGACAGGAGCAGTTGGGACTCTTGTGCAGTATTAACTGTAAAAAAAAAAAAATTGATTTTTTTATTAGAATTTATAAATAGGTAGAAGATGGATTTATGTGCAAAATGATATCGGTTCATCAATTTATTTAAATGTAAAACTTATTTGAATTGTATTATTGAGGAAATTGATATTACAATAAATATTGGTTTTCAATATTGGCGAACTTAACAATGTTTGTTAATTAAATTTATTAATAAACAATATTTCTGGCAATAAATTATTGTTTTGTTTGAATAATGTTTTGTGGTTAGCGGAAGTGGTTTTCAATGATGATTGAATTACAAATAATGTATTAGCCATCATGAATTAATAAAATTATATATTTACTATTTTATTATTTGTATAGAGTGAACAAATAAAATAAATTTACAACATTAAATGAAAACTAGCAGTATGTGTGGTGTAGGCTCTGCGGGCCTGTATTAGTAGCTTTGCAACAAATTCCACTTACGAAAACGTTTTACGCAAGGCGCGGCGTCAAGTTGTACGCGGAGTTGGATTCTTGAATTTCAACCGTACAGTTTTCAGGGTAATAATAATGTCAGATTAATAATTTATAATGATATTGGCTATCATAGAACAGATGAATAATTTAGTGAAATTAGGGGAACTTTGGCGTGGTTTGGCTTTTTACACTTACAAACATCAATTTCTATTTATTTGATTTTTTTTTCTAATACGCATTAATGTAAATAATTTATTAAAGCAAATAAAGGCGATGAATTACAAGTCAAACATCAATTTGTTCATTGTTATCAAGTTTAATTTGTAGAACTCGAATTTAAAGTTTTTCTTTATAGTTTTCCTATTCAATGCTTAGTTTTATTAATCCACTAGCTTTTCCCCGCGGCTTCGCTCGCATGGTACGGGAAATTACTGTAGCGCTTGCACTTATCAATTATCTCCCCCCCCACCCCCATCCCCTCCCGCATTCCATATATTCATTCCCTTACATTCAGTTTTCAAACATCTCGCCTACCACCTAAATTTCATAATGCTTAGCTCAAAGAAAAAAAGAATTACTTTTCCAATATTGTTCATCCGTTCGGAATTTATGCGCTTACAAACATTTCAGATGTTTATTTTTATTTAAATATTTGGATGTTCGTAAATATAATAAAAAATACTCTATTTTTATATAAATATATTTTTAAAATATTTTTAAAAAATTTATTTTTAAAAAATACTCTATTTTTTTATAAATACTCTATCTTTCAGTCTTTATAATCGTTACGAATTATTATAGTTATAATCTGGCTGAACGGTCCTGTCTGGAGAAGGGTGTAGAAATTCTAACAGGAGTTGAATCCTGTATAATATAATATTTATTTCTGCAACTGATCTGACACGTTGATGTTGAATTTCCGTCACGTACCATCGATATTTCCTTTTATTTGTATTCACCGGTTACCGCTTCATCCAACAGCGTTCGAATATTCCACATACAGATTCCCGAATCTGGGTTTCCGCGTACCCGCCCGCCAATGCAATCTGCAAACCAAATGCAAATATGCTGTGCATTTTACAATTTGCGAATTGCGGAAGCTCGCTGACGTGGAATTCATTTCGACGATGTTAAGTTTTGTTTACAGTTAAGCTGGTTTTAATTTATTCTCGGTTAGTCATGGTGATAGGCGATAGCTCATGCGAATTAAAAGCTCACATTTGAAATGCAGAGCTTATCTCACTATTTTTGATGGCAGTCTAACAATTGCTTCCCGGTATGGTAGCTTTTGATGTTTTGTTGAACTGATTTTAAGTTTTATTTTATTTTATAACTTTATAAATAAAAATTAAAATATGTCTGTTTCTCTCTTTGCATTATGCTATGCGTTGCTAAACCATTCATCCGGTTTGCGACGAAACTTTGGGGATTTAATGTGCGCATACTCGCGATTCTTATTACATACAATAGTGAGTTCTAGCATTATGAAATTATGCATTGCTAACAATTCATCCGATTGCTATGAAACTTTGGGGATTTGACGTGGATGATTTGTAGTATCAAAATACCTTCTTTCCGATTATTCCTATATACCTCGAGACCGATTCCGATTCTGGATTATTACAACCTCATGACAATACATCTGAACAGTTTTTTTAATCATTACAAAAACTTTTACAATACAGACACAATTTGAGAATTAAATTTTGCTAACCTTCGATTGTTAAATTAAAATTCAATTTTCGAAAATTTTAAATTAATGAATTTACCTCACCTGTGGTACTAACCGAAATCGAAAACTTTGAAACTTACCAAAGTTTATATTTATTTTAAATAGGTACCTATGTTAGCTACCAAATTTGATAGAAAATTTGTAAAACAAATTGCGATAGGTGGCACGCGAACTGTTTGAAAATCTGAATGTACCGGGACTGAATGTATAGAAAGTGGGAGAGGGGAGGGGGGTTCGTGGGAGAGGGGAGAGGTAAGCCGGAGAAGGCGGAGTGGGAACGGGGTGGGGACGCGGGAGAGGAAGGGGAGGTGGAAGAGGATCGGTAAGAATGAGAAAGGACACCCATGGAGAAACAATTTCGTTCTTAAGTGGCAAAACAACGCATGCCGGGAACTCGCTAGTGTTATGTAAATAATATCATTGATCACTTTATAATAAACAGTATTTATGAACAAATATATATTTTAAAAATATTTTTAAAAAATTTATTTTTAAAAAATACTCTATTTTTTTATAAATACTCTATCTTTCAGTCTTTATAATCGTTACGAATAATATTTTTAATATAGGAACTCTCATCTGACATTTATTCCAAGCGTTTCCAAAAAAAAACGAATTCTAATATTTGAATTTTCTGCAGTAGTAGCTGACCAGTAGACTGAATACCTACCAGCATAGAGCCCAAAAATATATCAACATTGTTTCCATGGAAAAGATTTTTTTCTGACGTTAGCAAAAACTCGCTTTTGTTAGCGACAGAAAACGTATAAAAAATATAATATATTAATATTTATAATTTCATAACGCCAGAACTTACCATCATATACAACCTGTAGTCTGCGCATATAATTTAGCTTTCTATTGGTGAAAGAATTATTAAAGTCTTTATATTGTGTTATGCGTGAAAGGTCATAAACAAACTCGAGCAGTTTCGCATTTATAATATTAGTATCCAAGTATCCATGTATAAAAACAGCGTATTCACAAAAAAAATCTGCCGAGTAATTATTATTAGGTAAGCGTGAAAGCAGTTTTGTTTTCTGAAGATACTACAAATTATGTTGAGACCGTATTTATTTATTTATTCATTTATTTACGCCCTTTTTAGAGGCTTTTACATATTTTATGAATAATAAAATATATACAGTATTTATTGTACATACTTGAATAGGCTCAGTAACAATGTTTTATATTTGTTTAAAGATACATTGAAGATGTCCACTGACTTGGTATAGTTATTTCCTTCCATTAGTATTCTGGGCAAAGAGGAATACATATGGTAGTTAGTATCAAAATTCCTGCACTGAAATAAATCCTGACTTCTGGAATTACGTTGTGGTATCCGGAAGCTTATCAGTTCAAGCAATACCGGACTATCAATTAAATTGTTTAGAATTTTATATAAAAATACCAAGTCAGTGAAAATTCTTCTGTCTGACAATTTGAGCATATTAATATCATTTAACAAAGTGTTATAGTTCAACACAATTGCTGGGATACCCATTTTAAAATTAAGAAAACGTAAGAATTTGTTTTGTATTCTTTCAACAGCTTGTACATGAGTATTATTATATGGATTCCAGACGGGAGAACTGTACTGCAGCTGCCTTCTAACGTAAGCAAAATATAAGATTTTAATACACTTTATATTGTTAAAATTTCTGGTTAGCCTAGTTATAAATCCCGACATTTTTAAGCCCTTATTACAGATTTCTGTTATGTGGTTAGCAAATGAAAGATTTGATTGAAAAGTGATGCCTAGGTCTTTAATTTGTTTTAATGTCTCAAGAGCATTGTCATCAATGTCGTAATTTAAGATCACTGGATTTTTTATTCGAAAAAATCTAACTATATATTTATGTTATCACCAAATATTTATTTGTTCATAAATACTGTTTATTATAAAGTGATCAATGATATTATTTACATAACACTAGCGAGTTCCCGGCATGCGTTGTTTTGCCACTTAAGAACGAAATTGTTTCTCCATGGGTGTCCTTTCTCATTCTTACCGATCCTCTTCCACCTCCCCTTCCTCTCCCGCGTCCCCACCCCGTTCCCACTCCGCCTTCTCCGGCTTACCTCTCCCCTCTCCCACGAACCCCCCTCCCCTCTCCCACTTTCTATACATTCAGTCCCGGTACATTCAGATTTTCAAACAGTTCGCGTGCCACCTATCGCAATTTGTTTTACAAATTTTCTATCAAATTTGGTAGCTAACATAGGTACCTATTTAAAATAAATATAAACTTTGGTAAGTTTCAAAGTTTTCGATTTCGGTTAGTACCACAGGTGAGGTAAATTCATTAATTTAAAATTTTCGAAAATTGAATTTTAATTTAACAATCGAAGGTTAGCAAAATTTAATTCTCAAATTGTGTCTGTATTGTAAAAGTTTTTGTAATGATTAAAAAAACTGTTCAGATGTATTGTCATGAGGTTGTAATAATCCAGAATCGGAATCGGTCTCGAGGTATATAGGAATAATCGGAAAGAAGGTATTTTGATACTACAAATCATCCACGTCAAATCCCCAAAGTTTCATAGCAATCGGATGAATTGTTAGCAATGCATAATTTCATAATGCTAGAACTCACTATTGTATGTAATAAGAATCGCGAGTATGCGCACATTAAATCCCCAAAGTTTCGTCGCAAACCGGATGAATGGTTTAGCAACGCATAGCATAATGCAAAGAGAGAAACAGACATATTTTAATTTTTATTTATAAAGTTATAAAATAAAATAAAACTTAAAATCAGTTCAACAAAACATCAAAAGCTACCATACCGGGAAGCAATTGTTAGACTGCCATCAAAAATAGTGAGATAAGCTCTGCATTTCAAATGTGAGCTTTTAATTCGCATGAGCTATCGCCTATCACCATGACTAACCGAGAATAAATTAAAACCAGCTTAACTGTAAACAAAACTTAACATCGTCGAAATGAATTCCACGTCAGCGAGCTTCCGCAATTCGCAAATTGTAAAATGCACAGCATATTTGCATTTGGTTTGCAGATTGCATTGGCGGGCGGGTACGCGGAAACCCAGATTCGGGAATCTGTATGTGGAATATTCGAACGCTGTTGGATGAAGCGGTAACCGGTGAATACAAATAAAAGGAAATATCGATGGTACGTGACGGAAATTCAACATCAACGTGTCAGATCAGTTGCAGAAATAAATATTATATTATACAGGATTCAACTCCTGTTAGAATTTCTACACCCTTCTCCAGACAGGACCGTTCAGCCAGATTACATATATAACACAAGTTATCTTGAACATACGCCCGGAGACCATTTCAACCGCATTATCTCTAATCCACCGGGTGCAGATATGCATTCGGATTGAATTTGTGGAAAACTCAGATTGGGGAATCTATGTGTGGAATATTCGTACGTTATTGGATGAAGCGATGGCTGTAACCACAGAATACAAATAAAACAAATTGAAACTACGTGATGGAAATCCAATAGTTATGTGCTAGATCATTTGTAGATTTGTAGAAATATATATTACATAAATTTATTCTGTCAGGATTACTGTTGTTATTCGTCTGGTATATTAAGGCATGATCGTGCAGTGAGCGAACAATGCAGCGCCTATACCAATAACTGATATCGGTGGCTCGAACATCGTTAGTGGACCAGGGTACCTAGCCTGGTCGATTATATGGTTATAACCATATATCAATACGATATTGCCCAAATCCGTCATCTATGGTCAGTTAGCAATATTTGCGATCACAGTCAATAATTGGTAAGAGAAATTCCAACCGACGATTGACAAATTTTAGCCCGGATTCCATAGTATCAGATAAGTTTCGGTTAGCTGTCAATATATGCATTTATTTGAATGATGTCGTTCATTAATCAAAATTACTGGCTTATTTAATGAACGTACGGAACTAACAAAGACTTTTGTTTTGTAATAAGTCATATACGCGATCCATAGACTTTATAATTCAACTATGACGCGACCAAATTATTCCGTTAGAATTGTGATAAACTAAAGTGGCTGAAATATGACTAAAGAAATGACTAACTAATTAACTCGCGTGTAGTGTCAAAAAGTAAATACGGACTGCCAATGCCGATCCGATATTTTAGTTATCGATTTCACCATGCTAGAGCCCCTGGATTTCTAAAATTAGCGACGCGACAGGCCAAGCTAAAAGGCGAATCATTCTGTTTCCGATTGCCGTAGATTTGACAGCTCGCAAATCGCTTTAGTGTTTGCTTCCCACCTTCCATAAAATTGTGTTTGTTGAATATTGATAAACAAACTTTAAGTACCAAGGGTTCTTATTTGATTTACAACAAATACACGCCCCCATAAAAGTCAACCTTGGATTCTGAATACTAACTTGGATTCTGAGTACTTATTGTCTTTGAACCGTCAACACCTTACCATAAAAACATTTGCAAAGCATTAATACAAATCTCTTTTAATGTAAATATAAATCAGATATTGCAAATCAACATAGGTACCTTGAACAATTTGATTTTGACATGTAAAAATAAAGTAAATATCGAAATATTTATTTATTTAGTAGAACTTATATCGCAAATAGTTTTTGTCTAAGCGCACATGGGCGACTTTGCCCGCAAACAGTTATTTGAGTTGTTATTCTTTTTAACCTACATAACTTTTACCACCCTGTCACATTTCCACCCCTCTGTCACATTTTATTTTTTCTATAAATGAATCTCTCTGGATCTCACAGAGGAAATTGTAGCAAGGGGGGAAGTAGGCCTAAAATGCCTATTGGGGGTGACAACACGAGCTGCGTGTACACCTATTTCGAATGACAACCCACGTGACAGAATTGTGAGCGACAAAAAAATTGTAGGAGACAAGTTTTTGAGATTTTTCAAAATATTTTATTGAAGATCATTAATAAAAATAATCGCTGTTACTTGATAGGTTATTTATACGTTTTGGAGTTTAAAAATAGTTTTATGTTTTATGTCGTCATATCATTTTTTCACATAATAGAATACACGCAAGTCGAGGTGGCAGAAGACAACAACTGTGATTTGTATGAAATACACTTCTATCACGAAGAGTTACAACTCTGTAACGTAATTTTTACTAGAAAAATATAAACACATATTTTTTTAAACGCACACAGTAGATTTAGTACAGTGGATTTTAAAGTAATTATAAAATAATAATATTGGTAATTCTGTTGAATTTTTCTCCACTAACTGGTGGAGACAACTTTATGTAGGTTAGAAAGAAGAATGACCCATTTACAGAGTTATGCGCACGCTGCGACGACGTAACATTGGGGTGAATTTTTATGAATTTATAATATAGATTTTGAAAACTGACGTAATTGTTGCCTTGATAAACGACCATGACGTTATTTTGGTTTATAAAAATAAGAGTTCAGCGGGCCCAGGAGTAAAAACAGCCACTACTGCTGTGCCACGGAGCTTTTAGACAATATTCCAGGTAAAATACATTCCATTCGCATTTCGATTCCACTCCAAATATCCCCAAAAGCTACACTCAATAAAGTCAAAATCGATTAAATTCAAATTAATCAGCGGACTAACTTTACGGCAGGCGGTCAACAGAGTAAATAATAGACCCTGAGAACATTCCCAGAATAATATGAAACCAGCGCAGTATAAAACGGTGGAAATTTAAACGCAATATGTGCGCTTCCATGCTTGGCTTGGCCAGGTTTCACTAAGGGCAAGTTGTATCGAAAATAGTTAGAGTAACTTTTAAGTTAAAGTTAAATAAAAGTAACCTTTTTCACCATTTCTTGCATAAATGGATTGTTTCATCTTCGTTTAAATAAAAGTTAACTAAATAGTTAATTTTATTAAACTCGGCGTTGTTGAGAGTTAAAAGTTAGATTTTGGTTTAAAGTTGTCAGCTGTCATCCGTCAACAAGGAATGAAATATTGTTTGAAGAGAAAATAATATGAAAAAAGTGTCACACAACCCAGTATTTGATAATCAATTGATTTTAGGATAAACTTTCGAAATATCTGGACACGCTATATACGAATATATTTAAAAAAAAAAACCTTTTGATTCATCTTAACTACCATAAAATACAATCATTTGCATTCGGGGCGATGGAAAACACTGCATTCAAAATTGCAATTATGTAAAATGAAAATTTACTTTCATCATATGAGATTACGGCCATTTACAATAGTTCCTGTCATTTTGTTATATTGATATTTCTGAACAGGTTAGAGGCTTTTGAAATGTGGCTTCACCGGAGAATGCTCAAGGTTCCATGGACCGACATGATCACCAACACAGAAATTCTCAGGTGAGCTGGAGCAGATAGAGAACTGCTTACATTAATAAAAGTCAGGAAAACTTCATATCTGGGTCACGTACTTGGAGGGGAGAAGTAACACTTGCTCCAATTAATATTGGAAGGCAAAATAGAGGGCCTCGTAAGAGAAAAATGTCTTGGCTGCGAAACGTACGAGAGTGGACCGGTATTAGAAGTGCGGGGAGCTATACCGGGCAGCGCAACATAAACATTTTCCAGAGTGATCGCCAACGTCGGGGGGACCTGAAATGGCACACGAAGAAGATATTTCTGATACTCCCAGCACTCTCAAAGCAATGCTGCATATCGTTTCTTATACAAATGTGAAAATGAAAATTAGGTGCATATCAAACGTGATTCCCATATCTTTCGAAATAACAATGTGCAAGAGATGAATAAGACTTTGTAAACATAGTAAGTCGTTTAGTTTGCTTTGGTGTAGCACATAATGGAACATTTCTTAAAATTGAGTTCTAATATTGGTGTAACTCCGTTCGACGATATAATTTAAATTGGTTTAAAGCTGCAAGCAATTTTCCAAATTTTTCGAAGGAAATGTTGAAACAACAAAATTGTGTTAAATTGCAGCTTTACTTTACTAATTTTCAATTTGGGAGGCGGGAATGGGTACCGCCGCCCCGGGAACCTTTATTGGATAACAAACACCTCTGCCATAGGTCGCCCCAAGTGGTTCGCTACGTTTGGTGATTTAGCAGGGGTGCCCGGGTTCATGGGGTGAGGTTTGTCTAGGTCTTGAAGGTGGATGACCAGGACACACTGAACTCCAGATTCCTACTCACCTTTCAAACCCTTTTCCTTCCCAGAACTCTCCCTCCTTTCCTTAAAAAAAACCCTCCACACAGCATCCCCAAAGATGATAAAGGCCCCGAGGGAAATTATTTTCCTCAGAGCTCATGTAAAAAAAGGGCTTAAGTAAAGTTAAAAAATTAAACTTTAAACCTTACTTTAACTAGTTTCGAAGCAACTGGCCCTTTAACCGCAAGTCCGGACCAGATTTTTGCTTTACCGCTTGTTTTTTCCCCACCGGGCCAGAATGTATCGCTTCACATTAAATTATTTTTCTCCGGGCAAAAGTTTGCGACGGAAAACTTTGCATTTTTCGTCCCAGCTCCTAATGAATTCCAAATGCCTTTCGGCTGCTTTAAAAATGCGGCGATCTTTTATAATTTATAATCTACGCTCTCCTTTGATCGTGGAGAATTTATAATACACTTTGCATAAAAACTCCCAAATTTAATTTATTATTTTGTAATAGTCAATTAAAAAGCGATTTTCTTTCGAAATGAAATTTATTTTTACGCGAGTAAAATTTGGAAAATATATATTGCCCGTTTGAAGTTAAGTATGACAAATTCTGAAGTTCATAGGGTGATTCACAAATCGTAAAGCGCCTTTTCCAAAGGTATTTTCCTCTAAATCAGTGCTGAAAATCAATTAATTCATGGTAAGAAGTAATCGGTTCGGATTTTAAGTACAGTCAAGTAAAAAGCATTTATAGCTGGTCAAATGCGTAATATAATGAAGTGAAAAAAAATCCTATGGCCACAATTTTTTAAATTGACTGTTGAGTCGACTGCTCGGAGTTGCTAAACAAAATAAATTTCCACGCGCCGATTCGATATAGTAGACAAAATACCCTTTTCTATATTGACAGATGCAACACCGACTCCAATCAAAATGAATTTATGCAAAGGACATGTAACTACTATAACAAGAATTTGCAAATATAGACACACGTACTGACGTATTTACTGTTAGTTACTGTCGCTACAGAACTTCATTGTATAACATTCTAGGTGCGAATAACACATATTCATGACGATTAAATTAATTGTATCTAATATTTTTTATATTATTTGCGTGGCAACTTTCCCTTATCCCTCTCCTCCCCTTACCTTTCCCAAACCAAATACCTATTTTGCAGTCTATTTCAGTTATTTTATTGTTGTGTATTGATTTATCATTTGTTGAATTCAGATTTGTACTATTATTTTTTTTTTAATTGCAGCTTAGCTCTGTTTTTTTTCTTCACTTTTCTTAAATATTCTAGTTTATATTCAGTTAGTCTTATTTCTAAATACCTATCTGTGAACATTAATAATTGGATTTTCACATATAGCAAACACTTTGCGTTTATTATTAATAATTGGTCTACTTTTCATCATCCTCTTATGTTTATTATATTACTATGATTGTTTATGTTCCTTAAATAAATAAATAAATAAATTGATTTTTACAGAATGTTACATTCTCTAAAGCTACCCCGAAACAAATGCAACACTGCTGTAAATGGACGAAGCTCAACAATGCTGTTTTTGTAAGAGGTAATTCATTTCACATTCACAAGAGAGGTATTATTTTAAAAAGATGGTTCAACGACAAAACGCAAACTAATAAAATATGCTTTCAGTGAAGAAAGCTCAACCACGACGAATTTGCGAAAATGAACAAAGACATATATTTTACCTCCATAATTCAATTTACAAGAATGCAGATGAACAAAGCATCCATTTTTATCTCTTTTATAAGATAATTTGACAAGAAACGTTCCGAGATGACTTGAGATTTTCACGTCCAAATGTGATGACATGATTAATTTTTTAGTTATTATGATATTTTGCACTTCCATCTTCTTTAGTCAACGTTTTGGACAGCGTTATAGTGCCCATCATCTGTCCATGTCTGTTATAAAGAGACGTTTTATTTCTAAAAGCTACACCATGACCAAAGGATGCAGATGAACAGAGCAAAAATTATTTTTAAATAATATAAATCAACCCTTTATATATAAACACGCTGCAACAACCATAATACTCATTTTAACTTTAATGAAGGATTATTTGTAACTAAGCATACAAATAAATATGGACAAAGAACGTTAAATTCATGATTCCCAGTTGTTTAAATATGTTACTTGCTGAAATTAAAAACTGTGCCCAAAAAAAATAATTGGTGAATTTACTGAAGACTTGACTTGGAATTTACTAAAAGAATTATTTTGTATTAGCTTACAATGGCATATTATTCTAAAGACTTTAAAATTGTTATTTATGTTTTCTTTTCTCTACATATCTGTAAATTTTAAAATTTTTATTTTATACAATTGTTATCTAACTATTAACTCACTAAAATAAGATTTTTAAGCCGCCGCTACCCAAATTTATACCGATTTCTTACATATCTCCATTTGAAGTTTTTAAGCTCTTAAAAAATATATGTTATTTTTGAAGATAATATCTAGATACGTTCCACGCCGAAACGCAAATTATATGAAATTCCCTCACTAGAAAAAAATCGCAAAGCATGCTACGAAAATGATTAAAAACAAGCCTGTTTCTATTATTTTACAAGTTATATTTGTGAAAAAATTCACAATGTTTCTTTAAATGTAACTAAAGATAAATTTCACGAGATTTTTGCTCTATTTAAACGAGTCATGTTTTATTAAGCGTTGTCACAATTTTCGCTTCAATTTTATCATTTAAAATATTAGCGCGCTCTGTCCAACATTTGTAATTACATATCTCATCTTCTTCTCTTTGAGCGGGGAAACGCCCGCCTTAATGTAAAAAACCCGTTAGACAAACTGCCAAAAAGTATTTTTTGATAGAAAGCAGTAACTTTGTGGTTTGACATATTATAAATTGAAATAACACAATAATGTTGTTTGTAACCACGATTTATTTAATTTTTTCACTACCGACTGGTTTCGCTTTACATAAGCATCTTCAGAGTATAAAAATTAAACTAATAAACAAGTTTAATTTTTATACCGTGAAGATGCTTATGTAAAGCGAAACCGGTCGGTAGTGGAAGAAATAAATAAATCGTGGTTACAAACAAAATTATTGCGTTATTTCAATTTATGCTAAAAAGTAGTTTATCGCGACTTTTTGTCTTATGTAAAGTGTGTAAAATAAATAAAAAATTAAAAAAAATTATGATATTTTACGTATTGAAAAGTTCCCCGGATGACAAAAGCGAAGCTAATTAAGCACTGCTACGAAAGCTCAACCACGAAACAAGGATGCAATTGAATAAAGCAGCTACGTTTCATCTCATTTACTAGATAATTTAATTGCCAAGAAATTTTACTCCAAATGACAAAAGCGAAACTAATTAAACGTTGCTGTTACCGGACAGTACTCAACCACGACGAATGGATGCAGATGTACAAAGTGTAACAAAACTTGTGTCGAGGGTTGTCAAAAGTCATTATTCAGGCGAATTTGCTTCCACTACCGACTTTGCAAAGCGCAAACCGCACGTAGAAATGGTAGGACTTGTCAAAGGGGCGAGGGATGTCAACTCCACTAGAAGTGTTAAGTCTTGAAGGGTAGAAGTGAGGGCACCGACGCTGCGCGTGTTATTTGACTGAGGAGTATTGCAAGAAACTCGTCTCGAGTTAATTGTTTGGTGGTTTGCGGTTTCTTGGCGGGAATAATTGTATGACTGTCACTCGCCTTTTCAAATGGAATTTAAATTAGCCTCAAGTTAGTATAAATTAATAATGTGCATGAAAAAATGGTCATTAAAAGCTAGTTTTTTTTTTTAAATTAATTCCGGAGGCGCTGAGAAAATAATTTTTTTCAGGGCCTATGTCATCTGGGATGGTGTGTGGAGGGTCTTTTTGAGGAGAGGAAGGAATGCACTTTGGTCTTGAAGAGAAAAAACCGGCTAAAGGACGCGGGTGTTTGGGCACGTTGCGGCCAGGCCATTTGCCCGCTCATTCTCGCCGGGACTGCCCCGCGATAGTGGGACAAACTGTCCCCGATATCTTTCTTTTAATATATTTTATTTGGTTTTATATAAAACCAAAACGCTGAATTCTGCTTTTAAGTGCAAAAAAAGTTAAATTGAAAATAAATTGCCATTATGCCCAATAATCAAATGGCCTATCTTTCATTTTTAACTTTAAAAACGACCAAATGGTTTTAAAGTGCCATTAGGCTCTGTAAAACTCAAAACACATGTAAATATTTTGTTCCTATTTCACTGTAACTAGATGCTGAACCAACAGGCGAACACATTTATGTGTTTTTATCTTGTAAATTACTGCAATGTAAGTATGCATACATTTTTCCTTTAACTAACAATCATGCATGCAGGGGCATTAGAGGGTCTAGATTCGTTTAAAAATAAATGTAGCTTCCTTTTTACAAAAAAATTAGAGTCCTGACGTGGAGGCTAAGGAGGTTAAACAATCAGTTTCCTCACACAGCCGTTGGGAAAGTGGTGGGGTCCCCTCCAATGGTCTTGAAGAGAATCATGTAGTAGGAGGGAGGAAACACAGAGGCCGGCAAATCGTTCCACAGCTGAGCTGTTGAAGTCAAGAACGAGTCGAAAAAACGACCCGTTATCATGTGACAAATGTCAACCGTGTACATATGTTGGGCACGCATTTGGCGTGTTTCCCGACTATGCACCGGTGCCGATCAATGACGCTAGTTCCTCGGAGCATCTTCCATTGAAATACCGGTAGAACAGGGATAGCATTTCCACCCGACGCCTGTGATCTAAAGATTGCAATCCGTTCGTTAAGGTTGGAGAATCTATCAAACGGACCACCCGTGTCTGCACAGGGTCGAGGGTATTTCTTCAAGTATTTTTGAGCTCCATACCAGAGGTGGCTGCCAAATTCAACCGTGGGGCGCACTTGCGATTTGTACAGGGTTAGCAGTTGTGTACTATTAGTATTGACGGCCTCCGTGGTCCCGAGGCAAGACTCTCGACTCACAATCCGAAGGTCGCGGGTTCGAACCCGGCGTGCGCAAATAAATTTTATTTGATTAATTTGTGTTATTTCACAATTTATTCATTTAAAATAATATAAAGTATATTTTCGGCACGTTCCAGAGTGGAAGATACTATCAGTATCGCCCTGGTGCAAGACCACCATTCAGAATTGAAACGTTGCTTGAAATGGCTTTAGCCGTGTTTAGTGACCAGATCTGAATAGCCAGGTACTTCCCAACCTTCCTCTTCCTTATCTCCTTCTCCTCCCCACTACCTTCAGCCTCACAACATACCCCGATTGGGGATGCCATAGTCTCACTGGCTCCAGACGGGAGTAGTTGGGACTCTTGTGCGGTATTAACTGTAAAAAAAAAAAAAAAAATACTATATTTTAGTGCACTATTAGTATACTACTAGTCATTAATATTATGTGTGTTGAAACATGAAATAAAAAATAAAAAAAACATGCCTTTAGTAAAACTTTACCGTTAGATCACTTTCTTAAGTATATATTTTTATCAATTTTAACAATTATTTCAACATTCACGTAAGTGTATAACCAAATCTACAATTTATGGAAATTGTACGTAAATTTTCATTTAGAGTTTCAGATTTTTTTGTCAGCTGGGCGTATATAAATACATATGTTTACAGAAGACTATATTGAGTACATATTATTTTAAGGTTACATTTTTGAGTTTTGTTGTTAAATCGAACATTAAGGTTTTTTTATCGGAAGGTTAGAGCGCGCTTTCGGAGTGCCAGGACCTAAAGCCCGGAATGGCCTGCCACATGAGTTAAGAATGATCACAGACTCGGCGGAATTCAGAGCTAAACTTTAAACTCACCTTTTCAGACAGTCGTATCCATAAAGTCAAAACCTTACATTCACCTTCACTGCCCGCGACATTGTAAATAACTAATTTTGTAAAAATGTAAAAAATCTTACTTGCAAGCTTTTGTAAAAGTCACATCACAAAAATTCTCCAGCCCTAAAGAGCCCATTCTTTCAAAATAAATATCAATTTTAATTTTGCCACTAATGGGGAAACAAGCGTAAAATCATGAAATGTCCAGTGTTTTAAATCTAATATCTTCCGCGTACAAAGCCGAATCTTCTCCAAGCATAAAATTTCTAATTAAAATTTGTTGATCGGAAGTGACCTGCCAGGTAAGTATGTTTTCTGTATCTATTTGTAAATAATAAAATTAGAGAGAGCCTAAGAATTTCACATTAATTTTGTACGGCGCCCTTGAGGAGATTTTTCACAAAATTGGCGGTCTACAAATTATCCATTTATTATTATTAAAGGGAATCAATTTTTTAAGGAGACTGTTTAGAAGAAGATGTTTTCACAGTATCATAATTTGAAAGTAACAGAAGAAACACATGAATGGCATAAAAATCTTTTCTTAAACGTACCGAATAAAACATTTTAATGTCAATTAAATTAATTTTGGAATTTGTTAACAAACGAAAATCCAAAGCAAACTAAATTCCAAATACATATTTTCCTAAAAGGCGATTATTCCCAAACAAGAAAACATCTTCTGAACCAATTAATCATAACCCCTACCGCAAGATGTCGTCCGTGTCGCCCCGTCTCTTCTCGATGCGATAAGAGGTTTACTCGGGCGAATAATTTGAAGGTTGTCATGTGTTTAGCTACAAACTGGGATAATACGCGGAGTACAGCCCCCTCTGAAGCTCGCTCTAAAAGCTTTCGGAAGTTTTGTTTTCCGAATAATGGCGTACGAAGTATAGGCAGAAAATGTGAGAATAAAATGTAATAATTAGATTTAATTTGGTAGATTAATGAACGAGAAATTGAAAATCTAAATGTTTTGCAATTAAGTGTTGATTTCTGTTTATGAACGAATGTTTGGACAGGTAAAATAATGTATTGTAAACACTAACAATTAGAGAAAAGGTAAGTTTGGTGATGTGGTAATATTTGTTGAGATTAGAAAATTTAATGTACATATATCAAAATCAAACATAAGTTTTCATGGTGTGTGGCGACCATAGCATTATTTTTCGCCACCAAAAAACACACTAGAAAGATCTGCAAGCCTCTAAGTACTTGCATACATATTCGCGCGGTGCCGGCTAGCTACTTACCTACCTACGCCGTACACGGCCGAGATGTACTTCGGCCGCCCGGCCGTCTCGATAAATCATTATTGCCACCTCCTGGAAAGTTCGCGACTTCAACAGGCACCTACAAATACAGCACCGCGAATTAGAATAAAAAATTATCGCGTAACATAAGAATAGGTTGGGAGCAGAAATATTAACTGTAGCAACGTCAATTATGTGCGTAAACACGACAGTTTATAGGGTTTCTTTTAAGGCTTTCGAGGAAAGCTTTTGGAACAACTTTTTTAACGTAGATCGCCGCTTTAGAGATACTGGCCACTATAATTAAGTACTACATTGTCATGCGTTTAAAATTATTCTTTGAATAACTTTTAATTATGGGTAATATTAAATGTCCTAAATGAAATAATAAATAAAGTAGGCAGGTAGCAATAATCCATAATTGATGATAAAAAAAACATGTTCCAGAAAACTATCCCACATATAATTGAAAATAAGGGTGCCTAACCCTATATGGCTTTGCTGAATTCAATAATCACAACCAGGAGCACATATTGCAGCGGGGGTTGCAAAGACAAAGGCCCATACAACTGCGCGGACATGTTGCACGGCCACCCCTCACGTTTGAACGGGTAATAAAACGTGAACCTCCCCCTGGGAAAATAATATCATTTGGACTTTATGAAGAACAAAGACGTTAATGGAGTTGTGCTGGCCCGAAATTGCGCCACTGGCATTATAAAGTTTGTGTAATCTAAAAGTGTACTTCATAAAAAAGCTTTAAATTCTACGCTGTAAATCAAGATGAAAATATTATATCATTCTAAAACCGAAAAATGAAGACCTTGACTGTTTTCAACGATTTAAGAAAAACTTAATTAACTTTCGTATTTTGCAATGTTCAAATTTAATGAGATTTTTATTACGATGTTTAAATTAAAAGAACTTTAAAAATTGAATGGTTTGAGATGAAATCAAATTTACTGTACAATGTTAGGGCCCATTAACCAGCGGCATAAAAAGCGGCGGGAGAATAAAAAATTCTAATTGCACTCGTACTCTTGCAACTAAGTCATTGTACAGGGCGGTTTCGATGAGAAAGATTGATTATTCTACTTACCAGCATTTTTAACTGATAACTTAATAACGATTTTATTTAATTAAAAAAATGCTTCAATACCTACATTCAAGTTAGAAATATTAATACTCAAACGCGCGATGGTAAAATTTTTTAAATTATGTTCTAATGTAATAATTTTTTGATCATAAGTATTTATGATTTTTCAATAATGTCCGAGCAAATCCGAGGTCCGTTCGCATCTGTCAGTTCGTTGTCAAAATAATGGACGTATACAAGCGGCCTCATTCGTATGACTTTATTAACCACAATTCGTATTTTTATATTTACAATCGGCCACATTCGTATTTTTATTTGTACGATTTTTAGAGTACTCGTAATCTAAATATTTCAGATATTATTACTAGTAGATCTGTGAACAGTAGAAATCAAGTTTAAAAAAATTGTTTCTAATTTTTTCTTATTTCAGAAGTCAAAATCGAAAATTCCTCCAAAATCATAAGATTTGTAAATAGGTAGGTACTTAAATACGTAGCTACTTAATTATAAAACGTAAATGAGTTCTTTGTAACATTTTTAAAAAATTTCAAATAAGGAATTAAACAATTTGTTAAAAGAAATCCTTATAAGCACGACGATTTCACATAAAAAAAGATTATTTACTGAACTATTAAAATAGCCACCAGATTGATGGAACGTACAAAACATTTAGACGAATTGCAAAACGGTCGGGCTAAAACAATATTATTAAATACGATATAATTAAAAAAAATATATGAAAAAAAATGTTACGAATTAAACGATAACAATAAAACACTAGCAGTTAAAAACCCACCCGCAGGGCCTAGAAGCAGGTTTTTGATGCTAGGACCTACGGGCGGCTTTTGGTTCGGCTTCACCCAGTTAGTGTTTGACCATTTTATTAATCCATTAGGAACTGGCTTAAAAAATAGCCTGTTCCCCGGATCCACCGTCATCAAGTGATAGTCACCGATACAAAGTAACCGAGAGAGGCAATGACGTCATATGTAATGACGCCGCTTGATACAACTATGTATTACTGTCAATCTTTCCATATCCGGAGAGATACTACCTTATAACAAATTCGTGGCAGCTATACCTTCCCATCGGGGAGACACGTTCCCATCCGACCTGCTGACGAAAGTGGCGACATCTTGTAGGTATTTCTGAGTGGGTGCTTCGGAATAGGCATTTCTGTGCAGGAACTTTTGAGTAGCTACTTCTATGTAGGTACTTCTGAGTAGGTACTTCTGACTAGGTACTTCTGAGTAGGTACTTCTGAGTAGGAATTTTGAGTAGGTACTTCTAAGTAGGTACTTCTTAGTAGGAACTTCTGAGTAGGAACTTCTGAGAAGGTACTTATTTTATCGAAAACATATTTCAAGTACAAAATGACACTGTCTTGATTTAGTATATTTATTACTGTGTTTAAATATTTATTATTTTTAATATTTCAAAACTCATTCAGGAATGCAGTAACAAATTGAAAGGAACTGTATTTACTGTTGAATTCAAGTAAAAAAGCTGTGTAAACGAAGATTTTAAATCTCTCTGATCGATACTTGAATTATTGTTGAATTCAAGTAAAAAAGCTGTGTAAACGAAGATTTTAAATTTCTCTGTTCGATACTTTTTGAAAATTTGGCGAACATTTTCATCATCTTTGCTTTACAGTAAAGAATAAAGACCGCAAAGAAAGGATTATTCTATAATTAGAGGTAGGTATGAAAGCAAATGAAAGGGGTTAGTTAGTTGGGTTAGTAAAAAGTTGTAAAATATCTCGTTAATGGATATTTAAACCAAGAAAACTTTATGCCTAGATCTTCTATGGTGCTAAGCGGTAAAAAAACAAACGTACTTATTTTAGAACATAATTTGATTTGACTCTAAGAAATAAAATGTTTTTTGTGGGTTGTTTCAATCGTAAATTAATGTTGATCAAAGGAAATGTTTTACTCGAGAAACTAAATAATGAAAGAAGTTTTATTACGAATTTTGTGAAAAGAAAGCATTTTCAATGAAGACGGTGATTGCTTTGAAAGCCGATATACAATTTTCCTTTCCAGAACTTATTTGGAAATTTGTTGAAGTATTTTTAATGATTTTAGATATTCAATAATTATTATTATTGGTAACTAAGTAAGGGCACGTGCGACGAAATGGTATTTTCAAGAATATTAGATTTCAAAAGACAAAAAAGTAAATTTACAAAAAGTATCACACCAAAAAGAAAACAAGGTTGAATATTGAGTTATTTGGAAAAACAAGGAGAAGTACATGGAAAAATCAGCAGTTATATAAATTTGTATTGATTACTTGATATTTTTCGTTACGTCTAGAATTTAAGATTTTCCTCATCAGAGATCTAAATAACAACATAAGCAGAATTCGTTGTCCTAATTATACTTATACAGCCTTTGTACCTTTACTTTGCAAGTTCACGGTGATATTTAGAAGAAAAAAAATAATAACTTTGATGTAGATTTAATTCGAATCTGATTAAATAATTATTAAGAAATAGCGTCAAACATTAAAATTGATCCACTGACAATATTGACAAGGTATTAAAAGTAAAATTGTTGATGGTCCTGTTGGTCCTGAACAAAGATATTAGAATACACGAGATTTGCTACCATTGGTTTCTACAGGGAATTCTAGTGTCGCTTATTATTTTTGATCCTAAATCGTTAATCATAAATTCTTTCTAGGCGTGCTCGAAACTATTTTCTATAAAATCATTGTAATAAAAATTAATTAAATTTTTTGCCGCTTACAACATTATGTCTCAACGTAAAGAAAATTTCACGAAGTTTTGTGTCTTTTTTATCTTATGTAATTATGAGGACAAACAAATGGTAAACCAAAACAGCGTCATTCGCACTTTCAGAAGTTGAAATCTTCACATGCTAATCAAATTTAAATATAATATTTGTATTTTTCGGAAACATGTCTGCGCAACTAAACAATATGTATCTCACGGCCTCCGTGGTCGAAGTGTAAGGCTCTGGACCAGCAATCCAAAGATCGCGGGTTCAAATCTCGGCGTGCGCAAACACAAATTATCTGATTGATTTATGTTACTAACAATATTTAATTGAAATAATATATATGCGACAATTTCCAGAGTGAAAGATATTCTCAATATCGTCCTGGTGTAAGACAATAATTCAGAATTGAAACGTTGCTTGAAATGGCTTTAGCCGTATTTGGTAACCAGATATGAATAGTCAGGACATTCCACACCTTCCTCTTCCTCATCTTCTTCCCCTCCCCACTACTTTCAGCCTCACAACATACTCCAATTGGGAAGGCCAATGTCTCACTGGCTCCAGATGAGAACAGTTGGCGCTCTTGTGCGGTATTCACATAAAAAAATAAAAATCTTTACAATTTTCTGTTAACATTTAAAAAAAACAATTAAGTATGAAGCTTTTGAATTAGTGAATTGAAACTTAATCCCAATATGAATGTATAATAAATAAATCGTGATGTTAACTGGGTATTAATTACCCTAAAATAAATACTGTAAAAATAATTAGCATGCTTGGTTTGTGCAATATATAGGCTCTAGCCGCACGGCCCTGATTATAGCAGCAGTAGATACCTACAGAATAATCAGGTTATGGGATTGAAGGCCGCGCTCTCTGAACGTAGTCGCCAATAATTAGTGCCCGTAACTCAATACCGCCCTTAGCAGCCGGGAACACCCCCGCCCAGGGAGCGGGGGCGGAACGGGGTTGGATTAATGTAATTGCATTTCACTTGCCAAGAGACCTTGAATATACAACGATTTTTCTAGTAACCTCACGTGAAGGGTTAATTATAATAATAATGCGTTGAATTTTTATTGAAGTGAAAACTTCTTTAGCACCGTTGTGATTTGAAACTCGATGAAACGGAAACGAGCGTCACTAAAAATAGACAAACACATGAATCTATAGGATTTAGCCTGCGAGAGAATGAGAAAGCAATAAAATATGTATTTAATTCACGGGTAATCGGTTCCAATATAATACGATAAATCCATAGTCCCACGCAAGTCTCTTTATTGCGTAGCGGTATGAAGCGCCTGAGGAATCTCTGCAGACATTTAGCGGACCAAGGAACGAATCCTACGAAATAATTTTTTTTTTGTAAAATCAATATCCAATCTTCAAACCACTCCAAAATGAACAGGCAAAAGAAAACACAAATGAAAACGACATCTAGCGACTCCAAAGAAGAAAACAAATACTAATTAGATTACCAAATGTATAGGAAATGGGTTCATGGGGTGAGGTTTATCTAGGTCTTGGAAGCGGATGACAAGGACACACTGAACCCCAGATTCCTATCCACTCCTTAAACCCTTTTCCTTCCCAGAACTCTCCTCCCATTCCTTTCCTCAAAAAAAAACTCCACACAGCATCCCCAAAGATGTCATAGGCCCTGAGAGAAATTATTTTCCTCTTGCCACCTTTTAAAAAGTGTACTGGAATTCGACGAAAAAATCATCCACATTGATAAAAAAAGTGCTTCGTAGTCTCCCCATTTTTATCTACTTTAGTTTTCTGAAGGTTTCGCTTCTGCCGCGTGTGAATTGCACACTGTGATTTTTATAATTTTTGATGACGTATAAATTTTAGCTGTATCAACAAAAAATGTGTAACCACGAGCATCATAATTTCTGCAAGGAAACATACGTTTGTTATCGCTGTGAATACTGTCAACGAGTAAGCATCTTATACTGAGTGCATGGTTCTACCTCGGAATGCTTCGTTGTAACCCCTCTTTTGTTGCTGTTTACGAGAAAGAGGGTTACAGCGGAGCTATAACCGGTAGCCCTATAAAACCGCAATGAATTTATTTGGCATGTTCTCGGCAGCGTATAAGTACCTAAAGGTTTCTGAATTTTGGGTAGGTACATTATGAAAAACATGTCAAACGCAGGTGAAATACAGTAAATTCACAATTTTAGCCTTTAGCAACTTAAGTCTGCGAATTTTTTCACTAAGGTTAATTTTTCGAGAGATAAAAATTAAAACAACGCGTAATAATTCTTTATTCTTGTATGTAACGTACTTGGTGTTAACCCGTAGAGTCTATTTGATACCTGGAGGGGTCAACTCTTGTAGGTGTCTTAGAAATGGTTGTATCTCCCTTATTATCGTAGTGAGAAATATGACATAAACGGTGTTAGAAAGAGAAAACAACACGCTTTATTTTCAAATATATTTCAAACTGAACACAAAATAGGTAAAATGGACAACTTTATGAAACCAAAGTTTCGAATCGCATTTTGAAATAAATTTATGAAACTTTGGGAATTTTTTATAAATTATTTTTAGATGGAACGATAAAAAAGTGAGGTGATAATAACGTTTATAATACACTATCTGGTACCCGGCATGCGTTGCAATGCTATTCAAAGAAATAAATTGATTCTCCCTGCATGTCCTTTTCCGTGCGTCCCCGTTCACTTCCTGAGTCCCCTTCCCCTCCCACGTTTCCTTTCCACCTTCCCCGCCTTTCCCCTCCCTCGTAGGCCCTCCCGCAAACCCCACCTCCCCATTCTGCCTTTCCTCCCTGCCGCTGAAATATATGAAATACATAAATTTTCATTTACACAAATTTCACAACGCCAGAGCTTACCATTATATAGCCTGTTCGCAGCGCATAAAATACGAACTTTTTTAGTTTGCTTGCAAAATTATATGTTTATTTTTTTTTCTTAAAAGCAAGACAAACATTCCCGGATTACGAATGACCCAACAATGTTTGAAAATCTCCAACTACCACCACAGAAAGCCGAAAATGTTGCTTGTGTTGTGATGGAGGACTTAGCCAGCCGAGGAATCGAACACGAGACGCCCGTGTGAGTCCCAAACGCGATGCCCACTCAACCACTGCCCGGCCAACATTTCGATTTATAACATTTGTAAGCGTATTTTATCATCTTTCTAAAAACGTTTTTAGTTTCAGGAAACGTTAAAAAATATTCCATTTATTTTGATTTTTATGTTAAATGGAATTATTTTGACTCTTTGAAATAATATAGTCGAGGCCCAAAGTATTTATCATATAAGTATCATAGTCTAGAATGATTTAGTTAATTTTTTAAAGAAGATTGGTTTAAAGAATTTACATTTTTATCTCAGCGTTTGAAGTGTCGGTAGAATTGGTGTGGAAGACTTAATGATGTTATGATGAAGGAGGCTAAGTCATAACACGAAAAGCCACCCTTGTGGCCATAAGTTTTGAAGTGAAAGATCCGTGATCAGCTATCCGTAGCAAGAAGCACATAGCCTTCTAACGAAATGATCCCTTTCTTCATGGAGACATTATGTTTTGCCATCGCATTAAAAGAAATCTCCCGAACGCTTTAAGCACGGTTCACCAGGGTAAGTGTGTTGAAGAAGCCCCGCATAATTTATATAAGGGCTTCAAGATCCACGCTGCGAAATAGATATTTGGAATTTTATAGCTTTTTTACGACGTTCGTAAATAATAAACAACGCGTCGAAGGTATGGCCAAAGTATGCATGAAACTTTGTTCATATATTTTGTTTCTTTGTGCGTCTTAAGGATATATTTTATGCATTTATCATTGGTAGTTAAGTGTAACGATTTTGTTTAACCTAAGTATTCGTAATTGCAAAAATCGGTTTGCGTGTCCTAATGAAAACACCTTTTTTTAATTATTTTATTTTTTAATGTGAATACCTCTGCTGCTTCCGTCTGGAGCCAGTGAGACTATGGCATACCCCAAATGGGGTATGTTGTGAGGCTGAAGGTAGTAGGGAGGGAAAGGATAGGTAGGGAAGTACCTGGCTATTCAGATCTGGTCACCAAACATGGCTAAAGCTACGTTTCAATTCTGAATGGCGGTCCTACACCAGGGCGATACTGAGAATATCTTCCACTCTGGAACGTGCCGAAAATATACTATATATTATTTTAAATGAATTAATTGTGAAATAACATAAATTAATCACATACAATTTATTTGCCCACGCTGGGAATCGATCCCACAATCTTTGGGTAGCGAGTCAAGAGCCTTACCGCTCGACCACGCCGGTCAATAATGAGTTTTGGAATCATTTTTCACGAAAGTGTAAAGATGATTTCTTAACTTAATTTGAATATCTAATATAGCAAAAACCCTCGAATGGTGAGAACTGATGAAATTCGAACTGTTTTTTTTCTTCTGAAATTGGTATATTATTTTTTTTTAATCTTTTAAGTTCACAATGTGGGTGGTACTGTGAGCTGTGAAGCTTTGAAATTGAATATTTTACCGCCGAAAAACAACGAGAAAATTACAAAAAAATTTTAATTCCCGTTTTGTAAATTTTTTTTTTTATGATTTTTTTTTTTTTTTACATGAGCTCCACGCAGGAGGCCCTGAGGAAAATAATTTTCCTAAGGGCCTATGTTATCTTTGGGGATGCTGTGTGGAGGGTTTTTTCAAGGAAAGGAAGGAGAGGAGAGTTCTGGGAAGGAAACGGGTTTAGGGGTGGGTAAGAATCTGGGGTTCAGTGTGTCCTTGTCATCCGCCTCCAAGACCTAGAAAAACATCACCCCATGAACCCGGGCACCCCTGCTAAATCACCAAACGTAGCGAACCACTTGGGGTGACCTATGGCAGAGGTGTTGGTTATCCAATAAAATTATTTAAAAAAAAGGGTTTTAAAACTCGGGCGAAGTTGGGTAATTTTTACCGTACACATTTAATAAAATTAAGCACTTCGAACCCTCTTCATCGAAATTAAAAGCCTAAAATGATTTTAGTTTTAATTTATTACATGAAAATTTTAGTTGGCAGAAGTACTCAAAGTTTGCCGATATATTCCAACGCCCTTTGAGAAGGTGGGTAATTAATTGCCTATTAAAACTTCCCCGGATGTATTTTATAATTAATTATTACTGTCGATAACTTTTAACAGATGATCATTTATGGGCATGAAAATTATATTTACAAGCTGTAATCAGTACCATAAAAAATGCATATAAATACATATATCTTAAAGGCCATTTAAAGTCAGATCTATTCGATAATTTATTAAAACTTTCAAAAAGAAGAATTAACACAGATTTAATATTATTATATAAAATACTGCATTACAAAATTGACTGTCCCGAATTACTTTAATTGATCAATATCCACATTCCCAAAAGATCTTGCCGACATTTACTACCCTTTAACTTTAACAACACCTGGACACTCTCTTACCAAAATTCCCCGATTCCGAGACTTCACAATCTCGGTAATAAATATTTTGATCTAGGAGATATATTTCACCTTGAGAATAACCAGTATAAACATTGTTTATTCCAATTATTTTATAAATCTGGACAAAAACCGTAGTGGATAGTTTCTGCAATTCTTTTTATATTGAATATCTTTTTATGTGTGACTTTTTATCATTTTTACTAATGTATTTTATTTTGTTTTATATGCTATTGTTGTTACATTTCTTTCATTACATAATATTTTCTTTATTGTTTTAGTTTTAAAGTAATTAAAAGTACTGTGATACTTAACTTATAAACAAAGAATTTAAAAGCCCATTAGGGCGTGTAATAAATAAATAACGGTCCGCCCAGCATTCACTTTAAAAAAAAGTGTACTTAAAGCCGACCCATTTTTCATAAAATTTGATTGGATTTTAATTTAACAACAATTTGCATCTTAGAATAGTTCAAATTTGAGAATCGTTCAAAATCACCAAACGTATAAGATGACACCTAGCTCAAAATTTGGTCAACTTTAGGATAAAATCTCTTTCATAACGGTCCGTCCAGCAATCAACAATTAGTGTATTAGTGAAAATTAACTACAGACGGGTAACTTTCAATATGTCGATAAAGTTGCCTCACTTTTTAAAACTGTCCATGTTTTTGAAGAAAGTTTTTAAGGATGTTCAAAGGTAATCACTATTATTACACTACATCACTTAATATACAATTACTATTATACTTAATATTACACTATACACATACTATTGCACTGTTTGTATGCTCATTTTGTGCACAGCTATTTAAACAAATTTTAATCTTGTTTTTGCCTTATATGCACATTGTTTGTTCCTTCTAGGTACAATGATAAAATATATTAAACTATATTATCCACGCACAGGCTGCGCCTCAGTGGGTTCCTATTGTTCTTATTATGTTATAATATTGTATACATAAAATGTAAAATTTGGGAAAATAAAGGAAAAAAAAAATCCTCCTTCAAAAACTATTAAAATCGATTTAAAACAAACAGTACTCACTTAATAACCGGTCAGTGGCTGAGTGAGCATCGCGTTTGGGTGTCGTGTGTCGCTTAATCGATTCCTCAGCAGGCTAAGTACGCTATCACAACACAAGCAACATTTTCCGTTTGGGGGTAGTAGGAGATTTTCAAACATTGTTGGGTTATTCTAACCAAGGTTAAAAATTCAATGAGATTTATTTCAAATAAAACCGACTTAAAATTATGCTCCATTTTTAATTTGAAAATCGTTCCAAATTGTATCATTCGACGGTTTAGCAAATATAAAAACTTTTGAAAAAAATCTGTTACTGAGCGGTGAGCACCCTATTACTACGATTTCAATTTTAAATCAGTCTATTTACTGAAAAAAATATCCGAATAATTTCATTTTTCAATTTAAGCAAATTACAAGTATTTTTATTCACTTAGTGATGCTAAGTGGTGCTGAGAAGCTAATTGCAAATTAAATACGAGACTAAGTGAAAATATTTACATCTGACTTGATGATTTAAAGCGGCTTGCAATTTACAATAAAGTGCTCGTTAGAAGCTGACGCTTTGCAAAATAAGATGAATTCTCGAACTTCACGCTTAATACAATTCCAGAGTCATTACGAATGCAGGCGAAGTGCACCGCAGCGGTATGAATTAATTAAGATTAATTTATTGCCAGAGCAAAATTGCAGCCATTTAATATGAAATTAAAAGCACGAAAAGAAGATAATTATTTGTTAAATCATTGAAGAAAATATAAGCAACTCTCGAACCAAAATTTAAAACAGAAAAATCAGAAAAGGATACGGTTGCATAGGACTTAAGCCTTGCTGGGGCTCTGCGCTAACAATCACGCTAATTCGACCCTATCCCCTTCGTTCATATTTAACTGTAAATTGAAATAATTTCATAATGAGTTTTATTTCAGTAAAATAGCGATGTCTTTTTTTCTTAAGTAAAATATAGCACAAGCACATTTTAAAATTACACCAAATGATTTTTTTTTTATGTGGGCAAAAATATTTAAAATGAGCTCCAAAAATCACAAGCAATCCGAAGAAAAAGTTCTTATTCGGTCTGTCGTTCGACTGGATAATAAAATAATTTACATCTGAAAGTTTAAAACATTTATTTGGAGAGAATATAATTCGAATACCCAATTCTATTTAAAAGTTAGAACCAAGAGGTGACGTCCAATTCGAATTTAGAAAAAACTGACACCTCACTTAAATGTTTTTATCAGTTTCCATTCAAAACTTCACACAAAGAAAAACCATTAGTATAAATGACAGCCGATAGCTCAATATACTATTAATCCATATCCATACTAATATTATAAATGCGAAACTGCTCGAGTTTGCTTGCTACGCTTTCACGCATTAACCAATAAAAAGACTTTAAAAATTCTTTCACTAATAGAAAGCTAAATTATATGCGAAGACCATAGGCTGTATATGATGGTAAGCTCTGGCGTTATGAAATTCTCTCGCTAACAAAAGCGAGTTTTTGCTAACGTCAGAAAAAGAATCGTTTCCATGGAAACGATGTTGATATATTTGTGGGCTCTATGCTGGTAGGTACTCAGCCCCCTACCTACTGGTCGGCTACTGCTCCAGAAAATTCAAATATGAGAATATGTTTTGTTTTTTTTGGACAAGCTTATGTTTTGGAATAAATGTCAGATGAGAGTTCCTACATTAAAAATATAATTGGTAACGATTATAAAGACCGTATAATAAAAAGTGTTATTTTTTTATTATATTTACAAACTTCCACGTATTTAAATGAAAACAAATTTCCGAAATATTTGTAAACGCATAAATTCCGAAGGACTGCACCAAATTGGATAATTCTTTTTTCTTTGAGCTCTAGCATTATGAAATGGTGGCACGCGAGCTGTTTGAAAACTGAATGTACCGGGAATGAATGTATGGAATGCGGGAGGAGGGAGGGTAGGGGGATAATTGATAAGTGCAAGGGCTGCAGCAATATACCCCTAATACCATGCGAGCGAAGCCGCGGGCAAAAAGCTAGTAATATTATATTTGTTCAACACAATAAATTATACCCGTACATACAATTCCAAAATTCCAAAAGAATTTATTTAAAAATGCATATTTTCTATTATAACGTTCAGAATTCAGAAGTGCTTGGGTCCCGTAAACTGAAATTTCATTTTGCTGTGCATATTTTTCTGTTGATTTTATATTACAGAGCGCAGCGCTGGAATGGGTTTTGTTAAAAAGAATTTTAGTTTGTTTGATATATGGCAGGATTGGATTGGAAACACGACGAAATTTTTGAGAAATTAATCCCTTAGGGGCTGTCCACTGTCAGGCGATGCGACAAAAAACAGCTACAAAGTACCCGCGTGGGGAGGGAAAAACAATAAATGGACAGACTAGGAGACGGAGATGGGGAAAACTACTTCGTTACCGTCATTGAATAAAAATACAATGAAACTGAGAAAATTTGTAGTGGATATTAATGTTGAAGTCGAAAAGGCAGGTTTTTGAATCAATGTTGTTAAAAAACACACATTTTCGGTTGTTAGTAAATAAATTAAAATGAAAAAGAAATCTTTGGTTCACAATTAAGTAATCGAAACAATAAACGAAAACTTTATTACATTTTAAATTACTTTGAAAAGCATACAAACATCTTCACAAACGAAATCTTGATAAAGTATCGAGAAGAATTAAAAAAGACCTCCACTCATCACAATATATATATATACAGATTTATAAATATATTTTTAAATTTTATTTTTTACATTAGCACCACACAGGAGACCCAGAGGAAAATAATTCCCTTCAGGGCCTATGTCATTTTAGGGGGTGCCTTGTGGAGAGTTTATTTAAGGAAAGGAAGGAGAGGAAGTTTTGAAAAGGACGTCAGTATGAGGAGTGGGTTGGATTTTTAAAATTTATTTATTATATATACAAAGTTATACAATATTACAACAAAAAATAAAAAATACAGAAAAAAAAGAAAAAAAAATCTGGGGGTGAGTGGGTCCAGGAGTGATAGACGTACAAATCCATTCCTCCAACTGCGATACTAGACGATTGGTCGAGGGATTCTGGCCGGAGAGTTTAAAAGACCTCCCTTAAGCAGTCTCTCTAGATTGATCGGTCGCCAAGACCTGGATAAACCTTACCCCGTAAACCCGAGCACCCCTTGATAAGTCAACAAACGTAGCGACCCACTTAGGTTGACTTATGGCTGAGGTGTTGGTTATCCAATAAATGGTTCCCGGGGCGGCGATACCCATACGCGCCTCCTTACTGGAAATATTTATTTTTATTTTAACTTATGAGTAAAACCTAAAATTGTAATATTTAATCACGGAAGACAATATTTTTAAGCGCCCTTGAGGTGATTTTTTTTCGAAAAAGGCGCTATAAAAATCATCCAATAATAATAATTATTATTAATATTAGCGACTCTCAATCAAAATTTTAAAACAAAAAAGATACGGTCGCAACTATAAAATGAACCCAGAACCTTAGCCTTCCAACCTGCCTCCGGTGATCCGAAGATCCGATGCTCACCTCAATTCTTAGGGTCTTTGGAAATATCCCCCCCCCCCCAAAAATATGCGTAAATAAATGAAGATAGTGTTGGTAGTTCTTAGTCAAAGTATGATACAGTTAAATACGACCGAAGGAGATAAGCTTTCATTAGCTCGGTAGTAGAGCAGCGCCCCGGCAAAGCTAAGGTCCTAGAGTCAATTCATACATACAGAGACCGTATCTTTATCTGATTTTTCTGTTTCAAATTTTTGATTAAGAGTTGCTAATATTATCTTTAGTGAATAAAATAAAAATAATTAACAATGAAGCGTCATGAATCCAAGATAAATTATTAACATTTAACAACAGAGTAATAATATATTGTTTTCTGCGAAATAAACATAGATAAATAACTCAAATCCCCTGAAATGACAAAAATAACGAAAACTGAACGGCGAACTAACTTGAAGATTGTCATGAACTTCGTATCTGGTTTTCCAAGAGTTTGTCATACTTCACACTGGCTTTCAAATTTTAGAAGTTGACATTTGCTTAGGTGTAGCCAAACATCATTTGATATGGAACAAGCTTTTTCAAAATCTGCGAAAGAATTACACTCAATAATTCTATCAAATACTTCAGTTAGGTATTAAGGCCACGCTTCCCGGCGCAAAAAGAAGAAGATGGAGAGATATGTAATAACGAATGTTGGACAGAGCGCGCTAATATTTTCAATGATAAAATTGAAGCGAAATTTATGAAAATGCTTAATAAAACATGACTCGTTTAAAATAGAGCAAAAATCTCGTGGAACGTATCTTAAGTATCATTTAAAGAAACATTGTGAATTTTTTTCACAAATAAAACTTAAAAATAATAGAAATTTTCGGAGCATACTTTGCGATTTTTTTCTATCGAGGGAATTTCATATAATTTGAGTTTCGGCGTGGAACGTGTCTAGATATCATCTTCAAAAATGACATATATTTTTAAGAGCTTAAAAACTTCAAATGTTTAAGGGAGATATGTAAGAAATTGGAAAAAATTCGGATAGCGGCGGCTTAAATGAATAAAGTAATTATCTGACGGCCTCCGTGGTCGAGGGGTAAGGCTCTTGACTCGCAATCCGAAAGTCGTGGAATCGAACCCCGGCGTGAGCAAATAATTTTTTTTTTTAATTTGTTTTATTTCAATTTTAATTCATTTATGAGAGAGAGCCTGTGAGAGGGGTGGTTTAATAATATTTTGATAATTTATACAGCGCCGTTTTCGTGAAAAATCACCTCGAGAGCGCTGATAAATCTAAAAGGATTTTACTTAATTATACGGGTATTCCCATATTTGTTGCTATTCGTTTTTGACTAATGCATTTCTAGTTATTTTGTATTACCAATAGGCATCTTTCTTAAGGCAGGTAGGTACCGTAATATGGAAAAACATAGTAAAATAGTCAATAATAGTAATAATAAGGAAAAACACTAATAAAATAGTCCAAATAAATGCGACGATGACATATTTGAAAAAATCGTGAAACTGAAACGGAACATACAAACTGTTTTACAAACGTACAATATGCCAAATGGTTGAGCAAAAACAGAACTTCGCTACAATCGGTCAATTAAATGAAACAAAGCTTTTAAAAATAAATTTGCAAATAAAATATCCATACACGTGTATTAAGCATTTGTTCAGAGGTAAGTATAAATTGGAAAAACTTCAGGCGTGAGTTGAGTGTCAATTTGTTCGATGAACAAACAAAGCAAGTGGAATTTATATAAAGTTGACTACATCATGTGATTTTGCTCATCTGCACAGTGTTGTAACAGCGGAGTGAAATAACAATTCGTTAATTAAAACATCACAAACAGCCCGATAAGCCTTTGTGATCTGGTCCGCGTAAAATGATGAAAAAAACGTTGAAAAGGCATAAAAAATTACTCACATTCAGAATAATAAGCGCAGATGTCAGAGGGATTTGAAGTGAGATAAAATAACATGGCAACAATGCTGACAGAAAAAATGCAAATAAAAATTCAATTTGGCAACAGTGGATGGCAAATTATCGCTTGAATATGTATTTAATGTCATATTTGATTAATTAAAATAATAACCGAAGCAGCAAGCGTCAGGAATGATCACTTTGATCAACTATCGAATTTTCCAATATCAAAAATGAAAAAAGATTACTGTGTTTGTATAGGTTAGTCGAGTAGTTTCAATATCCTTGAATAGATGTCGTTAGTATATTAAGTTATACGTAGTTCTGTGGTATCTCAACAGATGAAAGTTTAGTATTATTTTAGATGAGTATATTTTACTTTACACATACTGTTAGATTAATTTTGGAGGCGGATACGGCCACCCCGGGAACCATTTATTGGATACTTCCATAGGTCACCCCAAGTGGTTCGCTACGTCTGGTGACTTGGCAGGGCTTCCCGGGTTCTCTTCTCTACTCTCTTTAACCTACTGCATGAATGGCCGGATCGAGAGAGATTGTTTGAGGGAGATCTAACCTAGACCTCTCCAGTGGTTCTCTCTCGACCCATTGCCTTGCGCTGCAGTAGGAGGGATGGATTCATATGTCCGTCAATCCTAGACACATTGACGCCCAGATTCCTACCCTCCCTTCATTGTTCCTTCTCAAAACTTCCTCTACTTCCCTTTCTTAAAAATACTCTCCACTCAGCATCCTCAAAGATTACATATGCCCTGAGGGAAATTATTGTCCTCATGGCCTCCTGTGTGGAGTTAATGTAAAAAAAAATCGTTTATATGTAAATGGCACATGTTGCGCAGTGTACATGGAAATAAATAAATAAATGAGTATCATCTATCGTCGTTCGTGTCTAATGCTCGAGCGGTCACGATGATAGCCGAAGGCGTCGGGTAGTCGGGCACTGGCAGAATAACTTAAACTTCCTAGTGGGAGAACGTCTGGTCTAGTTAAATATTCACTAAAACGTGAACTTTACGATAACGTGAATAAAGCAACTGGTGGTCTAAAGAACCACGATCTTATTTGGGAGTTTCCAAAACATTTTAAGTTGTTTAACCATTATTACATTATAACAATTACTGTGAATTTAAGATAAATTTTAAAAGGTAGGCTTTATACACGAATTACACCGACTATCAGTTCTTGGCGTGGTTGCAAGTGCAGGAATTCGCCCGAGAAAATCATAAAGGTTACTCCCGATTGAAAGTTGTCATCGCTGTTTTGGATGCAATGGAACAAGGATTATACCTTCCACCAATGCCATAATACAAGAGCGAGAATTTAATAGATCCGTATATACTCTAAGTATCGCCCTGCGAACGACAACCAGTAAGAATCTAACCTTTTACATATGGTACATGAAATAGGTTCAATTGTTCATACAGTTGTTAGTAATGAACAAAGGTTGCATACAATAATTACTAACATTATAATTTGATAAAAGAGATAATCTAAAATTAACAGAAATAATATTATGACATGAAAGAATTGTGTAAGCATCGACTTATCTATGTTAAAAATGTTGAGGTCATTTACACATTGTTTGTTAAACTATGAAGGAGAGTTTGCTTCATGCCTTATTTTTGTAAGGTGATATTGAAATAAGTTCCCATGCCTACAATGTCATGTTGGCACTCTTAGGATGACTAAACTTAGAAGTTCGCGGACAGTCAAGTTCCGACTGCACATTTGAAAAGAGTCGCATATCTTTCTTCGATCAAGTGTTAAGTGCATGTATTTTTAAGGTATTTGATTAAAAAATGTTGAAGTGTTTTGTTTGTTCCAAGGAATATGTTATAAATGACTTTAGTCATCTTTTGTAACCATAGCCAGATACTCCTCATCTCTTTTCACCCCTTAACCACATGATAATGTCCAATAGAGGATGCCTTTGTCCCACCGTCAACAAAGATAGTAACGACGAAATATTTGCTGATTTGTCATTGTCATTATATTTGAACTATCTTGTCTCGTTTAGCCTCATAATTTACTCTAATTGATAATTCCATAACTCTACTGGCTCCGGATGGTCGGGAGTAGTTGGGACTCTACTGCGATATTAACATAAAAATACTATTTACTTTCCTTCTTCAAGCAACTAATTATATTTTCAGCGTGCGAAAAAAATGATTAATTGCTGCCTTAAACACATAATAATGAAGACTAAGCGAAAATGTTAAATAATTACTGATAATTTCAAGAAAATAAGGGAAAATAAACCTCCCTAAACTCTCATTAGGAAAGGAACCTGAAATTTGACAGGCTTCCCTGTCATAAGAACAGAGCCAGCTACTGTAGCCGGGATGTGAGTGACAAGTTTAAGCGTTGAGTAAAATTAGTTTCCTGAACGCTTTGATAATCTATTTAATGCGTATTATTTGCGTACGTTATGTAAGAAAGTAAGCAAATTCATTAACTCAAGTGCGTGAAGATATTTACGTAGAACCTCGCGTTCTCTATCTCATTTTAAGAAGATTTGGTTTATTAGGTAACAAAAGAAGGTTAACACATAATTTATTTATTTATTATTATTTTTTAATATAATCATACACAAATATTTTTTCAACAATTTGAAACATTAAGCGGAAAATCTGTATGGTGATCTTACAGCATACTGGCAATAATAATCAATTTGGGAGGCGGGAATGGGTACCGCCGCCGCAGAACTTTTAATGGATAACCAAACCCTCTGCCGTAGGTCACCCCAAGTGGTTCACTACGTTTGGTGATTTAGCAGGGGCGCCCGGGTTCAGGGGGTGAGGTTGTCTAGGTCTTGGAGGCGGATGACCAGGACACACTGAACCCCAGATTCCTACCCACCCCTTATACCCATTGCCTTCCCAGAACTCTCCTTTCCTTCCTTTCCTTAAAAACATCCCTCCACACAGCATCCCCAAAATGACATAAGCCCTGAGGGAAAATATTTTCCGTATTTTTTATTATAGTCTCACTGACTCCAGACAGGTTTTGAGCAGTTGGGACTTTTACGCGGTATTCACACGGTATTCAAAATCTACTTATACGAATTCATTTGTCGTCTTAATGAATTTTCTATTCAGTAAAAAAAATATTAATTAGTTAAAAATTGTCGTCTATTATATTTATACCTAAATAATGTATATTCCTTAAAAGGACAAAAAGCGTTAACTCGTAAAATATTTGTATTACTGAGAAATAAGTGAATTTGTCGCTATTCAACCCAAAAAGGAATCTCGAGCTAAAACACAATTTTCAGAAGAAAAAAAAAAAGTTGACACGGCCTCCAGGAAACGTGTTTAAGACACTCTCTAAGGAATTGTATTCTGTGTGGTGTAGTAGGCTCTACGTGGTCTTTATTCTGCGTGGTATGAATTCTGTGTGGTGTGTATTCTGTTTGGCCTGTTTTCTGTGCGGTGTGTGTCTGAGAGGGGTGTGGGCCGTCACCGCCTCTCGGAGATTGCTTTGCTAAACATTCAAAACTGTTCATTTGTGTGCTCACGACTTAGCGAAGAAAATGGGGAGAAACAACCAATTTATTCCGAAAGGTTGTGATTCTTTACTTATTCACAGTAATTTGGCGAGAAATTTATGGTAAGTACAAAATCGAAGAAAAAAACTTTTTTTCATTAGAAACCACGAGTTTTCTTCTTTCAGTAATGTTATAAGTTATTTAATTACACGAAAACAAACAATTTTGTAAAAAAAAAAAAACAATAAATATAGTGATTTTTACAAAGTTATTTCTTTTCGTTTGATTAAAAATGACGCCACAAAGTGTATTTGCAAAATTTGAAGAAGTATCAAATTATAATTATCGTCAATTTAAAATATAAAATCTGCGCATTTAAAATGGTTTCATTACATACATAAAATTTAATTAAGAAACAAAAAAAAACTCTGAAGAGTTAGCTCGACACATATTCAATTTTCACGCCTTTTACTGTAACTAATTTCAAGGTAAATTCAAATATTTTTTTTAACGTTTTTTAACGCATTTACCATTAGTTTCTATGAAATAAGATGACATGATACATTTTTTTCCAATTTAAAAGAAACATTGCTATATAAACTCCGTTGAAACTCATCCCCTAACAGCCTCTGCGGTCGAGGGGTAAAGCAATCCGAAGGTCGCGGGTTCGAATCCCGGTGTGCGCTAATAAATTTTATTTGTGTTATTTCACAATTAATCCATTAAAAAAAACATATAGTACATTTGCAGCACGTTCTAGAATGGTAGACACTGTCAGTGTTGCCCTGGTGAAAGACCACCATTCAGAATTGAAACGTTGCTTGAAATGGCTATAGCTATGTTTGGTGATCAGATCTGAATAGCCAGGTACTTATTCACCTAACTTTGCTCATCTCCTTTCCACCTTCAGTCTCACATCATACCTCAATCGTAGAGGATGCAATAGTCTCGCTGGCTCCAGACGTGAGCAGTTGGGATTCTCGTGCGGTATTTACATTTAAAAAAAATCAGAGTGTGCAATTTACATGCGGTAGAAGTGAAACCTTCAGAAAACTAAAGTAGGTAAGAGTGGGGAGACTACGAAGCAATGTGAAGGATGACTTTTTCCGTACTTTTTTCGTTGAATTCCAGTGCACCTTTTCCTATACATTTGGTCAATTGTTGGTATTTGTGTCTTCTTCTTCGGAGTCGCTAGATGTCGTTTTCTCTTGTATTTTCTTTTGCCTGTACATTTTGGAGTGGTTTGAAGATTGGCTATTGATTTAAAAAAAATTGATATGAATATTTTTTTCGAATTTCGGAGGATTCAATCCTAGTTCTCCAAATTGCCTGCAGAGGTACGTCGGGCGCTTCACGAGTATACCACTAGACCAAAGGAGACTTGCGTAGAACTGTGGATTTATCGTATTATATTGGAACCGAGTACCCGTGAATCAAATATCCTATAGATACTGTCTATAGGATTTAGCCTATGTGTTTAGTAATGTATGTGTTAGTCTCTTTTTGGTGTCACTCGTTTAAGTTTCATTGAGTTTTAAATCACAACGGTGCTAAAGAAGTTTTCACTTCAAAATCCACTAGAATGTGCACTATGTAGTAATAATAATTGTAATACATCAAAAGGACTTCCAAACAATCATCGCCCAAAACAAGAGTTCGTGCGAACTTAATTTGAAAACAAAAAAAAAACAATTTTACCTATTAATCAAATAGATGTTTAAAATCGGAGAATCGGCGCAATTTGCAACTAAGTGTTTTGTTAGAAACTGAGAAAACAAGCGGAAGGTGTAGAAAACTTATAACTAACTTACGAATTTCATAAATTATGGCTTCCAAAATATCTGTTACTATAGATTGTTGTTTCATGAGTTCTTGGAGGGTGTTTAGTATCACTTTCAGGCACGGTATCTGTTTAGCGTTTCCAGAACACGAAGTTTAATTCGATACACAATATTGTAACTTCAACCAACCGTAGAGACTGGAGAATAAACTAAGAATGTAATGGAAAATTAAGGGTTTCAATGAATACAACTAATAAAAAATCTATTGAACGTAATAATTTTCGTACCAACAATTTTATTTAAAAATTATAAAATATGACAGTTGAAAAATATGGAACAACTTCTTGACTTCAAAATACGTATTTTGAAGAACCATAGCTCATAATGGATATACAGTAAGCAAGTTGAAAAAGTTAAACTGATGAATTGTAGACAGCAAAAGTGCAAATAGAGTCTGGTTTCTAAGTTTAAAATTTCCCATTTTTATGCAACAATCTCATTATTATGCCCCAATGTTACTTGTTCAATTTGAAAAAATATATATATATAGAAATTTTAAATGCTGTAAATGATAATAAATCCAAAAATGCGCTAAAAAAATTTTTTTTCTCTTTCGATCTGCGTCGCCGAAATATCCAAGAGAAAAAGCATTTATCTGAATTTGGGAGGTGGGTATGAATACCGCCGTTCAGGGAACCATTTATTGGAAAGCCAAAACCCCTGCCCAAGTTTGGTAACTTAGCAGGGGTGCCCGGGTTCATAGGGTGAAGTTTGTCCGGGTCTTGCGTCTTCCCACCAGCTGCGTGGATCGGGATAATAGTTGTGGGAGTCCCTTTGACTTCTCCAGCCGTACGTTCTCGGAACATCCTCGCACCGCAGTGGGAGGGATGGATTCATACTCCCGTCACTCCTGGACACACTGACCCCCAGATCCTTACCCACCCCGAAAACATTTTTCCTTCCCAGAACTTCCTCTTATTCCTTTCCTAAAACGACCCTCCAAACAGCCTCACTAAAGATGACAAAGGCCCTGAAGGGAATTTTTTTCCTCAGGGCCTGCCGTGTGGAGGTAATGTTAAAAAGGGCGTCTTTTACGACTTTAAGAGGATTTTTTTTCAAAAAAATTAAAAATAAATTTAATACTGTCATTAAAGAAATTCACAAAAAATGTTAAGCATTCTAAAAGATCCATTCAATGGTATTTTATAATAAAAAATCATAATTATAGGTCTTCAAAAGCAGGAGTTACGATTTTTTTTAAATAAAAAAGTACCTTTTCGCTCCCGTAAACGTTTTTTTTAATATTATAACATAAAACCGTATAGTTAGTTAAATTCGTAAAAACAACAAAGAAAATAAACATTACAATTCTTCGTAAAATTGTTTCCAAGAAAGAATTTTGTTTAATTTTCTTAATAACGTAAAAAATTTCCTCAAATTTTCTTCATAAGCTTTTGGAATTTCAAACGTAACGATATTCCGGTGCAGAAAAATATCGTTCCAAGAAAAATATAAAATTTAATTTCCGGACGTTGAAATAAAATTAATCAAACGCTGCTGCAATGCAATGCTGCCCAGCTGCCGGGAGCAATTGCTTACAATAATAATACATGGAAGAATCTACTAAAACCAACTTTACTATGCTACGGTGTTGCAATTACTACACCGTTACAAGAATGTTTTTCTTCAAAATATAATTTGAGAGGAGCTTGAAAATTTAAATTAAAATATTCACGTCGTTTTTTTGCAGCTTCACCGCTCTATTCAAATTGCAAGAGTATTCCAAGGTAATACGGCACAAAAGTTTCAACTTCCCAAAACAAATATAACCATAGCATCACCATTTTGAGGCGCTGTCAGGGTAAAAAAATACCTTCATTTTCATCAAATCCGATTTCTATACGTTGCAAAACCATTATACTAAGATTTTAAATAAAGTACAAACAAGAAGTACTTATGTTCTTAATTATTTTCTATGTGAATATCGCAACAATAACAATAGTCCCAACAACTCTCAACCGTCTGGCACCAGTGAGACCATGGCAACATTAATTGGGGTTCGTGGTAAGGTTAGTGGTAATAAGTGCTTAATAAATGCTAGTGGGGAGAGGAATGAGACGGGAAAGAGGAATAGTATTTGGGAAAGGTGGGAAAGTATTTGGCTATTCAGATTCGGTTAACAAACATGGCTAAGCCGTTTCAAGTAACGTTTCAATTATGAATGATGTATTACACCAGGGCGATACTGAAAGAATCTTCCACTTTGGAACGCCCCGCAAATAAACTATATATTTTTTAACCCGGCGGGCGCAAGGTTGGGTAAAATTTACCCAAAGCAGTTTAGTTGTTCAATAATTTTAGATAACCGCGCTCAACTGTTCCGTGCCGGTCAGTAGCTGCGCGGGGGGAAGTAAGAAAGCGACAAGAAACAAGAATTTAGCCAGCCACCGCTCAGCGAGGTAGTTCGACAAAGTTGTCGGCGGGTGAGTTTTACCCACCTAGCGCTCGGTGTTACTATTTTTTACAATTAGGTACTAAGATTAGTGGTAGAAGGAAAATCCATTATAATTTTTGTTTGTTATGATTAAAACTTTTGAAGATGTTATTTTTTTGTGATTTTATTTAGTTTTATATAAAAATGGACAATTAAGTGGACAAATAAGTTTAATTCCCTATGAAAAAAGTTGATTCCAATAAAAATGATTAAACCACTACTTATAAGACTTTTATTACTGGTTTCTAATAACAAATTAGAAAACACGTATACGTATACTGTCGAATTAAAAAAGTAATAAGTTGAGAATAAAAAAAAACATCTAAGTAAGAATTTCGGATGAAAATTACCCAACCATATGCTTCTTATTGCAAATTTGAAGCTAACGCTCACCGGGTTAAATTAATAAATTACACAAATTAATAAAATAAATTTTACTTGTGCACGCCGAAATTTGAATTGCGGATTGCTAGTCGACAGACCTACCTCCCGACCACGGAGGTGGTTTAATGTACATATATTATCTGGTCAGTGGCTGGGTTGGCATCGCGTTCAGGAGTCGCTTGTTCGATCCCTCGGCTGGCTAAGACCTCCATCACGACACAAGAAACATTTTCCGCGGTGGTAGTAGTATGAGAATTTAAAATATTGTCGGGTTATTCGTAACCAGGGAACGTTTGTCTTTCTTTTTTAAATAAAAAAATATTATTTTATAAGATTTAAAAATAAAGGCATCAGGACATTTGCAGAGCATTTGCAGAGCATTTGTCGCTAAAAAAATATTCCGTATCAAAACATTAATTTTCAGCAAATAACGCCATTTCCTTCACATCAATACTTGACCAAAATTTTTACAAAATAGTACTTAAACTCCAGCTGGCTTGTAGGTGAATAAATGAAATTAAAATTATTTTAATAATTTACAATAAAATAAAATATAATTTCCATGATTATTTCGCTGTAACTAAGAATAAACGGGATAATTTATAGACGCTAGTAAATTCATCTAAGGTTTCTAGTTAGAAATTCACTATTTGACAATGCGAAATTCCCAAAGGTAAATTATCAACGTCCATATCGCTTTTCAGTCATCCCTTTCTACAAGGTGCTTTATCCACATCTTGTTAAAGGTAAGGAACAAATGATTTAATTACGCTTCCAGAACGAAACCATTCAACGTTACCCATGTTAGCCAATTGTGTTGAACAAGATACAAAATAAAATATACAGGGTAGACTGGGAATACATTGCCAACAAAAAAGCTTTATTAATGCTAGTAAAAGGTTTTATCTCGAAATTCTCGTAAATATGTATCGAAAACAAAGAATTTATAAAGTCAGCTACCTTGTGATTGTTAACCCCCCAAACTTCGGGGCTATTTTGTGAGAAGGTCAAAATAAAACCCAAACCAATGAAATATTTCTGAACGTATCTGATAATTAAAAACTGTTTTTGAAAGATGATAAAATACGCTTTCAAATTTCATAATTGAAAATAATCTTATAATTTTTAATGCAAACATAAAAAGTTTTAAAAATGGTTCACCTTACGTTTTTTCTGATTTAATAAAAAACATACTTATTTTATAAGGCTAATATATTATAAATGACATCGTCAGCACACTTTTTGTCTTGTCATGTAAAAATAATTAAAAAAAAATTCCCAAAGTTTAATTTTTTTTTCAAATTGCGGTCATTTTGTCGTTAAGTATTAGATTTGAACACAAAGCGTGATGTTTGGTCTATCTAACACCGTTTAGATCATATTTCTAACCATGATAGTAGGGGAGACATAATGATTTTACGTGATCTGTATGAATTGTCCTAAAAGCGAACAAATAAGTCTGAGGGGTTAAATTAATCTTACAGAATTTCATCGTGAAATAGATGAGAGCATGTATTATTTATGAAAAATACGGCAGAAGCGTAATACACCTACATATAGAAAACAAATGTTTACCTTTTTAAAATTGAATTCCATAGAAATATATTAGTATGAAAGTAAAATACGATTCATTGGAAAACATTGCTTTTGTAATCTGATTTACTCTTACTCGGAAGATAAATGCACCTATTGTACGAACGACCCACAATAAACAACTTCAATAGTAAGAAGATAGAATTTATATTGCGCAGTTTTGTGAGAGTTCACCTCAAGTGCTCAATGAGATAGAATGGAATATGTGAAGGGGACGAAGATATATTAATTAATTTGTGGTTTCAATATCCAGCTCTTATGGGAAGACAGTTCAGACACTTGGCGAGGGTTGTGTAACTAGGAGACATATAACAAGTAAAGATAACCCAGGTGAACTTTATTAAAAGAACGAACAAGCCAGGAAAAGGTGAAACAAGGAAAGTGGAAAGATATAGACATAGCCTTAGGGCAGTATTCTAGTCTAGGAAAAAAAAATCAAATTTTTTTCTTCATATTTCCAAAGTTTATACATTCAAAAATATCTGATTAAAAGGATTTGTCGAAATTCGCATTATTTTAAAAGTTATAATCATTTTAATGTCGCGGTTTAGACGAAATCTAACCAGAATCTAAAAAGAACAAAATTATAAACACATTTTTCTCGAAACTACTTTTTTCGAGACGGTTGACACGATATCTCAAGTTTTCCTAAACCAGTTTACTTGAAATTTGGTGTGAGCCTTCTCTATACATTACTTGAACAATCGCATGAACCAGAACTGTAACAAAATTTTAAGTTTTACTTCTCTAAAAACATTCGGAAAAGAAAAAAAAATGGCAAAAAAATGCATTTTTATTTCAGAGAGCCGCCATTTTGCAAAAAAAAATTATGACTTCTCCGAGGTTCATGTTATAGCAGCATTTGTTTGGATTACAAATGATTTGTTTTTTTTTTAAAGATTACTAGGAGGGTTGCAGTCGTGTCAACTAGGCCGCGCAATATTTTTGAGACCCCTCACTTCAAGCCTGTAACTTTTAAAATTTTAAAATTTTTTCGTTTGATTTTTTTTATGTATTCTTTAATGTTCAATAAATATTTGGTAAAATAATTGCTACCCAAATATTATTGTTTTTGTTTTTAAGTGCACCTGAAAAAACACCTACAATTTACGCTTCTTGACCAGAATACCCCCTTAAAGGGGCTTGCAGACCATCAAAACCGATGAAAATTAAAATATTAAGTTTATCTTTAGTATAATGATTTGGTCATTTTAAAAGATGTCATATTTCAATTTAACCAACTTCTGTGAAAGTCCTATAGAAAAGTTCTGTTATTGTTTAAGTACTGTGATACAGCCGGCCCACGATGAAATAATAAATAAATAATAGAATTAGTATAGAACTTTAACATAATTTAAATTTTAACTTTAATTTTGGTGCATTTCTTAAATTTTGTGAAATCATCGGTCAATTATTACCGTTATTTTTCAAAATTATTTTAATGGCTACTCATCTTTAGAATGATTGCAAGTGTTAACAGAATGTAATTTCAATCTAGAAGGAAAATAATAATGATAATATTAGTAATATTTCAAATGAAATATCACACCAATAAAAATGCAATAGTTGTCTTCTTACTTTCGGTAACTTATTCTTTTTTTTAAATCAAGATTACTTAGGGCCGTCTGTTTCAACAGAAAGTTAAACCGTGTCCTAAAGTTAAATTTTAACTGTCTTTCAAAGTAACGAGGATGTTAAATTGGACCGCGCGCTGTTTCAAGTGTATTTTCGATAAAGTTATAGTTGTCAGTGTGGCCAGTGTAAAAAGCAGAATATTCCCCGGAATTACGTGAAAAAACGCACCGCATTATTTTTTGGTGCGACCACACCATAAAACTAAATTTGAATATCAGAGGAACTGTCAAAACATCCGGCCGCATTTTGTTTCCCGTTCTTCGTAAATTCAACTATAAATATGGCAGAACATGTAAATAAGTACAACTATGTTGTTTTACTTGTTTAATTACATGGCTTTAATATACGTTCTGTTAATATGATTACATTTTATTATTACAGAGTCAAGGCCAGCAATTTCTCGGTCAAAGAAATCTCGAAGTTGAATGAGTTGGTGGCGAATTTACCTTCCAGTAGTTGTTATGTGTCCTTGTATTTGATGCATAACAAATTTAACGAGATTTTTCGACATCCTATATATACCGCGCCAAAAATTCGGGATTGTCCCAAATGACCATATTATTGAAGCGGGGTCGAAATGCTTTTGGTTTTCGCTGCAAGACATATCGAATGAGGTATTCATCGTCACTATCAACGTCTTTTACAATATTTATCATGATTACTGATTAAATGTTGAAGCGCGCAAATTTCGTAGCTTCCCTCGAACAGAACTGTCAAATATGCCAATATGGCGGAGTAACTTTAGAGTAACTATCGGTTTTCGGAAAGTAAATACAAAAGTTAAAAGTAACGTAAAACAAGCAGTCAAATTGATTGAAAAACGCATTTTGGTGAAATTTAACTTTAGTAACTGCTTTTTGTTTTACTTTTACTCTAGCGAGAGTTGAAACAGACGGCCCTTAGTGTTTTAAACAATTCAAAGATTATTTATTACAATGAGGTTTTAACTTCAAAAAGTTAATACAAATCATTAAATTATCTTATTTAAAAAAAACGGTAAGCACTGCATATTTATATATGAACTATGAAGATATAAAAAAATGAAATCCCAATCACTCGAACAAGTTACTTAATCATGCAAAGACAAATTAAAAAAATTAAATAATTTTACTTCGTTTGAACGACTATATAAATAAATATTTATGTTTGTAAAAGTAAAATATGTACGTATGTAAAAAGCTGGTATATAATAATTAGAATATTTTGACTTGAGGAAGGAACAAAACGATTTTAGATTTCACGGCCAAAAGTATTTTCGTTTTTTTTTTATTTTTGGGGTGTTATACCGTGTTGCGCTACTGCCTTCTTTAGCCAACGTTTCGGACAGCGTTACTGTGTCCATCATCAGGGCAGATTTGTGAACGGTTGTTCCGATACCGGTCGGCGTACCTAAAATATAGACATATATGTCAAATTATACTTAAGAACCATAAATTGATACATTCTGGTATATATAAACTAAAATGTAATGACTGTTCCTAATTCCGACATAATAATGAAAGTGTCTTAATAATAATTTTTTATCCGTTTCGCTAACCATATCATTTCATACAAGTTTTCAAAAAATACAATGATGAATATTTTTCATGTATGTTTTTAGGTTTTCACGGCCAAAAAGTATTTTTGTTATTGTTTTTGGGGTGTTATGCCGTGTTTCGCTACCTCCTTCTTTAGCCAACGTTTCGGACAGCGTTACAGTGTCCATCAACAGGGCAGATGAGTAAATGATATTGGTGAGAGTGTTTACTTATGTGTGTCGAATCGATACCGTGCTGCCAGCTCCATTTCTCTACGAGCTGGTGTTAGAAAACATTCAGCATGGTTTTTTTGTGTTTAGCTTTGGTGTAGCCGTCAATTACTGGATACCAAGAACTATTGAGCTTAGCTCCGTCGTCTCTGTTAATATTGATGGGGTTTTTATGGATTTCAATTGCCTCCGTAATTAGGCGTGCTCTGTAAGTTTTGGGTCTTCCCAGGACTTCAGGAACAAATCCAAAGTAATGGCCGGTTTCGATTAAGTGCTCGGCGATTGCCGATTTGTCAGGGTGGCCAAGTTTACATGCACGAAAGTGTTCCGAAATCCTTTTGGAGATCGTCCGCTCTGTCTGGCCTACATAGACCTTGTCACATCCGGAACAGCTGAGTTTATATACTCCATCTGTTTCCAGAGGAAATTTAGTCTTTGCCGACCTCAGTAGGTCTTGGATTTTTGTCGTGGTTCCGAAGACCGTCTTGATGTTCTCTTTTCTCAACAGCCTGGCAATTCTGTCTGTTACATTATGGACGTAAGGCAGGAAAGCGCAGCCTTTTGACTCTTGTTCACCCCTGTCTTCGTTTCGTGCTGATTTGGCTCTTATGATTTGCCTTGTCTGCCTTGCTGGGTAGCCGTTACGCTCCAGTGCATCGGTGAGTTTGGTCAGTTCTAATCCGAGTTTTGGCTCCTCACATATTCTGGTCGCTCGGGTTACCAAAGTATGGATGAGACCTCTCTTCTGAGCGGGGTGATGATGCGAATCAGCGTGGAGATACCTATTTGTATGTGTTGGTTTCCTATAAACTGTGTGTCCTAGGCTACCATCCTCTTTTCGCATCACCTCCACATCCAGAAAAGGCAGGACTTTTTGGTTATTTTCCAGCTCCATCGTGAATTTAATTTTGCTGTGTAGTGAGTTGAGATGGTCCAGGAATTCGTTCAGTTTCTCTGTTCCGTGAGGCCAGATGGCGAAGACATCATCGACATAGCGCCACCATACTTAAGGAACAGCCGAAGCTGTGTCGAGTGCCACTTCTTCAAACTTCTCCATAAAAAAGTTGGCTAGAACTGGCGACAATGGACTGCCCATCGCAACTCCCTCCACTTGCTCGAAAAGTTCACCCTGAAAAGCAAAATTGACTTGCCATATTTTGAAAAGGGCAGAAATACCCCGCCCAAACATCACAAAAGGAGAGTTTGCGGCCCTAAAAGAATTGCGCGCCAATGAGGAAATCTTGGTTCTGCCAGCCGACAAAGGCAATGCCACTGTCGTGATTAATACGGTAGATTACATCAAAAAGATGGAAGACCTCCTGTGCGATGCCGGCACCTATAAGAAAATAAAAAACAACCCCACCAACAAGATTGACTTGAAGACAAGGGAACTAGTTAAAGCTTCCAGTATTAGGAAAGAGGATCGATCTGGGCTTTTCGTAAAAGCCTCCAGAACTCCTGCCCTATACGGTCTTCCGAAAATCCACAAAAAGGATATCCCAATGCGACCGATTGTCAGTGCTATTGGTGCACCGACGTACAAACTTTCCCAATACCTATCGAGATTGTTGCAGATGCAAACTGAGAAAACTGAATCTTGGATTAAGGATTCCACAGATCTAATCAGTAAGCTCAAGAAGGTAAAGACTGATGAAAGAGATATCCTTGTCAGTTTTGATGTAGTGTCTCTTTTTACAAATGTTCCTCTAGAAGACTCCATGACTTTGCTCAGGGAGATTTATGAGGATGACATTTGCAAACTTTTTGAACACTGCCTCAAAACAGGTTATTTTGCTTTTCAGGGTGAACTTTTCGAGCAAGTGGAGGGAGTTGCGATGGGCAGTCCATTGTCGCCAGTTCTAGCCAACTTTTTTATGGAGAAGTTTGAAGAAGTGGCACTCGACACAGCTTCGGCTGTTCCTTAAGTATGGTGGCGCTATGTCGATGATGTCTTCGCCATCTGGCCTCACGGAACAGAGAAACTGAACGAATTCCTGGACCATCTCAACTCACTACACAGCAAAATTAAATTCACGATGGAGCTGGAAAATAACCAAAAAGTCCTGCCTTTTCTGGATGTGGAGGTGATGCGAAAAGAGGATGGTAGCCTAGGACACACAGTTTATAGGAAACCAACACATACAAATAGGTATCTCCACGCTGATTCGCATCATCACCCCGCTCAGAAGAGAGGTCTCATCCATACTTTGGTAACCCGAGCGACCAGAATATGTGAGGAGCCAAAACTCGGATTAGAACTGACCAAACTCACCGATGCACTGGAGCGTAACGGCTACCCAGCAAGGCAGACAAGGCAAATCATAAGAGCCAAATCAGCACGAAACGAAGACAGGGGTGAACAAGAGTCAAAAGGCTGCGCTTTCCTGCCTTACGTCCATAATGTAACAGACAGAATTGCCAGGCTGTTGAGAAAAGAGAACATCAAGACGGTCTTCGGAACCACGACAAAAATCCAAGACCTACTGAGGTCGGCAAAGACTAAATTTCCTCTGGAAACAGATGGAGTATATAAACTCAGCTGTTCCGGATGTGACAAGGTCTATGTAGGCCAGACAGAGCGGACGATCTCCAAAAGGATTTCGGAACACTTTCGTGCATGTAAACTTGGCCACCCTGACAAATCGGCAATCGCCGAGCACTTAATCGAAACCGGCCATTACTTTGGATTTGTTCCTGAAGTCCTGGGAAGACCCAAAACTTACAGAGCACGCCTAATTACGGAGGCAATTGAAATCCATAAAAACCCCATCAATATTAACAGAGACGACGGAGCTAAGCTCAATAGTTCTTGGTATCCAGTAATTGACGGCTACACCAAAGCTAAACACAAAAAAACCATGCTGAATGTTTTCTAACACCAGCTCGTAGAGAAATGGAGCTGGCAGCACGGTATCGATTCGACACACATAAGTAAACACTCTCACCAATATCATTTACTCATCTGCCCTGTTGATGGACACTGTAACGCTGTCCGAAACGTTGGCTAAAGAAGGAGGTAGCGAAACACGGCATAACACCCCAAAAACAATAACGAAAATATTTTTCATATTAATAATAAAGAATAACGCTTAGAAACCTTAGAAATAGAGAAATCCCATAATAATAACATTATTAATAAACGAAAAATATTATCTTACAGTCTCATCTTAAAACATATTCTCCTTCACCGTCCATTCTAAATCCTCTCCCCCATTCTAAATTAATCCCTAGTCTCGCCCCCACACCCATTTCAAAACTTAGAAATATATTATGTTCACCTATTGTTTCCTAATGTCAAATTAGTATATTTTGCCCTGAGGAAGAAAAGGTTGTTCCGAAACCAGTCAAGTATACTTCCCTTAACAATCTGTTTTTTTTTTAAATTTTAGTTTATTGGGGAAACAAACAGTTATGCATATTATATTAAGGTAATTACGTATTACATGGTTGCATGAAACCAGCAAAGATTCCGCAAAAAATTCATAGTATATATACATAAAAAAAACATAGATTAAAACAATAAAGAAAACAAAGTGGTAGAAAAATAATATTAGAAAAAGAAATAAAAAAACACAGATTTATGTCTGTGGGATAGATAAAATGAAATTAAACTGTGAACCTATATAAAAATAACACATTTTCACATCATAGGATAAACATGATTAGGCATATACCAGCGCCCTTGAGGTGATTTTTCACAAAACGGCGCTGTATAAATCATCCAAATATTATTATTATTATTATAAAAAGAGAAAAAAAACAACACAATGAGAAGAGAAAAAACACACTGCAGGAGTAGAGGGTTCGTAATTAACAATTAGTTTTAATTTTTTCTATTATGCATTTGGTAAATTGGCTTGAGGACTAATGGAAAATATCAGCGCCTGAAAAGATGTAATTATATTTTGTGCACGTCCTTCTGAGAAATGAATGTTGTGTGTAATTTGTTTTTGTGTGCGGGATGTGGAATAGTTGGCGTGACCTTGTATTTCGTGTTGGACTCTGTATATAGTATAATGTAAACGTTGTAAAGGATAAGAATAATGGATAACCATAAAGTTATAGCTACATTCAAAAGTATAGACAAATAAAAGGTTACCCTATCGATAATCCAGGGAAAGATTGATGGACGAATAATGACGGAGTGAAGAAGTGCCACTTTGTTGAATTGTCTGGTCACCAAAAGAGACCATAAAATAAAAGAATTTTCAGTTAAGATCCAGTTTATTCAAGCATAATTTTATCACGCCTCTAATTTTTAAATCCAATCCTTTCAAGCAAAATGTTATTTTCATGAAGATTGAACCGCTTAAAAAAACTAAATAAATTGACGATTTCTCTTCAAACACCCCGCTGTATGGCATAGCGCAGCTTTATTCAAGGGCTCTCATTAATTCGGGAATCAATCACCTCACGAGAATGGTTTCAGGCTGCGAGGAGAATGAATATTTATTATGACAAGTAAATATTCATAGAGGAACGGCGCGAAAATGCGAGGAAAAATCTCGCCGATAAATTGAAACGGATGCGCGACTCGGAGGGGTGTAATAAATATTTTTAATAATGTAAAAAAGGCCGATGAAGGGGCCATATTACTTATGATGGAAGTCAATTCACCCTCTTAGTGGAATATTGAAGAAAATTATTGCAAATATCGAACAATCTGCAAATTTAGAGGGTCCAAGTAAAAAAAATATTCACTGGAAAATGTTAAATTTAAGTATTAAAGTGAGTTTAGATAAACAAAAATGTTTAGTAGTGTTAAGTGAAGGAGAATTTTTTTGTTATTATTATTCAGTAAAACTAGTGAGTTTTCTGTGAACTGTGGAAAATGTGATATATTTAACAAAAACCAAATAAAATTTATGAATTTGGAGATAAAGGTTCTTTACGATGGAGTCACTCCCAAATTCAAGCACGAGAACTGATTTCTCTATCGAAATAGGTAGTTTTGTTAAAATAAATCATTTTTGTAATTAGTGAAAAGATCTATCTGTAGTTTAAAATTTGTAACATTTTTAAATAACAAAAATAATATTAGTGAGAAAATGAACTGTAATAGTAAATATGTGCTGATGAAGACGTGACAAGAAAAGGAAAATTAAGTTTGACATTGAATCCGTAACTTTAAAAAAATATATGGTACTGCATGAGACTATTTAAGGAGCTTTGGAAAGGTGGTGAATTATGTATTTTTATCCTGATTTGGATTTGCAGCTTACAGCCTTACAGTAAACTGAGATGCGTGTGTAGGGAAAATTTTCCAATAAAAACTCTTGATTATGCGGGTCAAATATATTTACAAGAAAAGTTATATTTTATAGTAAACTTGACACAAAATTAAAATCGTAACAACTAGAGGGTGACACGAGAAGGAATGTAAAACAGTCGAACTGAGCGGACGCGGGAACCGGAATGAATTCTCAATATCATGCACTGGACCGGAGAGCAACTCCGAAGGATACCATTCGGTAAATTTAACTTTAGTAATGTTTTAGGGTTGTTCGGCATAGAGCTGTCTTAAATAAGCACTGATGTAAAAATATGTGAAACTTATATACGGCTTATCGTGTACTTTGAAGTTTTGCACGATGCGCCCTCCTTTTCACAAGTAAACGTTTTGGATAGACGTGCAGTGTTAAAAATTAAGAAGATGTGATGATGGCCATCAGAAAATTGGTTCAAGAAGGAAGGGAACGTGCAACATGACCCAATACAATGCATCTCAAAATTCAAACAAGGTAATTATTTTTAATTAATTAATTTTTTTTAAATTTTATCTTGACGAAGAAACAATTGACAACAAACAAGACGTAAAGAAATGGATTGTAAGTGTTGGACGCCACACTACTGCAAACATCTGTAAAATAAATCACACATAGACAGAAAACAATTTGCATACGACCTAATCAATGTAAAATAATTAAAAAAAAAACAGAATCATGTCAAATTTAATTCCATAAATAGATTTGACAGGATTTACTATTTACTGTACATCATCTTTTCCTTCATTTATATTTATATTCTAAACACGTCAATAATTTTGATAAAATAAATGATGTTTTACACAGTGATTTGTTTCCATTTAATTAAAATAATTATTTAGTCTGTGAGACTTAAAACTCCAACAGTAAAGACATTACCTAACTTTACCCCCCCCCCCCCCCAACAGAATAAACATTTCATTAATATTAATATTGCGAAGGTCTGATGTGATTCTAAAAAAATAATACTAGTAGTTATAAAAGGCTCAACACTTACCTTCTCATTGTAGCGTTGCGGTTGTATGAAGAAGCTAAAATAAATATAAGGTAATTAAGTTATTTATGAAAGGATACATTCTCAAGGAGCCGGATTTGTCCCCCACAGCGAGCAGCTTTTGTATAGGGTCCCACGCGATGGCGGTTGGCGAGAATGGGAAGCCATGGCGAAAGGTCTGAAACAAAGAAAACAATCATTAATATTTTTGCTGAAGTTAAAAAGTTATTTGAAACATTTTTCACCACATCCATTAAGGGTAAACTTTAAAAGGTTCATAATCTGCTCGTTATTAGATGGCGTTAATTTAATTATTTTAGGAGAAAAATCCTTTCAGCAAGTTATGCTGTAAAATATAAAGATGCATTATTTGTTAATGTCAAACACAATGTAAATAATATCAAAAAAATTATATTATCGCATTAACCAAATTCTTTTAAGAAAGGCAAACAAATACGATATATTTTCAATTCAAGCGACGGCCAATTCGTACCATATTCAAAGCATTCATATTCAAAGCGACACAATCCATTGACGGCCTCCGTATTCTGGGGTAAGGCCCTTGACTCGCAATCGGCAGGTCGCGGAATCGAATCCCGGCAATTTTATTTGAAAAATTTGTGTTATTTCAGAATTAATTGATTAAAAATAGTTATATTTACGACATGTTCCAGAGTGGAAGATACTCTCAGTGTTACCCTGATGTAAGACCACCATTTAAAATTGAAACGTTGCTTGAAATGGCTTTAGCCGTGTTAAATGACGAGATCTGAATAGTCAAATACTTCCCTACCGTCCTCTTTCCCACACTATTCCCCTCCCCACTACTTTCAGCCTCACAACATACCCCAATTGGGGATGCTATAGTCTCATTGGCTCAGGAGCGGCTGAGACTCTTATGAGGTATTCACATAAGAAAATACATATATAATATAATATTATGCAGTCAAATATCAAGTATTTTGCATTTTAAATATATGAGATGTAGTTATGAAGGGTGAAGATTGATTTTCGATTAAGTTTTACAACAAAAAAAACCCAAAAAAATCAGAGAAACATTTATTCTATAAAAAAGTTTTTTTTTTTAATAACATTAACATTATAAAATTATTTTTTATACCAACAAATTTGAATGATAATTTTCTATCTGTACAAGTTTAAAAGTTTTCTGATGCAGCAAATTCGATAGTAAAAATATGAAAAACGAATTTCAAGCAAACAAATGAATAAACTTGAATAACAAACTTAATTAATGTAGCCTTTCTTCAGGGTTGCGAGCTTCAACCCTTATTTATGGAAAATTATGCAATGAATCGTTTTCTTGGAAAGGTCTCGTCTTTTTGCTGAGATTCCCATAAACAATAAAAAGGCAAAAAACAACATGACTTGAAAGTATTCATCTTGTGCTACTATCAATAAATGATGGATTATAATAAATAAATACCAACGACTGAATTGGAATCGTTTTCTATTTGTGTTCAGACTTTCTTTTCAAGCGAATTGTAGTTATTCTTTGTCGCGTCTGTCATAAATCTTTAAAATACAAACACGATAACTCAAAACCCGACCATTAATCAAAGGGCCGCGCGATTCATGATGGATTGTAATAAATTGCACATAAAATGTCTGCTTTTCGTTCTCGTTGGAAAGATTGGATTCGAGAGGCGGCGTTTTTGAGGTAGATCCTTCGCAATATGGTTTGGTGCATGTTTGATATCTCAGGCGGCCAACCGTGAGAAATATGCGCTAGGAAAAGTGGCTTCTTGGTGAAGGCGATAATATATCTCGCTTTCCGCAATATATCCTGCGGGCATGCATACACATGCGCAGGTACCCGGTGTAGCCATGTCTAAAACACGAATGCTACAAGTTGAATGTGTGCACGATGCTAGACGAATGTTGAGAAAATAGCTCAGCGATAAACAAGGTGAAATAAAAACTACATTTGAAAAACAAAATTAAAGGATAAGGACTGGTCGAGGATCCTAATTAAAAATGATTCAAACAAATCAGTTAATATTAAACCAAATAAATTATAATTAGTAGGTACTAGTTAACCGGGATATGCCCATTCCGAATTAGAATAATGGAACAAAGAAACTGTTTGATAATGCCTTCAGAATACGAAATAGCCGTCACACATAATAATAAGTACCTACACAACATAACTTGTTTATAAATTAATTGTTTTTTTTTATAAACTTTATAATAATATTATTGAATGCATAAAATAAAAACTTAAAATTAAAATGAAGTTTTACAAACTAAACCTGATAAAAATACACAAAGAAACAAATGCTGACAGAAATAAATTGTTAACAACAGCATATAAACTTTTAAACGTTAACATCCGTATTCCCGAAATAATACAAAAATTTGAGTTTTATGTTCCCGACAACTTCACAAGAACGCGCAGACACAGAACTTTTGTTGTTCCGAGATCCAGAACTAACTTACCATTAGTAATGCTGCTCGAAAAATGATTCTGTTACTAACTTACCTGTCCCCTGATATAGATATTTTTCAACTTAATATTCAACAGGTATGTTTTTAGGTTTTCACGGCCAAAAAGTATTTTTGTTATTGTTTTTGGGGTGTTATGCCGTGTTTCGCTACCTCCTTCTTTAGCCAACGTTTCGGACAGCGTTACAGTGTTCATCATCACTCATCTGCCCTGATGATGGACACTGTAACGCTGTCCGAAACGTTGGCTAAAGAAGGAGGTAGCGAAACACGGCATAACACCCCAAAAACAATAACAAAAATAATATTCAACAATTCAAAAATACAATAAATTAATACTTAATAAAATAAAATATTATTAGTCATGTAAAACTGTAAATGTGCATTCAAAATAAATAAATAAATAAAATAAAATAAATTGAGGTATGCCCAAAAAATCAATGTCTAATGACCCTGAAAATCAAGACGGAAAAATTTGCGCTAATTTCATGACGCCATTTCTGAGATCACCGTTCAACAGATTTTCTACTTTAGGTCTACAGTTAATAATATTGTAAAATTACGTGTAAATAGCTTGTAGAACTTGCCGAGAGGTACGGTTAGCATATTCAAACTGCTTTATCAAAACGATGGTTCTAAACAACTAAAATGAATGAAAACGGGTATCAAAGCGAACCGATTTTTCTTTCACTACGAGTATGTTCCATATATCAAAGACGATCGTTGCATCTCATCGGTAGCAATTTGAGCACTTAAACATCTGCTTGAACGTATTCTCAATAAATATTTCATCATTGTATAACTACGAAATACGATATTTCATAAGACGTCGAGAGATCTATCCGTTAAGCAGGATTTAAAGTTTATACTATGGAGGTCATTCTGCACCGGGGTTCGCTGTTCCGGGGTTACACCGCAGGAAAGTATTCTATATCCGGATTACACTGTAGCGTGGCACGCTATAGCAGGGTTACACTGGCATCATATACTATATCAGAGTTACACTGTAACGGGCATGCTAAAGCAGACCTGCAGTGTACCTTGTATACTACAGCAGGGTAAAACTGTAGGTTGAAAAACTATAGCGAACTAACTTCAGCTATATTCCGCTGTAGCGGGGTACACTAAAACAGGGTTACACTGGCGGTTATTGTAGCTGGTGCCGAGAGTATCGCCCCAACAAAAATAAAAGTTATGAGGAGATGTTAAGAATGTTAAATTTTCTCCGATGATGGTAAACTTTTAAGAGCCAAAGAATGCTATAAAAAGTTGCTGAGAACTTAGAACTGAAATTAGCAACGTTTATAGTTTTAATAAAAACTTGATAGACATGCATTAGACGGAAAGAGTTGAGTGAGGTTGAGGGCAAAAACTCTAATCATATAGAAAACATTGACGCAAACAACTTTGTATTTAAAACATTACACATAACAATCTATCAATATTTTTGATAGATTTATTATTAAATAATTACGAGTATTACCATTCAATTTGAAATTGAATTTTGTTTTCTCAAATGAATTGATGTAAATCTTGAAAGTGGAAATTAATCCTTTTACCGACAATCGATCGAGCTGAAATTCGGTAGATAGACTCGTTATTGATGATAATGCATTTGGTGATACTTACGCATTACTCTAAATTGGATGGAGTGATGGCGTAGTTGCACCAATCCAAACGGTCGTGCCGTTCGATGCTTAGGACCGTCGAAAAGTTGTAACTCTTTATATATACAATAATAAAAGATGTACTACGGTAAAAAACTTTGGTTTTACGGGTTAAAAAAATATTATTACGATTGTTGTTAATTTTTATGTGTATTTTTTGCCTCCCTCATGTTCGAGATGTCATTGGGGTTAAAATATAAGATGTATCCTAAAAACAGACTTGACCGATAGCATAGGTAACTAAATAAAAAAAGTTTTTTTATCAAATTGCGTAAAAAATTGAAACTGCAAGAAAAATCAAAGAATGTAAGCCCTTATATCTTGATCGTTTCATAAGAAGCGAAAAATATAAGATTATCGAACTGATAATCCAGTGGAAGATCTATGGAAGTCGTAGCAGATAAAGAAACCAACAAACGTAACTGGTACGAGTGTAGTTTCGTTGAGTTTTTTCAAGCTGAAGCAAGCAGGGACCGATAGAAACAAGAAATAAAAAAAGTTAAAAAACAAAAAGATTCAGAATCGAAAAACTGTATGAAGTGGTACTAGCATTGTTTATCGACCTTCCCTTTATCCGTCTCCCTACCCCTCCTCACTCCCTTTAGCCTAACAACGTACCCCATTAGAAAATGCTTTAGTCCCACTGGCCGATAGTTGGGTCTCTTGTGCGGTATACATAAAAAAAATAAAAATCAATCTTTTCAAGTAACTTGTTTTCATGATTAGAATTTCTTTGTTTGATCACTTGCTCATTCTCAGAGAAAAGACAAACACACGAGGTTAGCATCCCCTAAGAAACACATTAACATACGTTTGGACGCTTGTTCAGTGTTCACCGCCGACGTGTATTAAGGGAAGTAGCAACTTGCAATGTCCGGCCCGGTCTCGGAAGGAATATGTTACACTGAATACAAATCGGCCGAGTCCCCTGAGGACGGGTAATGTGGCTCGGTTAGAAGCGCGCGGTAAGCCATGACTCGGCTTGAATATTAAAACGATTCGTTCTTAGTGGAGCTGTGATAAAAGAAACTTAAACTTTATTGAAAAAAATTACGTTTTGTGTAGAAAATTCTTTATTCGTATCATGAACATTGGAGGGGACCCACAACTTTCCCAACAACTGTGTGAGGAAACTGATTGTTTTACCTCCTTAGCCGCACACGTCAGGACTCTAATTTTTATTGCAAAAATGAAACTACATATTTTTAAAACGAATCCAGACCCTCCAATGTCCCTGCATGCATGATTAGTAAGTTAGTAAGAAAGAAAAATGTATGCATTCTTACATTATTTATAGTAATTAACAAGATAAAGACACATAAAAGATGTGTCCGCCTATTGGTTCAGCATCTAGTTAAAGTGAAATAATAAAGAAAGAGAACAATATTTAGAGGTGTGAGAATGATTAAAAACAAAGAAAATATATTAAAAAAAAGATATCGGAAACAGTTTGTCCCACTATCGCGGGGCAGTCCCGGCGAAAATGAGCAGGCAAGTAGCCTGGCCGTGACGAGCCTAAACGCCCGCGTCCCTTAGCCAGTTTTCCAAGAGTATCGTTGAAGATCATGTCATGACCAGAAAAATGGTAAAGCAACATCGAAGCAAAAACAGTCATACACATGAAAAGAACCTATATTTATTTCTGGCAACAATTTAATTTAATTTTTCAAGAAGTCATAAAGCCTACAATTCACAGTAAACGTATTTTCAATAAACCTATCTTGACTTGAAAAGAGAGTAGGTGATTGTACCATGAAACATTTGGTCAATGAAACACGGTCCATCCAACTTCCAGTGACTATACGAGTATATTAACCCCTCTCAAAATTATTAGGTATGTCAAACATTTAACAAAATATATACAAAGATATATAATGAATGAAAACAGTAACATTTAATAGGTGTGATTATTAAGTTCTGCTAGTATTTAGTTTATTTCAATTATGACATCAGTTTTGGAGTGCAAAGCCTTTGTCAAACAAACTAATCGATATGTTGGAATTCCAAATACAAAAATATATAATTTAAACACAACAAAAATATATGATTTGTTTTTTGCAGTTTTTACACTTTTTATAAACATAGTAAAGTTAAAAAAATAGACGGATTATACATATTTGTGCCTAATTAATAAGATACGGTCAGATTTTTTCCTTTTCTGATTTTTTAGTTTTAAGATTTTTTGTCGCTAATATTGTTTTCATTTAATTAAAAATGACAATTTGAAGTTTTACTATGTGAACATGTGTTTTTCTGATTTTTTTTTGTTTTCGGATTTTCGACTGAGTTTTGCTTATATTGTCTTCATTCAATTCACTATTTTTACTTTAAAAAAAATTTAAAACACAGACAAAATTTGGCAGAAAATCTAAAAATCTTTTAAAAGTACCCTATTGTGCCGTAAAGAACCAGCGTAAGGGATGTTGATACTTGATACTCATGTGCCGTAATTAATGAATAATTCATTTAATGAATTTAAATTGAATAAGTATTTAATGAATAATGCATGCATGTGAAGCAAGAAAGTGTAAACATTCTTGGTATTTTCTAAAGCGTTGGTTTATTTCACACGGAACGCCTTCGTTTTATTTCCCAAAAAAACATACAACCAATATAAATAAACAATATAAATACAGAGAAAATCACAATATAAATACAGATTATTACACCATCATTCCAACGCAATCAAAAATACATTTTCTCTCTGGCAAAGAAAAGGAAACATCAGCGCGAACACAAACATTGAAGCATTCGGAAAAAAAGGGTCCAACGATTTCGTTGCTAAGCCAAACCAAGCCGAAAAAATTAAAATCAGAGTCCAGAACCGTTTGCTTTTGGACATAGGTGACCATTCAGAGGCCTTATTTCCCGTGACAAATGTTACGGACGTAAATCATCAAGCGGTCAGGGGGTAAGTGTGTATTTTTCGCTTCCGAAAGCGATAAATCTAGAGAAAAATCTCCCTTACCCAAAAACGGCTGTGCCATTGCGACCTATTGCGAGAAAAATCAGTATTTAATCCTACGCATCACTTTCCCATATTTCTTTATAATTTTATTTTTTGTTTATATTACGAGTTTTTAATGTAACTACCTATCAAAGCCAAATTATAAATCAGAGCTTTGATACGCAGCTTTGCCCGAGATTTGGAATGAATAAAATTATATATATTCATGTATATATTTATTTTAATGTGAACACCGCACGAGAGTCCCAGCTGTCCCCAGAGCCAGTGAGACTGTGGCGTCCCCGTTTCGGGTATGCTGTAAGACTGAAAATAAGTGGGGAGGAGAAGGAGATGGGTAAGAGCAACTTGTGGAAGGACCTGGCTATTCAGATCTAGTCAACAAACATGGCTAAAGCCATTTCAAGCAATGCTTCAATTCTGAATGCTGTTCTTACCAGGGCGATACTAAGAGTATCTTCCACTCTGGAACGTGCAGCAAATATATCTTTTGTTATTTTAAATGACGAAATTGTAAAAACACAAATCAATCAAATACAATTTACTTATGCACGCCGGGATTTGAATCCACGATCGCCGCTAGTCAAGAGCCTTCGACTTCGAAAGCCCTTGTCCCTCGACCACGGAGGCCGTCCTAATAATAATAATAACTAAAACATTTATTTATCAACAGATTTTTACAAATTTACATGTTATGTCGTTATCTTTGATTTTATTGATAAATGGGTAAGACCACTCAGTTCATTCAGAATTTATACTGGAATGCAGTTGGTTTTCAGCAGTGCCTCTAAAATAGCACACAAATTATCAAAAAAAATAAATAATAAAATCAAATCTCAAACATAATACACATTATATAAAATAAATAAAAAAAAATATTAAAAAAGGAAATCGCGTATCGCGCATAAAAAAAATGTTTTTAATAAAAAAAGTATTGCCAAAATTTTGTAAGAATATATGCTAATTTGCAAGGAAGAAAAAGAACAAGATCACTTGGAGCTTTATTTGATGTAATTTCAATATGGTTTATAAATTTTATCAATAGCTGAATCTATTATAAGATATGGAATTACAGCTTGGAGACTTTCCTGTACTTTTTTTAAAACAAATATTTTTCAATTCCTAATGACTTAATAATGATGACTGACAAAAATAATTTATAAAAAAGTTTCTTCTCTCTTTTCTTTTTCAATAAATTTTTAAAATTTTTATATTTATCTCATTTTTTGAATGTAAATATCTAATTACTGGTTTGTTTTCAATATGATTTTTATAATTTTACCGTTTTTTTTTCTGCGTGATTTCGCTAAATTCCGAGAAGAGACGAAAATAATCAAATTTCACCACATTTAGAACACAAATTGTTTGTCTCCTTTTGACAAACAGGCACGCCCACAACATACATCTTATAGTTTATATTTTCGGTGGTTTCTATGTAATTTCTCTTTGAGAAATAAAACGTAATTCCAGAGCTAGACTTTTCGAGTGCGTTCTGTTCCAGATTCCATTGTTTTGTGCATTGTTCCCATACCTATTTAATATTTCAAGAGCAGGTGCTTAGGTTTCTAAATGTTGGCGTTGTAATGTTGAAACAAAACAAGTTCTTATCTAAAGGGTGCAACCGTTGCCATGATACCGGAAGAATAAACACTTGATGGGGCTGAAATATGAAGCGCGCAGGCCTTTATACTAATACTCGCTTACAACGGTTAAATAGCCTTTTAGGTTCTATTGTCTTCTAAAAATACGAAACGGCGTAATTATATAAAATTTTACTCACATAACGGTATTCAAATAAACAAAATATTAATATTTTATTATTATTATAATAGGACCGTTTTTAACTGCAAAACAGGTTGGCCCAAAGACATATTAGTTTTATTGCTCCAAAATTGTATAATTTACTATGTACAACCTTTAAAGAGAGCACGTCTCAAAATCTCCAATCTTGAAAAATATACCAAAACTTGGTTAAAAACACTGAAAAAGATATTATTTCTCATAAGTTCAACAAAGCCATCAATTATAAGTATCATTAGACAGCATTTAGAGTAGAAGTATGTAACTGTGTGCAATGTTTTTTTTTGTCACTTGTAACATTCATTCTTATAAATCTTTCACAAATGCAAAAATAAAAGTGCAGACTCTTATTACTCTTATTTTATTGTAGTTTTTAATTGAATTTTTCGATACTCCTTTTAAATCCCTAATTTATATACACCTAAAATCTTCACTTTAACCATAGAAAAAAAAATCAACATTATACGCACGCACAGGCGTTGCCTTTGTGGGATTTTTTTGTTAATACATTTATTGTATTAAGCTTTTTTATATACTTTTCATTATTTTATGTATCTATTATTATATGTATTGTATCAAAAAATTTCGAAACACAAAAAATGGCTTTTTATCTCATATTTTTATCGTACAAAGTTTGAAATGGATTGTATTATGTTTTCGTGGATTGTAGTTTTTTTAACATTATTTCCCCACAGGAAATCTTAAGGAATATAGATACCATCAGGGTCGATGTCATATTTGGGGATGATTTGTGGGTGGTCTTTTTAAGAAAAGAAAGGACAGGAAGTTCTGGTAAGAAGGGTGGGTAAGGATAAGTATTCATTCCTCCCCACTGTGGTGCAATATGTTGGCAGACGCATCGCTGCCAAGACCTGGACAAACCTCACCCCATGAAACCCCTGAAGTTACAAAATGTGGCGAATCACTTGGGGTGACCTATGGTTGAGGTGTTGGTTATCCGGGACGGCGGTATCTCGTATACGCCTTCAAAATTGAAATGAGTTATCAGTATATTTATCATGATTTTTTATAGGAACAAAATTACATTCCTGGTGCTCTCTCCTGTCGAAGGTTGGCTATCATCAACATTCACCACGCACACTGCAACCTTCAACAACTGTATTCGTACCGTAAATATCAAATGTCGGCATCTTTTTAACAATCATTACACAATGCGTTCAAGATATTGAAATTTTATTCATGTATTGTCAGGCAAAATTCACCCTTTAATAAGATATTCGATAAAGAACCTGCACTTTAGTAAGTGGGTAATCAAGGATGCCCTTAAATGTACATATCGAACATCTCTAAGTCTATATTTTCCGTCATAATTTGTCGACTTTTTGTGTTTGTTTTGTTTTATAGTTCCTTCACGTGTTAAAATTTACTGTTAACAATTCAATTTTTAACCTAATGAGGGACTAAACCTGTATAGAGAGATCAGTGACCAGGTTTCGATGTCAAGTCAAAAAACAGAGAAAACAAAGCAACAAATCGTTGATTGTCGTAATTTATAACACTAGCATTTTAGAACAAACCAACTCCATGTACTTACCACCTACCTAATAATCAAATGCATTAATAATATTTTTATTTCTGCTACATATCTATACCTTTTTTTTTTTAATTTTTTAAATTTTTTTATATTAACTCCACACAAGAGGCCCTGAGGGAAATAATTTCCCTCAGGGCCTATGTCATCTTTAAAGATGCTGTGTGGAGGGTGCTGTTGAGGCGAGGAAGGAGTGAACATGGGTCTTGAAGAGACCCATGTTGTAGGAGGGAGGAAACACAGAAGCCGGCAAATCGTTCCACAGCCGGGCTGTTGAACTCAAGAACGAGTCGTAGAAACGACCCGTTCTCATGTGACTAATGTAAACCGTGTACAAATGTTGAGCGCGTGTTTGGCGTGTTTCCCGACTATGCACCGGTGCCGAGGGGATCAGTGACTCTAGATCCTCGGAGCATCTTCCATTGTAATACTGGGTAGAACAAGGACAGCATTCCCACCTGACGCCTGTGCTTTAAAGATTGCAGTCCGTTTGTTAAGTTAGGAGAATCTATCAAACGGACCGCCCGTTTCTACACAGAGTCGAGGGTTTTTTTCAGGTATTTTGGGGCTCCAGACCAGAGGTGGCTGCCAAATTCAACCGTGGGGCGCACTTGCGATTTGTACAGGGTTAGCAGTTGTGTACTATTAAAGTATCTGCGGGCCCTGTAGAGCACGCCCAGTTTCTGAGAGGCTAACTTAACTCTGGCCTCGATGGAGCCCCCGTGCCTGAGCTGGTCACTTAGAGTTACACCAAGCATATCAATGGAAGGCCTGTTCGGGAGATTGCTTCCGCTGAAGGAGACTAGATTATCATTCCGATCCCTTTTAGACGTAATCAGACATGATTGGGTCTTTGAAACATTAAATTCGACGAGATTAGTTAATTTACCTATTTTATCTTTATTGTATGTCTAATTTTAGTAACTCTTATGCTCTTCATGTTCATTATGTAGACTGGTTATCATGTATATACGTTTTTTTTCTTCTAATTTAATTATCTACTTCTAATAACATAATTTTTGTACCTATTTTTACAATGGTACCATTTCAAAATTCAAACACAAGAAATTATTTCTCTTTTGAGTTAGGTAGCTTGTTAACAAGAAATTGATACATTGTAATTAGTTTTAAGAATCATATTGTTTTCCTTTAAATATGTTATATGTATGTATTTTAAATAAAAAAAAAATGAATTCAGAATTGTTTCCCACCGAAAATTGGAAGATCGAGAAACTTTGTTGGTCGCAAATGCTTTCTAAAGAACAATTCAAATTAGTAAAAATACAATCCCTATTGTACAGAACAACTCTTAGAAAAATAGAATAAGAAATTATTGAAAGTTGTTTCGACCGGTCCATGGCTGAGTTGGCATCGCGTTTTGGGTCCCACCCAGGCATCGCGTGTTCGATTCCTCGGCTGGCTAAGTCCTCCATCACGACACCAGCAACATTTTCCGCAAACTGTGGTGGTAGTAGTAGGATGTAGTAGGAGATTTTAAAATATTGTTGGGTTATTCGTTACCCGGAAATGTTTGTCTTTCTTTTTAAAAATTAAAAAAAAAATATTAAGAATTACACTTTTTTATATTGTATGGTTTAGAAATAAAATCATCTCAAATGCGTTTATTATTACCGAGACAAAAATGCATCACTGCAAACATTCGTGGTAGATGGCAATAAAATGCAGGTTCAGAGAAAATTGAATTCAACGAGTAAATAACTGAACCGTAAAGCAAACGCTGCAAAGCAAAAAGAACGAACTTTGCTCTAAAATAAACTGCATTCGGTTTATCAGCCGAGTTTCCGAGTGGTCACACAATAATTCCTATTTACCACGCAAGGATAAAGTGACCACGGTAGGTGGAAGATCGTGACCTGGGAGTGTGGAGTGACCTAGGTGGGGTGTGGAGTGGCCTCGGTGACCGTATACAGTCATTGGTGGAGGTCTGAATAGATTTAGCTCAAGTGGGGTATGAAATCACCCCCAGTGGAGGCGCAGAGTCAACCGGGTGGGTCTAGGCTTACCCCCAGCCAGCTTGGGGGCGCTTAGGTGGAGGAAATAATAATAATTTGTGGAGACAAACATAGGCGTGCGGAAACAAAGCTATTTGTTCTAGAATAGTCATTTCAGCGAGGGAAATGGAGAAATATGTTATGTTACGTAATGTAATAATAATAATAAATACTGTACAATAGAATTGAGCTTTTCTTGATCCACTATATTTAAAATTATATTGATTTACGCAAACGTTTTTTTTAAGGATTTAATTACAAACATCACAAATATTATACGACACGTTTTTACACGTTGCATTACAAATAAACAATGTACAAATTTAGATTATCTACGTAGTAACATGGTTATAAAGAAAACAGAATAATATAATAGACAGGGTGTTAAAGGACGTACTTGACTGATCAGTGATTTCTGACATTATTTGGAGCAAAACCTCTAAACGAAATTTTGGTCTACGGTGACTTTTAAAAAGGTTTTTTTAACATTTTTTTTTCTTCAAAACCTACAAAAATAAGCCTTCCACTTTAGAATACTCTAACTATCCTAAAACCTACCGACTTTTTAAGTTTTAAGTTAAAAAAAAATTTCAAAAATGTCACCGGAGACTAAAATTTCACTTACATTTTTCTTATCAAATAATGTCAGGAATCACTGAACGAGGTGACAATTAAAAAAATTCGAGACGGCACTCTCATAGATGGTTTAATTATTTAGGGAAAAAAATACTTTTATACTGCATGTATTAAAATATTAATCAGTATCACCATCATCATCAGTATATTAATACGTGAAGCAAAAACTTTGTACCCCTTTTTACGAAAATGGCGCGGACAAAGGAGCATGAAATTTCGCAGACTTATAGTTTATATAGTGAAAGAGTGCAGAATGCTAATATTTTTTTTTAAATTATGCATAAAAAATACATTAAATCAATAAAGAAAACATTTCAATTATGGTCGAATTTCGGCCATTGGGCGACCACTAGTATTAATTAGTAGTATACGCCCTACAAATTATAATTATGAATTAAAAGTTTTGTTCAAACAAATTAACAAATTCAAATCTTTTAAGAAAGGCTTACAAATACAATATCTGATTGAATCACCGAAACAATATTGCGTATGTACGGGCTGGAATAATTAATTCATCTTAATATTATAAATTGCGATAAGTGTTTTTTCCCCAAATTATTAAACTATTGCCATCCGTAAAAGGGTAGAGTTTGAATTCTTTTAAGTATCATCTTATAGAAAGTCAAGTGCGTCACTTAACACCCTTGCATAGATATAAAAAAACGTGTTACATAGGAAAGTTGTGTGATAGATAATCGGTAGTAGATACTCACGTTTTTAGGTTAGGTATTCCAAAAAATCAAAGTAATTGTTTAGGATTTAGAGAAAATTTGTGAGTGTAATATTTCACCCGATCGTAATCCCTAAAAATTTTACAAAATTAAATTGTGTAAAAATACTTAGACAAAGTGTAACCATTATAAGCACAGTTCGTGTATGTGAATTAATTGAAGTGATGTGGCCGGACTCGAGGGAATAAATATGAAATTTTTTTAAATCACATAATATTTTTTGTGAGAATAACAGAATGGAATAGGTATGGAAAACAAAATAATTCGCTGTATCTTACCAAAAAAGAGTCTGGCTTTTTTTTGTGCATGATGAAAGGCTGGCTTTTGTGTCATCTACATTTTTCTTTAATGCGTTAGTCGCAACTGACCCAATGACTGAAATTGGAAGAGGAAGAAGGGAAGATTAAGATAAAAGGCGGAGTACCTACACACTGACCCACTCCTTAGCAAGTAAGTTAATAAATACTTGATGAGAAGACACGTACACTTTATTTTTCAATTTTGCTGGTAGCGGCTCAGTTCGTTTTGAGGGCATGGAGTGAACGAAACCATTGAGTTATATATAATAACCCAGCAGGAAATTGTTAACATACAAGTTAATTTAATAAACCTATTATAATTTATTTGCATTGTTATACAATCAATATTCTCGGAAAAGACGTAACCAAAGAACTGAAATAGCTAAAATCTTGAAGGGAACATATTACAATACAGATCTACTAGCATGGAAATAGAATAGATAGCAATTTGACAAGAAAGAAAAAACCAAGATGCCAAATTGGGCTTCGACCGAAGTTGGAAGTAACCGAAACCACGTATTCAAAAAAGGGATGCTTAATTAACCTTTACCCTTAGAGAATGAATATATTGGGAAAGCTGAGGTTTTGGAGTGAGAGTAATACTTGAAAATCAGACGGGTTTCGGATTGTCAAGATGTTGAAATGATCGTGATTTTTCAAGTATTTTTGGTGTGTTTTCTGGTGGAGTAGGTGCTAAGAGAATCACGCCAACTTTATTTAAGCATTTCTTTGAATTTGAACACGATATATTACATCCAGAACTATCGTGGAAGTCTGATGTGTTTGAAGAAAAGTGTAGTTTTATTGTGCAAGTACTGACGCCTATAATAGGATACGTAGAGTTACGATTGTTTAACAACATGATGTATTCAGCATATAATGAATACTATTGTTGAAAGTAGTTTTTGAGCGTCGGGATTACCAAGGTTGAAAGAATTGGTTCCAGAGGCTGAGGAGCTGGTGGAGGATGTTTGACCTGTGCTCCGTCTTCTCATCAGACGAGTGTATATTAATACTCAACCATGAGGAATAGTCAGGCTCCTGGGGGTCGCGGTACTTTCAGGCCGCGATCCTGTGTTCAATGATTATACTGGATGATGATTGATAACACTGTACTCTTATTTGAGTGATTTAACATTTATTTTAGATTTTAATAATTTACACAATTAATGTTCACGTATGAAACGGGTAGAGAGGTACAAAACGCGAACGGGCGGTTGGATCGAGCGCTAGGAACGGAATAATTTGCACGGTCATTCTCGGAGCGGTGCCGAGATATTTTTCGGAGAGGTGACGGTGATGCCACACGTAAAAATGAATGTAAACAGAAAGCTATTCTTAGAAGTTGAAAATAATCAATAAACGTAAAACTGCTTCCATCTTCTCAAATAACCTGTATATGCAACTAATTTCAGTTCGCAACGTCATTCTTTTAATAAAACTCTTGAATAAATCATAATTTCCAACTGCGGGATTATAAAATAATACCGAACTTTTTTTTGTTTAATTGTGAATACCGCACAAGAGTCCCAACTGCTCCCAATCATCTGTACACAGTGAGGCTATGGCATCCCCAGATGGGGTATATGAGGCAGACAGTAGTGGGGAGGGGAAGCAGATGTGAAGAGGAAGGTAAGGAGTACCTGGCTATTCAGATCTGGTCACAAAACACGGCTGAAGCCATTTCAAGCAACGTTTCAATTACGAATGGTCGTTTTAGGGCGATACTGAGAGTATCTTCTTATCTGGAACGTTCTTTTATATTTAAATGATTAAATAGTGAATAACACAAATCATTAAAATTAAATTTACTTGCGCCGGCCTGTATTTGAACCCGTGACCATCGCGAGAGCCTTACCTATCGATTACGGAAGCCGTCGAAAAAAATTGTATAGGAACTCGAGCAAAGCCTGTTAGTGATGATTAATTAAATGACAATGTAATAATGCATAGTTCAAGTAAATCATATCACATTTTATTTACGCAGGTATAGCATTGAAATTGCGTTTAAAGAGTTTTGTATTAAACACTTGTCATTATAGATCAGCAGGTGTACGAAGAACCTGATTAAACCTTAAACAGATAAAATTACTACCATCAACCGTCTCTGTGGAAAAAGCAATTTGAGCTTTATCTGAAATTTCATTTCTACGTATTGCAAAAATGTACGTAAAACGTGTCCTGCGTTCCAGAAAGATACAAGCAATAAAATAATCCGTTTACTCAGGTGTAACAATTTGGGATTTTCGCAGTAAATGCGGTAAGTAGACGGACACTTAGAAGAAAGTCTGAAAAAGGAAAACGTAAGCGGATTTGCGTGTTAATCATAATAATATTTCCCGTTTACTCATGTGCGCCAATTTGGGCTGTTCTTTGAACTGGTATCAGGTTAAACTGCGTTCTCACCTCAGACACGTGTTGGGTAAATTTACCCTTAGTTATGAATTCAAAGCAAACACAGTGAAAATTTGGAACGCGTGTAAATATAACGGATTAATTCAGTGTTTATTCAAAGCTTAATACGGACCTAAAGTCGTTATTCGTATTTGAATTTGCTTACGGGGAAAATCTAAGGGAATTTAGATTGGTATTTGAAATATGAAAATTTTCCCGTTTCATGGAAAATACGCAGAATTTGCGTCGTTGTGAAACCGCAGAGATAACTTGTTCATCTTTCTTTATTATAAAGAGAATTGCTTCGAAGATAAATCTGCTTTTATTTTAGAAGCACAAAAGGGACATCTTAAATGATATTTTTAGTATTTCAGTGTTTGAATTAATACGAAATTATGGAAATACACATTTTCTTCGTATGGTGGAGGTCAAAGTGAAAGAGAATTGTAATAATATTTTTAAATGAAAAAGATTAAATATTAAAAAAAAAAAATTATATTATAACTTAAACAGCGTCGGTTTTCCGGCATAAATTTTGTATAGCTTTTCTGCTTGGATTTGTATGTCAATGCACATTATTTGGATAACACTACTTTAAATTATCAACGAACATTTTCTAGATGAGCTATGAACTTTGAAACTTATTTAAAATCAACTGTATAAATATACCATAAGCACACATGTCACAAAATCATAGGAAACATATTAGAAATAGTAAAAAAAGAGTAAAATAGATAATGGTGGCGTTTGAATGAGAAATGATACCAGACATGCAATTACATTCAAAAATTTGTAGTACAAATAAAATAAATATTGATTGAAAAGATTTGATAGTATAGCCCTCTTGTACCTACCTTCCGTGCAGTTATATAGATCTGCCACATCTGCATATCTATTAGTAACTTCATGTAACCTAGGTACAAGCGAGTGTTTCGTATAGTTGGTCCTGTAATTATTACGTTTAAACGGGATTTTAGAACGAGTGGCTCTCGTGGGTATATAAAATTCAATGAAGTTAATAAAATTAAAGTTAAGTTAAATTAAATCAGGATTGTTTCACTAACTTCATTATACCATTCACAATTTTGAAGATAAATATTAAGTCGGATATAATTCTCCGATTTGAGAGTCTTAATAAATTTAATTCTTTCATCAAGTAATTATAGTTTATTTCAATGGGAATACCGGTTTAAAACTATTGTCTTAAAAAATCATTTTAATATTTTTTCCATTCAATATGAATGTATTTTAAAATGGGGGGACCAGATCGAGGAGTTATATTCGACTTTACTACGTACCAAGGATGTATACAAATTTTTTATTGTTGAAATATTCCTTAAACCTCTAGAATTTCGAAGAATGAAGCCAAATGATCAATTAATTGTAATAAAATAATATTAAACGCAATATTGTTTGATCAATAATTTAAAAAAAAATTGTTAAATGGTAAGAAAATTTAAAAAAAAAAAGTTACGGTATTCGGGTTAAACCAGGTAGCAAGTTGATGAGAATGACATAGAAAACGACGTACACATTTTTGTATTATTTATTATTATTAATTGAATTCAAGAGACCACGGTATATTTTTACCCTTTGCCGAATAAAAAAATATACCACAGTAAATATAAATTTGAGTCGAAAGGTCGCCAAATTTGTTTCCATTTCTAAACAAACATTATGTACCTACATAGAGTACGTTTTGATGTGTGTGTATAATTTCATTTACCAACGAGAACTGCCAGGTTCGAGATTCTAATATCAGAACTGGAGTCTTTCCGATACTCGTTTGTTTGTATAAACAGGGTGAAAATTATAAACATATACTTTTCAAAAAAGGTCGTCGTCTACATATCGCAACGGGATCACGTGATACGTGCGCTATTTCTTGTGTTACAGTGCTGCTAGAACGTGACGGAGTTCTTATCACGTGACTCGCCGCTAGGCTAAACTCAATTGCGACGCGTGATGAAAAAACATTTTTATTGTTTTTAATTGATAAAAAATATCACCGGACAGCAACACGGCATATATATTTTTTACTCCAAATACGCTGGTTAAAATCATTCGGGTAAGTGCTGTTACTCCCCTATATATGCAAACTTGGCTGATATATAAAACTGCACTGAATATAAATAAAAAAGCTTTAGGACGAGTTGCTTAAAAAAATTTGAACAGTTCATCAAATATTTTAAGCTAATTTTTATTTGAATCCAGATGCGCTCGCCTTTTTTGGAACAACACTACCAATTGAGCTACTGATATTTAATTATATTCGATCATTTATATCAGGGTTCACGTGTATTTGTCTGTTTCATGTTTCCTTGGGAGTTATTAGTATTACGTTCTTCAATCATTAAGTATTTATTACAATGAGGTTTATATACTTACTTCAATAAGTTATTTCTAACAAATTAAAAATTCATTTCTATCGATTGAAGAGAAACAAAACTATATTGAACCATTAATCAAATATTTGAAGAAAATTTTCACGTTCTGTGTAAATTCTATTCAAGTTCTGTGAATATTAATGTTTTTTGAAGCAACTGGCCTATAATGATATATGTTGACTTTTTGTTAAATTTTCAACAACGATTTAAAATGTGCTATTTTTGATTTGCCGCTAAAATTACATGATCGCTTATATTCGTGAATGCGGCGGCGATGACGTCACTTTCACTGTTGGTGACTGCCGTCTTACCATACAGTGGCGTTTTCTGTGCCAAAATGACGTTGTAGCTAGTTGGAACCATTTCGGAATGTGTTCGGTTTTTCAAATCAATAATTATAACTGAAAATATTAAAACTTCACATTTTTAGTACAAGAATCAGAATAAGAAAAATAAACTTCAGATCTTCCTCACATTTTTAATGGTATTCAAGGTTCGTGAAAATACTCCATCGGGGTACGTAGTGAGAAGGGGAAGGAGAAATGGAAAGAGGAGGACGAGAAGTACCTGACTATTCAGATCTGGTCACCAAACACGGCTAATCCCATTTCAAACAAAGTTTCGACTCTGAATGGTAATTTTTCATCTCTAATTATTTTTTTTTAATATGAATACCGCACAAGAGTCGAAACTGCTCCTGTCTGGAGCCAGTGAGACTATGGTATTCCCAATTGGGGTATGTTGTGAGGTTAAAAGTGGTGGGGAGGAGAAGAAGAAGGGGAAGATGAAGGTGAGGAAGTATCTGGCTATTCAGATCTGGTCACCAAACACGGCTAAAGCTATTTCAAGCAATGTTTCAATTCTGAATGGTGGTCTTACACCAGGGCGATACTGAGAGTATCTTCCACTCTGAAACGTGCCGCAAATATACTATACATTATTTTTTTCTGAATTAATTGTGAAATAAAGAAATCAATCACAGAAAATATATTTGCCATGCCAGGATTCCATCCCACAACCTTCGGATTGCGAATCAAGAGCCTTACCGCTAGACCACGCCAGTCTTCAAGATAATTAACATTACAAAAAATACTATTCAACTTTCTCTGTAAAATTTGTACAACACATTTCACAGGACTTCTCTATTTAAAAAAAGGCAGAACATTGCGCATTCAAATGCAATTGTTTCTGTAAAAATCCCTACTAAGATTTTCTAGTAAATTATAAGATTTACCAACTTTTAATGGCAAAAGTCCGGTTGGTTACCAATTTACGGGATTTTACATTAACAAATGCATTTTATCAATTTAATTTAACTTGAAATCATTTTATCGGTTTAACACTTTCTCATTCGGTTATCCCAACTAACTTCCTCCATCCCAAGTCGTCCCGCCTAGAATAAGGAACCAATCAGATTTTACCAATTAAATTATCCCTTTAATAAGACGATTCGAACAACATTAAGTTAATTTGCAAACACAACGAAGATATTGCGGCCCCGTTGCTGAGAGCGAAGATTCAATTTATTCCAATTTCAATGAATTTATAAACCACCATTCCGATAGAATGTGTCCTTTTTATGGTATTGTCAGTAACACACTTAGTAAAGCTTGGTTATTTATTTGTGTACGCGCGAGTAAAAAACAGCGATTCTCGTGCAAATACTTTGTGAATACGAACAGTAAGATTCAGTTAGTAATGAAGTATTTAACTTGAATATTTCGATAGCAGAAATTTGAAATGCTGTAAAGGACAATAAATCCAAAATGAGTTAAATATGTACTTTTTTCTATTTCGATCTGTATCGTAGATACATTTCTAGGAAAAAAAGTGCGTCTTTTATGACGTGCATTTTGAGATGTTTTTTTTCTGAAAAATTAAAAATAAATCTAATACTGTTTTTAAAGAAATTTGCAAAAAAATTTTAGTATTCGGAAAGAAATGCTCAATGTCGTTTTATTATAAAAAAAAAATAATTTTATGTCTACAAAAACGAAATAATAATTTTTTTGAAAAAATAATAAAAACTTTCTTTTCGCTCTCCTAAGCAGTTCGCATTGTGTTCTTTACAGCAATTCAAATTTCCATGATCGATTTTATTTAATTTTTTTGATAAGGTTTCATTAATATTTAATGAACAAAGAAGATAATATTATCAACTCTGAATGATACATGAGTATGAAATCCGCCCCTTGAATACGCTTGTGTTGTTTGATAGTTTTATGCTTTCCATATTCGTCATATTGAATTCGTTCTTGAAGACAATTTCTGATAGGATGAAATTGAACTAACTCTAAACCTTTCTCCTTTAGAAGACTATGGAGACAAATTTGAAGTTAATTTGTTTATTCGAAATTATATTGTACAAAATGTATTGTACTTTCCTAAAACTCATCCATTTCAATATCACCTCACGTAGACTCCGAAAAAATGAACTGCTCTTCCTTAATCAACACTCAACCAATTTACCATTTTTCATAATATTTAAACTGGTCATCGCAAGTCAAGAGTTTGATTTTTTTGGTATTAAACGACCTTTCAAAACTTTATAAACGACTTTTCAAAATTAATGAGCTTTTTAGTTTTAAACACTTTTATTGTTTAAAAAACGAACGTATTTTGTGAGCAATGTTTACTTCATCACAGTTTACTTAAAAAAGTTTTAAGTAAACTATGATGAAGTAAGTATTGCTATTGACACGTGTTTTTTTTAAACAATAAAAGCGGTTAAAAATAAGAACGGGTTGTGGAAAAGAATATTTGAATAATTCATCAAATTTCGAAGTTAATTTTCACGTTCTGTGTAAATTCTATTGAAGTTCTGTGATTATTTATATTTTATGAAGCAACTGGTTTATAATGATACATTGACAAAACTTAAATAGAACTTAACTTCGAAATTTTAACTTGAATAGAAAAAAAACAGCGAAAATACCTTATTGGAGATGGCACAATCCCGTTGGCTCAGGGATAATTGACAATTGTGGGAAAAATTTTGAAACTCTTGTTCTGTTATTGTGTGCATGGTTTATGGATAAAAAACATTGAATATGTTGCGGAGAATAGGTTCTGTTGGATTATCGTTAAAAATAAATTGAAGTAAAAGGTTTGGTAAAACAGAATAATCTCTAAAAAATAATGAGGATGAGGAGACGTTAAGAGGAAAAAGTTAAATATTATTTTTTATAAATCTGTAGAGAGCAGAAAAGGCGGGAATACCGTTTTTCTGATGCAAACAGGAAAAGTAATAAGGCTCAGGATTCCGAGGAAAATTCTTTTCTGAAAAAAGTGGTTTATTGATTGAATCGAAAAAATACGGTAAGATACTGGGCTGAACAAATACACGTAATAAAAGGCGGAAAGTCTTTCGAAGAAAAAGCTCGCGGAAACAGATTTCTGGATTGAAATTACCAACAGAGTAAAAGTTGAAGATTGAAATAGGAAAGCTAAGCGTTTATTTTTTAATGTTACTTCTTGATGCAAAAGGAGGTTAAGTGGATTTTTTAAAACACAAATTTAAAACAACGTAACATTTTAAATAGCTTAAAGACATGATACTATATGTACCGATCTCTATAAACCATAATTTCGAGAAAAATTTAAAAAAAATTGAAACTCTTAAAAACTATTTTTATGTATCGTATCGAAGGTCCTCGACTACGAATCCTTAGGTCGCAGGTAAGAATCTCTGCCTCGAAATGTAGGTACTGACACTCCCCCTCGGCGCCATTTAGAAGAAAAAGGTGAGCAGGCGATATTGTTTTCTTGCAAAGTATCTCCCGTTGTTCCCGGTAGTAAATTCTTGTTCTGCCTGAAATCATAGGTGTCGCCAAATTATCAGATTCTTTCGTTATGTATAAAAAAAACAATAATTTCAATATATAAAAATTAATGTTTCTTTGTTTGTGCCTTATGCATTCTTAAATCAATCATAGAATTGCGATGAAATTTTGGGGATTTGACGTGCGCATTCCCGCGGTAGTTTCAATATTTAATAGTGAGCTTTGGCGTTATGAAATGATTTCCTATACCATTCATCTGATTACGATTAAACCTTGGTGAATTGTTGCGCGCAAGCCCACGAAGATTTCTATATGAATTGGTGAGATCTGACTTTACGAAATTTTTATAAAAATTAAAATTGAAATAGATAGCGTGCGAGTTGTTAGAAAAATGAGTGTATTTCATATTGTTTAGCGGCAGAAAGGGAAGGAGTGAGGGAGAGGTGAATCTGGGAAGAAGAAGGGGAACGCAGGAGGGAAAAGGGACGCGAAAGGAAAACGGAGACAAATGGACACACAGGGAGAAACAATTTCTTTATTTAAGTGCCATTGCAGCGCATGCCCTCTGGTCCTCACGTAGTTAATGACATAAAAGTTCATTCAAAAATAAAACGCCAGAGTTCGCAAGCATCAGTCAAAAGTTCAGTAAATTAAATTTAACGATGTCATCAGAAAATATTCCATCAAAAACCCGTGCATGGCTTCCGCATTGTATTTGAATAACCAGCAGAATGCTGAACATGTGAATCCAATTATCGACAAATATTATAACGCGATGACCCGCGAACTTTCCCGTTTAGTCCGCCGTATTTGTGAGCAAATCAGTTAATTAAAATCTAATAAGCAATACTGGAGCAGGTAAAAATACTATATGGATAGGTACACTTAAAAGGCAATGCTCATAGGTGAACATTTGAAAAATAGTATAGTTTTACAAATTGAACGAAACAAACTGTATTACATCTTTAAAATATGGATAAGACTGCTAAAATAAAAATAAAATACGGGTTTTATAATTTAAGGGTATAATAAGTTCGCACAAAGTGCGTATAAATTTGCGGAAACTTTAAAAATCATCATTTAAATTTTGTATCAATAATATCTCATTTTATTTGATTTCACGCCCAGGGCTTTTATATAGATTACTAGCTGACTCGGCCACGCGTTGCTGTTACAACGCGCATAAATATTCTTATCAGGCAGATATATTTCACCTTACAAATAACCAGTTTAAATATTCTTTATTACAATTCTTTAATATAACCAGGCACAAAAAGACGTATATAACTTCTGCAATTCTTGTTTATATTCAATATCTATTTATCTGAGTCTTCTTATCATTTTTACAAATGTATTTTTTTTTGTACATATGCTTTTGTTGTTGACAGTTTTTATTTTTTTTTATCATTATATTATATTTTCTTTAATGTTTTAATTTTCGAGTATTTATAATAAATGTGTACTCAACTTATAAACTAGAATGTAAAAGCTCATTAGGGCGTGTAATAAATAAATAAATATCTTTCATCATTCTTGCGCAGGGGTTGGACCGCTGCACAACTCTCTCGACGCATAATCCTTGCTGCGTTCACATTTATACTTAAAATTAAACAAAGATTTGAAGATTAAATGAAAACAAATCACTTTGTGTAAAACACTCATTTAATAAAAAGTATTGTGATGTTTCGAAACCAATGGTATGTTCGTCAGGAAAAAAATAAAATAAAAATTTGTAGCAAACATTATAACTTACAAATATCACGGTTTCACTTTTCAGTAAGGTTTTTCGCGACATTTTACGTTTGTGTAAAAATGTCTTCCTTCCGGCCGAAGTGAAGAGCTTTAAATTTATCAAAAGACCACCACAACCTTTTAGTTTGCTGGGCCCGAGGGAGTAGGAAGTTAGGAGAACTTTCAATGGGGCTATAAATTTCAATTAAGGTGATGTTTTCTCGAATGGATCGCCAAATCGATTTCATAACTTAAAGTGGCTATTGGTGGCACCGAATCGCCCATTAAAGCGTTAACGTTTTCCAGATAATCGAGGAATTGAGGATAAACGTATTAAAAAATAAATATTGGTGATGTATAATTCATATAATACTCTTTTTAACGAAAAAATTAAAAAAAAAATAAAATTTTAGAAATAGACATTTAAACTGAAATAAAAAGTCTCAAAATGCATAATATAGTTGATAAAAAAACTGATATAGCGAATTCAGAGTTTAATTTAAATTTTTTTTTTATGTGAATAAATTTTTTTTCAATTTTTTATGTGAATGAATTGGCATCTCCAATTAGGGTATGTTGTGAGGCTGATGGTAATGCGGAGGGGAAAGAGACGGGACAGAGGAAGGTGGGGAACTACCTGGCTATTCAGATCCGGTTACCAAATACGGTTAAAGCCATTTCAAGCAACGTTTCAATTCTGAATGGTGGTCTTAAACCAGGCAATACCGAGAGTATCTTCCATTCTGGAACGTAAAGTAAATCAACTTTATATTATTTTTAATTAATTTATTGTGAAATAACACAAATTAATCAAATAAAATTTATTTGCCACGCCGGTATTTGATCCCGCGACCTTCGGATCGCGAGTCAAGAGCCTTACCGCTCGACCACAAAAGAAAGAGCTGCAGCCGGCTGTCATGGCCTGAAACTGGTTTATTTATTTAATATCAACGGTATAAATGTACCGTAAACACATATGTCACAAAATCATAGGAAACATATTAGAAACAGTAAATAAAGATTATAACAGATAATTGTGGCGTTTGAAAGAGAAATGCAGAGATGCAATTACATACAAAAATCTTTAGTACAAATACAGTAATTGAAAAGATCTGATAGTAGAGCCCGTGTTTGGTGACTGATCTGAAAAGCCATTTCCCCATCTTCTTCTTGGCATCTCCTCCCCATCCTCATAACCTTCAGTCTTGCAAGACACCCCAATTGGGGATGCCATACTCATTAGCTCCAGATGGTTGGGAGCAGTTGGAATTTTTGTGCAGTTTCACATAAAAAACAAAAAAAAGCCGCGGTGCCAAACTCTAGATAGAAACAAAGGTTAAAAGCCACTGTGCGTAGATATGATTTGTAGTAGAATGCGTTAACGATGTTGGCGATACTTTTTTAGCAAGTGATATTTATACTAATGATGGCTCATGACCCATCTACCTTGTTTCTATTGTAAATATATGGTTACATTAGACAAATAGCAAATTAATGTGTTAACGGTTGCCGATGACGCAATATGAGCATATATATTAATATTCTCACATTTACAAAACGGCGGCGTAAAAAAGGCAATAAATATAAGCTTCTTATTACAGTAATGCTGCAGCTCTATCTTACACCTTAAATAATGGTGAGGCAAAAAATGAGACACACAACGTACGTATGTCTGTTTCCCCCGCTGGTAAAAAGTAATAATTTGGAGGAAACAGACATACATACATACATTATGTGTCTCATGTTTTGTCTCACCATTATAAAACATGTAAGAAAGAGCTGCAGCATTATTGTAATAAGGAACGTACGTTTATTCCCTTTTTCTACCGTCGGCGTTTCGTAAACATGGTAATGTTTAAAGCGCCCAATGATAGACCCTTGATCACACTTACAGCAATGTGGATCAAATTTCTAAACAAAAAGTCTTGGGTAAAAAAATGTTCAGGAAACTTAAGAATGGTAAATATTTTCTGAGAAACTCTGAAAAATTTGACTTGATCAGTGAAGCAGTTTGTAAGTAAAACGCCATATAGGTACTTCTTGTCAACCTCTTGAATTTTATTTTATAAAAAAAAACTTTTTTGTTCTCCGCCGTTATATACGCTACATCATGGAATATATCTCACACTATTCTCAAAATCACTTTATTCAGCCGAAGATTTAAATTTTTAAACATTAAAATCCATGAATAATTCAATTTCCCCAACTAGGGATTTAACGCAAAAAATATATCGAAACAATGCGTGTCAGGAATATCGGGGATGAAAAACTTAAAACGAGTGGGAAAATGTAAACATAATATTGTTTATAATACTTTCATGTCAGTACTTTATTATAATTTCAGATACGGGAAGGTTGAATTGAATTCAGTGGAAAAAATGGTTCAGTGGAAAAAAAACACATTGAATAATTTCCCTAGGGTTTTTTTCTTTCGTCAGTAGTCAGTATTACTCTGTCAGGGAGATCGATTGGATACCAGAAAACAATGTATTGCTTTTAGACCTTTATTTTATTGATACTTGTAAGAAGAATCGATACACCGGTCCAACGTTCGACTTTTAATATTTACATACCTAGAAATAAATTAAATTTTCTACTGAAATTACAAGACGATCAGTTCAAATAAAGATTTATTTATGTATTTGTACACGCCCAATAGGGCTTTTACATATGATAAAATTAAAAATACAAATGATATAATCAAAGAAATAAAGAGATAACACAATTAAAATAAGTACCAAGTTTAAAAATTTTAACTAAAAAACAAAAAACCGAGTAAAATATAGAATGCACATTCATATAAATTTTGGTACATATTGAAAATTTATAAACATTTCAAAGCCATCAAGATAGACATACAGATTTAATAACAATGTTTTTATAGGCTGATTAACGGTACATTCAGTACCGTTTGTGTTCTTGTAATATTTATTCCATCCACTGTGCAGTCGGTTCATTACTGAGTTTATTTCTGCATTGGTACCTTAATTGTTACAATAGTAAGGTACCTTCTGACGAACCGTTCTACCAGGCACATGAAAGTTAATGAGCCTAAGGAGTTCAGGGGAGTTAAACATGTTACAATTTTATAGATAAAAAATAGATCAGTACATATTCTTCTTTCTTTTAATGTGGTAAGATACAGGTAAGTTGGTTATTCCTAACTATATTGAAGTAATTACAGTGCTGCATGTACGTAAAGTCTCTCTGTAGAGATATTTCGTTAGTACTGACCAGTATCTCATTACTATTTTATATTGATTGAAATACTTCTTGTAGTTCTTTGAGATCACAGAGACTGTTTATTGTTATTTCGCTTGTAACTCGGAAGCTGGATTTTGTCTGAAGATCTCTCGAAAAATAATGACTTTCCTGCCTGCATTCGGCTATAACCGACACCATGTGACCCGAATATAGCATAGACAACGGGAAACAATGTAAGAACTGATTATAGACTGGTATTATGACGCATAAGTTGGCGGTGGTGTAATTTGTTTATTTGTTTGTTTATTTATTTAAGGAACATAAACAGTCTTAGTAATATAATATACATAAGAGAATAATAAAAAACAGACCAATTATTAATGTTCACAGATAGGTATTTATAAAGACTAACTGAATGATGATGGCATTAATGATAATACTCAACTTCAATGAATTTCTATTTTGTCCGCTCCAAATTGAATTTTATTTAATTTACTTACAGAAAAACAGGAGCCAGTTTAATTTCGTCTACTGATATTTTAAATAAAAAAGATATGATAATTATGTTATGTAGTGCAAGAGATCATGGCTGCGAGGCGTTTTTACACAAATCTAAATTTGATTTTGAGGCCAAAATACCCAACTAAACCGAAAAATTATTTTTTTAATCGAAGGGTATATATATATTATGTATCTAGTACGCATGCATACTACATACATTAATTATTTGTGATTTAAATTATTAAACAAAGACCATTAAACAATTCAATTTTCCATGATTTTAGGGGCAAATTTAGTAATTATTTGTAAGTTAATGATAATTTAAAAAATAAAGGTATATTTTGCCTACTTACAGTAAGTAACAGTAACACTTATCTACAGTAATTAGGCAAAATATTAAAAAAGACATTATTTTAATCACAATTAACCCGCAAAAAAAATCCAAAGTTTCCACTAAAATCATGCAAAATTGAATTCCTTCATTGTCATATTTTGAAGTAAACATAAATAAAAAGGCATAAATCCTCATTAGGTACAATACACTAGATACCGTACATTTTTATGAAAAAATATTATTCAGTTTGGTTGGATATTTTGACTTCAAATCCAAATTTAGGTTTGGTATGAAAAAGGTTTGGTATGAAAGAGGCCGTTCCTCGTAAGGAGTTTCGATAAAGAAATTCGAAGTTTTACTCCGTACGCACTTTTGGATAAAATTAATAAGAATTGTTTGATGCGTGGAAGATCGACTATTATTTTATTTAGTTTATTAGGGAAACAAACAGTTTTACACATTTTATTTAAATAATTATATGTTATATGGTTGCATGAACCAGCGAAGTTTCCGAATAAAATTCATCATATATTCAGAAAAACATGAAGTTTATAGGTTTTGTAATTAAGATTCGTTTCAATTTTTCCAATGTACATTTAGTAAATTGATCTGAAGACAAATAGAAAATTTCAGCGTCTGAAAATATATTATATGAAAAAGCGGTGAGCTGCCAAATCGTTAAATTTGCACAGTTTGGAATTTCAAGGTCAACTTAAAGAGCTTTTAAAAAAATCCGGAAAAGGTTTCGTAGTTTTTTCTAGGGTAAAAAAATACTTTCATTCATTTTTACAACGATAAAAAACAAATTGAAAATATGAAAGAAACTTCGTAGAAAATTTTCTCAATACCTACAAAATTTGGTTTGAATTTAGACAATCTGGGTGTTTGATATTTGAGATGTTGCACACCACTAAATACTAATATAATAATAATAATAAGCCTTTTTATTCTGAACTTCTGTTAGGTATGAATTTTGGCATGTTCTTATTTTTTATAATATATCCAGAAGCTCAGTTTGCCTCTTGGCATAGGCCTCCTCTAACATTTTCCACTGGGACCTGTCACGCGCTACTCTTCTCCAATGATGTCCAGCCGTGAGTTTTAGGTCGTCTTCCCATCTTATTTGTTGGCGTCCTCTACTTCTCTTGCCGTCTCTGGGATACCAGTCAGTGACATTTTTGCACCATTTTTTTTGTGGATCGCGGATCATGTGACCTGCCCATCTCCACTTTTGTTGGTCTATTCGGGTAACTATATCAGCATTTTAGTTTTCATTTTTATTATGCTACATCTCACTCTGTCCTGTTTCCTTATTCCTATCAAACTTCTCTCCATGGCTCTCTGGCAGCGTTCCAACTTTTCTCTGTGGCGTTTGGTGAGTGCCCAAGTTTCACATCCATAAGTGATGACTGGAAGTATACATGTGTTGAAGACTTTTCTTTTTATTTGCATACTTAGCTCCTTGGATTTCAAGACTTCTTTCAAAGACCAGTATTTCTTCCATCCATTTGCTATTCTTCGCTCGATTTCTTTGGTGGTTTGATCTTTGTGAGATATTATCTGTCCTAAATAGATGTAATCTGACACATATTCGAGTGGTTGGTTGGCAATTTTTATGGGGACTGGTTCAGAGTTTGTAATAATAATACTAAACGTGGCCAAATAAGCAACTAACAAGGAATCGAACATTTAGTTTATCCACAAAATAAGCCTCCCTTCCCCATCAACTACAAAGTAAAGATTATCAAACTTTAATTACGAAAATACGTAAATGCTAAATTGCTTTGTTAAATAGACTCTAAAATGTTTCTTTGGTAAAACGATTTTTCCTCTTTTCCTAGAACTAAATTAAATCACACGTATGCAGCAAACACAAATTAACCATTCCATTTGCGAATACGAATTCAATTACAGTGTTTCATCCCTTAAGCCAGGCGGTTATTGTTTTCTCGGCGCACAGGCGCAATTCGCGGACTTCGCCTGGGCGACCCCAAGCCACGAGCGGAAAGGCGGAGGCGAGGCCAAACTGAGCCCGCCACGTCACCTGACAGTTTGCTAAGAGGACACGAGAAGGGACAAACACGGAGTAAACACGAAACACAAACGGAACATTGAAACAGGGGATTCGTTGAAATGTCGGTCAGTTTGCCACAGGAAGACGCATTCCAGCGAAAGATAAAATAAATATATAAGAAATAACTTTGTTTTGATTACCTTTCAAAATATTATAAATTCTAACATATATCAGTGAATAAATTCAGTTAATTAAATAATTTTTCGTATGTTAATTAATAGAAATTTTATAGAAAATAAGCAAATATGTAGTTAAATTTTCTATTTAATGAATACCTCACAAGAGTGCCAACTGCTCCCGTCTGGAGCCAGTGAGACTATGGCATCCCCAATTTGGGTATGTTGTGAGGCTGAAGATAGTGGGAAGGGGAAGGAGATAAAAAGAGGAAGGAGGGGAAGTACCTGGCTATTCAGATCTGGTCACCAAACACGGCTAATACCAATTCAAGCAACTTTTAAATTCTGAATGGTGGTCTCACACCAGGGCGATACTGAGAATATCTTCCACTCTGGAACGTGCCGCAAATATACTGTACATTATTTTTAATGAAATAATTGTGAAATAACACAAATTATTCAAATAATATTTGCCAATGCCGGGATTCGATCCCGCGACCTTCGGATTGCGAATCAAGAGCCTTACCCCTAGACTACCCCGTTTGTCAATTACTTAATGTCATCTAGATGTTTTTAATATCATTCCTTACCAGTGATCTACCGTAACATACTCTCAGCAGTTAAAACGGTCTAAAAATGAATAATAAAAAAATTAAGTTTTCATTGTTTTATTAACTTTGTCGGAAAAATGCAAACATAAAGCCATAATTATTCAAAAGTTTTTTATCGTGATTACAGTTTATTAACTTCAATATTTCATTAGAAACATGTGATTCAAGCTTTGCTTGTTTCCATTGGCTTTGATGTACTGAATAGCGTTTTGTATTGTTATATTGAAGTATTACGTACCACGTCAACCGCAAGCCGATGAGCGCCACCAGAACACGTACGCTATTAGTGATATGCGAGTTCTAGACCAAGCAGGGATTGTGAGTAAGTACCTACTTATGTACAATACAGGTAGCTATATAAAATCTAAGTCAGCTCTGTTTTAATGGAAACTCCGGAATAATGATTTCAGACCACAATGAAATCAAAATTAAATGTTTAACTTTGAAGAATACATTTTGACGAATAAAAACAAAAATATTCGGACTAGTTCTGAATTTAAGTGTAGAAAGAGATTTTTTATTTAATCAATTTCAGGATTTCCCACTTTCCGTTGTATCAGCAACTTTATTGTATTTTAACCCGTCAGGCTAATTTGATAGCTTTCCGGAACAAATCGTATGGGTCTCATAGAAATCGTCGTCTCCCTCACTATCACGGTTAGAAATGTGATCTAAACGGTGTTAGAAAGAAAAAAATACTACGCTTCATATTTAAATCTAAAAATTAAACACAAAATAATTAAAATATACACTTTTATGAAACCAAAGTTTCCGATCACAATTTGAAAAAAAATAAATTAGAAACATGGAAAAGGTGATGAATTAATAAAATAATTATTGCATTGACCGCGGCTTTGGATAACAGATTGATACAAAAATACCACATTTTTGTCTTGTTTTCTATATAACCTGCGATACGTGTTATGCCCGAGGCACACGGCTGGTATTTCAAGCTAAAATACAAGCTAGTATGCCGGCGTCCTGTCCTGGTAATATCCTGGCTTACTATCTTGGATTAGTTTAAAATAGAGCCGTTTGCACGACGCCGCGACGCTAGGAAATTTTAAGCGATACAAATAACAGCTTACGTAGAAAAAATATAAAATGTAGAAAGTCATTATTAGACCGATTGTCATTAATTTGGAACAATTTTTTCGCAAGGGCGAATTACATAGACTTGTCTTTATAAGATGGAACACTAGCGTTCCACACGCATTCTTTATCACGATACAATTATACAAACTTAAAATCAATCTTGTTAATCAGTCTTGGCATTTTTAGAATCGTATCGTCAGAAAAACACAGCGCACTTTGTCACTAATGCACGTTGTCACCGTGCACTAGCCGATCATGTACTAGCTTTGGGCGGCCACACGAAGCTAAACACAAAACTAGGATAGAAGAGTCGTCTCTAGGATAGAGGGGTCGCTACTAGCTCAAATAATAGAACCTTATGCTGTCTTGAGACGCTAGCTTACTAGCTTCTTCTCTAGCTTACTAGGTTAAAAACAAAGCTAGTTCTGTCTACAAATACCTAGTGATATTTGATTAGTAGGTTTCTAGCAATAGATTTCTATCCTGGCTTGAAATACTAGCCTCATGTGAACCGTGTGGTGGGGGTTGCTACTAGCTGGAATAATAGAACCAAATCTTATTAATCCATTCTGACTTGAGACACTCGCTTACTAGCTTCCTATCTAGCCTTCTATGTTAAAAACAACGCTAGCTCTGTCTCTACACATAGCTAGCGAAACTAGATTATTAGGTTAATATCAATATCTAGCTACTCTCGTTTGAAATAAGAAGCTTCAAGTGCACCGGGCATAATCATTGGGTTTTCTCCAGAGATAGGAGCATGAAAATGCTTCGAGGGAGATAAAACAACGTCTACCACACGCTGTTAGAATTCCCTAGACTCACGTTCGTACATTAACGTTTCTTCCGTGTTCCGGAGGCGAGTGGAGCCGGATCTGCACCGCTTATTTCTACACTACTCGTTCCTAGTTCCTACGAGGGAGGCAGGAATAACAGATAGGAAATACATCTCGAATAATGCCCTCGTCATAAAATCCCGTCTCAGACAAGATTACAGAATCGAAGCATACTGTTGGAAGAAATCAGACATCTATACCTACATAAAATCCGACTATTTTTTTTAACCCAAAGGCATGATTTATATGATTTTGTGAAATAATTTATGTGTCCTCAGAGAATAAGAAAAATAGTTAGAAAAAATCTTACTTTGGTTTTTTCATTTTTTTTTAAATCTGTAATGTACTTTTATGAAACGATTTTTTGAATACAATGAATCATATAATTTATATAACGCGTGCCCAACATATGTACACGGTTGGCATTTGTCACGTCGCTTCTTCGACTCGTTCTTGTGTTCAACTGCTCGGCTGTGGAACGATTTGCCGGCCTGTGTAATTCCTCCTTTCTTCAACATGGGTCTCTTCAAGACCAATGTTCATTCCTTCCTCTCTTCAAAAAGACCCTCCACAAAGCATATCAGATGACAAAGGCCCTGAAGGAAATTGTTTTCTTTAATTAAATGAAGACATTATGAGCGAAACTCAATCGAAAATCTGGAAACAGAAAAATCAGAAAAAGATATTTACACCTCTGGGACTCGACAATTGACAACTCGAAATTGTTTTCCTCAGGAGCTCCTGTGTGGAGTTAATGCAAAAAAAGCATTTCTTGAAATTCATTGGTTTTTTCTTTTATCATTTCTTGATTATATTTGTCTGAAAACACTATTTACAGGCTATTTTTTTGGACAATTTGCAGTTTGGTGATATTTTTAATTTAAACAATTTCGTACATACGTACATATAATATTTTAAAAAAATAATGCTAATCAATGTTCAAGTGTAAGAAATGGAATAAGTCCTTGATTGATAGATAGCTGAGGTAACAAATGCATCATGTTCCCATGTAGATGTCATGAGTTTAATTCGCCCGCTGGTTAATCCTCTATCACATTGCAAAAGCTAAATTTTCCGCTTATAATTGATAGTAGGAATTTTAAAAATATTTTTAAGTAATTCGTCACCCATTAATGTTTGTTTGTCTTTTAAAAAAGTTACATTATTACGTACTACTGAAATACAATTAGAATCATTTCATTGAATCGACACAAATAATGATTTGTCATGGGTTATAATGTGATAATTCAAAATTGTATTCAAGGCATTCGCATTCTAAATAATACAAAACTGTATTCAATTCATTCAAATTCAATTTAAACTTACCTTGTAAACCATAGATACCACGTTGTGAATAAACCAGTACCGTTTTATAGATCAATGTATTGTTAGAATCTCAGAGTTTGAAGGTAAATTGAATTCAGTTGAACGTATTACAAAACGTGTCATATAATAATATACCCTATTATATCTCTCTTAGAAATCAGAATTTGGATATGAAATTTCCGTTTTCCATATTCTTATTTTAAATATAATATTGTTCGGCAATATCAAACCCTTTGTAAGCTTCGAGACACGTGTAGACAGGGTTTAACAGGGCAGATAGATATAGTGTTTAAATGTCAAAATGGATCCACAAACGAGCTGTGAATGAGAATTTTTATTTTTTAAATCTGAATACCGCACAAAAGTCTCAACTGCTATCGTCTGGAGCCAGTGACACTATGGCATCCCCAATTGGGGTATGTTGTAAGGCTGAAGGTAATGAATTAATTGCGAAATAAAATAAATTAATAAAATAAAATTTATTTGCCACGCCGGAATTCGATCCCGCGACCTTCAGATTGCGAGTCAAGAGCCTTACCGCTCGACCACGCCGGCCGTAAAATTAATTTGTGTTCTATATCTTTTGGAATCTAAATATATGGAAAGGGTTTTCTCACAATGTTTTCTCTCAGAAAAAATAATAAAAAAAATCACGAGAACGAAAACATTTTATTTTTTTTTTAATAAATTTTGCAGAGCGATTTAAAATATGCCATTTTCGGTTTTCCGCCAAACAAAGAGAAACAGCCTTTTGTCTTTCTCGCGACTACTTATTAATATTAGCGAGAAAAGGACAACAAGTGTATTCAATCACTGATTTTCAATTTTAACCTCTAGCGTGCCAAGAAAACCAGAGCCTATTTGCTAGTAGCTCACGGCACTTGCATCGGTTTTATGGTACTTTAAAAAGTGCTCCTAGTATGTTTAAACATATTTTATTCGCTTGGCAAGGAAATAACGTATTTGACATTATTATTTCTTGTCGTTTCGTCACTAGCAAATATATTTATTTTATCTGCACGTTGAAAAATTCCGTGAAAAATTCAAATTTTCAAAAGTCGTAGAACCTACTGTATTCATATATACAAAAGCCCCAATATGACTTATTTTTATTTTGAAGAACGCTTACTTAGCTGGTAAATATAATTAAATACAAAAATATTTTCAAATGACTAATAATAATTTTTTTAATAACATCAAAAAAAAAACAACATTTCTCTGAATATAAGTAGCCATCTGGTAAGACGTTACAATTTACAATAGCATAATTTTGCAAAAAAGTGGTTTATTACGAAAAAAGTGTCAGCCAGCTTAAAGCGGGCGATTAGAATTTTATCACTGGCATTCCAAGTAATATTTTTTTTTTACCGTTATTCGTTAAGTTTTCCAGTTTTTTTTAATTATATTTTTTTCATAGTCACTGGAAAATTCTTTTTTGAAACTGAAAAACAAAATTTAAATATGCTTCATGCATGCAAAGCATCAATGTGACAACTGTATGCAACACTGATTGCGAAACCAATCCCGCAAAACGCACATTATTTGTTGGCGTAGAGCAAGCGCGGCGTATTGTTATAGTTTGTTACTGGTAAGGGAGAGTTTTTTTTTAATATTATTTGGGCCAGCGGTCTTCTAAAACTCCAATTTTAAATTATTCTAAAAAAATATTTAAAAAAAGTCGATAAAATATATTCGTACCGAAATTTTTTAAACAAATTTAATCACATATAGAATATAAGTTTTCTATAGTTCCACAAAGCCTTTATTTAGTTGAAACTTTTCAAGAAATATTCATAAAATATTGGAAAAGAGTCTTTTTCTGTTTAACCGTAAATGGTGGAAGGAGCATAGTAACAAAAAGGTACAGTTCTTAAAAAGTTCAAACGACCTTTTGAATGACAGATCTTTTTAAGTAGTTCATAGAAAAATATGAAGAACATATTCTTTTTGTCGACGTATTTTCGCCTATTTAAACAATAACTGACAATATTTTCATACTTCGTTAGACAAAAATAGAGCTCATGTATGCTTCAAAAACTGGAACGGTATTTTGTTTTTCGTATGCAAGTAAAAAGTTTGTTTCACAGGAAAATATCAAATCACCCTAAAATCAGCGAAGATTCATTTAATTTCCACACAATGTTAGGTTAAGTTAAAAAAATACTAAAAATATTATTTAAAAGATTCATAAATTGCGAAAAGAGAATAAATAGCAGTAATATCAACGCAATAACAGCGCCGTTATTTGTTTTTTGACAGTTTGACGGGCTCCGTTATCGAAGGGCAAGGCTCTCGACTAACAATCCGAGAAGATCGCAGTTCGAAACCAGACTTCTTAAATTATCAGATAGAAGAGTGTTAATTGATGTGTTATTTTTATACAAATTATCAAACCTTTAATCGACAGCCCTAATTTGTTGGAACTAATTTGCATTAACATATCTGCCAGACAAATGCGTAGTAAAGATATTGTTAAAAGCAACAATAAACTCAATCCTAATTACTCTATTTACTCATCAATTCCAAGAATCCATAAAGTTGCGAATTTATAGATATATTTAGTACTGACAGTTTTTTAATGTTTCAAAGTCAACTAATTTCGATTTTATCTGCTAATAAAATTTACTTTTATTATTTTTTTGTTCTTTTCATAAAATCTTTTCTCTCCCAAAACCTTACCAGTACAATATTTACTTATTTTATTATATTTTTTATGTTCTATTTGCAGTAATAAACACACAATTTTTTTTTACCCTAATACTAGCTAGCCTTTATACATTTGTTTTGTTTCCGTTATTATTATTGATAATATGTATAAATATTTTAAGGCAAATTGTATTAGTTTATTTTGTAAGTACAACTCATATTTCATTTCTATTAATCTCTGTTAAATATTCTGTACCCAACGAATTAATTGCATTCTTATTTATTCTGTTTTATTGATTTTGTAACACACATAATTAATTTTGTGATTATAAATTTCCTTCTACTCGTGAAAAAAAGCCCACCAGGGCGTAAATAAATAAATAATATTTTTTTAGTAATGATAATATCTTCTGACAACTCCAACATTGACTCAACAATTATTTATTTAATTTTCTTTTCAAAGTGAACTGACAAGAACTTAGTAGGTAATAGTTTGGCTGCCTTTGAAATAAACTTAGTCGGAGATCCCGCCCAGTCGGCAAAATTACAGTCTATCAAAGACGCGGAGTTTTCGACCGGAACTAATTAGGCACGCCAAAACTAACCCTTATCGCTATTCAGCGAGCTAATTAAGTTACAGTTTACCCAATGGTTAATACCATTTACAATTATTTATCATTGGTTAAGGATAAATTCATTATGATTGATTACATCCGGTGCTAATCAAGCCATAAATTAATTAAAATATCAAATAACAATATTTACAAAGTAACAAATTATTTTCATAATATTGCCTAAATATAACTGCCAATTTACGTGATGAAATTAATACATAAATTCATAAAACGTGATGGAAAAACATGCAAATGCGATTTAATTTATCAATTAATTTACTCATCTAGATTTTTAGGTGAGAGATAAGCTGGGTAATTTTTTTTCTTCTTATTAAGGAATAATGTATAAGTCAAGTGAGTAGTTTTCAAAGAAAACAAGATTTATCAGTTCAATAAAGAATCCATTGTTAGTAACTAGCAATTTATTTTTCAAAATTAATAATATACTTATAAACTTTTATTGTTGACAAAACCAATATGTTTCGTGAGCTAAGTTCACTTCTTCAGGGTTTCCTAACTAATTATAAATAATAGATAAAAACAATGGTCATAGACGTAGACAACATAATTATAAATAAAAGACATAGTCAATGGAAAGGTAAGAATGGGTAGAGGGAAGAGGGGCAATAGGGAACAATTTCCAAAGGAAACAGGTTAAATATTGGTTAAATTTATTTTTGTTTTTACATTGCAATGCAGTGCAAGGCGACGGGTCGAAAGAGTCCACCAGGGGAGATCAAAAGGTCTCCCTCAACCAGTCTCTCCCGATCCGGTACTTTGTGCAATACGTGGGCAAACGCATCCGACGCCAAGACTAGACAAAGCTCACCCTATGAATCCGGACCTCGCGAAGTCACCAAAAGTAACGAACCACTCGTGGTGACCTATAGCAGGGGTACTAGTAGTTTGTAACTGAGAAAAATTTTTGTTCACTGAAAATTCAGAAAAAAATAGGCATTAGAATCATAGATAGATAATATTATAATTAATATTTTAAATGACTACTTTTTTGTTAATATGAATACCGCACAAGAGTCCAAACTGCTCCCGTCTGGATTGGGAATTGGGGTTTGTTGTGAGGCTTAAGGTTGTGGGGAGGGGAAGGAGATGGGAAAGAGGAAGGTGGGGAAGTACCTGGCTATTCAGACCTGGTCACAAAACACGGCTAAAACCATTTCAAGGAACGTTTCAACTCTGAATGGTGGTCTTACACCAGGGCAATACCGAGAGTATCTTCCACTCTGGAACGTGCAGCAAATATACAACATATTATTTTAATGAATTAATTGTGAAATAACACATCAATCAAATGAAATTTATTTGCCACGCCGGGATTTGATCGCGGGACCTCCGGATTGCGAGTCAAAACCTTACCGCTAGACCATACCGGCCATCAAATTAAAAATCATATATAAATTATCAAGTTGCCGTCATATTAAAAAATATTATTTTAGAAGATTCAATTTCTACGAAATCAAATAAAAAGAAACTCTATGAACTCAGGAATTCATTAGTAATTTTGAAGGCTTTCCCATATTCTGAACGAATATCGAAAATCATTGAAATCTTTGAAATTTTCGACGAATTGCTTGAATATGATCAAATTAATTTATTGAAAAAATTCAGGCATTTTACATTTCATTTCTTTTTTATTCGTGTTAAATGATACAGATATGTACTAACATCGGCCCACGAGATGAAATATGTGTATTTATATGAATAATATACTTTGTATCTTGATAAAGATTTTTTGTTGTTTGAAACATATGGTGTTAACGAAGTTGGAACTTTTCATTCCATTTAGAGAAATTTTTATTTGTGAACCAAATTAATTTAATTTCAATAAAGCATGCTTGAATTAAAAAAAAATAGAACATATTAAAAAATTTCAAGGCAATTTCTTAAGAATAAAATGTCTTAACTAAACTCGTTTACAGTAAAAAAGATCGAAAATACAAAATTAATAAAAAATCAGAGTTTGCGATTCACACACGGTAGAAGTGTAACTACAAAGTCGCTAGATGTCGATTTCTTTTTTTGCCTGTTTATTTTAAAGTTTGATTGGATATTAATTTCAGAAAAATTAAAATGTTTTTTTTTTGTATTACGTAGGATTCGAACTCCGTTCGCTGGATGTCTCTCTGGCCGCTTGGATTTGTCAGGCGCCCTAGTCGCTGCACTACGGAAGGTTCGGGTCGAGGCGCGAGTTAACCGCATTATACTAGAACGGAGTACCCATGAAATAATAAAGTTTAGTGACGTATTTCCGTTTCATCCGAATTTCTAATCACTAACGGGGCTATAGAAATCTCACTTCAAAATTTTTAATAAGTAATCTTCAAAGTCCTTTAACGGAATTTTTTTCTGGACCTTTTTTCATATAATATATGCTTTGAAGATTGTGCTGTCTTTCAGTAATCCATATTCTAATGAAGCGTTGCTAATTATAATAAGCGTTTACACATATTCAATTATATCATTTAGAACTACAACAAAAAACTTATAAGAGAAACCGTCCGTAAATTTCGTTGAAACAAAATACTTTGCATTTATATAAATGCGGTCTACAACAGAAAAAAACTGAAGTATTCACTTTCAGAGTAACATTAATGCGAACCGTAAAAACGTGAACAAACACAGTGGCTTGGTAATGAGTCCTTATGTAAAGGATGTCTATTGGGATTAAGGCTCCGGGCGAAACTCACAAACGGTAAGAGAGAGATTATTTTCCTGCCAAATCAAAGGATTTATTTACACAGGACGGTCCTCTGCGAGTTGGTCGAATTAATAAAACCAAATTTTTTAATCTGAACGTTTTAAAGTTTTTTTTTGTATAATTTGAAATAATCGAGTAAATAGAGTTTTTAAGAGCGCACACGGCGTGTAACTTTTTGAAAAAGTTACAATTTTATTACACCCGAAATTTTTTTAGCAAAAAAAAAACGAGTGTGCTTTAGACCACACGACTGAAGTAAAACTTCTACGAGAGGAAGAGAGAAAGAAAATGTGCGTGCGCACTGCTCTCTCTCGCTCCTACAGTGTGATACAGACAATAGGCTTGCACTGTGTCTTAGATATACGAAATGTAGCTGGCTATGAGAGAAAGAGAGAAAGAAAATGTGTGCTCGCACCTCTCTCCCTTGCTCCTACAGTAATATAAGAAAAGTAACTTTCTCTCTTTCTATCTTCACTACCTTATATCTCCATCTCGATTTCCGTTCGCCTCGCCCGACACTTTTCGTAACGCTCTCGTCACACATACCAGTTTACTCCCCAAGTCAAGCGTGCGTAAAGAAGTTTTACTTCAAAAATTATTGTGGGGCGTCAAAAAGCTGAATAGAAAACATTGTTACAATCTTGTTTGGTAATGCCATTGGTTTTGCTCCCCGCCAATGACAGAGCGAAGATTAACTATTCAGGTTGAATCTGCACTACAACGTAACACTCTGACGTGTGTTAATTTCCGCTACGTATTTGTGTAATAGTCATCAAGTACTACCGTGCCCTGTTATAATGTAAAGGTTATGATAGTTTCGATGAATCCGCTAGTGTAAAGTTAATATCGGCTTGTTGCCACATAATTTCTGATGTGTGTTAATTGCTTACATATAGGTGTTCTCACCTTCCACGCGTTTGAAAATATTATAAAATACTTTGCATCTTCGAAGGATCCACTGTGTGTGAATTATACTATAAACCCCAACTGTGTAAATTCAAATCCAAGTGCAAAAACCAAATGTAAGCCCCAAGCATAAATATTGCAATATCACCAGCCGTTAAGGACGTTACTGTGAGATACTTTGCTGTTGGTGTGTGTGTGTAGCTTTCAATTTATTGGAAATCACACAGGTATTCTTTTAAGAAAATAGGACACTCCGCTCCTATCTGACCGTTGAAATGGTGACAGGTAACAGCGTTTCCTGACAATCTATTGTTTTTCGTGCGAAACTAAAAAAAATGTTAGATAGATCTTAATATTTCAAAATTATTAAAATTCTAGCTTTTCTTGCCCAGTTTCACACCAAAGTAAATCTAGATATTAGGTGATATCAAAATTCTTCTTTGAAACCACTTTCTTATTGAACAATTTTAAAACATGTAACAGATAACAAAGCGTCTCTTGTAATTTTTTGGATGGCTTAATGAATATTCTACAAATTTAAAATGAAAATTTTGTAACGAGCTGTAAATAATTGCGTAGGCCTTGAAATATGAAACAGAAATCGCAGCAAAAAAATTGCAAATTTTCAATTTCAGTGCGCACAGTTTGTTGTTGCTGCTTTATAGTTCAGATTTAAGATTGTAGATTCAATGCAGCTATAATAAAAATAAATAAATATAATTATTAAATTTATCAAAAATTACGCAGATTCTACACCATTTACAGACAAATTAAATATTTTCACAAAATTTCTCATTGGAGCTTCGCATGTAATGTGGCCTGGACACTTTGTGGGGAAATCCATTTGTTCGCAGCGGCGCGCCCCGGGGCCTCGGCGGCTGGGTTACACAGAGAGCTCCGACACGAGGCACCGAGGAAATTCTCATTTTCCCCCAGCGGTTTTTTGTATGCATTGTTTGTTTTTCATTTGGTGGATGACAAAGCGAAACAGAGCACGGATTTAACGCAATGTCACAGTGCGACTGCTTTCAACGGTTATTCTGCGAACGTACGCGGTTGTTTCAGTTAACGCGATTGAAAACAGTGGATGAGATTTCTTTCACAGGTGTTTTCATTTGAAAGCGATAAAATGGCTAAAACAACACCTCACGTGTCACAAAGATAATTCCAAAAATATTCACGCAACGTGTGTAAAATATATTTATTTACTAGCTGACCCGGCAAACGTTGTTTTGCCATATACATTATTTCTAGGAAATATTTTTTTAGTTCTGGGGTTGAAAATGATTGAATTACTAATATTGCCATTAAAAATTAGGGGTTGATGGTAAAAGGGTGAAAAATTAGGGTTATATGTATTTTTTAATGCCTCACCTTAAAAAAATAAAAATATTTGTCCAAAAAATAAAATAAAAAAATTCGGGGTGAACCACCCTTAACTTTTAGGGGTATGAAAAAAAGATGTTGGCCGATTCTCAGACCTACCCAATAAGCACACAAAATTTCATTAAAATCGGTCAAGCCGTTTCGGAGGAGTATGATAACAAACACAGTGACACGAGAATTTTATAAATTAGATTCATTTATTAATAAACGCCCTTTTTCGGGGCTTTTACATAAATATATTATCATAGTTAGAAAAATACATATTTATTATACATAACTGAACTGCCTCAAAAACAATATTTTAAATTTGTTTAAAGATAAATTGAAGATGTCCACTGTCTTGGTATAATTGTTTCCCTCCATTCGTATTCTGGGCAAAGAACATATGATAGTTAGTCCCATAATTTCTGCACTGAAATAAATCCTGACTTCTAGTATTAAGCAGTGGAATTCGGAAGCTTATCAATTCAAGCAATACCGGACTATCAACTTAATCATATAGAAATACCAAGTCAGTGAAAATTCTCCTGTCTGACAGTTTGAGCATATTCATATCTTTTAAAATAGTGTTGTAGTTCAACATAATTGCTAGAATACAAGAATACCCATTTTAAAATTTAGAAAACGTAAGAATTTGTTTTGTATTCTTTCAACAGTTTGTAACATGTATATTATAATGTGGATTCCAAACGGGAGAACTGAACTCAAGTTGACTTCTAACATAGGCAAAATTTAACAGTTTAATTCACTTTATATTGTTAAAATTTATATTATTAATATATTGCACATGTTATAATAAGAGTTCATTATTTTACAAAGCGATTTTTTCAAATATCATATAGCAGACAAAACACGATACAATGAAACTATTTGAAAAAATATGTATAAGTACATATACCCACCTAATAATTTTAATAATGTTAACTTATCTGAATACTTCACCGCAAAGCATAAACACTCATCCAGGGCAATAAGCCAAAATTAATTGGTTATTCCCAATTTCAGTTCATCTTACCGACAGATAAATATAAAATTTCGGGATGCGTTACTACATAATGCCCTAAAAAATCTAACAAAAAAATAGAAAATACTACATTATTTAAAACTTAAGTCAAAACATGGCTGAGAAAACTGAGTGATTATCAAATTCCAAACATTATGAAGACAATATCAAGACAATTATTATAGTAAATCAATACAAACATATAAAAACCGCTACAGGCGGCCTCTTTTATCCTTTTTTATATTGGCGTACATCGACCTTTTTAAGGAGCTTTTACATGTAATTAGAAAAGATTTTTACAGTATCCTAGATATCATACGTACCTAACTGAACTGCATCTGTAACAACAACATTATCAGGATAAATTGAAGATGTCTACTGACTGAGCATAATTATTTCCATCCATAAGTAATCAGGGCAAAGAGGAATACACACACATTTCTGCACTGAAATAAATCCCGTCTTACGTAGTGGAATCCGAAAACTTATCAAATCAAACAATTCTGGACAATAATGCATCGATTAAAATTTTATGTAGAAATACAATGTCAATGAAAATCTTAAATCAAATTTAAGCATACATCATTTAATATAGTGTTGTAGTTCAACAAAATTGCTGGGATGCCCATTTGAAAACCTAGAAAACGTAAGAATTTATTTCGTATTTATTCAATAGCTTGTACATAAATATTATAACGTGGGGTCCAGACGGGAAAATTGAACCCAAGTTGACTTCTAATAAAGGCTAAATATAACATTTTTATACACTAAATATTGTTGAAATTTTTAGTCAGTTTAGTTATAAATCCCAACATTTATAAGCTCTTGTTAGAGATTTCCGTTACGTAGTTACAAATATTGAAAGATTTGATTGAAAAGTGTTGCCTTACTCTTAAATTCGTGTTCCATTTTCATTGCACAAAATTAAATTAATTTGTTGAATTATATCTTGAAGAATTTTAAAACGTTTACCAAGATTTTCTAATTTCCATATAAGAATTTTATGGGAAATTATATCAGAGGCTTTTCTTAAATTAATATAAATTAAGTCCACTAAGGAGATATAATATAAATTAAGTCCACTCGTATATAATTTATTACACGAGTTTATATTAAAGCTGTTGGAAAAAGAAATAATTCAGTGTTTGTAATAAAAATATTTGCAAGGGGATCATTGCTACAATTTGGGGAGGTAACCGAGGTTTTGCCTGAGTTTTTTATGTGTACGTTTATACGCACGTTTTTTGTCTGGGAACAGGAACAGGAAACCCTAGTGAAGATGAAGAAACCCTGTGAAAACCATGATATTATCCTAAAACGTATTTTTTAATAATGTGATTTATTCATGGATAAAAAATTAATAAAAATTTAAAATTAAAAAAAACCCTTGTAGAATTTACATAACTTAGTTATCGGAGATAATTTTCGATTAGTCTCAGGAGATACTAGAACCTGAATAATTATATAGGAAATTATTAAAATTTACCATGGACGACGAACATTTGAAGTTAAATTACAGTTATGAACAAGAGGGAGAGAAAATATCGTTTAATTTGATCACCGGATCTGATGTGCCCTTAAACCGAAGCTTTGCCAGAATTCTCATTGGAGCATCCACTTTACCAAGTCTACTTTATTCGCAATTTGAATGAGAACGCTTTACCTTGCAAAGTAAAACGATAGCATAAAATGAATACAGGCATTAAAGATATGAGACCACTGAAGCAGATGTCTGTTAATGAAAAGAATTTATTCTATGTAAGACGCCGTTACTTATCTTTCCATTTTAAAATGGAACCAAGAAGACGTTAAGCCCTTATCAGAATGGCAAAAAAATAGTAATTAAAAAAAATTACATATTTTTTCTCTGCGAACTTTCAAACTAAAAGTCTTTTATAAATGGAAAAGGAAAATGTAAATACAATTTGAGAAAATATGTTTTTAAGCCTTTGCCGTTAAGATACGTTTAAAATATGATCTAAAAAAATATGACTCAAAGAGTAAAAATAAGGATTTATCTGATCTGCAAAGTTTTTTTTAAGAGTAAAGAAATATAAAAAGTAAATTTTAAGCTGTGTTTAATCTATGTTAACTTCTTCATGAATTTTTTTGGTAAAAAAAAACTGAAACCAAAAGGTTTATGTTGTTTGTCTTTTAAGGTATTTAGTATTTTTTCGCCTTTTGAGTCAAATCGTGTTCAATCAGTTCAAAATTCATTAGTTAAATTATTAGCTCATAAAAGTTTATACGAACAAAGGCATAATGTTCCGTACCAAAATCTCAAAATTCTCTCAGTAAGAGCAATTCTGTGGTATAAAATTATATTTCAGCATATGAATAGCCCTATATACATAAATAAACTGGACAACACTTAAAATGCTCGTTTTACGTAAAATGAAGGACTAATTGTACCTAAGCATTAAAAAAAATATTGACAAAGAACGCCCGACTACATGATACTTAATTGCTTAAATATGTTCTGCCGAAATTAAAAGATGTACAAATAGTAAAACAAACATTATGTTGAAGAATTGGCTCGCCGAAAGAAATAATTTGTATTAGACTAACACAAAAATTCTAACTGCATAATAAACTAAAATAAGTTTATTTATATCTTCAAAGAAAAAGTACCTATTGTCGAACTACTTAAAAGTATTTTATTGGGACTTTTCTTTTTACTGTATAATATTTTATTTTTGCTGTCATGTATTCCTTTGTATTTATAATAAATAAATAAAAAAAATGTGTTTCGGATAGCATTGCATTGTCAGTAGCACATATGTTCTGATGATAGACACGTCAAGGTTTTCCGAAATGTTGACCTTAGAATAACGAAAACGCAGAATATGAGTCAACTTTCTAAACTATCGGTTGTTAGAATTTAATAAAAAAATTACACATAAATATCGTTGTCTATGAAACAAATAGGTATGTAGAGCAAGAACCTATTTTGTGTGAAACCGTGTAAGTCTTCGGTAGGAACGTACTTTATTTTTACTTAGGAAAAGTAAACAACGCAATAATATTTAGACAGTATATTAAACGAAGCCTTGGGAAGTAAGGGCTATATTAGATAGCAGTCTTATAATAATACAAAAGTTGTTAGTAGAACGTAACTAGAAGTGTAAAATTGTTTAATAAACAATACAATAACAAGCATAGGAACATGATAAACAAAACTTCCTTCAACGTTCCATTCTCAGTGGGAGGCAAAATACATTCTATTTTCATAATATTATAATTACTACTACGAATTATACAAAGGAGGGCTATATTTAGTGAAATAATGTAGACTCAAACGTTGAAGGCACTGTTTACTATATAACTAATTTAATGTACTTCATGGTTAGTTGATGTCCCCTTTAGATATCACCGAACAAGCAGGCTAATCAAAGAGAAACCTGGTGTGATGGTTCTACCTAACTTTGCTAACTACATAGTGGAAATGACAAGGCATGCATATGGTGTAATATATGCTATGATGAACGGTGAACCACGGCTCGTACATACGGATTGCTGGCACATACCTTGTGAAATTAAGTTGTCTTAAGACAATTATAGCACGACATTGGCGCAACGACAAACTTACAGGGCCCAGGAGCAAGCCTGTTAACCGGGCTCGGCCACTTAACAACAAGTGTAAATACAAGTTTTGGACAAGATTAAATTTTGCACATGTCGGCATTAAAGTAATCTTTGTACGGGTTTAAGACTAATTATCGTTGAGTTAAAGTAAATAAAATTAAAGCATCGATCATACAAACTTTCAGAACGTTTTGACATGCATTTTTGTGAATTTCATTCGAAGGTGCCCTTTCAGATGGTTCCGCGCGTTTTCATCCCGTGACAAAATATCCCCAACAAAATATCCCCCAATAAAATATCTACTAAAACCTAACCTAACCTAACAAAAAAATGGAACAAAAATAATACAGACATCCTGTAAAGACAACAAAGAGAACAAGACACAAAAAAACAGAAAAAAATAATGTTCGCAACTGGGACTCGAACCCAGAACCTCTCGTCTAACCGGGACGTGCGCATTTACCAAGTCCGCCTACTGTCAAACCGACAAACTATATTTTCTTCAACTAATTTTTTTCCATATTAAAATTAGTTGAAGATAATATTGTTAATTCTAAAGTTTGAAATATGGGATTGTGTAATATGATGGTTTGTCAGACAGTGGCAATGGCGGAATTGGTAAATACGCAGGTCCCGGTTAGACAAGAGGTTCTGGGTTCGAATCCCAGTTGCGACCATTATCTTTTTCTTTGGCTTGTTCTCTTTCATATTTTCATGAGATTATTAATTTTATCATCTTCTTCAATGATATATTAAATTGATTGGAACAACCTTCAAAAGTTATAAAAATAGAGTTTTTCTTATAAAAAATACAATAAGTTATTGTTCAAAAATGGTAAAATGGGATAAAAATAATGTGTTATTCATCCTGTAAAGTTAGGTAAGGTTAGATTTTAGTAGATATATTATTGGAGGATGTTTTGTCGGTAGAATATTTTGTTCGGGATATTTTCTCGGGGATATTTTGTCGCGGAATGAAAACGCGCAGTTGAGAAACACTAAATGCAAAATATGCAACACACTAATTATAAAATTGAAAAACAAAGATCATGTAAAGAACTGTGTTCAGAAATATACATAAAATAAATTATTAAAAAATATAATGTAAAGATGGAGTGCGAGATTTGAAGACACGGAAACTTTCTAACCTAGATTAGGTAAACTGAGTTGGAGAAATTCTAAAAGAAATGAGGAATAAAATTCTCGAAAAAAAAATACTGAACCCAAATCGGCCGGAGATCATTTTCCAGATTCCAACAAAACTTTTTCATTGGAAAGAACTTGGCATAGAAGTACTTTCATCCAAGGTCGATTAAAGATAAAATTAAACTGACAATTTATTTTCGAAGCCAATTAATCCACTACCATTAAAAAGTTTTATCAAGTTTAACCAAGACAAAATACGTACAAAAACCATTAAATTTAATAGGGAAACATTGCTTAAAGTGTTGTTATAAATTTAAATATTCAAATACTATCGACGAAGCTATTATATTCGACATACTTAAGGCATCGGATAAAAGGAATTTATTCTTGAATATTTTACACCGGTCACGGGACCAATATGTATTGTGAAATATAAAACATTGTCCAAAAAGCTGTTTCAAACTTTCCCATACACCGATAATGGCCGAATTGGAACTTAAATAACGTCAAAACAATGTTAGTGAAGGACACATTAATCATATTAATAAATTATTTATGTGAAAGCACACAACAGTTCCAACTGTCAAGCCTTGAAAAGAGAAAAGAGAAGGTTGGGAAGTTTAAGCGCACTTGAAGTGAAATTACACAAAACTGCGCTATATAAATACCAAGTTATTAAGTTATTATTATTACCTGGCATTTTTTACATTAGTTCTACACAGGAGGCTCTGAGAAAAATAATTTCCCTCACGTAGGCCGTGATCTTAGAGTATTATGTGTGGAGGGTTTCAGTAAAGGAAGAAGAGGAAGTTCTGGGAAGGAAAAGGGTATTAGGATTCTGGGGGTCAGTGTGTTCAAAATGGACGGACGTATGAATTCACCCTTGCCACTGCGGTGCAAGAATATGTTCCGAGAGAGTACGGCTGGAGAAGTCAAAGGGACTTCCGAAACCGTTCTCTCCCGATCTGCTCTGACATGCAGCCAAGACCCGGACAAAGCTCATCCCATAAACCCGAGCACCCCTGCTAAGTCACCCAACGTAGCGAACCATTTGGGGTTGTCTCTAATCTGCCCACTAAAGAGAGCTTAAGTCATTTCAATAAACGATTCGATTCTGAAAGCTGGTCTCTTGCAAAAGCAATGTGAGAATCTTTTACTTTTTTAATTTTATTGTAATTGAATTAGAAAGATTAAGTGAAATAATCCAAAAATTTAAATGGTTACAAGTAATTTCATATGCCCATACCGGGTTTTGAATCTATGACCTCGTTCCGCTCTGCTAGGAATGTTTGTAAAGAGTAAGAACAGTTTGTACAATCGTTTAAAATAAATTAAAATATTGATTATTTGAAATGTCTAGAGCAAATATGAATATTCATCTCGTCGATTTGGCTGGAATAATTTAAATAAATATTCCGATGTGCCTTGAATCTGCTCAGAGCGTAAGCAAACGGAAAACTCGGAGATCAAAAGTCTAAGATGAATCTTGAAGAGGGATTATTCAGTGGATGAGCAAATAATGAAAGAAGCCTTCTGCCCATAAAAAAGATAACCGGTTTAAGACGTTGCCAGGCAGTAGGGTGGGCCGCCAAAAGCGTCATGCCGAATTTGGTAGTCTGGGGTCTCAAAAAAACAGTAAAAATATATTCGCTGTTACTAATGGCTCCATACTAGAGCTCTAGGTTACCAAAACCAAGAACTTATTTAATTTAATTTATTTTTATATGAATACCGCAAGAGTCTGAACTGCTCCTAATCGTCTGAAGCCAGTCCGACTATGGCATCCCCAATATGGGTATGTTGTGAGGCTGAATTTAGTTGGGAGGGTGAGGAGACGTGGTGGAGGAAGATGAGGATGTACCCGGTTATTCAGATCTGGTCACCAAGCACGGCAAAAATTATTTCAAGCAACTTTTCAATTCTGAATGGTGGTCTTACACCAGGGCGATACTGAGAGTATTTTTCACTTTGGAACGTGCCGGAAATAAACGACATATTATTTTAAAATAATAAATTGTTAAGTGACACATTTTAATCAAATCAAATGCATTGTAAATCGAGAGCTTTACCCCTCAACCACGGAGACCGTCTCTGTATCCTTACCAATTCCGTATTTCAATTCAGTACCGAGAATTTTATGTAAAAAATATATTATTTCGGAACTTTATCGCAAAATCACTCCTTTTCCTCTGATTCCCTTTCATATCGTAGGTTGGCTATCATCACGGCAATATTCAACCTCAGCCCTGAATAATTCTTTGAAATTGCACTCGTACCGGTCATGCAGTGCAGCGTCGTCCTCCGCTACTTCTTGAACAAATCTTACAATGATTTTTAATTGGCTAATTTTACATTCCCGTATAACAAAATTACTCCATTTTCCCATATTTAAACATCGGCACAGGGCAAAAAGTATTATTGAATCTGAAAAATAATAACTACAAAATTAACTAGAAGTTCTATGAATTAGTGTCGACTAAAAAGTATGACTCTAATTTTTTATTATTTAATAAATCATAAGATTTGTCTAAGTCTAAACTTAAATACCTACACACTTAACTATTAAATATAAATAATTGTTAGTATTTCATGAAATAGTGACACCATCTTGAAATGGAAACAAAACGTAAAAACAAATTTACAGAAATACGAAATGAAAAATGGGCTTAGAGTAGGCTCAGTCAATAATCTTATTCAACTTTTGAGACCCCCTCAGATAATGATATCTAAAAAAAAATCCATGCATTGACGAGCCACCCTAACAGGCAAACCGTCTCAATGTCAAACAGGGTGGGTTTTATGAGATTAAGGAGGTGAAGGTGGAAAGGTCAACACGTGTCCTAATTGACACGACAAGATGTGTTGAGTGATGGGAGAAGCCAAGACGCACGAACGCCGCAAGGCAGATGATGTACACCGCAGGGATTGAGCCCGACTAGGACGACAAACAAAAGGTAATACATTTAGGGTCCAGATATGTGGAAGACTTAAAGGATTTCCCTTTGTATTATTATTTAATGAGTGACTACCGTATTTCAGTCAATTTCAATGAAAGGTGAGCCAAATGGGTAAGATGTCTTAATAGGGACTAATATGTAGTTTTTCAATCAAATAGTTACCTTTACCCAGGTAAATGTTAATAAATTAGTGATTGATTTATGCTAGGGACAGACTCAGCTATAAAAGCCCTAAAGTTACTAGGCTTGGCGTATTTCGGCATACATTTCCAATGGAAATGTATGGCGAGCGATATGCTTGAAATAGGCCAAGCCAAATAACGCTTTTAATAAAGTAAAATTTCAAAAACAGCTTAGTTTTTTAGATATATTATTGAAGGAAGTAATATTTGTGTTTGTTACAAACGCCTGAGTCTTGCAGATATAAGAATACGTACTCGATACACAAGGCATAAAAATCTTTTTCAATGTCACCCTTCACTAACAAATTATAGACCGAATTCTTAAAATAAATTTTTAACGTAACAAATTCGATGGTTAAAAGTCATTATTTTTCATGTCAATATTGTTTCTAATACTTGACAAGAAAAATGTATTATTTTTGTAAACTAGTGTAAAATATTCGTTATTTGTTTTTGGGGTGTTATGCCGTGTTGCGCTACCTCCTTCTTAAGCAAACGTTTAGGACAGCGTTACAATGTCCATCATCAGGGCAGATGTGTCATATACATAAACAATTATTGTATGTAACTATTGTCTATTAAAAACACCCTTGTACAAACTGCAATCATTTTGTGTATCAGATGCATGTTAAAGTCATAGGCGTATAAAATAGTAAAATGAAATAAATAATTTTCTAATAGAGTTGTTGTGGTTATCAAATTCAGCATTCCTTGAAGACATCATATGACGAATAATGACTCACTTCCAGAGCCGCGTGTGTCTTATGATAGGTATAATAGCACTATCTATAAAACACAGTGCAGCTCCGGACCTGAGTCTCAACCCTTCGTTGGTCACCCCTGTTGTTCACCCCTGTCGTCCGGTGGTAAATTCAGAAAAGGTCAATCCTTTCAAGCAGGTCAGCAGGAGGAGAAGATGCCATTTGATTAATGAGGCCTTAATTCAAAACCCTCCTGATGTTACAGAGGTTTAATTTAGTCTTACCTTAGATTTTTGCTAGCATCAAATCGATTGGGAGGGACGTTTGACGGCCAGGCTTACCTGGAACAAAAAAATACAGATATCAGTTATTTGATCTTACGTAAAATCAAAGGTTAAGTGAGAAAATCTAAGCTTTCAGTGGAG